>OY288258.1:35920606-37338106 GCA_958450325.1 Agrostemma githago
TCGGTCGAGTAGCCCTTGTACGAGTGATAACTCGTTTCATTTTATTTTCCAAAATCGATGGTCGGCTAAATTAAATACAAACATCGCACGATTTGTATTTAACTTGGCTTCCGGTACTATAATTGTGTATGTACGATTATAATACCGTTATCGGAATTTTATGAAAACGTTATTGTTTAGATCGAAGTTTTGAATTAGTAACGGAATTGCATCCCTCTACGTCACGACGTCGAAACCAATCCTTTCGGATTATGTGATGTCGGTTTTCGTGTCAACGAGTTCCGCACTAATTGTAGAAATGGGACCAAATATGTTCAACTATGACCGATCACGATCACATCACGTCCTTGAGCACATTGGGGCGGCGCTCCTCGAAAGGGTGCCACCTCCGTCGTTACTCGTAAAGGAATTAGATGGACTTTAGGCGATCGTCACAGTCAAACGTATTCGAAACCAAGATTTTGATATTAATATGTATATATACACGGTATAATAATGTTAGATGTTAGAATAAGGAATTAAAGTGTTAGTATACAGAAATGAAAGTTAGTGTTAGAATACATAAATAAAATGTTAGTATACAAGAATAAAAGAAGGGCAAATCGGTCAATAAAAACATAAACTCGTCGGAATATTAGATTACAAGTAAATTTTGAACTTTTGCTTCTTTTTGGGTGTAAAATATTAAAAAAATTCATAAAGGAGTAAATTTTAAAAACCGCAACTTTGAAGGGAGTAATTTCTAATTTACTCTAATAATAATAATAATAATAATAATAATACAAATATATATATATATATATATATATATATATATATATATATATATATATATATATATATATATATATATATATATATATATATATATATAAAAGAAACAAAAAAAGAAGAAGGGAGAAAGAGATGTCGAGATTTGAATTACACCCTTAACCTACATGCTTAATGGCCTCGGAAACGGACTCGTAGTAGCGGCGTGTGCGCGGGAGTGTCGAGATATGTAGGGTGAGTTAGGGTGTGTTTGGTTAGGGAGAGGATGCTCTCGGGTCTTTGGCGAGTTTTGATCTCGGGGTTTTGAATATGTGTGTGTGTGTATGTGTGATGGATGTAGACTCGGTTTTTTGTGTAGTATCGCTTAGGGTTACTAAGGATTGAAGTGTGGAGAGGATGAATGAATTAGGTTTGAAAATGTAGGGTAGAATGCATGGGAAAATCTCTTTGGAATGAATGGGGTTAAGGTGGTATTTATAGGCTTCACCCCCCGACCTAGGGTCACTCGATCGAGTGGCCCTAGTGCACTTGATCGAGTGCCCTTCAAAACGGGCATGATCTGCTGAATGACGCTCCACTCAACCGAGTGGGTCTATCCACTCGATCGAGTGGATCAATTAGGATCGAGCTATTTTGGGAAGGATTGACCTTGATTTGATTTGATTGATTTGATTGATTTTTTGAATTTAGATTTGTGCGCCAGTTTCGAGAGGTTGAATTTGGCTGATTTATGTGACAGGTTCGTCTTTGACCGGGTTTTGACCCGGTCGCCAAAAGACGGTTTTATTTCCGGTGTCGGTTTTGGCCCAAATTAGTCTCATTTTATTGGGAACGATCCACTGGGCCTGGATTTGAGGTCAGTTTTGAGAGATTTGCACTCCGCTAAATGCCCACGTCGGATACTATTGATTCTGAGTCCGTATTCGAGCGTATTAAGTCACGTTGACGTCCGATCATCATCGGGTGTTTTTCGGAGACTACCATAGACACGTGGCAGTCAAAATTCGGGTGTCTACAGAGCCCCCACTCTGACTGAGGCTTGGACAAGGCGATAGTCAGAGTAGCCACCAAGTCCGTTAAGACCTGGTAGACTTCCGGTCGTGTCGTTTATAGTCCAATAGACTTGCGTGAAGGGCTCGCCAGCCATAAGCAGAGGGTCATACCTGTCCTAATCATGACAGCTCCGCGGGGAGTCAGACTTGTAGCATAAGTCCTGGGCGTGCCTATATGGGGGCCCATCCCGTACCATTTCGGGGAAAATGCCGCCTCGGGCGTTCCGCTGGGGAAATATGTGAGCTGTACGGGCTTGCTTTTGAAGCCTTGAGTCGTACCTGAGCTGATGATGATGCTCCGTGGGGAGTAAAACTTGCCTTTCGGGGCGTAGGTGTACCCGTATGCCGACACATCACGTCTTGGATGTAGCATACCGGGGAGTAAAGTAGCTGCGCGGGGACTTGCTTCTGAAGTCTTGGGTGTACCCGTATGCTGACACATGACAACTTGCATGTAGCATTTCAGGAGAAACACCGCCTTTGATGTTTCGTTGGGAAGCACTAGCTGGTACCTGAAATGTTAGATACATAGGCAGAAATAGCAGGCATAGTATATAGCAAGATAGCATACAGGAAATGCAGTTAACATCTATAGACTGGCTTGCGCTGGGTAAAATGATTTTTGCTTTATTTTGAAATCGAAGTCCTGAAAGCAACTCACGTGCTAGGAGATAAGTTTTCAAAATTGAAAGGGGTAGAAATTTGCAGTTTAAATAGACCAAAATTTGACCTTGTCGAAAAGGATTTTATCAAATGGCTAAGTTTTGCAAATTTTAAAATGAGAATTTGAAAAGAGAGGCCCATCGACAGACTCGACTCTGGATGCGACAAGACGAGCTGACAGACATGACTGGACCCTCGAGGGGTTGGACTGTGACTCGGTAGGGGGGTGGGCCACCTAAGACGACAAGACTCTTAAGCTGTGCTAATCCATAGCCTAAGCGAGTGGCAACACGGTCGAACATCGAAATGGGAAGGATGTGATATAGGGGAATTGCAGTAGCCTGTAATGAGACTGTTTCTGCAGGACAAGGCTTAGCAGTAGCAAGGCTGTATACTAGTGCTCTTTGAGTTTTTGTGTTTTGGGATACATTCCCAAAGTGGGTGTCACTTCGAGTCCCTGACGGATTCTTGTCTTCGACTGAGCCGAGTACTAGGACACTCTAAAGAAAGGAGGCTAGTTTTTTTTTTTAAAGTCATTTGGATTATGTGAGTGGATGAAGGTCTTCTGCCTAAGAGAAGCCCCCAGGACGACAAAGCTAACTGCTGAGAACATGACAGTGTCGTGACCGGAATGACGGTGCTTTTTTTTTGAACTTGTGTCAATGTGGGTGGTTGTGCCTTTGTTGAAAGGCTGCCTACGTATTCACGTGTAGTGAAATCAAACCAAGCCGTAGTTCAGTGGATTGGAAGATATGTTATGGTGCCTAGTTTATTAGGGCTTTATGTGTAACTAGCCACAACGATGGTGTAGGCTAGGTGTGTTCCCAATGATGTCTTGATCAAAGGGGTAGAACAGTTAGGATGTTGATCCTGTGACTGTGAGCGTTCTCCGGGGTAGCCCCCAGAGATGGTGTGAACTATTTGGGCATGTTCTGTGCCGACCGCAGGTTGAGTTCCCGTGTTTGGGGTTGGTAATTGGTTTGGATGTTTTTGGAAATATGGGGCTAGGTCGTAAATGGCTTTGATGATTCGAAATCTGGAGCTCAATTATGGTGGAGCTAAGGCTTCGAGGGTAAGGTATTGCAACGTGGTAGGAAAGGGGGAAGTCGAGTAAAAATGACTCGAACTTCGATCAGGATAAGTTTGATAATGTGGGATCTGATTTCCATGTCTGGCCCTAATGGTTAGGGTGTATCCTATGGAGCTTGAATCCTCAAAATTTTGGGTTGTCTCTTAGCCTAGGTCTCGGGAAGGTCTTGAGGGTTGTAATATGGGGAGGCTAAATGTGGTGTTAGCTAACCAGCTTGATTGTCTCTCCCCTATTTGATGGTATGGGCATCGATAATTTTGAATTGACCGTACCCCGGTCAAGGAGCTTTCACTTGTGTTGACCATTGACCACGGTCATGGGTATTTGAATTTTTTGTTTTTTTTTTGGGTTGACCTCTTAGCCCTGGTCGTGGGATTGACCGTATCTGGTCGGGGGATGCTGAGAGTTCTTTTTTTGATGGCCAACTCTTTTGTTTTGGGCCTTTTTTTCTTGGACTTTTTGCTTTTTTTGTCCAACTCTTTTTTTCTCTTTTTTTTTTCACGGCTATCTCTCCCTTTGATGTTGTGGGTGGATATGGGGGTGAGCCCATCGGTTGGATTAGGCTTGTGGAGCTAAACCTTTGTAAGGTGTAAGCCTAGTTGGTGTTTATGTGAGTGCAACTCGGATGGAGTACTCTACGGTAAGCATGGTGATTTGGATCTCGGTATTGTCATCATAATTCCGAGCAGGCTTAGTGGGAGCATCGTCCCGAGTTGGGTATTTTTGGCATCAAGTCAGACTAACGCCTAAGACAGGGATTGGTTAGTCTTAGGGGTGTTTATTGTGGGAAATGGGCTTGCCTCCCGTCTTGAACCCAAACTAGGAGACTACCTAGATTTGTCATAGGATTCGATACCGCTCCTGCTAAGGGTAGTTATGTGGCTGTCTATGCCAGACATGGAACAGGTAAGGGAAAACACGGGCCTCAGTTCCTGCAGTCATTATAGATGTGCCTATAATAGTCACGTGCGTGTGCTCACAGTGTATGATGATGGTGTTCATCATGTTCTCGGAAACACATAAGGAAAGTGTATAGTAGAGATAGAATATTGAAAGCTGATTTTTTTGTTGAATTTTGAAAAGAGGACAGAATGCAAAAGACTCTGACTCTGATTTGGAAATGAGGATGTAGGGTATCCTAGACTCGGACTAAGACTTAGACTCGAATCAAATCCGGATTTACGGACGCTCGGTTGGTTGTTTCTTTTTTTGGTAAAGTCTTTGATTGGAGAAAATGACAGGTGCCACGACTCGCCTAAACTCGACTTTGTGCGAATGCAAGAGAGGGAGTCAAACTAGACACGGCCCGGGGTGACGGGATGACAAAGACTCTTGGACCGGGATACTCGAACATTGACCTAGACGAGGTAACGACCCTGGCTCGAACTCGACCATGAGATCTGAGCCACGAGGATGAGTCCGAAAATGGGGCGACCGTGTTTGGCCGCGTCACGTGTTCGGACCCACTGTGGCGACCTAAACCTTTAGGAGACTCGAGTGTTCGTAGCATAGGTACGACTCGAAGAAGGCATTATAAGGACGCCGGTGTATGATAAACGTAAGGTACTCCTTAGGGTGACCCTGTTTGATTGGTCGGTTGGAGGATAGCCCCCGAGCGACGCAAAAGACTCTATAGGACTCAGATGGGGTGGCATCTAAGTGACTCGAAAATGGCACGCGTGAGACAACACGTGTAGGACATGACCCTTAGAGCAACCGTGATTGATCGCTCTGCTAAAGGGTAGCCCCCGAGTGAGACCGAGGACTCTGATAGGACTCAGATGGTGTGACATCTAAGTGACTCAAAAGTGGGGTACGTGAGACAACATGTGTAAGACATGACCCTTAGAGCAACCGTGATTGACCGCTCTGCTGAAGGGTAGCCCCTGAGTGAGATTGCAGGTTTTGCTAAGACTCGAGTGATGGACGAGTGACCCTTAGATGTAATGATCACGAACCTTTTGTTATAGGCCTATGCCTTGTAAAAGGTTGACTCGGCCTTGATGAAGGCAGACGGGTAAGGGAAGAAACTTTCGATGTAAGATCAGCGGAGTTTCGACGCTAGAGACCCTTGACTTGACTTGAATAAGGATGACCCTGTGATTAGGGTAGTGATGGGAGGGATTTGTCGTGGAATCCCAACCGTCAATAAATTAACCGGCTATTCCTACGGTAGATAGGGCAAGTCGGGTCGAATCCACGGGGACGGTAATGTATAGCCTAGACTAGGTCGGCCTAAGAACAAGACTAAGTCAACGGGCTAAGCTAAACAATGATAAGGAGGGCAGAAAGCTAGACTAGGCTAAGGCTAAGGAGAAAGCAAACAAGGAAAACGGGCTAGGATTAGGTTGGGGTCAAAGGGGTAACGGAATGGTCGAGGGAGAACTAGAGCGAAGGAGGTAGTAGGGTAATCTAGGTTGGTCCGGGCTCTCGCAACTTAGGCCTACCTAGAGGTTCATCCTATAACCCATCTCGGCGATACACACGACAAACGGGGTTCTAACATGCTATAGTGGCCTAGGTCGCATCCGGGCTCTCGCTACTTAGACCGGCCTAGGGGTCGTCCTCACCGGGCTCTCGCAACTTAGTGAGGGAACCGAACCCACAAACAAACTATCACCCACAAGAGAAAGGCAAGAAAAAAAAACAAGTATTTGCAACTACTAGTCATTCATGCATTTCAACAAACATGTAATATGCATCAAACGAAGAGGAAACCCAAATCTTCCACCAACATCTCCAACAAACCCTTAATCACCCAATTAACACGCTAATCACCCTACTAACCCTAGCAAGAACACTACTCTAACATATCTAAAGTAAAAACCAACATAAACAAGATAAACAAACTCAAACAACCAAACATACACAAACAAACTAGTGAAAACAATAAACAACAATTAAAGATGAGAACTTGGATGATTAAACATAAAAGATTAAAGGAAAAGAGGAAGGAAAGATTATACCAACTACAAGGGATGAAAAGGAGAACACTTGTATAGAAGAAAACCCAAATAATTCCACCAAGGTTGTCAAGCTTGAATGGATTCTTCAAGAATTCCTTAATACAAGAGCTAATCTATGATTAACAACTAATTACCGACTAATCTATACTAATCTAATCTAATCTAACCTAAAGTAGTCTAGGGTTTAAGGATATAACATAAGATGGTGTCTTAATACAAGAGGGGGGTATATATAAGGTTTAAGAATGAAAGGAGAAGAAAAGAAAGCAAGGCGTGCAGCAGCAGGCCCGTCCCGGCCGAGACGGGATGGTCCCGGTCGGGACGAGGTCGGTCCCGGTCGGGATGCCACCTTCCCAATCGGGATGGGCTCACAGTAGCCGCGCTTCATGCTCACTTCTTCCCGAACGGGATGAGGCCATCCCGAACGGGATGGGTCTTTGTAGGCCTCCCTTAAGAGCTCTTTGGTCCCTCCTTGCTTCTCATGGGCTTCCCGTCGATTCTCGGGACTCGAGACCGGGTCTCGGAGGCTCGGGATTGGGTGCCAAGGTCTCGGGGTTGATTCCAAGGCATCGAATCATCGTTCCTTTACTCCGTTGGCTCCAAAATGTGTATGTATAGAGTCGGAATCGATTCAACTCTTCCAAATCGGTCTTGGGAACCTGAAACGAACTAAAGGAAGCATAAGAAGCCCCTAAACCGCTCCCAAGGAGCGATTCTACAAGGAAAATGGGACCAAAACACTACAAAATAGGCACTACAAATCACACTTATCAACTCCCCCACACTTAACCCTTACTCGCCCTCGAGTAAGCACATACTACTACTAAACTAACCGAGTGGGTATTAGTGCACCCTACGCCCCTTCAACTCACGCGAGTGCACTTAGAGGAAAAGTGCACTCCGCAAGGCAAGTTGGGTCTTGCGACAAAACCGCGGATGCAACCGGACACCAAACACACAAATAAACAAACACACAACCAAACACACAAACAAACACGTAATCGGTTGCACCCAAAACAAAAGAAATACCGCTTCCCTCTAAAAGCGGTGAAAGAAGCACCGGTTTAGGACTCGAGGTAAGTGACAACGTTCCCAAGCTAGCAATACAAACTAAGGTGAACTAAACCCTAATAGTATGACGATAAAGCAACAAAAACGTTTGTAGCTTACCTAGGTCCTCCTAACTTTCTAAAAACGTACTACGGGACGATCGGCGGAGTGGAAAGTGAAGAACCACGGTGTTAGTCGACACTGTAGGTAAGTGAGACCCCGCCCCCTTTAGTGTGAGCCAAGAGGGTCGTCCCATGGCCAAAACCGCCTAACTAGTCCAAGTAAAAAGGTGGAAATATGCAAAATGAGGGAAGACCGACTAATGCCGCTATCATCCTTCCTAGGGACTCGGTCCTTTGGTAGGCTCTTCACGGAAAAAGTCGGAAAAAGGCTTATTTTGAGAGGTAGGGGTTATTTTTTTTGTGAATCGGGTTTTCTTTTGGCATTTTCTCTTTTCTTTTGCATTTTTGCTTTGTTTGTTGCCATACCATTTATTTTTCTTCTTTTCTATTTTCTTTTTTGGCTTTTTGTGCCTTTTCTTTTTCTTCATTCTTTTCTTTCTTTCATTTTTTTTTCTTTTTCTTTTCTTTGCCCTTTTGGCTTGATTTGGCTTTTTGGCATTTCTCGACAATCAAGAAAGAGAGAATCAACAAATTGCATTTTATTGTGTGTGTATGTGAGGAAGCTAGGGTAATGGGTAAGTCGGGGGTCGCGATTTCCCTTCAAACCCACAAAAAGTGGAGAACTTGGACTAATCAAACAATCCTAAACACGGTCACCTAGGGGACGAGACTCGGTAACCAAGGCCTTTTCACACCGTGGGTGGTCATAATGGTCAAAAATGCAAATCCCGTAGTAAATCCCTAGTAAGCTAGGTGGACTCAAGGTAAAAGACCAACGAATTCATTGATTTAGGGTCATTCTACTAGATTAAAGTCCAAGACTCGACTTATACAACTAGGAAGGGAAAATAGACACTCACACGCTAGCCGCTAAACCGGGTTTTCGAAAACCATTTACACAAGACACAACACAACATAAAACAAAGACACGACGAAAACGAACGAAAGAACAAGAAGCAAAAGCAACAAAACAAAAACAAAACACAATAAAACAAACACCACCCCGATATTCCATACAAGTCACCAAATCACCCACCAATATGCACAAAGCTCCACCCGAGCACAAAACATCACAATCTCCTCCAAACTCCACACGAGATAAAGAAGAAAAAGGGATAAGATGTTACCGGAAGTCTTTAGAGCTTTTCAAGGTCATTGGCAATTAAAGAAACCTATAAGGACAAAGGGAGGCAAAACACGCACACAAAACAAATATACGACACAAAGACACAAAATGAAAACACAAAAGAGAAAATCTTTTTTGATTTTTATGAAAAAATTTCAAATTTTTATGGTTTTTAAAGATTTTTTTCGAAAAACTAAGAAAATAAACTAAGCTATACTAGAATATCGCTCCCCCACACTTAAACCGAGCAATGTCCTCATATGCTCAATCGTAGTGTGCGGAGAGACAAAAGAAAAAGAAAAGAAACTACGAAAATAAAGCTAAAAATCAAAAAGAAAAGTGGAGAAAAGGGTAGAAGGTGTCCGGCCGGGGTGTAGTCAAGTCACCATGGGCCGAGACGAGAAAAAGATATGGATGGGGGAAGAAATAAAAGGAAGGAAATAAAAGGAAATGGGAGGGGAGGGCTAGGTGTAATCAAGTCACCTAGCCCGGATTCCGCCTAAATCCGACTAAATCCTCAAAAATAAAGAGTGAAAAACTTGTAAAATTTGGATTTTGAAATGACTCTCGATGTGGTCACATCATCGAGAGTCGGGAGCAACAACTACCGAGGCCTCGAAGGCCACCATGACATCAGGACACAAAAGTGTACAAGGGGAAGGGAATAAACAAAGGAAAACAAGCAACAACAATAACGGAAAAGAAAGAATAGTTGTCGTACCATAGGTTAGCAACTCACTCTCTCCATCGTCTCATAGATCAATATAGGCACGTCGCTTGTCTTCTCGGTTGCCATCTCGCTTCACACTCAAGAAGGACTCACGGTCGGGGTAGTAATGGTGCGAGGGGATGAATATTTATGTGGATTTCGGTGGAAGGTGAGGTGTACGGGTGATATGATAGGAGTAAGGAGGAGTAGGGAGGTTGGGAGGGGGTATAATGGATGGGTGGAGTCAAACGCCTAAGAAAAGGCTCAAAAGGTAGAAAGGGGACCATCCCGGTCGGGATGGATGGTCCCGATCGGGTTGATAAACCTTTCTCGATCGGGAAGCTCTCGTCCCGGTCGGGAATGCACTCCAGTAAGTCCGAATTTTTGCACCTTCATCCCGATCGGGATGGCTCCTTCCCGGTCGTGATTCCTCATCCTTCCCGGTCGGGATGAGTCTTCTTTGCTTCCCCAAGCCCAAAAGCTTATCATAAGCTTCAAAAACCGACTTCCTCGCTCGCAAACCAAACTCCATCATCAACCACTCCTTTCTAGGAGTCACCTTCACTTCACCTATCACAATAAACTCAAAGTACACATCAAATTCACTCCCTCACATCGCTCATCAAAATACCAAATCAATTACAAGAATCCCACAAGAACAAAGAAATCCAAGAAACCAACACACACAAATACAAGCACAAGTATTCTAAAGAAGAGGAGAGGGGAATATACAACATGACGGTTCTTTTAGGAACTCCGTCAAACCTAGGATGGTGGGCTCCATTCTTCAACCATAGCCCTCAAGGGCATGGAGGAGCAAGTCGAACGCGCTACCGACATCATAGTGAAGGCCCATGAAGCGCTCGAGCTTAACCGACCTCCACGGCCTCCAAGGAGGAGGCAAGAAGTAGGAATCCCAAGACCCAAAATCATCTTTCAAATCGTCTCCGGGGTCTATCCATCCTACGAGCTTAACCGACCTCTTCCTCCCTAAGCATTGCCTCCAATCACAAGCAAGCTTCATCTCCAAGAAACGAGGCACAAAAAGCGGTTTTGGCCTCATTTCCTCGTTGCACACCCCCACACTTTCCTCAAGTTGTGGTTCCCCATCTTCATCATCCGGCCCCACATCATCATGGAGGAGATAATCGAAACTTCTACCGGCGGTTTCAATCTCTTCCAACCCATCTTTCGGTGTACTAGCAAGGGGCTCTTGATGCTTATCCACATTCTCGGACAAGGGCAACTCAAGGCTATCGATTTCACCCAACAACTTCACAAACTCCACCAAATCATCCAACTCACCATCCTCCTCCAAATCCTCACCAATGTTGCCTTCACCAAGGGTCATATCCTCATCCGTCTCTTTTTGGGTAGACGATTGAGGTTCTTCAAAGCAAACTTCTCTATCAAAGGGAACTACATTGGCGACTTCATGGTTAGGATACTCCTCTTTCTCAAGAGGGCACCCTTCATCTAAATGCGATGCTCGGGATAAAGACATTACGGTTTGAACCGATAATGCATTTAAATGAGCATTCCTCGCCTCGTTTCCCCTTCGAATTTGGGCCATTAATTCCTCTTGTTCTTTTCGCAATTGAATGGTCGTTTCTTGGATGCTCCTTTGCATTTGAAGCATCGATTGATGAAACTCCAAGCTCGGCATTTGGTGGTCATTGGGGTCTTGTAAAGCTCCTTGATAATCTTGATGATGCCCAAGGGCTGGGGCATCATATTGTTGGTAGCAAGGTTGGGGTGATTGGTAGTATTGTGGGTCATGGGGTTCATATTGTGGTTGGGGTAGAGGGTAATATTGTGGGTTTTGGGGGTATTGGCTTCCATAAGGTGAATCTTGATTGAACATGGTGGGTTCACAATCATAACTCGAGTAATAGCCACCATGATCGTAGGAGTGATAGTCATTCACTTGTTGGTAGCCATTTCCATAATATTGAAGATCATACCCGTCTTGATTACCCCAAGAAGCTTGATTATGGTAGGGGGACGTCATGTCGTACCTTTGGTTCAAGGAAGAAGAGGGGTAGCTCATATCGGCTTCCATGTGTGGGGAGTTTAGATCAAACCCCATGCTCGCTCGAAAATCGTAGCTAATACCCGGTTGGAAACCACTCATTCTAGCAACCGTCCGTTTGAGCGGCTCTGAGTTGCAAGAAGAAGATAATCACCACCTCTAAGCACAAACTGTAGACTAAGAACAAACGTGAGAAGCCTAGTGCTTTTTGGGCACTAGACAAGAGAGAAATAAACTTCACACACACAAGAAGCAAGGTAACAAAAAGAAAAAAAAAAGAAAAACACAAACACAAAGACTAAGTCAAGCAAATAGGAAAACAAAGCATAAACTAGCACCGTCCCCGGCAACGGCGCCAAATTTATGGGAGGGATTTGTCGTGGAATCCCAACCGTCAATAAAATAACCGGCTATTCCTACGGTAGATAGGGCAAGTCGGGTCGAATCCACGGGGACGGTAATGTATAGCCTAGACTAGGTCGGCCTAAGAACAAGACTAAGTCAACGGGCTAAGCTAAACAATGATAACGAGGGAAGAAAGCCAGACTAGGCTAAGGCTAAGGAGAAAGCAAACAAGGAAAACGGGCTAGGATTAGGTTGGGGTCAAAGGGGTAACAGAATGGTCGAGGGAGAACTAGAGCGAAGGAGGTAGTAGGGTAATCTAGGTTGGTCCGGGCTCTCGCAACTTAGGCCTACCTAGAGGTTCATCCTATAACCCATCACGGCGATACACACGACAAATGGGGTTCTAACGTGCTATAGTGGCCTAGGTCGCATCCGGGCTCTCGCTACTTAGACCGACCTAGGGGTCGTCTTCACCGGGCTCTCGCAACTTAGTGAGGGAACCGAACCCACAAACAAACTATCACCCACAAGAGAAAGGCAAGAAAAAAACAAGTATTTGCAACTACTAGTCATTCATGCATTTCAACAAACATGTAATATGCATCAAACCAAGAGGAAACCCAAATTTTCCACCAACATCTCCAACAAACCCTTAATCACCCTATTAACACCCTAATCACCCTACTAACCCTAGCAAGAACACTACTTTAAAATATCTAAAGTAAAAACCAACATAAACAAGATAAACAAACTCAAACAACCAAACATACACAAACAAACTAGTGAAAACTTGGATGATTAAACATAAAAGATTAAAGGAAAAGAGGAAGGAAAGATTATACCAACTACAAGGGATGAAAAGGAGAACACTTGTATAGAAGAAAACCCAAATAATTCCACCAAGGTTATCAAGCTTGAATGGATTCTTCAAGAATTCCTAAATACAAGAGCTAATCTATGATTAACAACTAATTACCGACTAATCTACACTAATCTAATCTAATCTAACGTAAAGTAGTCTAGGGTTTAAGGATATAACATAAGATGGTGTCTTAATACAAGAAGGGGGTATATATAGGGTTTAAGAATGAAAGGAGAAGAAAAGAAAGCAAGGCGTGCAGCAGCAGGCCCGTCCCGGCCGAGACGGGATGGTCCCGGTCGGGACGAGGTTGGTCCCGGTCGGGACGCCACCTTCCCGATCGGGATGGGCTCACAGTAGCCGCGCTTCATGCTCACTTCATCCCGAACGGGATAGGTCTTTGTAGGCCTCCCTTAAGAGCTCTTTGGTCCCTTCTTGCTTCTCATGGGCTTCCCGTCGATTCTCGGGACTCGGGACCGGGTCTCGGAGGCTCGGGATTGGGTCCCAAGGTCTCGGGGTCGATTCCAAGGCATCGAATTATCGTTCCTTTACTCCATTGGCTCCAAAATGTGTATGTATAGAGTCGGAATCGCTCCAACTCTTCCAAATCGGTCTCGGGAACCTGAAACGAACTAAAGGAAGCATAAGAAGCCCCTAAACCGCTCCCAAGGAGCGATTCTACAAGGAAAATGGGACCAAAACACTACAAAATAGGCACTACAAATCACACTTATCAGGTAGACCCTTAAGTTAAAGGATTTTTGAATTGGGATGACTCGACTAACGGATTGAAAGACGGGCAAAATTCCCTTAGGAAAGGTCGTGGGGACCGTCCTGTCGGAGGGAAAATTGCGTGTGACTTTCTAGTTAGGACTCGAGTGTTTATGAACCTTCCATTTACGAGTGTATGACTCGTGTTGGTCGGTTGTGCCTTTAGAAAAAGGCGGACTAGGATGGGGAAGAAACCCGTGATGTAGGATCGACGGAGTTTCGACGCTAACGACCTTCGACAAATCATAAAAAGACCCGACACACGGATTACGGTAGGTCCTATAATCGGAAGGTTTTGAAAAATGATTGAATTTTGAAAATTGAGAGGACGGTCCTGAAATTGGTAGTGGGCCAATAGGACCGGGCATTTTGAAATGTTGGAATGGTTGCGAGTAATTTCGCGTTTTGAAAAATTGGGAGACGGTCCCGTTTTTTTGAAATTGGCAGCATGCCGACAGGACCGGTTTTTTGAAAAGTTGAATTTTTGGAATTTTGAAAATTTGAATATCGAAAATAAATTTCCCAAAATTTGAAAATTCAAGATGAGATCCCGAAGATTTGAGAATCGAAAACAACATCTTCGAGATTTGAAAATCGAGAATGGAATCTCGAGGATTTGAAAATCGCGAATGGCATCACGAAGATTTGAAAATTGAAACTGAATTTTGAAAATTCGAAAATCAAATGGTGGATCGGAAATTCAAAATTTGAAATGGGAAGCATGCCGGCTAAAAATAGGCTATTTTGAGTCAAATCGTAAGTCTAAATTTTGGCAGCATTCCGAGTTTTTGAATTTGAATATTTTGAAAAGACGAGTCCCGAAACGGACGGTATTTCGGGTTTTTCAAAATTTGGTGTTTTGGAAAGATGGGTCCCGAAACGGACAGTATTTCGGAATTTTTGAAATTTGGTATTTTGGAAAGATGCAATTTTGAAATGACGGTTTTTGAAAAATGACACGGAAACCAAGTAGCACGTAGTCAAACAAGTATTATAACGACGCTTATGTATGCTTTACACTAAGTCTCGGTCGGTCAAAAATAGGGTCTATACCAACAACGATGGCTTTCTCGTGTTATGGACGGACTCCCTAAGCCGAGTTGGTCTTAGGACATGCCGCGAAACCGAGACGAGTTCCACCATCGATGTCTTTAGCGCACCCATGTAGGAATGCACCGTGGTATAGTGGGACGTCGGTCACAAGTAACCGGCCCGGGCAAAATTTGGGTTATGCATGAATCTTAAACTAATGCGCGCACACTAATCTACGAACGATTTCTCTTCGAGTCTCAACCTAGGAACCCCGATGACATGTGGTACATCAGGTATCCCCAGCGGAGTCGCCAAATTGTGGACATGACGTAGGTCCACCCCGACCCGGCCACGCGCGGGTTTGGGTAGGCGAATGAATCTCGTGGTAAGATTGTTCTCGGGTTCGAAATTTAAGTCAAAATGGAGTCGCCACCGAATTTTGTGGTTATTCGGAACCATACGAGCCCACTCTATGTCGTCATGGGCTATACACAAAGTAAGCCCACTTCGATTTCAGAGTTTATGGGGCTCGTCCCTTTGCATTGCTATATCGATACCGTTTACACCGGCTTTCGTATATAAAATGACTCTCGTGCGCCAAGGGTTTCGGACATCCGGAAACCAAAGGTTCTGAGTAAGGGGTGAGGGTACGTGTTGGGAAGCCCACTAAGGACACCCAACCCCGCCCGCACATGGCGGCCTCTACTAAGACACCGTTCGTGTTCGTGTACGCGCGCTAGTAAAACGACTGAATGATATGCAAACAGCGTTTTCGGGCTAAGCATGTGAGTTATTGGTTAACTACGTCATTTAATGCATCTTGATTCGCGCCAAAGTGATTTAGCATGTGATGTTCATTTAAGGCAATAAATGGCAAACATCAAGAATAGAAAACTCGTAAATAAATTACAAAATTACACGGGCGGAATACAACCCGGAATTCACAATACAACGAGCAATAAAACAGAATAATTGAATTAAATTAGAAGAGCGATAAATAAATACACGACTCGACAAAGACCCGTATACAATAAATGCACACTAGATCTTGAATTAGTTAGACGGACGAACTTTAATTAATTACGCATTATATTGCATATTAATCAAAGGACGGAGGTTCGAGACCTAGGTGTGGTGCTAACCCGATCTCGAACCTCGATGCCTTGTCCCGACTTATCACCTTGAGAAATGGGGTCTAAATTAATTATGTGTCGGATACGACTAAAGAGTCGTCGACACAAAATTAATAGTGCGAGACCGTCGATCAAAGTCGTTTTAAGTGTCGTGATATGCATGAGTTTTGAAAAAGGAGAATTACGTGATTGATTATGCACGTATCGACTAAAAGTCGTAAAAAGAATGACGAGGCTCGAATGTTGCATTAGAGCTCTCGGTTTTCTGGGCTACAGGACTCACTCGATCGAGTCATGATCTGACTTGGTCGAGTGTGTCTTTAACGTAGCTACTGTCCAGATTTTTGGGTGCTACTCGATCGAGTGACCTACGTACTCGGTCGAGTAGCCCTTGTACGAGTGATAACTCGTTTCATTTTATTTTCCAAAATCGATGGTCGGCTAAATTAAATACAAACATCGCACGATTTGTATTTAACTTGGCTTCCGGTACTATAATTGTGTATGTACGATTATAATACCGTTATCGGAATTTTATGAAAACGTTATTGTTTAGATCGAAGTTTTGAATTAGTAACGGAATTGCATCCCTCTACGTCACGACATCGAAACCAATCCTTTCGGATTATGTGATGTCGGTTTTCGTGTCAACGGGTTCCGCACTAATTTTAGAAATGGGACCAAATATGTTCAACTATGACCGATCATGATCACATCACGTCCTTGAGCACATTGGGGCGGCGCTCCTCGAAAGGGTGCCACCTCCGTCGTTACTCGTAAAGGAATTAGATGGACTTTAGGCGATCGTCACAGTCAAACGTATTCGAAACCGAGATTTTGATATTAATATGTATATATACACAGTATAATAATGTTAGATGTTAGAATAAGGAATTAAAGTGTTAGTATACAGAAATGAAAGTTAGTGTTAGAATAAAAATGTTAGTATACAAGAATAAATAAAAAGTTAGTATGCACAAAATTAAAGGTTAGTGTTAGCGGTTAGTAATAATAATAATAATAATAATAACAATAAGAAAAATTTACTCCCTTCAAAGTTGCGATTTTTAAAATTTACTCCCTCATGAATTTTTTTTTAATATTTTACACCCAAAAAGATGCAAAAGTTCAAAATTTACTTGCAATTCTATATTCCGACAAGTATTTCCGGCGAGTTTGAATTTTTTTGCCATTTTCCTATTTTTAATACCGAAATTGCCCCTGTCTTCATCTTACTCTTCTTCCCCCTTCCCTTATGGTCTCATTTCTAAAAAAATCTTCCTTATACTGTCATTTGTAAAAGAAGAAAAAGGAAAACAAAATCCCCACCATCGGAATCGTCCCTAAAATAGTTACTTCGAAGGTTTGCAAGTCGGTTACTGTATTCAAGGGCTTCTCGATCTTCAGGTAATATGCAAGTCACTTCGAACGTTTTTGCAAGATTAATTTAGATTGCAAGTAAATTTGGGAAAAAAAAATCCCCACCATTACTTCTCGATTTGGGAATTTAGGTTTCCTGGAATTGATATTGAAAGATTTGGGAAAGTAAAAATGAATAAGAGGTGGGGGTGGGGGAGGGTGCGTACGATAAAAGAAGGGCAAATCGGTCAATAAAAACATAAACTCGTCGGAATATTAGATTACAAGTAAATTTTGAACTTTTGCATCTTTTTGGGTGTAAAATATTAAAAAAAATTCATAAAGGAGTAAATTTTAAAAACCGCAACTTTGAAGGGAGTAATTTCTAATTTACTCTAATAATAATAATAATAATAATAATAATAATAATAATAATAATAATAACAATAATAATAATACAAATATATATATATATATATATATATATAGAAGAAACAAAAAAAGAAGAAGGGAGAAAGAGATGACGGGATTTGAATTACACCCTCAACCTACATGCTTAATGGCCTCGGAAACGGACTCGTAGTAGCGGCGTGTGCGCGGGAGTGTCGAGATATGTAGGGTGAGTTAGGGTGTGTTTGGTTAGGGAGAGGATGCTCTCGGGTCTTTGGCGAGTTTTGATCTTGGGGTTTTGAATATGTGTGTGTGTATGTGTGATGGATGTAGACTCGGTTTTTGTGTGGTATCGCTTAGGGTTACTAAGGATTGAAGTGTGGAGAGGATGAATGAATTAGGGTTGAAAATGTAGGGTAGAATGCAAGGGAAAATCTCTTTGAAATGAATGGGGTTAAGGTGGTATTTATAGGCTTCACCCCCCGACCTAGGGTCACTCGATCGAGTGGCCCTAGTGCACTCGATCGAGTGCCCTTCAAAACGGGCATGATCTGCTGAATGACGCTCCACTCGACCGAGTGGGTCTATCCACTCGATCGAGTGGATCAATTAGGATCGAGCTATTTTGGGAAGGATTGACCTTGATTTGATTTGATTGATTTGATTGATTTTTTGAATTTAGATTTGTGCGCCAGTTTCGAGAGGTTGAATTTGGCTGATTTATGTGACGGGGTCGTCTTTGACCGGGTTTTGACCCTGTCGCCAAAAGACGGTTTTATTTCCGGTGTCAGTTTTGGCCCAAATTAGTCTCATTTTATTGGGAACGATCCACTGGGCCTGGATTTGAGGTCGGTTTTGAGAGATTTGCACTCCGCTAAATGCCCACGTCGGATACTATTGATTCCGAGTCCGTATTCGAGCGTATTAAGTCACGTTGACGTCCGATCATCATCGGGTGTTTTTCGGAGACTACCATAGACACGTGGCAGTCAAAATGCGGGTGTCTACAATCGGGCAGCACTTACTAAGGCTCCCGATGAAATCAAGGTAGACTCGTTGGTTACCCCCACTAAAATGGTAGCCACTATTCTACCTCACCTCAACGGCAAATCCAAAGGAGAAGGCCCACTTATCACTTTCTCCGAGTCTGATCTTCCATCATTTGGGGCCACCCATAACCTGGCCCTATATATCACGGTGATCTGCCGGGGCAAGTATCTACCTATGACCCTAATTGATGATGGGTCAGCTGTGAATGTCCTTCCTTTAAGGACTGCAAAGGCTCTCGGCATTACCGAGGCTGACTACCTTCCTACTACACACACTATCCAGGCTTTCGATGGGAGCCCAAAATCCGTTGCTGGGGCCGTTAAACTGACCATCTTAACGGGCCCGATCGAGAAGGAGCTCGAATTCCAAGTGATCGATGTCACCCCATCGTTCAATCTGCCACTTGGAAGGCCCTGGATCCACGCAGTCAAAGCCGTGTCCTCCACTCTCCACAGGAAGGTCAAGTTACCTTTACAAGACGGGGTCATCACCCTCGAAGCTACTCCCATAGCTGTGTCAAGCTGCAACACGGCTGGCTCAACCGACCCACGAGGTTTCAATTTTGTAGGAATGATCCAGGAAGAGTATCTCTTTACGCCTTATTTCACCACCAGCATCGACATAATGCTGCAGAACTTGGGTTACCTACCGGGGGCTACTTCAAGGCCTGGTCTCCCGGCTAGCAAGATCATCGATGTCTTAAGCAATGAGGAGTCAAAATTCGGTTTAGGGTATGCCATAACCCCAGAAAACGTGGTCCAGGCAGGCATCCAAAAGGCCTGCAACATTCTCAAGGGTACCTACTTGGGCCCCTACAGCCCAAAACTGGCCGATTACTTTGTCTCCCCGGTATTCGGAGCTATCCAAACGGGCCTCTATCAGCCCATCATAACTTATCCTGAGGTCAATTTCATCCCAGATGATATCTTTGCTCTCATCCAGGCTGAATCGAAAGATGATTCAAACCATGCCGAGCCCATGCTGGGGCTCTTGTTTGGGGAAAGCAAGATAATCCCGACTCCTAAGGAGGAATTGGTGAACATGATCCTCCATAGCAGCAAGTTCGATCCAACCAGGCTGATCTCTGAAGTCGGTACTAACACTGGAAAGAGGGCTTGGAGGAAGACAATCAAATGGACCGACAGCGAGGGTCGAGTCTACAAGCTCACTACTGGCGAAGGGGACATGCAAGGCGCCGAGTCCGAATCCAAGTCTGAGTCAGAGTCAGAGTCGGAGTCTAGGTATAAGTCTAGAGGGTCCAGTACTAGGGTCGAGTCTGTAACCCCTTTTCCTTTGGTCACACCTGTGGGAGTCTCGGAGTCTGTCCCGAGAGCGCTCCCCGTCCCACCTCTGACCAACGATCAAATGGCTGCTCTCTTTGAGCTATTTTCAAAATTCTCTATCAATAATAACGATAACTGTTCTGCTTACGACTTGTCTTATTTTCAAAACATTTTCAAAAAATTTATCTGCAATGACATTGAGAAACCCGACGAACAGATACCACTATCTCCGCATCTAGTCGAGCAACTCGAACAGAGGGAATCCCGAGATTCGGTCATTGAGGAAACTGACTCCATCAATGTAGGAACCCCTTTAGAGCCTCAGATGCTTAAGTTAGGTTTATCCTTAGATCCCAAGGAGAAACAACAATTCATGGAGCTCCTCCACGAATTCAAAGACGTCTTCGCATGGTCCTACAAGAACATGCCGGGAATAGACCGGGAGATAGCCGAACACCGTATACCCATCAAAGACGGGTGTAAGCCGGTGAAGCAAAACTCCGAAGAATGAGGCCCGGATGGTCTCTCAAAGTCAAAGAAGAAGTCCACAAGCAATTCAAAGCGGGCGTTATTCAAGTGTCTGAATATCCAGACTGGGTTGCAAATATCGTACCAGTACCCAAGAAAGACGGAAAGGTATGAGTTTGTGTAGATTTCCGGGACCTTAATAAGGCCAGCCCGAAAGACAATTTCCCGTTGCCACACATCGATATACTGGCGGACAACACGGCCGATCACGCCCTTCTATCATTCATGGACGGGTATGCCGGGTACAATCAGATCAAAATGGCGGAAGAAGACATGAGTAAGACCACCTTCACTACGCCTTGGGGGACTTACTGCTACACCGTTATGCCATTTGGGCTTATAAATGCATGGGCCACTTATCAACGGACCGCCACTACCTTATTACATGATATGATGCACAAGAAAGTGGAGGTCTACGTGGACGACATGATCGTTAAGTCCAAAGAACGAAACGGGCATATTTCAGCCCTCAGAAAGTTTTTCACCCGGTTACGCAAGTACAACATGAGGTTAAACCCTAAAAAATGCAGTTTCGGGGTAACATCGGGCAAATTACTGGGCCATATCGTCAGTCAGCGCGGCATCGAGGTTGACCCAGCCAAAATCAAGGCCATTACCGAGATACGGCCGCCTAAAACTGAAAAGGAGATTATGGGGTTTCTTGGCAAAGTCCAATATATCAGCCGGTTTATTTCGAAGCAAACCATGGTTTGTGAACCAATTTTCAAGAAACTGAAGATAGGAGAACGGGTACTGTGGGACGACCAATGTCAAGCAGCTTTCGATAAGATCAAAGAGATTCTGTCATCTCCGACGGTATTAATGCCACCTCAACACGGTCTGCCTTTGTCGTTATACTTGACAACGACCGAGACAGCCATGGGGGCTATGTTGGCCCAGACGGTCGACTCAGAGGAACGGGCTATTTACTACATCAGTAAAAAGTTCCTAGAATACGAATGCAAATATAAGATGCTCGAAAAGACGTGCCTAGCTGTAGTTTGGGCCACTAAAAAGCTCCAACACTATATGCTTAGCCACGAAGTACACGTGTTATCGAGAATGGATCCAATCAAGTATCTGTTCGAGAAGCCCATCCTCAATAGCAGGATATCTAGATGGATTTTAATGTTAGCTGAGTTCGATCTCAAATTCGTGCCATTGAAAGCCATCAAAGGTCGGGTAGTAGCCGAGTTCCTTGCCGATAGTCTGGTATCTGAAGAAGGACATACCGATACCTGGGCCTTTCCAGATGAAGATATATTCCATACTGACACGGAGACATGGGATCTATACTTTGACGGGGAATCCAACTTTCGAGGATTTGGTGTTGGAATTTTGCTAATCTCACCGCAAGGAGAACACACCCCGTTGTCCATTAAATTGGATTTTGACGTGACTAACAACGCAGCCGAGTATGAAGCATGCATTCACGGATTGCAAGCCGCCGCGGATTTAAGAGTAACAAACCTCCGAGTCCACGGTGACTCATCATTAGTCATCAATCAAGCACTCCAGAAATGAAAAACTCGGAACGCAAATCTCGTAGCTTACCCAGCGCGAGTAAGGGTTCTCGAAAAGCAGTTTCAAAAGGTGGAGTACATTTTTCTACCTCGGGAAGAAAACCAGTTTGCAGATGCGCTATCCAAATTAGCATCTTTACTGAATATCCCGGAACACATGACCAGCATGCCGATTTGCGTCGAAAGACGGTCCGAGCCGGCATACATCAATACTATTCAAGATATTTAAATAACTGATCCAGAACCTTGGTGCCAGGCTGTTCTAACCTAGTTATAACGTCGGGAGAATATCCTCCGGGATCTGAAAACCGGGCCAAGAAAGCCCTGCGAAGCTGGGCCACCCAGTTCATCCGCACAGACGATGGACAGTTGTACAAAAAGACGGCGCAGGGGGCTCAACTCCTATGCATCGACAAAACGCAGGCCGAAAAGGTCATGGCCGAGGTACACGATGGCGAGAACGGCCCGCATATGAACGCCCATATGCTAGCTCAAAAAATCGCCAGACTCGGGTACTACTGGAATAACATAGAAAACGACTGTCAGTTATATGTCAAACACTGTCATACCTGTCATATTTTCGGCAACGTCCAGCATATGCCGTCATCCCTGTTGTATACTATGACTTCCCCGTGGCCATTTTCGACATGGGGAATTGATATAATCGGGAAGGTGAACCCTTCCGGGACGGGAGGTCACTGCTTCATTCTAGTGGCTATTGACTATTTTACTAAATGGGTCGAAGCCGAGTCATATCGTGTCTTGAACGCCAAGCACGTAGCAAAATTTATCCAAGATAAAATTATATGCCGATACGGGATCCCGCACGAATTCATTAGTGATCACGGGACCCATTTTCAAGCCGAAACCGCTACTTTGCTAGCAAAATATAAGATTCAAAGGCATACATCTTCGCCTTACCGTCCCCAAACCAATGGAGCGGTAGAGGCAGCAAATAAAATAATTGTCACCATACTTAAAAAGATGGCTGATAATTACCGGGATTGGCCCGATAAAATCCCTTTCGCCTTATGGGGATACCAGACATCAATCCGCACCGCAACCGGAGCAACTCCATACTATCTGACATATAGGATGGAGGCAGTCCAGCCGGTCGAGCTCGAGGTACCATCCCTGAGGATTCTGCTCGAAAGTCAGGTGCCTGAAGCAGATTGGGTCCAAGCCCGGTATGATTTGTTGATTCTCTTGGACGAACGACGATCCCTAGCCCTTAACAATATCCAGATATACCAAAAAAGAATACAACGGGCTTTCAACAAAAGGGTTAGGCCCCGGAATATCAAGGAGGGCGATCTAGTCCTAAAATCTGTCAGGGCTTTGCTACCAGTCGACCCAAGGGGAAAATTCAAACCCAATTGGGCCGGACCGTATCTGGTGAAGAAGGTTTTATCAGGAGGAGCAGTAATGCTGACAGACTTGGACGGGAACGAATTCGTCAACCCAACCAATTTGGACCAGTTGAAGCGCTACTACCCCTAACCTTATTTCAATGTCATTTGCTAAAAGTTTATAAAATTTTTGTCTTTTTATAAAATTTTCAAAAATTAAGCAAGTCAATAAGTTAGGATTACTTATCCTACTATCGCACATCTCGAACTATTAGTCTTGATGTATTTGAAAAAATCTACTTCTTGAACTACGGTTAGTTTGATTAATCGTGGATACGTAGGCAACCCCTCAAAAGGGTACAACCACTGCAATAATGAAAAGACAGGAACGGTTTTCACTAATATGTCTTTATTATTATTTCAAAAATTCCTCACGCCAAAAATAAATCACACAAAAATCACACAAAAATAATAGTAGTAGTACTTAAATAATAAAATCTAGGAGATTACTGCTCATACATCTTCCGCTTCCCTTTATCTTTTGGGTCACGCGGAGCCCGGGGTCGACGGGGCGGCAGCGAACATTCCCGTATCACTAAGGGAACCTCTTTAGCCCGAACCCGTTTCTTCGACAACGGATCTTCAGCTATCGTCACTGGCCGAAGCCGAGCCCGTACGTGTTTGGGAAGTCTGTCGCGTGGACCAAGTCGGTCCTTAGCCGCCAGTCTTGGGCCGAGTCTCCTTTCCAAATCCGTCTGGGGGCTCACTTTCCCCCGTGCACCTTTAGTACTGGACCCTTCGGTCTGAGTCCTAGTCTTCCCTTTTTGGCCTGACATCAGGCGAACCATGGTGGCTGGGGTATCACCGTCATCGAAGAAGCCTCGATTGTCTTTAGCTTGTTCTCGACGCAGCAAGTCAAAGGCTTCGTCAGTCTTCAAAGTAGCACGGGCTTTAGCAGAGTCCGCCTTGGTCCACTTCACATAAGAATCGGATACCCATATCGAGTGAAGAGTCTTGGAAACAGACCAAGTAGCCCAGGTATACCACCTTTGCATCCAGGTGTCACACATCACATCCGTTAGCTGAGTAGATTCACTCACGAACGCCTCGATTTCCGGGATTCTTTGGGCCCGACCATATTGCCTAAGTATGCGATCGGGGTAAAGATGGATTGTTTGCCTAAAAGATAGGATCAATTGATATCGGGCCCTACACCTCGATTCTAAACCAGTCAAGACATAAATGGGCCACCAAGTTCCGATCCAACGGATCAATGGGCCTCCATGAAAAGATAGCAGCTCGTCCCAGAATTTTTGGGTAGTAAGACGAGAAAAGTCAACAGTCCGTCTTCTCGTCATCACTTGATTTGGGCGATATCGGCTTACGTCAAGAGGAGGATCTAGGATCGATAGCCTCTCCAATAGCCAAAGCTGAAAAGTCAAAATCGCAAAAATCGAGAAAAACGGGAAAATCGAAAAAAAACCGCGAAGACCGCGAGGAAATCGAAAACCGAAAAAATCGGCAATTGCGAAAAATCAAAAGTTGCGAAAATTGAGGAAAAATCGATTTACCTATAGAAGACGGGTGCTCCCAATCAGTCGGATCGACGGATCCCTTTTACGATTATCCAAGCCCTGGATAATCTCCCCAGTAATCAGCCAAGCCGAGCTGTGCTCTGTCTCCATCAGGTCAGCCACCGAAAGAAATCTGACATGGCCCATGCAAGATAACAAATCCATATGACCTTCGAAGGCGTAAACATGGAGCATGCAAAAAGTAAAGGCCCTGCGGCTATATATCGGCCTGACCCGGACGTCATCTGGGTTCATAAATTTTTCAGCCAGGTCGATCAAGGAAACGGTATTGTCTTCTGTCATGCGAGATACCTCCATGTGAGAAAGCCCTAAAAATTCTCGTAATTTTCTCCTCGTATCATGAATTCAAAATGGGACAGCAAGGCGAAGCATGGGATTCCATCCTCCTACAGCAACAATTTCCTCAGGAATAGGACAAATTTCGCCTCGAGGAAAGCTGAAAACGTGATAAGTATCGTCCCAGTAGGACAGGCAAGCATCCAAAAAGTGACGGTCAACTTGCATTTGACGGATCGTGAATAACTGGGTGACGCCATTCTGATTCAGGATAACTTTATCTGCGTCTCTGAAAAGTCGGGACCAATCTTGCAGCATTCCAACTAATCGGTCGATACCCATAATGAATCTAAGAAGAGGAAATAAGTTTCACAGGGCTTGTTTTTTCTTTGAAGAAGAAGGGAATTGTGGGAATTATGAATAAATTATGAGCAAGGGGAGGGTATTTATAACATGAAATCGGATTCTCCTCCTCATCTAAGGATTCCTAATCCCAGAAGATTTAGAATACAGGCCTTATCCTAGGATCTAGCTAAGTCATCCTGAGCATTCCTATCCCTTTTCGAAGTCAAAATACTTTAATTTTTCAAAAACTCTTCCAAATTCAAAAATTCAAAAAAAATCAAAAAAATCTTCTTCAAAATTTTATTCCCCAGCACGAGTCATCTCTCCTAAAATGTGTTACATGCAAACTTTGCATAAATCATTGTACAGGACGACTCAAGCAAAACCGTGCAACTTACTCCCCAGCGGTATTTTAACGGGATGAGCCCGTGTATGGGCGCACCCAAGACTTATACGACAAGTCCAATTCTTCACGGAGTTATCATCATCAGCTCAGGTATGATTTCCAGTTTATGGCTGGCGAGCCCTTTCACGCAAGTCTAATGGACTTTAAACGACCCGACCGGAAGCTGCCAGGTTTTAATCTTTGATTGACCTGGTGGCTACTCTGACTTTCGCCCTGTCCAAGCCTCAGTCAGGGTGGGGGCTCTGTAGACACCCACATTTTGACTGCCAGGTGTCTATAGCAGTTTCCGACAAATACCCGATGATGATCGGACGCAAACATGCTTTAACATACTCGGAAACGGGCTCAAAATCATTGGCATTTGGCTTGGGCTTTTTACGGAGTACATATCTCACAAAACCAACCTCAAAATCAGGCCCAGTGGGTCGTTTCGAGTCAAATAAGACTAATTTGGGTCGAAACCGGCACCAGGGGCAAAACCGTCTTTTAGCGACCGAGTCAAAACCCGGTCAAAGAAATTCTCGAGAAACACGGACCAGCCGTGACACCTCACGTGGCTGATTTGAGCTCAAACACTACAAAAATCAGCTACACAAAGTATTAAACAAATCCGTTTAAAGATAGAATTCGATCTCAAGTAAGAAATCCGAAAACCGAATCAAACACCCGACCGAGCGCAAGACACTCGGCCGAGCAGCCCTTTTCCAGCCAGATTCCACGGCTTCCTCTCCAAGGAACGGAATCCTCGCTCATCTCAGCTTCTTACATTTCCTATCCTAAGCGGTAGTTCTAACCCAAACACTTCTCCTAGCCAAGGTCGGGAATATCCCTATAAATAGGCCCCTTGCACAACTCAAAAAACATCACTTCACACATCGATTATTAGTACACATACATCAACTCTTCATACATAAACATAAAGCTTAGCATCGAGAAACCGATATTACATCTAAGACCCGAAGGAAACCGGCCCTTACACCCGTCACCCTTCACCGAGCCACCATAACTCACCGACATCCACTCGACGCTCCTGTGCCCAAGCCACGTTCCGACGAGCCCCGATCTGAGTAAACAAAAGCATGTAGGTTGAGGCTGTAACCAAACCCGACTTCTCTTTTTCTCTCTTCTTCTTCTTCTTCTCGTCCTTCCCTAGTTTTTTCTTCCTTTTTTCGTCCGTCACTTTTTCTTACGGGTCGTCAGTCGTCAATTTTTTTATGGGTCGTTAGTCATTTTTTATTTCTAATATCGATATTACTAAAACTATTTTCATATAACAAACATTCTTAAAAATACGATATCAACTCTATAGTCGAATATCGTATTAAAAGAATTAAATTAAATCTCGTCGATGCTAAAAAATCGTTACATCTTTTTACAAAAGACAACGATTTTAACGCGGAGAGAATTAACATCTTTTTTTCTCTTTTTCGTTCAAATTCTTTTCAAAACAATTTTACAAAACTTTTTCTAAAAATCATTCCGAATATTCGATATCGATTTCATAATCGAATATCGAATACAACGAATATCGAAAATATTTAATCGAGTGCAAATTGTGAAATATTCGTACGCGATTTAATAAAATCAGCGAATTTTCAAAAAATCAATTTCGAAAACAGGCCGGGACGCGAGTCGCGCGCGTCCAGGGCGAGTCGCGCAGCTGGCTGGAACGCGACCCTTTCCTCGTTTTTTTATTATTTTCTCGAACATCGTTTTTTAGACAAAACAGCGTCTTTTTAGCAATATTTTCAGATTTCGACTAATATTTTCTCGATCTCGCATATTCATCATATTTGTTATATTTTTATTCACAATTCGATACTAACTCGTTTGTTCATCCTTTGTAGCAAATTCATTCTTTTTTCGTCTTTTGTTTTATTATACTAAAACGAATCTCACATGCTAAATTCAACTTTGACGTTAATTTTCATGCATTAAACTGACTTAGCAACCCATTCAATTCCTCGCATGTTTAGGAAAACAATGTTTGCATATCATTCATCGTATTACTAACGCGCGTATTCAAAAATCAAACGATATCTTAGTAGAGGCCGCTAATGTGCGGGCGGGATTGGGTGTTCTTTGTGAACTTCCCAACACGTACCCTCACCCCTTACTCAGAACCTCGGTTTCCGAATGTCCGAAACCATTGGCAACGAGAGTCATTCAATACACGGTATCCGATCAAGTCAGTATCGGTATCAAATGCAAAGGGACGAACCCGATAAACTCTGACATTGGAAATGGGCCGTATTTTATACATGGCCCACTACGACATAAAGTGGGTTCGAACGGGCCCGAACTCCCACAAAGTTCGGTGGCGACTCCAACTTCGATTTAAATTTCAATTTGACCTTCTCATATGGAAATTCATTCGCCTCCCCAAACCCGCGCGTGGCCGCGTCGGGGTGGACCTATGTCATGTCCACAAGTTATATAAGGATTAAATATTTATACTTTGGATATTAAGTTTTACATTCTTACAATTGGATATTCAGTATATAAGGTATTTTAATCGATTGCGGTTGATTCATAATTTCGTTTGGTATTCAGTCATATGATGTATAATGGTCTCGTAATTAAGTTTGATTATTATTGCATATTATGTTTTTATGTATGAATTGGGACATATTTGGAATTTCGGTTGCGATTATTTCGCGTATTTATAATTGACAAGTTGACTTGTATGATGGAAGAACTAATTTGGGTTATAATTTCTTTTATCATTTAAGGATTCAGTCACTTGTTAATTACGGTTTGATTAAAAAGACCTTGATTTCAGTTTCAATAATATTGACTATTTGGATTTTTTTTATAAGACGTCTAATGTTTTGGATTGTTTGATCGAAACAATACGTTGCCAAAGTAACCTCTATTGCGTAGATTAGATAGTTTAAATAATTAGACGATTGTGTGTGATTGAATTTCATGCGGGTAATGGTCGGCTCAAAGGAAGGCCATTATTTGACCGAAATTCAATCATACTTGTGGTGATAACTATGTAACGGTTATTTGGTTCTCGTGTAGATGTTAAGTCGGTCCAAAGGAAGACCTGACATTTGACATGATCTTACTGTTAATATTTGTTTACTACACCAAGAATACCACTTACAAGTCTAATTATCGTCCAAAGATGAGATTAGATGTTGTGCTAGGTATCTTGTTATGATGGGAATGTCAATATTCAAATCTGAAATACAAGTTAAGGGAGTGTTATTAGTTTATGACACTCATAAGGATTATGTCCATACAGTTTTTTAATGGAGAGTAAATTCAAACATTTGGTTTTAAAGTAGTATGTGTAATCATGCGGATAATGGTCGGCCCAAAGGAAGACCATTATTTGGCCGAATACATATACAATTTCGGGTGATAAATGTGTGACGATTATTCGGTATTTTCATGAGTATACTAAGTTGGCCCAAAGAAAGGCTTAGTATTCGGCATGGGTTTATCGTCAATATTTGATCACAATTATTTAATTGTAGTGTCGATGCTTAGATAATATTTTATGCCCAACGGCTAAATGTTAAATTTGCGAAAACACTATACTGTTTGAATTTATTCAAAATTGAGAATATTGTTTTGTTCATCAAATTTGACATTAATCTTCATTATATCTATCATATTCAGGTTACATTCTCAATTCGGATGACGCCGTTTATTTAAATGAATGGTAAGAGAATGTAAATATTTATTTTGGGTCGTCACAATCTTAACACAGCATTAGAAATATATGATTGTACTACTCATAAGGATGAAAATATCGTGTGGACTCACGTGTTTTTGTGGAGTAGAAAAATTTAATGCATGTGTTTAATGATTGTTTAATGCGGCAATAAGGAAATATTAAAGGACATTGTTTATATTAAATAAGCTGCAAGTGTCTAACATAAAGAATAACAAGATAAAGTTTATTGGTTGCTTGTTACGAGTATGGACACATAAGGAATATAGTACTAGTTTGTACGCCTCATCGCGTGTCGGTAAGGACACACTTCTCATTTAAGATTTGTCTAAGGTTAATTATTATATCCAATCATGTTTTGTGGATAGTTTGGTTTTTCATTCACATAAGTACATTAATGCAAGTAAAAGTAAGAATCTAAGATGTTGTATGTCAATTGGTGATGAAAGATTCATCTATTTGGGGCATGACATCATCTGAGTTTGAGATAATCAGCTAATTTAGTTATCATTAATGACTTGTTCTTTTATTTGAATCTGGAAAATATTTTTGGTACTGCCTTTTGGCGGAGTTTAATTATTTTTCGTTTGGCCAAATTTGGTTCATTGTCCATTGAGAAATGATTACTTTTGTATTTTGCTAATTCAAATAATAGTAAATCTGTTATTTTTGATAATTTTACATACCTTGAATTGAAATATTTTTTAAAGACTTGCATTAAAACTCCAGTGGATATAAAGAATTAAGGACAATAATTTCTTTTCGGTATGACACATTGAAAGGATTATTCAAGTTGTGTCAAAAATGAAATTATTGACCCTTCTACTTCGGATTCTCATATTGAAGGGGAATAAAGACGAAAAGAGAAAATAGATATCAAAAGGACTTTGGATATCTTATAATTGATATATAAGGGTATGTGAACTATTTTATGTTTTAAGTTGTATTAGTTCACAGCACTATATTAATTTGTAGACAAAATTATGGCTTGATATTTATATCTCGATATTGAGAAGTTTTAAGTTCCTAGACGTTTTTATCACATATTTGACTGAGATATGTTGCTCGGTAAAGGATTAAAGATGTCACTTGATCATAAGTGGAAACACTTTGACAATTTGACTATTCAGGATAAGAAAGTTAAGGTTATTTCGAATAATTTCTAGAGAAGTTCGATCTTACATTAAATATCGCACCATATGAAGGTCTGAATATGTATGGTGTATTATGTGTGCAAACTAAGATCTTGGGGCTTGGAATAAGTATGATTATTCACACTCTTTCTTAGATAACTGATCTAGAAGTAACTTCAGAATTGCAGCTTGATTTTTTGTGGATAAAGTTACAACAATATTATTGATTGATTAATTATAGTGTAATTTATTTACACCTATGGTATGTCCAACTATTTAAGAATATTTTTTCTAAGGCAATATAGTTGGACTTAAGGACAATTAATAATTATTTTGTTGTATAACTTTATAAGGATTAAGGGTAATGTATAAAGTAATGATCCCACATGCAAGTTATTTTGAGACGGATAATATGGGTTCATTGAGGTTATTGAGTTTGGGGGAAAGAAATGAGACTTATGGAAATGATCTTGTGTCTCATTATTAAGGATCGTAAGATCATTTTAGTAAATCAAACTCAACTGTACTACCTCAAGAACAATTGTTATTAAAGAAATTCAATAAGGGAAAGAATGAATGCAGCTTCAGAGGTTTACATTGTGTTCATGTCAGGACTGACATATTACAGTGTAGTAACAGATTTATATATTGCATACATTCAAGATTAAGAGTTAGATGATAAAACGGTAGAAAAGTATTCATTCAGCATCTTACCGAATCATTGAAAGTTCTAGCTAATACATGTAAATTTATATATGTCATCAATAAAGTATTAAGTCATTTGACTGATAAAGACACTTTGGAATTACTTCATTACCTTAAAGTATAAAGCATATTGGTTTCAAATGGTTATTTGTTACCAAGACAGACTTATTCGGTAATGAGACAGTAAGGTTCATCTTGTTGTTAATGGCTATAGAAGCAGTTGACATATCCGGCTTTATATGGAGTTACATTGGATGAATTGTGGTAAAGATAAGTTTTCAATGGTGACATTGACAAACCCATTGTTGCAGATGCTGGAAATCTTGACTCGATAGATTCAAGGTAAATTTCTGCAAATTAAGGTTAATAATCATCCAATGAAAACTCAAATAAGGTTTTTCGTCAAAGAGTACATCAATCTACCATGATATCATAATGTTGTATTTGCCAGATTGATGAAGAGACATGCGCACATTTGTTCTTAGAATGCCCATACAGCGCTAAGTTGATCAGCCATATTTATCAGATGACTGGGTACAGGCCGACGCTCCAAAGTATCCTCGACAATGAGGATGACTCGATTAGATGGAAGATTCAGGCTAGTTTGTTAGCTGCTTGTTATTACCATGTCTGGACCCAAAGAAATAAAGGGAGAATAGAAGAGGCGGTGATGCGACCTGAAGTAGTAGCGAAGCAGATTATAACTGAAGTAAGAGGTCGGGTGAAGCTCAAGGCTCATGAAGATATTACGAATGACGATTTTGTTTGGCTTCGTAAGATAGGTTACAATTAAAGTTGTTTTATCTTCTTTGTTGTAATTATTTCGGATGTATAGAACAAGGCTCTACACTGTAAATTTTTTTTTGATGAATGCACTACTTACATTTCACCAAAAAAAAAAGATATCATCTAATTTAGTTTTGTATGAATTTGGTACATGATTGTAGATACTCAAGATTCAGTGGGAGTATGAAAATATGTAAGTTTTATACCCTTTCAGTAAATGGGACTAATGCAGTTTCATTAATGTCCTTGAAGAAATGTTCATATCCAGAAAGTAGAGTTTACTTAAATCCATGTATTTCAGAAATTATTTCATGTGTTTAAGTAATAAGGTATAATTAAACTTAGTTTGTACATATTTGAATATCGTGTACATAAGTACATTCTATAGTTTAATTGACAGATATTAAGGGAATACTGTAGGATATTGAGATTCACTAAGGGCAGCCAAATATTGTTTGTCATTTATATTTGGAGCAAAACAATGTTATCATATAAAGGAGATCGATTCACGTTGAGATCATTCGGTATTTCGACTCCTATTTGTTCATGCTTATTTGTTACAAGGCTGCAAATTAAGTTCGGTATTGAAAGACCATTTAAGTTATTTGTGACAAATATGACGGTTATAATAGTTTTAAATAACAATACAAGTGATGTGTTGTTATGGAAACGATTCAGAGTGAAAGGCGTCTAAGATATGTTTGCACAAACTCCATTTGCGGATCCGCTTACTAAGGAATTACCACCCATGGTCTTTCTTGAGCATTGCTCAAATGGGTATTTCGGTTCTAAAGATATCCAGGTTAAATGGGAGTTTGTCACATTAGACATATTATGGTATACGGTTACTCAGTTATGCAGAAATAAGGCTTACAGTTTTCAGTTTCACTTTGTCTTATTTGGTTGATCTCACTAAGGTTTAAGGTGGACCAGTTGGAAATATGCATATTTGGATCACATTCGGTTGTTGTTTCCATGCTACACTCCTATACTAGATTCATGTCGTTAGTCATATTCGCATATGTGATCATTGATGGGTCCTGTTACGACAAACTGTAGCAAAGGCCGCTTTGGTTCTATGCAGATATGATTGATGGACCGAATTGCATAAGACGGTTAGAATGTTTGATAGCAATATTGAGCACATACGGTTATAATGAATACAATTTTTCAGTGTCCTACATATACTAGTATATGACCCAAGTGGGAGATTGTAAGAATTATGGGTCTAATATAATATATGTGGACAACATTATTTGGACTTATTGTATTTATTAGCTATCATTAAAGTTAGCCCAAATGTGTGATCCGTCGTAGTAATAATAATACGGGCTTATTTACGTCTTATAAAGTATGGGCTGGATACTATAATAGTGTAGAGATCCATTAGGGTTTTATGAGATATATGATGGGCTTATCCACTAAAGGCGACTGATATAGGTCATCAGGGTTTAACCACCCCTCCCTATATATAGTAAGGGTTATGGTCCCTGACAGCACACTTATGACCTAATCTCACATATATCCCATCGGTATGGAGAAACAAACCCAAAAGGCGAGTGTGTCTGTTAGAAGACCATAATTGGGTAATTCCAATTCCACCTCCCTTCTCCAATTGAGTCAGGTATGCTTCCGCTATTCGGTCTATTCGGTACGCCAATTAATTTAGTATGAAGTTTCAGTCTTGGGTCAGATTAAATCTAACATCATAACCTTATTATAATTTTTCGATGTGAGATAATTACTTAAAGTTTATAACCTTAAGAACTTTTAAGCCCCAAAAGATTTTTGGTAAATATCTCAGGAATGATGATTACTCTTATTTATAATATAGAATTTCATCGTCTTATAATAATTTGTCGATGTGGGATAACTTTACTATTTTTATATGTAATAAATTCATCACTTTTCGAGCAAATAATATGAAATTTATACTAATGGAAAGATTTTATATCACGAATCTAATTATTTCACTTTTATAAAAAAAATTATGATAATTTTTTGTTAAAGAAAGTTAAAGATTTTTATGTGAAAATTATATATATAGATTTTCATATATATATATATATAGAGAGAGAGAGAGAGGGGAAGGATCAAGTGAGTCCATTTATCATAATTGAGTCCATGAGTCCTCATCTCAACCCTTAAATTAGTGATAGATTAATGGTTAAGATTGTTTTGTCAATTAAGGAAATAAGTAACTAAATCTTGGTAAATATTTTATTTTTTTCTCTCTCCTCTTTAATTATCTTAATGCAAATATTCTCTCTCCCATCAAATTTTTAACTGCATCTTTCTATCACACAACAAGTGTGTCGTTTCATCTTCATTTTCACCAAAGAAAATCATCATTTCGCTACTGTCATGTTACTCTAACTCATACAATGTGTTATTCTAACTCATACAATGTGTTACTCTAATTCATGAATTGTGTTACTTTAACTCATAAAATCTATTACGTTACATAATAGTGTCTTATAAAAACAGTATGTTGCAAAATGTATGTTTCTATTAAGGATACTCCAAAACAAAAAATTATAAAACTCCATTATAATTCCAATTTTTCACACTTGTTAATCTAAGAACTTGATATTGGTAATCAAATTATACTCATAAATTGTGTTACTGTAACTCATTAGGTATGTTACTGTAACGCATAATGTTATTCTAACGCTTTATGTGTGTTATTCTAACTCTTTTTACATCAATAAATTGGTACAGAAGTTCCAACTGAATCAACTTCATTGCAATTCCAATATTTCACACCTGTTACTCATAATATGTGTTACTGTAACTCATTAAGTATGTTACTCTAACGAATAATGTATGTTACTCTAACAATATACTATCCTACTTAGAATTCTACTTCTTCAGATCATCCTCCTCGTCCTCTTCTTCTTCATCATCTTCATCGTCAGAAGCTTTGATTTAATCTAACCACCGCGCCATCTTTTCGTTGTGTACCTGCTCACATCCACAAGCCAATGCGTAGATTTTATAGAAGTTTACTTACTCATCCACGTCCTTGAAGATCTGCCCTATGTATGGAGGAAACTCTCACCCACATCCCTACACATTTCATGTGTTTTTGCATGTACTGAAAAATAATAACAGTGCCAATAAACGTGGCGAAAAAAACAATCAGAACTTGAAATATGGATTAAAGTAACAGATGACAATAATTAAAGTAACAGATGAAGTGTATTGAAGTAACACTGGATTCAATTAACAGAGAATGCTTATACATCAGGTATAAATTAAAGTAACAGAGATCAGAGATTAAAGTAACAGATAGTGTGAATTAAAGTAACAGATAATGTTCGTTAAAATAACACCAGGTATAGGTTAGTGCAAAAAATTCATATAATGATCATAAATGAGAGTATGACGCAATATCTTTCTTTGAATGGGGGTGATATTCTTTGATATTGTTTCCTATTTTGAAATCAATCACGTCCCATAATTATAGGAAGCAATATCTTTCTTTTTTATTTTTTATTTTTTTATATGGCGGTATTCTAAATCCTTTTTGTTACTGCAATGCATTACAGTAACAGATGAAAAGAACTAAAGTAACAGATGAAGTGCGTTAAAGTAACACGAGATTCAGTTAACATTATGTGTATTAAAATAACAGGGGTTAACCATTAAAATAACAGATTGTGTATATCAAAGTAACACAGTATGTGCATTACAATAACTCCATATATGTTCGTGCGTAAAATTCATATAATGCTTAGACCTTTTTGTGTTACATTTTTGTGTTACTCTAATTAAAATTAGGTGTTACTGTAACTCAGAACGTATGTTACTTCAACACCGTGTCTGCTTCATTAGAAAACAAAACAATAGTATCAGTGAAGTTTAAGAAAAACCTAAAGAATAAACAAAACAATAACACGAGAGTAATGGACCATTGATATGAATCTATGAATAATCAAATGAATAAAATTCCACCTTTTAAAAAATATAAAAATTTGGAATCTATACTAACAAGATAGCAATGAACCAGATATGAATCTATGATGAATGAAATGACCATGAAAGCAATATCGACATGAAAATCGACGAAAAACATGAAAACAAATTGACGCAAATTAGTCGAGATGATGAATAAAAATTGACGCAAAACATGAAAGTAATAAGGAAACTCACCATTGTTATAGTCGATGAATTGATTATCAACAATTGATGAAGATATCGCGATCATTGAATCCATAGTAACGGGATTTCGAGCACAAATTTGAATGAATGAATGAATGAAAGAACGTGATATTAGAAGCAGTTTTTTTTTTAGGTTTTTGATGAACGTGAATGAATGAATGAATGAATGAGTGAATGTGATGTTATTGTTACCTAAAATTATGGGAGTTATTTTAGGAAACAGTATCTTCCTTTTTCCTTTTTTTTAATGCAAATATTAGGATGCATCTTGTCCATCGATTCTCATCGCATTCAATGGATGAGATGAGGACTTAGGGACTCATATATAGAGAAGGACTCATAAGAGCCTTACTCTCTATATATATATATATATATATATATATATATATATATATATATATATATATATATATTCAAACATTTAACCACAACAAATTATTATGATAAAATAATAAAAAGTTTGAAAATAGAACATAACCTTTTTTAGAAATAACCTCGAAGTTTAAAGGATCAAGATCCTCGTCACTGCCGCTATTATAATTAGGAGTGTGATCAATGTCTTTCTTTCTCGGTACCATTACTTTTGTCTTTTGCTTTCCACTTGTTGTTCTTGTTAGTGTCCACCATCCTTGTCACTTTTCTAGGTTGGTTAAGTACCCCAAACTCCTGAAGCCTTGTCTGATTTTGTGCGATCCTTTCATTTCGAAGTCTTTCGTACTCATTGATACCAAGTCTCGTATTACTTATTCCTCTTCTTTGAATTATAAGCATAAGAACAAAATTAGTTAAATGATTACAATTAAACTATATAAAACATATCATATAAAAGATAGACGACTATGCTTTCAGCTACACGTAAAGTATTAATGCAACCTGAATCAAGTTAGAAGCAGAATCAAATACGTTATAAACAGGTGAAAATTATATATGACATTGCACTAGGTATAACTAACAGCATATTTGTGCTTTAATCATTCATTTCCTCTTCTTCATTAACCCAAGTCATTCCGTATAGCATCGAATTGCAATGCAAGTAAGCATAAAAGGCAGCTCTGTATTCCAGCACTCCAAACATGTCATTGCAGCCTGAACTGAAAATTGTAGCCCATAAACATGACTTGCAAATGAGAGCAGGTGCAGCCTGTTTTGCGCTTAATTAGCATCCACGCGATTTGAGCCCTGCAATTAGCATTAAATGATGTTCTGAACTGCGAACACAAGTGGCAATTAGCATTTAACAGCCCCCGAACAAACAATGTTGACAGTTGATCGATTTGCAGCTTAAATACCCGCACTTACAAATCTTGAAGCTTAAAGTTCTAAACTGGAAGGATGAGACTCTTTTCTTCATTTCTTTTCCAGACCTCTTAATTCTTCTTGTTATTCGAGAAAACCAAACTAAAAAAATACGAAGCACAAGGCTTCCTTATGACGCTTATCATGTAACAATCACAATAAGGTCACAGAAAATTCTAGAAGTAACAATAAGGCCACGGAAAATCAAAGGGATGCAAATAAGATGAGTTTCACCGACTGCTTTGATTCAAAAGATTACTCTAACCCTAGGCTTAATTTAAATGACAAAAAATGGAAAATTGAGAAGAGTACCAACCTTGGCAACCTGGTCACCTAGTTCTTGAGCATGAATTAAACATAAACTATATATCAGTAGTAATTAACAACAATTAACAGTGCAATCAACAGCAATTAACAACAGGTAGCAATCAGGAGTAATCGGAATTTTATCAGATGAAATACAAGAATATTGTAGGATTAAATATAACAGACCCGGTAAAAAATATCAGGAAACATATGACATTACTGCGGATCAGAGTATATATCAGTATATTCAGCAGCATTTAACAACAAGTAATAACATCAAAAAAAAGTCATTAGAAATTAATTAGCAGCCAATTGTTCAACATGTGACAAAAAAGAGTATAAAGATCTATAAATAATCTGATAATAAGTTGGCAAACATAATTAGAAACACCACTCCTCATTCCTCGTCAACATGATCTTCATCCGCTTCCATCCAATCCCATATAGTGTCATCGCAATCAGAATTAGATTTACTAAACTAATATTGCACGAGTTGGACAGAAGACAATACAGAAAGTATCATATTGTCGGAAATGAAACAGGTGACATAGCAATAAAAATTGATATTGCAGAAAAATGAAACTAATGTCTAATGAGATATTGCAGGAATTGGACAAAACACAGTACGGAAAGAAAGCATCATGTTGCCGGAAATGAAACCAGAGACATAGCATTAAAAACTGTTAAAATATTGGAGGGAAATAAACCATTCATATCGCAAGAAATGGACGACAAATAGTAGTTCCAAAGCACTACTGACGGCATTTTGTAACATAATAGTGGCAGGCTTTATAAATGTGCATGCATTCATGTCCTACAAGTTATATACATATATATAGAGAAGGGATCAAATAAGTTCATTATATGTAATTAAGTCTATATTAAAGTTGCAGATGACATACGTTAAAGTTGCATTTGTTCAAAATTGATATGTAACTATAACATTCAGCACTGTTGTCACTTCAACTGAAAAAGTGCAACTTTATCACTCATCTCGTGCAACTTTAACCACTTTTTGTGTAACTTTAACACTGGAACTTATGAACATATAAGAATTGTTGGCCTTATGTGAACCTATCTCCATATATATATATATATATATATATATATATATATATATATATATATATATATATATATATATATATATATATATATATATATATATATATATATATATATATATATGTATGTATGTATGTATATACAGAAAAGGGATCAAGGGAGTTTGGGTAAAAGTGAGAAGTTGGGAAGTTGTGTTTATGGCCCTTGATTTGGGTTGGATGGATGACCTAGATTAATCACAATAAAAAAAAAATATATAAAAAAAAAAAAGAGGAGATGATGTGCGTGGAATGACTAGTAGCAGGCAGCAACAGACATTAGCAGAGCAACAGCAGGTAAAGCAGAGCACTCTCACTCAATCTTTCATCATTTCCATCACCAAAAGCGACCTTCTTTCTCTCAATTGCTCACCATTCGCAGCGCAATCCTTCACCAAAATTCACTTTCTTTCTCTCAATCTTTCACCAAAATTCACTCTCTCACTAAAATTCAAAAATTCATCCTATTGCTCACCATTTCATTTCATTAAAATTCAAAATTCATCCCAAATCAATATTCAAAATATTTATACTATCATACAAAATAACTGAACCCTACATCCCAAATCAATAATCTGTTCTACATGTACATGCTCCAATGGTGTTGTTTCTTGAAGATTCGTCTGTGCTCCAGTCAAAAATTCCTGTTCAACTTGCAAGAGGTAAGATGAGTACATACATATATATTTGGTATCTTGCATTTCGAATTGTTTGGTTTGGTTTGTTAACTTCAAAAGTTATACAGTTTTAATGTCACAACCACACTCTATATGATGGACAGTCGCACAGTTATAACGTGGTAGTCACACTTAATATGATAGACAGTCGCACAGTTACAACCACACTCTATATGATGGACAGTCGCACATTTATAACGTGGTAGTCACACTTAATATGCTAGACAGTCACACGTTCCACGTCATTGTAGCTTTTCTGCTGTAGATGTAGTTGTATTATGTGAAGTTGCAGTTGTATTATTCCAAATATTGGTGCTGGTAAGACTGATATATTTATTACGTTACATTCAGTATCCACACGTTCCACCATTGTTATGTTTATTATTGTTATTTTTTTTGGTTGTCGAGTATTGTACTTATAGTTCTTATACGTTGTCGAGTATTTATTATAGTTTAACCCATGCAACTTATATCACGTGATTATTTCCAACTATTTCTAACTAGTTTTTAGTAAAATCATGCTGTTATATGAGCAATGCCACAGTCGAGTATTTATTATAGTTAGAGATGAATGCGTGCGTTGCAAGATTGATAGCGTGCAATATAGGGATTCTTTTTATCGACAGCAGTTTAACCCATGCAACTTATTATATCACGTGATTGTACACCTCAATACGTGTGACTATGCAACTCATAGCATGTGATTGTACACATCAACATGTGTGACTATGCCAAGTGAACTTTGTGATTATTTCTAACTATTTCTAAGTAGTTTTTAGTGTGTAATATATTGTTCCAACCACTGATAGTGATTTTTGTTTTTACTGTTCCAACCTATATGCCAGCGGAAGACACAGTGATTGTTTCTTACGTAGGGCAGAAGTTCGCGGACATCGATGGAGCATTCAAGTTTTATCAAGCTTACGCATTTTATCTTGGTTTCGAGGCGAAGAGGTATACGACAACTAGATCATTTGATGGTTCGATCAAGAAGAAATTGTTGGCTTGTAACAAGGAGGGCAAAACAGCCAGCCAGAGCATGGTGAAGCTGTCGAGCACCGGAGAGAAGGAGGGGCAAGAGTATGTGGGATCGTACGAACCCAAAAGGATTACGAAGGCGACGAGGACGCAATGTGGAGCAAGAATTAGGCTATGTGCAATGGTCGGGGGGGTTTATATTGAAGAGTTCACCGAGGAACACAACCACGATCTTGTGATGGTTAAGGACCGAGAGTTTCAAAAGTCATCTCGAAATTTATCAAGATATCACAAGGAGATGATCGTTTGTAACTCGAGGGTGCGTAATGTATGTCAACAATGTTGTTAGTGTATGGTTGACTGCTAACCCTGCGCGACTAATGCAGTTGCAATTTTGTGTGTGCAGCTGAAGATCGGGGCGACTCGGACATACAGGATGTGCAAGGAGTTGTCGGGCGGATATCAGAATATCGGAGCTTCGTTGGTTGATTTCAAGAATTGGGGGAGGGACGTCAAGTGCTTCGTCCACGAGCAGGATGGTCAGTTGTTCATAGACCGGTTCAAGAGTTTGAGGGACAGTCAGGAGGATTTCTACTTCGACTACGATGTGGATACAGACGGGAGCTTACGCAGGGTCATTTGGGCGGATGGTGCAGCTCGAAGGAACTACGTGGCATTCGGGGATGCAGTTTCGTTCGACCCAACGTACAGAACCAACGTGTATTCCATGGTGTTCACACCGTTCACTGGCACGAACAACAACAAACGGTCTGTCACGTTTTGTGGGGCGTTGCTATTAAAGGAGGACTACGAGTCATTTACATGGGTCCTCTCCCGGTTTCTGGAGGCCATGGGCGGGAAGGAACCGTGTTATATCATTACAGACCAGGATCCCGGAATTTTAAAAGTCGTCCCAGAAATATTCAAAGCAGCGCACCAACGGTGCTGCACGTGGCACATCATGAACAAGGTTCCATCAAAGTACGGCAGATCAAGAGAGGAGGCCTCGGAATTCGTAAAAGCAATTATATGGGACGATGACATCGAGGCGTCGGAGTTCGACGACAGGTGGGGGCGGATCATGATCGACCATGATCCTGTTGGGATCTAATGGTTCGAAAATATGTTCGAAGACAGGAGCAAATGGGTCGCCGCGCATTGCAGGGAGGTGAGGATGTCCGGAATTATGAGGAAACCGCAGAGATCAGAGAGCGAGAACAGTTTCTTTAAAAAGTTTGAAGACAACAACGGTACGTTGGTCCAGTTCTGGATGCGTTTCGAAAGTGCGATGGACCAACAGAGGCACATGCAGAAGAGGCTAGACAACGATAACCGGCAGTCATTCCCCAAAATTGGATCGACGAATCCGATGGAGAGCCACGCGGCAAGGGTGTACACGCACGTGGCTTTTGCACACTTTCAGGAAGAGGTTAAGTGTTTGCTCTACACGTGCAGCGTCCGTGGGTATCAGGAGAAGGACGGGATCGAAGCGACAACAGTACTGGACTCCATCCGGGACCGCAACTACATTATTGAATACAACTCAGGTACTGGCATAGAAAGTCACTGTCCATGTCGTGTAGCCATAGTCAGATAGCCTACCTATATGATCCAAACGTAACGAGTTTTATTCCCTAATTCATTGAATGTGACTGTACACAATAAAGGGTGTGACTCTGGAACGCGGTGCATGTGATTGTGCAACGCAATTCGTTTGATTCTGCGATGTAAGGACTGTGACTATGCAGCATAACGGGTGTGACTGTATTCTGTCAAGGTTGTGATCATACCTTTAGAAAGCCACATCCCGTACGTTGCGTAGCCACCGTCCGTACGGTCAGGAGTCGCACTCTTTATGTGTTTCTTAATGCACTCGCAGGTACCTGTGAGATCAGATGTACTTGCAGGAAGTTCGGTCGGTATGGAATTCTTTGCAGGCATGCCATTTGGATATACTCTTCGAAAGGACGGGAGACGATCCCGGAACGGTATGTGGCATGTAGATTGACAAGGGATGCTCTACGTAATGTTAATGCGTGTCCCCTGTCAGAGAGTCGACTAAGCGATGATAAGGCTGTTACAGTCACGAGGGTATTTTCGGAGTTCTATGAGACCGTCAGTCATGTCAGCAAAATGGGTAAGGAAGATGTTAGTAATCTAGGTGACGTCATTCGCGACTTCAGGTCCGATATTGCCCCTACTGGCCCTTGTAGCAAGACGCATGAATTAGAGGAGATCCTCGGCTGTACGAGCGCAATTGAAATAACCATATTGCCCCCGAAGAAAGCCAAGAACAAGGGCAGTGGGAAGCGGATTCTTTCTTCTAAGGCGAAGGCTGCTGCAATTGCCGCCAAGCCTAAACGGCTGTGTAAGAACTGCAAGAGGATGGGTCACCATGACAAGAGGAACTGCCCCAATGATGGTAGGGATTTGTCAAGTCCCTAGCCAACAATAATACAACCGGCTAAACCTAACGGTAGTTAGGGTAAGTCGGGTCGTGTCCACGGAGACGGTATATCAAAGCTTAGACTAGGTTGACCTAAAACGAGACTAGATTACCGAACGAACACAAAGAGTGCAATAAATGGAAAACTATTGAGGAGGAGGAATAAGAACTAGACTACCAATGCTAAACAATACTAATGATCGATCTAACAAGTAAGCTAAGGTAAACGATGTCTAACTAAGAAGATGGACTCAAATATGGAAAAGAAGTGGGGTAGGTCGGGTTCATAGAGGTAGAAGGGTAATTGGGGTGATCAAGGGTAAAGGTGTCTCCTAATCGCTAGAGTCGGTCCGGGCTCTCGCAACTTAGACCGATGTCAAGGTGAGTCCGGGCTCTCGCAACTTAGACTCTAGTCGGCACTCTCGTGACTATGACTATTCTCAACATTTCCACAAAATAAGCAATCAGTGAGAAGATGAATACAAGCATGGGAAGCATGGCCACTACAACTCATACAAGCATATCAACAAACACATAGAGTGCCTACAATGTGACTAACAACAAAGACACAACCTTTTCCCCTTAATCAACCCTAATCATCCATAATCTACCCCTAATCCCCCTACTAACCCCACAAAGAAACTACTCACTCATTATCAAAGAGAAACTAACACTAACAAGAGAGAACAAACTAAACATCCAAGCATTCATTATGAACAACAAGAACAATAACAATAATAACATAAAAAGATGGAAACAAGATTAAATAAACTAAGAACAAGAGTAAAGATGATTATACCAATACTAGATGAGGAAAAGATGAGAACTTGTATAAATAAGACACCCAAATAGAACTCCAAGGTTGTCAATCTTGGAATAATCTTCAAGAATCTTCTTAATACAAGATTAATTACAATGATTAACTAAGGATTAAGGAGAGATTAGAACTAATGAATGAGAGTAAATCTAGGGTTTAGAGGCTTAAACTAAGGTAGGTTAACATAAAGATGTCCTAAAAATTACAAGAAGGGAGTATATATATGGGTACAAGAATGAAGGAGAAGAAAAGAAGAAGTGCGGGTGAGTTGTAGCCCATCCCGACCGGGACGGATATTCCCGATCGGGAAGGGTCTTGTCTTCCCGATCGGGAAGGATTTAACCCGACCGGGAAGGACCCACAGCAACACTCCTAATCGTGCACCCCTTCCCGATCGGGAAGGCCACTATCCCGACCGGGAAGGGTCTTGTATGCCTTCCTTAAACACTCTAGGGTCCCTCCTTGTATCTTATGGGCTTCCCGTCGATTCTCGGGACTCGGGATCGGGTCTCGGAGGCTCGGGTTTGGGTCCCAAGGTCTCGGGGTCGATTCCAAGGCCTCGCTCCTTTATCTCGTTGGCTCCAAAATGTGTATGTATTGAGTCGGAATCGCTCCAACTCTTCCAAATCGGCCTCGGGAACCTGAAACAAACTAAAGGAAGCATAAGAAGCCCATGAATCGCTCCAAAGGAGCGATTCCACAAGGAAAAAGGGACCAAAACACAACAAATAGGCACTACAAACTACACTTATCAACTCCCCCACACTTAACCCTTACTCGCCCTCGAGTAAGCACACACTAACTACTAAACTAGCCGAATGGGTATTAGCGCACCCTACGCCCCTTCAACTCACGCGAGTGCACTTAGAGGAAAAGTGCACTCCGCAAGGCAAGTCGGGTCTTGCGACAAAACTGTGGATGCAACCGGACACAAAACACATAAACAAACAAACACACAAACAAACACATAGACGGTCGCACCCAAAACAAAAGAAATACCGCTTCCCTCTAAAAGCGGTGAATGAAACACCGGTTTAGGACTCGAGGTAAGTGACAACGTTCCCAAGCTAGCAATACAAACCAAGGTGGACTAAACCCTAATAGTATGACGATAAAGCAACAAAAACGTTGGTAACTTACCTAGGTCCTCCTAACTTTCTAAAAACGTACTACGGGACGATCGGCGGAGTGGAAAAGTGAGGAACCACGGTGTTAGTCGACACTGTAGGTAAGTGAGACCCCGCCCCCTTTAGCGTGAGCCAAGAGGGTCGTCCCGTGTCCAAGACCGCCTAACTAGTCCAAGTAAAAAGGTGGAAAACATGCAAAATGAGGGAAGACCGACTAATGCCGCTATCATCCTTCCTCGGAACTCGGTCCTTTGGTACGCTTTTCACGGCAAAAGTCGGAAAAAGGCTTATTTTTGTGGGGATTTCTTTTTTTTTTTTTGTGAGACGGGTTTTGCTTTTGGCATTTTCTTTCTTTTCGACATACTTGCTTTGTTTTGCCATGCCATTCTTTTTTTCTTCTTTTCTATTTTCTTTTTTTTGGCTTTTGTGCCTTTTCTTTTTCTTCATTCTTTTCTTTCTTTCATTTTTTTCTTTCTTTTTCTTTTCTTTGCCCTTTTTGGCAAGATTTGGCATTTTTTTTGGCATTTCATTGAGTAACAAGGAAGAGAGAATCAACAAATTTGCATCTTATTGCGTGGATATGTGTAGGAGGTAGGGTAATGGGAGAGTCGGGGAGCGTCCTTCCCTTCAAACCCACAAAAAGCGGAGAACTTGGACTAATCAAATGATCCTAGACACGGTCACCTAGGGGGCGAGACTCGGTAACCAAGGCCTTTTCACACCGTGGGTGGTCATAATGGTCAAAATGCAAATCCTGTAGTAAATTCCTAGTAAGCTAGGTGGACTCACGGTAAAGGACCAACGAACTCATTGATTTAAGGTCATTCTACTAGGCTAAGGTCCAAGACTCGATTTACACTACTAAAAAGGGAAAGTACACACTCACACACTAGCCTCTAAACCGGGTTTTCGAAAATGGTTTACACATAACACAACACAACACAAAATAAAGACACAACGAAGAACGAAAGAAAAAGAAGTAAAAGCAACAAAACAAGAAACAAAACAAAACAAACACAAACACAACACAAATACCACCCCTAGCATCCAAATGAGCAACCAACCAACATCAAACTTTACAAAGCTCCTCCCGAGCACACCACATCACAATCTCCTCCAAATTCCGCAAGAGGCAAAGAAGGAAAAAGGGATAGAAGATGTTACCGGACATCTTGAAAGCTTTCCAAAGCCATCGGTGATTAAGCGACCTATGAGGAAAAAGGGAGGCAAAACACGCACACAAAACAAATATACGACACAAAGACACAAAAGAAAAACACGCAAAAGAAAATCTTTTTGATTTTTGCGAAAATTTTCAAATTTTTTGGGTTTTTAAGATTTTTTTCGGAAAAACTAAGAAAATAAAACTACTACGATAGAATATCGCTCCCCCACACTTAAACCGAGCAATGTCCTCATATGCTCAATCGTAGTGTGCGGAGAGACAAAAGAAAAGAAAATAAACTACGAAAATAAAGCTAAGAATCAAAAATAAAGTGGAGACAAGGTAGAAGGTGTCCGGCCGGGGTGTAATCAAGTCACCATGGGCCGAGACGAGAAAAAGATATGGATGGGGGAAGAAAGAAAAAGAAGGAAATAAAAGGAAATGGGAGGGGAGGGCTAGGTGTAATCAAGTCACCTAGCCCGGATTCCGTCCAAATCCGACTAACTCCTAACAAGGGGTGAAAACCTTGTAAATGGACTAATCGATTGACTCGCGACGTAATCACGTCGTCGGGAGTCGGGAGCAACCATACTACGGCCTCGAAGGCCACCACGACAACAAGACACGAAAGTGTACAAGGGGAAGGGAATAAACAAAGGAAAACAAGTCAACAACAAAAACGGAAAAGAAAGGATAGTTGCCGTACCATAGGTTAGCAACTCACTCTCTCCATCATTTCATAGATCGATAAAGGCGCTTGCTTGTCTTCATCATTGCTTTTCCGCTTCATTCTCGATAACATCGCATGGTAGAGGTAGTAATGGTGCGAGGGGGTAAGATTTGATGCGAATCAAGGTGTAAAGTGAAGAGGAAATGAGGTGAAGGTATGATAATGAAGTACGTGGGGCAAATGGTAAGGCTAGGGTAGCTAGGGAGGTTGGGAGGGGGCATAAAACGGTTGGGTGGACTTGATTAGCAAAGAAGAATCACAAAGGGGGAGCAGAGGATCATCCCTGTCGGGAAGACTGATCCCGATCGGGTTGCCTCACCCGTCCCGGTCGGGACGACCTCATCCCGGTCGGGACGGACCCACAGTGAGGTCGAAATCCAGCGCACCCTTCCCGATCGGGAAGTCACCTTTCCCGATCGGGAAGCCATACCCTTCCCGGTCGGGACGCCTCATCCCGATCGAGATGGGTCTTCTTTGACCTCCACGATCCCAAAAACTTGTTCCAAGCTTCAAAAACCCAATCCTCTCGCTCACAACCTAAGGCAAACCATAGCCAATCTCCTCTAGGAGCATTTTCATTTCACCTATCAATCAAACTCAATTCAAGCATCAAATTCTCTCCCTTGCCTCGCTCATCAATAATCCAAATAACAAGAATTCACAAAAATCTAACTAACAAGAAAGAGATATATACAATGAGACGGTTCTTGTGGAACTCCGTCAAACCAAGGTGGTACAATCTTCATTTTTTTTCAACAATACTCCAACCGGTTCCATCTCCCTCAAGAGCACGTAAGAACAAGTCGAAGGCCCTTGAGAAGTCTTCAATCAAACATGTCATATAGCCGACCACATCCCAAGGCTCCTCATGGCCTTGCCTTGACGTTCCCGGGGCATCCCTCTCTTCCAAGTTCAACGGCTTGAACTTGTAATTTTGGTCCTTGGGGATATACCCAAACGTCCACCGGTCATCATGTGGCCCCAAGGGAGGCTCATCTTCTTCCTTGCTTAGCAACTTGTTGTCAAGCCCATGATTCGGGCACTCATCTTCCTCCATATCGGAGTCGTCATCCTCGAGTACATAAGAGTACTCTTTCAAGCTTTGTCCCGATCCTTCCTCTAGATCGATGTCTTCCTTGGCATGGATCATATTACATGTCTCGGTCATAGGCGAAGTGTTGCCTTGGAGGTCAAACACTAACTCCTCGTCGCCTAGTTGAAAAGTGATCCTACCCTTCTTCACATCGATCACGGCACCGGCGGTGTGTAAAAATGGGCGTCCAAGGATGATGGGAGTGTTAGCATCCTCCGGCATGTCAACCACAATGAAGTCGACCGGAATGAAGAACTTTCCTATTTGTACCGGCACATCCTCCAACATTCCCAATGGTCGGTTAAGAGACTTATTGGCTATTTGGAGTGTAATGGACGTACACTTCAACTCCGTCATCCCTAATCGCTCACAAATGGTGTAGGGAATAATGCTCACACTTGCGCGCAAATCACACATAGCTCTCTCGATCTTGTAATTGCCGATGGTGCATGGGATAGAGAAACTACCCGGGTCCTTCAACTTCGGAAGCGTAGAACCTTGAATAAGCTCGCTCACCACCCTAGTGAACGCTACCGTCTCTTCCATGTCGATGGACCTCTTCCTAGCTAGGATTTCCCGCATGAATTTTCCATATGCCGGGATTTGGGTAAGTAGCGCGGTGAACGGGACACTAACATCCAATTTCTTCACGATATTAAGGAACTTGTCGAATTGAGTGTCCACCTTAGTCTTCATTTGCCTCGATGGGTAAGGCAACTTGATTTGGTACTTGTTTTGATCATTAAGAGTGGACTCTTCAAAGGACACTTTCCTTTTTCCCTTGTCTTCCTCTTGAAGAGGAGGAGGGTTGTCTTCTTGAGGTTTCTCGACCTCCCTTGAGACTTGCTCCTCAATTGGAATGTCAAAGCTTGACTCTTCTTGATTTGGAGATGTCATTTGCATTGTCGGTTCTTGTATTGGCTCTTGATCATTAGGTGAAAAAGGGGGTTCATAGGACGCACCACTCCTCGTAGTAATAGCATTTACATGCTCAAATTTTGGTGTTTCGCCTTGAGGAGGTAGTTGTCCCTTTTTTCTTAAGGAGCTCCCCGAAGCTAGTTGAGATATTTGAGTCTCAAGTATCTTCATACGGGTGTCTCTTATCGCGTTTTCCCCTTGAATATAAGTGAAGAGCTCATGATGGTTTCTTGATATGTCCATTTGACCTTGTTGCAAATCTTGGTTACTCCTTTGTATTTCCGTCATTGTCTTTTGAATGTCAAAATCCCGAGGTGGGGACGATGGATTATGCGGAGTATCGGTGAGGGCCAATGGAGTACCGTAGTCATGAATAGGAGACCGACTCCTAGGCTTGCTTTGTTGATGGCCTTGTGTTGCTTGTTGTTGTTGATGGTTCCCTTGGAACCCATGAGAATTGCCTTGATTAAGGCCTTGGTTGTGGTTTTGTTGACCTTGAAAGTTTCGGTTTCCTTGGAAACCGCCATGATTGAAGTTCCCTTGTTGGAACCCTTGCTTGTTGTTGAAGTTACCTTGGTTGTTTTGCTTGAAATTGTTGAAGGGTCTTTGGTTACCCACATAACCTTGGTAACTTTCATTGTTGTCCCGTAAAGGAGGTGGAACATAGGGATGATGTTGTTGTTGATGTTGAAGTGTTTGTTGTTGAGGGACTTGATTGGAAGCTTGGTATTGATTAGAGAAGGAGGCACCTTGCTTGAACGCTTGAAAGGCGTTCACTTGCTCAATACTCCCTCTACAATGCATAGGATCATGACCAACGATTCCACAAGTATCGCACATCCCAAAGTAGGGCGTAGGAGGTGCGAACCCCAAAGCATTCACTTCATGAATCGGTTGATGGTGGGATGAACTAGAGCCTTGGACTTGGTTGAGGTGGCTTTGGAGCTTCTTGTCAATAGTCTCCATGTGTGTTTTCAATTTAGCTCCAAGGTCAATGCTTAGCTTAGTGATAGCATCGACCTCATGCATGCCTCCTCGGTGTGCCTTCCTAGGCCTAGAATATTGCGAATTATGCACCGCCATCTCTTCGATTCTTGACCAAGTTTGGTCATCCTCCACTTCGATAAACCTACCGTTAGATCCCATATTAAGTATGGCCCTCGAGTCTTCATATAGCCCATTCCAAAATTGTTATACGAGGAACCATTGTGATAAGCCATGGTGTGGACAAGAACGGATCAAGGCTTTGAATCTTTCCCACGATTCGTAGAGGCTTTCATCATCGCGTTGTTGGAAACCCGTGATGGAGGCTCTCAATAGATTTGTCTTCTCCGGGGGATAGAATTGTTGGTAGAAGGCTAAGGCTAGCTTCTTCCAAGTATCAATGCCAAGTCTTGTTTTATCCAACCCCTTGAACCATTGCTTCGCCTTACCGATAAGAGAGAAAGGAAATAATACCCACCGAATTTGGTCTTGAGTTATTCCCGTTTGTGAAATAGCGTCACAATAGTCCGAAAAGGTTTCCATGTGTTGATGAGGATCTTCGGTTGGTAACCCGCTAAATTGACTTCTCTCGACCAATTGGATAAATTGCGTTTTCGCCACAAAATTCCCGGTATATGCCTCCGGTAAAGTAGATGGACCCGGCAAAACGTCTTCCATAAAGGTTGAGTGGGAAGAGAACTTAGGCATGATTGGATATAAGGGAGACGATGGTGGTGTAGACGGTGTTGATGTATAAGTGGAGGGGGAACTAGGAGAAGAATCACCGAAGGGATTGATGAAGGTCCCTCCGGCCGTCTCTCGAGGTGAGTTGCTCAAGTCGGCTCCTTGGGCTTGCCCTTGATGAGTGGTGCTTGCACTTGGTTGAGAGATCCTAACCCGATTAATCGTCCATTGGCGAAAGGCTCGAAAGAGTCTCTCCGGCTCTGGATTAAAGAGATAGAAGTCGCCTCCCCTCCTAGGCATACACTACACACTTAGAACAAACGTAAGAACACCTAGTGCTTTATGGGCACTAGGCAACGACAATAACAAACACGACAAGAGACAAAGAGAAAAAGAAGAAAAACTAGAGAATATTCACAAGAGAAGATGAGAGAGCACAAAGAAGGGTAACTAAGTCTAGAGATAAGGAAACTAAGTCTAAACAATGCACCGTCCCCGGCGGCGGCGCCAAATTGATGGTAGGGATTTGTCAAGTCCCTAGCCAACAATAATACAACCGGCTAAACCTAACGGTAGTTAGGGTAAGTCGGGTCGTGTCCACGGAGACGGTATATCAAAGCTTAGACTAGGTTGACCTAAAACGAGACTAGATTACCGAACGAACACAAAGAGTGCAATAAATGGAAAACTATTGAGGAGGAGGAATAAGAACTAGACTACCAATGCTAAACAATACTAATGATCGATCTAACAAGTAAGCTAAGGTAAACGATGTCTAACTAAGAAGATGGACTCAAATATGGAAAAGAAGTGGGGTAGGTCGGGTTCATAGAGGTAGAAGGGTAATTGGGGTGATCAAGGGTAAAGGTGTCTCCTAATCGCTAGAGTCGGTCCGGGCTCTCGCAACTTAGACCGATGTCAAGGTGAGTCCGGGCTCTCGCAACTTAGACTCTAGTCGGCACTCTCGTGACTATGACTATTCTCAACATTTCCACAAAATAAGCAATCAGTGAGAAGATGAATACAAGCATGGGAAGCATGGCCACTACAACTCATACAAGCATATCAACAAACACATAGAGTGCCTACAATGTGACTAACAACAAAGACACAACCTTTTCCCCTTAATCAACCCTAATCATCCATAATCTACCCCTAATCCCCCTACTAACCCCACAAAGAAACTACTCACTCATTATCAAAGAGAAACTAACACTAACAAGAGAGAACAAACTAAACATCCAAGCATTCATTATGAACAACAAGAACAATAACAATAATAACATAAAAAGATGGAAACAAGATTAAATAAACTAAGAACAAGAGTAAAGATGATTATACCAATACTAGATGAGGAAAAGATGAGAACTTGTATAAATAAGACACCCAAATAGAACTCCAAGGTTGTCAATCTTGGAATAATCTTCAAGAATCTTCTTAATACAAGATTAATTACAATGATTAACTAAGGATTAAGGAGAGATTAGAACTAATGAATGAGAGTAAATCTAGGGTTTAGAGGCTTAAACTAAGGTAGGTTAACATAAAGATGTCCTAAAAATTACAAGAAGGGAGTATATATATGGGTACAAGAATGAAGGAGAAGAAAAGAAGAAGTGCGGGTGAGTTGTAGCCCATCCCGACCGGGACGGATATTCCCGATCGGGAAGGGTCTTGTCTTCCCGATCGGGAAGGATTTAACCCGACCGGGAAGGACCCACAGCAACACTCCTAATCGTGCACCCCTTCCCGATCGGGAAGGCCACTATCCCGACCGGGAAGGGTCTTGTATGCCTTCCTTAAACACTCTAGGGTCCCTCCTTGTATCTTATGGGCTTCCCGTCGATTCTCGGGACTCGGGATCGGGTCTCGGAGGCTCGGGTTTGGGTCCCAAGGTCTCGGGGTCGATTCCAATTGAGTCGGAATCGCTCCAACTCTTCCAATTCGGCCTCGGGAACCTGAAACGAACTAAAGGAAGCATAAGAAGCCCATGAATCGCTCCAAAGGAGCGATTCCACAAGGAAAAAGGGACCAAAACACAACAAATAGGCACTACAAACTACACTTATCACCCAACCCATTTGATGAGTACCCACCGATTGTTGACTTGTCTGTCGATGTTGGGGAGGAGGAGGATGAGGACCCGGTAGGGGTTGCCGAGGAGGATTGTTCTTGAATATCATCCGTTACTTAGGAACATTCTTTTTGGGAACACAAAGGTTGTCGACGTTTGAAATGGTCAAGGTCCGTGACATTGCTTTCGTATATTGCGGACCTCAATCATTTCTAATATGGTGTAAGTCGTAGATCATGGGGGGCTTCTTTTATCTTTTTGTGAAACATAAAGACTTGGCGGCATTTGAAATGGTCAAGGTCCGTGATTTTGTTTACGTCTATTGCGGACCTTAATTATTTCTAATATGGCGTAGTCGTAAAGCATGGGGGTCCGTTAAATTGGTTTTGTTTTTTGGATTGTAAGAATACATTGAGGAACGTAGTCGTTTTCATTCTGGAATGCATCATCTTTGGCTACAAATACAGCTGTACAGGAACATCATGCCCTTAATATTTGGTTGACACGAAACAAGTGAGTGTGATTGTTCAACGCAATGAGTGCGACTTTACAGTAGGCAGTGCGTGACTGTAGAACAAGAGGTGGAGTGTGATTGTAATTATGGGAGTGTGGTTGTACAAGGCAATGACTGTGATTCTACAATACACTGTCTGTGATTCTTCAAAATGAAGATAGAAATCTAAACCATGTTTAGTGTGACTATAAAACTTGTGTCAGTACATTAGAAAAATAGCAAAGGAAATAGAGAAATAGCGAAATAGCGATGGAAATATTTGTACATTAGAAAAAGTCCATCTCTTACACAACATATAATACTTGCATACCATTAAACGCCGAAAACATTCTACGACATAATGCGGAAAACATCCATTGCATACCATTTAAACGCTACATTTTAACATTCATTAGAACTTAAAACACATAAAAAAGTTCGTTACTAAACGCTACATCTTAATCCATACATACTTAACCTTCGCACTTTTTAAGCATCTCCTTCAAGTTGGCCAAGTCGCGCAGGAACTTCTTCCTTTGGCGGGAACAGTACATAGACCTCTTCATGAAGAACTGGATGCAGTTATCCAGTTCTGCCTCTTTATGTGTATCGCAAATGGACGCTACGAAGTTCCTCGTGTCAACTGCAGTTGCTGCTTGCTGCACGGCCTTTAATTCAGTGGACATAGCGGTATTCAATAAACCCTCGTACTCCTCGATCAATTTTCTGATTTCTTCTAGCTTGCTTGCCATTTTTTTGTAAGTTTGAAGTGGTGGAGTTGTGAACATAGGGCGTTGGTATTTATAGAGGGGGGCAGTAAATAGGGGGTTGAAAATGCATGGGTTAGGCAGTAAAGGTGGGGTGAAAATTGAATAGGTTAGGTGGGGATGAAAATTTAATGGGTTAGGTGGGGTGTTTATCCTCATAAATTAATTAGGGTAAGGAGTTTGAGGTGGGTGTTTGTGTTTCTCAATGTTTCATTGAGACTCACAAACATCCCTTCACAGGCACGTCGGTTTTTAACATTCGTCGTCGACATCGTTTTTTTGAACTTTTTTACGATTATTTCTCTATATAATTTACAATGTATTTCACGAACCATGCGTCGGAAAACCAATATTTTGTTTAGGATATATGTGGCGATTCAAATTGCATCTTATGAATTATTTAAACTGAAAGAAAATGGAAGGTGACATATGTGGGGTGATTAAGTTAATTTGTGGTTGTCTGTCATGACTCTACAGGAGTTTGACTATGACTGTGAGTCAGAAGTTGCGTGACTGTATCATATCGCACATGCGACCCTGATACTGAGCTGTCATTCATTTGATACTTAGAAGATACTCGGAAATGAGATTTTTTCTATGTTCACAAAAAAGTGTTTTTACTTCACTACACATTCATGCCTTACGTTTTGTGGAGGTCTTCGTCGAGGTCTTCCGTACCACGATACCGCGTATCTTACGACGTGCGTCGATTGGTCCCCATATTTTTGACGCGTCGTCCATGAAAGCACGAATTTTCGGCAACACGTCCTCACGAGCTCCATTCATGTCAGCAAGTACGAGGGCTGCCGTAACCTCGAACGACAAGTAACGCCTCCCGAGCTTCGTCCCAATATCATGGTGGGTGAACGGCGACCGTCGTACAGGCACATGTGCATCAAGCAGAAAACGCCGGACTCCGGATCGTTCTTTTTGGCGCTCTGCCATTCCAATTTTACTTGTCAATGTGTAAATTTTGACATGTGACTGCCCTTAATCAGCCCCTTTTCTTCAATGTAGTCGATAAATGCTTGCAGCTGATGCAGTATTAGTTAATAGTAAATGTCAGCACTTATGGGAGCAGTATAATATTTTGACGCGGTGAAATAAAGCATATGCGTGCAACTTACTATTATGCTGGACATCCGGAACATATGCGACCCTGGGGCGTGTGTCTGGTGATCGAGAATATCAACTATTCTATCTCTAAAGTGGACGCAGATGCACGCGTAGTGCCCCATAGTATGCACCGGAAAAAACAACAGTTCGGCATCCAAGTCGAATGTCCCGGCGCAGTCTTGTATGAATCTGTCCCACGCTTCGTACACACCGTCAGTGTCTTCCTCCGCAGGGGTACTTGAGTCGGGTCGTTCCATTATAGGGGTCAGTGAGTCCTAACAGACGGTGAATATTAGTTGTCATCAGTGACGGGGATCAAGACAGTACTATATCATGTGCGTGACTGCACATCGCGAAGTGTGTAATTGTACAGACTAAGCTGTGTGACTTTGTAGCGTACAGACTCTGACTATACATGACTACATCATGTGCGTGGTTGTACATTTTATATCACGTGATTGTACACCTCAACACGAGTGACCCTGACCGTGACTATGCAATATCTAGCATGTGATTGTACACATTAACATGTGTGACTCTGCAATTCATGACATGTGATTGTACACATCAACATGTGTGACTGTGCTACGTGAACTTTGTGGTTATTTCTAACTATTACACGGACTTTACATCTTTTCAGTTAATGTGAATGCGGGGTCATTTGTACTATTGAATGCGATAGGTAAGAGGTAACTGGGGCATACCATGTGTCGAATTCCGAACCATGACATCGTTGGGTCGGCGGGGGAGGATAACCCACGACTGTGGTCGTCTGATTCGCACCAGTTCATGAGGTGCGACCAACACTCCAGCACAGCGGCGCTCATGCTATCTCCGGACAATAGCGTTTGAATGTCACGTCTCTACAGCTGCGCATGAGTGCTGTGGGACCCTAATTGTTCACTGCGATATTTTTTCACCGGTCAGTATGTGTAGTATGCAACTCGTATCAGTAAACAAAGACGGTTACTCACCTTTCGTCGTACCCATTATCGTCAAGGAAGCAGTAGTCGGCGGTGTGCTTCCGCAGAACGGGCATCTGACTCGTCAGCGGTCGGTGCAGGCGAAAAAAGGTCGACATGACAATGGTGTTGGGGTCAGGACTCCCTTGGTGCAAAGAGCAACCCAACCCATCCCCACAGCCCCGTATCTGAGACCTAATCGTCGACTGTCTTTCCTCTTGGACTGATCGGGGGTGGGTGCAGGTGTTTTCGGTGATTTGGGCCAACGCTTGTCGGTGGTTTCCTTCACAGGAGTGGTTTCAAGCGTACGGGCAGAGTCCAACGTTTCCTTGTATTTTCCGAATTTTGCCACTCTCTCCAAAACATTGTCCCTCATTTTGTTCACGTCGCTCAGTATAAGGGTCGCCGTGATTTCCGTCCTGCACATATTCATGGCCGCCATTGTCCCCAAGGAGCAGTCAAACGTGGACCCGTTGTACAGCATCATGTGGATCATCAGGTACACTCCGCAGTCATTGGCGGAGTACCCCACCCCCTGCCATGACAAGGGAACGTTTACCAATTTTGAACGCACGGACCTTCTCACCTTTCTTCAGCCCTTGTCGTACCATGAACTCCCCCATCTTATTAGCCTGTAAAACAAGTTCAAACATGATCAGGTGGTGAATACATTCGCCGTCACATAATTGATTTAATATTAAATTTAAAGGGCCTGACCGTTGTCCGAGCAATGTCATAGTAAGGCAACTTTGTAAAATCTTTATCGTACTTCCTGTTGTCGAGGTACTCTATTTGCTCAGTATTGAATTTGATGCAGGTGCAACTGTAGTGGCCCTCGTCACCCGTTAAGATCGGGACGAACACCTGCAAACAATGTGTCAGGATTATGGGGCAGACATGGTATTATCCGTGCCGATAACTACGAATAAACAGTATGCGCAGGGTAATACCATGTCCGAGTCCAAAGCAAAGTCGGAGAAACTGTGTTCTATCCATTGGTTCCACACGTAAAATATTTCTTCGTCATGACTGTTGCCCTGGCCTCCTTTCCTCCACAATGCCAACATTGGGTTCTGCTCACATGCATTGATTGTAATACATGTAGTTAGTGTGTGTTTGACATGAGCGTAAAAGGTGTGACTGTACGGCAAATAGTGCGTGACTGTACAGCCTGAAGTGCATGACTGTACAGCCTGAAGTGCGTGACTGCGCAGTTTATAGTGGTGACTGGACAACATAATGTGTGTGACTTCACAGCCTGTAGTGCGTGACTGTACAGCCTGAAGTGCGTGACTGCACAGCCTGAAGTGCGTGACTGTACAGCCTGAACTGCGTGACTGCGCAGTTTACAATGGTGACTGGACAACATAATGTGTATGACTGTACAGCTTGAAGTGCGTGACTGTACAGCCTGAAGTGCGTGACTGCGCAGTTTATTGTGTTGACTGGCCAACATAATGTGTTTGACTGTACAGCTAAATTGGGGGGTGAACGTACCGTATGTCCAAGAGAAAAGTAACATCTACTGGTTACTCTTGGTGCTCTTTTTTCGTACACCAGCTGGTTCAGCAGCCTACACCAGCAGTCAATGACGTTATTCATCACCTGCTGGCCAGGCTCGAGAGTCTGCATGTCGCCCCTCGCTATACAGTCGTAATCTGTGAACTCGACCAGCATTTCCCTGCAGACCAAACAAAGTCCCGTTTAGCACATGCATGTTTTTAAAAACGACACGAGCAGCACAATAAATACGTACCCCGACGGACGTGGCGTTGAGCGGTCAAAGACGTAGTCGATTACATCTTTCCGTACGGGGAGGATATCCGAGAAGATGACGACATTGGAGCACATGAATCCAGAGACCACAAACTGCCCTCTCAATATTGTCCCACAGTCCAACGTGCAGCCCAAATTGTCTGGAATCGTATCCATGCATTCAAATGTCACGTTCGAGTGGAAGATGTACCGATGATGTAGTTCTCCGGGGTGCGTCCTGGTCCCTGAGCCCTCCCCTGTCTGCTGATTATCGTTCGTGACGATTACCGCCGTCGCAGGCCTGGTGGCAACAGCGTCCGCTACAGACCAGCCTGCTTTGTTCAGTTCCTTCTCAAGACTAGAACTCACTGCCCCCGAGGGCATTACATCACGCGTTTCCTCCACATTGGAAGCCGATCGTGCGTCAGTTGTCTCCCCCGTTGCTTGCCGTAGAGCCACCACTATGGTCGGACTCCTGTCAACTGAACCCTGCACATCGTCCTCAGCGGCATCATCCTCTTCAACGCTGATTTTCTCATAGGCATCATCCGCTTCACATTCTTCCTCGCAGAAACCCGGTGTCACGACGTCACCCTCAAAAGTGCCCTCATTATCGTAACCATCTGTTCCGTCACCATATCCCACACAGAAATCTGTTTCCTCAATTTCTTCTTCCGTGTATCCAGAGGCACGCATGTCTTGCACAACCTGGTTTATCAGATTGCAGGCTTCAGCATCGAGGTGCGCCTCGCCCTCAACGACGGGGGCGTCCTCGGTAGTCTGCTTCAACTGGCCGGCCAACGAAGTGACTTGATCGACATACCGGAGGACAGCTGGATCTTCCCAGAATTGTTGGGAGGACGGGTCTTAACTTGGAACTGCGTTGTTCCTCGTCGATATTTCTCTTACTTTAATGGCAGCCTGCTCACAGAAACCGCAAAAGGCTAGTGCACACCTCCGGAAATTCATGAAAAAACGTCGGTCGTCCTATAATTCAGTTGAAGTCAAATCATTAGTGTGAAGCTCAATGGTGTTGAGGCTGGCACTGTGAGTATGACTAAGCACGTAATTGTGTGATTGTAAGGAATAAAGTGTGTGACTATGTAGCATAAAGTGTGCGACTGTACAGTTTGTAGCGTGTGACTGTGCACGTTATATTACTGACCGGACAACGTAATGTGTGTGTCTACAGGTAATAGTGTGTGACTCTACAGCTAATAGTATGTGACTATACAGCCAATAGTATGTGACTATACATCAGGATCAGTGTGATCATAACAGTTTTATGAATCGTATATGCTTTTTTAAACATAGGTAAGGCTGTCAGATTAAATCGTTTAACGGACAAAAGAGTTGATGATTTATTGATGATTTATAGAGTGGCTGGGAGATCACTTACGTTAACCTCCTCGATGTCTTCCAACTGATTGTCTCTCTTAATCCCTGTCATTATTCTTTTGGGACTAGAGTGCTGGTTGTCAGAGGGCATCGTTATAGCGGGGGCGCCCTCGCTGCCTGTTGTCCCACATGTACGTGGGTACGTCACCTTCGAACGTAGCTGATTTCCCAGCGACCCTGTGTCCAGTTCCCCAGCGAGACGATCGCATATCCTCCGTGCATCCCAATCTGCGATGAATGGTATGTCGCATCTGCAACTCTCGTTACGGAAATCGTAGCGCTGGAAGTACGCAATCATTAGAATGGGGATGCATCCCCGGAGGTACTTGAGGACTTTGCTGGGGTCACGCGTCCCCTTACCCGCACACACCAGATTATGCAGGACAAAGGTACACCAGTCTTGTTCCCGAATCGAGTCCACGTCCTCCACTGCGGCCACCAGACTCAGGTCCAGTGAGTTGTTCGTTGTAGGCGCGAGGAATGATGACAACGCGAACAACACAAACCTGCGGACAAAGTCGTCGTCAGCGGTTTTGGTTACCATCAACTGTTCGTGCACCCTCCCTAATGTTATTGGCTTGCTGCTGTCCACCACACCGAAGTCTTTCCTCCAGGTACTCTTTAACCTGATCACGTCAGGTGAGTCTGCCCCTTTCTTGTTGCTGGTTGGGATTACTTACAGCGGATGAGGGCCCAAAGGTAGCTGGAGGCAGTCGTGGATGTCGTACTTTGACATCATGAATGCCTCCTGGTGTGAGGCACGAAAAATATGGGACCCGTCAGAAAATGTACGGAGGAACATAACCGCGTGCTCAGTGGGTACTGATTCAAGCCTCGGATCCAACAGCCCGCCGAATCCAACAGCGCGCACCCTCTCTTTCTGATCATTCGATAATCGCCCAATTAGCTGGTGCAACCGCTTGGGCCTACATTGAATATCGGGCTGAACCTGTCGGCGGTCCCCCCCCCCCCTCTCTTCCTCCGAGACACACACACGTATGTGGGGTCGGCCGTTGTATCAGATTTGACTCTCCTCTTTTTTTCTGGCCTGCTTCCCTCAACACTTTCTGTCTCACCCACATCCAGATCGGCGACCGGTGTATCAAAAGTCACCCTTTTTTTTTTCTTTTGTCTGCCTTCGTCAACGATTTCTGTCCCCCCCACATCCGTCTCGGCAACGATGTGGTCCCCGGATGTATCTTCAACAGACTTTACAACAGTCTTCTTCTTTTTTTTTTTCTTCTTACCCAAATTTTTGTCCACAACCAATGTCTCTGCCACGAACGTATCATCAATTACATTTTCGCAGGCCGATGTCTCTGCCATGGCTTTCTTCTTACTGGTCTTCGCTCGAACTTTTTTCTTCGCACCTGACTTTCTGTTGCAATAATAACATACGTAATGAGTGTGATTTTACAGTAAAAAGAGACCGACTCTGCAGCCTCAAACGTGTGACTATACAATCAACACTGCATGACTATACAACATAAAGCGTGTGACTTTGCATCATAACAAGTGCGACTGTGTAGATTCAAAGGTGACTATACAACCAACACTGCATGACTATACAACATAAAGCGTGTGACTTTGCATCATAACAAGTGCGACTGTGTAGATTCAAAGGTGTGATTGTACATCATTCTGTTACTTCATAACAAAATGTAACGAGTGCGACTATGTACCCTCAAACGGGTAACTGTATAACCAATTCTGTATGACTGTATAACCAACTCTGTATGACTTTACAACTCTGTGAGTATACAATATAAAGCGTGTGACTTTGCATCATAACAAGTGCGACTGTGTAGATTCAAAGGTGTGATTGTACATCATTCTGTTACATCACAACAAAATGTAACGAGTGCGACTATGTATCTTCAAACGGGTGACTGTATAACCAATTCTGTATGACTATACAACCAACTCTGTATGACTATTCAAATGTTAATTTTATTTCTTCCCAAACACCACGTCTGTGACTATAAGACTGCTTTTACGTAAGCTTCAACATGGAAGCATGCAAAACTTCAACAAAAAACTGTCTACTCGATGGCACATGCATACTTACAATGACGACTATGGGAACTTCAACAAAGAAATAAAGACTTCATCTTTGGCTCTATAAATACAACTACTGTACAACTACGACCCGTTCAACTCAAAATTAGGGTTATAACTAGAGGAATAACGATAATCAAGAATAAAAACTGTATGAATATTAGTTGTCAGAGAAAAAAAACTTCATCTTCGACTCTATAACTACAACTACTGTACAACTACAACAACTTCAAACTCAAAATTAGGGTTATCGGCTCTTTTAACATTTTTTATTGTTCATGCATGCCGGAGTTCTTGACCACATTTTAGGGTTCGTGAAAAAAGAATAAAAAAGGGTTGAACAAAAGGAAAATCGGAGGTCGAAAATCGAACATTCAACATACCTTTGTAGCATCACCGGAATTTTAGGCATTATCGGAGATGGAGAAGCTGCGGAAACGGAGATGGAGATGGATTTTTTTTTAGAGAGAGGAAGAGAGCGTTGAGTGATTGAGAGCTGGTGAAATGAATCGAAATAGGTGCAATGGGGAAGTGCAATGGGTTGGGCGGGAGAATAGAGAGGAGGGAAATTAATTGGGGGTAGGTTGGGGGGGGCTATTGACTGATGATGGGTGATGGATGATGGCTGTCCGCAGCTTGTCAGTCCCGCAGCACCTTTTTTTTTTCTTATAAAATCTAAACCCATCCATCCACCGTCCATATTAAACTTAATGGATGGGTGGGATTAACACTAAGGGAGAGTTAGAGAGTTACTAACTTCCCTGATCCTCCCTCTGTATATATACATACATACATACATATACATACATATATATATAGGAGGGTTCTTATGAGTCCTTCTATATATTTGAGTCCCTAAGTCCTTCTATCATCCATTGGATGATAATACAATGGATGAGATGGACTGAGATTTTGCATTAAAAAAACAAGATATTGTTTCCTAATTTGAAGGAGTATAACATCCAACAAAATAGGAAACACAATCACTATTTCAATAATTATGTGTAAGGCGTATTTATTAGAGTAACACGTTTGTAACATTGAAGTAACACAAAGTATCTATTAGAATAACACGTTTGTAACGTAGTAACACAAAATATCTATTAGATTAACACGTTTCTAACATTGGAGTAACACAAAGTATCTATTAGAGTAACACGTTTGTAACGTACTAACACAAAGTATCTATTAAAGTAACACGCTTCTAACGTTGGAGTAACACAAAGTATCTATTGGAGTAACATTATTATTCATATGTTGAGTTAATAATTATGGTCAGTGTTGCGGGCATATAACGCTGAAATCATATTAAGCATATTTGTATGATGTTCGTTAGAGTAACACTAAACTTTAACAGAGTAACAATTTTATACAATAAGAGTAACTCAAAATAAATTAATGAGAGGAGAAGATATGCGGTAAATTATTATTTTTAGTTCTATATAATAACAATTTAATTTTTTTAAAATGAAAATCTTAATTGTGAAGGAATATGTGTGTGAGAGACGGTAATTATTTTTTATAGAAGAGATATTAAATGATGAGTAATATAAAGAGAGAGAGAGAAAGAGATATTTACCCAATATAATCACTTGCTTAATTACTCAAACAAATCACAACCATCAATCTCTTTCTAATCCAAGAGATGTGGTGTGGACTCACGGACTCAATTTTAAAAGGTGGATTCTCTCTCTCTCTCTCACCATAGCAGATCAATGCTAAAATTGTTCTGGTTTGCAGCCTAAGATCAGCGTCCAACAACAGTAAATAGCATGTATATGTCTTCAAACAGTTAGCAGAATTCGATGATTATAGCGTATACTAGTGACTTAAATCATTACGGACAACAGAGTTAGTGTACTGTAATGCTAATGTTGTTCAATGTTATTGCTAATGCTGTAACCATAGCAGATCAATGCTAATGTTGTTCAGGTTTGCAGCCTAAGATCAGCGTCTGGTCTTATAGCGTATAAATTTCTATAACAACAACAGTAAATAGCATGTATATGTCTTCAAATCGTAAGCAGAATCTGATGATTATAGCGTATACCGGTGACTGAAATCATTACAAACAGAAGAGTGAGTGTACTGTAATGTTACAGTTATCAGAAACTGTAGACAAAGAGATAGGGCTCGATATCGGGAACAAGATACTGGAAATATTGATAAACAGGAATGAAACAATAAGAAATGCAATTATAGTTCAGCAAACATGATTAAAAATTAATACCGTGATGCTTATATATCTATATGCATATTAAACATGAATACATCTATGAATTAAAAAATTACAATCAGAAACTTATATATCTATAAACATGAATGAAACAAGCACAATTACATTAGTAATTATACATAAGAAGAAGAAAATTATTGGTAAAACAAATATTGGTACTAATTATACATAACCATGAACTATGAAAATTGGAAGAATACAAACCCGTTCTAAGTCTTGGCCTGAGATGCAGTACAGAGATTTGCAATCGGTTTAAAATGATTAATTTTATGATAATTGGGGTTGTCGGGTTGATGAAGAAGAAACGTAAACTGTTGTATTGATGTTAGGTTAATCAATTAGGTTAAGTAGGTATCTTAGTGTACTGTAAGGAGTATTGTTTTGTAAAGGGTAGTGGAATGGAATAGGCGGTCACTTTTTCGTTTCGGTACTTTTTTCATTTATAAAATTTTTCACTTTAGCGCTATCTCTTAATTAAATGTGCGTACTTGTTAAATTGTAACTCGATTCGACATAACTTGAAATATTTTTATACGTGACGACTATGCTTGAGGAAAATCATGCGAAAATGACTCGAACCAGAAATAAGTATACCCCATTTTCATGACCAGAAAATAGTCAGACCCAAACCCGACCCTGTTGACTTATTCGTCGGGACTAGTCACGACCAAAATAGTTTGACATGTGACGACCCAACGCGCACATATATAGCCTTAACTCATAAAATTAAATGACCAGTAAAAAATTGGTTCGATAAATTAAACAACTCACATGTCCAGACTTGTGAGAACGTGACAAAACCCGCACGCCGGTCCCATTTTACATGCATGCATAACTATTAAATGAGCGTGCTTACTTATGCAGAATATATAGGAGACTTTGTTTTCCTAAGAGATAATAAAGATGTACTTGAGATGTTTTTTTATTTTTATTTTAGTTTTTTACTCTAAAATAAAGCTAATTAAACTTTCACATCCTCATTTCGGTATTTTTTATATAATTATGGATTGATTATCAATTGTATATCCTAACAACATTGCAACAAATTAAAAAGTGTTGCTACATGTTTCATTAAACGCAACAATTACTAACAAAATGTTGCCAAATGGTGTTATAATTGCAACATTTCTCTATAAATGTTGCATTTTTGGATTAAATGCAAGAAAAATGTTGCATAGATAATATCATTAGTATAAATTGCAACACAACAAGAAAGTGTTGCATTGAAAATGTTGCAATAGAGCCTTATTGTAGTAGTGTATTATGTTTATGATATTTTGATATCATTTATTGTTATGTTTCTGTATAAAGTACATGTGATCATTATGATATATGTATACATTTATGATTGAAGATTACATGTAATCATTTTGAGAATTATTGTATTTTCTCAAATTAGAGATAGTTAAGAGTTAGGATTGATTTGTGATACATGGAAGGGATCATATCGCAGAATGATGTGTGACCGCCATGATTCAGTTAATTCTAAATCTATTAAAGTTTTATAGAAAGTTTAATGAGCTCAATTTAAGGTGAACATTATAATTATTGATCCTTTAAAGGTGACACTAAGACCAAGTGGGAGAATGTTAGAATATTTATATTCTTATGGCCTTGTGTCTTTCGGGTTTGTAAATAACGAGTTCACGTTTAACGGGACTTTGATATAAAGTCGACACTGTGATGGTTCGGTTTCGATTAAAGTAATTAAAGTCAATAATTGATATTCCTTCCGACCTTACCCAATATCACGAGATGTCATTTCACGAAGAGATATAACGATTTGAGTTATGAACAAATACATCCCTTGACATGTATATATCTGTTCGGGCCAAAAATTTGCACCTACGGAAAACAATGTGGCATGCTACGAGTGGACGGTCAAAGGGTCATAAGTCAAAGGTCAACGACAAAAGGGTCCACGGTCCACGGGTGAAAGTCAAAACCGAAGACTAAGAAACGGAAGTCAAAATTAGCCAAAGACCGTCAAGTTAAACGAACCCGGAGTAATACACAATGATGGGTCGAGCAAATCATAAGAGTAAACAAAACAATGGGCCACACAACCAAATTGGCCCAGCAGACAAAGTAAGGAACCTAGCCCATACAAGAGAGAGGAGGCAACAGCTACTCCTACAAACCAGGAAACCCTCCTGCAGGCCAGGAGGAGAATCAGGGAGCAGTTGTAACTGCTGCAACGGCTAGGGGAGGATTAAAGGCCAAAATCTTAAGCAATAAAAGAGAAGATTAAACACCAAGATATGAAGCAATAAAGGGGATTGAATGCCAAGATTCCCAATAATGGGTGAAGATAACGGCCAGCAGTAGTATAAAAGGAAGAAGGAAAGGGGACATCCAAGCAGACCCATTTCAATCATACGTATTCACAATCAATCATAGTCAAAATTATAGTCAAATTACTTGTATTTATATTCCTTTCTTCATTCTTTCTAGAGGATAGTGAAATCTTGGCGGGATTCCGACTCCCCCGTGGTGTTTCCCACATCGAGTTTCCGCGTCACCAAAACTTTGTGTGTTGTCCATTTTCTTTCGTTGTCCTTTGTTTGCTAGATCCGTTCGATTTCGTTGACCCGTAGTTTATAGGACGATCGCTTTAACCCGCAACCGAAATCTTAGACCCGGTAAATTTTTACCAAAATAATTTGGCGCCCACCGTGGGGCAAAGTGATCATTTCTTATAAGCCAAATCTTACAGTGAAGCAATTCTGTGTCGCCATGTCCGGATCTGGTCAGAGTCCCTCCAGCAGTCAAGGAACATCCGCTCAGCCCATTGGAGGAGGATCGTCCCCAGGATCAGCGGGGCCAGTTTTCACACCCCTCACCCTGGCAATTCCCACCAGCCTGACGGTGAAACCCATGCTACCGGCATCTAGGCCCCCTCCTACGCCTAAAACTTCTGGGGTCACCAGCTTCTTCAAGGCCAGGAAGGAAAGCATACCAACCAGAACTCCGACCCCAGGAGGATTCGCGGGAGAAGCTTCCAGTGGCGCGGGGTCACCAGACTTGATGCAGAGTATGCTCCAAGGAATCAATGTCCTGCGCCAGGCAGTGGAAACCCTGCAGAAGGACAACCAAGAAACCAAGGCCGGATCTCGGCAACAGACAAGACTCCAGTTGCATCGCTCCAGATGTCACCAGAGATACCGCCCCTGATGCCTAGAGGAGAACCCAGCACCCGTAGGGAATCGGTAACTGGCAAGAGGACCACCAGAGAAGTCCCCTCCGAATTGGTCACCAGACTGGAGCTAGGATTGGCTCCACCAGGCCCAGTCATTGAACCCCAAGGGTTGGGTTACCTGACCTATGGCCCTACACCCGGCAGATCTCGTACCGCAGGTAACCTTCTCTCCAGCATCGAAAGTCGGGAAACTAACTCGTTATCTTTCACAGGTACCCCTGTCCACCAGACACCAGAGATGACCACCTTATCCAACCACCAGTCCTCTGGAGGAGTGTGGACGGCGCCCACCCCAAGCCAGCAGACATCGGGATGGCAGCCAGGAGCCCCGATCAACCTGGCGACCACTGATAACAGTCCATACGCTGGAACAAACTGGCCACCCAGAGTCCCACTCCAGCAGGCGTCCGAATGGCAGCCCGGATCGCGACAGCAGCAACACCTTTACCTCCTCCTCTTAGCAGTCAACGCCCTGGAGGACCTCATGCAGGGAGTACTCCTTTCAGTTTTTCTCCTCCTGTCTCTAACCCTCTTGCAGGAGCAGTCAGCACAGCAGATCAGCAATGCCAGGAACTGAAGGAATTGAGGGACCTGATCAACAAAATTCTTGGGATGCCACGTCTCCTGGAAAGAGCAGCCAGAGACAGCTACGTGATGCGCGTATTTTATATACACTTTTTATGCCCGTGCTTATCGAGTAGTGAAAGCTACTATTTTCCCCCGAATTTGATACTTTGTGGTCATGTTGCAGCTTATGCAGATTTGAACCCGTGGACGCATAAACAAGGCAAAAATCGTGCTTAAAGATGAAATCTTACGCGAAATAAGAAAGGAGAATGATCGTTTTCAAATAGGTCTACTTAAAACGTGAATATTTTGAGTTCCACAACTCCAATTGAGCTGATTTTAGTTGAATTGGAAATATCTTTCTCTTAGCTTTCCAGCGGTATATTACACGCTCGATTTGAAGAAGTAACAAAGAAATGGCAAGCGTTTGAAGTTGAGCACGCAATGCTGAGAACGGAAACAGGTCAATAATAGTCGAACGACTATTCAGAATAGTCGAACGACTATTCAGAATAGTCGACCGACTATTCTCGAGACTGGACGAAGACCGAGACTTTCCTAATTTGATGTTTAGGGTTAATAAGACTTTTGGGCTTCTGTTTTAACTTAGTATTTAAGAAACTATTAGACTAGAATTCTACAACCTCTTGAACCTCTTCTTTTAGCTTCTAATTCGTTTTAGACTTTTCTTTAGACTACCCTCTTTAGATTTCTCTCTACCCTAAACTTTTAGATCTAGATTTATGAATTCTTTTTCTATTCTTCCTTTAAACTCGGTAATCTAATTCTTTCTTTGTTCTTTCTTATTCTCTTTGTTCTTAATTCTTTCTCTCTTAATCTTATTATTTCTTTTATTCTTAATTTCTCTTTATATCTAATTCGCTATGCTTAATTTATTTATCATCTTTATTATTGTTGTCGTAAATTTTTCTATGAGTAGCTAATTTTCCTTGCTAGGGTTTAGGGGATCCATGAATTGAATACAATTGCTAATTAGTTTACAGATCTGTCAACGATATTGTGTCTATGTTGTTAATTGTAGCATTTAATTGAGATTGATTGATTAAGTCGACATAATTGATTAATTGAACTGGTGAATTCGAACCTAAGATCGGAAGCCTGGTAAGAGTTAGACCTGCTACAACACATTAGTTTGCCCTAATAAGATCGGAAGCCGTTAAAAGCATTCTAGGGTGAATAGCGGACCGGAAGGACCTTTTCACTACCCCTTAGACCAATATCTGTGATAGACCTGTGACCCAGACTATGACCGTAGGAAATTCATAGTGAACCGACGATCCTAGTTTTCCCTCTATATTTATTCATCCTTGTTCATCTTGTTTATTTTAGTTATTTCTTCTCTTTTAATTCTCTTTCCTTCACTACTTTTAGATTAGTTAACCACAAACAAAAACCCCCGATTTAGTTACTTAGATAAACTTTAATTACGAGTAGAATTTATTTGTCTCCTTGTGGATACAATCCTGACTTCCCTAGCTATATTTTAGTTAGACCTAAGTTGGTTATCTTTGATAGGTATACGACTAGCTTATCACTACGCAGATTCACCCTTCATCGACGATCTAGCCTGTGTTGCTGTACCCAAAGGCTTCGTGCCACCAGCCATGACGCTTTATGATGGCACTGCAGACCCCCTAGATCACATCAACCAGTACAAACAGAAGATGATGGTGGTGACCGCTACGGGGCCCCTAAAGGAGGCCTGCATGTGCAAGGGGTTTGGTTCCACGCTGTCAGGAGCAGCACTCCGTTGGTTCGTCGGACTGCCTAACCGAAGCATCGCCTCCTTCGCCGACCTAGTCAATGCCTTCAACCAGCAGTTCGCCAGCAGCAGAAAACCAGAGAAGCAGACCAGCGATTTGTATCGGGTGGTGCAGAAGTTTGAAGAATCTACACGCGACTTCCTCAACATATTTAACAAGGAGAAAGTAACCATTCCTAGATGTGATGTAGCCACCGCAATAGAAGCCTTCCGCCAAGGGCTCCACTAGGATTCAGACCTCTATAAGGATCTCACAAAGTATCCATGTGCCACGTTCGAGGATGTGCAGACCAAGGCGATGGCAGCCATCAGGCTAGAAGAAGATTCAGGCCCCAGAAGGGCTATGCATGGCTCTGAGCGCGTCTCCAGAAAGGCGCCAGCAAAAAAGAGGGGTGAGAGATCGAAGCCCTACGCCAGGAACGTAAGCAAGATTTCCGAAGAGAAAGACTGGAAGGACAATCCGGGACTACCACCGAAAGTAAGTGAGTATAGGTTCTCTACCAACCTTGCTGGGGTGCTCAAAGCTCTGAGGGAGTTAGGACGCAGAGTCAGGTGGCCCAGGAGGCAGGAATACACCAATGACCGAAGGGACGCCAGCGGAAGGTGTGAATTCCACGACGACATTGGACACCACACCGATGAGTGTATCCAGCTCAGGAGAGAGGTTAAGTTCTAGTATGATCAAGGGAACCTGGACCACCTCGTATCCGGAAACTCCAGCAGGATAAATGCAGCAGAACAAGTATTGCCTTCTCCACCTCCACTATGTACCAGAATTGTCAATGTGATCACAGGAGGGTCGGAATTATGCGGACTGACCTACTCAGCAGCCAAGAGGCATGCTTCTCAGACCAAGGGAGACAGACCAGAACACTCCTGCAGAATCAGTTGCAAGGATCTTACAACCGTTACCTTTGACGAAACTGATGCAGAATCTACTCCAGAAATGCACCATGACACATTAATAATCACTCTCTCCATAGGGAATTGCACCGTGAAGAAGATTCTGGTGGACACCGGGAGTTCGGTCAATCTCATCATGTTGGAAACCCTCCAGAACATGGGGCTCAGCGAAAAGGACCTAACTAGGAAGGCGGTCCCCTTGATAGGTTTCAGTGGCGAAACCAAGCACTCTCTAGAAGAAATCACCATTCCTACTTATGCTGGAGGAGTAAATAAGCAGGTGCGGTACCTAGTCATTGATGGGCCCTCCACCTACAACGTGATTCTGGGAAGGCCTTGGATCCATGAGATGAAGGCAATCACCTCAACCTACCACCAGTGCCTGAAGTTCCCTACACCCTGGGGAGTGCAGAAGATCAGTGGAGATCAGGAGGAGGCGAAAGACTGCTACAAGGTGGCTCTCAAGAAAACCACAAGTCCTCCAGCATAGCAATTAAAGAGCCTTCACCTGCCTCCGCATGGGTATATCGAACCACCTCAGGCGGAGTTATTAAAAACCTCATTGAATTATTAAAAACTAACATGGATTGTTTTGCTTGGTCGCATGATGATATGGTAGGTATAGATCCAAGCGTTATCACCCACAGGCTGAGCATGGATCCAAGCTACAAACCAGTCCAGCAGAAGAGAAGGAAGTTTGCCCCAGAAAGAAATCAAGTCATAAATCAGGAGGTAGACAACCTGCTAGCTGCCGGGAAAATCAGAGAGCTGAAATATCCAGAGTGGCTGTCTAATGTGGTGGTGGTCCCAAAGAAGAATGGCAAATGGAGGGTATGCGTTGACTTTACCGACTTAAACAAGGCATGCCCAAAAGATCCATTCCCTCTGTCACATATAGATGCCATGGTGGATGCTACAGCAGCCACGAGATATTAACCTTTCTTGATGCATGGAGTGGGTACAACCAGATCAAGATGCATCCAGCAGACCAGGAGAAGACAGCCTTCAGGTCTGAGAGAGGTATATATTGTAACAACGTAATGCCTTTTGGTTTGAAGAATGCAGAGTCCACCTACCAGAGACTAGTCAATAATACGTTCAAGAGGCAAATTGGGGACACGATGGAGGTATATATTGACGACATGGTCGTCAAATCAAAGCAAGCTTCGCAACATACGACGCACTTGAAAGACACCTTCAACACCTTGAGGGAGTACAAGATGAAGTTGAATCCTTCAAAGTGCACGTTTGGAGTGTCGTCTGGGAAATTTCTGGTGTACATGGTCACCCAGAGAGGAATTGAAGCTAGCACGAAGCAAATCAAAGCCATCCTCCAGCTGGAATCCCCTCAAAAACCTAAGGACGTACAGTGCCTAACCGGAAGAATCGCCGCTCTAAACAGATTCATATCTAGGTCCTCAGATAGGTGCAGACTGTTCTACGATGTACTGAAGAAGGCCCAAAGGTTTGAATGGACAGCAGAGCACGAGAAGGCGTTCAGTGAACTGAAGAACTACCTCAGCACTCCACCCTGCTGTCAAAACCAGAACCTGGAGAGCAACTCCTCCTGTATCCGTCAGTAACAGAGGTAGCAGTCAGCATAGTATTAATATGAGAGCACGAAGGAACACAACACCCGGTGTATTATGTCAGTAAGTCTCTGCTTCCTGCAGAAACCAGGTACACGTCTCTTGAAAAACTCGTACTTGCACTTGTTACAGTGTCTTATAAACTTCGACCTTATTTCGAGTCGCATGCTATTTCTATAATAACTAATTATCCACTAAAAACTATTATGAGAAAACCTGAGTTATCAAGAAGAATGGCCAAGTGGTTCATGCACTTGAGCGGCTTCGACCTGAAATTTGTCCCCAGAACTGCAATAAAGTCCCAGGCATTAGCAGATTTCATATCCGACTTCAGCCCAGCACTACAAACCCAGGCAGAGAAAGACATTCTCCTCCTTGAGGAGGACAAAGGCGAACAGGTGTGGAAGCTAAATGTAGATGGCGCCTCCAAAATGCGAGGATCTGGAGCAGGATTAGTTCTTAAGTCTTCTCAGGGGGGATCTCATAGTCCAAGCAGTACGGTGCGAGTTCCGGACAAGAAAAAACGAGGCAGAATATGAAGCTCTAATCTTAGGTCTCCAGCTGGCTCTAGACCTCAAAATCAACCGCCTGAAGGCGTACAGTGATTCCCAGTTGATAGTCAATCATGTGACTGGCTCATATGTGGCAAAGGACTCTAAGATGATGGCCTACCTTGAAGTGGCGAAGGAGCTCTCCCTTAGATTCATAGCCTTCTCAATCAACCAAATCCCTAGGGATCAGTACGTGGAAGCAGACGCCCTATAGCCACCCTGGGGGCAACCTTCAAACCAGGCGTACTTTCCACCATACCCATTATCCATGTCCTGGAGCCAGCAGTTTGGAAATACACACAGGAACACCAGATGCCGAGGGAGGAGGAAAATTCACCATACTAGGGGTTGTAGTGGCTGTAGGAAGCAGGAGTCTGCAGCACCTCAGCAGAACAAGAAGGAATCCCAGACTGGAGAAAACCCTACCAGGAATGGCTGCAAAATGACATTCTGCCAGCAGATAGGAAAGAAGCCAAGAGCTTTAGAATGAAGGCATCTAGGTACACCCTCATTGATGGTGTTATGTTCAAACGATCAACTGCTGGACCATACCTGAGGTGCCTAGGTCACCAGGAGGCAGAAGTTGTTATGCATGACCTCCACAGTGGTGAATGTGGAAATCATGCAGGGGGCAAGAGTCTATCCAACAAATCACTCCACCAAGGTTACTACTGGCCGACAATGAGCAAGGACGCCAGGGAATATGTTAAGAAGTGTGACGCCTGCCAGAGACATGCACCAGTCAGCCACCAGCCGACAGAATGATAAGTGTCATTTGTAGTGCCTATTTCGTAGTATTTTGGTCCCATTTTCCTTGTGGAATTGCTCCTTGGGAGCGGTTTATGGGCTACTTATGCTTCCTTTAGCTTGTTTCAGGTTCCCAAGACCGTTCATGAAGAGTTGGAGCGATTCTGACTCGATACATACACTTTTTGGAGCCAACGAAGCTAAGGAACGATCACTCGATGCCTTGGAGTCGACCCCGAGACATTGGGACCCAATCCCGAGCCTCCGAGACCCGATCCCGAGTCCCGAGAATCGATGGGAAGCCCATGAGAAGCAAGGAGGGACCAAAAAGTTCATATTGGAGGCCTACAAGGCTCATCCCGGACGGGTATGGCCTCATCCCGTCCGGGATGAAGGAGCAATTGAAGGAGCTACTGTCTGTGGCTTATCCCGACCGAGAGCAGCTCGTCTCGGCCGGGACCGACCCCATCCCGACCGGGACCACCCCGTCTCGGCCGGGACGGGCCTGCTGCAGCTCCGCTTTGTTTCTTTTCTTCTCCCTTCCATTTGTAACCCTATATATACTCTTCCCTTGTTATGTTAAGGGAGGAGAGATATTAGACTAAACCCTAGATAGATTAGCATAGATTAGTGTAGATTAGTCTTTAGATTATCGTTAATCTTAGATTATTGCTTGTAATTTGGGAATTCTTCAAGATCTCCATTCAAGCTTGACAAACTTGGATGTTTGTTTTGGGTTCTTCCATTTATGCAAGTTTCATTCTTTCTTTCATCTCTAGTTTGGTATAATCTTCTTTTCTCTTCTCTTAATCTTGTTTGTTCATTAAAGTTTGAATCTTTGTTGTTTGGATGGTTCATAGTTCATAGTTCTTGTTAGTTTCTTCATGTTTGTTTTGATTGTTATGTTGTTTCATCTTATTAGTGTTAGTTTTCCTTTAGATATGTTAGAGTAGTATTTTGCTAGGGTTAGTAAGGTGATTAGGGTGTTAATTGGATGATTAAGGGATTGTTGGAGATGTTGGTGGAATATTTGGGTTTCCTCTTATATGATGCACATCACATGTTTGTTGAAATGCTTGATTGACTAAGTATGTACGAATGCTTGTTTTTCTTGCTTTTCTTTTGTGGGTGATAGTTGTTTGTGGGTTCGGTCCCCTCATTAAGTTGCGAGAGCCCGCTGAGGACGACCCCTAGGTCGGTCTAAGTTGCGAGAGCCCGGATTCGACCTAGGCCTATAGCGTGCTAGTAACCCCGATTGTGTTGTGTATCGCCGAGTTGGGTTTTAGGTGGAACCTCTAGGTGAGTCTAAGTTGCGAGAGCCCGGGCATCACCTAGATTACCCTACTACCTCCTTCACCTCTAGTTCTCCCTCGACCATTCCGTTACCCCTTTGACCCCGACCTAATCCTAGCCCGTTCTCCTTTGTTTGTTTCCTTTGTTTAGACCTTAGCTTAGTCCATAGCCATCCCCCTTAGACTAGCTTGTCTCAAACCTAGTCCTTGACCGTAGCATACCTTAGTCCGACCTCCCGTCCCTGTGAATTCGACCCGACTTACCCTAGCTACCCACTAGGTATAGCCGGTTTTGTTTGAAGGTTGGGATTCACGACAAATCCTTACCATCACAGAACCGTTGTACCTAGTAATTTCTCTCTGGCCCTTCATGAAGTGGGGGATATTGTTGGCAAGTTACCAAGAGCCCCGGGAAACAAAGTTTTTATGCTGGCCATGACTGACTACTTCTCCAAGTGGATAGAAGCAGAGGCATTCCCTCAGTTGACTGAGAAGCAGGTGATATCCTTTATTAAACGCAACATTATCTGCAGGTTTGGCATTCCTTCAGAAATTATATGCGACAATGGGTCCCAATTTATTTGCAACAAGATGGAAGCCTACTCCGCCAGGTGGAATATCACACTGAGCAAGTCTACCCCTAGAAATCCTCAGTCTAATGGACAGGCGGAGTCTAGTAACAAAATTGTGATATACAACCTGAAGAGGAGACTGGAGGAAGCAAGAGGTAGATGTGCAGAAGAACTCCCCTTGGTGCTATGGTCTGACAGAAGCACACCTAAAAAGGCTACTGGACAGACGCCTTTCAGCTTGGTCTTTGGTGCTGAGGCAGTTATTCCCTCAGAAGTTAGAGTGCCCACCCATAGATACGGATGCATAACCGAAGACAGGAACCAGGTGGAGATGTCAAGCAGCTTGGATACTATAGATGAGCTCAGGACCAATGCTCAAATAAGGATGGCCTCCTACAGACAGACAGTCGCCAGAAGTTACAACAAGAATGTCAAAGTCAGAGTCCTACAGAAGGGAGACTTAGTTCTCAGAAAAGGCTTCCAGAACACCAGAAACCAACGAGCAGGAAAGTTCGCCTACAATTGGGAAGGGCCCTATCAAATAGAGAAAGTAGTTGGGAACGGAGCCTACCGACTTATGACCATGGAGGGGAAAATCATCCAAAAGCCATGGAACATCGTACACCTAAAGAAATACTTCTTCTAATTGGGCCACTGCCGCCAGAAACATAGGCTACAGCCGCCCGAAACGTGGCATCTATTCTGCCAGGTGCACCTCCACCAGAACCCAGGTTCAGTCTTAACAAACCTCGCAAACATATATTTAAATTTTCCTGTCATCCTTCTGTCTACTTTACTTTCTTTTCGCAAAATTTAAATTTTCCCTTGCATGTTTAAAATCAGATGAAATTTTGATTTCCTTTTTACATGTTCGTCAAAATTCAAATTTCTTTTGCGTCAAAGTTTGATTTTCTTGTTGCATACATTTTTGAAATTCAATTTTCTTCCGCATATGTCTTCAAATATTGCGTCCCCCATCTTTGCCAAATTTTATCAGTTTTCCCAAACTAAGAACTGGTGACCTAATCTGGTGGAGTGCACAATTTTTACAGAGGCGTGTGTCTTGTGACTAAGTGCCTACAACCGGACATTACAGTCTCCTGCGCCAGTTAGCACCCACGCAAAGTGTGGCACCTCCGACTGAGTGGGCGAACTAAACCCCAGGCCACCACTATATCAAAGGTCGACCATACAAACATAAGGCATGCATACAACAAAAGGTAGTAAGACAAAACTACAACAAACGATTACAATCAAAAGCAAACACTTACGATCGAAAGCAAATGATTACGATCAACAGTTAAAAACAAAGTACCACAAAGTATTCAGATAAACACTTTTACCCCTTGGGCAAAAGTAAAGAAAATTCGAGTACGAGGTTTGAAAACTAAAGTGTTTTTGTGCCACACAGGGCAACAAGAAAATTCAAAGGATAACAAGGCAGGAGGTTCAAGCAGCAGCTCTTTCTGGAGACATGGAGGAGAGAGGTTCCACGGCAGCAGGAGTAACAACATGTTCCTGGTCAGCTCCACCAGCCTTCTCAGTTCTCTGATCTTGGAGGGGGGAAGCAACTGACTCGCCCACAACTTCCCCTTCTTCGTTAGCAAGAACATCCAAGTCAGGTGCCACAAGAAATTGCTCCGCCAGTTCTTCTTTCTCGGCGGATAAATCCCAGGATTCATGTTCTCCCTTCGAGTAAGCCTCCATCATCTCTAACTCGAGTTTGCAAGGACGCCCAACTGAGAGCATCTATCAAGATTCACTTCAACTTAGTGTTCTTCTCCCTTAGAGAAGAATTGGCTTCCTGAACCCGAGATAGTTCGCCCACCACAACCTCACGACGGCTCTTCTCCTGCGCCAACAACTTCCTGACCTGCTCTAGCTCCCCTTCCAGTTTGGAGACCTCCTCCTTGGTTCCATCAGCCGTGCTCCACAGACCGTCCCTTTGAACTCTAAGAAAGTCCACCTCGTTTGCCAGTCGGGGCACAACATGGCGTAAATATAAACCCAATTGCAAGACCTAGGCAGGACCACAACAAGTCAGGGCACAATCAGGGAAATCACGCCCAACAATAAGACAAGGGAATAAGTACCTCAAAAGTCTGCCCTGTCAACAGGTCAGTCAGCTCCCCCAGAGAACTCTTGTCCATAGCAGCCTCAGGGCGAGGAAATAGCAATTGATCCAAAGCCACCCATTCCTCCGGAGATTTGAGGAAGCCAAAATCACTGGGAAACTTAAGTGTTAACTCGGGAGATGCGTTGACTGCTGACCGGGGGACAGAGTCAGTAGTGGGAGCAGAGGTGTCAGCTACCAGGGATTTCCCAGAAGAAATGTCTCCAGAAGGTGGAGAGGATCCGCGTTTCCTTTTGACTTCAGGAGAAGCAGAGGGAGTGGAGCTGGATTTTCCCTTAGACAAGGACCTGGCGGCCGCCTTCTTCCTCCTAGAAGCGATTAGTTGGTCCAAGGACATGCGAGGCTTAGGATTTCCTAAGAGAAAGACAAAAGACAAACCTCAAATCACGGTAAAAACGAAGTATCCTTGCCAGACATAAAAATGAAGTAAACCTGAAGACATGGTATCAGCAAAATCTCCCCTGAAGAGAAGAATGAAGAAGGATTATCCCCAAAAGGGTTCACCAGGTGAAAGACCGAAACTCAGGTTCCAGACCAAAGAGGCGAGCCAAAGAATCTGGATCTTCAGAATCAAAGTCAGACTCCTCCAAGTCTGCACCACAGTATCAGTAAGAAAAGTGAGCATGCGGTGAAAATCCAAAGATAAGTAGGATACTTATACCTTCAACAGGCTTCCAAGGAGAGAAAAGATAGCTGACAGCACACGAGGAGATATTGTCAATCTTCACAAAGATGAAATGCCGATACCATTTGTCGTCCGGAGGGTTAGCAGGGAAGGAAATACAAGATTCTCTACCCTCCTGCAGACGAAGGGTCACCAAACCACTCCCAACAGATCTAGCCCGGTAGACAGAAGAGACATCACCCAAGGTGATGCCTCTCTGGTATCGCTGGTTTAAAGCACAGAAACACAATAAGAGATGCCATGCATGTGGCATCAGTTGGCAAGGAGCAAGGCGATGGAAGGATAAAAAGTCACGAAACAGTGCGGGGAAAGGAAACCTAAGGCCTAGACAAAAGAGGTAGGCATAGAGGCAAGTCCATCCAGGACGAAAGAAATCCGCTCTCTGATCACGAAGGGGAACATGAATGATTGCATCCTCATGGAAGCCGAAAATCCCTCTGATGGCAGGGAGATCGCTCTCAGAGAAGCAAGAGTTACAAGAATGGGGAGGGTTAAGGGTAAGTGTAGAAGGAAATAAAATCAGAGACAACGAGGGAGACTACGACGACGACGACAGCGAAAGAGGGGTTAGGGATTTCGAGTAGGAACTAGTAAACTTGGGAGCCATAGCAGTGGAAAAAAAACAAGCAAGAAAGAAATAAAGAGGATCACTACAAAAAAGAATCACCTGAAAATTAAGGCAAGGAAATGCATAAACTCGGCACCACAACAGCGGCGAGTGAAGAGGATGGGGATTCTTTTTTGAAAATTTTGGAGGAAGGATAGGAGTGGTAGGGAAGATAGAGAGAGGGTAACTAGGGTAAGAAAGGGTAGGAAGTAATTGGGAAGGGTGAGTAATAATGATGGGCAAGTGGAAAAGACAAGCAATGATGAAAGGGTAGAATCAAAACACTAGGGGGTAGGGGCGTCAATTTTTGAAAGGCAAACGGTTGATCGTCTCCAGAAGTTATCCGCGAAGAAGCAGAAATTCCCGCCTAATATGAACTTAGTCGGAAATTTGGGGGCACTTGTTCAGGCCAAATATTTGCACCTATGGAATACAACGTGGCATGCTACGAGTGGACGGTCAAAGGGTCATAAGTCAAAGGTCAACGACAAAAGGGTTCATGGTCCACGGGTGAAAGTCAAAACCGAAGACTAAGAAACAAAAGTCAAAATTAGTCAAAGACCGTCAAGTTAAACGAACCCGGAGTAATACACAATGATGGGCCGAGCAAATCATAAGAGTAAACAAAACAATGAGCCACACAACCAAATTGGCCCAGTAGACAAAGTAATGAACCTAGCCCATACAAGAGAGAGGAGGCAACAGCTACTCCTACAAACCAGGAAACCCTCCTGCAGGCCAGGAGGAGAATCAAGGAGTAGTTGTGTAATACCCCGTATTTTTCAAATAGAGTTAAAATTTTAAACATTTATTTAAACAAAGTTTAACGTTTGAAAATTATTTTCGTGAAATATATTTTTTTCGTTAAATTTTTAAAAAAAAAAATTATTTCGTATTAAAAACACGGGAATTTATTTCTCAAATTATTAAAATTTTTATCTTTCGTTAAATAAAGTTTAAAAACTCGAAAATATATTTTTAATAATGAACCGTCGTTTTAACATTTTCTTGTCTCGTAAAATTTTAATAATTTATCGAATTTTTAAAATAATAATTACTTATAACTTTTGTCTCATAAAACCATTTACCGTCTATTTTACTTGCCGTATTATAAACTCGTTTTAAATAAATATATTTTACGGTTTCCATTATTTTAATTACGAAATCTTATATTTCAACTTTTTAAGAAAGAAAGAAAGACGTTTGTATGAGAAACGGACCGAAATAGATCACTTAAGTCCTTAATACTACGTGTCTTATTGTACATCCCCGCATGAAAGTAAGGTGTACGTGCTATGTGCATGTGTTTAGCATATTGTGTGTGCATGTCTTTAGCATATTGAAGTAGATTGATGACTGTTAGCATCTACTTTACCTTTCTACTACTATATATACCTAGTAATAATACTTACTACTTACAATTACTCGTACTACTACATCTTACTACTACTTTCCTAATATATATTAGTACTACTTACTACTACGGAGTACTATATTACGTACCACTACTACTTACTATATTATATACTCCGTACTATACATTATATTTACTCTCTCGTCCTTTTCTATAATTGGATGACGGACTAAAAGTCGTACGCCTCAAATTACAATGTATAATCACTTAAATCTAAATACTAAAACGTAGTAAAGTAGAAATAAGGGTCGAACCCAAGGGAATCAGATTAATCTAATTATGCTAACTAAGGTGTAGATGAAATCGATCTCTAACGTAATTAAAGACCGTAGTAACCAAAGGGGGGGTTTGGATGATTTTCTAACAACTAAAATTGATAAAGATTAAAACTTTAACTAAATCAAATGATGAGAAAGAACTTAGACACAAGCACAAATCCACACTCAATAGCGATTGATCATCGTAAGACGGTTTCAATTAATAACCTTGACTACTCTATCGTGAACATGAAATTCCAATTCTCTTAAGAATAGTTAACTAAAACGAATCCCGTTCTTAATTAACCCTAACCATAAAACAACCTAAACAATCCAGTTCTAGGTTCAATTAGACGGAAGCAATATAGATCTGAGAATTCGATAGAGAATAAATAGCACGTACAATCCAGTCGTGCCTTAGATATTTATATGAATCGCTTCTAAGTACTAATATCAACGTATCCCGTTCAATATTAATTCCTAGTTGTTACTAATGTAAAGTTAATCAGTAAATCCTACTCAATTAACGATACTAACGATAGAACGAAGCAATTAAATACTAGTTGTACACCTAGCAATCAACAACAACATTCATAAAATTAATAACAAAGCAATTCATAATAATCAAGGTTAACAATCAAAACATTCAAACTCACAAACGATTATCGAGTGTTTCAAAGGCTTGAATCTAAGTAGAGAAATTAGTTACACATACTTGCGATGGAAAATTAGGGTTCTTCAAAGTTCTCCCTTTTCTTCCTTGATGGATTGTCAAAACTAGATGTGAATGATATGATATCTTCAAACTAAAGCTAAACTTAACCTAATAAAAGTTTACTAATAATAAAATAATAATAAAAATATCTTAAGGTAATAATAAAGTTTCCTAATTAAAATCCAAGTCTTAAAACGTAATAAAATAAAACAAAATAAGTCGGAATGCGTCGTGCGTCACAGGCTACCGTGCGACTCGCCTCTCTCTCGCGCGACTCGCCTGATCGCGTGACTCGCGTGGCTACTGCGTGACTCGCCCGGTCAGCTGTTACTGTTTCGTTCCAATCTTCGATTCTTATCGTTCCGGGTCTTCAAGCGGGCTTCCTTTTCCTTCGTTCTTAGCCCAAATCAACGGTCCAGTGGTTAACATCTTCAAATTAGCCTGTATTACATTCATACCAAACTGACACAAATGCAATACAAGACAACCGATTTAGCTTACAAAATACACCAAAACCGTCGTAATAAATACGACTAAATACGGCCCATCAAATATCCCCACGCTTGAACCTTTACTCGTCCTCGAGTAAAACTCAAGGAACACAATAAACAAAACCGTCACCGGTCCAAAATGCGTGAGAATAACATTACACACCGGCCCTCACTCGTCTTCCACCAAACTCCCTCATTCTGAGACTATGCACAAGTTAATCCACCATTTGAATGAAACTCAACTCCAATGTTCAAGTGAATCAACACACCCAATATCAAACTACTATCATCGACTCAAATTATCAAAACAAGGGACATTAGCAAATAAGGATAAGCTAATGTCGATATCTAACGCCCCTTATTTCTCCAATCCTAGAACGGATCGCATGTGCTACAAATGTCACCGGTGGTACAAAACATATACCACAATATTCCACAACCCACACATGCAATCAATCCTAAACGCCTCTAATAGTTCAATATACCAAACAAAACATCACCAATCGCATGGAATTTAGTGCTACGACTATACCGCACCGCGATTCTTCTCACCTTAGCCAACTAATCCTACCCTTCCGACCTTCTATGTCACCCTTCTTATGACGCCAACACCAAAAACGGAGAAAGTAGTAGTGATTTTTTTTTCCTAATTCCCTCATTTTGCCTAGAGCGTCCGCCCTTGCGGATTTTCACTCTAGCTTCCATTTTTTTCTCACACTACTCTCGTGGCACGCAACTCGATTTTTCTTTTTACCCGGAGCGCCCTTTCGGGTTTTCACTCCGTCCTCGGCCACTTTCCCATTCTTGCCTAGGCGCCCTTCCGGGGTTTTCACCTAGCCGGGTTTATTTATTTATTTTTCAATTTTTTTCACTTTTTTTGTTTTTTGTTTTTTTTTTTTTTTTTTTTTATCAAATTAAAAGACGTAAAACAAGCTAACTACTATATACAACGAGATAATTACCCTCCCCACGCTTGAATAACACATCGTCCTCGAATGTGTGAACTAAGGACAAATAAAAGAAATGGGGAGAGAAATACCTCGGGCTCAAGAGTGAGAAGAGGAGCCGACGTCACGTGACTTAGCCTCACGTGCCGCCCTCCTAGATGATCTTGCTTGCTCACGGGCTGCAAGCTCTTCATAAAACTCGGGAGATGGTTCCGAGTAGTCATTGGGGTGCAACTTCAACTGCAACCGATTCATACATCGACCGAACTCAGCGGCCAACCTAGTGTTATCAACCGATTCTTCGACTCGATCTTCTATTGATTCGCGTCAATCTCTCCAACGATCGAAATCAGACGTACCCTCGGGCTCCTCCACAACCGGGGCACTAGACGTTGTAATCGGTCTAGGAAATTCCTCATCATGTTCAAGGTAAAATGCAGCTGCGGTAGGCCCCAACGGTAATGATTGCCCATCCGGACGAGGCAAAATCATGAAATGCTGGTGGGACGTGCCGAGCGTCCAGATGAAGTAATGTTTCGAAATCGGTCGCGAAATCATAGAACAACTCTCCATGAACTTAATACTAATGGTAGTATCACCTATGACACGAGAATCCGTCATCTGGGGTAATCCAAGATACCGAGCTAAAAGAGTAATCATACCACCCATCGGAATGTTCCCCGAGACCGCCTTCTGGTGCTTCTCACACAAATTCAAGAATATATCGAGAAAATCCGGGGTCCCCAAACATTCGGGCATCATGGCCCACAAATAAATCAAATCCGCCCTAGGTAGATGTGTCGGTTCACCTTTGCAAAGAAATGTGGAGTTCAAAAGTCGGTGAACATAACGAAGGGCAGGATGAATAATATCGGCATTCTTAGCCCCCTCATAAGCATTCCCAGATATTTTCCTCCAAAATTCATCCATCATGCGCGTAGTGGGGGTCAAAAATTCCGTCCCCCCTCTCGGTGCTATACCCCACGCCTCCCTCAATTCTGTGAATTCTACATCTCGTTCTGAGTCTCCGAGATGAAAAGTGATGTGAGGGGGGTCGTCATTACGATGAACCTCTAAGGTAGACAAGAATTCAAGTGTGTAGCGCTTATATGTGTTCGCGTGCTTATCATAAAAGTTCGCTAGCCCAATACGAATCAATAACGTATACACCTCATCACCAATCCCGAGCCTCTCCAATGCCGAATTATCGACAAACTTAGTCGCCATAACAACTCGATCGAATAGTTGGCGCCATACCGCTTTCTGTTTCGCACTCAAATTCTTACACCCCATATAGTCAACCGGGGTCGTCTTTTGCTTTTTCGGGGCCATGACTCAAGTAACTAAATTAGACAACCAAATTTAACCCGAGACAGAACCACTACCGAAACTGACCAACTAGACAAAGAATGGAGATTGACTAAGACTTGAATCAACAACCAACAATACACAACCAAGACAAACCCAACACCCACAATTTGACAAATTGACAAACTCGAATCAGCAACTCACAATACAAATTGAACTGAACACAAATGAGGGAGTACGATAAACAAGTTGACAAACAAATTGACAGGAACGATAAACAACTTGACAAAGAGGACAAACAAACTCGAACCTTTGTATTCGAACTCGACCAAAAGCAGCGATGTACCTACTTGCGAGTTGCTTATTACCGGAGCACACAGGGACAGACCACCGGCGACCGACAACCACGACCATCAGAACAGACCCACACACGAACACGCGAGTCGCCTAGAACCTGCGCGACTCGCCTGACCACTCACTGGCCCACGAACAGCGACACAAACTGACGGCGACCACCACGGCTGACACACGACCGACAACCACGACGACGCACGACTTTACGCAGAAGTGAGGAGGAAGGATTGATGGTAATGGTGAAGGATTTGAATTTGATTTAGGGAAGAAGGAGATTGAAATTGATTTGGGGGAAAAGGAGTTAGGGTTTTAGAATTAGGGGAAAAAATAGAATAGGAATAGGAATAGATGAGGGGGAGAGAAAGGTCGGGCTGTTTACGTTTTTATTTATTTATTTATTTATTTTTAATAATAAAATAATACCTGTGAGAGGAGAGCCACGCGAGTCGCATAGGGTCCGCGCGACTCGCGCGGATGCCTGGAAATCCGTCCTTTTTTTTCTTCAATCTTCGCTCAGATTTCGAGGGATCTCCATGCTAGTCGCCCAGGACCCATGCTAGTCGCCCAACCTCCTGGAAAATCGACGCTTTTCTCCTAATAAAACATCAAAAGTTAGTAATAAAAACTAAGTTTAAGAAAAACAACGATATTAATAATACGACCTATGACCCGTAAAATAAAATTTTACAATAAAAACCTACAAAACGGGTTGCCTCCCGGAAGCGCTTTTGTTTAAAGTCGTTCGCTCGACTTAGACGGATGTCAATTTTCGTGGATAGGGTCGTAGAGGGCCATCGACTCCACTACGTTAGCTTCAAATCCTTCATAATACGGCTTAAGACGTTGTCCGTTGACCTTCAAATACTTGTTTGTCTCGGGATTTCGTACTTCAACTGCACCATGAGGGTAAACATGAGTTATAATGAATGGACCAAGCCAACGGGATTTTAACTTACCGGGAAAAAGGCGAAGACGGGATTGAAATAAAAGGACTTTTTGCCCAACTTGAAAGTCTCGCCTCAAGACCATCTTATCATGCCAAGCCTTTGTTTTCTCCTTATAAGTCGCCGTGTTCTCATATGACTCGAGACGTAGCTCCTCCAACTCTTGTAATTGTAGCTTTCGATGCATTCCCGATTCATCTAAATTCATATTGAAGCTTTTAATCGCCCAATATGCCTTATGCTCTAGCTCCACGGGAAGATGACAAGCCTTCCCAAACACCAATCGATATGGAGACATGCCGATCGGGGTTTTGTAGGCCGTTCGATATGCCCATAATGCATCGTCTAACCGTCCACTCCAATCCTTCCGATTTGGATTGACCGTTTTTTCTAAGATGGATTTAACTTCTCGATTGGACACTTCAGCTTGTCCGTTCATCTGCGGATGGTAAGCCGTGGATACTTTATGAGTGACAAAATACTTTTTGAGCAAAGCACTTATCGTTTTATTCACGAAATGAGTACCACGATCACTAATCAAGGCCTTGGGAATTCCAAATCGAACAAATATGTTAGCCTTGATAAAATCCGCCACCACCTTCGAGTCATCGGTCTTAGTGGGGATCGCTTCCACCCACTTGGACACATAATCAACCGCAAGTAAAATGTAGAGATTACCATTCGATTTTGGGAACGGTCCCATGAAATCGATCCCCCATACATCAAATATCTCACAATTAAGCATATAATTTTGAGGCATCTCATTTTTCCGGGAAATATTCCCCACTCTTTGACAATTGTCGCAAGCTTGACAAAAGACTTGGGCATCTCGAAACAATGTGGTCCAATAGAAACCGCAATCTAACACCTTCCTTGTCGTCCTCCGTGCACCAAAGTGACCTCCACACGCTTGAGAGTGACAAAACGTGAGAATTGAAGTCATCTCATTCTCCGGAACACATCTTCTAATAACACCATCGGAGCAATGTTTCCATAGATACGGCTCATCCCACACATAGTACTTCGCATCACTACGAAGCTTGTCTTTTTGAGATTTTGAGAAAACCGAAGGAAATTTAGATGAGCAAAGAAAGTTTACCAAATTCGCATACCAAGGTTGAACCGAGTTAAGCGCAAATAAACTTTCATCGGGGAACACACCCTTGACCGACTCTCTCTCATGTGTCCTAGAATCAACATCAATCAACCGACTCAAATGATCGGCAACCACATTCTCGGCTCCCTTTTTGTCTTTCACCTCAAGATCGAACTCGCTAAGTAAAAGGATCCACCGGATCAATCTTGGCTTAGCTTCTTTCTTAGACATCAAATAGCGCAATGCCGCATGGTCAGAAAACACAATCACCTTCGTTCCTAATAAGTAGGATCGAAATTTCTCCAACGTATACACGACCGCTAGGAGCTCCTTTTCGGTGGTGGTGTAGTTCTTTTGAGCTTCATTAAGGGTCATGGAGGCATAATGAATGACATGAGCTATCTTTCCAACTCTTTGACCCAACACCGCTCCTAATGCATAATCACTCGCATCGCACATGATCTCGAAGGGGACAGACCAATCCGGAGCTTGAATAATTGGAGCTGACGTAAGCCTACGTTTCAACTCATCAAAAGCCTCCTTGCAAGCTTTATCAAATACAAAATCTATCTCCTTTTGGAGCAATTTGCACAACGGTGTGGCTATCTTGGAAAAGTCTTTAATAAATCTTCTATAAAAACCTGCATGACCAAGAAAAGACCGCACTTCCCGAACATTAGTAGGGTAAGGTAGAGAAGAAATGGTATCAATTTTTGCTTTGTCTACCTCTATACCCTTTGATGAGACCACATGTCCAAGAACTATACCTTGCTCCACCATAAAGTGACACTTTTCTGAATTCAAGACAAGGTTAGTTTCAATGCAACGCTTAAGCACAAGAGATAAATGATGTAAACAAGAATCAAAAGAGTCACCATGCACCGTAAAGTCATCCATGAACACTTCAATGAAATGTTCAACATACTCCGAGAATATGCTTATCATACATCGTTGAAATGTCGCGGGTGCATTACAAAGACCAAAGGCATGCGTCTATATGCAAACGTGCCAAAAGAACAAGTGAATGTGGTTTTCTCTTGATCCTCGGGGGCAATGGCTATTTGGAAATAGCCCGAATACCCATCTAAAAAGCAATAGTAGGCTTTCCCCGCTAGTCTTTCTAGCATTTGGTCAATGAAGGGGAGGGGGAAGTGGTCTTTCCTAGTTACCGCATTCAATCTACGGTAATCGATACATACCCTCCACCCGTTTTGAATCCTAGTGGGGACAAGCTCACCATCTTTGTTCTCTACTACGGTCACCCCCAACTTTTTAGGGACTACTTGAGTAGGACTCACCCATTTACTATCAGAAATAGGAAAAATCATACCGACTTGTAGTAGCTTGAGAACCTCCTTCTTCACTACCTCCATCATAGGAGGATTTAATCGACGTTGTGGTTGCCTTACCGGTTTAGCGTCATCTTCGAGTAAAATCCGGTGCATACAAGTACTTGGACTAATACCCTTGATGTCGGCAATTGTCCATCCAATAGCTTGCTTGTTCTCCACAAGAACGTCCTTCAACTTCCTCTCTTGTTCCGTGGTGAGCTTACTAGAGATGATAACTGGTAGTGTTTCTCCCTCACCAAGGAACACATACTTCAAGTGCTCCGGTAGAGCTTTGAGTTCCACCACAGGTGCCTGCACAATAGAAGGCAACAATTTCTCCCTAGGAACAATTAGTGGTAATGGGTTCTGAAAATTAGATATTGGTCTCCTCGAATCATGCAATTCCGCCACAACTTCCTGCAAATTAGCAGAAAAAGCATATTCTACCTCCTCATTACTCAAACTATTCTCCAAAGCAACCTGCAACTCATCAGAACGGTTCAGGTCAAAGAATTCCTGTGCTAATGGATCAACTATATCAATAAAATTGACAGAATGATGATCTACGGGGTATTTCATGGCATCATAGATGTTGAAAGTTACTAATTGGCCATTGGACTCCATAGTCATAGATCCATTAGAGACATCAATCTTCGTGCTTGCCGTTTTCAAGAACGGTCTTCCTAGCAAAATCGGAGCCACATGGTGATCATGTTCCATGTCTAGCACATAAAAATCAGCAGGAAAGATTAGATTGTCAACTAAAACAAGCACATCCTTGATAATACCTTTCGGGTAGACATTCGATCTATCCGCCAACTGAATCACAACACTAGTATTACTCAAAGGACCAAGTTGCATAGATTTATAAACAGAATAAGGCATCACATTTATAGAAGCTCCTAAATCTAGCATGGCCTTATCAAATCTAGTGTTACCAATGGTGCAAGGAATTGTGAACATACCCGGATCACTACATTTAGGTGGTAGTTTTCGTTGAAAAACGGCGGATACATGTTCACTTACCTTAACTTTCTTCACCCCTTTAAGCTTGTTATTCCTTTTAATAGTACACAATTCTTTTAAAAATTTTGCATATTTAGGAATACTTTTCAAAAGATTAAGAAGGGGAATATTTACCTCGCACTTTTCAAATACCTCATAAATGTCTTTATCGTGCTCAAAGTGACGAGTTCTCTTTAGTGCATCGGGGAAGGGTACCTCCGGTTCCAAAACCGGTGTAGTAGTAATGAGCTCCTTTGCTTTGATAATAGGGGTTTGCTCCTCCTTCTCGATCACTATCTCTTCTTCTTCCTCTCTTATGACCGGTTGCTTTGCTACTTTCTTCACCTTCTCGACCTCCTCTAATTGCCTTCCGTTCCTCAATGAAACGGCACTCACATTCTTATAAGGCACCACCGTTTGAGATGGGAGTCCCGTAGAATCTCGAGCTTCCAAACGACTAATAGAGGTCGCCATTTGTCCCAATTGAGTTTCCATGTTTTGGATACTAGCTTTGTTCTCCGTTTGATGTCGAAGAACTGTAGCTTGAAGATTGGACATTTGGGTGGTTACCGTAGCTTGACTAGCAACCAAAGCGCGGATCATGTCCTCGGTGGACATTTGTCCACTAGGTGGGGGTGGAGTAGGAACCGTGTTAGGAACTTGTTGTTTAGCAAAGAATTGTTGCTTCGCTTGACCGACTTGATTTCCTTGATTAAATTGTTGGTCCCCTTGACGAGTTCTCCACCTCATGTTGGGATGATCTCTCCATCCGGGATTAAAGGTATTGGAAAAGGGGTCCCATTTCTTCTTCTCTCCGGTTTCCCATACTCCATTCACCTCCTCTTGATTCTCTTCATACATGTGAGGACAATGCTCACTCGGATGTCCTTCGGTAGAACAAATACCGCACATCATAACTTGATTTGTTTTTCCCGACATCATATTTTGTACAAGAGCCGTTAAGCTATCGACTTTATGTTCAAGGCTCGAGGATGATGAATTACCTAAGGCATGCACTCCCCGTTTATATTTTCGGGAAAAATCTCGAGAGCTTTCAGCTAGCTCCTGAATCACCTCTATAGCGGCATCTGGACTCTTGTTCACGATCGATCCCCCACATGCCGCATTCACAGTGCGAGCATCCTCCACACAAAGACCTCCACAAAAATACATCACAAGGTCTTGAGGATTGTAGCCATGATATGGGCATGTAGCACATAGCTTCTTAAAGCGTTCCCAATACTCGTACATAGTCTCACCATCTCGTTGCTCCGCATTACTAATCTGCTTCTTCAATTGGGAGGCTCGAGACGCCGGAAAGTACTTCTCAAGGAATGCCTTCTTCATCTTCACCCATGTATCAATACTTGCCGGGGGCAAGTAATACAACCAATCCCTAGCAGAATCCTTCAATGAGAAGGGAAAGGCCCTTAGCTTAAGTTGCTCATCAGTGACAGATGCCGGTTTCATACTCAAGCATACAATATGAAAATCCGACAAGTGCTTGTTAGGGTCCTCATCGCTCAAGCCATGGAATGTGGGTAGTTGATGGATCAAACCCGACTTCAATTCGAAAGTGGCATTCGCACCCAATGGTGGGTACGTAATACACAAAGGTTGTTGTGCGAGATCGGGTGCCGTCAGCTGCTTAATCGTGTTGGCCATGGTATACGACTCGTCTTCGGATTCGGAAGAAACTTCGTTCACCTCTGGAATAACAAGAATATCGTTATTAAACTCTAGATCCTCGAATTCCTGTGTTCCGATGACTATTGCTCCCTCTCCGATTCTCCGTGACCTGTGAAGAGTGCGTTCAATCTCTGAGTCGAATGCCTCGAGGTTCAGGTTAGAAAAACGAGTATTATACATAAACTACACAAAATAAAATAAAATAAAATAAAATTAGCTATAATAAAAAGAAAACTAAAAACTACACTAGAAAACACAAAAATAATTAACACCGATTCCCCGGCAACGGCGCCAAAATTTGACGGACTAAAAGTCGTACGCCTCAAATTACAATTTATAATCACTTAAATCTAAATACTAAAACGTAGTAAAGTAGAAATAAGGGTCGAACCCAAGGGAATCAGATTAATCTAATTATGCTAACTAAGGTGTAGATGAAATCGACCTCTAACGTAATTAAAGACCGTAGTAACCAAAGGGGGGGGTTTGGATGATTTTCTAACAACTAAAATTGATAAAGATTAAAACTTTAACTAAATCAAATGATGAGAAAGAACTTAGACACAAGCACAAATCCACACTCAATAGCGATTGATCATCGTAAGACGGTTTCAATTAATAACCTTGACTACTCTATCGTGAACATGAAATTCCAATTCTCTTAAGAATAGTTAACTAAAACGAATCCCGTTCTTAATTAACCCTAACCATAAAACAACCTAAACAATCCAGTTCTAGGTTTAATTAGACGGAAGCAATATAGATCTGAGAATTCGATAGAGAATAAATAGCACGTACAATCCAGTCGTGCCTTAGATATTTATATGAATCGCTTCTAAGTACTAATATCAACGTATCCCGTTCAATATTAATTCCTAGTTGTTACTAATGTAAAGTTAATCAGTAAATCCTACTCAATTAACGATACTAACGATAGAACGAAGCAATTAAATACTAGTTGTACACCTAGCAATCAACAACAACATTCATAAAATTAATAACAAAGCAATTCATAATAATCAAGGTTAACAATCAAAACATTCAAACTCACAAACGATTATCGAGTGTTTCAAAGGCTTGAATCTAAGTAGAGAAATTAGTTACACATACTTGCGATGGAAAATTAGGGTTCTTCAAAGTTCTCCCTTTTCTTCCTTGATGGATTGTCAAAACTAGATGTGAATGATATGATATCTTCAAACTAAAGCTAAACTTAACCTAATAAAAGTTTACTAATAATAAAATAATAATAAAAATATCCTAAGGTAATAATAAAGTTTCCTAATTAAAATCCAAGTCTTAAAACGTAATAAAATAAAACAAAATAAGCCGGAATGCGTCGTGCGTCACAGGCTACCGTGCGACTCGCCCCTCTCTCGCGCGACTCGCCTGATCGCGCGACTCGCGTGGCTACTGCGCGACTCGCCCGGTCAGCTGTTACTGTTTCGTTCCAATCTTCGATTCTTATCGTTCCGGGTCTTCAAGCGGGCTTCCTTTTCCTTCGTTCTTAGCCCAAATCAACGGTCCAGTGGTTAACATCTTCAAATTAGCCTGTATTACATGCAATACAAGACAACCGATTTAGCTCACAAAATACACCAAAACCGTCGTAATAAATACGACTAAATACGGCCCATCATTGGAGCATCGGGAATGAGGAGCTGACCAGTATTTGACGGGATCACTGTTCGGGAATCGTATTTGGGTCAAATCATTTCGACCCAAAAATGTCTTTATAAGGGGAGGAGACGACTTTCCTAACCTAGACGATATTATTGACCTGTCGATCTTTTCATTCTTAATAACGTTAATAAATATCCGTAATAGCTTATTAAGGTAACCAAACTTTTCTTCTAACAACATTTCTTATATATAAGTATATTATGTTAGTAATTTAATAAATTGCTTATTTAAATATTTAGGCTTATTTGTATGACTAAATTACTTATATATATAAAAATGTTACGTGATATTTTATTTGTGTTATATATTTAATTACGACTAAATTCAACTCGACTAAACTATCACTTGTTTAATTTATTTATTTATCACCTTTACATTTCTGTTTATATTAAAAATGATAAAATGAATAAAAGAACTTAAAATGATAAAATTTACCTATATCATTTTCATTGTATTTTATATGTATGTTTAATTCTATTTGTTATGTATGTTTATTCTATTTTCTATATATTTTGTATGTGTTTTATATAATTGTAACTTTGGTCATATTTAATTTTCTTTAGTACTTTTAAAATTGTTTATATATTATAATAATAGAGTAAATTAGTAACTTGCAAAATGTTGTATTTTAATCAAATTTCACTTATCATTTCTATATAGGTAAAGATTTATAAATTTCATTTTCTATAATAAATAAATTTGTTTTATTCCGAAATTTTTACACGACATTTATAAATATTTAAAAAAATATGATTTTATGTCAAATTTTGTAAATCGATTAAAAATTACTTAAATTATATTTTTTCATAAAGTATAAGTTTTAAAACAATATTTTATTATACCTAAATTTTATTTTTATAAAACTTCATTTAAAAGATTTACTCTTTTAAAAATATTATACGATATTTGGGATATAATGTTTCGGGTGACACTTGAGGATTAAAGTATAACGTTGTCACACTGAAAGTAAGTATTTGAGGATTTGGCTGTTTTAAATGAGTCCGACCAATTATTGAAGGTCACCAAAAAAGTACTACTTGTTCACGGGCGACTTTTATATAAAGTTTACGATGCGAGTCTGGGACGAATAGCTTGTGTTGGATCCTACCATGCGTGGTATTCGACTGCACTTGTAATGAAAAACAGACTCGGAGGCTGCGGTCCGAGAGTCGACCTAGTGTTTAAGGTAGTCGTCCTACGGCAGTGAGTTCTGCAGTTCAAGAGTCTGCGTAGGGTATGTGGCGCACATATAGACAAGTACTTGATCAGTATTACCACCTAGGTAGCGGGGGCAGAACAGGATTCTGAAAACTGCGGGTTCCCTCTTGGTGATGCAGAGAATGTAATCATCAGCTTTCATTTCAGCCCAGAGCCCCGTTTGAATAAACGTATAATATAATAGAAGTTCGGGCCCAATTGAGCCTTATGGGTGAGATGTAAACCTCATAAGATTGGTTCGGTCTACGAGTTGGTAACACGGTTACTTTTATTGGTGAGATGCAAGCCAATATGAAGTAGCGGTGATACTAGGAGCCACGACTCGTGTGTTTTGTTTGTTTACGTGAAAAATGATTTTAAAATCAAATGGCTGCCAATGTCCCATCTTTTTAAACTTTACCGTTTTCATCACCTCACATGTTGATTAATTGAAGTAAAGGAAACTATCTGTTACGTGATATCCTTTAATATTTTTATTAAGTATATCATTGGTTATTCACATGATTATCTTATGTGTATGAGGTGATATTAGATGAACGGTTTGGTTGCTGTCCCGCTAAGCGATCTCTCTATTCTATATATTTGTGCAGGTATGGGGCGATGGGAAAGGATCGAGCGAGAGAGATTTAATAATATGTTTGTATAAAATACAATCTATATTTTGTACTAAGTGAATCAAGACTATGTAATTAATAGTCGTTTGTTGTAAGGATCCGTAGCGATCCGGATTTATTTACACTCTGATATAATTTTAATTAAATGACTTAGATAACTTTCCGCATTATCTATTATTTTAAGTCATCGAAAATCCGGGTTGTTACAAGTTGTAACTGCTGCAACGACTAGGGGAGGATTAAAGGCCAAAATCTTAAGTAATAAAAGAGAAGATTAAACACCAAGATATGAAGCAATAAAGGGGATTGAATGTCAAGATTCCCAATAATGGGTGAAGATAACGGCCAGCAGTAGAATAAAAGGAAGAAGAGGAAGAAGGAAAGGGGACATCCAAGCAGACCCATTTCAAGCATACGTATTCACAATCAATCATAGTCAAAATTATAGTCAAATTACTTGTATTTATATTCCTTTCTTCATTCTTTCCAGAGGATAGTGAAATCTTGGCGGGATTCCGACCCCCCCCCCCCCCCCCGCGGTTTTTCCCACATCGGGTTTCCGCGTCACCAAAACTTTGTGTGTTGTCCATTTTCTTTCGTTGTCCTTTGTTTGCTAGATCCGTTGACCCGTAGTTATAGGACAATTGCTTTAACCCGCAACCGAAATCTTAGACCCGGTAAATTTTTACCAAAACAATATCCATATCTTCTTTATATAAATTCAGTGTCCAAAAACCATGATGTGTCACCCCTCTATATCCCCCATTTGAAAATAAGTCTCTATTTTACATGTTTTGATTTCAAGGCTTTTAAGTATTGTATTCAATATTTTAGGAAGATGTTTGCATTCAATGTTTGAACGCCAACCCGAGCTCAACCAATTTACTTCACTTTTCGTTTTTCAGTAAATTGAGATTTATTGCACTTTCGTTTCTCAATCAATCGAGCACCATTAATTCAATCAACCTCGAAGATATTCATTTTTTGTTATTCCACAACCCCAATTAACTATACAACAACAATCAACCTCAATATATAGCAATCACCATTGATTTATGCCTCAAAAACCATTTACTCATCCCTCCACACATGACTAGCATGTCTTCGTAAACATAATTCAATCTCTTCAATGACTTCACTCACAATTCCCACCAAGTTGAATGTTGATTTCCTAGAACATTCAATAAATGTAGAGGATTGCATAGATAACCTTTTTAGAAGTCATTTCGATTCACCATTTCAAAAAAGACTCACTCCTTGGATCCATTCTCTCTAACATCATAATCCATATCATCGTTCAGAAAACTCATCCCTTCTCCATGTCGAGTTCACAAGTTGTCGTCGTTCTAGCCGCACCACTACTAAGAACAACGAAGGATGTCTCAGGAAACCCACATTTCGCCGACTACTTCCAGGAAATCGAGAAATCTGAAATTACAAGTTGTATGAAAAGAAATTACTTGACCCGATACAATATCTTTGAATCAGGTTATGGAAATTAGACAAATTGTCAAGCCTACCTTTCAGAAAAAATAAAGAGTCGTCCGCAAAGAGGAGATGCGAAATGGGTGGTGCATTCTTAGACACTTTAAGACCCGAAATATCCTTAGTGTTTTCACCTAGTACCAAATGTCTTGAAAGAGTCTCCGTGCATAAGACAAATAGGTATGGAGATAGTGGATCACCTTGTCTTAGCCCGCACGAAGGCTTGAAGAATTCCAGAGGCGCTCCATTGATGAGAACACTATAGGAAACGGAAGATACACAATTCATAATGAGCCGAATAAAGGATTCGAGGAATCCCATACCCTTGAGAATGCTTCGCATAAAATTCCAGTCTATTCTGTCGTACGCCTTACTCATATCAGCTTTGAACGCAATCTCCCCTACTCTACCTTTACTACGACCATTAATCTTGTGCATACACTCGTCCGCTATAAGAATATTATCCTGAATCACTCTTTTTGGTACGAATGCATTCTGAAATTCTCCAATGATCCTGGACATTAAATTCTTCATTCTATTGGCAATACATTTCATTATAATCTTCATTATGACGTTACACAGGCTGATTGGTCGGTACTGGTCCACTCTTTCAGGACAGCTAACTTTCGGAATAAGGGTAATGAATGTTTTATTCATTTCTTTTAGAACAAATCCCGAATTAAGGCATGCACAAACTGCCTCCGTGACGTCAGATTTAATAACATGCCAGCAATTCTTAAAGAACTCTGCTGGGATACCATCTGGTCCTGGAGACTTAAGATCGCCCATTTGGAAAACTGCCTTTCGAACTTCCCTGGCTATAATTTTTTTTTCCAGGACTTCCCGATCCTTTTCAGAAACGCTGCCTCTGAGAACATCAAAGAAACTGTGGTGTTTCTTGAAGTACTGATCGAATTCTTCCGCGACTTCATTAGATTTAAAATTTCCCTGTAATAGTTCCTGAAAGAATCCTCGATCCTTCCCAGATCATGTGTCCAGGTTCCATCCTCTCTTTTAATACTCCATATAAAGTTCCTATTCCTTCTCCCTTTGACACAATTGAAAAAATATCTTGTGCAAGTGTCTCCTTCATTAGCCCACTTGATTTTTGCTCTCTGTCTCCAGTATAAGGCAGCAGCCTTAGCAAAGTCCGAAATCTGACCTTGAACTCTTTCATATTCTTCCCCATTATCTCCCTCTAAGATCCTCTCCATCTCTACACTTATAGTCTCATCAAAATCGTCCCATTTTTTCCCCCATTCTCTCTTTTTATCTAATAAAGACCACTTCATGAGATGTTTTTTTAACATTCTCTAGCTTCCTCATAACCTTATATCCATTTGAGCCCTTTACCTCCATTCCCCACTTTCCTTGTATTATTTCAACCCCCTCCTCTAGATTTAGGCTCCACACTTCCAATTTATACGGTCTTTTCCTTTTGTCATAAATTAGATTGCTATTAAAAATAACAGGTGTGTGGTCGGAGAGTTGGATAGGTAAATGTATCACTCCCGAGTCCGGAAAGGCATGAATCCAATCTCTTGAAACATATGCTTTGTCCAGCCTTTCGAACACCTTATCCTTTCCCTTCCTATTATTACACCAAGTAAACTTCGGTCCTTTAAATGGGATATCAACTAACTCATGATCCAATTTCCACAAGTTAAAGGCTTCCATACCCGGAATGCTTCTATTTGATTTACTTAATTTATCCTCGCGATTGTCGACTTGGTTAAAGTCTTCAAATAGCAGGAAAGGAAACTCCAGCGAAACCAACCAAGAGCCTAAATTTGCCCAAACAGGTTCCCTCAAAGCTGCGTCGGGCTCTCCATAAACAAGGATCAAATAAAAGGGAAAACCTCCAATAATATTAGATTGCAAAATGATAAAATTAGGGCATACATAAATAGGCGAGAAAGCCGACTCTACCCTCCAACCGACATAAAGCCCCCCGCTACTACCTCTAGCATCGAAACCAACAAAATATCGAAACCCCAGAGGTCTACAAAAGTTTGCAACCATACTACTGTCACATTTCGTTTTCGCAAGAAAAATAAAGTCTAAATTACTATTAGTAGATAAGATCGCTCTAATTTTAGGAATTGTAGGGTTGAGCGGATCTGAGAGACCCCTACAATTCCAAGCCATACCCTTCATTCTTCCTCAGGAGGTTGATCGGGCTCAACCTTCGCAAAGCCATCAAAGTCCTCCAAAACAGGCGGTGCTCCTGCCTCCATCTGCCAAAACCAGTTTCCTTCGTCCGCCGCATTTTCTCTCCTCCTCTTATTCCTTGTACTGCTTCCATCTGAGGAATATAATTCTTCCTCTTGACATTTATCTACTTCCACCGTAACAATTGGTTCTGAAAAAGCTTTTATTTTCCTCCTTCTTGTCAGTTCTCTTGTTTCTCTCCCTCTAGCAAAACCCCCATTACTTGGCTCTCCCTCCTCGATAATCCTCACTTGCGTTTCTGGAACGAAATCAGTCTGAGTGATTTCGGCCAGAGAACTAATCTCCCTTCCCTGTAACATTTGCTCCAAAAGAATGGCATCCTCATCGTATCCTTCCTAGACCACTTCCATGTCTTTAGCATTAACTTCTGGAATTTCCTCTGTTTCTCCAACATCAACGTCCTCGATCTCAATTACCCCACCATGCCCCGTCCCCATTAACACTCCTCCTTCTAATTCTACTCTGATTAGCTCCTCATTAAAAATCTCCCTCTCCATAATCTCCGGATCTCTTTCCCTCAGAACTTCTTCTTGGATTTCCACCGTCACCTCTTTAAGAAATTCATCTTGTTGTTGGTCTCCATCATCTTGATGTTGATCTCCAATTTCTTGTTCTTGGTCATCCAACTCTCTGTTTCTTCCTAACCCCTCACCGATTTCATTATCCCCCGGCATATCCCTAACTGCGTCCTCCCCTACCCCTTCCCCATCCTCACCCCTTCCCTGAATATTACCATCCGGGTTAACATCCGGGTTTGCAAAGTCTTGTTCCGGACCTGGTTCTGGTTCGCCTCCACCTCCATTACCACCAGTCTGATCGTCCTGATTTGGTCTCTGGTGTTCAATAGGGAACCCAGTAGGTGAAAAGAAAGTTTGGGCCAATTCTTCTCGTTCATCCTGATCAAGCGCTCGAACAAAATCCGCCTTAATCCTCCGTTAAATTTCCTCTTGCTGTGCCCAGTTAGGATTATCTTCATTAATATCTTCCTCTACATTCATTGCCTGTATGTATAGGTCAAGGTAGTGGAATCCGTGTGGAGCGTGATTAGGATCCCCATAACACCTCCCATCCTGTGGGGGCCTTCGGTCAGTATTCTCCTTCCCAAATCACCCATAGGAAGCGGTTGTTCTCCGTTGTTGCCTTGATCCCCTTCATCTACATCCATCCTGTCTTGATTCCCCTCCCTCTCATCTTGCCTCTGTCTTTGTCTATTCAAAAGCGGATACAAAACCGTACCTGCAAAGGGGATATCATCAGGGGTAAACCTCATACCTGCAGTAACCCGTCCTCCTGGAGATGTCCCTAAATCGAAGTTCACCAGGTCGTCTTCCCATAATGTTTCCTGAACAACATCCAGTTCTGCGCTTCCAAGTTGCACCCTAGTCGTTGCAAACTCCGCTCGTGCTGGAGTGGCTCTCATATCCAGGTTAAACATAACATGATTTGACTCAGTTTGGAACACAACGAATCTCTTTCTCACAACTCTTCTAAGCACTGAATTAATACTTGATGCCACTTGCCTAGCCGTTGCTGCACATCTAGTCACTTTGTGACCAATTTTACCACATCTATTACAGTACTTAAATATCCCCTCATACTTAAATTGAACCCACAAAAGCATACCATCATCACACGCGAGAAAAAAACCGGGAATCAAGGGTTCATCGAGGAAAAGGGTAACTCTGATGCGGATAAAATCATTCTCGGGAAAGACGTCCATTGGTTCTACCCAAAAGTATTGCCCTAAAATTCTCCCTATCACGTTTACGACATCGTTATTAATGAATTCAAAAGGTAGCCCTACCACTCGTACCCAAATGTTGGCCATTGGGAATCTTACTGTTCTGGGTACCATTTCTCTTTCCCATTCCCTGAAAACCATGAGACCCCCGAAGAACGAAGCCACACTTCTATATATTAAGTCTTGTCTATCCCTCTCATCATCACAATAGAAGACAAATAGGTCATCCATTTTTGTATACAGTGTTAAAACTTCTAGTACTCCACTTAGCATCAATAGCCAAATTAATAGCCAGGGCGTCGAATTCCCTATAGTCCACCATAAATCCTAGGACACATTTGCTGAAAATAATGACATTACCTCGAATGACATCCGTGTCCAAGGTGAGTATCGCACCAGCCCTTGGTAGCCTCCACCGGAAACCGAAATCATCCTCATCAGCATTCATTCTTGGTGGTTGTTCTGGGATGTTGAAGTTCCCTGGTTCTCCATCTTCTTCCATATCGTCCACATCTTCTTCATTCCTTTGCCGAGTTCGCCTGACAAAACCATAAGGGAGGTGTCCATTTGGAAGGTTACCATTTGGGATCCTCCTTCCTCTAGCTCTCTTATCTTCATTAGAGCTGCTACTATCCCCCTGAAGATGACGAGGACACATGCACGATCAGATCATCTCCATTTTGTTGCTCCCTTTCTTCATTGATGATGAAACCATTTTGTCCTGCATGTCTCCTTTCCACCTCCCCATTAACCAGATTATATCCATCTCCCTCCATTGCCTCCAATCTATTCAACGAAGATGACTTATTCAGGTTCTTCTTAGATTTTTTTGTATTGAGTTTCGAGTGATTTTTCCTACTAGCTTTGGATGACTCTCTCCAATCCATGTCTATAAATAACCCCAATTGCTGAGGCTACTCTTCGAAAAGCGAAAGTCTTGAGAATCTGAAAGGTTTTTCAGCTTTGCATGCAGCTGAAAAACAGTCTTGGATGTCGTAAAAACTCTTCAATAAACTCCCCCTTAGCTGAAAAGAAACAGAATGATGAGAGTCCTCTTGGGACTAGAAATTACTGACAAGCCGTCACAGAAGCTGCCAGCCAATCACTTAAGAGGAAACGAAATAATTAGGGGACTAATTAATCCAACTTAGCTCACTAAGCTTAACCAATCCTTCTCCAATACACGAGAAGCGAGAAACCTCCAACCCCAATCAGTGAATCTACAAGAAGATTAACCGATGACAGGGCAGAATCCAAAGAGAAATTCACTCTCAAATCTGCCGTGGAGCCCAAGGAGCAAGCTTTCCTTATGACGTAACGAAAGAAAAAAGTGAGGGGCTTTCTCTCAGCTATTAAGAGAGAGAAATTTTTCACGTGGATGTAAAAACATAATAGTAGTTATAAGTGACCAAATATTCACAATTGTTCTAATTTGGTTTACAAGTGACGAAAGTTGACAATAAAATCGGGAAAGAAACATATAAGTATTATTCCATGTATATGAAAGGGTATTTCACGGGTGTTTTTTTTATGAATATTGTCAGACGCATAATGTACAAGTACTCATCTCGACATCATATGTCGTCGTTATACTCTTTTTGTAAACATATAAGGTTCACGTGTTCTAAAAAAATATTTTAATAACCTTTATTCTAAAAACATACAAACTATTGTATCATATCAGTAAGATAAAAAAAATATTGATATACATTGATAAATAAAATTTAATCAAATATAAATTAAGGAAGTTTTACTAATATTTTTTTCGATAAAAATAAGTGTAATTACAATGAACATTCTCATATGTCTTTTTAAATCGAACTTATAGTTTGAGTAACTGAACACCGATTGAGTGGTGCCTTTTCGAATTATTGACCACGTTGGGTTCGAGTTTGGGTCACAATTATGTGAATGTAGCGGGAGACAATTCTTTATTTATATGGGTTGATCGGGTTAAGTTTGTCGGTATACACTTTATTTTTGTGTAATATAAAATATTAATTAATATTCGCCTGAATGTAGTATATTAATTAATGTTCGCCTGAATGTATTATCTCTTATCATTAATTAAGACCAATTCTGTCTTCCTACGTTTGAAAATATCAATAAAAGTACTACAACCCGTGAAAGTTTTCACGGGTATCACACTAGTTCCGTCTTCCTAATCATGTTGTTGATTATAGTGTGATGGTAATGATGGAGTTGATGATGATGAAGGAAGAGAGATTGATGAAGGGGGATGTGTTATGACAATGGAGGGGAGGTTAAATAAATAATAAGAGCTCAAAATTATTGAAAATCACTGATAGCCAAATTAATGTCACCTGATTGTTAACTTGTTATAAGAGGTCAAAATTAGGGTGAGTTAAATCGGGGAAGGTTAGATGTAAAGTCGGGTTTAATTTCCCAAAGAAAAATGAGGTCCCAAGAAATGAGGAGCGGCGAGCTTGGAGTGAGACACACACTCACACTATCCTCCTCAATCAAGCTCGCTCTCTTCCTCTCCCTTTCCTTCAGCAGCAGCAGCAGCACTATCTCCGCCGCCCACCGCGTTCCCTCCCCCGGCGGCAGAGCCACTGCGGTGGACCTACTCTCTGTCCTGGGCCCCGCTCAGCGAGCTGCCGCAGTGGACCCCGCCGTGGCAAAGGACCTTTGGTCATGCCTCAAGTTCCTGGTTCCCTTCACCCGCACCACTGCCGAGGTCCAGCGCAGGTCAATGAGATTGACCGACGTTGGTCAGCGGAGAGAGATTGATGATGCGCATCTGCGGTGGCCACCAGAGGCTGTGTTGGAGCTCGCCCGCCTCTCCGTTGACTCCGGTGCTGATCCCGATGCTATTTATCGCGTCTTGGATCCCACTCCTATTCCCGTCCGTTTTCTTCTTCCTCTACTTTCCATTCTCCTTTTTGCCTGTAGGCTAAAATGAAATTGATCAAATAATCCCCATTTTAGTTTAATGGGAATTAGAAGCTTACAAGGTGAAACGAGGGGCGGCTATTTTTACTTAAAATGAGACAATAAGGGGATGGACATGCAATGAAATTAAGGACAGTAAAAATTGGATGAGTGTAAAGTGGGGTGTTTTATGCAGCTTTGAATTCATAAATACAGAGAGATGGGGGAATGCATACATGAGATGACACTATTCTAGGATAAACCAGTAACTTACTGGATATAACTAAGCCACAACGTAAAAGTGATGATTCTATGCTTAACTTACTGCTAGTGAATGATGGAGTACAATGTAGCAATGATTGATATGGTATATAGCATTGCTTGATACTAAGTTGCTACTTCCTGCGGATAGTGGGATTTTGATGCTGTGAATGGTAGACTTTCCCTAACATGGTACAATGGGTTTATACATAAGGCCTTGTTCTTTTGAGCTCACTTCACTTCATTCAGCCCTGTGAGGTTCATTTTGTGTCTGCTAGTTCAGCCCACTTCATTTCAGCTCATTTCATTGCCTACTTCAGTCCACAAGAACAAGACCTAAGTCACACCGACCATAGATAATCCGGTTTATTCATATTTTAGGCAGACATTATGTGACCGACTGATGAGGTGTTCAAATTTTTGTAGTGTTGATACATGTATCATAATGTTTTAGGTACCTGATATTGAAGGATCAAAGGAATGTAAATGTGAGCTCACTAGAACTCCCTATGGAAGACACTTCATACATGAGGTTTGCACAAATGAATTTAGTTTAGAAAAATTAACGATTTCGGATTTAGTTTGTGTAGTCTTGCACGAATAATGTATGCTGGTTGTCACAATATTCAGGAGTTGAATGCTTACATGAGATTCTTGTTCCAAATGATTGTTTCTCGAGGTCCAGATGTGGGATTGAATGTATCATTGAGCCGATATGATTTTTTCCACGGGCACCTCTTTTTAGCCAAAGAAACAGGACGACTTGGAATATTGTAAGTTTACACTCTTTGCATGGAATATTTTTATTCTGTCCCTCAAAATGGTTGATATGGAACTACCGTTGTGGCAAAGTTAACATCACTTTGTATTTGGTGTCTAACTATCTATTTTGGCTGGTTGGAGTTTAGATTGTTGTATATGAGCAGCTGTTATTTAAATGGCTGGCTGTGACAATGATCTCAGAATAATAAATTTCTTTCTGATAGTTGGTGTATGACTGTTCATGAGCACATATTTATGCCCTATGTTACCTTACTCTGCGTTCGACACTCTACACTCCCACATGGGTAGGACAGAAACTTCATTTAAACCAAAACCTTGTTTCCATAAATAAGTTAGTGTCCAACATCTCATACATACCCATTCTTGATACATATGACCGAGTATGAGTAACATAGTTTATGTCTAGATTGGTATGTTTCTATGGTATTACTGCACAACTTCAATGCTTATTATGTTTCCTCTCTTATTGACCCCCTCCTCACTACCGTTTTTTTGGGAATCATGTTTAATATTTCGTTCCTCTAGCCCATGCTCAGCTGTTGACTGCTTTCTGTTTGCATATCTCTCTGCATGATTCATTTTCATTTGAAGTTTACCCTTGTGGTTGAGGTTCATCTTTTTATTCTTTCTCTCTTGATATCTATTTATGAGCCTTATTTAGTTGTAGGAAGTAGGCCTGGCACTGTTGAGTTGGACCTGTGAAAGTAATCTTCGTACAAAGAAGGCTATGGCCTCTGAGGTTGGAGTCATATTTTGATCTAATTTCATCATGCCTTCATCTAACCAAGTGATTGAGGAGTTTCCAAGGATTGGCTTGTAACCTGTGTGAGGACCATAATGGATTAATCCCCCAGCATGATGAATGCTCTCCCATCATGATGAAGGATGGTCGTATTGAGTAAAGTAATACTCTCTCCTTCTTCTTGAATAAGCTCCATAAGGGGTGGGCACAATAAACAAGGAAATAGAAAAAGGCAATGACATTTGATGTCTTTTTAACCATATTAAATCAAAAAGTAAAGCAAAATGAGGGTAGGTAGGGGTAATATGAAAAATCTAATGAGGGTAAAATAGTCACAATTTTTTTTATAACTTTACCTTGTTAAGAAATGGGGCTAAATGGCTAACCAAAATAAATCCGAAAATGGAATGTGGGGCTTATTCAAGGAGGGAGTAACAATTTTTGAATGTGACACAGGAGTACGGAGTAACTAATAGGTGATATTCTCCATTTGACTCTAATGGTCTACCAATGTAAACTTTGAGCACTGGTTTCTCCAAATGGATCCTTGGCCCATGTTCAAACTACTTTGGTTATATCTGATAAGCGGACAGTATTGTATATGGTGAGACAGCGTCAGTTGAAGCGGACCTCGGTTAACTTTCAAAGTCAAATGTGGACAATGTAAATAAGACGAGTTGATGATATACAATTTTATTTAGGATACTTAAAACTTAATACAAAGCTAGTGATACTGCATGGTCTTCATCCTGACATATATGTAGAGGTGGTATAATGGTTATAGGGTCAAGAAATGAAAACAAACACTACTAGTCAACAATGACATGCATTACTGATGTGAGATGACTGAACAGTACTGAATGACCAGATCATACGAGGGCAAAGCTTCTTCTTGGGTCACATTCTCTCTATAATATGTACACAATCCTATTGCTAATATATCTCATGTCTACATATACCAAAAGCAGCCAGAGAAGTATGTTTTAGAGGCATCAGGCTGTCTTTTAGATTTGGTTGTGTTTTCAAGCTATTACCTGATGGATATGCAGTGTGATTATTTGGCGTTGTTTATCATTCAGCTATTGATGGGTTCCTTGATACCTTTACGTGACCACCTATATCTCGCTGTTTAACCGTCTATTTGACAATATTAGAATGGCAGGTTCCATGCCAAAGAATACCTAGTGTGATTGTATGGCATTGTTTATCATTCAGCTATTGATGTGTTCCTTGATACTTCTATGCGATCACTGGTATCCCGCTATTTAACTGTCTATTTGATTTGACAATATTAAAATGGCAGGTTCCATGCGAAAGAATACCCCGTGTATGATAAAAAGGTCTTTCCATTCTATACCGGCTACTGCCAAAAAGGTATATTCCTACACATGAAAATTTTCTTCTTTCGTATTATTCAAGTTACCCAAACCCGAACCTCTTTTTTTGTCTTTCGGATTATTGTGATTTTAGTACTTGAAAAAGTACTGTGAGTTGACAAATTGAAGTTGAACTTTAAAGCCTAAAAACTGGAGTTCAAAACTTTCAGTATGCTGGCGGGAGTACTTGGTAACTATGATTGACCAGAAATTTCTGAAGTTAAAGCTCGGATAAGGAGTTGTTAGAATGTTAGATTGTGGTGGACCTGGTGGTTGTTGAAAATTAGATTAGTACTGAAAGTAGAGGAAACGTTCGAGGACGTTATAAAGATTAAATGTTGGTCAAAGGTGACACTGCCATGCATATTATTGTCAGTAACATTATTTAATCTGAGTTCGAAAGAAACTTGTCAGCATCACATGGCACACACCTGATATGGAGTTATGGGAAAAAAATTAGTGTTAGCCAACAGAATCCCCTTACTACCGAGAGATTAACTCTACTCCAATTTTTCTCGCTAAGCGAAATGAGCTATATGAAAATCAAACCCTTGACCTTAGGTATGTAGTACTTCTCCACTACTATACTCCAATATCTTAGTGATTCAATTATCACTAAAGCTATATACACTTCAATATCTTAATTAAGGAAAATTAAGAAAAGTAATCCGTTTTTAATGCTATCCCCTATATACTAAGAGATTAACTCTCTCTTAGTTTTTTCCATCCAAATGCCAATATCTAAATACGGAAACAGTCATTAATAGTAAGTACAGTAACTCTAATGTATCAAATATTATATATAAATGCAGTTAATTAAAAAAAGGTTAATGATTACTATTTCCGTCTCGGCTAATTGTTGTCCTTTGATTAAAATATTCTTCACAAATAATATAGAAGGACAACAAATGATCGAGACGGAGCGAGTACATTAGTTGTATTTTATAAAATCTTACTAATTAAATGCAATTTAGCAAGATAAAAAAGTAATTAAGATAATTTGAGCAAATTTATCTACTGAATTATTCACTTCTTGTTGAAATGGATTATTGAATATATGTAAAAGTTACAAATAAAATATATCATGCGAATATGCACGGGTTTATATGAATAAATGCATTAACATATTAATTGTCATTAATGCCAAAAAAATGGTAAAAAATCATTATATGAAAATGATTTAAGATATTTTGTAATATGATGTCATTAACTTTGTGATAAAAAAAAGAGTATTTCATTGTATTGCAATTTAGTTTTAATTTTATTTACGAGATATGTTTTTTACTTTATTTTTTAAAAATAAATAAATAAAATAGGAACTATATGGATAAACACCTTACGAAAAAGTTTTACAAATCGTGGATTAAGAAGATGAAATACGTGAGACGTTTTATTTTATAAAAATATTCTTCATTTAATATTGAATAATAAGACTTTTTTTAAAATATACAAATCACGAGATCATTCAGATAATGACTACTAATTTTTTTTCATTACTACCCATTTATTAAAAAAACAGTTATATATTTTATAGTATATCAAAAAGAGAGGTGATCAGTATCTCGAAATGCGAGATGACATATCCGAGAGTATAAAAATATAGGAAATGTTTAAATTTTTAAAAAAATATTCAAAACGAGATGAATTAATATTTAAAATTTAAAGAAATATGCTATAAAATATTTTTATTATAAATACCGTGCATAATTGCACGGGGTCTATAATAGTTATAAATTAACACATGACTCTGTATTGTATTGATCAGGTTTTGACTTTGACCAACTGATGTAGAGTGGCAAGCTTGTTATAAAGTCAGTTGTTAAAAAGTTGTTGAAGTTGGTTAGAAGGCTTAGTTTGTTAGACTTGGTTTGTTAAAGTTGGTTACAAACTGATTACTCGTAGTTGTTATGAGCTGATGGTTAGTTGTATAAATACAGAGGAGAGCTCTAACAAACAATTCATTCAATCATAATTTTAATTTTACAGTAATCATTTTACATCTTTAATTCTCTCTAAATTCCTGAAGAACTCACAAGGTTGAGCTTGGCTCCTTTGTGATTAATTGTCGAATTATTTCTGGTGTACTGTGACATTGCTATCAATCCTTGCACCTAGCACAAGAACAAGGAAGACAGCTGTTCGGGCCAAAAATTTGCACCTTCGGAATGCAACACGTCACGACACGAGTGGACGGTCAAAAGATCAAAAGTCAAAGGTCAACGATAAGAGAGTCGAAATTCGCGGGTGAAAGGTCAAAGTCGAAGATTAAAAGACGGAAGTCAAAAGTCGTCAAATCAAGTCAACCCACAATCACAAACAAGTAATGGGTCAAGCAAGGCATGAAGTAAAAACAGTGGGCCATTTGGTGAAGAAGGCCCAACATGAGGAGGATGAACCCCAGCCCACACCAAGAGGAAAGGAGGCAACAATCCCCCTACAAACTAGGAAACCCTCCTGCAGACCAGGAGAGAATCCAGGGAGAAAAAGGTAACGGCTGAGGGAGAATTGAAGGACGAGATCTTAGGCAATTAAGAGAGGAATAAAGGCCAAGATTCTAGGAGAGAGAGGCAACGGTCAAGGGCACTATAAAGGCAAGAAAAGCAAGGGAGAAGAGGATCCGATTGACACCCATTTTAATGCACCTACCAAAATCTACGCACTCCCGATCAATCACAGCCAAGATATAGCATAACTATTTGTACTCGCAGCCTTTTCTTGAGTATTTTTCCAGTGCATAGTAAAAGTTTGGCGGGATTCCGACTCCCCCGCGGTTTTCCCACATTTGGGTTTCCGCGTCACCAAAACTCGAGTCCCTTTATTTTCTCTTGTTACGCTTTCATTTGTTAGGTTCGATTCATCTCGCTAGCTCGTATAGTGTTAGCTCGATCGCTTTAACCCGCAACTTAATCTTAACCCGGTAAAATTTTACCAAAACAACAACCATGACGATCAAATTAAGGGTTTGCAATCACAATTGACAGTGCAATCACAACATGCACAAAATTGGAGACACAAATTTCACAAATGACGACGACGATGCATGATATTCAAGCATCTTTGAAGGAGAGACCACGCAACCCCAAATACTTAGATTCCTTCCCCAAAACCTTAGGGTATACTCCTAAACTTGAATTTCTTGTTTTTGATCTATGTGGGTTAAGAAACGTGCTCGTTATTTTTCACTTTGTTGTATAAATCATGAACAAAAAGTGGATTTAGCTGAAACTTGGGTCATTAGTTATCTTGCTGTCAATAAAGGGGTTGATGGGATGAGTTTGTTGTTGATTTGATGGCTAGGCTCAGAGATGAACTGACACGTAATGTAGTTGAGAAATTTAATACGATTTCAACAAGCAGGGTCTATTGAGAAATATGTGATTGAATTTGAGGCACGAAAGGAGTTAATGCAAAAGAATCTAGGATTACCCAATGTTTATTTTTTGGATTGCTTTGTGGGGGGATTGAAACCATCTTTAAAGTCTTTTATGAAGGTTTTTAAACCCTAGAATATAGCAGAAGCCATTGAATATGCGAGGTTACAGGCTCAAGATTTCCTGGGTTTCAGCAACCCTCTCAGAGAATTGTTCTCAGAGAATTGTGCTCTTAGTAATGCAGAAAACACAGAAAAACTTTCAAACTCATGAGGGCCATTATGAATTCCTTGTAATGCCTTTTGGCATGACAAGTGCCCCTCCATCCTTTCAAGGATGGCTGAACTCTGTGTCTAGAAGGTTATTGGGGAAGTGTGTGCTAGTTTTCTTTGATGACATACTAGTCTATAGTAGGTCTGTGGAAGAGCATTGGAAACATTTGGAAGAAAATTTTCAGTTAATGCACTATTGCAGTAGCATCACATGTTTGTTAAAGCTTCAAATTGTTCATTTGCAATGAAGAAGGTAGAATATCTGGTAATTTTGTTTCTGGTAGAGGAGTTTAAACTGATCCTAAGAAGGTCAAGGTAGTAGCATAAGGGCCTTTGCCTCATACAGTTAAAAAACTACAAAGCTTCTTGGGTTTAGATGGATACTACAGGAAGTTTGTTAAAACATGTGCAGTATGAGCAAGCCATTGGCAGACCCATCAAAAAAAGGGGATTTGTATGCAAACATGAGTCTCAGAAGGCCTTTGACACTTTGAAGATAGTCTTGACATTGGCAATTCCAGATTTTGCAAAACAGTTTGGAGACATATGTTTCAATTCATGACGTTGGTGTTGTACTTATGCAAGAAGGTAACCATATAGCTTTAGTTAGTAGAGCATTGTGGCCTAAAAGGCAGAATTTTGTCTGTGTATGAAAAAGAATTGCTAGCCATTGTGTTTGCAGTCCAAAAGTGGGAACAATACTTATGAGGCCAACATTTTATCATAACCGAAGAAGCCTTAAATGGCTACTCCAACAGAAAATCTCCACCCCTTTCCAACAGTTTTGGCTATCCAAACTTATGGGGTTCAGAAATTCTATTAATGGGTTCAGAGAGAGAGAGAGAGAGATATGCTACAAATAACTATTTTTTTACTACCATTCTTCAACGAATTCACCTGCAGCAAAATATTCTACAATACTTACTACAACGTGGGTTATTAAGAAGATAAGGGAAGATTGTAGTGAGGAGACAAATTCTGAATTGGCTTCAGGAAGGGACATTACTCTAGAGAGAGTTAAGGCCCTCTTTTACTGGAATGGGTTGACAAAGGATATAGCAAAAGTTGTCATGAATTGTGTCATTTGTGACAAAGGATATAGGCAAGACTGAGTGTGCAGTTTATGCGGGACTGCTTCAACCTTTGCCCATACCTAATGAAGTGTGGGTGGACATCTTCATGGATTTTGTCACCGGTCTTCCAAAATCTAATGGGAAAAAGGTGTTTTTTGTAGTAGTAGATAGAGTAAGTAAGGGAGTCCACTTTATTGCTTTAACTCACCTTTTTACACCTGTCCAAGTAGCTCAAGCTTACATGGATAATATCTTGGGTTATTTAACGACGATAATGCCAAGTATAGAGCGTCTTACCAAAATAATACGAATTTCAATAAATCTGAGAATAATACGTATTATTGGAGTAGTTAAACCAGAGAGAGTAGTACAGGTGACTTTAAAACCTGTTACATCAGGTAACCTAATTAATATTTAATCGGATACTTATACTCCATCCTCCTTATACCTGGATAACGGGTCAACCGGGTCGGGTTAGCTTCGGGTCGGGACACTTTCAGGTTATAATAATCGGGTTGACTTCGGGTCGAGTCGGATCACTTCAGGTCGGGTCGGATCATTTTAGGTTCAGGTTATTTTCGGGTTTGCTATTTTTAACTTTTTTTTAAGGATATCGTCTTGTTTTATATAATAATAATCGGGTCAGTTTCGGGTTAGCTCGGATCAATTTGGGTTACGGATCAAAATCGAGTCTTCAGTTTGGGTGTCAGGTCGGGTTTGTGTTGACTTATTTGGGTCGGGTCAGTTTTGTCAAGTTACTCCTCCTTAGTTGTTCTTCATCCTCTTTCTCCATCACCCTCCTTCTCTTCTTGAATGACAGATGTGCATCTCCAACAAAAATCTAAAAATTTCTAGGCTTCAAAATTGCGCTTCAATCTGCATCTCCTCCTTGGTGTTATCGATGAGGGGAGTGGGAGGGGGAGAATGTTATCGATCAGTTCAATAGCTGGAGGAAAAACAACCGGATTTGGCGGAGGTGGAGGCTGTTATACGAGCTTTGACATCCATTATTACTTATTAGGTTTAGTAAGGCTACTAATATGATGGATATTGAGATTGGGCTCAAGAAGCTTCTGATGCTCTCAAGGTTTTCTAATTTATTTAGTTGTTTTTTTTCTATAAGTTTCGTTTAGATTAACGTGTTGATTTTAATGTCAGATGGATTCTGTTGTTATCTAGATTTGGTGAGGTTGAAGGAAGAGGAAGGCGGAGGATATTAATAACGTTTAGTGCTCCGTATACACTGAGTCGTTTGGTTCAAATAATAGGAATGAAATGGATTGGAATCTAAAACCATGGAGGTACAGAGTTAGAACCCAATGCTTGTTAATATTCGTTTGGTTTGATCTTAGAATGGATTGTAAATGTGCATGAGGAGGGTGAAGTTGGAATCCTAGGTAGGAACTATAGATTGAGATTTCAAGGTATTAAGGTGGAATTAGAACCTCTTAGGTTTCCAAAAGTGGTGAACCAAACGCTAGAATGGATGGAATTCATTCCAATCCATTCCAAAAGCTCCAACCAAACACCCCCTGATGAGTAAGTGAGAGAGAGTGAAGTAATATGAAATAAATTAAAGGCAAAAAAGAAAGGTGGACGGGTATCCGTCACCTATACTACTCTGGTTTAACTACTCGAATAATACGTAGTATTTTCATATTTATTAAAATTGATACTTCCTCTATTTTTTTTATATCTTCCCATGGCCTCAATACATAGATGAAGTATTATATTAAGATGAGAAGATATAAAAAAAATGAAGTATTATTTTACGAAGACGCCTTATAGTTGGTATTATTGTCGTTAAATAAAGTTAAAGGTGAAAAAGGAAAGTGGAAGGTTCCACCGGTCACCTATACTACTCTGTTTTTTAACTACTTCAATAATACGTATTATTCTTAATTTATTAAAATTGATACTTCCTCTGGTTACTATTTTTCGCTCCATTTCATGAATATTTGTGAGTATTTTAATGGGATGAGGGGAAAAATAGTGACCGAAGAGAGTATTGTTTTGGGAAAATACCCTATAGTTGGTATTACTGTCGTTAAATAACCCTAATATCTTTGAACTTCGTCGGTGGCCCAGAAGCATTGTGAGTGATAGGGATCTGGCAAGGCTTATTCTCTTCACGGGATTTGTTTAAATGTGTTGTTTTTTTTTGCCGTGTCTATGTCCTACAAAATTTAGAGTGACGTGTCACATGTCCGTGCAACCTAGGCTACCACTAGCTGAATGGTCCCCCCCCCCACACACACACGCTTGCCCTAAGCTATTTGCCAGGAGAAAAGGGAACAAATGATTTCTTTGGATGGAGAGACTATTGAGAACACAGAATAGGGAGAGGGAGTTCCAAATAGGGGATTGGGTCTTGCTGAAATTCCAGCCTTATTGATAGATATTTGTCCAACAAAGGACTTATCAAAAGCTGGCTCCTAAGCATTCAGGAAAGTTCGAGCTGAAGTTGGAAATGTTGTATATAAACTAAAGCTTCCAAGTACAGGTCCACAATGTTTTCCATGTATCAGAGTTGAAGAAATTTGTGGTATATTGCCTATGGCTATACACATTCTTACATGGCTCCAAGGGCAATCAACAGATAATGTTTTGTTTTTGTTCAATTTGGTTATACCCAATTAAATTTCTTCTAAAAAACCAGTTTCCACCCGGTTTTAAAAAATTTGAAACCTGTTTTGAGTTTTGTATCTTTTTTTTTCCAATCTAATAATAATGAATTGATCTAGAGCCTAGACTAACTAGAGGTCTCGATTTGTAGACTTTGTCGAAGCAAATTTGGTTAATTTTGTCCATTCTTCTAGATTCTGTCGTTTTATTGATTATACATCTACACTATGCAATTCTAACATTTTTATAAAAAAAAACTTATTGAGCAAATGCGATTTCCCCCCTCTTTTTTTTATCTCTCTGGCAAAACCCTTCTTTGTTTTACCAACTTGACTATTTGACAGTTAAAGACCACACTATATGCATTTTCAGATGACATTAAGTCTCTGTCAAGCCTTGTTAACCTTGTTGAATGGTGATCTTAACATATTGATTCATTCATCAATATTCTGTGTTTATTTTCATGACATTCTGGCATTTGCAGGTTCTAATGTAGTTTTTGATGAGGAGATGAACTTGAGAAATATTCTTTGGCTGGCTCCAATGCCGAGCACTTCAAGTAAAGATTGGGTGGCACCTGGTAATCCTCTCGATCTTCTCTCAATTGTAACTAAATATGGCCACATCCTATGCAATAGAGACCAAATTTACCATTTATTATCAAAATCCCCCTCAATTTATTTTCGCAAGAAATAAAGGTACTCGCTCTGTTCATTGTCTTCATTTCCTTTGAATTCACTTCAAAATAAGTAGCTCCTATGCAAATCTAGTAAAATAAGGGGATTTTCCATATTATTTCTAGTGGAACAATACTTTTATCCAAATGAGAATATTGGATCGTTGGAGTTTAAGAGGTGGTAAATTGTAGTGGTATCATAGCTAGATCTTTAGTATAACCTCTCGTTAAATAAGGATAATATTAATAGCATGGAGGGTATATTTCTTAATAAATATATGGATTTTTTTCGCCAAATAAGGACAATATAATGGTATTGTCAATAAACCAAGCCTAAAGGTTAGAGAATGTTTTGCATTTTTTTTATTGGCGAATATGTGAAAAGGGTAAAGGTTGGATGAATATGCATCTCCATCCATCCAAACAAAATGAAAACTTGGATTATGCACGTGCAATGGTCAAACAAATATGGTCAACTAGTGACATGATGGTAATCTAGGTGGTCAAATGAAAACCCTCATGTAAGCAATAAGAGAAAATGTGACTAAATGCTAAAAGGTCAACGAGTAGAGTGTCTTCAACCTATTCTACTAGGCTAAGATCAAAATTAAACTATATGACTTACATGGAATGAAAGCACTTATCACAATCATCTCAGTTAGGTTTTCAAAATCATTTTTCCTAAACAAATATTACAAAATAAAGAAAACCCAAAAAGAAAAAACTGAAGGAAGAAAACAAAGAAAAACAAGCAAGTGTACTACGAATCTCCATACTCCATCACATAGCACTACAACCACCAACTCCTAAAATGTTCAACAAATGAATCTCCATATATGGAATCAACCTAGGGATGTCAATTTCACCTGAACCCGTTCAAAATCCATCCACCCGAATAAAATTAATGGATGAAAACCCGAACTAAATGGATTTTAAGCGGATGACGGATGAATCGGGTGATGGATCGGGTCGGATTCGGGTGGAGATTTTTCACCCGTCATCCGATCCGTCCACCCGATCCGTTCACCCGTTTATAGATTTAAAAAAAAATGAATATATCAAAAAAAATAATTAATTTCACTCTATTTGTATACTCATTATTCTTTTTTTTCTTAAAACCCTAAGAAAATATCTTCGGTAATCACTTTGGCGGCCACCATTTTAGATTTTATTTCCCCGTCTTAATTTCCGACCACCAAAAAATCCCAAAAAACTTTACGCATCTTATAATTTGTATATTTGTTATTGTATTTTAAAAAAATATTTTTCATCCGCTAAGCACCCGATCCACCCGAATCACCCGCGGATGACGGATGGATTGGATCCGGGTGGAGGATTAATCGGGTGACGGATGGATCGGGTGGAGTATGCGGATCCGGGTGATGCATTCGGGTGAGGCTCCACCCGACCCGAAACCGACCCGTTGACATCCCTAAATCAACCTCATACTCCCATGCGAAACAAGAGGGGGAAGGAAGAAGCAAGACAAACAAGGAGCAACGATATACATGTACTTATGAAATATATACAAGTACTATAAATTGGATTTTTAAAATTTAAAATTTTATTGGATTTTTAAAGATTTTTCAATTTTTTTATAAGGATAGAATTTCCCTAACACTTAAATTTTTGCATTGGCCCCAATGTAAGGGGGAAGGCAGAAGCAAGACAAACAAGGAGCAACGATATACATGTACTTATGAAATATATACAAGTACTATATAATGTTTTTGGATTTTTAAAATTTAAAATTTTATTGGATTTTTAAAGATTTTTTAATTTTTTTTATAAGGATCGAATCTCCCCAACACTTAAAATTTTGCATTATATGTAGAAGACGTAAAGTATGTATAAAACGTAAGACATGTTCCTGTTTTCTTTGTGCCAATTTTTTAAAATGTTATTGGTTTTGATGTTTCTCAAAATTTTCAAACAAGCCATTAGGATACGACAAACCTATCGATAACCAATGACATTGTAAGAAGAGTGAGGAGGAACAATAGTCGATGTTGAGTTACAGCTAAGGGCCGAAAATTCCTAGTAAATGGCAGTTTTCCAATTAGAATCCGATATGGCATTTTTAGTGGATGTAAGGAGGGACAAGCTGGGAGTAGCGGAGGAGGAGTTGTCCCGGCAACGTGACCGAGAGAAGAGGGGAGACATTGGGAGTAGAAGGTGACTAGGTGAGGGAGTAGATGTAGTGCAAGAGGTAGATGGGGATGTAGGATCGGGTTGGTTAGGAGCAGAAGGTTAATGTATGGTGATACACCAAAATATCTGTGAAGGGTAGTCTCGTAATTTTGTCTTTTATTTCTTATTCTTCAAGGCATATAGTCCATATAAGGCCATTAGTAAATGATTTGAGAGCTATCAAGAAATTTATGAATCAACTTGTGACATTTATGTCATTTGTGTGTAATAGAATCTAAGTGATTATTCACTACAATTCGGTTAATCGGGTAGCCTATCCTTATCAATTATTTTAATTGAAAAAAATGCATTTTCTATCCTGTCGATACATTTTATTCTCGATTTTATCATTTGGTATCAGAGCCAAATTTTCTATTGACATGTGTCGTATACATATTCACACAAAAAAAATATTACCATTGATTATCCGTTCATTAGTCTAGACTCCAAAAGTTAAAAAAATGAAGATGAAGAAAATTGAGCAGAAACATACAACACAATAACTCCATTGAAGAGCAAATGGAAGAAGCACTAGCGGGAGGTATCATCGAGTCATACACACTCACTACGGGGTGTTTGGTTGGCTACTTGGGAATAGATTGGAATGAATTTGCTCCATTCTAATGTTTGGTTGGAGTGTTTTGGAATGAAGTTGGATATCTAATGAATTCTAATTCCATCCAAACCCAATGAAATCCTATCCCCACCTTTCTCCCATGGATTCCAACTCCATCCCTTCTTACTTAAAAATAAAATGAACCAAACAAGTTTCATGAGGTACGGATTTAGAATTCAAACCATTATGGGTTCCGAATCCAATCCATTCCATACCTAAGCAATAAACCAAACAACCCCTTAAACGTGAGAAGAAATGCAGATATATGCTTGTGGTGTGACGAAATCTGGTATGCTAATCATCTCCATAGTTGTTATGTTCCTCATCATAATTGCATGCTCACTTGCGGTTAGGGATGACAATGGGTCCCAGGCGGGTCGGACCCGAATGGTTCGGGTCTGGATCTAATATTTTCAAACCCGACTATTAGATTTTCAAAGCCGAATGGTTCGGGTTCGGCTTAGTGATGTTGGGCACTGCCTCCGCCTCTACCCATTTGGTGAAGTAGTCTATCGCCACAATCAAGAATTTTCTGCCCCCGGTCGTCACTGCAAAAGGACCTAGTATGTCCATTCCCCATTGAGCGAAGGGGATGGGGGGTAGGATTGGTCTGAGTTCTTGGACCGGGGCGTGGATTGATGGGGCAAATAGTTGGCATTTCCTGCATTTTTGGGTCAGGTCTTTCGCGTCGGCCAGCAGGGTTAGGATTCCATTGGGTTTGGATGGACTGCCCTTAAGGCCTTGTGTGCTAATGATTTCCCTCCTATGTGGTGGCCGCATATTCCTGAATGGATGTCATCTAATACCTCCGCCGCCTGCTTTGCCCCCAGACATTTGAGCAGGGGAGACGAGAATGATTTTTTGTATAAATCTTCCCCGATTAGTATGAACCATGCAGCTCTTGTCGGCATATTTCTTTTTTGCGCAGGGTCCGACGGTAAAATTCCGTGTTTCTTGAATAGGATGATGGGGGTCATCCAATCCTCAGGCCCTGTTTCTTCTACGGCGCCGACTATTTGGCAGGGGGTGGTGGATTTTTCTTGGATGACGTCTACCCAAACTGACCTCCGTATATCTTGCAGGCTGGAACTAGCCAGCTTTGACAGGGCATCCGCCCGGTTGTTCTGGGACCGGGGGATCTGCCTGACTTCGTACGACTTGAGGCCTGACAACTCTCTCTTCACCTTTTCCAGGTAGGCGGCCATCGTTTGATCCCTGGCTTCATATTCTCCATTAATTTGATTGACGATGAGTTGGGAGTCTGTTGCCAGGACAATCCTTTCTGCGCCTGCAGCTTTGGCTGGATTAACGCCTGCAAGTACTGCCTCATACTCGGCCTCGTTGTTTGATGCTGGGAAAACAAATCTGAGTGCGTGCTCGAAGTCGGCCCCTTCTTGGCTAGTTAACACGACACCGGTCCCTGCACCGTTAGCCGTGGAAGATCCGTTGGTGTATACCATCCACTCGTCGGCAGGCGGGTTATCCTCCTCAGAATGGGAGCATTCTGCTAAGAAGTCGGCCAGAGCCTGCGCTTTGATAGCTGTTCTAGACTGGTATGTTATTCCCAGTCCACTCAGCTCGATGGCCAATTTTAGCAGCCTGCCTGATTTTTCGAACTTCTCCAGCACTTTTTCTAAGGGTTGGTCTGTCAACACCACGACAGGGTGTGCATCGAAGTATGGCCTCAACTTCCTGGCTGCTACGACAATTGCGTAGGCTGCTTTTTCGACCATTGGATAATTCTTTTCTGCCGCCCCCAGGGCATGACTCACAAAGTATATAGGCTGCTGGGCGCCTGCTTCTTCTCACAAGATGACTGCACTTACCGTCACATTAGTTACCGCGATGTAGAGGAAGAGTTTTTTCCCTGCTACTGGCCTTGCCAGGGTAGGGAGCTTCTTCAAATGTTCCTTCAACTGTTCAAAAGCTTCTCTTTGCTCATCCTCCCACTTAAACTGCTTGTTGCCCTTCAATACTTTGAAGAATGGAGTCGACTTGTCTGCTGACCTGGCAATGAAGCGTGCCAGGGCGGCCATGCGGCCTGTCAGACGTTGAATGTCCCTAATGGTTTTGGGCTCAGGAAGGTCCAGAATAGCCTGAACTTTCTATCCCTCGAGAGCTGACCAGAAAGCCCAAGAACTTGCCAGAGCGAACCCCGAACGTACATTTCTTTGGATTGAGTTTCATCTTGTAGGTGCGCAGGGAGGAGAAGGTCTCCTGCAGGTTTGCCAAGTGTTCGTTATTTCCCTTGCTTTTCACAATAGCGTCGTCGACATAAGCTTCTATGTTTCTGCCTTTTTGACTCTCGAAAACATTGTCGACCAGGCGCTAGTATGTGGCCCCTGCGTTTTTAAGCCCAAATGACATCATTTTTTACATGTAGGTGCCCGAGCTGGTGATGATGGCACATTTCACCCTGTCCGGCTGCCATAAGTACACTTGATGATATCCTGAGAAGGCGTCCAGGTAGCTCAGCATAGAATATCCACTGGTAGCGTCTACCAGTTGGTCAATCCTGGGGAGCGGGTAGCAGTCTTTTGGGCAGGCCTTGTTAAGGTTTGTAAAGTCTACGCACATTCTCCATGCGCCTGATGATTTCTTAACCATAACCACATTTGCTAACCATTCCGGGTAGTCGCAAACCTCAATAAAGTCTGCCTTCAGAAGCTTTTCAATTTCTTCTTTAATCGCCACGTCCTTCTCTGCGGACATATTTCGCTTTTTCTGCTTTACAGGGCGGGCATCCGCGTTTACGTTCAGCCTGTGAACGATACATGCTGGATCAACCCCTGGCATTTCGTCTGCCGAGTAAGCGAATACATCCTTGTTATCCTTTAGTAACTTGATCAGTTCAGCCTGGTAGGACTCTTCCAGGTCAGCCCCTATGAGGACCTGTCTCCCTGGTTCTAGGTCCACCAGCATGCTTTTTCCCCCAGGTTCAAGGTGGTTGGATGCCTGATCACCGACTGGGATCTCGCCTTCCCTGCTGGGGGAACTGTCAGCTTTTCTCTTTCCTTTTCTCACTTTCGTGGGTTTGCAGGGCCACGGAGTAGCACTGCCTAGCCGACTCCTGGTCCCCATGCACTTTACCTTCAAGGCCAAAATCTGTAACATAGGCTATGGTGAGAGCCCTAATTGAAATGGCTGCTTCAATCTCATCCAGGGTGGCCCTGCCAATCATGGCATTGTACGCAGACCATGCATCAACTACAACGAACGACGCCCTGATGTTTCTGGCAGAGGCCCCCTCCCCGAATGTTACAGGTAGATCTATGATTCCCATGGCCAGTATACCTGCCCCCCTGAACCCATACAGTGATCCAGGGGCAGGTCGTAGGTGTCTCTTCTCCAGGCCCATTTTATCGAAGGCGTCTTTGTATAACAGGTTCGTGTATGCGCCGGTATCCACCATGCATCTCCGCACGATGTGGTTGCTGATTTCTAGGGATAGCACCAAGGGATCGCTATGGGGATACACCACCCGCCCTGCATCCTCAGAGGTGATGCTCAGCGTCATTCCCTTTGGGCTTCCTGCCCTTTCAGCATAACAGATTTGGTTCCTTAGTTTCCGAATCTGCCTCTGCTGCCTTCTTCTGCTGGTTTGGCCCTCTGCATCCCCTGACACCACATGGATTATCAGGCGGTTCTGCGCTGAGCCTTCAGGCTTCTCCGGTGTTTCTTTTTGAGTCTTATTCCTTGCTGCATAGTTTGCTAGCCAGCCGTTCCTGATAAGTTTTTCGATTTCGTCCTTCAAGTGGCGACACTCCTCAGTAGTGTGGCCTACGCAATCATGGAAGGTACAGAACTTCTTAGGGTCTCCCTTTGGGCTGCGTGGTTTGCTCGGGCGATTCCACTTGGCAGTCTCCTTCTCTAGTTCGAAAATCTCTGCTCTGGATTTGTTGAGGGCGGTATAGCTGTCGAACCTAGGCTGGTAGACTGTGTGTTCCTTCTTAGGGGTATCCCCTTCTTCGGCTCTCTGCTTCCCGGAATCATTCCTGCCGCGTCCACCCTGCGGTCCCCCCTGCTGCCTGGTAGGGCCTGCGGGGGTATCCGGCAGGCTGTGGAACTCCTCTTGCAGCGTAAACCCCTCTGCGATTTTCCTGGCCTTGGCCAGAGTTTCTGGCTGGGCCCTGATCAGTTGGTTCTTCATCTCTCCCGGGAGCAGGGAGTTAGTCAGCGCGTACGTCCCCGTCGCATCGTTAATTTCTTTGACTTGTTGGAAAGACAAGTCGAACCTCTTCAGGTACTCCCTGACAGACTCCCCCTTCTTCTGCCTGAGGGTCATTAGGTCTAACCGAGTAAGACGTCGTCTCTTGTTTCCCGCATACTGGTCAAGGAAAGCCTCAGCCAACTCGATGAAGAAACAGATTGATTCTTGCAGTAAATCTCTAAACCAACCCTGGGCTAGACCTACCAGGGTAGTTGGAAAATTTTTGCACCAAACTGCGTCGTCGGCGTCGTACATGCCCATATGACTCTCGTACGCCGCCAAGTGATCCTCTGGGTCAGTCGTGCCGTCAAACTTAACAGAGGGCATTTTAATTTTCAAGATAGGATATCCCTGTACCTCTGGGTGGAGCGGGGTCTTGGTTGGCCTGCCCACCATTCTCGACCTGCTCGTGCCCGAGTAGTGACCGTGGTCGTCCCTTCTGTCAGGGGTCGATCTCCTACTTTCAGGGGAGCGGTACCTTGGTGGGCGCCTGCTTATCGCTTCGTCGTCCCTGGGAGGGGAATGATACCGTGAGCGCTTCTTTTGAGCGGGCTCGATGTTATCATCCTGACGGTGCCTTGACTTTAGAGGCTGTCCATTGTTGAGTCTGGACTGCAGGCTCTGGGACAGTCCTGGTGCAGGCTGTAACTCTTCAACTGGTGTCAGCATGGAGAACACATCTCCCTGTTTCTCCCCCAGGCGTTTGGACACTGGCTCCTTGTGCCTCATGCGATTTCTCAGGTATTGGGATAAGCCCCTTCTTTCGCGAGCAGCCGTGGACTCTGTAGTGTGAATGGAGAATGCCTCTTCAGGACCAGCAGCCTCTTGCTGTGCAGGCGGCTCTTGACGGACTCCCGTGACCCGCCTTTGCACCTGTGCATACGCCTGAGCTGTCTTCCTGGCCTTCTTCTGAATGTTTCTGACGGCGGTCCGCTTTGAGCCCCCGGTTCCTTCTCCACTTTCAAAGTGGAGCAATCTGGGGGTCGTGGCGACCCTGCTTACCAGATCATCCGGAGTAAACTCCTGATTCAACATTGCTGAGAAGAATGCCGCAGTCTGCGCCATCTGGGCAGGGATACTGGCTCGGCCCACGCCTGGAATCGTGGCGGCGGGCGTTACCTCCAGCGGCATGCCATACCGGGGAGCATTGGGTGGATTTGCCACAGAGCTGGTGTCAAAAATTTCAGGCATGTTTAATTATAATTGGCTAATTTTGTGTTTGAGAATGGTTGATTTTGTGGGTAATTTCGTGGGTACAACCGTACTCTTCCCCACAGACGGCGCCAAATTATTCCGGTACGGAAACAATTAACCCGACTTCGGATTCGGGTTTTAAGTTCGGAATGTTGTTCGGTAATTGCTCGTCCAATTTCCTTCAGCCTCTCCTTTCTCCCACTCCGGTGATCAGACTTTCCCGGCGGATTGAGCCTGCTCCCTGCACAGTGAACGCACAGGGCCTCGGAGGTTGTCCGAGGGAACCCTCTCCGATGCCTAAGTCAGTCTGTGAATGCCTTGATGAACCTAGTTCGTGAGGAGCTAGGTGGCGTTTTTAGAGTGAGAGTCTCGAGAGAGAAAATCCAACCCCCTTTAAGTGGAAAATGGGTGAGTATTTATACCTTCCCACAAGAGAGAGAAAGAGGGGTGGAGAGAGGAAGAATGAGTGGATGCGAGGAGGACACGTGGCCTCGCGTCGTCCACCCATTTTCCCTTACCTGAGGCGGAATGACGGATGGGCCCTCGGCTTCCCCTGCTCATACTGGGGGGTCGGGACACCCTGAGAATCGGCAAGCAGGGGGCTAGATTGCCCTGCTCGGCTGACAGCAAGGCCCTGCCGAGCAGGCTCAAGCCTTGGGGTATTTTCAGCGATCTTTTTCAGGGTGGGGCTGCTGGGCAACCCCTCTCTCGCCCTGGGGGCGAATTATTCTAGGGTGACATGGGCAGGCGACCCGTGACACTTTGTCAACTCCCATCAGTTGGTTTTGCCCCAATCACATGCCCCATAAGTGTATGATTCCATTTCTTGAGTTCATCAGCAAAATCATCAAGCTCAATATCGATTTCTATGGCATCAACACATGTTTGATCATAGTGAAGTTCCATACCAACATTTTTCTGTTTAGTAATAGCATCTTTCCATTTAGGCTAATGATTGTCTCAATAACAGGCTTCTCAATAAGTGCTTCAGTAACAGGTTTCTTTGAAGAATTATGTGATTCTATACCATTTTGACTTCCAGATTTTGATGAAAACGCCTTATTAATCAAATCATTTAGTAAATTTGATGAGCGAACAGGGGATACCTTTTTGTTATCCATGGCGATTTCCTCAAATATTTCTGTATTTTTCTTTTCGTCTCCCTTCCGCGGAGACATACCTCCCTTTCCATTCTTAAGATCAAGAGGATCAGTTTGATGTTGATCCGAGCAAAAAATCTGATTTCCCGCCATTTGTGATTGTAGTTGGGTTTTAGTTTGTGAGCGCAAAGATGGTCTAATCCCGACATTAATGTTCGAATTGAGCTTGAAAGAGGCATCCGCTTCTGCTTGACTGTTTTTCCGAGGTCGTCCTCGTCCCCGAGGTAAGCTTGGCTCCATAGCCATGGTGTTCGAAGGTCGCGAAAATGGTTGAAAAAGCGGTTAATTTCAGAGGATTTTCTCTAGAGAGAGAAAGTTCACCAGGCGGTTACTTGATTGATGAATGTAAAATTTTATTATTATTATTATTATTATTATTATTATTATTATTATTATTATTATTATTATTATTATTTATAAAACGGAACTTGCATTAAACACCAGAATAAATTACAAGAAGTTAGAGGGAAGCCGAGATACTATCTGGGCCCCCACTCCCTTAGCGATTACAAAGCTAATTCTAGTGAAAATATGAACTGCGGCACGCGCTCCAGCATCCTGAGATAAAGCAAATTTCCGAATCCGCTGGAGTAGAGAAACAACATCCGTGTCGAGCTCGCCGAGAGAGGAGAAGGAGAAAGGTAGAATTTTATTGATGAATCAAAAAACAGTTTACAAAAAATTGGTGGATAGCCGAGATACAATCTGGGCCCTCACTCCCTTAGCTATAGCAAAGCCAAGTCTGGTAAAAATAAAAGGAGCAGCGCGTGCTCCGGCATCCTGTGCTACCGAAAATTTCTAGATCCTCTTGAGTAAGCCGATAGCAGCCGTCTCCAATTCCCCCAGCGAAGAAAAGGAAAAAGGAAAAAACCCATACCCGAGCCCCGAGCATAGGCCCTTGTACTTAGCGCATTTGCGCCGAGCAGCGTCGCCCACAACACGGCCTGACGCGATATCAGGGAGGCCGGACTGAGTCAAAGAAGAAGACCCGGTAAGATCTATGCAAACGTCACGCCCCCTATCCCACGAATAAAGAAGCAAATCTGCAGGACGCAAGGATCTGTCATGATCATCAATCAAACCAATATCGATCTCCTTACCGGCCGAGACCCCGGAACGGAAACAGATATCCAAAAGAGTGTCACGAACGAGGTTATGCCGATGTTTAATACCGACAACCCCCGCGCAAGACACGAAATGGTCCCCATAAATATCACCGCCAAAAACCCGAGAGCAGGCAGAACACGGCCCAGGCACAGAAAACAAGGGAATGCCCAATCGATAGCTAAGCACACATCGGTACGTCCGACCGTTCATAGTCTGACCCAGCCCAGAAATAGGGACAGCGCGGAGCCAATCAGAAGCATGATGACCTTGCTGAGACTTCTATAAGGCAACCTGACGGGAGGCCAAGGAGAAATCTGATTCCGCAGTAGCCACAACCCTCGTGAAATATATATCTGCCAAAGACTTCATAAGTTTGGGGGCATCGATCTCACTTGGATTACACTCAACAGAACCCAGAACCTCCTTAAGCCTACACAAGGCCGCATCGAAAGCCGAGCCATGGGTCAGTACGCCCGCAGCGCGAAGCAGCGTAGCCTGCAAACCCGCAGATTGCAGACGGGATGCCACAAAAGCATAATGTAGGACATCCCCAGCGGAATACACCCCCAGCCCCCCAAAGGAAAAGGGAAGGGTGGCAAGCCGCCATTGCCAATCCCCAAACCCCGGCTCAGACGCAATACCAACACGCTCTAAATGAGAACGAAGAGCCGCGTCAAAAGCAAGCTGAGCCGACGCAAAAACAGTCGGTGGGCAAGTACGCAAAGCAAAATAAAGTTTGGAGATACCAGTACAGGCCCGGAGCAACAACTCACACTGCGGATCATCAAGCAGAGCGATGGAACCCATAAGTGCGATAGTTCTGGTCACTCTACTCATCACGAGCTCACTACTGAAATCATGACTTGCAATATCAGGCCCACCAAGGACTTTGACACCACGCATCGGTCTGGCGATAGTAGGGGGAAGACACCGGGGAGCCTGTTCCTAGGATCTTTCGAAGGCCAAAAAACCTCGGTTTTACTGACATTAAGATGAAGTCCCGAACGAGGACCATCATCCAAAATCAGCTCCAAAACCTTCCCCAAAATCAAGGTATCCCCAACTATGGTGCCATCATCCAAGTACCAAGCCTGCAACCTCAAGTCAAAAGAGTCCCGGATCTTACAAACCTATTATTGTTATTGTCATTGTTATTGTTATTGTTGTTGTTATTGTTGTTGTTGTTATTATTGTTATTATTATTATTATTATTATTAGTATTATTATTATTATTATTATTATTATTATTATTATTATTATTTGAAGTTTATTTAAGTCATCTTATTTATTATTTATGAAGTCGTCTAATAGAGATCCAATATCGTTCGTATTAGATTTTGACTTATTCTGTAAGGAGGTATGTCTTAATTCTGTCTTAATTAATCTTTTGTGACTTTCGTGTTGTTAATTTTTTTTGGGGTTTATATCATGTTAATAATATGCTATAAGATTTTTATATAAATGATGAATTCAGGTTATGAATCTTCAATATTAAGCGACATGCATGCATGTATATAAAATTATATATCTATAATTTTTAATTACCAATTTATATGAATATAAATTATATATGTGTCAAATTTATATATTTTATTTAAAGACGAGATAAATGCACCTCATAATATATATACATGTCAAATAATAATCTTTAAAATTATTTATAATGGTTTATAGTCTATATCTATATTATAAATATTCGTTCTTGGATATCAACTAAAAAAATTTGAGTCTTAAAAATGTTATTTTAATCAACATAGTATTATATAAACATACTCCATATATATATATATATATATATATATAGAGAGAGAGAGAGAGAGAGAGAGAGAGAGAGAGAGAGAGAGAGAGAGGCCAACAACTCTTATAAGTTCATAAGTTCCAGTGTTAAAGTTACACAAAAGGTGCTTAAAGTTACACGAGATGAGTATTAAAGTTGCACTTTATCACTTGAAGTGATAAAAGAGCTGAATGTTATAGTTACATATCAATTCTGAAAAAATGTTACACGAGATGAGTATTAAAGTTGCACTTTATCACTTGAAGTGATAAAAGAGCTGAATGTTATAGTTACATATCAATTCTGAAAAAATGCAACTTTAACGTATGTCATCTGTAACTTTAATATAGACTTAATTACCTATGGTGAACTTATTTGATCTCTTATATATATATATATATATATATATATATATATATATATATATATATATATATAGGGGTTCACATACGGACACCCCTCCCTATAAGTACATAAGTCCTCTTTTGAGCCTTTGGATGGGGTGAGGATGGAGGGCTGAGATTTATTTAATCATCATTAATACACTTCAAAGCAATTAATACACTCAATATTTAATACCCTCTCTCTCTCTTTCCAACCAAATTTAATACACTCTCTCACCAACCAAATTTAATACACTCTCTCACCAACCCAATTTAATAACTCTCTCAAACTCAATAAATATTTAACATAAATCAGAATATTTGAATGTTTTCATTTGAATTTTAGTATTTGATGTTTGGAGTTTCAAACTGAATTTGTATTCACCATATTTGACAATTTTAAGTTAAATACTAATTGAGATGAATTAAAGTTACAAATTATGTGAACCAAAATTACAAAATATGTGAACTGAAGTTATAAATTTATGGACTAGAGTTACAATATACGATCTGAAGTAACATGTGAACTGAAGTTACAAAATATGTGAACTGAAGTTACAAATGTACGATCTGAAGTTACAAAATATGTGAACTGAAGTTACAAAATATGTGAACTAAAGTTACAAAATATGTGAACTGAAGTTATAATTATATGGACTAGAGTTGCAATATATGATCTGAAGTTACATGTGAACTGAAGTTACAAAATATATGAACTTAAGTTACAAAATATGTGAACTGAAGTTACAAAATATGTGAACTGAAGTTACAAATATATGGACTGGAGTTACAATTATATATAAAAAGCAACTCATTTGCAAAGCTCGTCCGATTGGTATCAACTCTCACTCATTCGGACCACGAGGTAATAGAAAGCGATCATGGACGTCATGTTTAGTAACACTGAACTCCTTGTGTGATTCGTCGTTAAATTCATCCCTAACTCAAACAAACAAACAAAACCCAGAAATCAAATTCATCCCAAAACAATAGAAATTCAATCTTCAACAATTCACATAATTCTGATGACAAAATTCAAATTGGGTAAAACCTAAAATTAAAGAACACAATCCAATTAAAAACAACACAACAAAGACACAATTTATGACCTGAAGTTACAAAAGATATGATTTGAAGTTACAAAAGGTATGAACTGAAGTTACATGATATATAAACCGAAGTTACAAAAATATATAAACTGATTAGTGACGCATATTGTAGTATGAATTATAAATAATGAACAAACTGAAATCGAGTCTTTTGAGAGACAGATTATAAACATGCATACAAATTGATAAAACCCGGAAACAGTAAACATCTAAAATCCCAGAAATTACCCTCTAAAACCCTAATTTCGTAAACCCAGGAAATCGATAAGGTGATTTCGTAAACCCAGAAAACCCTAATTACCCTAGAAATTCCTAATTTCGTAAACCAAGAAATCGAAATTATCCCAAGAAATTGATAAGCTAAAAAATTAGTAATCCCCAGAAAATCGACAAAATTCATCTTCTGATGCCATATAACCCTAGAAAACCCCAAATAGAAAACCCCCAATTTAACAAGAAACTCGAAACTAACAAAACAATCGAAATTAACGTAGAAACTCGAAAAGAGGAAACGATACCTTAACCTGCGAAAGTAGGAGAAATCGACCGAGAATTAGGTATGCTGATGGTTGTTCTAGGTAAAGGAGTAATGGAGTGGGAATAGAGTGAATTAGTAATGGAGTGGGAATGACAGTGAACAGGAAAGGGGACGTTGGGAACAGGGTAGTGAATGAAGGTGAGAATATTGAGGGGAAGAAAAAGAGGAGCCTTAAATGTAACGTAATTGTAATTTATTTTTATTTTCAAATTAAATGTAAACCAAGATCTCAGCCATCTATTTTGTTTTGATCCAAAGGCTGATAATAAGCCTTATGGACTTATAGGAAGTGAAGGGCCTTATATGATTCTCTCTCTCTCTCTCTCTCTCTCTCTCTCTCTCTCTCTATATATATATATATATATATATATATATATATATATATATATATATATATATATATATATATATATATATATATATATATATATATATCATACGAGTAATACACTAGCATATTATCATGAGATGATTATGAGTTCTGCTTATTCAACAAATTCACTACGGAGTATATATTATTGAGTCTTATTTGTTGGTTTATTTGTTGATCGTTCGTGTAGAGGGAGGTATATAAACATAATAGGTTTATGAGAATATATATTATGAGTTTATTTTATGAATTTGTTGATAAATTTCATAATATAAACTGTATATATTATAAGTATATTATGATGTGATATTTTTAATATATAAATATATATAAAGACCTCGTAATAACATTTCTATATATATATATATATATAGACATGAAAGTCACAAATTATTAATTAAGACGAGATTAAGATATAATTAAAAGTGATTAAGACATACCAATCATACAAAGTAATAAATAGGTGATAAAATTTACTCCGTAACATATTATGACATACAGTGATTAAGAGTATATCAACTGTATACGGAGTATCAGCTTAACATATTATACGAAGTAGCTGGTTTCAACTTATATAACATGTTTATAGGTTAAGCCTATTTATGATTATAGTGAATTATATAATCATGATAAACCTATTATTGACTAATCACTATATATAGAGTTTATAAAATACAATTATTATTCTACACTGTACTCCCTCTCATCCATTCAATTCATTACACTTACTATAAATAGACAATCCAATCAATTCTTTACATATCTCTTTGGTAAAAGATTTTACCATTTAACCTCATATCCTACATCTATTTACACAACATGTCAATATTTTTTCCTTACTTTAAGTTTGGTGGACCCATAAAACCATTTGATTTACCAATAATACATTTACTTTTACCATTTTTTCTTAAAAGTTATGAAACTCTCCATATAAAAGATTTAATGGACGGGCGGGAGTATATTTTAAAGAGAATTTATTATTACGTGTACTTAGTTAATCATATGAACATATCTTTTAGTACAATATGTTTTTGATTTTCATCTATGTCAAATTGAATCACTTACTTTACATTGATACGTAAATATTATTATCATTGATACCTATGTGGATAATATTTCTTTACTATTAGACACTCTTACCTTCGACGACTTTGTGTCATTATCATTGTCACTAAAAATCGGCTCGTGCATCGTACGAACTTTCCAACTAATATAAGATAATCATTAATATATTATCCCCTCCGTATCTATATGTTCGTCCATTTTCAATATAATACCCCACCCATATATTAAAAATAGTGGACAAACATATAGATACGGAGGGAGTAAAAGATTGTTACTTAAATTAACCTTCGTAAGTTTGCTATATATGGTCTTCAGAGATATTTCCCTTGTTTTTTTAATTACCATATAATTACCATATAAGATGGAAGTATGGTAAATAATTAAATATGGTTATGGTTAATGTTTTTGATTTAATATACTATATTATATATGATAATTTTTATTATTAACTGATTGAGTAATCATATATAAAAAAAGATTAAAATATTGTTATCGTGTACTTCCTCTCATTCTTTGGAAACCTACCATAAGTTGAATATATGTGAGGTATATTTTAATCAATTGATAGTTTTCAAAGAATGAGAGGGGGTATTATTTTTGATCTCGTTTACAAATGAGGAATAATTAATAAATTTTCAATTTCGAAACTATTTTATCTTTAAATTACAAATAGTAAGAATAAGAAGGATTAATAATATGACAATTGGTTTCTTTTACAAGTAGAAGATTATTTAATCATGGTAGGTTTACTATGAGAATGACATGTGGCAATGCAATATGACAATTGGTTTCTATTTTATTATAATACAAGTACAAAACTCGTGCCTACGCACGGTTTTTAATTATTTTTTGTTTATACAAATAGTTGAATTACTTACTAAATTACGCCCACTGTCTAAGTCAATAACTTAAAATTTTGTTTTTTAGTGTTTTAGTCAACCGTTCACATTTCTGTTATGAGTAAATTTTACTCTTTACTTTTTGTTTTTATGCATAATAAAAAACAATTATTTTATCGTTACCTTCTTTTCCGTATAAAGTACCATTTTATTAAGATGAAATGATCCGTCAAAATTTGACCCGTTGGATACTTGGACCGATGACGTGTCATTAAAATGATCATATATTAGTATTTATATGGGTATATACAGTAATATTTAAAATAATAATTCAAAAATTATTAACTTGAATATCATAAATTACAAAAACACTAATTTTATATAAATTTATGAATCATTTAATAGTAAAATATTTATAGAATAATATAGTTTTTTTTTACAATTTTACTTATAAATACGGTAATTATTTAATTTAATAACATTAGTGATATTAAATATGATTAATATTGAAAATAAAATAAAATTAATTGATCAAATGTAAGGCATCGAAAAAATTATATATGCCTAGTATTCTGACGTTAACTTGATCTGTGACATTTATTTGACCCGACCCGTAATTTGTCCAACACGTATGACCTCACTCGTTCATCTCGTTTGACATGTTTATTAAAAAGTATGGAAGAGATTTTTGGTTTTTATGTTACAGTGTTTTTGTATGTAATTGGTAAGAATTGATAGATACGAGAGTAATACAGATTTTTGTTATCGAATGGTTGGAACATTGAACAATTGGCCTTTTAATGAATGTAGACAAAAATTTATTTTGTCAAGCCCAATCTATCTATCTATATAAAAACATAAAAAATTATTCCAAAATATTACCCTTTATAATCTATTGACAAGTGGCACTACTTGTATCTTATGTGCTTTTATTATGTAACTTATGTGCTAAAATATTTAACTTAACGTGTAGCTTGTGTGCTTTTATTAGTTGTAAATTAGTAATTAATGCAAAGTTATTACATATTACTAGCATTTTCTATATTTTTCCAAAGAATTTTTTTATATAAGTTGTGCTAATAATTTTGATTACACAACTTCAATATCATACTAAGGTTAATTGGTTATTAAAAATATCCATCAATTTTTTGTTTAAGTTTTTATTTCGTTTCATTGGTATTTTTTGGGGTCGGTATGGTTTATACATGGCACCCCTAAACTTTTTTCACTTTTCTATATGGTACTCCTACCTTTTCTATGTATATACATGGTACCCTTGAACTTTACTATTAATTTAATTGATATCTCTTAAAGTTTTTTTTTCATCACGTTTTGTCATTAAATTATGTTTTTACCTTAGATTAAGAAAATAATTAAGTAGTAATTGAGTTTAAATTAAGTGTTATCATTTGATTTGACAATATAACGTCAAAAATATATACTCATTTTAGATTTGGTGCATAACTGCAAAAAAACGTACAAGAATCTTAGTTTAAGTTCAATTATAGGTTAATAAGGCATGTTAAATAATGTTTAAGTTTTAATCTTGAACAAAAAAAGATAGTTTAGGGATACCAATAAGGTAATAATAAAGTTTAGGAGTACTAACAAAGTTTTATAGTAAACTATAAGTCTACCATGCAGACACGTAAAAATGGTAGGGATATCATGTAGAAAAATGAAAAATGCATTGGGTACTACGTAGAAATGCCCTTTATCATTTTATAGATGAGAAAAAATACGAGTGGAATCACAAACTTTCTGCAAGGAGTTACAGAGTAAATTTTGGATATTATTTTTAGATTTAGATTTAAGAGTTGTAATACTAATATTTGTATAATTAATATTTTTCCCATAAAACATAGGTTTTGCAAATTAAAAGTACTTTGAATAACTACACTAAAAAGTTATGTTAATCAGCGCGAATATTCATCTAGTATTCGCAAAATTTATAAAGGTAATGTAGTGTTAGGTTATGATATTAGAATTATAAATATACAATTTTCATATAGATTTGGGTGGCGTAAGTTGTCATGATATGTTACATAATTTATATCTTACTTTTACACCGTATTAATCTTTGTCAAACAAAACAATAAAATGTTGTTAGATTATTGTTCTTTACTAGAAAATTAAAACAGATGAATCATAATTTATTACTCTATTATATTGTCATATATGACGATGTAGATAACATAACGTCACGAAACTACAATGTTATCAATACTCTCTTCCATTTGATTTCGTATGTTTATAACAGTATACGTTGAGATAATATTGTTATATGAATTTGGAACTATTAGGATTAATATTCACATAAATAATATCATTTGTTTATTCAGAACAAACACGCGAAGTAGAGTTCATTATGCACATAAGTTTTTGCATACGAGTGCATACAACACAACGACAATTTTATTTAAGGTTAAAATTATCTTTTTATAAGGATGTTTAATCATCGGTGATTATATGCATGTCTTTTTTTCTTAAATAAAAAACATTGTATTATTTAAGCAGGTCCGCGAATATCACGGGCAACAAAACTAGTTTAGATAATGAAGTGGTGGTATTTTGGCGGAAAAGTTGAATCCATTTGCCCTTTGGTTTTGTTTTAGTGAATATGGGTTATGATTTCAAAATTTATGACTAATGCTGTGATACGATGTATAGAATAGGAAGGTTTAACAATTCCCAGTAAGTAGCAACATTTTTTTTTGAGCGAATATATCATTTCATTGATAAAAAGTCATACGACATCTACAACTTATATCGAAATTGAACAAATACAATACTATAAAATTTGAGTAAAATAAATTTTCGTTAAAACAAAGATCTCTCACTATTATTTTGATCATCGTTTATGCACATCCTTTTTCAACATATCGCTGTTTAATGACACATATAAAATACAAGTACATAGGATGTGATACATAAAAAAAATAAAGCCCTAGCAAGTAGCAACCTAAAGGTTTGAACAGAAAGAGATTATGAACACCATAGATGTATTATGAGTATTTTCCTTAACACACGAGTGAAGGTACTATTTTAATTTTTATGTCCTCTCTTCTACTCTACTACGATAACCACACTATTTGACTTACTAGATTCCTGCCTGACATAGTGACATTTGATGTATTCCATTAGGTGTCTTGGTCGTTTTGGATGCTCGTCCAGATGGGATCATATACAGAGATCTTATACCAGATTACGTGCAAATTGCACGCACAATATATGAAGGTTTGTTTTTCTATAACCTGCCTGAAATGCAATTGTGCTTTTTCTGTGAATTTGAAGGACTGATGTCATCCCACGCTTAACTTTCACAGATGACTTTGGGAAGGTACCTGTTGATGTTAACTACCTAAATGTGGGAGGCACATTACGCAATTACCAACTTTTCATATGTTGAGTAGAACGTATTGCTGAATTTCAAATTTGGTGAGCAAGGAGCAGAGGACATCCTTTTGGGATTACTATATCCCATCCCTACTTTAATAAAGTAATGTTTTTTAAAGATACCATATTAATCCTCACATTTTAAAGCTGACGTGGCGGGCCTCACAAATATTTGGGAAATTTTATATTACCTATTAGAGGAAGACATTAACTATGGTTAAAAAGAAAGATATAAATTAACTCAATCAATCTTATCTATCTTAAGCAAATAAAATGTGTATCAAAAAAATCATAATTTCTTCAATCACAATCCTTAACTCCAACCCCCCACTAAGCTTAACCACCCACTTTAACAACTACTCATAACCGCCTAGAACATGGTTACACAAACAAAGATGAATAGTTTAAATACCACCATTAAGAGTCATGTATAATAAACTACAAAAAAAAAGCATTGAATATATGTAATGCAATCAGAAGCAAGGAAATTTCAGTAAGTAAGTTAAACAAATAAGTATTTGGTGCCTATTTAAGAGGAATAATTGTGTGAAAATGAAAAAAGAAAATTTTCAACAACGATTGAAAAGGGGATTACATATCTCTTGAGCTACTGATGGTGGATAAAAATATTTTTACCCTTTACTATTTTATTTTAGTAAAAGTAATGTCAAATAAAGCATTCATATTCATCCTCATCGAAAAACAATGATGCATCGTCACCACAATATTTTATGGATTAAAATATTAATTTGGTGAGAAGTTGTCTAATGTACAACAATAATACAATAATCGCTTATTAAATTCAAATGAGATCGCCCATTAAAATTAGCAACCATAACTACACCAATTATCATGAATACAGAACAAAAAACTAGAAAATCAATTGATAGAGTGAAAGAAATTCCTACAAATTTCGTAAGATTACCATCGACATTTTATAGTATGCTCGTTATAATAATAAACTAGATTAAAGCCCGCGCGCTGCACGGGTTAGTTTCCTTAATTACATTGAAGATGTATATCCGTTAAATAAGAAACTTGATCAATCTATATCTTTATAATAAATAAGATGATCACGTGATATTAGTAATCAAACTTAATTTCAACTAAGTTTATAGTCTTAAGAGCTTATTTTAAAACTCAAAAGAATACATGCGAATAATTTTTTTGATTTCATCATAATTTTTCGATGTGGTATAATTTAATTATTTAATTAAGTTTATAGTTTTAAGAGCTATTTTGAAGAATTAAAAGAGTTTGTTATTATATATGTTTGGGATAAAATTTGCACCTTCGGAATGCGACGTGGCACATTACGAATGGTAGGTCAAAAGGTCAAGGGTCGGAAGGTCAAAGACGATAGTCAAAGACCGAGGGTCAAAGGTCAAAGTCAAGAGCCGAGGGTCAAAGGTCAAAAGTCAAAAGTGTGAAGGTCGAAGGTCGAAGGTCAAAGGACGAAAGTCGACGTTATTAGAGTCATCGGGTCAGACGGAACTCGAAATAACAAAAGACAATAGGCCAAACAAGGCAAAGAAACGTCTTGCAGCCCATTTGGAGAATGCAGCCCACCAGAGAAAAGGTCAAGGAATATCCCCTAAATTTATGGGATTCCTCCTGCTCTGTGTCAGGTAGTAGAAACCCTGCAGAAGGACAACCAAGACATCAGGGCTCGGATCTCGGCAGCAGACAAGACTCCAGTTGCATCGGTCCAGACGTCACCAGATATGGTGCCCCTGATGTCTAGAGGAGAACCCAGCACCCGCAGGGAATCAGCAACCGGCAGGAAGACCACCAGAGAAGTCCCCTCAGGGTTGGTCACTAGACTGGAGTTAGGATTGGCTCCACCAGGCCCAGTTATTGAACCCCAAGGGTTGGGTTACCTAACCTATGACCCCACACCCGGCAGATCTCGTACCGCAGGTAACCCTCTCTCCAGCATCGAAAGTCAAGAAACTAACTCACTACCTTTTGCAGGCACCCCCGTCCATAAGGCGCCAGGATGGCAATTTGCAACACCACCTAGGATAACCACCTTATCCAACAACCAGTCCTCTGGAAGAGTGGACAGGGCCTACCCCCAACCAGCAGACACCGGGATGGCAGCCAGGAGCCCCAACCAACCTGGCGACCGTGATCGACTCCCAATCGGATCGGTCGTTTTAGCGAAGGACGGGGGATCAAACGATATTTATAGACTCAGAATTATCACAAAAACAAACAAGTAATCGTGGTAAGTCGAGGTCGATCCACAGGGAACGGTGTGTGTTGTGAAGTTTAAAGTGTCATGTTCGATGTCTCAGAAGGGGGGTTTTCTTTTTGGGGTCGAGTCTATACTAGAGGGATTAGTACGATGATGGTTTAGAGGTGATCAATTTAGGGAAAGGCGTTAGGGAGAAGTCGGGATTCGGTACTTGGGGTCTAAGAAGGTCGGAATCGAGTTTTTGTCACAATATTGGTAAACTCACCTAAAAACCCGCTTTCGCGGTGAATGAGGGTAAGTCCATAGTCATGGTAATTTCTACCCCGAGTTTCCCCATATTGATAGAAATTAGTCAAGGTCGGTCTAGTTGGCCGGACTAAAACAACAGTGACATACCACCATAAATAAGATAAACCAACATGCAAGCAACCCACCAACACCCCTATATTCAAATAAACCAAGCCCTCATCCCTAAACTCCCCAACAAGAAATTTACTCACAATTCATTATGAAATTCATCACAACATGCATATTAATTAGATTTGAACAAGATGATGATGAGAAAATATCACAAAAACTAAATAGAGATTAGATAGTGGAAGAGAATTGTACCAACTATGTAGATCTATAAGAAATAAGAAGATATCATAGATAAAGATTGAATCTTTGATGAATAAAATGGAGAACTTGTCACTAATTCTTCATAAAACCCAACAAATCTTCAAATAAACCTTGGATAATCTTCTTACAACCTTGAGATCTAAACAATTGTTGATGAGAATTGTGTAGATCTACTATTAATTACTATATAAACTACTAGGAATTTTTTAGGATTTTTACTATTACTACTAATTGATGGTGTAATGAGATGGTGGAAGGGTGTAATGTCTTCCCTCCTTAGCACAATGGAGAGGTGAGTTTAGGCAATGAATTAGGGTAACATATATATAGTAATCTCTTAATGAATCCTTAACCTAAAGCCCAAATCCATCTTCATGCTCCATTAGTGAGACAATCTCCCTTTGCATCTCCATGGGGTGAAACTTCGCCCTGCGGACTCGTCAGTAATTCCCATCGGGCGAAATTTTCGCCCGGTGAGATTTTCTTCTTTTTTTGCGTTTTCGGCACGTCTTTACCATCGGGCGAAATTTCACCCGGTGGGCGAAATTTCGCCCGGTCAGTTTCGCCCAGTGGGTAAGCTCGGAAAATCTTCGAGAGGCAATTTTTACCGTCGGGTGAAATTTCGCCCGGTGGTGTCTCACCGGGTGAAATTTCGCCCGGTCATTTTTTCTCGCTCGAGTCTTGTCTCATTCTTCGTTTGTTCGATCGGATGGCTTTAAACTTTAAGTTGTGTGCTTTGCTCTTTGGACGGTTTTCCCTTCTCTTGTGCTCGTGGAAACTCAATCGTGATTTTTGTAGCAAAACCTATCAAAATTGATAGAAAAACTACCGAAAACACGTAAAACGCACAAGAGGGACGCTAATACGAGAAGAACACAAAATATAGCGATAATCGCACTCAAAACTCGCAAAACGAGGGAAAAACGGGTCTAAATGGAGGGAAAAACGGTCTAAATTTAGCACACAACAGACCGCTGACAACAACCCGTACCCTGGAGCAATCTGGCCACCCAGAACCCCACTCCAACAGATGTCAGAATGGCAGCCCAGATCCGCGACAACAACAACACCTTTACCTCCTCCTCCTGTCAGTCAACACCCTGGAGGACCTCATGCAGGGAGTACTCCTTTTAGTTTTTCTCCTCCTGTTTCTAACCCTCTTGCAGGAGCAGTCAGCACAGCAGATCAGCAATACCAGGAACTAAAGGACTTAAGGGACCTAATCAACAAAATTCCTGGGATGCCACGCCCCCTGGAAAGAGCAGCTAGAGACAGCTACGCAGATTCACCCTTCACCGACGATCTAGCCTGTGTTGCTGTACCCAAGGGCTTCGCGCCACTCGCCATGACGCTTTATGATGGCACTGCGGATCCCCTAGATCACATTAACCAGTACAAACAGAAGATGATGGTGGTGACCGCTACGGGGCCCTTGAAGGAGGCCTGCATGTGTAAGGGGTTTGGTTCTACTCTGTCAGGAGCGGCCCTCCACTGGTTCGTTGGTCTACCCAATCGAAGCATCACCTCCTTCGTTGATCTTGTCAATGCCTTCAACCAACAATTCGCCAGTAGCAGAAAGCCGGAGAAGCAGACCAATGACCTGTACAGGGTGGTGCAAAATAAAGTTCGAGGAATCCACACGCGACTTCCTCAACAGATTCAACAAAGAAAAAGTAACCATTCCCAGATGTGATGTAGCTACCGCCATAGAAGCCTTCCGCCAAGGGCTCCACCATGATTCATACCTCTATAAGGATCTCACAAAGTACCCGTGTGCCACGTTTGAGGATGTGCAGACCAAGGCAATGGCACCCATCAGGCTAGAAGAAGATTCAGGCCCCAGAAGGGCTGCGTATGGTTCTGAGCATGTCTCCAGAAAGGCGCCAGCAGAAAAGAGGGGTGAGAGATTAAAGCCCTTACACCAGAAATGTGAGCAAGGTTTCCGAGGAGAAAGACTGGAACGACAATCCAGGATTGCCACCCAAAGTAAGTGAGTATGGGTTCTCTACCAATCTTGATGGGGTACTCAAAGCTCTGAGGGAGTTAGGACGCAGAGTCAGGTGGCCCAGGAGACAGGAGTACACCAAGGAGGAGGCGAAAGACTTCTACAAGGTGGCTCTCAAGAAGACCGCAAGTCCTCCAGCATAGCAATTAAAGAGCCTTCACCTGCCTCTGCAGGGGGTATGTCGAACCACCTCAGGCGGAGATAGATGAAGTCAACTTGGACAAACAACACCCAGAGCGAAAAGTGCTAATTGGATCTGAATGCACAGGTAGTATCCGCCAAAATCTTATTGAATTATTAAGAACTAACATGGATTGTTTTGCTTGGTCGCATGATGACATGGTAGGTATAGACCCCAGCATTATAACCCACAGGCTAAGTGTGGATCCCAGCTACAAGCCAGTCCAGCAGAAGAGGAGGAAGTTTGTCCCAAAGAAAAATCAAGTCATAAACCAGGAGGTAGACAGTCTGCTGGCTGCTGGAAAAATCAAGGAAGTGAAGTATCCAGAATGGCTGTCTAACGTGGTGGTGGTCCCAAAGAAGAATGGCAAGTGAAGGGTATGCGTCGATTTTACCGACTTAAACAAAGCATGCCCAAAAGACCCATTTCCCCTGCCACTTATAGACGCTATGGTAGATGCTACAGCAGGGCATGAGATGCTAACCTTCCTTGACGCCTGGAGTGGTTACAACCAGATCAAGATGCATCCAGCAGACCAGGAGAAGACAGCATTCAGGTCTGAGAGAGGAATCTATTGTTACAATGTTATGCCTTTTGGTTTAAAGAATGCAGGTTCCACCTACCAGAGACTAGTCAACATGATGTTCAAGAGGCAGATTGGCGACACGATGGAAGTATATATTGACGACATCAAAGCAAGCGTCACACCCTGAGGGAGTATAAAATCAAAGCAAGCGTCACAACACACGACGCACCTGGAAGACACTTTCAACACCCTGAGGGAGTATAAAATGAGGCTGAACTTTTCGAAGTGCACGTTTGGAGTATCATCTGGGAAGTTTTTGGGGTACATGGTCACCCAGAGAGGAATTGAAGCCAGCACAGAGCATATCAAAGCCATCCTCCAGCTGGAATCCCCGCAGAAACCTAAAGATGTGCAGCGACTGACTGGAAGAATCGCTGCCTTGAGCAGATTTATATCCAAGTCTTCAGACAGGTGTAGACTATTCTATGATATACTGAAGAAGGCCCAAATGTTTGAGTGGACAGCAGAGCACGAGAAGGCGTTCAGCGAGCTAAAGCACTACTTATGCACTCCGCCTCTACTGTCAAAACCAGAGCCTGGAGAACCACTCTCCCTGTATTTATCAGTAACCGAGGTAGCAGTTAGCGCGGTGTTAGTACGTGAGAACGAAGGAGCACAATGCCCAGTATATTATGTCAGTAAGTCTCTGCTTTCTGCAGAGACCAGGTACACATCCCTGGAAAAACTCGTACTTGCACTTGTTACAGCATCCTATAAACCGTGACCTTATTTTGAATCGCATGCTATTTCCGTAATAACAAACTATCCTCTAAAAACTATTATGAGAAAACCTGAGTTGTCAGGAAGAATGGTTAAGTGGTCCATGCACCTGAGTGACTTATACCTGAAGTTTGTCCCCAAAACAGCAATAAAGTCTCGGGCGCTGGCAGACTTTGTATCCGACTTCAGCCCAACATTGCAGTCCCAAGCAGAAAAAGACATCCTCATTCTGGAGGAGGACAAGGGCGAATAGGTGTGGAAGCTGAATGTGGATGGCGCCTCCAACATGAGAGGATTTGGAGCAAGACTAGTTCTCAAGTCACCTCAGGGGGATCTCATAGTCCAGGCAGTACGATGCGAATGCCGGACAACAAACAACGAGGCAGAGTATGAAGCTCTGATCTTAGTGTAACACCCCGTTATTTCATGAGTCAATTATAAAGTTTGACTTTTCTATTTTTATCTAAATCGAATTTTAAGTTGGAAAAATATTTTTAATGTCGTTATAAAAATTAAAGTATTTGGGTCGTCTTATAATAAATCGGGTTTTGATTTTCTTAAAGTGGAACGTTATTTTATAAACCGATTTTGTATCGTATTTGATTTTGAGTCAAACACATTAAAAAAAAGGAAATTCCTAAATTATAAAAAAACCCACGTAACCTGAAACCCCCACCCAAATCTTCAAATCCCTATTTCTTTTAATAAATTCCGCCGCACACCACCCTTTACCCCCATTCCTCTTGTTCTTGTTCCGATTCTAACCTTGTCCGTCGTCGTAAAGTTGGTCTTTGATCTTTTCCCTCATTCATCTATATTGTAAGTCTTTTAACTAATTTCTCCTATTTGTTTTCATAAATCGGGATCAATTGTGAAGTATTCTAAATATTTTTAAGTTCTATCGTCTCTTTTGTTTACTTTGTTTAAAAACCGTTTCCTCGACATAAACCAATGATTTTGTGAGTATGTAATGTTTGGGCGGAGATTTAGGTTCAGATTTAAGACAGTTATATATAATCTGATGGATTACTTACGGGACGAGAATTCAGACAAGTTATATCGGTTTGTAAGTTTGGGTCGTCTTAATACTATTGGTTACTTTTTTAAATCGATTTGTATTATTTGTAGTTTTTGAGTTCGAGGAGAAATAATTTTTGGATTAATACTAGCTGAGTTTTGACCGTCTTGAGAGGTAAGGACGTTTTGACCTTTTCACCTTTAAGTAAAGAGCATGTTCGGTTTAAATTATATTTTTTTGAAACGGTTTTACAACTATTTTGTCAATGGTGAATTTTTATGATACTCTTGTGATATTTTGGATATTGGAACTTTGTGACACAAGTCACACGTTGGTATTATTTTGGTGTAAATTTTGGTGGTTATAACAGACTCTGGGAGCTCTGTTGGTCTATGAGGTTAAGGTGCGTCCGAGACGTCCCTGGGATTTCGTCCCGAAACTGAACTCCTGGCCCGAGTTGTGTTAAGTGGGGTTTTCCGGTCCCCACTTGCTAGGTAGTTAGACTTCCTCTTTTGGCAGCCTCATCCTACTGACTGCCCAAATGTGAGTAGTGCGCACTATAATAAGTCTAGCTAAGCATAGGTGGTACCTCTAGATCGTGCAAAAGGGTAGGACCTTGGCACACAGGTGGTGACAATATATTTTTTTGGTTTGTCTTGACTACTGTTTTCACAATATTTTTGGTTTGGTATCGAGACGGTGATATTTAACTCTGATTTCAGTTTACTAAAAATTATAATTATTGTTTTACGTTTTCAATATAATATATTTTACACAGCTTCGCTGACGTTCTTTTGTTTTGGGTCGTTCCCCCGCTGGAACATGTACCTATTTGTGTTTTGGGTAAAGTTGATAGGTACAATTAATATGTTGCATAGGTGCATTTGGTTCGGGATGTTGAGCGAGGAAGAATTTTATTATTTAACATTTACCTACGAACTATTTATATTTATGTTGAATTTTGGTTGAAGTTGTTTTAAACCGTTTTGGATTTTGTGGGACTTAAGGCCCTGTTCTTTTCGGCTGAAACAAGGCTGAGCTGAGCTGAGCTGGTCTGATAGGAGCTGAGCTGGACTGATAAGAGCTGAGCTGAGCTGAGCTGAATTTATAGAAGCTGAAACTAAAAATTTCTTATATAAATTATCTAATAATTTTAAGAAAAATATTGGAGCTGAGCTGATAAGAGCTGGGCTGAGCTGGTCTGAAACGGGCTGAAATTAAGCCGAAAAGAACAGGGCCTAAGTCTTCCGCTGCAACGTTTTAATTTAATTATTCATCGGATTTATATTTCTTTTTAATTCTTATAATATTCTTTTGCCTTGCATTTGGTCTTGTGAGCTAAATGCGGGGTAACGACTTTAAATTTTTCTATTTTATTCTTTTATTTTGGTCGCGAAAATTTAGGGCTGTTACAGTTGGTATCAGAGCAATAGGTCTTTTCGAAATATTTTGCAAAATTTGAAATGGTTTTAAAAAAAAAAAAAAAAATTTACTACCTTTATAAAAAAAAACTTTCTTTTTAAACCGAGAGTGTTGGGTGGATTGGGTGCATTGCATACACATGAATTATGTTATTTATGTCTATATATATTTATATTTGTCATGGTTTAGTACTTTTAATATCTTTGCTTAATTGAATGTGACAGAGATGAATGCCACTTACATTAATATTTGTGATTGTGATTGAACTTTCTTATGCTTGGACTTAATAGAATATTATTTATATCTATAGTAACAATGCCTCCACGAAGAGAAAATGAAAGCAATGATATGGTCGCTATGATGGCACAATTGATAGCTCAGAATGCAGCTCTTCTCCAAGCTGTGCAACAAATGACCACTGTTACCCAGAATATGAATGATAGAGTTGAGAATGAGAATGATCCTACACCCACTGTTGCTGGAATGTCTGAAGCGGTACAGAAGAAGAAATCGTCGACTTTTACAGGTAAAGGGGATCCTAATGAACTAGATAATTGGGTTAGGGAGATGGAGAAAATTTTTCTAGCTGTATGTTGTCCACATGAATTTCAGGCTAAGATCGCTGTCTTCTATCTGAAAGAAGAGGCGGATATTTGGTGGCAGACTGTGAAAGAGGACTTTATGAAACCAATTAGGATTAGAAATCCAAATGTCACACATACATTATATGATAAAGACTGGGATACTCTTAAGGAGATATTAGAAGCAGAATTTTTTCCCAGAACATGTGAAACATCAAAAATTAGCTGAATTTGGAGACCTAAAGCAAACCGATGAGATGAGTGTGAAAGACTTTTATAATAAATTTATTGAGCTTAGTCGTTTTGCTAAGGAGTTAGTGCCAACTGAGGGGATTAAAGCATCTAGGTTTGAGGATAAGTTACATTGGAAGATTAAGGGTAGGTTTGCTGGAGAGACATTCACTTCATTAAGAGATGTTTATGTTAGGGCTATTAATATTGAGAGGAGTAACCAGAAGATGGAGGTTGAGATGAGAAGTACTAGGACTAAGAAGAGGGAGTTTCAGGGGAATCAATATGACAACCCAGCAAAGAGAGGGAATTTTAATGCTAATAATAATACCCAACACAAGTCTCGATCTTTTGGAGGGAATGGGAAGGAAGAAAGTAATAGCTGGAGAGGTAAAAATCAGGGAACAACTAATGACTTTACCCCACATTACTACTGTAAGTTATGCAAGGGAGATCACCCAGGCGTTGACTGTCAAGGAAATAAGGTGATATGCTACTGGTGCGGGAAGTTAGGACATCGAGAATTCGAGTGTAGGAACAAGAAGGCAGGGAAACCTCGTGCTACGCAATCTGCTAGTGCTAGTGTGAATCACAGTAACCGATTTGAGGGTCAAGGGAACACACAGAATTTTGGTAGGTCCACAACTAACAATAATTTTAGGAATCCAGCTCCGATTTAGACCACTACCACAGCTAGTAAACCCACGGGCCAAGTAAATGCTGCACAGAATAGCAAAAAGCCTACCGGGAAGCTCTATGTCATGAATAGGGAGGAAGCCGAAAACACAGATATCGTTTCGGGTAATTTTCTAGTGAACTTTATTTTAGCTCATGTTTTATTTGATTCTGCTGCATCTCACTCTTTTATTTCGACTAAGTTTGTGGATACAATGAACGTTGAATCTAGTGAAATTGTGGATTATGATTTTGCCATGCTATCTGGGGACTTAGTAAACTGTAAGAGGGTTTACAGGTATGTGTCAGTTTTATTGGTGATCCTGATTTTAAGGCGAACCTGTTAGAATTTTCAATACCCTACTTTGATGTTATTTTGGGGATGAATTAGGCCTAGTGTGCCGCCTTGGGGTGACCCTGATTTATTTGTGGAAAAAGAATGATGAAACTTTAAGAATATGTATTGATTATTGGAAATTGGATCAAGTTACTATATAGAATAAGATTCCCTTACCTAGGATTGATGACTTATTTGGCCAGTTGAAGGGAGCTTTTATTTTCCCTAAAGTTGATTTGCAATTTGAGTAACATCAGTTAATGATAGCGCTTGAGGATTTACCTAGGACTATATTTTCTACTAGATAATGCCATTATGAGTTTACTTTGATGCTTTTGGGTTGGCTAGTGCACCTGATGTTTTATGGACTTAGATGAATCGAACATTGAGGATTCACCTAGATAAATTTGTTGTGATATTCATTGAGGACAAAGTATTTATTCAAAGAATGAAGAGAAGAATAAGGAACATTTACGACTTATCTTAGACATCTTGAGAGGAAATTAGTATTTGCCAAACTTTCGAGGTATGATTTTGGCTGGTACGGGTAATTTTGGGGAATATTATATCTAAGGATGGAGTATTAGTAGATCATGTTAAGGTTGTTAAGGAGTGACCTAACCCGGAATCTGTAACTGAAGTTCGTAGCTTTTGGGTTTAGTTGGTTACTATAGGAGATTTGTGAAGGAATTTTCCAAATAGATAGATTAATGACTGCATGGACGTAGAAAGCCATAAAATTTCATTGGGATGAGAGGTGTGAGGAATCATTTCGAATTTTAAAGGAAAATTGACCACTGCTTTAGGATTTGCCTTACCGGATGGAAATGAAGTTTCTGAAGTTTATACCTATGCATTTTAAGAATGGATTAGTTAGTGTTTTTCAGTAGAATAAGAAAGTGATTGCTTATGCATTTAGGCAGTTGAACCGTTATGAAGAAAATTACTCTAATTATGATCTAGACTAAGCAGTTGTAGTAGTTGCCTTAGAAATTTGAAGACATACTGCTGGGCACCACTTAGAGTTTTTATGATCGTAAATTTTAAGATATATATTTATCCAATTGGAGCTAATCGTGAGATAAAGGAGCTGATTGGATTTGATCGAGATTCAGTATCATATAAGAAATGCAAATGTGGTGGTCGATGACTTGAGTAAACCTTTCCCCATACAATACTGTTAGTGATGCACCGTGATAAGCTGAAGGAAGAGTTTGATATTTGGGATCAAAATGGCAAAAAAATTAGGAACCTTGTATAATGTGTTTTTCGTTGAAAGTGAACTGATGAGTGTATTACAGAGTTGAAAGGTAGTGATAAATTTTTGTAGGATAAGTTGATGAATGAGGTTGCTTTGTTCAAGCGTGATGGCAGAGTATATTGATTAAGTTTCGAGATTGAGTTGTGTACCTAACCACAAGGACAAAGGAAGGGATAATGTATGAGGCACATCCAACACTGTATTCTATTCATTTAGGAATTTATAAAATGTATACGGATTTGAAATTAGGATTTTGGTGGACTAGTATGAAGAAACAAATGACAGATTTTGTGGCTCGATACTTGATATATTAGAAAGTTATGAGTGAACATATGAGACATCAGGGAGAGTTAGATCCTTTAGGAGTTCCGAGTGGAAGTGGAGTTTAATCTTTATGGATTTTATAGTTGGGTTGTCAATGTCAGAGAAAGGTAATAATATGATTTGGGTTATAATTAATAGATTAACTAAGAATGCACATTTTATTCCCATGAAGGATACGTGAGAGAAGAAGCAACTTGTTGAGGCTTATATACATTATGTGATAGGACTTGATGAGTTTCAAAGGATATTATATTAGGTAGCGAACATATGTGTTCAAATATTTTGGGAGAAACTTGAGCCAACCATGAGAGACAAATATCCTCATCTTTTTGCGTAAGGTAAATTTTTCGTGCTTCGAGGACGAAGCTTTATTTTAAGGTGGGCAGAAATATGTATGACTACTTGTTTTTGTGGTAAACTAAGCATGTTCTTGTGTGATTTCATGCTAATATCTATTTATTGGTCACAAATATGAATATTTTGTCTATTATCGATGCTTAATAAGCACAATGTCATTGGTTATTTGTTATTACTTGAAATTGACATATTTGTGCTCAACGCACGTATTGGTGATTTCGTGCTCAACGCACATATTGTTGGTTTGATAGTGCTAAACGCACTTATTTGATTGATTGATTTTGTGCATTACGCACTTGTAAAATGGTTGAACTTGTGATTTTCAAAATTTTGAAATAATTTAAATATTTTTGTTCGACATGCTCTTAACTTGGCAAGTGATACTTTACCTTAGAGGAGTATGAGAATTGTGGTGGTTTCGAATTTTGGTATTATCTGCTAGAATTAGGTGATCTTATCTTGTGGATCTAGGTGATGGTAAAGTTGTATACTTTGAAATTTGAGAAATTAGGTAGTTATGGATTTTGAGGATTTAGAAATGTGAGATATCTTTAAGGTTGTGCTTAATTTGACGGATTTTGGATATATGGAGTAAATGATTTATTTTAGAGATATATGAAGAATTTTGGTGGATTTTTGGATATATGGAGTGAGTGGGTCATTTTGGACATTCGTGAGTCATGTGAGACTTTATTTTCGAGGATGAGTTTAAACTTCGAGGACGAAGTTTTGTTTTAAGGAGGGAAGTCTGTAACACCCTGTTATTTTCTGAGTCAATTATAAAGTTTGACTTTTCTATTTTTATCTAAATCGAATTTTAAGTTGCAAAAATATTTTTAATGTCGTTATAAAAATTAAAGTATTTTGGGTCGTCTTATAATAAATCGGGTTTTGATTTTCTTAAAGTGGAACGTTATTTTATAAACCGATTATGTATCGGATTTGATTTTGAGTCAAACACATTAAAAAAAAAAGGGAATTCCTAAATTATAAAAAACCCACGTAACCTGAAACCCCCACCCAAATCTTCAAATCCCTATTTCTTTTAATAAATTCCGCCGCACACCACCCTTTACCCCCATTCCCCTTGTTCTTGTTCCGATTCCAACCTTGTCCGTCGTCGTAAAGTTGGTCTTTGACCTTTTCCCTCATTCATCTATATTGTAAGTCTTTTAACTAATTTCTCCTATTTGTTTTCATAAATTGGGATCAATTGTGAAGTATTCTAAATATTTTTAAGTTCTATCGTTTCTTTTGTTTACTTTGGTTAAATACCGTTTCCTCGACATAAACCAATGATTTTGTGAGTATGTAATGTTTGGGCAGAGATTTAGGTTCATATTTAAGACAGTTATATATAATAAGATGGATTACTTACGGGACGAGAATTCAGACAAGTTATATCGGTTTGTAAGTTTGGGTCGTCTTAATATTATTGGTTAGTTCTTTAAATCGATTTGTATTATTTGTAGTTTGTGAGTTCGAGGAGAAAGAATTTTTGGATTAATACTAGCTGAGTTTTGACCGTCTTGAGAGGTAAGGACGTTTTGACCTTTTCACCTTTAAGTAAAGAGCATGTTCGGTTTAAATTATATTTTTTTGAAACGGTTTTATAACTATTTTGTCAATGGTAAATTTTTATGATACTCTTGTGATATTTTGGATATTAGAACTTTGTGACACAAGTCACACGTTGGTATTATTTTGGTGTAAATTTTGGTGGTTATAACAGACTCTGGGAGCTCTGTTGGTCTATGAGGTTAAGGTGCGTCTGAGACGTCCCTGGGATTTCGTCCCGAAACTGAACTCCTGGCCCGAGTTGTGTTAAGTGGGGTTTTCCGGTCCCCACTTGCTAGGTAGTTAGACTTCCTCCTTTGGCAGTCTCATCCTACTGATTGCCCAAATGTGAGTAGTGCGCACTATAGTAAGTCTAGCTAAGCATAGGTGGTACCTCTAGATCGTGCAAAAGGGTAGGACCTTGGCACACAGGTGGTGACAATATATTTTTTTGGTTTGTCTTGACTACTGTTTTCACAATATTTTTGGTTTGGTATCGAGACGGTGATATTTAACTCTGATTTCAGTTTACGAAAAATTATAATTATTGTTTTACGTTTTCAATATAATATATTTTACTCAGCTTCGCTGACGTCCTTTTGTTTTGGGTCGTTCCCCCGCTTGAACCTGTACCTATTTGTGTTTTGGGTAAGTTGATAGGTACAATTAATATGCTGCATGGGTGCATTTGGTTCGATGCTGAGCGAGGAAGAATTTTATTATTTAACATTTACCTACGAACTATTTATATTTATGTTGAATTTTTGTTGAAGTTGTTTTAAACCGTTTTGGATTTTGTGGGACTTAAGTCTTCCGCTGCAATGTTTTCATTTAATTATTCATCGGATTTATATTGCTTTTTAATTCTTATAATATTCTTTTACCTTGCATTTGTTCTTGTGAGCTAAATGCGGAGTAACGACTTTAAATTTTCCTATTTTATTCTTTTATTTTGGTCGCGAAAATTTAGGGCTGTTACACTTAGGCCTCCAGCTGGCCTTAGATCTCAAAATCAATCGTCTGGAAGTGTACAGTGACTCCCAGTTAATAATCAACTACATGAATGGCTCGTATGCAGCAAAGGACTCAAAAATGTTGGCGTACCTTGAAGTAGCGAGAGACTTGTCCCTCAGATTTGTAGCCTTTTCAGTCAACTAGATCCCAAGGGACCAGAACGCAGAAGCAGACGCCCTAGCCACCCTGGGGGCAACATTCATGCCTGGGACGGTCTCCACTATACCCATCGTCCACGTCCTGGAGCCAGCAGTCCAGAAAAATCAAGAAGCATCTGGAGGAGGCAAAGACAGGACCTAGTGGCTGCAAGAGGCAGGAGTATTTAGTACCACCACAGATTAAGGGGAGATCTTAGACTGGAGGAAGCCCTACCAGGAATGGCTACAGGACGACATTCCTGCCAGCAGACAAGAAGGAAATCATGAGCTTTAAAATGAAGGCATCAAAGTACACCCTCATTGATGGCATCCTGTTCAGAAGATCGACTGCTGGACCATACTTAAGGTGTGTGGGTCAGGAAGAGGCAGAAGCTGTTATGCATGACCTCCACAATGGTGAATGTGGAAATCATGCAGGGGTAGGAGTCTATCCAACAAGGCACTCCGCCAGGGCTACTGTTGGCCAACAATGCGCAAAGATACCATAGAGTACGTCAGGAAATGTGACGCCTGCCAGAGGCACGCACCAGTCAACCACCAGCCGGCAGAGCCATTACACCCAGTAATTTCTCCTTGGCCCTTCATGAAGTGGGGGATGGATATTGTTTGCATGCTACCAAGAGCCCCAGGAAACAAAGTCTTCATGTTGGCCATGACAGACTACTTCTCCAAGTAGATAGAAGCAGAAGCATTCCCTCAGGTGACTGAGAAACAGGTTATATCCTTCATAAAACGTAACATTATCTGCAGGTTTGGCATTCCTTCAGAAATCATCTACGACAACGGATCCCAGTTTATTGGCAACAAGATGGAGGCCTACTGCGCCAGGTGGAACATCACACCAAGCAAGTCTACCCCCAGAAATCCTCAGTCTAATGGGCAGGTAGAGTCTAGTAACAAAATTGTGATAGACAACCGAAAAGAAGGCCGGAGGAGGCAGGGTGCAGATGGGCAGAAGAACTTCCCTTGGTGCTATGGTCTGACAGAACCACACCTAAAGTGGCTACTGGACAGACGCCTTTCAGCTTGGTCTTTGGTGCTGAGGCAGTCATTCCCTCACAAGTGAGAGTGCCCACCCATAGATACAGATGCATAACCGAAGACAAGAACCAGGTGGAGATGGCAAGCAGCTTGGATAATATAGATGAGCTCAGAACCGATGCTCAAATAAGGATGGCCTCCTACAGATAGACAGTCGCCAGAAGGTACAACAAGAATGTCAAAGTCAGAGTCCTGCAGGAGAGAGACCTAGTTCTCAGAAAAGTCTTCCAGAACACCACAAACCAGCGAGCAGGAAAGTTCGCCTACAATTGGGAAGGGCCCTACCAAATAGAGAAAGTAATTGGGAACGGAGCCTACCGACTTATGACCATGGAGGGGAAACTCATCCAAAAGCCATGGAACATCGTACACCTGAAGAAATACTTCTTCTAAATGGGCCAACATCGCCAGAAATATGGGTCACTGCCGCCAGAAATATGGGCCACTGCCGCCAGAAACATGGGCTACTGCCGCCAGAAACATGGCATCTAATCTGCCAGATGCACCTCCACCAGAACCCAGATTTAATCTTATCAAACTTTGCAAACACATATTTAAACTTTCATGTTGTTCTTCTGTCTGCTTTGCTTCCTTTTCGCAAGATTTAAATTTTCTTCCGCATATTTAAAATCAAGAAATTTTTTTCCTTTTTGCATGTGTCATCAAAATTCGATTTTCTTTTGCATCAAAGTTTGATTTTCTTGTTGCATACATTTTTGAAATTTGATTGTCTTTCTTCATATGTTTTCGAAATTCGATTTTCTTCCGCATATGTCCTCAAATATTGCATCCCCCATCTTTGCCAAATTTTATCAGTTTTTCCAAACTAAGAACTGGTAACTAATCTGGTGGAGTGTATAATTTCTACAGAGGCGTGTGTCTTGTGACTAAGTTCCCACAACCAGGACATTACAGTCTCCTACACCACTTAGCACCCACGCAAAGCGTGGCACCTCCGACTAAGTGGGCGAACTAAATCCTAGGCCACCACTATATCAAAGGTCGACCATACAAACATAAGGCATGCATACAACAGAAGGTAGTAAGACAAAACTACAACAAACGATTACAATCAAAAGCAAACACTTACGATCGAAAGCAAACGATTACGATCAAAAGTTAAACATAAGAGTGCCACAGTATTCAACAGACACTTTGCTCCCTTGAGCAAAGACGAAGGTACTATAATTTTTTTTTGCAAACACTAACAGATCGGAAGTTCATGCCCCACAGAATTCACAAGCCGGGAAAAGAGTACAACAAAAGGGGAGTAACATCACTCCAGCAGAACTTGGCCCACAGCCTGGACATTTTCCTCTGGTGGAGGTGGAACTATGGCAGATCCTCTTGCAAAAACCTGGGTCTCTTGATAATTAAGAAGAACAACAGCAGGACCTCTCCCAGGATCATCAGCGACGTCCTCCTGATCCACAACCTCTTATCCATCAGCCTCCTGACCAGGGAGAGGAGAATCAACAGACTCCTCCAGATCCTCCGCCTCCACGTCAGAGAAGAGCATCCGAGTTAGGCGCCACAGGAAATTCCTCATACAGATGCTTCTCCTCTACAACTAGGTCCTAATCTTTGTGCCTCTCCGCCAGATATTCTTTGATCACCTCAACCTTGATATGCTGATCCGACCAAGCAAGAGCATCCCTCAGAGTCTTCTTCACCTCAGCACTCTTCCCCTACAGGGAAGAATGGACATCCAGGGCCTGTGCAAGCTCACTCCTTGCCCCCACCAAGATCTGCGCTAAGCTTTTGTCCTTTACCAGATTCCTCCGCCAACAATCCGTGAACCAAGTCCAACTCCTTCAGAGAAATTCTTCTAGCGCAGATCTGGGACCAGGAAGTAGCATCTGATCCAGAAAAGTCATATCCTCTGCAGACTTGGACGTACCGAAGCTTTCAGAAAATTTGAGCACCACTCCAGCAGGAACATCATCAACGAATCTGGGGGCAAAATAAGAGTGAGACTCAGAAAGATCTGCCACCAGGGGTCCATTTTCTGCAGGAGTAATTTCTGAGAGAGGGGACGGATTACGCCTTCCTAGAACCAGCAAGACCAGCAGAAGCAGAGCCAACTGCCTACAACTGAAGCAAACGAAAATTCCCACCTAAGATGATCTTAGTCGGAAATTTGGGGGCATTTGTTTGGGATAAAATTCGCACCTTCGGAATGCGACGTGGCATATTACGAATGGTAGGTCAAAAGGTCAAATGTCGGAAGGTCAAAAGGTCAAAGGTCGGAAGGTCAAAGACGATAGTCAAAGACCGAGGGTCAAAGGTCAAAGTCAAGAGCCGAGGGTCAAAGGTCAAAAGTCAATAGTCGAAGGTCGAAGGTCAAAGGTCAAAGGACGAAAGTCGACGTTATTGGAGTCATCGGGTCAGACGGAACCCGAAATAACAAAAGACAATAGGCCAAACAAGGCAAAGAAACGTCTTGCAGCCCATTTGGAGAATGCATCCCACAAGAGAAAAGGTCAAGGAATATCCCCTAAATTTATGGGATTCCTCCTGCTGACCAGAAGATAAATGAGGAGGAAAATGTAACTGCTGAGGAGGAGATTAAATGTCAAGATTTTAAGCAATAAAGTGGATTGAATGCCAAGATTCCCAATAATAAGTGAGAATAACGGCTAGCAGCAGTATAAAAGAAAAGAGAGGAAGAAGGAAAGGGGGCATCTCAACATACCAACTCCAAGCATATACCCTACCAAAACACTAGTAATCAACCATAGATAAAATCCTCTTATTTGTATTCCTTTCTTCATTCTTTTTCCGTTCATAGTGAAATCTTGGCGGGATTCCGACTCCCCCCGTGGTTTTTTCCACATCGGGTTTCCGCGTCACCAAAATTCCGTGTGTTGTTCGTTTTTTTGTCGTTCCTTGTTCGTTAGACTCGTCATTATTTCGTTAATCCTCGCTTATAGACCGATCGCTTTAACCCGCAACCAAAATCGTAGACCCGGTAAATTTTTACCAAAACAATATCTAATTTAAATGATAGACTATTACTCTTTATTTATATAATCGAATTTGATCATCTTATTGGAGTATATACTTTTGATGAATGATTACTCTTATTTATATAATAAAAAAAATCCACCTTATTATAATTTTTTTGACGTGGAATAATTTTAATTAAGTTTATTTAAGTTTAGATATAGTCTAATTAAGAACTTTTATTTATAAACGGATGCATGATTACTCTTATTTATAATATATAGAATTTCATCACACCATCTTAATTTCGATGCAAGATAATTATACATTAACTATATACTTTAAATACCTTTTTTTAAGTTCAAAAGATTGTTGGTTAATATCTAAGAACAAACGATTACGTAGAATTATATCACCTCATTATAATTTTTCGATATGTGATAATTTTAATTTAACTTTATTTGTAGTCTTATTTATAGCTTTTTTAAGACTAAAAGTTTTTTTGTTGACATCTAATGATGAATGATTAGTATTGTTTATAATATAGAATTTCATCACCTCATCATAATTTGGAGAAATGGTTACTTTTATTTAAAATAGAAATTCATCGTCTTATTATGGTCTTAAGAGTTTTTTGAATACTTAAAAGATTTTGATTGATATCATATCTATGAACAAATAATTAGTCTTATTTATAATATAGAACTATAACCATATTATAATTTGTTGATGTGGGATAATTTAAGTAAAATTTGTAGTCTTATTTATAATATAGAATCATCACCGTACCTTATTTTAATGGATTATTTAACAACAATAATACCAACTATAGGGCGTCTTCCCCAAATAATACCAATTTCAATAAATCTGAGAATAATACATATTATCGGAGTAGTTAAACAAAAATAGTATAAGTGACTTTATAACCTGCTACATTAGGTCACCTAATTAATATTTAACCTGCTACTTATCCTTCATCCTCCTACTTAGACCTTGATAACGGGTGAACCGTGTCGGGACAGTTTCGGCTCGGGTCACTTTCGTGTTATAATAATCGGGTTGACTTCGGGTCGGGTCGGATAATTTCGGGTTCGAGTAATTCTCGGGTTTGTTGTTTTCATCTTTTTTAGGGATATCGACTCGTTTTCTATAATAATAGTCGGGTCAGTTTCGAGTTAGCTCGGGTCAATTCGAATTACAAGTCAAAATCAAGTCTTCAATTCGGGTGTCGGGTCGGGTCTGTTTTGTCAGGTCTATTTCTCCTTACTTCTCTCCTTCATCCTCTCTCTCCATTACCCTTCATCCTTCTTAAGTTTTTTTTAATTTATATACGTTTTGTTTAGATTAACGTATTGATTTTGGTGTAGGATTGTGTTGTTAGCTAAATTTGGTGAGGTTGAAGACTTGAAGAAAGAGAAAGACTGATGACATGAATGACGTTTAATGTCCCGTACGTTGAGTAAGTGAAAAGGAGTGAAGTAATATGAAATAAATGAAAGGCGAAAAAGGAAGGTGAATGGGTTCTACCGCTAACTGTTTATATATACTACTCTGGTTTAACTACTCCAAAAATACGTATTATTCCTCTGATTTATTAAAATTGGAATTATTTTTGGAAGACGCTCTATAGTTGGTATTATTGCCGTTAAATAAAATTAAAGGTGAAAAAGGAAGGTGGAAGGGTTCTACAGGTAACCGGTCACCTATACTACTCTTGTTTAACTACTCCAATAATACGTATTATTCTCAGATTTATTAAAATTGATATTATTTTGGGAAGATGCCCTATAGTTTGTATTATTGTTGTTAAATAACCCTATTTTAATTGTTTCAATGTGGGATAATTTTAATTTTGTAGTCTTATTAAGACTTTTTTTAACTCAAAATATTGTTGGTTGATATTTAAAAACAATGATTACTCTTATTTAGTAGAAATTCATAACCTCATCATAATTCTTCGATGTGGGAGAATTACTTAAGTTGGTTGATGTCTAAGGAAAAAATTATAATTAGTCTTTTGTGTATAGTCTTAAGAACTTTTTTAAGACTCAAAAGATATTTGTTTGATAAAACTTTATAATTTTTCGGATGTGGGACAGTTTTACTTAACTTTCATCTTATTATAATTTAGTCTTATTAAGAGACTTTTTAAGATTTAACATTTTTTTTATTGATATTTATATTATAAAGTTTCATCACCTTATGTGAGATTATTTTTATTTAACTTTGTAGTCTTATTAAAAGACTTAAATGTTTTTTATTGATATTTAAGAACGAATAATTTGTCTTATTTATAATATAGAATTCATCAACTTATCATAATTTTTCGATGTGGGATGATTTATTTAAGTTTATAGTCTTCCATCAGCTCGTCAATTTTTTTTCGATGTGAGATAATTTACTTAAGTTTATAGTCTTAAGAGCTCTTTTTAACTCATGATTATAATACGAAGTATAGAATTTCATCACAATTTTCAATGTGGAATGATTTTAAGTTTGTAGTGTTGTATATTAAAAACTTTTTCAAGACTCAAAAGTTTTTTTGTTGGTATTTAGTTAACAGGGTTGTATTTAAGCATTTAAAATATTCCACTTTTAGTATAAACATATGGATTATCTTATTAAAAATCCATCACCTATTATAATTTGTCGATGTGGGATAAATTTAACTAAAATTTGTAGTCTTATTTATAATATAGAATCATTACCGTAACATATTTTAATTGTTTCGATGTGGGATAATTTTAAGTTTGTAGTCTTATTAAAACCCTTTTTAAACTCAAGACTACAAAATCATGAACTCATCATAATTTAAAAAACATTGATATAGAATTCCATCATAGTTTTTTTAAAAAAAACAAAAGTTTTTTTCTTGGTTGATAACTTGATATTTAAAAACAATGATTACTCTTCTTTAGTACAAATTCATTACTTCATCATAATTTTTCGATGTGGAGGAATTACTTAACTTCGTTGATGTCTAAAAATTTTTATTACTTTTATTTATAATATAGAATTTCATCACCTTATTATAATTTTTTTTATTTAAGTGTATAGTCTTAACAACTTTTTTATGACTCAAAAGATTTATGTTTGATGAAACTTTATAATTTTTCGAATGTGAGATAATTTTAATTAAGTTTACCATCTTAATATATATTTTAAGACTCAAAATAATTTTTTTTTTTGAAAAAAAGACTCGAAATATTTTTGGTTAATATCCAATAGCACATGGTTACTACGGAGTATTATTTATAATATAAAGTTTCATCACCTTATTATAATTTTTCGATGTGAGATTATTTTTACTTAAGTTTGTAGTCTTATTAAGAGACTTTTTAAGACTTAAAAGTTTATTTGATTGATATTTAATAACGAAGGATTAGTCTTATTTATAATATAGAATTCATCAACTTATCATATTTTTCGATGTGAGATAATTTATTTAAGTTTATAGTCTTTCATCAGCTCTTTTTAAGATTAAAAAAAATACATCATTACTTTTGTTGATAATATAGAATTTCATCAACTCACTGTAATTTTGTAAATGTGGGATGATTTTAAATATGCAGTGTTATATATCAAATAAAGTTTTTTGGTCGATATTTTAAACCGAATGATTACTAATATTTATAATATAGAATTTTATCACCCCATAATAATTTTTCAAAGTGTGATAATTTAAAATTTTTTCTTTGTCGATATTTAAACCCGAATGATTACTCTTATTTATAATATAAAATTTCATCATCTCGATGTATGATAATTACTTAAGTTTATAGTCTTAGAAACTCTTTTTGAGATTCAAAAGACTTTTGGTGGATATCGAAGAACGAATTATTACTCTTTATTTATAATATAGAATTTCATCATCATATTATAATTCGTCGATGTGGGATAATTTTAAAACTGTTATATGTTATAAATTCGTCACATAATGTGAAACAAATGATATGAAATTTATACTCTAATGAAATCATTTTTTACCACGAATCTAATTATTTCCTTTTTATAATTTATTTTATGATAATGTTTTAAGAAAAATGAACTTTAAAGGTTTTCACGTCATAATTGTAAAACATCATATTAATATAATAGATTAAATATATATTGTAATAATCAAAAGATTCCCTAATTGATTTTTTATTATTTATGATACTTTTCTAATTTGAATTTTTGATTAAACGGACAAATGAGATCGCTCGAAAAGAGCCTTATATATAAATTGATAATTTAAACGCAATTCATGCGATTTTCGCATGGGCTAACATTTTTAAAAATTTTTAATAAATGATATGGCATGAAGATTTGAAGTAAGAAAATACAAATTGAAAATAAAAAACGTTAAAAATATTCAAGAAAATTAATTATATATATATATTTCCCTTTTTGTTAAATTTAAGATTTTTTTTTGTGATGTTACATGAGTAAATACAACTTTTAATTTGCTATAAATATGAAAATATCGATTAAAAAAGTATTTTAATGTATTTGTTCGATTAACATTTTACGTAAATCTAATTTCTCTACTATATGAGTTGAGTTATGAATCAAAACTAATTATTTAATTATTCTGAGTTGAGTTATGAATCAAAACTGATTATTTAATTATTCTAATTTCGTAAACTTTTTTTCCATATAACGAAGCACGTAGTACCTAGAATTACTATATCCCCGCCTTTTTTTGAGCGAAAAGATTATTTCATTAATAAAAAGTCATACGACATCTACAAATTATATTGAAATTGAACGGATACAATACTATAAAATTTGAGTAAAATAAATTCTCGTTAAAACAAAGATCTCTCACTATGACTTTGATCTCCGCTTCTGCACATCCTCTTTCAACATATCGCTGTTTAATGATACAACTTTTCACAAGAGAGTCTTCGGATCCTCCAAAGTTTTGAAGAGAATCGATTTCATCTAACTTGATAAGTTGTAGCCGCCAATCTGACATAATATGAGATATCATATAAAGAACGATTGTGGTACTGATCTTCCACGTCCTCTCTGCTATCATAGATTGAACATCTCTCCTAAAAGAGAGAGCGAAATCCATCAATTGATGGGGGCGAAACTCTCCAAAAGGAGAGGACAATTATTATAACTATAATACTAAGGGGGTGTTTGGTTCAAGGTTTTGGGATGGATTGGAATGGATTTGATCCATTCCAATGTTTGGTTGCAGCATTTAGGATTGGAATTAGAATCCCAATGGATTCCAACTTCATCACAATCCTTTGGAATCTCATCTCCTACCCCAACCTCAAGTTTCTAACTCCATCCCACCTTAACACAAACACAATTCGTTCCACCCTCGAACCAAACAACCGTAAACAAGTTTGGATATCTAACCCAACCCTTCATATAATCACATTCCATTCCAATCCATTATTATACTTCGAACCAAACGCCCCCTAATACTGTTACGATACTAAAACTATATAATTAATTAAAATTGGGGGGGGGGGGGGGGTTACCACCAATTAATGGTGGAAGCCCAAAACTTTTTTTTGGAGGCTAGGGTTTTCAGGAGGGGAATATATTCTCACCGTTTTTTCGTTATTAGCTTCTTTTCCCTTATTTATTTAATTTACTAGATTAAATTTCGTGCGTTGTACTGGTTAGTTAGCTTATTTACATTGAAAAAAAAAGTTATATATTTAAACTATGTCATCAGTTGTTTATATTGAAATAAAAAAACCTCATATAAAGATTAAGAAATAAGAGTAAATTGATATTTTATACCTTAAATAACAACATTTATCAAACTTTATACCTTGAATAACTTTCTCTCAAATTAATACGGAATCTTTAATACTCCCTCCGTTTCTTTTGATTGTTTGCATTTACTTTTTCACATTTGTCAATGCATGTTTTCTTTTATCTATATCTTTAGTTACGCATTTCTAAAAATTATAAAATTTTGATATTTATAACGTACTCGATTAGACAATTTAAACAAGATCTCACGTGACTATATTTTATCTTAAATATTAGAAGTTACATTTTCACTCACCTGAGTAGTACCCAAAATCCAAATCCAAATGCAAACAATCAAATGAAACAGAGAAAGTAGATTATTAAGAAAAATTAATATTTAATAACACAAATTTAAAGTTTCTTTTAATTTAACAAATTTCAGTATTGCAGAGATAATAATTAATATTCATAGTATTTCTCTTTAAGACAATACTCGATAAATATTTGGGTTGATAATTGAGATATCTATCTAAGAATCAATAACGACTACAATTTATAGTCATAGTATCACCCCGTTATTATAATCTTTCAATGTGGAACAATTCTACTACTTCCTTCTGTCTTCTTCCCATATTATATTTTTGTTCGCATTTCTATATTTGAAATCTAAGATCGAATGATTATTATTATTATTTATAATGTAGAAATTTATCACCTTATTATAATTTTTCGATGTGGGATAATTTTACTATTTTTATATGTAATATATTCATTACTTTGAGCAAATAATATGATATTCATAACTTTATAATAATTTTTCGATGTGAGAAAATTTTATCCACGTTTATAGTCTTAAGAGTTTTTTTAACACTCAGAATGGACAATTTTACTTAAATTTATTATAGTCTTAAGAGTTTTTCTAGAATTCAAAAGATGTTTGGTTGATATCTATGAAATTCACCACTTGGTAATAATTTTTTGACGTGGGAAATTTTATTCAAGTTTATAGTCTTAAGAAATTATTTTAAGACTCAAAAGTGTGTGATAATTTTACGATTATGCTCTTAAGGGCTCTTTTAAGACTCAAAAGAGTTTATTTTTCCATATAAGTTACTATATTAAGGACGGACGATTACTCTTATTTACATAATAGAATTCGATCACCTTATTATAATTTTGGACAAATAACTACTCTTATTTGTGTAATAGAATTTCATCACCTTGTTATATTTTTTCCGATGTGGGATAATCTTACGTAATTACTCAAGTCTTTTTTTAAGACTCAAAAGATTTTTTTTATTGATATTTAAGAATGAATGATTAATCTTATTTATATTATAGAATTTCATCACCTCATTAGATTTCCAATGTATGATAATTTTGACTTGAGTTTAAATGTAGTCTCAAGAACTCTTGGGATACTTTTTTTATATTGATAATCTTAAAAGATTTTTAAGACTCAATAGAGTTTTGGTAGATGTCTAACAAAGAATAAATAGTCATATTTATAAAATAGAATTTTATCACCTCATCATAATTTTTACATTGGGGTAATTTAATTAAGTTTGTGGTTTTAAGTACTCTTTTTAAGACTTAAAAGAGTTTTTATTAATATTTAATAATGAATGATTACTCTTATTTCTAATATAGAATTTCATCACCTTGTTATAACTTTTCGTTGTGGGATAATTACTGTCTTATGAGCTCTGTTTAAGACAAAAAAATACTCATGATTACTCTTATTTATAATATAGTATCATCTTCTTATTTTAATTTTTTCGATGTGGGATAATTTTAAATTTGTAGTCTTATTAAGATTTTCGTTAAGACTCAAAAGTTTTTTGCTCGATATTAAAAAACAATGATTACTCTTATTTATAATGTAGACTTTCATATATAGCCTCATCATAATTTTTTTTATGTGGAAGCTATTTCAGACTCAAAAGATTTTTGGTTGATATCTAAGGACGAATGATTACTCTTATTTACTAATCCGTATAATATAGAACTTCATCACTTTATTAATAATTTGTCGATGTGGGATAACTTTACTATTATTTGTATTCAAGGTGATTACTCTTATTTATATACTTCTGTAGACACCCGCATTTTGACTACTTGTGTCTATAGCAGTCTCCAACAAAACACCCGATGATGATCGGACGTAAACATGCTTTAATACGCTCGAATACGGCCTCAGAATCCATAGTATCCAACGTGGGCACTTAGCGGAGTGTGAATCTCTCAAAACGACCTCAAATTAAGACTCAGTGGGTCGTTTCCAATAAAATAAAGCTATTTTGAGCTAAAACCGCCACCAAGGGCAAAACCATCTTTTGCGACCAAGCCGAAACCGGTCAAAGTCGAAACCCGAAAACAAAAATCCCAAAATGCGTCCAAATACAAAATCAATCAAGGTCAAACGGAAACAAATCATGCCTTGAATAGCTTGGATATCAATCCGTATTTTGAGCGATTTCTGATACGCGTAAGTTCAACTGTTCGCAACCAGGCGTCCCAGAACTGAGCCGCCTCAGCTGGGGCGCCCGAGTCTTGAATCCCCTCACTTCGAGCGTCCGAATAATGAGCTGAAACATTTCGAAAAAACTCTATAAATACACCCTTACCTCCGACGTTTCAAGGGTAACACTTCACTTTCTCGAAACTCATTTTTAGAAAACCGAGAGCCTTTCCCATCCCTAAACACACCTTAAATCACCTACATTCTCGATTATTCTCGTGCCTACACCGCCGCTAGACGAGCCTGTGTTCCGAGATTTTAAGCATGTAGGTTGAGGGTGTAAACAAACCCCGTTTCTCTAATCTCTTTCTCTCTTATTTTCGTTTACTGATTACTAACTAACTGCTAACCTTTATTTTATTGTTATACTCCCTCTGTTACAAAATATAGGTAGTTTTAGCCATTTGCATATTTATTAAGCAAAACACTTTAAATGGTATTAATTTGCTTTGGAAATTGAAAAATGCTCCTACAAACCAATGAAAGAAGAGAAAATGCACAGAAAAATGCAAAACAACTTATCTTGACACTAACTACTAACTCGACTATAAAATACTCGTCCTTTTACGTATCGAATACAAAGGATGACGGGATAAGGAAACACGGATACAAGAGCAATGCACTCAAAGTTGCCGGCCGCTTATCCCGTCACCCCGCGTGTTTGGTTATTTATGGCGAGTCAACCCCCCAAAACGCCTTTACATTTTTGTTCATATTAATATCACATCTACTCCCTCTGTTTCATTGATATCTTCCACATTTCCTTTTTCAACAATTTCTTTGATTTATTCCACTTTTTTTTTTATCACACTTCTCTCTTACCTAGGTGACCCACTTACTTTAATCCCTCTCTACTTTTAGTTATTTTATTGTTTTTCTTAAGAAATGTGCCACTTTTAAGGCGGAATGAATCATTGAAACAGAGGGAGTAACATTTTATTCTCGTTCCTAACCATCAAACATTTATACTACCGTCTTTTATATTTCCGTCGTATATAAATACCACGTATTAATTACAAAACTATTTTCAAACTTGATTCGAGCAAATGTTCGGTGACGCTAAATCGAACGTCGTAGGTCCTAAAAGGAAAAATTACGACGTCAAAATGCAAAGGACCTAAGTTTTGCGACGACAAATCGAACCTTCATATCGAACGCATTCGATAATAAAACACTGCCCAAAGTCCGTATAACACCCGAATAGGATGCACCGGAGGCGGCGTCCATATTTTCAGGCGCGCCGCCCCAGGCGTCTATAGGTCAGGGCGCCTCATGGCGTGCGCCCGGCCCTACGGGTAGTGACGCGATCGCAGTTGTTTATTATCGAGTGTATGCGATTATCATTTTCAAATATCGCTCTTTTCTGCCCGATGTTGACTCCGTAAACAAAATGTCGCGCATAAAAGAGGGTAATCGACAATCGAAGTGGTAGGAAACCCTATGACGTCAATCCGAGAGTCGTACGACCCACGCGACCCAATAACGACATCGCAATACGAAGGGCTTTGATCTTCGTACCAAGTCGATATAATCGATTTATCATAAAAGTGAATCGGTTTGGGACAAGTACCTCATTATTGCAAAATGAGATATCGTAGACTACCGACGTAGTCCACAACGATACGCATTTCGCTTAGGGAACAATACTTGCGACTTTAGTTGACGTGCGCTAATCAATCGCGCGTTTCCTTTTCAAATTTACATTTCGTCTTTATTTTTATCCTTTTACGATTCTGAGCGAATGTCTCATTTTGTAAGTCATATACCTGTAGACACCCACATTTTGACCGCCAGTTGTCTATAGCATCTTCCAAAGAACACCCGATGATGATCGGACGTAAACATGGCTTAATACACTTGATTTTCGGACTCGGAATCAATAGTAGTTGGCACGAGCTTTTAGCGGAGTAAAAATCTCACCAAACAGACCTCAAATTCAGGCCTAGTGAGTCGTTTTCAGTCAAATGAGACTAATTTGGGTCAAAACCGACACTAAGGGCAAAACCGTCTTTTAGCGACCGGGTCAAACCCCGGTCAAAGGCATTCCCGAGCCACAAATATCTGTCACGCAGCTTTCGAGAATCCAATTCATAATCAAAAACCACAAAAATCAGCCATGGAGAAGAATTAGGCAACTAAAACTCTCCCTTAAGGATAAAAATCGATCTCTAAATGAGACTATTACCCGGCCCAGACCCACTCGATCGAGTGGATCAGCTCACTCGATCGAGTGGACTCATAAAATCAGCCAAAACCAGGTAATTCGTCCCATACAAGCAAGTCTCTTCTATCCACAAACGGAGTCCTATTCCATCCACACCGCTTGTTTCTTCCTCCCGAAGCAAGCCTTTTCCTATCCGGAACATGAGTTTCTTCCCATCCAAGCCAGCAAACCTCCCCTATAAATACACCCCCTTGCAAACACAAAATACATTCAAGTCACATACAATTCCCGACATCACATAAACAATTGACAACACAACAATTCTAATCCCGACATACACAAGTTACAACCCGAAATTCCAACAATACTAGGCTTATTATATCCCGACGTTCCCTCTAGAAATCCTATAGGATTCCCGACCATTTACAACTCGAAATTCTTGGCAATTTTAGGCAAACCATATACAAACCCGAGAGCAAAACTCGCCAAATCCCCTCCCTAACCATACACACCATAACTCACCTATATACATCTTAACGCTCCCGCGCCTAGGCCGCTACTACGAGTCCGTTTTCGAGATAATCAAGCATGTAGGTTGAGGGTGTTACAAATCCCGACTTCTCCCTTTTCTTCTCTTTCTCTCGTCCGTCCGTCTTTTTATACGGGTCGTCGTCGCGTCTTTTTTTATTTTCTCGTTCCTAATATCGATATTATCGTACTATTTTCAATAAAGAGTCGTCCCTAAGGATTCGATATCGACTCTATAGTCGAATATCGGATCTAAAGGAATCAATCATTAAAACTATTTTAAGCATAATCTCGTTGATGCCGAAATAATCGTCACATAGTCCTAAAAAGACTAATTACGACATAACAACGCGGAGAGATTTATTTCGATTTAAAACAATTTCTAGACATATTTTTTTCCTAAAAATTGCTCTAAGTATTGGATATTGATTTCATAATCAAATATAAATATTGACGAGTATCGAAATTTAAGTCGGGTATAAATTATGCCATATTTTTTACATGACTTAGCGAAATAATCGGTTTTCAAAAATTAAAAGCAATTTCGAGATCAATACTGAAATTGCAAATCGAGTCACCACTCGAGCAGGGGGCACTCGATCGAGTGCCATAGCCACTCGGTCGAGTGACACCCCAATAAATCGGCAGAAACTTTTTTCAAGGGACACTAGACCAAGTCCCTCCATGACTTGGCCGAGTAGCCCCAATTACGCCTAAATAAACGCGTCCTACACGCTACAAGTCTCGACAAACCTTTTTCAAACGATTTCGGTCAACACATGTCAAGTCTATCACGTGAATCTAGTCCTTTCAAAACCGCGTCGTGTCATGTTTACATCTTCTAAATTGGTATCATCACAATTGTCGTTTGTCGCATTGTAATTCCGGGTGGTATGCCACTCGTATATTGTAATCCGTTGTCGCTTTTTTTTATTTCGTTGTTAGTTTTATTGTACTAAAATGAACATCACATGCTAAAACAACTTTGACGTTAGTTTAGATGCATTAAACGACGTAGTTAAACATAATTCACATGTTTAGTAAAAACGCTGTTCGCATATCATTCAACCGTCAAACTAACGCGCGTACACCAAAAACGAACGATATCTAAGTAGACGCCGCTAAGTGCGGGCGGGGTTGGGTGATCTCTGTGAGCTTCCCAACACGTACCCTCACCCCTTACTCAGAACCATGGTTTCCGGATGTCCGAAACCATTGGTATACGAGAGTCATTCAATACACGATTACCGATAATGTCGGTATCGGTATCGCAATGCAAAGGGACGAACCCCATAAACTCTGTAATCGGAATGGGCCGTACTCTGTGCATGACCCACTAAGACATAGAGTGGGTTCGAACGGGCCCGAACACCCACAAAGTTCGGTGGCGACTCCAACTTCGATTTAAATTTCAATTCGAGATCCATCTCACATGAGATTCATTCGCCGCCATAAACCCGCGCATGGCCGCGTCGGGGTGAACCTATGTCATGTCCACAATACTGACGACTTCCTAGTCAGATTCGGTATATGACGTCTCGAGACATCGAGGCTTCAGGATCAAGCTAGCATCACGCTTTGGTCCCGAACCCGGCCTGTCCAGACGCCCAAGGTCAGGCGCCTGCACATCAGGCCGCCTGCCCTCAGGCGTCTGAATTCCAGACCGCCTCACTTCAGGCGTCCGAGTTCCAAGCCGCAAACTTTTCCGCATTCCAGCCTTTGTTCTCTTGTCAATACGTAACGTAATACGTATTTGATTTGAGTTTGTTCATTATCCGGTTTACTGTTTCAATTTACGATTCATTTACGAGTTCGTTCATTATTTACGTTACCATTTCTAACTCGATTATATTATACTTTTCGCTCGTTGTATTGTGAATTCCGGGTTTTATTCCGCCCGTATAATTGGTAATTTACATTTAAGTTGTTTATTTACATTGCGTGGCATTTACCGTTTTCTAAACGAACCCACTTGCTAAATTTAACTTCGACAATAATCTTAGATGCATTAAATGACGTAGTTAAACCTGTATCTTCGCATGCGTAGCTTAAAATGCTGTTTGCATATCATTTAACCGTCTTACTAACGCGCGTACACGAAAACCGAACGATATCTTAGTAGAGGCCGCTAAGAGTGGGTGGGGTTGGGTGTCCTTCGTGGGCTTCCCAACACGTACCCTCACCCCTTACTCAGAACCATTGGTTTTCGGATGCCGGAAACCGTTGGCAAACGAGAGTCATTCGATAGACGATATTCGGTAACCCGATGTCGATACCCATATGCAAAGGGACGAACCCAACAAAGCTCTAGTACTAAAGCGGGCCGTGCTTCGTGCACGAAGCGCCCAAGTATAGAGTGAGTTCGAATAGGTCCGAACTCCCATAAAGTTCGGTGGCGACTCCAACTTCCATTTAAATTTCTACCCGAGAACAATCTCACCACGAGATTCATTCGCCTACCCAAACCCGCGCGTGGCCGCTTCGGGGTAGACCTATGTCATGTCCACAACTCCGTAATAGAAATCCATCACCTTATTATAATTTGTCGATGTGAGATAATTATTGGTTGATGTCACCTTACTTGAGAGTTTGTTTTAAGAGTCAAAAGATTGTTGGTTGATGTCTAAGGACGAATTATTATTAGTCTTATTTATAATATAGAATTCCGTCACCTTATTATAATTTTTTACTTAAGTGTATAGTCTTAAGAGTTTTGATATTTTTAAGGGTTATTTCATAACAATAATACCAACTATGGGGGTGCTTCTTATATTAATACCAACTATACGTAATCCCATTTTAATATGAACTATCCCCACATTAATCTCTCTTTAGAACAAGTTACCGGCTACCTGATGAGCCGGTTCTCTTTTCCTTTTAATTTCTTTTTGAATTGAAGTCCCCTCCCACCATACTCTGTACACTTCCTCTCTCGTTACTACGTACTCTTCTCTCGCCATTGTTGAACTCGACATCTCCTATCGCCATTGCTTTTCTTAAATTTTTTAAAATTTTGGTAAATAAATTAGAGCATCTGACGTTTACAAAAAAAAAATCTGACATTTGAAGGATACGAATTAGAGGAGGATCCAGATGAATAACCACATCTCATTGTATCAATGAGGGTTTTGAAGGTTGATAATGGAGGATGACTTTTAATTTGATGAATAAAGGGGAAGAAGAAGAAGAGGCGCACCAAAACCTAGCAGGTCACAATTACCGGTTTTACAGGTAAAAAAAGGCATTGGTTATAAAGAGAGATTAATGAGAGGATAGTTGATATTAAAACGGGATTACGTATAGTTTGTATTAATATAAGAAGCACCCCCATAGTTGGTATTATTGTTATGAAATAACCCTATTTTTAATACTCAAAAGATTTTTGATTAATATCTAAGTGCACATGATTACTCTTATTTATAATATAGAATTTTATTACCTTATTATGATTTTTCGAAGTGAGATGATTTTATGTTTGTAGTCTTATATAGTAAATGTATTTTTAAGACTCAAAATTTTTTTGATCGAGATTTAAAACCGAATGATTACTATTATTTATAATATAGAATTTCATGCATCACCCTATCATAATTTTTCAATGGTGGGATAATTTAAATATTTTTCTTGATCGATATTTAATTAAAATCGAATGATTACTCTTATTTATAATAAGAAATCCATAATTTGACTGCATTGGTCCCTATCAAAATGGTTTCATGCCGGGACGCTCATGCAGTGACAACATTCTTACTGCACACGAGCTCTTGGACTTCATAAACAAAAACAATTCTCAACATGGTGGAGCAATGACCTTCAAGATAGATATTTGCAAGGCCTTCGACAGAATTGATTGGAGCTTCCTTCAAGCTACTCTTAAAGCTATGAACTTCCCTCCAAATCTTCTTCACCTCATCATGAACTGTGTTCAATCAGTCTCCTATGAAGTTCTCTTTAATGGCTCACCTATTAAGCATTTCCAACCGACCATAGGACTTCGACAGGGGAGATCCCCTTTCTCCTTACCTTTTCATCTTGTGTATGGAAGCTCTATCTTCAAATTTGACTGCTGCTCAAAGCTCAGGTAGACTTCGCGGTATCAAAATCAATCGGCAAGCACCTATGATCAACCATCTTTTCTTCACCGATGATGCAATCTTCTTCACTCATTGTGATAGCAGCTCTATCAACACCCTTAAAGGAATCCTTCATGATTTTTGTCAGGTCTCGGGCCAAAGAATAAACTTTGACAAATCTGCAATGCATTTTGGCCTCTCCACTACTTTGGCAAATGCTATTAACAATATTATAGCTTTTCACATCAAGAACAATAGGGATATAGGAAATTATCTGGGCATACCACTACTCATACATCACAATAAGAAGGCATTCTACAATGATCTTATTAACCGGCTTAAGCGAACGATCTCCTCGTGGAATGGCACATTACTTTCCCAAGCAGGACGCCTGGTTCTTATTTCCTCTATTCTCTCCTCAATTTCAATTTACTTTCTAACGGTCTTTCGTATTCCGATTAAGTGTTGCCAGAAGGATTAACTCTCTTTTGGCACATTTCTGGTGGGCGATATGCGGAGGAAGTATGACTATTCACTTGAGAAGTATAGATTTCATTAGTTTGCCTAAATGCGATGGCGGTATTGGTATACGTAATGTTGCCTGCTTCAATCAAGCACTTCCAACTAAAGTTGCCTGTAAAATCCTTACAAATTGCGGCACACTCATTAGTAAAGTCTTCTCTGCTAAATATAAATGCTTTGTCCATTCGATTGATAGCTTAGTAAGCACGAATTACAATGGCTGCTCTTGGGAATGGAGAGGTATCCTTTGGAGAATTAGACTTATTCGACAACAACTCGCTTGGAGCATTGGAAGTCATTGCTCCCTCAACATTTGGAATCATTGTTGGGTTCACGAATCTATTCCAGTGCCAAAGACGGGCATTGATATGACTAACACTGGTTCCCTTCCTGAGAGCATCAAACACCTTCTTCACCCGGATGGTAGATGGAATGAAAACTCCCTCTCCCAACTATTTTCTACCGACTGGCTTAAGAAAATAGCCTCCATTCACATACCCCACTTCGACAAGGATGATTCCCCTTATTGGCTTCCCATAACTGATGGACAATACACGGTTAAATCAGGCTACAAGGCAGTCTTCAACTCAATCAGAGATCGCTTCCCACGACTACAACTAGATAAGGCCCACAACAATATCTTCACCTCCTTTTGTCGTCGACAACTATGGAAACTAAATTGTCCTAATAAGTGGAAAATATTTCTTTGGAGAATCATAAGTAATAGCCTACCCATTGGAGCGTCCTTTCTCAAAAGAAATATTAAATTTGATCCTCACTGCATTTTCTGCAGAAGCTCGGACGGAAATGATATCGAAACCGCCTCCCACCTCTTAAGAGATTGTCCTTTCTCATCTAGAATCTGGCTTGGTGGAACTCTGGGTATCAGATGTGAAACCAATTCCAACATACCGCTCCCTATTTGGATTATCAACTAGATCAGGTTCCTCCTCACAACCACAAATGATGATACTCTCATTGCTAGCTTCATTGGCACCCTTTGGTCCATCTGGATAGCAATAAATCATGACATCTTTAATGGTGCTCCTTCGCCCGCTGAAGCTGTTCTAAACCTCATTAAAACCTATAAACCAATCAAGGCCAGCAAGGTGGATCTCAATGCGGATAAAGGTCCCAAGCATTCGAGGATTTCTCTACGAGATGGCTCTCTTCTTCATTTAATCGGTTGCGCCTCTTCAACCTGCTTGGTTACCACGATTGATGTGGATGCATCTTGGCTTCCGGATTATAGCGCATCCTGTGGATGGATCACAACTTCGTCACAAGGTATCATCATCTAAGAATACCCGAACCTTCACCTCTAACTCTCCAATTTTGGCGGATGCGTTCGGCCTTCTGCAAACTAGTACCTGGGCTCTCAAGCGTGGCCTTTTTCACTTAATTTTGCGAACTGACTGCCTTGGATTACTTGAAGTAATCGCAGCGGAACAATCCCCCATCAACGAGCTTAGAGGATTCATTGGCGACTTCCTTGAATACTCATAGAATTTCCACTGTTTATCTGTACAATTTATTCCTAGAGTTCTAAATAAACGCGCTCATGGACTAACCATTACAGCACGGAAAACTGTTAAAACTAGTTGCAATAGCTGGCAAAAAAAATTTAAAAAAACAAAAAAATAATAAGAAATCCTATCACCTCATCATAATTTTTCGATGTAGGATAATCTACTTGCGGTTTATAGTCTTAAGAGCTCTCTTTTTTTAGATTCAAAAGATTTTTGGTAGATATCTAAGAACAAATGATTAATTTTATTTATAATATAGAATTTCATCACCATATTACAATTTGTCGATGTGGGATAATTTTACGACTATTATATGTAATAAATTAATCACATTTTTTTCGAATAAATAATATGAAATTAATACTCTAATAAAAACTTTTTCTACCACGAATCTAATTATTTCATTTTTATAATTTTTTTTACGATAATTTAAAAAAAATGAACTTTAAAGGTTCTTACCTAAAAATTGTAAAACATCACATTAATATAATAAATTTAACATATATTATAATAATTAAAAGATTCTTTAATTGATTTTTTTTATTATTGACGATATTTTACTAAATTGAGTTTTGATGAAACAGACCAATTGATAAGTGTAGTTTGTAGTGCTTATTTGCATGTGTTTTGGTCCCATTTTCCTTGTGCAATCGCTCCTTGGGAGCGATTTATGGGCTTCTTATGCTTCCTTTAGTTCGTTTCAGGTTCCCGAGACCGATTTGGAAGAGTTGGAGCAATTCCGACTCTATACATACACATTTTGGAGCCAACGGAGTGAAGGAACGATGACTCGATGCCTTGGAATCGACCCCGAGACCTTGGGACCCAATCCCGAGCCTCCGAGACCCGATCCCGAGTCCCGAGAATCGGCGCGAAGCCCATGAGAGGCAAGGAAGGACCAAAGAGCGTTTAAGGAAGGCATACAAGACCCTTCCCGGTCGGGATAATAGCCTTCCCGATCGGGAAGGGATGCACATTTAGAAGCGCCACTGTGGGTCCTTCCCGGTCGGGTTGAGCCCTTCCCGATTGGGATGGCAGAACCCTTCCCGATCGGGATGATCCGTCCCGGTCGGGATGGGCTACAGCTCACCCGCATTTCTTCTTTTCTTCTCCTTCATTCTTGTACCCATATATATACTCCCTTCTTGTAGTTTTAAGACATCTTATCTTATCCTAGATTAGTTTAAGCCTCCATTAGCATCTAAAACCCTAGATTTACTCTCACTCATTAATCTTAATCTCTCTTTAATCTTTAGTTAATTATTGTAATTAGTTCTTGTATTAAGAGGATACTTGAAGAGTTCTCCAAGCTTGACAACCTTGGGTTTTATTTGGGTTCTTATTTATACAAGATTTCATCTTTTCATCTTCATAGTGTTGGTATAATCATCTCTACTCTTAATCTTTGTCTATTCAATCTTGTTTCATCTTTTTATATTTTTATTGTTGTTAGTTGTTCATAATGAATGCTTGGATGTTTAGTTTGTTTTCTCTTGTTGATGTTATGAGTAATTTGATAATGAGTGAGTAGTTTTCGTGTGGGGTTAGTAGGGGGATTAGGGGTAGATTATGGATGATTAGGGTTGATTAAGGGGAAAAGGTTATATCTTTGTTGTTAGTCACATTGTAGGCACTCTATGTGTTTGTTGATATGCTTGTGTGAGTTGTAGTGACTATGCTTCCCATACTTGTGTTCATCTTCTCATTGATTGCTTATGTTGTGGAAATGTCGAGAATAGTTTAGTCGCGAGAGCGCGGACTAGGGTCTAAGTTGCGAGAGCCCGGACCCATCTTGGCATCGGTCTAAGTTGCGAGAGCCCGGACCGACTCTAGTAACTAAGAGACACCTATACCCTTGATCACCCCAATTATCCTTCTACTCCTATGAACCCGACCTACCCCACTTCTTTCCATATTTGTGTTAAGCCTTCTAGTTAGCCATCGTTCTTTTAGTTTATTTATTAATTCGATCATTAGCTTAGTCATATCTCTTCTCCTCCATCATAGTTTTCCTTTTCATCTTCTTTGTGTTTGTTTGGTAATCTAGTCTCGTTGTAGGCCGACATAGTCTAAACCTTGATACCGTCCTCGTGGATACGATCCCGACTTACCCTAGCTACTCACTAGGTTAGTCGGTGTTATATTGATCGGCTAGGGACGTGACAAATCCCTACCATCAATTTGGCGCCGTTGCCGGGGACGGTGCATTGTTTAGACTTAGTTTGCTTATTCCTAGACTTAGTTACCCCTCTTTGTGCTCTCCCATCTTCTCTTGTGAATATTCTCTTGATTTTTCTTCTTTCCTTAGTGTTATCTCTTCTTTTTCTCTTTGTCTCTAGTTGTGTTTGCTATTGTCGTTGCCTAGTGCCCATAAAGCACTAGGTGTTCTTACGTTTGTTCTAGTGTGTAGTGTATGCCTAGGAGGGGAGGCGACTTCTATCTCTTTAATCCAGAGCCGGAGAGACTCTTTCGAGCCTTTCGCCAACGGACGATTAATCGGGTTAGAACCTATCAACCGAGTGCAAGCAATACTCATCAAGGGAAAGCCCAAGGAGCTGACTTGAACATTTCACCTCGAGAGACGGCCGGAGGGACCTTCATCAATCCCTTTGGTGATTCTTCTCCTAGTTCCCCCTCTTCATCTACATCAACACTCTCTACACCACCATCTTCTCCATTACATCTAAGAATGCCTAAGTTCTCCTCTCACTCCACATTCACCGAGGATGTCTTGCCGGGACCGAGTGCATTACCGGAAGCCTATACCGGGAATTTTGTGGCAAAGACTCAATTTATCCAACTCGTGGAGAGGAGCCCATTTAGTGGTTTGCCCACCGAAGACCCGCACCAACACATGGAGACCTTCTCCGATTATTGTGACGCTATATCTCAAACCGGGGTTACTCAAGATCAAATTCGTTGGGTATTATTCCCGTTTTCTCTTATTGGAAAAGCGAAGCAATGGATCAAGAGTCTCGATAGGGCAACCATGGGTATCGACACTTGGAAAAAGCTTGCCTTGGCGTTCTACCAAAAGTTTTACCCTCCGGAAAAGACGAAATTGCTTAGGGCCTCCATCACCGGGTTCCAACAAAGGGATGAAGAGAGCCTATATGAAGCTTGGGAGCGGTTTAAGTCTTTGGTAAGATCGTGCCCTCATCATGGACTCTCACAATGGTTCTTGGTACAACAATTTTGGAATTGACTTTATGAGGACTCGAGAGCTATTCTTAACATGGGCTCCAACGGTAGGTTTGCCGAGGTCGATGACGACCAAACATGGGCGAGAATCGAAGAGATGGCGGTGCACAATTCGCAATATTCTAGGCCTAGGAAGGCACATCGAGGAGGCATGCATGAGGTCGATGCTATCACTAAGTTAAGCATTGACCTTGGAGCTTAATTGAAAACACACATGGAGACTATTGACAAGAAGCTCCAAAGTCACCTCGACCAAGTCCAAGGTACTAGTTCCTCACACCATCAACCGATTCAAGAAGTGAATGCTTTGGGGTTCGCACCTCCTTTACCTTACTATGGGATGTGCGATATTTGTGGAATAGTTGGACATGATCCTATGTATTGCCGTGGAAGTATCGAGCAAGTGAACGCCTTTCAAGCGTTCAAGCAAGGTACCTCTTACTCTAATCAACTCCAAGCTTCCCAACAAGTCCCCCAACAACAAGCCTTTCAACATCAACAACAACATCGTCCTTATGTTCCACCTCCCTTAAGGGACAACAATCAAGGTTACCAAGGTTACATGGGTAGTCCAAGACCCTTCAACAACTTCAAGCAAAATAACCAAGGTACCTTTCACAACAACAATCAAGGGTTCCAACAAGGGAACTTCAATCAAGGCGGTTTCAAAGGAAACCAAGGCTTCCAACAACAACAAAACCACAATCAAGGCCTTAATCAAGGCAATTCTCATGGGTTCCAAGGGAACCGTCAACAAGCAACTCAAAATCAACAACAACAAAGCAAGCCTAGGAGCCGGTCTCCTACTCATTATTATGGCATTCCTCTCGCCATCACCGACACTCCAAATAATCCATCATCCCCACCTCGGGATTTTGACATTCAAAAGACTTTGATGGATATGCAAAAGAATACTCAAGATGTGCAAAAATGTCAAATGGATATGTCGAAAACCCAACAAGAGCTCTTTGCTTATGTTCAAGGGGAAAATGCGGTAAGAGATGCTCGTATGAAGATGCTTGAAACTCAAGTATCTCAACTTGCTTCGGGGAGCTCCTCAAGAAAAAAGGGGCAACTACCTTCTCAAGTTAAAATACCGATATTTGAGCATGTAAATGCTATCACCACAAGGAGAGGTACATCCTACAACCCCCCTCCGTATCCTATTGAGCAAGAGCCAATGCAAGAACCGACAATGGAGATGGCGTCTCCAACTCAAGGAGAATTGAGCTTTGATCATCCAATTGAGGAGCAAGTCCTTTGGGAGGTCGAAAACTCCCAAGAAGACAACCCTCCCCCACTTCAAGCACAAGAAAAAGGTAAAGGGAAAGTGTCAAGTGAGGAGTCCACCAATATTGAGAAAAACAAGGTTCAAATCAAGTTGCCTTTCCCAACAAGGCAAATGAAGACTAAGGTGGATGTCCAATTTGAAAAGTTCCTTAACATTGTGAAGAAATTGGATGTTAATGTCCCATTCACCGAGTTACTTACCCAAGTCCCGGCATATGGGAAATTCATGCGGGATATCCTATCTAGGAAGAGGTCCATCGACAAGGAAGAGATGATAGCGTTCACGAGGGTGGTGAGCGAGCTTATTCAAGGTTCCACGCTTCCGAAGTTGAAGGACCCGTGTAGTTTCTCTATCCCATGCACCATCGGCAATTACAAGATCGAGAGAGCTATGTGTGATTTGAGTGCGAGTGTGAGCGTTATTCCTTACACCATTTGTGAGCGATTAGGGATGACGGAGTTGAAATGTACGTCCATTACACTCCAAATGGCCGATAAGTCTCTTAACCGACCATTGGGAATGTTGGAAGACGTGCCGGTGCGAATAGGGAAGTTCTTCATTCCGGTCGACTTCATTGTGGTGGACATACCGGAGGATGCTAACACTCCCATCATCCTTGGACGCCCATTTTTACACACCGCCGGTGCCGTGATCGATGTAAAGAAGGGTAGGATCACTTTTCAACTAGGCGACGAGGAGTTAGTGTTTGACCTCCAAGGCAACACTTCGCCTATGACCGAGACATGTAATATGATCCATGCCACGGAAGACATCGATCTAGGGGAAGGATCGGGACAAAGCTTGAAGAAGTACTCTTATGTACTTGATGATTATGACTCCGAGAGTGAGGAGGATGAGTGCCCATGTCATGGGCTTGATGACAAGTTGAAGTGCAATGACAAGGAAGAAGATGAGCCTCCCTTGGGGCTGCATGAGGACCGGTGGACGTTTGGGTATGTCCCCAAGGACCAAAAGTACAAGTTCAAGTCGTTGAACTTGGAAGAGCGGGATGCCCCGGGAACGTCAAGGCAAGGCCATGAGGAGCCTTGGGATATGGTCGGTTATATGACATGCTTGATTGAAGACTTCTCTAGGGCCTTCGACTTGTTCTTACGTGCCCTTGATGGAGATGGAACTAGTTTTGGTTGTTGAAAAAGATTGAAGAAAACACCACCTTGGTTTGACGAAGTTCCTCAAGAACCATCTCATTGTATATATCTCTTTCTTGTAGTTAGTTGGATTTTTGTGATTTCTTGTTATTTGGTTTGATTGATGAGCGTTGTGAGGGAGAGAGTTTGATGTGTGCTTGAGTATCGTTTGATAGGTGAAGTGAGAACGCTCCTAGAGAGGATTGGCTATGCTATACCTTGGGTTGTAGGCACGAGGATCGGGTTTTTGAAGCTTGGAGCAAGCTTTTGGGGCCTTGGAAGTTGAAGAAGGCCCATCCCGGCCGGGATGAGGCGTCCCGACCGGGAAGGGTAAGGCTTCCCGACCGGGAAGGGTGCCTTCCCGATCGGGAAGGGTGCACCATATTTCGAGCTTCCTGTGAGTCCTTCCCGACCGGGATGAGGGCGTCCCGATTGGGACGGGTGAGGTAACCCGATCGGGATCAATCTTCCCGACCGGGAAGGTCCTCTGCTCCCCCTTTGTGATTCTTCTTCGCAAATCAAGTCCACCCAACCGTTTTATGCCCCCTCCCAACCTCCCTACTACTCCTTGTTCCTATCATATGACCCAATGCACCTCACTTTACACCGAGATCCACATCAAATCCCACCCCACTCACACCTTTACCACCTCTACCATGCGATGTTATCGAAAATGAAGTGGAAAAGAAATGATGAAGACAAGCACGTGCCTTTATTGATCTATGAGACGACGGAGAGAGTGAGTAGCTAACCTATGGTATGGCAACTATCCTTTCTTTTCCGTTTTTGTTGCTTGTTTTCCTTTGTTTATTCCCTTCCCCCTATACACTTATGTGTCTTGATGTCATGGGGGCCTTCGAGGCCTCGGTGGTGGTTGCTCCCGACTCTCGACGATGTGATTACGTCGAGAGTCAATCGATTAGTCCAATCTACAAGATTTTCACCCCCTTTTTAGGAGTTAGTCGGATTTGGACGGAATCCGGGCTAGGTGACTTGATTACACCTAGCCCTCCCCTCCCATTTCCTTTTATTTCCTTCTTTTAATTTTCCCCCATCCATATCTTTTTCTCGTCTCGGCCCTTGGTGACTTGATTACACCCCGGTCGGACACCTTCTACCTTTTTCTTCACTTTATTTTTGATTTTTAGTTTTATTTTCGTAGTTTCTTTTTCTTTCTTCTGTCTCTCCGCACCATACGATCGAGCATGAGGACATGGCTCGATTTAAGTGTGGGGGAGCGATATTCTAGTATAGCTAGTTTTATTTTCTTAGTTTTTTCGAAAAAAATCTTCAAAAACCCTAAAAATTTGAAATTTTTTCACAAAAATCAAAAAGATTTTCTTTTTGTGTCTTTTTTTTTGTGTGTCATTGTTTCGTACATTTTCTTTGTTGTGTGTGTTTTGTCCCCCTTTTTCCTTTTAGGTTGCTTAATCGCCGTTAATTTTGGAAAGCTTTGAAGATATCCGGTAACACCTTCTATCCCCCTTTTTCTCTTTATTTTTTGTGAAGTTGGAGAAGGTCGTGACGAGGTGTGCTCGGGAGGAGCTTTGTAAAGTTTGAGGTTGATTTGGAGACTTGTTTGGATGATAGGGGTGGTGTTTGTTTTGTCTATGTGTTTTGTTTTACCTTGTTTTGTTTTTGTTACCTTTGTTTCTTTTCCTTTTGTTTTCGTCATGTCTTCATCTTGTGTTGTGTTGTGTGTCTTGTGTGTAAATGGTTTTCGATAACCCGGTTTAAAGACTAGTGTGCGAGTGTTTACTTTCCCTTCCTAGTAGTATAAATCGAGTCTTGGACCTTAGCCCAGTAGAATGACCCTAAATCAATGATTTTGTTGGTCCTTTACCTTGAGTCCACCTAGCTTACTAGGAATTTACTACGGGATTTGCACTTTTGACCATTATGACCACCCACGGTGTGAAAAGGCCTTGGTTACCGAGTCTCGTTCCTTAGGTGACCGTGTCTAGGGTTGTTTGATTAGTCCAAGTTCTCCACTTTTTGTGGGTTTGAAGGGAAGGCGCCGTCCCGACTCACCCATTACCCTACCTCCTACACATACCCACACAAATAAAATGCAAATTGTTGATTCTCTCTTTCTTGTTATACATTGAAAATGCCAACAAAGCCAAATCTCGCCAAAAAGGGCAAAGAAGAGAAAAGAAAGAAGAATGAAAGAAAGAAAAGAAATGAAGAAAAAGAAAAGGCACAAAAGCCAAAAATAAAATAGAAAAGAAGAAAAAGAAATGGCATGGCAAAACAAATCGAAATGTCGAAAAGAAAGAAAATGCCAAAAGAAAACCCGTCTCACAAAAAAGAAATCCCCACAAAAATAAGCCTTTTTCCAACTTTTGCCATGAAGAGCCTACCAAAGGACCGAGTCCCGAGGAAGGATGATAGCGGCATTAGTCGGTCTTCCCTCATTTTGCGATATTTCCACCTTTTTACTTGGACTAGTTAGGCGGTCTTGGACACGAGACGACCCTCTTGGCTCACGCTAAAGGGGGCGGGGTCTCACTTACCTACAATGTCGACTAACACCGTGGTTCTTCACTTTTCCACTCTGCCGATCGTCCCGTAGTACGTTTTTAGAAAGTTAGGAGGGCCTAGGTAAGTTACCAACGTTTCTGTTGCTTTATCGTCGTACTATTAGGGTTTAGTCCACCTTGGTTTGTATTGCTAGCTTGGGAACGTTGTCACTTGCCTCGAGTCCTAAACCGGTGTTTCATTCACCGCTTTTAGAGGGAAGCGGTATTTCTTTTGTTTTGGGTGCAACCGTCTATGTGTTTGTTTGTGTGTTTGTTTGTTTAGGTGTTTTGTGTCCGGTTGCATCCACAGTTTTGTCGCAAGACTCGACTTGCCTTGCGGAGTGCACTTTTCCTCTAAGTGCACTCGCGTGAGTTGAAGGGGCGTAGGGTGCGCTAATACCCATTCGGCTAGTTTAGTAGTTAGTGTGTGCTTACTCGAGGGCGAGTAAGGGTTAAGTGTGGGGGAGTTGATAAGTGTAGTTTGTAGTGCCTATTTGTTGTGTTTTGGTCCCTTTTTCCTTGTGGAATCGCTCCTTTGGAGCGAATCATGGGCTTCTTATGCTTCCTTTAGTTCGTTTCAGGTTCCCGAGACCAATTTGGAAGAGTTGGAGCGATTCCGACTCAATACATACACATTTTTGGAGCCAACGAGATAAAGGAACGATGACTCGAGGCGTTGGAATCGACCGCGAGACCTTGGGACCCAATCCCGAGCCTCCGAGACCCGATCCCGAGTCCCGAGAATCGGCGCGAAGCCCATGAGAGGCAAGGAAGGACCAAAGAGCGTTTAAGGAAGGCATACAAGACCCTTCCCGGTCGGGATAATGGCCTTCCCGATCGGGAAGGGATGCACATTTAGAAGCGCCACTGTGGATCCTTCCCGGTCGGGTTGAGCCCTTCCCGATCGGGATGGCAGAACCCTTCCCGATCGGGATGATCCGTCTCGGTCGGGATGGGCTACAGCTCACCCGCATTTCTTCTTTTCTTCTCCTTCATTCTTGTACCCATATATATACTCCCTTCTTGTAATTTTAAGACATCTTATCTTACCCTAGATTAGTTTAAGCCTCCATTAGCATCTAAAACCCTAGATTTACTCTCACTCATTAATCTTAATCTCTCTTTAATCTTTAGTTAATTATTGTAATTAGTTCTTGTATTAAGAGGATACTTGAAGAATTCTCCAAGCTTGACAACCTTGGGTTTTATTTGGGTTCTTATTTATACAAGATTTCATCTTTTCATCTTCATAGTGTTGGTATAATCATCTCTACTCTTAATCTTTGTCTATTCAATCTTGTTTCATCTTTTTATATTGTTATTGTTGTTAGTTGTTCATAATGAATGCTTGGATGTTTAGTTTGTTTTCTCTTGTTGATGTTATGAGTAATTTGATAATGAGTGAGTAGTTTTCTTGTGGGGTTAGTAGGGGGATTAGGGATAGATTATGGATGATTAGGGTTGATTAAGGGGAAAAGGTTATATCTTTGTTGTTAGTCACATTGTAGGCACTCTATGTGTTTGTTGATATGCTTGTGTGAGTTGTAGTGGCCATGCTTCCCACACTTGTGTTCATCTTCTCATTGATTGCTTATGTTGTGGAAATGTCGAGAATAGTTTAGTCGCGAGAGCGCGGACTAGGGTCTAAGTTGCGAGAGCCCGGACCCATCTTGGCATCGGTCTAAGTTGCGAGAGCCCGGACCGACTCTAGTAACTAAGAGACACCTATACCCTTGATCACCCCAATTATCCTTCTACTCCTATGAACCCGACCTACCCCACTTCTTTCCATATTTGTGTTAAGCCTCCTAGTTAGCCATCGTTCTTTTAGTTTATTTATTAATTCGATCATTAGCTTAGTCATATCTCTTCTCCTCCATCATAGTTTTCCTTTTCATCTTCTTTGTGTTTGTTTGGTAATCTAGTCTCGTTGTAGGCCGACATAGTCTAAACCTTGATATATCGTCCTCGTGGATACGATCCCGACTTACCCTAGCTACTCACTAGGTTAGTCGGTGTTATATTGATTGGCTAGGGACGTGACAAATCCCTACCATCAGACAGCTCAAACTATCCAGGCTTTCGACGGAATTCCAAAGTCAGTAGCTGGGGCCGTGAAGCTAACTATCATAACGGGCCCGATAGAAAAGGAACTGGAATTTCAAGTGATCGACGTGACTTCTTCCTTTAACCTTCTCTTAGGAAGACCTTGGATCCACGTGACCAGGGCAGTATCCTCCACTTTACATCGGAAAATCAAGCTGCCTCTGCATGATACCGTCATCACCTTGGAAGCCACACCTATGACTGTGGCTAATTGTAATACCTCAGGCCGCACGGATCTCTGGGGGTTCGACTTTGTAGGGGCAATCGAAGAGGAGTATCTTTTCCGACCCTACTTCACGGTTAGCATCGACAGGATGCTACAGAATCTGGGGTATCTACCGGGGGCTACTTCAAGGCCCAACCTCCCCGCCGGAAGGGTTATCGAAGTCCTAAATAACGGGAAGTCTCAAACCGGTCTAGGGTATACCATAACCCCAGAAAATATAGGCCAAACAGGAACTAGAGTCGTCACCTTTGTCAGTCCAGTGTTCGAGCCCGTCCAGACAGGCCTATATTGGCCCGACGCCACACGCCCTGGGACCCACTTGGCCCAGGACTCTAACTTCATACCCGATGACATCTTCGCTCTTATCCAATCCAAAGATGCTAACAATGCCAAGCCCGTTCTAGGACTACTCTTTGGGGAGGAAGCCGCAACCCCGATGCCAAAAGAGGATCTGGTCAATCTTATCCTTCGTAGCCATAAGTTTGACCCGACTAAGCTAATCTCGGATGTAGGATCCGAGACGGGAAAGAGAGCTTGGAGGAAGATTGTCAAATGGACTGACAGTCAAGGAAGGGCTTACAAGCTGATCGCAGGAGAAGGAGAAATGCCTGAGTCTGAGTCTGAGTCCGAGTCGGAGTCCGAGTCAGAGTCTGATGTCGAGTCTAGTGAGTCTGGTGCTATGGTCACTCCTGTAACTCCCCCTCTCCCTTTAGTTATTCCTGGTGTCTCGGTGTCTGTCCTGGGCACCTTACCTATCCCGCCACTGACTAGCGATCAGATGGCAGCTCTTTTCGAGCTATTTTCTCAATTTATGAGCAATAATAACAACCGTTCCGCTCACAACTTGTCTCATTTTCAAAATTTTCTTAATTTCAAAAATATTTTGTGCAATGACATTGAGAAACCCGATGAACAGGTATCCCTACCTCCACATCTGTTCTAGCAGCTAGAGCAAAGGGAGTCCTGCAACCCGGTAATCGAAGAAACCGAGTCCATTAACGTGGGAACAACCTTAGAGCCTCAGATACTTAAGATAGGCATATCCTTAGATCCCGAAGAGAGGCAACAATTCACAAACCTCCTTCAAGAATTCAAAGACGTCTTCGCATGGTCCTACAAGGACATACCAGGAATAGATCGCGAAATAGCCGAGCACCATATACCAATCAAGGAAGGGTTCAAGTCGGTAAAGCAGAAACTCTGCCGCATGAGGCCCGAATGGTCCCTTAAGGTCAAAGAAGAAGTCGATAAACAATTCAAAGCTGGCTTCATACAGGTTTCCGAGTATCTAGATTGGGTTTCAAACATCGTGCCGGTTCCTAAAAAGGACGGTAAGGTGCGTGTCTGTGTAGACTTTCGGGATCTTAACAAGGCAAGCTCGAAAGACAATTTCCCGTTACCACACATCGACATACTGGTGGATAACACAGCTGATCATGCTCTTCTATCATTCATGGATGGGTATGCCGGGTACAATCAGATAAAAATGGCAGAAGAAGATATGGATAAGACCACCTTCATCACACCTTGGGGTACTTATTGCTATACCGTTATACCATTTGGTCTCATCAATGCCGGGGCCACCTATCAACGAACCGCCACAACTTTATTACATGACATGATGCATAAAGAAGTGGAAGTTTACGTGGACGATATGATCGTCGAATCTAAAGACAGGGACGGTCACATCACCGCCTTGAGGAAGTTCTTCACCCGATTACGCAAGTACAATATGAGGTTAAACCCTCAGAAATGCAGTTTCGGAGTAACATCTGGCAAATTACTGGGTCATATCATTAGCCAACGCGGTATCGAAGTCGATCCAGCCAAAATTAAGGCCATCACCGAGATGCAACCCCGTAAGACCGAAAAGGAGATAAGAGGGCTTCTCGGGAAAGTCCAATACATTAGCAGGTTCATTTCAAAGCTAACCATGGTGTGTGAACCGATCTTCAAGAAACTGAAAATAGGGGAACGGTAACTATGGGACGATAAGTGTCAAGTGGCCTTTGACAGAATCAAAGAAATCTTGTCTTCACCGCCAGTCTTGATGCCACTTCAATTCGGCTTACCTTTGTCACTATACCTAACGACAACAGAGACGGCCATGGGGGCTATGCTAGCTCAGACAGTCAACTCCGAAGAACAAGCTATATACTACATCAGCAAAAAGTTTCTAGAGTACGAGTGTAAGTACACCATGCTTGAGAAGACATGTTTAGCTTTGGTCTGGGCCACCAAGAAGCTCCGACATTACATGCTCAGTTACGAGGTACAAGTGCTATCTAGAATGGATCCGATCAAGTACCTTTTCGAAAAACCCATTCTCAACGCCAGACATGTCGCCAAATTTATCCAAAATAAGATAATATGCCGGTATCACTACTACAAATCCCTTACTTTTATGACGCTTTGCTGTCGACGCTTCTATAAGCGTCCACCTCAGAATCTCACATACGGAGTAATATCCATCTTAGTGAGCGCGCATTCTGAAAATTAGAATCATCTTCATCCCGCGCCCTCCCGAAATAAACCTAATCAACCTCGATTATGAAATCCCTCTCACCTCTTTCCTCATGTAAAAAACCCTAAATAACTACTCCCAGTTAACCCCTCTCTAAAATTATCTTCATCGTTTTCCTCTGAAAAACCTAAATAACTACTGCATCATACTACTGACTCCTGAAATCAATTCTACTGACTAAGCGTCAATTGGAAAATACTACTCCGTACTCATACTCACTCCAGACTAATTCTTCAATCACGCAGGTTTATTTTTCTTCCTGTATTCTCGATTCTTTATATTGTTGTTGCTAGCTTCATTGTCATATTCCGTAAATCTCATTATTTTTGTTCGTCATTCTACCATATAGTTGATATCCTCTTTGATTACTTTTGTGATTTCGGTTGATTTGATTTTTAGGGAAAAGAAATTAGGGTTTTGGCTAAAATTAGATGTCAACAGCAACATAGCTAGTGATTAAATTATTATGTAGGAGTCTTTAATGTGAGTACCGAAAATATGCTGGAATGAAGAAACTTGACTATTTTTATAATCAAAATGATTCACTAAAATTGGATTTAATTGCACTTTGAGAGTTGATTTCAACAGCTCATATATGAGCACATTTTCTTGCAGTTTTTTATCCGATTTTACAGGCAACACAACCAAATTAGGATAATAATCATCTAAAGAACTTGCTTATATATGAGCTAACTGTGATTATCTTTCGATTTGATTCAGGACTGAGGTTGGAAAGAAATCTGCTTGGAAAGAGCATCACCAAGTCTCCGTCCCACTTGCGAGCTGATGCACCTGGGTTGATGCTGAGTCTATTTGCATCTAATTTATTCTTGGTTAAGGTTTTTATAAATTTTATCATAAAAGGCGTAGCGTTTTGTTGTAATGACATCAACAGTTTCTCCTAATACCTGTGTTTATCAACTTGCGATTGTTTTTGAAAGCTGGCTGCATGATGTTTTTTGTCAAAGCAAATATGAGCAACTTATAACACTTTCCCTTCATGCAGGAAAAATGGTGTTGCTTGATAAATTGCTTCCTAAGCTTAAGGAACGTGTCTCTAGGGTTTTGATCTTTTCCCAGGTATTACCATGATGGAAATTATTGTTGTTTCTTTGTGGTGCATTGAAGTCGTGTCTTTGTTCAAACTAGATGCCTATGTTTTAACAACATCATCATATACAAACACAGATGACAAGGCTTCTTGATATCCTTGAGGACTATCTTTTGTTTCGAGGTCACCAGTACTGCCGTATTGATGGTTATACTGGTGGACAAGATCGAGATGCTTCAATTGAAGCTTATAACAAGCCGGGGAGTGAAAAATTTGTCTTCTTACTTTCAACTAGAGCTTGAGGTCTTGGAATTAATCTTGCTACTGCTGACATTGTCATTCTTTATGATAGTGACTGTCTAGGATTTTTCTTTCTTTAAGTCATGCTTATTAGTAGTTTGAGACACTAAACTTGTTAACCATGGTTCATTACTAGTTTCTATTGAGTAGTTTGTGTTTCCGTCTTAAGGCCATGCTTGTAGCCATCATCTTTTCTTTTAATGAAAATCAACTATGTGATTTTTTTTCACACTTGTTGGTTGAACATGACAGGAATCCACAAGTTGATCTGCAAGCGCAAGATAGAGCGCATCGTATTTGTCAAAAGGAGGTTCAAGTCTTTCGTTTCTGCACAGGGGTATGGTCTGTTGAATATTTTGGAACTTGAGCTACCTAAGGTACTTTTTTGTTCATTTGTCATCAAGCGTTCTATGTTTGTCTTATTCTGACCAGTACACTATTGAGGAAAAGGTGATTGAAAGAGCTATAAGAAACTTGCACTCGATGCTTTGGTTATTCAGCAAGGACGATTGGCTGAGCAAAAGAGTAAGGCTCCATTCTTCTCTAGTTATCTGTTGGTATGCTTGCATGTTTTCACCTCCTGACTCACTTAATTGTTTTCTTCAGCTGTTAACAAAGATGAGTTGCTGCAAATGGTGAGATTTTCTTGCTGAAATGGTATTTAGCTCTGGGGGTTAGCACAATTACTGATGAAGTTATAGACCGGATAATAGCCCAGGGAGAAGAAGCAACTGCTGAACTTGATGCAAAAATGAAGAAATTCACAGAGGATGCTATTAAATTTAAAATTGATGAGAGTATGTATTTCTTGACTTTTATTGGTATATTTCACTTCTACCGTCCGTATTCTAAGACGTTTCGGCTAATATGTCTACTGTTTCCTCAGCTGCTGATCTGTATGATCAATTTCGATGATGAGAAGGTAGTAGCAGAAATAGCTCAGTTTTTAATATAGTATTAACAGTTACGGCTTTAATGCAAATATAAACCAATATAAACTAATGCCTCTCTTTTTCATGGTATTGAAGGATGAGCAGAAAGTTGATTTCAAGAAGTTAGTGAGCGATAATTGGATTGAGCCACCTAAAAGAGAGAGGAAGCATAAGCATACTTAGTATATATTTAGTACTAATAATCTGATTTTTTTTAAATATTTGACACTTTCTTTTTGGCTGATTAGTTATTTAGAGTCAGAATATTTTAAGCAAACAATGCGCCAAAGTGGTCCTGCTAGGCCTAAGGAGCCTCGTATTCCTCGCATGCCGCAACTGTTAGTATATATCTGAGCTGTTTGCAGTAACCTCTAATCGTATTCTTTTACATTTGTGGTTTAAGTTCTAATAAGTTCTGCTCATGCACTTTTAGGCATGATTTTCAGTTTTTCAACACACGAAGACTTAGTGAGCTATATGAGAAGTGCGCCATCTCATGGTTGGTGTTGTTTTCCTAGTCCTTAATTCTGTTAATCTCAAATGCGAACTAATTTTTAATTTTATTTGACGCTTAGCAAATTATTCAAAAGAAGGATCAAATGATAGACTCAAATGATGTGGATGAGCCAGATGGTATTTATCCTATCTTACTCTGTTAATTGAATTTCCTTGTTCTTTGCATGATGAAATATTGAAATGCAGAAATGACAGATCTTCCATTGACACCTGAAGAACAAGAAGAAAAGGATCGGCTACTGGAGGAGGTACCTATGCAGATTCTGTAAAAAGAAAATGTGTTTTTCAAGTCATACCCATATTTCATAGTATAACTAATTATTGTGTGCTTCAATTAGGGATTTTCAACTTGGACGAAAAAAGAAGGGTGTTATTTGTACCCTTTGTTTTATCTTCGGTGATCTCTACTCCGAAGACAATCATTATCGATCATAGGTTATGTCTAATCTGGCATACACAATCAAGGTATCAAAGTTTCATCTTTTATGAGTAATTTTATTTTTGATTATTCTCAGAATTTGTATGTAATTTTGTTGTTTTTTATTCACTTCAATTTAGAGATACAATTTTACATTTTCTATTATGTCTCATATAGTTGACGAAGAATATTAATCTCTGTCTTTATACTTTCATCGCCAGGTCTTTCGATTTGTGAGGATTATATTTCTTTCAAGATTTCAAATATTGATAGAGATTGTTTTTAATCACATCAACCAATTAAAGCAGAGAAAGGTGCATAATTAAATACCATTCCATCTTCATAGTTAATTTTCCAAGATGGAGAAACTTTAGCCCCTATAGAAGCAAGATTTAAAAATTTCATCAAAGAATGTGATGAGCGCATTGCAGGTACCGACTAGCTTTTTTTTGTTCCAGTTTGTCTTGTTGTGTAAGCTGCATCATCAATAAAGTATGAGTGTCATGCTGATTTTTATGGTCAGTTCAAATATGTTAGTTGGAAGTCTTAACGAATATAGAGATGTATGCTTGAATTGTTTGGATAGTCTCCTATCATTCAGATCTCCTATTTTAAATGAGAGTTATAATACATTTAATAGCTCTTTTTGAAATATTGGCCACTGACCACTATTTTTTTCTTTTACATCCTCAACCTCCCAAACTGGTATGTCGCGGTGGACACCTATATATTAAGTATTATAAAATTCATCGACTAACGGCTATGTAAGTATTTAAGAAAATCAGGCCTCTATTGACCCATTTGCATATTCCATCTTTTTCAAAGCCAATGACATAAGTATTAGACGCCATTGACTATATAAAGGCGTTGCAACATTAAAGTTATATATTTCAATACACCTTATAAAACTGAGGTTTGTTCTAGAATTTTCAATATGCTTGGTTCAATCAATTTAATGTATTTTGTACGTGTTTGTTGGCCATTTTCCCGAATGTCTAATTGTTTTTTTCTTAGTATAGGTAAACAAAATTTAGTACGAAGTATTTTATTTTTCTGTTCTAACCTCATTGGTTGTGAAGGGTATTGAAAATATGTTGGAGTCCTCACTTTCTCCTATAATCTTAGTGGTTATAAATGTTGACTAGTAGTTCTTAAATCTTGATTGATAGAGGGATTATGATATTATATAGTGTAACTAGGCGTTTATGAATCTTCAATCTAAGACGTCTAGTCTTAAATTGTTTGTAATTAGCTCTTCACGGGGCTATTTTCTGTGAAGTTGGTCGTATATTGAAAATATTATATTTGTTTTTTTTTCCTATTTTGTGAATGTACTAATAAATTATTTTGATTTTGTTTTCAGGAGGTATGTCATTACGCAATTGAGATGGCAACGAAACGAGTGATGATCGTTACATTGACATGATGAAACAACATTGTATAGAATAATATTTTAAAAGTAATTTCTTATGCATTTGTATTTAGTTTATAATTACTGAACTAGTATTATGGATGGATTTAACATACTCCCTCCGTCCTTTATGTTTCTTCCCACTTTTTAAGATTTGTGAGGAGTATTATATTGAAACAGGAAGAAACATAAAGGACGGAGGGAGTACCAACTATGTATTTGTTGTAGTGATAATTAACAATAAAGCAAACTCGATCTGTGTATAACTGATATAGTTCAGTAAATGTAGAGGCGCTTATTAGACAAACATAAATCTACAATCGCAAGAAGTTAGATGTTGGATCAAAATATATTATTAATATATATTCTTTATGATCAGATTCTTGACGCTTTTACAATGTCAAAGTGTTGGCAATTGAATATTATATTATTATTTCTCGACTCTTTTAATAGTAGAAAGTCCCGCCCTTAAAAATAGTTTTGGCCGGGGAAAAAAATTGCGACATAGAAAAGCGTCGAGGTTGCATATTTTAGTGTACATGTGGTGACGCAAAAAAGCATCATGAATAAAATATTCAACGTTTTAATGCGACGAGAATGAGAACACAAAAATGTGTCGAGAATTCCCGACGCCCAAAATCTCCACGCTATACAGAAGCGTCGAGAATTAAATTTTCGACACTTTAAAACGTCGAGAACCTAACTTTAAAGCGTCAAAAAACAAGTGGTTTTGTAGTAGTGTATGGGATCCCTCATGAATTCATCAGTGACCACGGGACCCATTTTCAAGCCGAGATGACAGCCTTGTTAACTAAGTACAAAATTCAAAGGCATACATCTTCACCGTACCGACCCCAAACCAATGGAGCGGTAGAAGCGGCTAATAAAACAATTGTCACCATACTAAAAAAGATGGCTGATAATTATCGCGATTGGCCCGATAAAATACCATTTGCACTTTGCGGATATCGGACTTCAATCCGTACTGCAACCGGGGCAACACCGTATTACCTTACATATGGGATGGAAACAGCCCAACCTGTCGAGTTAGAAGTACCGTCACTCAGAATCTTACTCGAAAGTCAAGTACCCGAAGCTGATTGGATTCGAGCACGATATGACCCGCTAGTCCTGTTTGACGAACGGCGATCTCGTGCCCTCAATAATATACAAATATATCAGAAGAGGATCCAACGGGCCTTCAACAAAAGGGTAAGGCCCAGAAACATCAAAGAAGGAGATTTGGTTCTCAAGTCTGTTCGGGCTTTATTACCAGTAGACCCAAGGAGAAAGTTCAAACATAACTGGGCCGGGCCATATTTGGTAAAAAAGATTCTATCAGGCGGAGCAGTGATGCTAACGGACCTGGACGGAAATGAGTTTGTCAACCCAACTAACCTGGACCAGCTGAAGCATTACTACCCTTAAACCATTTCTCTCAATGTCATTTAGCAAAGTTTATAAAAATCATTTCCAAATAAACTTTCAAAGAGCAAGTCAAAAGCTAAAATTATTTATTCTACTGTTATAAACATCTTGAATCAATAGTTTTGGTGTATTTCAAGATTGCGATTTAGCCTGAACTACGTTTGGTTTGATCCCGCTAATTGTGGATACGTAGGCAGCCCCTCAAAAGGGCACAACCACTTCAATCGAGAAAAACAGGAACGGTTTAAATAATAAACTTCCTTTATTTATTTCGAAAAAAAATTCCTAGAGATTTAGGGCATCTTGGCCTTTCCCTTGTCCTTAGCTTATTTTTCCGTCCACTGGCAACGACGCGGAGGTGAACGCTCCCGGATCACCATGGGAACTTCTTTAGCCCGAACTCGTTTCTTCGACTTCGGGTCCTCGGTCACCTCAGTCGGCCCAAGTTGGGCCCGTACCCTTTCTGGCAACCTGTCTCGTGGGCCCAGTCGGTCTCGAGCCGCCAGTCTCGGTCCCAGTCGCCTTTCTAAGTCTGTCCGGGGGCTTAATGGTCCCTGAGAGCCGCTAGCACCGGTCTCCTTAGCTCGAGTCTTTGTCTTCGATTTGGAAACCAACTCCAGTCGGACAAGGGTAGCAGGAGTCTCTCCTTCGTCAAAAAAACCCCTATTATCTTTTACCGTTTCCCGGCGGACCAAGTGAAAAGCCTCATTGGTCTTCAAAGCCTTGCGGGCCTTCTCGGATTCTTCGGAAGTCCATTTGCGATATGATTCCGAAACCTAAACGGATTGACAAGGGCGGGGAATAGTCCATATAGAGTCCGTCAATTGGAGCGGAACGCTGATAATTGCTTCAGTCTCGGGGATCTGCTGAAACGAACCGAACTGCCTCAGGATGCGATCCGGATAGATATGGACGATCCAGTCCAGAGATAAAATCACTTGATAACGGGCTTTGTCTCTCTTAGATAGGCCCGTCAATTTCGAAAGAAACCACCAGACAACGGTCCATCTAATCAGCGGCCCACCGTGGAATCTTAGCTCCTCATCCCAATAGGTGCGGTTTATGTGATGGCTCGAGCTTATCCGCCTTTTTCTTGAGCTAATCTGGCAGCTACGGTAGTTGAATATGCTCACCGGGGCTCTATGATCGACAAGCGCTCGGATAACCAGATCTAACAAAAAAGAGAACAAATTTCCATAAGTAAACGTCTGTCCGCTAGCAGGCACTCGATCGAATCTCACGACTGACTCGATTGAGTGACTCGTCTGGACGCGAACAGAAGGTTTTTTACGAGGTCACTCGATCGAGTGACAGGTCCACTCGATCGAGTGGCCCCTGTACGTCAGGTTTTCGCATGCAAAAGATGGATACTTCCCGTCAGTTGTCGGTCCGGATCAAGTCTCCTAGCATCGAGGCCCATGATGATCTCGCCGGTTACGAACCAAGCCGTGCTGTGTCCCATCTCCATCTGGTTAACTATGCCGATCAGCACGAGTCAGCATCCATTCTTCCTTCAAAGGCGTATCGATGTAGCATACAAAAAGCAAAGGTTCTACGCCTATGAGCAGGAGTAATTCGAACACCACCAGGATTCATGAATTTATCGGCCAGGTCGAATAAAGAAACGGAATCTCCTTTCACCATACGGGCCGTCACGGCATGGGACAAGCCGAGAAAGTCTCTCAACCTCCTCCTCGGGTCAGGATAAAACGGAGGAATAGCAGGACGAACATTAGGGCACCAACCTCCTATAGCTGCAATTTCTTCGGGGAGAGGGCATAATTCTCCACGGGGGAATACAAAGACATGGTGGGTAGTATCCCAAAAAGATAAGCAGGCATCCAAAAAATGCGAATCTACCCTGAGTCGTTGAAGTGGGAACAAAGCAACAATTCTCATCTGAGTCAGCAAGACTTTGTCTTCATCTCGAAAGTATTGGGCCCACGTCTGAAGCATTGCGGTCAGATGATCGATACCCATAGCAAGAGTTTTTTTTCTTTTTTTGAAAGTCAAAAAATTTTGAGAAAAGGAGAGAAGATTTGATTTGAGATATGAAAATTAAAGCCAAGAATACTCTATTTATAGTGAAAAATCTTCCCCTAATCACCTTAGGAATAGGAGTTTTCATCATATTCCCTAATTCACATAGGCATACAGGCCTAACCCAGAATTTTAGGAATCCTTTTCAGAGTCTGATTCAGGAATCAAGTCATCCCGAGTATTCCTATTTTTTTCAAACAAACATCCAAAAAATCCAAAAGTCCTCGACATTTTCAAAAAAATCGTCAAAAAAATCATTTCTTCAAAATTTTCAATTTCTTTTCAAAAATTGCTTCCCCAGCGTGAGTCGGTGTTTCGCCTAAGTGTTACATACGAATTGCTATGTGTCAGCATACAGGTACACCCAAAACTCCAAAGGAAACCTCATTACAAGAATAATTCCCCAGCACGAGACATGGATGTGGCTGCAAACGGACACACCCACGACTTCCTAGGCAAGTCCCAACGGATTATTAAGCATTAGCTCAGGTATGATTTCTATCTTATGGCTGGCGAGCTCTTCACGCAAAGTCCGAAGGACTATAAGCGACCCGATCGGAAGTCTATCAGGTCTTAATCTGTGATTGGCCTGATAGCTACTCTGACTTTCGCCTTGTCCAAGCCTCAGTCAGAGTGGGGGCTCTGTAGACACCCACATTTTGACCGCCAGGTGTCTACGGCAGTTTCCAAAAAATATCCGATGATAATCGGACGTAAATGTGACTAAATACACTCGATTTAGACTCTGAATCAATGGTATTTGGTGTGAGCTTTTAGCGGAGTAAAAATCTCACCAAACCGACCTCAAATTCAGGCCCAGCGGGTCGTTTCTAGTTAAATGAGACTAATTTGGGTCAAAACCGATACCAAGGGCAAAACCGTCTTTTAGCGACCGAGTCAAACCCCGGTCAAAGCCTATTCCCGAGCCAAAATATCTGACGTGATGTTCGAGGGTGGAATTAGTATTGAAAGAAGGCTTCAAGGCTCGAGAAAGGTGCCATCCCGACCGAGATGGGTGTCATCACGACCGGGATGGAGTGAGCGTGGAAACAGGAGCTACTGATGGTCCTTCCCGACCGAGATGAGAACCATCTCGACTGGGATGAGCTCTTCTCGATCGGGATCACTGTCTTCCCGGCCGGGAAGGGCTTCTGCAGCCTCATTCGCCTTTGTTCCTTCATTTAAACCCCACCCAACCACTTTGTGCCCCCACCCAACCTCCCTACTAACCCTAGCCTCTATCATTTGACCTTTACACTTAAATTATACACCTTCATCTCATCTTCTTATCACTATACGCATAGTTTTTCCCAAAATCCCAACCTCATTACACCTATACAAGCCCGGTACTTGAGACTACATTGAGGAAGAGGAATAATGATGATGAAGACAAGCAAGGTGCCGATAACGATCATTGAGACGATGGAGTTGATTGAGTTGCTAACCGTTTGGTAAGGCGACTCTCCTTCTTTTCCGTCTTTTGTTTCTTAGTCTTTCTTCGTTTGTTCCCCTTTCCTTTATTATTTTGGTGTCGTGGTGGCCCTCGGGGCCCATGTGGTAATTGCTCCCGATTCTCGATGACGTGACTACATCGAGAGTCCTTTGAAAAATCCAAATTTGCAAGTCTTTTCACTTTTACCTTAGTTTTAATTCTTCTTTTGGTTGAATTTAGTCGGATTTAGGCGGAATCCGGGCTAGGTGACTTGATTACACTTAGCTCTCCCCTCCCATTTCCTTTTATTTTCTTCTTTTATTTCTTCCCCCATCCATATCTTTTCTCGTCTCGGCCCATGGTGATTTGACTACACCCCGGCCGGACACTTTCACTTTTCTTCATCTTTATTTTTGATTTTTAGCTTTATTTTCGTAGTTTCTCTTCTTTTTATTGTCTCCACACACTACCGATCGAGCATGAGGACATTGCTCGGTTTAAGTGTGGGGGAGCGATATCCTAGTGTAGTTTAGTTGTATTTTCCCCGAAAAAAATCTAAAAAAAACCCTAAAAATTTGAAAAACTTCATAAAAATCAAAAAATATTTTCTTTTGTGTCTCTTCTTTTTGCGTCGTTGTGTCGTATTTTTGTTGTATTGTGTGTTTTGTCTCCTCATTTCCTTATATGTTCCTTGATTGCCGTAATTTTCGGAAAGCTCAAGACATCCGGTAACGTCATTCTATCTCTTTTCCTCTTTGTCTCTTGTGGAGTTTGGAGGAGATTTGTGATGATGTGTGCTCGGGTGGAGCTTGTTGAAGGTTGTGGTTGTTTTGGTTGCTTATGTGGATGTCTCGGGGTGGTGTTTGTTTTGTTTGTATGTTTGTTTTCTTTTCTCTTATTTTGTTTTGTTTTGTTGAGTGTGTCTCATTTTATTTCGTCCTTGTTGTGTTTTGTTTAGTTTGTGTCTAGTGTAGAAAAGGTTTTCGAAAACCCAGTTTTGAGGCTAGTGCGCAAGTGTTTACTTTCCCTTCCTAGTGATGTGAATCGAGTCTTGGACTTTAGTCTAGTATAATGACCCTAAATCAATAGTTTTGTTGGTCCTTTACCTTGAGTCCACCTAGTCTACTAGGGATTTACTATGAGATTTGCATTTTGACCACTATGACCACCCACGGTGTGAAAAGGCCTTGGTTGCCGAGTCCCGTTCCTTAGGTGACCGTGTTCGAAATTGTTTGATTAGTCCAAGTTTTCCACCTTTTTTTTGGGGTTAAAAGGGAAATCGCGACCCCCGACTTGCCCATTTCCCTACCTCCTACACATTTTCACAAATAAGTTGTAACTTGTTGAAATTCTTACTTGGTTGCAAGAAATGCCTACAAAACAAAATCATCTGAAAGGCAAGCCAAGTGAAAAGAAAGAAAAAAGAGAAAAAGAAAGAATGAAAAGAAAGAAGAAAAAGAAAAGGCACAACAAGTCAAAAACAAAAATACAAAAGAAGAAAAAGAAATGGCATAGCAACACAAAAGCCAAAATGAAAAAGAAAAGTGCCAAAAGAAAACCATCTCACAAAAAATTCTCACCCTCTCAAAAGTAAGCCTTTTTCCGATCGTTACTGTGAAGAGCCTACCAAAGAACCGAGTCCCTAGGAAGGATGATAGCGGTAATGATCGGTCTTCCCTCATTTTGCACATTTATCCACCTTTTTACTTGGAATATTTAGGCGATTTTTGAGCATGGGACGACCCTCTTGGCTCATCGCTAAAGGGGGCGGGGTTTCACTTACCTACAGTGTCGACTAACTCCGTGGTTCATCCTTTTTCCATCTCGCCTATCGTCCCGTAGTACTTTCTTAGAAGGTTAGGAGGACCTAGGTAAGTTATCAACGTTTTTATTGCTTTGTTGTCATACTATTAGGGTTTGGTTCATATTGTGGACATGACGTAGGTCCACCTTGACGCGGCCACGCGCGGGTTTGGGTTGGCGAATGAATCTCATGGTGAGATTGATCTCGAGTTCGAAATTTAAGTCAAAGTTGGAGTCGCCACCGAATTTATGGGAATTCGGACCCATTCGAGCCCACTCTATGTCGTCATGGATCGTACACAAAGTACGACCCATTTCGATTTCAGAGTTTATGGGGCTCGTCCCTTTGCATTGCGATACCGATACCATCTACACCGGTTATCGTGTAAAGAATGACTCTCGTGCGCCAACGGTTTCAGACATCCGGAAACCGAGGTTCTAAGTAAGGGGTGAGGGTACGTGTTGGGAAGCCCACTAAGGACACCCAACCCCGCCCGCACATAGCGGCCTCTACTAAGACATCATTCGTGTACGCGCGCTAGTAAAATGACTAAATGATATGCAAACAGCGTTTTTTTGGCTAAGCATGCGAATTATTGGTTAACTACGTCATTTTAATGCATCAAAGCTATAGTCGAATTGTTTAGCATGCGAGATTCATTTATAAAGCGATAAACATCAAAATAAACAAAGCTTGTAAATACGTACAAAATACACGGGCGGAAATACAACCCGGCCAATACAAAATTTACAAACAATAAAAGAATAAAATAAATTGGAATACACAAAACGATAACTAATAACTAGAAACGGACCCGTATATAATGAATATAAACTAGACTGTAAGTTAAATAGATGGACGAACTTCGATTAAATACACATTATGTTGTGTATTACACAAAGGACGGAGACGTAGGACCTAGGCGTGATACTAGCCCGATCCCGCATCTCAATGCCTTGTCCCGACTTATCACGTCAAAAAATGGCGTCTAGATTAGCCATATATCGGACACGACTAAAGAGTCGTCGATATAAGACTAATCGTGAGAGACTTCGATCAAAGTCGTTAAAGTGAAGTGATATGCATGAGTTTTGAAAAAGAGGATCACGTGATTGACTTTGTAAGCAACGTCTAAAGTCGTAAAAAAAGACGAGGCTCGAAATATGCATTGAAGTCCTCGGTTTCTTCGGGCTACAGGACCCACTCGATCGAGTCATGGCCTGGACTCGATCGAGTGTGCCTTTAAGGTGGCTACTGCCCGGTTTTGGGGGTGCTACTCGATCGAGTGGCCCATGGCACTCGGTCGAGTGCCCCCTGTACGAGGCATGGCTCGTTTCGTTTTTTTATTTGTTTAAAGTCGATGGTTGACCAAGTTGAATAAAAATATTGCACTTTTGAAATTCGACTCGGTTCTCGGTGTCATAATCGTGTACTGTACGATTATGAGGCCGTCATCGGGATTTTATGAAAATGTGTTATTATGGGATTGAAAAATTTGATTAGTGACGAACTTGTAGCCCTCTGCGTCACGACATCGATACTAATCCTAACGGATTATGTGATGTCAATTTGACATCAACGGATTTCGCACTAATCTTAGAAATGGAGTCTTACACGTTCAACTACGAACGACCACGATCTCGTTATGCCCTTGAGTACATTAGGGCGGCTCTCCTCGAAAGGGTGTCACCTCCGTCGTGACTCGTAAAGGGATTAAACGAACTTTAGATGGTCGTTATAGTCAAACGGGTTCGGATCCAAATTTTATTACTATGTACGTATACGCGGTATATAAATGTTAGTAACGATAAAAAAAAATGAACAAGAAATTAAAATGTGGTAGTAAGGGTGTTAGTGTTAGTTGTTAGTATACTAATACTATTATAATATAAAGTACAAAAAGCGTATATATAAAAGTCGAGATAGTAAGGATTGAGACGGGGTTAATGACACCCTCAACATACATGCTTAGGATGGCCTTGGCAATGGACTTGTAATAGCGACGGGAACGCGCGCGGGAGTATCGAGGATGTATGTAAAGTTATGGTGTGTGTGTGTGTGTGGGTGGATTTTTCGGTTTTTCGAGGGACAAGGACTCAGTTTTTAATTAGGATTGCTAAGGGTTGTAGTGTAGTGTAGTGTAGAGTGTTAGGATGAAAGTGTAGGTTAATAATGCATGTGCCAAACTTGAAATGAAGAGCACAAGGAGTGGTATTTATAGAGTTTGCCCCTCGACCTAGGGTCACTCGGTCGAGTGGCCCTAGTGCACTCGGTCGAGTGCCCTAGAAAACGGGTCTGTTCCGGAATTTTTTGCTCCACTCGATCGAGTGAGGTCAATCCACTCGATCGAGTGGATAGGGTTAGCGAGCCATTTTAGGAAATGGTTGACTTTTTGATTTTTTGAAAATTATGTTTGGGCGCCATCTTCTAGTAGCGCATTTGGCTGACTTTGAAGACGGATTCGTCTTTGACCGGGTTTTGATCCGGTCGCCAAAAGACGGTTTTTATTTTTGGTGTCGGTTTTGGCCCAAATTAGTTTTTTTTACTCGGAACGACCCACTGGGCCTGAATTTGAGGTTTGTTTTGAGAGATTTGTACTCCGCTAAATGTCCACGTCGGATATTACTGATTCCATGCCCATATTTGAGTATACTAAGTCACGTTTGCGTCCGATCATCATCGGGTGTTTTGTCGGGAACTGCTATAGACACTAGCAGGCAAAATGCGGGTGTCTACACATATCGGTTTGTATTATTAGTTTGGGAACATTGTCACTTGCCTTGAGTCCTAAACCGGTGTTTATTCCACCGCTTTGTTGAGGGAAGCGGTATTTATTTCTTTTTGGATGCAACCGTTTGTTTGTTTGCTTGTTTGTTTGTTTGTTTGTTTGTTTGTTTGTTTGTTTGTTTCTTTCTTTGTTTTCGTGTTCGGTTGTATCCACAGTTTTGTCGCAAGACCTCACTTGGCTTGCGGAGAGCACTTTTCCCTCTAAGTGTTCTCGCGTGAGTTGAAAGGGCGTAGGGTGCGCTAATACCCGCTCGGTTAGTAGTCTAGTTTCTTTTAGTTTTTAGTTAGTTCGTGCTTACTCGAGGGCGAGTAAGGGTTAAGTGTGGGGGAGTTGATAAGTGTGTTTTGTAGTGCTTATTTGTTGTGTTTGGTCCCGGTTTCTCTTGTGAAATCGCTCTTTGGAGCGGTTTCGAGGCTACTCACGCTTTATCTAGTTTGTTTTAGGTTCCTAGGACCAATCTTAGAGAAAGGGAACGATTCCAACTCATTTCCGACACATTTGGAGCCAATGAAGAGAAGCAACGATCACTCTGTGGCTTAGACTCGATCCCGAGACCTTGGAACCCATTCCCGAGCCCCTTAGACTCGATCCCGAGCGCCGAGAATCGATGAGAAGCCCATGAGAAGCAAGTAGGGACCCATGAGACTATATTTGAAGCCTACAAGACCCATCCCGGTCGGGAAGGACCCCATCTCAACCGGGATGAAGAGCAAAGAAGAGGACGGCTTCTGGACAGCCTCCCCGGCCAGGAGCATCACCTTCCTGGTCGGGATCACACCATCTTGGTCGAGATGCCCTCCATCTCGGCCGGGATGGGCCCAACGAAGAGCTGTTTCGTTTTTTCCTTCTTCCTTATTCATTGTAACCCTATAAATACCCCCCTCTTGTATTGTTACACTATCTTATGTTAGGTTAGACATTACCCACTAAACCCTAGACTACTTTAGGTTAGATTTGCTTAGATTAGTGTAGATTAGTCCTTAATTAGTCCTTAATCTAGTTAGTTAATCTTGTATTAAGGGATCTCTTGAAGAATCCATTTAATCTTGACAACATTGGTGGATGTTTTGGGTGTTCTTTATATACAAGTTCTCATCTTTTCATCCTTTGTAGTTTGGTATAATCCTTCTCTACTCTATTATCTTAATCTTTATTGTTATTCAAGTTTTCATCTTTGTTTATGTTTGTTGTTCATCCTTGTTCTTCATTATGAATGTTTCTTTTGTTCTTGTGATTTTTTCTCTTGTTTGTGTTTGTTTTAGTTTAGATATGTGTGAGTAGTTGTCCCCTAGGGTTAGTAGGGGGATTGGGTGTGATTAGGGATGATTATGGTGAGATGAGTGGTACTAGATGTTGTTTTTGTTGTTTCCCATTTACCTTGCATTCCACATGTTTGATGAAATGCTTGTGAGACTAGAGATGATCAATCCTTGTTTTTCTTGCCTCTTCTCTTGTATGTGTTTGTTTGGTTGGTTGGTTTGGTTCCCTCACTAGTATAGAGAGCGTTGTGAGGATGACCCCTAGGCCGTTTAAGTAGCGAGAGCCCGATCGGAACCTAGGCTACGAAAGCATGCTAGTAACCCCATTTTCTTCTTTTTATCTCCTTGACATCCATGAACCCGACCTAGCCCTAGTTTCTTCTTATTGATTTATTTGTTTCCTTTTGTCATTAGTTACTTGTTTAGCTTAGTCCTTAGTCGATCTTAGCCATCACCCTAGTTTAGCTTGTCTCGGACATAGTCTTGGACCATAGCACCCATTAGTCTAAACCCATTTCCGTCCCTGAGGATATCGACCCGACTTACCCTAGCTACCCAGTTAGGTTAGTGGTTATTATTTTGACCGGCGGGATCCACGACAAATCCCCCCATCATGCACCAGACTTGCTGGTTATTTGACTTTACTTCAGGTCTGGATATACGAATACTTCCCGATCTTTTGCCCAGGCGCAGCTCGCCACATTCAGCCTACGTCCCCACGTGCAACTGTTTGGACTGGTGTCGGTAAACCAGTGGCACATGATAGCAAGGTGTTAGAGTATCAGATTGCATTGGATCAGCTCACAGCAGAACGTGTGACGTGGGAGCCTTTTCTTCACCGTGCACACTTGTTGTATCAGAGTACTACCTTCATGGGGACATTATGCTTCATGGACATAGTTGAGCCGTATCAGAGTACTACCTTCATGGTTTGTTCAAGGTTTCTTATTCCATCTTAAGGGAAACGTTAAAGCAAAGGGTTAAGGAGGAGAATCACATTTGGGTCTTTATTTTATTTAACGACAATAATATCAACTATAGGGCGTCTTCCCAAAATAATACCAATTTTAATAAATCCGAGAATAATACGTATTATTGGAGTAGTTAAACAAGAGTAGTACAGGTGACTTTATAACCTGCTACATCAGGTCACCTAATTAATATTTAACCTGCTACTTATCCTCCATCCTCCTCCTTAGACACGGATAACGGGTGAACTGTATCGGGTCAACTTCGGGTCAGGTCACTTTCGGGTTATAATAATTGGGTTAACTTCGGGTCGGGTCGGATAATTTTGGGTTCGGGTCATTCTCGGGTTCGCTGTTTTCAACGTTTTTAGGGATATCGACTAGTTTTCTGTAATAATAGTCGGGTCAGTTTCGGGTTAGCTCGGGTCAAAATCATGCTTCACTTCGGGTGTCGGGTCGGTTTCGGTTTGACTTATTCGGGTCGGGTCAGTTTTCTCAAGTCTACTTCTCCTTACTTCTCTCCTTCATCCTCTCTCTCCATTACCCTTCATCCTTCTTCTGTTTTTTTCTATACCTTTCGTTTAGATTAACGTGTTGATTTTGGTGTAGGATTGTGTTGTTAGTTAGATTTGGTGAGATTGAAGGAAGAGGAAGACCGGAGACGTTAATGACGTTTAATGCCTCGTATACTGAGTAAGTGAAAAAGAGTGAACATGAAATAAAGTAAAGGCGAAAAAGCAAGGTGAACGAGTTCTACCGTTAACTAGTCATCTATACTACTCTAATTTAACTACTCCAAAAATACGTATTATTCTCAGATTTATTAAAATTGGAATTATTTTTGGAAGACGCTCTATAATTGATATTATTGCCGTTAAATAAAATTAAAGGTGAAAAAGGAAGGTGGAAGGGTTCTACAGGTAACCGGTCACCCATACTACTCTCGTTTAACTACTTCAATAGTATGTATTATTCTCAAATTTATTAAAATTGATATTATTTTGGGAAAACGCCCTATAGTTGGTATTATTGTTGTTAAATAACCCTTATTATTATTATTATTATTATTATTTTATTTATTTTTTTTGCAAAAATGTTATCATTTCATTAATTTCAATGAAATTACAAGGTTGCAAAAAGATCTATCTCACTAGATATCAAAGATTAGCTATAATCCTACTGTACTTAGGATTTTGCTTACAGGCTACAAAACGAACTGATACTATGATGGCAAGGATTTGTCGTGGAATCCCAACCGTCAATAATATAACCGGCTATTCCTACGGTAGATAGGGTAAGTCGGGTCGAATCCACGGGGACGGTAAGAGGCGTCTAGACTAGGTCGACCTAAAAACGAGACTAAGTCAACGGACTAAACTAAACTAGAATGATAGGAAGGGGAGAAGGCTAGACTATGACTAAGGAGAACAAATAAGGAAAACGAGCTAGGATTAGGTCGGGGTCAAAGGGGTAACGGAATGGTCAAGGGAGAACTAGAGTGAAGGAGGTAGTAGGGTAATCGAGGTATAGTCCGGGCTCTCGCAACTTAGACCGACCTAGAGGTTCCACCTAGAACCCATCTCGGCGACACACATGACAAACGGGGTTACTAGCGTGATATCGAGGCCTAGGTCGCATCCGGGCTCTCGCTACGTAGACCGACCTAGGGGTCGTCCTCACCGGGCTCTCGGAACTTAGTGAGGGAACCGAACCCACAAACAAACTATCACCCACAAGATAAAAGGCAAGAAAAACAAGTATTTGCATCTACTAGTCAATCAAGCATTTCAACAAACATGTGATATGCATCAAACTAAGAGGAAACTCAAATCTTCCACCAACATCTCCAATAATCCCTTAATCATCCAATTAACACCCTAATCACCCTACTAACCCTAGCAAGAACACTACTCTAACATAATCCAACTACAACTAACAAGAACAAGAAGATCCAACATAAGAAACCAAGCATACATAAACAAACTAGTGAAAACAATGAACTAAGAACAATATAATGAACAAAGATGCAAACTTGGATGAACAAACAAGATTAAGAGTGAAAAGGAAGGAAGGATTATACCATACTAGTGAAGAATGAAAAGAAGAACACTTGTATAGAAGAAAACCTAAATAATTCCACCAAGGTTGTCAATCTTGGATGGATTCTTCAAGAGATCCAATAATACAAGATTAAACTAAGGTTAACTACTAATTACCGACTAATCTATACTAATCTAATCTAATCTAACCTAAAGTAGTCTAGGGTTTAAGGAGAGGTGAAGAATATCCCATAAGATTACAAGAGGATGAGTATTTATAGGGTTACAATAACAAGGGAGAAGAAAACAAGAGGACACGGGCTGCAGTACCCCCGTCCCGACCGAGACGGCCCCATCTCGGCCGGGAAGGGCTGGTCCCGACCGAGACAAGGTTGGTCTCGGCCGAGATGGCTCTTCACAGCAGCCTCCTTAAACGTGCACCTCTTCCCGACCGAGATGGCACTTGGTCTCGGTTGGGAAGGCTCTGTAGGCCTCCAACATGCTCTCTATGGTCCGTGCTTGCTTCTCATGGGTTTCTCGTCGATTCTCGGGACTCGGGATCGGGTCTCGGAGGCTCGGGATTGGGTCCCAAGGTCTCGGGGTCGATTCCAAGGCATCGAGTCATCGTTCCTATACTCCGTGGGCCCCAAAATGTGTATGTATTGAGTCGGAATTGCTCCAACTCTTCCAAATCGGTCTCGGGAACCTGAAACGAATGAAAGGAAGCATAAGAAGCCCCTAAACCGCTCCCAAGGAGCGATTCTACCAGGAAAATGGGACCAAAACACTACAAAATAGGCACTACAAACCACACTTATCAACTCCCCCACACTTAACCCTTACTCGCCCTCGAGTAAGCACATACTAACTACTAAACTAGCCGAGTGGGTATTAGCGCACCCTACGCCCCTTCAACTCACGCGAGTGCACTTAGAGGAAAAGTGCACTCCGCAAGGCAAGTCGGGTCTTGCGACAAAATTGTGGATGCAACCGGACACAAAACACACAAACAAACAAACACACAAACAAACACATAATCGGTTGCACCCAAAAAGAAAACAAATACCGCTTCCTTCAAACAAGCGGTGAAAGAAGCACCGGTTTAGGACTCGAGGCAAGTGACAACGTTCCCAGGCTAGACATACAAACCAAGGTGAACTAAACCCTAATAGTATGACGATAAAGCAACAAAAACGTTGGTAACTTACCTAGGTCCTTCTAACTTTCTAAAAACGTACTACGGGACGATCGGCGGAGTGGAAAAGTGAAGAACCACGGTGTTAGTCGACACTGTAGGTAAGTGAAGACCCGCCCCCTTTAGCGTGAGCCAAGAGGGTCGTCCCATGCCCAAAAACCGCCTAACTAGTCCAAGTAAAAAGGTGGAAATATGCAAAATGAGGGAAGACCGACTAATGCCGCTATCGTCCTTCCTAGGGACTCGGTCCTTTGGTAGGCTCTTCACGGCAAAGGTCGGAAAAAGGCTTATTTTGAGATGTTGGGATTATTTTTGTGAGTCGGGTTTTCTTTTGGCATTTTCTCTTTTCTTTTGCAATTTTTTTTTGTTTTGCCATGCCATTTCTTTTTCTTCTTTTCTATTTTCTTTTTGGCTTTTTGTGCCTTTTCTTTTTCTTCATTCTTTTCTTTCTTTCATTTTCTTTCTTTTTCTTTTCTTTGCCCTTTTGGCTTGATTTGGCTTTTTGGCACTTCTTTTGGTGATGAGAAAGAGAGAAATCACAAATTGCAATTTATTTTGTGGATATGTGTAGGAGGTAGGTAAATGGGTAAGTCGGGGTTGCGCATTCCCTTTCAAACCCACAAAAAGTGGAGAACTTGGACTAATCAAACGATCCTAGACATGGTCACCTAAGGGACGAGACTCGGTAACCAAGGCCTTTTCACACCGTGGGTGGTCATAATGGTCAAAAGTGCAAATCCCGTAGTAAATCCCTAGTAAGCTAGGTGGACACAAGGTAAAGGACCAACGAAATCATTGATTTAGGGTCATTCTACTAGATTAAAGTTCAAGACTCGATTTATACTACTAGAATGGGAAAGTAAACACTTGCACACTAGCCTCTAAACCGGGTTTTCGAAAACCATTTATACACAAGACTCAACAAACATAACACAAAATAAAGACTCAACGAGAACGAAAGAAAAAGAAGCAAAAGAAACACAACAAAAACAACACAAAACGAACACATACATAACACAAACACCACCCCGATCATCCAAACAAGCCACCAAATCAACCACAACTTTACAAAGCTCCACTCGAGCACACAACATCACAATCTTCTCCGAACTCCGCAAGAGACAAAGAAGAGAAGGGGTAAAAATGTTACCGGATGTCTTGCAAGCTATCCAAAGTTAACGGCGATTAAGCGACCTAAGAAGAAAAAGGGAGACAAACACAAACAACAAAACAAATATACGACACAAAAAAGGAAAAGACACAAAAAGAAAATCTTTTTGATTTTTTGTGAAAGTTTTTCAAATTTTTAGGGGTTTTTAAAGATTTTTTTAGGAAAACTACAAAAATAAAACTATTTACGATAGAATATCGCTCCCCCACACTTAAACCGAGCAATGTCCCCATGCTCGACCGTAGTGTGCGGAGAGACAAAAGAAAAAGAAAAGAAACTATGAAAACAAAGCTAAAAATCAAAAATGAAGATGAAGAAAAGGGTAGAAAGTGTCCGGCCGGGGTGTAGTCAAGTCACCATGGGCCGAGACGAGAAAAAGATATGGGTGGGGGAAGAAATAAAAAATAAAAAGAAGGAAATAAAAGGAAATGGGAGGGGAGGGCTAGGGGTAATCAGGTCACCTAGCCCGGATTCCGCCTAAATCCGACAAAACCTTAAAAAAGAAAGAGTGAAAAACTTGTAAAATTTGGATTTTGAAATGACTCTCGATGTAGTCACGTCATCGAGAGTCGGGAGCAACCACTACTAAGGCCTTGAAGGCCACTAAGATACCATGACTCAAGGGGAAGGGAATAAACAAAGGTAAACAAGCAATAAAAGACTGAAAAGTAAGGATAGTTACCCAAACCAATCAGCTAGTAACTCACTCGCTCCATCGTCTCAATGATCATTATAGGCACAAAGCTTGTCTTCATCATTGCTATTCCTCTTCATGCTTGATAAAACGCATGGTTGGGGTAGTAATGGTAGGGGGTGGGATTTGATGTGAATACCGGTCTAAAGTAGATAGAAGATGAAGTGAGGGTATGAAAATGAAGTCTGTTGGTGGTATGATATGAGCAAGGAAGGTAGGGAGGTTAGGTGGGGGTATACAATGGTTGGGTGGGCTTAAATGTCGAAGAAGAAGCACCAAAAAGGAGTAGGGGATCATCCCAGTCGGTATGGATGATCCCGGTCGGGTTGATAAACCCTTCCCGGTCGGGAAGCCTCCTTCCCGATCGGGATGACACTCCATTGGACTCGATTTTTGGCACCCTCATCCCGATCGGGACGGCCCCATCCCGGTCGGGACGACACACCCTTCCCGGTCGGGAAGGGTCTTCATGACTCCCATGACCCCAAAAACTGACTCCCTTACTCACGATCCAAGCTCTATCACTAACCACTCCTTTCTAGAAGTCACCTTCACTTCACCTATCACAATAAACTCAAAGTACACATCAAATTCACTCCCTCACATCGCTCATCAATAATCCAAATAACAAGAATATCACAAAACAAAAGAGTCCTAGAAACAAAAATCACAAATACAAGAACAAGTACTCTAAAGAAGAGGAAGGGGGAATATACAACATGACGGTTCTTTAGGAACTCCGTCAAACCTGGGATGGTGGACTCTTCTTCAACCGTAGCCCTCAAGGGCATGGAGGAGCAAGTCGAACGCGCTACCGACATCATAATGAAGGCCCAAGAAGCGCTCGAGCCTAGCTAACCTCCACGGCCTCCAAGGTGGAGGCAAGAAGTAGGAATCCCAAGACCCGACATCATCTTGCACGTTGTCTTCGGGGTCTATCCATCCTACGAGCTTCACCGACCTCTTCCTCCCTAAGCATTGCCTCCAATCACAAGCAAGCTTCATCTCTAAGAAACGAGGCACAAAGATCGGCTTTGGCCTCATCTCCACAATGCACACCCCCACTCTTTCCTCAAGTTGTGGTTCCCCATCTTCATCACTTGTCCCCACATCATCTCTCGATGTACTAGCAAGGGGCTCTTGATGCTCATCCTCATTCTCGGACATGGGCAACTTGGGCTTGTCAAATTCACCCAACAACTTCACAAACTCCACCAAACCATCCAACTCACTATCCTCCTCCAATTCCTCACCAATGTTGCCTTCACCAAGGGTCATATCCTCATTCGTCTCTTTTTGGGTAGACGATTGAGGTTCTTTAAAGCAAATTTCTCTTTCAAAGGGAACTACATCGGCGGCTTCGTGATTAGGTTGCTCCTCTCTCTCAAGTGGGCACCCTTCATCTAAATGTGATGCTCGGGATAAAAACATTACGGTTTGAACCGATAATGCATTTAATTGAGCATTCCTCGCTTCGTTTCCCCTTCGAATTTGGGCCATTAAATCCTCTTGTTCTTTTTGCAATTGAATGGCCGTTTCTTGGATGCTCCTTTGCATTTGAAGCATAGATTGAAACACCTTCGTGTCGGATAATTGGTGATCATTGGGGTCTTTTAAAGCTCCTTGAAAATCTTGATAATGCCCAAAGGGTGGGGCATCATATTGTTGGTAGCAAGGTTGGGGTGATTGGTAGTATTGTGGGTCATGGGGTTCATATTGTGGTTGGGGTGGAGGGTAATATGGTGGGTTTTGGGGGTATTGGCTTCCATAAGGTGAATCTTGATCGAACATGGTGGTTTCACATTCATAGCTTGAGTAATAGCCATCATGATCGTAGGAGTGATAGTCATTCACTTGTTGGTAGCCATATCCATATTCTTGAGGATCATACCCGTCTTGATTACCCCAAGAAGCTTGATTATGGTAGGGGGACGTCATGTCATAGCTTTGGTTCAAAGAAGAAGAGGGGTAGCTCATATCGGCTTCCATGTGTGGGGAGTTTAGATCAAACCCCATGCTCGCTCGAAAATCGTAGCTCATACCCGGTTGGAAACCACTCATTCTAGCAACCGTCCGTTAAAGCGGCTCTAAGTTGCAAGAAGAAGATAGTCACCACCTCTAAGCATAAACTGTAGACTAAGAACAAACGTGAGAAGTCTAGTGCTTTTTGGGCACTAGACAAGAGAGAAATAAACCTCACACACACAAGAAGCAAAGTAACAAAAAGAAAAAAGAAAAACACAAACACAAAGACTAAGTCAAGCAAATAGGAAAACAAAGTCTAAACTAGCACCGTCCCCGGCAACGGCGCCAAATTGATGGCAAGGATTTGTCGTGGAATCCCAACCGTCAATAATATAACCGGCTATTCCTATGGTAGATAGGGTAAGTCGGGTCGAATCCACGGGGACGGTAAGAGGCGTCTAGACTAGGTCGACCTAAAAACGAGACTAAGTCAACGGACTAAACTAAACTAGAATGATAGGAATGGGAGAAGGCTAGACTATGACTAAGGAGAACAAATAAGGAAAACGGGCTAGGATTAGGTCGAGGTCAAAGGGGTAACGGAATGGTCAAGGGAGAACTAGAGTGAAGGAGGTAGTAGGGCAATCTAGGTATAGTCCGGGCTCTCGCAACTTAGACCGACCTAGAGGTTCCACCTAGAACCCATCTCGGCGACACACATGACAAACGGGGTTACTAGCGTGATATCGGGGCCTAGATCGCATCCGGGCTCTCACTACGTAGACCGACCTAGGGGTCGTCCTCACCGGGCTCTCGCAACTTAGTGAGGGAACCGAACCCACAAACAAACTATCACCCACAAGAGAAAAGGCAAGAAAAACAAGTATTTGCAACTACTAGTCAATCAAGCATTTCAACAAACATGTGATATGCATCAAACTAAGAGGAAACCCAAATCTTCCACCAACATCTCCAATAATCTCTTAATCATCCAATTAACACCCTAATCACCGTACTAACCCTAGCAAGAACACTACTCTAACATAATCCAACTACAACTAACAAGAACAAGAAGATCCAACATAAGAAACCAAGCATACATAAACAAACTAGTGAAAACAATGAACTAAGAACAATATAATGAACAAAGATGCAAACTTGGATGAACAAACAAGATTAAGAGTAAAAAGGAAGGAAGGATTATACCATACTAGTGAAGAATGAAAAGAAGAACACTTGTATAGAAGAAAACCCAAATAATTCCACCAAGGTTGTCAATCTTGGATGGATTCTTCAAGAGATCCAATAATACAAGATTAAACTAAGGTTAACTACTAATTACCGACTAATCTATACTAATCTAATCTAATCTAACCCAAAGTAGTCTAGGGTTTAAGGAGAGGTGAAGAATATCCCATAAGATTACAAGAGGATGAGTATTTATAGGGTTACAATAACAAGGGAGAAGAAAACAAGAGGACACGGGCTGCAGCACGCTCGTCCTGACCGAGACGGCCCCATCTCGGCCGGGAAGGGATGGTCCCGACCGAGACAAGGTTGGTCTCGGCCGAGACGGCTCTTCACAGCAGCCTCCTTAAATGTGCACCTCTTCCCGACCGAGATGGCACTTGGTCTCGGTCGGGAAGGCTCTGTAGGCCTCCAATATGCTCTCTATGGTCCCTCCTTGCTTCTCATGGGTTTCTCGTCGATTCTCGGGACTCGGGATCAGGTCTCGGAGGCTCGGGATTGGGTCCCAAGGTCTCGGGGTCGATTTCAAGGCATCGAGTCATCGTTCCTATACTCCGTGGGCCCCAAAATGTGTATGTATTGAGTCGGAATTGCTCCAACTCTTCCAAATCGGTCTCGGGAACCTGAAACGAACTAAAGGAAGCATAAGAAGCCCCTAAACCGCTCCCAAGAAGCGATCTACAAGGAAAATGGGACCAAAATACTACAAAATAGGCACTACAAACCACACTTATCATACTACAAATTTGATTTGTTGTATTATAGTACTTTCAGATGCTCTAGAAGTCAAAAATAGTCTAGAATTCCTTTCCTTCCATATCAAATAAACAGATGCTGCTAGACACACTTGAAACCATCTTGCTTTCCAATGTTTCCTCTTCTGCTTATTTGATATCCATTTAAGAGTATGATGAAGATCCAATCTTGGACAAATAACACACATCCACTTCAGTATGCTGTCCCAAATAGTCGCAGAGAAAGAATAGGAGAAGAACAAATGCTTAATTGTCTCCTCGCCCTCTTGACATAAGCTACATCGATTTGCCAACTGCAAGCCTTTTTTCTGAATGTTATCCACTGTTGCTAGCTTATTCTGGCCTGCAAGAGAGAGAATAACTTTGTGTCTTGGTAGTATAACTGAGGACAAAAGAGTCCTGAACCACTGCTGAGCAGGAGGATTAGTACAGAAGAAATCATATGCTACAGACAGACGGAATTTATCCCCTGCTGCACAACTCATAAGAAAGTCTATGGCTTTTTGAATAGAACCACATTTGCCAATATATTCATCCCTAACCCGCAGGATGTGCTGAATTCCAGAAGGGAAGTATTCCTTTGACTGAACTAACCAAATAGATTCACTAGCAGTAATATAATGCTGACACCATTTGATCCATATGCTTCCTGAACCAGTTGTAAGCTGCCAAAGCCATTTAGAAAGAAGAGCTTTATTCCAAGGATTCAATTGCTTCATGTTTGCACCTCCATTTAGCCATGGGGAACAGAGTTCCTTCCATTTTTTGAAGGTCATTTTCCTAGCATCTGGATTAATACCCCAAAAGAAGTCTTTGCACAACTTTTCAATAGCTTTCACCACAATTTTAGGAAGTAAAATACTAGAACACCAAAAATTTTGGATACCAAAGACCACTGAGTTAATTAATTGAACCTTTCCTGCATAGGAGAGCAGACTAGATGTCCAATGTTTGATGTAATTCTGAATCTTTAGTATCATGGAGTCAAACATGTGAACTTGCATAGTAGCATCATGTAATGGAACTCCTAAATATCTGAATGGGAATGAACCTGAAGAGAAGCCTGTACTTTTAAGGATATCAGATTGAATTGCTTGAGATACTCCTCCAAAATAGATACAAGTTTTCTCCAAGTTAGCTTTAAGTCCAGACTGCAAACCAAACCTGTCCAAAGCATTCTTAACAGCAGTTACAGATGGTACATCCCCTCTTACAAATACCATCAAATCATCTGCAAATATCAAGTGAGTGAGCCTTATTTTACAGCATTTAGGATGGAACGAGACATTATTCTGCTGTGTAATCACTCTTAAGGCCCTAGAAAGCAATTCCATACTCAACACAAATAGGTAGGGTGATAATGGATCACCTTGCCTTATCCCACTTTGCCCCTGGAAAAAGCCATGAACTCCACCATTTATTCTAAAAGAATACCAAGGGTTCGAGATGCAACCCATGATCCAAGTAATGAACAAAGAAGGAAACCCCAATTGTCTCAACATATGGCATATAAAACTCCACTGAAGAGAATCAAAGGTTTTCCTAATATCAACTTTGATCATACATCTTGGTGTTAAAAACTTTCTAGTATAGCCTTTGACTAAAGCTTGTGACATCAAGGTGTTCTCAAACAATTTTCGTCCCTTAATAAAAGCAGCTTGTTCCTCTCGATAAGCTCAGGGAGAAGAGGTTTTAATCTATTAGAGATAATCTTGCTTACAGTTTTATAGAAAACTGTACAACAAGAGATTGGTCTAAAGTCTTGAACTGAAGAAGCATTCTTCTTTTTAGGAATTAAAGTTATGAGAGTTGAGTTTGCATGTTTAGACATTAGCCCCTTTCTGAAAAAACTACGTATAGCTTTGCAAAAATCCTCCTGAATTATCAACCAAACAGCTTTATAGAAGCCTGCAGAGAACCCATCTATTCCTGGGCTACTGTTATTATCCATGCTAAAGATTGCATTTCTAATCTCCATTCTACTAATAGGCAAAATTAAACTATCCTTCTGAGATTCTTTTAAGCAAGGACCCGAGGTTATAAGTTTTGAATCCATCTCCTGAACTTCTGCTTTACCCAGTAACTCTTTATAATAGCTTTGGAAAGCTTGTGCAACTGATTTAGTACCTTCATGTATTTGCCCCTTTAAATCAACAATAGACCCAATCATCTGGTTATTCCTTCTTTCTGCAATTTTAGCATAAAAGTACTTTGTAGAACAATCAGTTAATTGTAGATCTTTGATTTTAACTCTCTGAGCCAACATCTTATGTTCAGCAGCCTTCACCATACTATAATTCTGCAATAACATCTTCTCTTCTAACATAAGTAAAGGAGAAAAAAGATCCTTACTCAACTTCCTCTGACAAGTAAGAAGAGCTTCCTTGGCATCTTTTACCCTTATAGAAATATTAGAGAAATTTTCCTTATGAAACTTCAGTAAAGCTTGCTTTACTCTTTTGAGCTTAGCAAAGAAACAGTATATGGGAGAACCAGTCACTGATGATCTCCAAGCTTGAGCCACAATAGCCAAAAATTGTGGGTGTTCAATCCAACTATTAAGAAACTGAAACTGCTTTTTAACATATATAGTCTCCATCACAGATACAACAATAGGAGCATGATCAGACAGACCTGGCTCTCTTATAATTGCAGCAGAATTAGGAAACGTGCTATACCAATCTTGATTAACCAAAACCCTATCCAACTTTGACCAAATTCTGGTGTCAGGCTCTTGCTTATTAGTCCAAGTAAGGGCGTCACCAGAACAAGAGAGATCGTCAAGCTTGCTAGCCAAAATACAATCATTAAATGCCATCATATCAAGAAGAGGAGGGGTGTTGCCTACTTTCTCCTCAGAATTTCTTACTATATTAAAGTCACCCATTACAATCCAAGCCTTATCAGTAGCTTGGGAGATTAATGAGCTCCAGAGTGGCTCCCTATCAATAGCTTCATTCTTAGCATAGATCATACTAAGTTGACAAGATGCTTTAGTACCCAAATGAAATAGCTGACCAGTAATTGATTGATCAGTAATTTGCAGATTTGAGAATGATACCGTACTTGGGTTAAAAATGATCCAAACTCTGCCATTATGATGATGAGAATAGTTAGTCAAAACTAACCAAGACTTGAAATTATTCTGAATAATTTTGGTAGCATTTTTTTCCTTTACCCTAGTCTCCAAGAGACCAAGAACATCCAATTTATTCTCAAAAAAAAATCTCTCACTTCACACTGCTTAATGGGATCATTAAGACCCCTAATGTTCCAAGATGCGATTTTCATTGTTTATCAGGAGGGATTGGTTCCTCTAAACCACCAGATTTATTCTCCATCTCAGAGTATTCCTCTAAATCTTTCTTATCAGAGAATACATGATAAGAGTTCATAGGCAAAATTATTATTATTATTATTAATTTTTTTTTATTTGCAGAAAAAGGTATCATTTCATTCAATTTTGAGTGAAATTACAATTTGGTGCAAAAAGAACTATCACAAAAGGAATGCAAAAGCATTCAAAGTACCCAAATGATCCACAATCCTTCTAAGCTTAGGACTAACATTCTTGTAAAATTTTACAGCCACATGAAACTTAACTCTATGTATCAAAGCGTCTATATTTGTTGACTGATTCGTGAATATCCTCTTATTTCTCTCCTTCCAAAGAATAGCCACCGTAGCAGCAAGACTAGCCTGAATCCATGGCCTTTTCCAATACTTCCTTTTCTTAGGACATAAAACCCATTTAACAATACTACACAGATTCAAGCTGCCAATGTGAACTTGCATCCAATCCTCAATTTCCTTCCACACCTAAGCTGAGATTGTACATGAAAAGAAGAGATGCTGATGAGATTCTAAATCAGCCATACATAAAGCACATCGATTCACCATCTGATATCCTCTTTTGGCAAACTGATCAACTGTTGCAAGCTGGTTTTGAATGGCCATGGAAAGAAGAACCTTGTGACTGGGAATAATGCTAGCAGAACCCAGGATCTTTGTCCATCTATGCGTGTTCCAGTCCAGAAACAACTTGTATGCTTTTGATAAATGAAACTTAGAACCAAAGCATTCCTCAAGGTTACTCTGAGCATGACTTAAAAAACCTGAGAGCTCCACCAGTCTGTCTCTCACTCCAAGTATCCCTTTGATTCCATTAGAGAAGTGTCCCTTACTTTCAGTAGTCCAGCAAGAGCTCTTGTCAAAAACATAGGAATTGCACCATCTGCACCAAATGTTGCTATTATCAGACAGTTGCCTCAGCCATTTAGACAGAATTGCAGCATTCCAGGCTTCTATGCTCTTGATATTAAACCCACCTGCTTCCCAAGGTAAACAGATTTCAGACCATTTCTTGAAGACTAACCGTCTCTCCTTATCCTTAATTCCCCAAAAGAAATCCTTGCACATTTTATTAATTTTCTTAACAACACCTTTAGGAAATAAAACTCCAGAACACCAAAAGTTCTCCAACCCAAAAATGACAGAATTGATCAGTTGAATCTTGCCCGCATAAGACAAGAACCTGGTAGACCAATGCTTAATGTGGTGCTGAACTTTAAGAATTAGGTCATCAAACATCTCAACTGTCAATCTACCTTCAGAAAGAGGAATCCCCAAATATCTGAAGGGAAATTTGCCAATAATGAAACTTGTTGCAGCAATAATAGCATTCTGCACAGGAGGACTAACCCCACCAAAGTAGACATTGGGTTTATCAACATTAGCATAGAGACCTGACAGAAGAGCAAAGGAATCCAAAGCTTGCTTCACATCTATCACAGAGGGGACATCTCCTCTAATAAAGACCATTAAGTCATCAGCAAATACTAGGTGAGTAAGATTGATTTTACAACACTTAGGATGATATGAAACTTGGTCTTTAGAGCAAAGAGAACGTAGAGACTTAGAGAGTATTTCCATGCTCATTACAAAGAGGTAGGATGATAGAGGGTCACCCTGCCTAATACCACTCTTGCCTTGCAAAAAACCTGAAGTTTCCCCATTTACTTTGAAAGTATACCAAGGAGCGAGAAGAGATACACCCCATAATCCAATCAATAAAAACAGCAGGCAAGCCATAACTCTTCAGCATATTCCTTATAAAATCCCAATTTAAAGAGTCAAAAGCCTTCCTAATATCCACTTTTACTAAGCGTCTAGGGGTTAAAAACTTCCTGTTGTACCCTTTAACTAGAGCTTGTGAAAGCAGGATATTATCAAAAATGTTCCTTCCCTCAATAAAAGCAGCCTGTTCCATGCCAATGACACCAGGCAAAATCTTTTTCAACCTATTAGCCAATATCTTTGAAATGGTTTTATAAAAGACAGTGCAGCAAGAGATAGGCCTAAAGTCCTTAACAGATGAGGCATTAGCCTTTTTAGGGATTAAGGAGATGTTAGCTTGTTTAGGCATCCTCTTAGTTTTGAATAAATTGTTCACAGCAGCACAGAAGTCATATTCAATAATAGACCAAGAATTTTGGAAAAACCCTGCAGTAAATCCATCCAAACCTGGGCTACTACAAATATCCATAGAGAAGACAGCCATTTTAATCTCACTCATTTGAATTGGACTACTAAGTTCACTAAACTGATCAGGAGGCAAAGTAATCTGGTTAGGCAAACTTCCTGTAGAAGTACCAGGCTCTCCTAACAAAGAAGAGAAGTAATCCAAAAAAGCTTTAGAGACAGCTTCCATACCAGAATGCTTATTGCCATGAAGGTCTTCTATAGAGCCAATCATGTGCAAGTGCTTCCTTTCAACAATCTTAGCATAAAAGTATTTAGTAGAGCAGTCAGACATTTGAAGATGTTTAACTTTAGCCCTTTGAAATAGCATGCTAAGCTCAGAGTTCTTTAAGGATCTATAGGAATCCAGTAACCCTTTCTCTTGAGCAATCAATCTAGGATCAAAAGGAGCATTTATAAGATCCTGCTGACAGATGGTGAGTTGGGATTTTGCATCTTGAACTTGAGAGGAGATGTTAGTGAAATATTGTTTATGGAACCTTTGTAGTGTTCTTTTAACTACTTTAAGCTTTTGGAACAGCCTGAAGATAGGAGATCTAGAGACATTATGTAACCAAGCCTGCTGCACAACCATACTGTAATTAGGATGACTAGTCCAACAGTTGAGAAAATTGAACTTCTTCCTAGGCCTTCTGTCTTGAGTAACAGTGACTAAAATAGGGGAATGATCAGAGATCCCTGCCTCACAACAGATTGCAGTTGAAAGAGGGAAATCCCTAATCCATTATGTATTAACAAGGGCTCTATCAAGCCTTGACCAAACCCTAGAGTGTTCATCCTGCTTATTAGACCAAGTTAGTCCACTCCCAGAATTATTAAGGTCCTCTAATCTGCAGTTTAGAATACAATTATTAAACTCCCACATCTCCTGAAAGGAAGGGGGATTAGGACCTAGCCTCTCCTCATTCCTTCTAACAATGTTAAAGTCTCCCATAAGAATCCAGGGAGTGGAGAAAGACAAAAGCTCAAGATTTTCCCACAGCTTCTGCCTCCTATCTCCATCATTATGAGCATAAATGGCTGAAAGGGACACACCCCTTTTAGTCTGAAAATGATGAACTGATCCAGTAATATGCTGGTCAGATTTACTTAAGACTGTAAAAAAGATAGTAGTAGGATTGTAGAGAATCCAAATCCTCCCATTATAGTGACAATCATAGTTATCAACCATGATCCAAGAGCTAAACAATCTGTTCACAATTCTAGCAGCTTTAGTGACTTTCACCCTTGTTTCAATAAGAACCATTACATCAATGTGCTGGGCAGCAACAAAATCTCTAACTTCACTTTGTTTTATGGGGCTATTTAGTCCCCTAATGTTCCAAGATGAAAATTTCATGCGGAAGGAATGTCAGGTGGGACTTTGTCCCCATTTTATTCCACACTAGCATCTTCTCCATTTGGACCTTTTGAGTGCATTAAAGCAGCTAGTTCAGAGAACTTTCCACCAGAATCAAGAGCTTCCAGCTCCTTGTCTGTGTACTCTATGTTCTCTAACAGCTCTGAGGTACCACCTAGTCCATCACCCTCATCATTAAAAAGCTCATTATCCTACAAGAACATTTGGAATTTGTTCTCTAGAGGCATTGGCTCCAAGATAGTTTCTGGTTTTTGCTTCTTAGAAGAGGAATTTCTTCTATTCACAGGAAGAAAATCATCATTCTGCAGACCTAAAGAGCATTCTGAGTGCATTTTAGAAGCCATCAAAGGAGGTTTTCCATCAGACTATGAAGCATCCAACTTCTTTTCTGAGTACTCACACTTCCTAGGCTCTGAGGTACCACCTAGCTGTATGGGAGGTTTATCAGCCGCCCCAGTTGGTTTTGACACAACCGGTTCTGGAATGCTCATGCTAACCACATCCAGTTTCTTAGCATCCATCACCTTTATCCTCTCCCATTTACAGTTGGATAGAGTACGACCCAACTTATGGCATCCCTTACAAAGATAAGGAATCCATTCATACTTAATCTTCTGATTCGAGAATTCATTGAAAGGGGTCCTTAACACAATCTGATCAGGAAGGTCTTGTGAAATATCCACTTCAATGAGAACCCTAGCAAAAGATAGCTTTGCCTTAAGTTTTGTTGCAAGATCTGCACATAATGGTCGACCAATTTTACTAGCCATTTTGCCCAAAACTGCTTCAGACCACAAATATGGGTTAAGATCAGGAAATAGCACCCCTATTTGCACCTTAGTCACCCTGTCCATGGATTCTGAGAATGAAGGTGACCATTCCTTAAGGATTAGAGTGTAAATCCCTAAACTCCAAGGTCCCCTTCCAAGAACCCTATTCATGGCTTCCTTAGAATCAAAGCGGAATGAATACCATCCACGCTTGAAATACTGTACGATCGGCACAACAATAGAACCCCATTTGTCAGATACAAATTTTTGCATCTGTTGCAGAGAGGGTTTTGAACCTATCACTGTCCCCATGAGTGTATGGCTCCATATTTTTAGTTCATCCTCAAAATCCCCAATCTCAATATCAATTTCATCAGAATCAATTACGTACTCATAAAAGGGAAGAGTCATGCCTAATTTTTTATTGTTAGATGCGATTTTAGACCAAGTCGAAGGCTTAAGAACAGGGGTGGGGTCAATCTTATCCTTTCCTTTCAGTGGATTAATAGCTTCTTTGTTTTCATGATTAACAACCAGAATAGGACCTTCAGGAGGAATTAATGGTGAATTTGCAGGCTTACCAGAATCAGCAAAAGCTTCAAGAATCACATCATTCAATTTTGGGCGTGAATAACTCTGAACAGTATTCGGGTTTTGCACTTCTGACTCATCCTGGTCTCTCTTCTGGTGTGGCGGAGGGAGAGAATGATGAGCCTTCCTCGGTCTTCCTGGTCCTCTTTTCACCGGAGAAGCCATGGCAGACGAAGCGAGCTCCTAACAGAATCGCAAAAAGGGAGATAACTGTCTAGAGAGAGAAAGAGTTTCTCTCTTTTATTATTATTATTATTATTATTTTATTATTATTAATTTTTTTTTTATTTTTTTTAAACGAAACTCGCATTAAACACCAGAACAAATTACAAGAAGTTAGAGGGAAGCCGAGATACTATCTGGGCCCCTACTCCCTTAGCAATTACAAAGCTAATTCTAGTGAAAATATGAACTGCGGCACGCGCTCCAGCATCTTGTGATAAAGCGAATTTTCGAATCCGCTGGAGCAGAGAAACAGCATCCGTGTCGAGCTCGCCGAGAGAGGAGAAGGAGAAAGGTAAGAAACCATACCCAATCGTCGTGCAGCGTGCCGGATACTTGACACACTTACGACGGGCAGCATCAGCAACGACCCGTCCGGGCTCAAAAGAAGTCAAGCCAGACTGGGTCAAAGGAGAGGACCCAGTCAGGTCAACACAAACATCACGCCCCCTGTCCCACGAGTAGAGCAGGAGGTCGGCAGGTCGCAAGGGCTTGTCGTTATCGTCGTAGAGGCCAATCTCCACCTCTTTACCTGCAGAGATCCCCGTTCGGAAGCAAATATCCAACAGTGTGTCCCGTACAAGGTTATGGCGATGTTTAATCCCCACAGTACCAGCACAGGAAACCGCGTGATCCTGAAAAATATCCTCTCTGAGGGCCCTGGAGCAGGAACAGCAAGTCCCAGAAGGCGGAAACAAAGGGACTCCCAGGCGGTAGCTAAGCACACTGCGATATGTCCGACCGTTCATGGTTTGCCCAAGCCCAGTAATAGGGCCAGCCCTCAACCAATCAGAAGAATGGTCCCCTGCTGAGATTTCCACAGGGCAACCCGTCGAGGAGTCAAGGAGAAAACAGATTCCGCCGCTGAAGCAACCCTCGTGAAATATATATCTGCCAATTTCTTCATAAGTTTTGGGGCAGCGATCTCAGAGGGGTTACTCAAGAAGTCAGAACCGGTAGCCTCAACAAACCTACTCAAGGCAGACTCAAAGGCAAATCCCGGAGAGACGATCTCGGAGGGACGAAGCAGCTTAGCTTGCAAGTCGGCAGACTGGAGGCGAGAAACAAGGAAGGCAAAGTGCAGGGCATCAGCGGCGGTGAAAACACCAAGCCCCCGTAGAGAAAAGGGGAGGGTGGCCAGCCGCCACTGCCACTCCCCGAAACCGGGTCCAGACGCTGTGACAATACGCTCAAGACTAGATCGGAGCGCAGTGTCGAAAGAAAGGTGGGCCGACCCAAAAGCACGGGAAGAGGAAGTGCGCAAAGCAAAGTATAACTTAGAAATACATGTGCACGCCCGGAGAAGAAGTAACTCACACTGGGGATCCTCAATCGTAGCAACCAAGTCCATGAGCTCTATAGTACGGGCGACCCTCTTCGAAACAAGAGCGCCACTGAAAGCTGGGCACACGCTGACCGGCCCCCCCCAGAACCTTAACACCATCCAAGGGTCTGGCAATAGTGGTGGGGAAAACACCAGCAACCCTACTACTCGGGTCTTCGATAGGCCAGAAAACCAACGTTTTAGTTACGTTGAGATGGAGGCTAGAACGGGGGCCCTCATCCATAATCATCTGGAGAACCTTTCCCACAACAAGCGTGTCCCCGACAATAGTACCATCATCAAGGTACCAAGCCTGAAAGCAAAGATCAAAGGAGTCCCTGATCCTATTATTATTATTATTATTATTATTTTTTTTTAAATTATTATTATTATTATTGTTATTATTATTATTATTATTATTATCATCATCATCATCATCATCATCATCATCATCATCATCATCATCATCATCATCATCATCATCATCATACTTTATCATGGATCAAGGTATGTATTACTGATTGTTTTTCTTCATCGTTTGGGTTGAATTAATTCGAATCTATAATCGATTTTGGGACAGATTTCTTGATCGAAATCATAAAGTATATCTAATAGTTGGTCTCAGAGCTTTTGTAGATTTAATTAATTTACCGTGAAATTTTTTTCCTTCCTCTGGTTCGTAAATGAGAGTATTTATATGATGATTATATGCGTATGATATATATCGTAGCGTGTCTGATTATATGCGGGCAATGCGGCACGATGATGATAATAAAAATATGATTTGTGCCTGATGATAATGATGATGCGTGTCTAATGATAATAATAATATAATCATTGTGTTTGATGATTTGTGCATCAATAGTAATATCGATGTGCGGCTGATAATGAAATATTTGTTTGTACCTTCTACTAAGATGACATGTTTGTACGAATTATTTGATGTTTGTGCCTTCTGCTGAGATGATGCACTTGGTGATATAATATTTCACTTTATCATTATTAATAAGATGATACTTCGTTGTATTGATTCCATTCATCATGTAATGATTTATTTTATTGTTCATTTCCACCTTCATTACGTTGGTTTAGGAAAAGGAATCAGTGATTGATTTATTTTATATCCTTTAAGAATATAATAATTTCATTCCTCTTTCATTGTATTGATTTGATTACGTCGATTTAGGAAAATGCATGATGTCATTAATGATATAGTTTAAGCCAAGGTCAGTAATTCATGATTAAGGCAGATTACAACTTGTGTAACGTACTTGTGAATACAGACTATAATGGTTTGATGTTTTTAACGAATGATTTCATACGGTCATCTTCTTTGTGCATGATATAATCAGGAATTTTATGTTATTAAGGGTTCATCAAGTGTGGAATATGATACTGTCTGTTCATCAATGTTCATAATGTTTACTAGCAGTGTAATATTTTTCTTTCCACTGCGAAAATATTGTATGGAGTAATGAATTAATAGTTTGTATAATATTAACTAGTCATCATACTCGTGCCACTACTAGAATAAGTGGAAAAGACATCATTAATAAGAAATCATCTAAATATATAAATGATTTCTTTGAGATAAGAAACCTTTAATTATAAATAAATGATCTCTTATGTTTTATTGAGGAGGAAGATAAGAGACCACTTATTTATAATTAAAAGTTTCTTACATCAAAGACATCATTTATATGAACAAATGGTGTCTTATGTATACCAAAGAAACCATTAAAATAAAATTGATTCTTTTGTTAACTATTAATAAATGGTCCTTTTTGTTATTGTGCACTACTTGGAATCTCGTCTTCCCCATTTCATTTTTTTTAAAACATCAATTTTTCAGAAACCCTAAGAATCAAGTCCATTGTTTAGGTCTTGCTCCGTCATCGTCGATTAATATCCAGTTATTGAGCAAGTTGAGCGAGGTTATTGAAAAAAAGGTAATCAATCGATTTCCTTTGATTTTAATTTTTCTTATTTGAATTGATTGATAAATTTTATGAATTTTGGAGTTTAAACTTATCTGAATTTTGTTTGATTGATTAATTTTAGTAATTTCTTAAGTAGAACGACCTTGAGTATGATGATGATGACAATAATTTTGCAATTCCTTGCTCGATTTTTATTGCAATTGCCGCTTTTTACTAGCAAGAGATGAATCGGAGAAGAATCGTTCGATTCTTATTCTTCCTCCTTATCTCCATTATCTCACTCCACACCAAGTGTTCGACGAAATTCCCCTCACAAACTAAACCCTCTAATTAAAGCTATTTGAATATGTATGTGGTTAAGAGAGATGGAAAGCAGGAAACTATCCATTTCGATAAGATTACTACGAGATTGAAGAAGTTAAGCTATAGCCTTAATATCGAGCACTCTGATCGACCCTATCATCGTCGCCCAGAAAGTTTCTGCTGGGGTTTAAAAGGGTATCACTACTAGATTTCACAATCGCTCCTAACAAAACGTAATCAATTCATCTTTCATTAATGATTTTTTTAATGAGCTAAGCATTAATATATTCACTCTTTTTTATCATGCAGACTGTTTGTTTTACTGATAGATGTGATGGATTTTCTTATTAATCATACAGGTCGTACAAATAGAAGTGTTCTAATTATGAGCACCAGATGCTGGTGTAGACGGTCTTGAAAGTATCATGCAAGAGGAAGCAGCGAAGAAAAGACAAGCCATATTGCATTCAAGTTATCATTCACAGTTTGGTGCAACATTTACTTGACTTACCTCGGTAATTCGGCTGTGGTAAACCGATCTATTTGAAAGTATATTTAAAAAAAAACTGATCACAGTAACTGTTTCAACAGGATGGCTCAAGAACATTGTGCAAGGGAATGACTACGTCTGCACCATCTGATAAGCTGCTAAAACCAGAGAAAATGCATCGAGGTCCGTTGAAAGGACAAAGGTGATATTGCTATCTAAATAGTGAAGTTGTAGTCCAATTTCACATATTTGTGAGCAAATCATTATCACTTCAAACTTTACGTTTATTCTTTTTTTTTCGGCGTGATGATAAATTGATAATCCTGTATACATTGTGCACTTCATACCTTGTAATTCAAGAGACTACCTGTTATGATAAAGCTAAATGGTTTGTAGTAGGATATCGTCTTAACAGTTTGCCAGTAACTGTAAAGTGAGGTGGTACATTGATATTTTCTGGAAAAGATGTGTATGCATAGGAAACCAGGTAGGCATTTGCAAAGTTTAGGCACAAAGTTAGCATTGTAGTTCCTTGTTTAAGCTCCATGAGTACTCTGAGTTGGGTTGCTCTAGCTAATGTCAGTTTGTTCGATGACTTTAATTTTAAGTGTCCATCATCTGGGTATCTCCATTCTTTCATCTCTGCGTTAGGATCTAATTTATTGATCTCCATGAGTACTTATTACTCAGTTGTACTGAATTGCTGGGCCTTATGGAGTTTATTACTTTATTGAGTGTAAAAAATATTCTTCATTACATCAAATTGCTTTCTGTATGTGCCTTTACCTTTTTTATGTATGAAATTGTTGTTTCTGTATTCCACGTTTCTGTACGTGTTTTCCGTTATCGAGACGAAGTTTGTTGAGCTCAACTTTGTTGCCTCTAATTGTGTTCAATTCTTTAACAGGCCAATTGGGTCTAGCAGCCACTCGGATTCAGAAAGAGTTGATCCACTACTTATATATTGTCCTCGACTTTTCAAGGGTATATTAATTACTTTTCAAATTCCGCATAGTATTGTTTTGGTTATAATTCAATTTGTTGAAAATTTGGATAGAATACATCTTCTATTGCATATATGACACTTTGCTCATTCTATTCCCACATGCCTCTTTTCCTAGTGTTAAAGAAGAAATGAATGAGAGAGTACTATACTTCACCGTATTAGCTGAGTATTATAGAAGCTGAAATCTGAAAACTGCACATATAGTAGTTAGCTACAAGTGTTATACAGAGTATGTAGTATGAAAGTTATTGCGGCTAGTATTTTTTTTTTGGTTCTTTGCTCCAAGCACAATTTCATCTCAGTTTTTTCTCTCTTTTTGTGACTGTAAAGTGTACGACAAATGAATGAGGATAATTTAGTAGTAATTTTGCTGTTGATTACTTATTGTTGCTTAGTCTCTTTATGCCGAAGCTCAAATTCTAATTAGTGTGTTCCTGTCATTTTTAGGTGGGAAATTAAACTTCTGAGTGGATTGGGAATTGATCAATGAAGCAAGTATTTAGATCCATTTGTATTTTTTTTAGAACATACTTTTTTTTTGGAGAGTATTAATGTTGTAATGCATTATTTTTTTTATTCTAATGTAATTTTGTATACATTTTGACATGAATATATTTATTTATGATATTTTTCTGAAATTCATGTTGTTCAAGACAGAGAATGCAAGTCTTTTAATGGGCTTTCACAAATATTAAAAGAAAAAAAAATACAAGGATATAATGGTTTATTAAGTTGGTACCTAAGAAATCATTTAAGTGTGTTAAATGGTTTATTAAGTTGGTAGCAAAGAAATCATCTAGGTGTATTACTTGGTTTATTAAGTGTACATAAGAAATCATTTATCTCTCTCAAAAGATGTCTTTTTTATAGACCAAAGAAACCATATATCTCATAAAATTGGTTTCTAAAACATAAGCAAAGAAATCATTCTTCTCACATGGTTTCTTACCCTAAGACACCTTTGACCTGGAGATCATCTCCAAAATGGTGTCTTAGGGCATTTTAACATGATTTCTTTGCCATCTTTTCTAGTAGTGTGCACCTCACGGGACTATATTGTTTTATGCGTTTTGTAATTCGCAGTTCAATCTTTTTGCCACCTTATCCAATATATATTTAATTATTGATACATTTTTTAATGGGTTATGTTAAATACAACTCTTAGAGTTGTGTTTAAGCATTAAATATCTTCCAAAATTGATATAAACATAGAAATTACAGAACAAATTGGACAAATATCAATACAATTAATACATGTATTAAGAATTTGTTTCCTCTTTTAGGCTCTTAGATACAACCCTGGCCTTAGGGTTGTATTTATCATTTCCCTTTTTTATTTCATGTCTTTGTAACTTTATTTACTTTCTCAGTCATTCGTAATATCGTAAGCAGTAAATGGACTAATGCACTATTTGACGTTAAGACGATAGACGCGTAGTTCTTTCTTCTTTTTTAATTGATTGTGTTTTTAATTAAAAAAATTATTAATTGATTGCTTCTGGGGTTTATCAGTTGGTTTAGTTGTTTTGCCCAATCAGAACATAACAGTGGCCTTATTAGAAGATTGTATTGGATAAATAATGGATGGATGATGGTTTGTTTGGGTTTTAATAGGGTATATAGATATAGATAGATTAGTTGATATAACTTTTCATTTGCTATATTTCAATTCATTGTATTTATTTGATTTTGCAACGCTAAATAGAAAGTTCAATGCATGGAGAAGGAAAAAAACTAAAACATTACATTAAACAAATGAAAAACTGTCAATATCATCCTTAAGGTTGAAACTTTATTGCCGAAGGTGAAATATGAAATGAAACGATACTTGGAGAGATAAGATGAAGCGTCATATTACTTCTAAGTTAATAATATGACTTGATTGAGATTATGTTTAATAGATGAAGTCTAATTGTATTTTGATCTTTACTTTTATTAAAATATGAGATGTTAGATAAGCTAAATTATGCGTGAGGGATGACTTGTTAAAGTTTTTATTGTATACTATGATTGTACTCGTATGTTGTATCGTGTATTCCGTTCAACCTTGCGGGAACGTTATTTTTTTTTTGCAATTTTTTTGACATATATATATATATATATATATATATATATATATATATATATATATATATATATAACTTCAGGATTCTTATAACTTAGCGTGTGTCCTTAGGTACACTTATAATTGAGAAATATCAAATTTAGTTTTGGAATGATCAGAAAAGTTGTATCATATGTTGAAACGATTGTAAGTTTTTTAATTTAAGTTTTCAAATAAGAATTCGGTGTTACAAAAGATATATCATACATATAATAAAATGAATATCAATATAACAAAACTTTGCCAACTAAAACTGTCGACGTTGTCAACGAAAATATCATAACAATAATATAATTTCAATAAAATAAATGCCTAAATCTTTTATTAAAATGCATGATCTAATAATCCTTCATTTCTCCCATTTGCATTTAATACAACACATTCAATAAACTTATTTCTTATATTTTTTTTAAATAATAAATTTGGCCAATGAGAAGAAGGTGACATGGCATCATGAAATGCTTTCAAACTCAAATGGTGAAATATAATTGCTTTGCTTGACTTTTAATAATATATATAGATATAGATTACTCTATTTTTACTAATTACACAATAATGTTACATTTGGGGTTTTTGTGTTATGCAATGTTAACACATCATATATAATTATATCCATTAAAGTTTAAATATTTATATTGTATGTACGTGTTAGTCACCAAAGTGACCTTGTTATGATACACTTAAGCATATACAAAGTTTTAGTGGTCGTTTAGATCATATTATGGAGATGCTATATATTAAAATCCTATATTTTATTATGTATGTTTATGTGACCACCCAAAGGAGGAACATGAAATATAGATAACAATATGAAAGAGTTAAATTATTATTTGTACGAAATTTGAATGTTATGTATGTCCAAAGATGTCATTATTCATTTAAAATTTTGGTATGTTGATAATTGACTATTAAAGTATTTATAACATCGATTGTAGTATATGCATTTTTGTATTGCCCAAAGGTTACTTAAATGTGTTTGTAATGTTTCTGAATCTGTATTAAGTTTTCAAACCACTAATAGGTTAAGCATGTGTAAATTTTTGCAGTCTCATCTAATTTACCTGCATTCGCTAACTCTGTTGTTAAGTTTAATGGGCTTAAGTATGATGAATGGTCTAAGGAAATCTGGTTCATCACACTAGGTATCATGGCTCTTGACCTAGCTATAATTTCTGATGAAGAACTAGCCATAACTGACAAGAGCACCAAGAAAGAAATTTCCTCATTTGAGTTATTGGAACGCTCTAACAAGCTGAGTTTAACCCTCATGAGATTGACAATGGCTGAAAGTATTAAGCCATCAATGCCCAAAATAGAGAAAGCGAAGGAATTCATGAAAAAGATTAAGGTGTGCTCCCAATCTGAGCTGGCGGACAAGTCAATAACAGGTAGTCTTATGAGTGAGCTGACTACTAAGAAAAATGACTTGTACGACTAGGAATCAATGCACACTCATGTGACAGAAATGTCAAATCTGGCAGCAAAGTTAAAGAAGCTAGGGATGGAAGAAAACGATTCCTTCTTGGTGCAATTTGTTATTAATCCCTACCTAATGAGTTTAGCTAGTTCCAAGTGAATTATAACACATTATCAGTTAAATAGAAACTTCAAGAGTTAAAGGCTATGCTCATTCAGGAGGAAGGGAGATTAAAGAAGGCAAAAGCCAAGTTGTCCAACTTGTAGATCATGAAGGAGCCAGCAACAACAAGAGCATACCGGGTAGGAAAGGCAATAACAAGGGCAAATCTTACTTTAAAGGTCCCGACAGTAAGATGAAGAAGGATTTGAAGTGTCACTTTTGTAAGAAAAAGGGACATATCAAAAAAGGAATGCCCTAAAATAAAAGATTGGTTTGAAAAGAGAGGTATGCATTATAATTCCGTATGCTTTGAATCAAACCTTATTGAAGTGCCTAATAATATGTGGTGGTTAGATTCTGGTGCTACTACTCACGTTTCTCATATTAAACAGGGATTCAGTTCGATCCTGCCCATAAGAGGACCAAATGAATATCTATCCATGGGAAACAGGATGAAGGCACGAATTGAGGGCATTGGGACCTATTGTTTGATCATAGACACTGGCTGTCAAATAGATCTTGTAAATTGTCTTTATGTACCCGAATATGCTAAAATCTTGTATCTTTAAGTAAATTGGATGATGTAGGTTTTAAAATTAAGTTTGAACTTGGAATGTGTACTTTGTACCAGAATGATTATTATTGTGGTAGTGGTACTTTATATATGTGATTCTCTTTATATGTTCAATCTTGATGTTAATTCACTAGTAGAAAAAAGTTGATTTGCGGCTCCAAAGAACGCCCTATTTGAGGCGTTTTTCTTGATAGTGCATATGGGGTGGCAGCAGATAGAAATTATTGTGTGGCGTCACATTAAGCGCCGCAAATAGTGTTGTATTTGAGGCGTTTTTTGTTGAAGACGCCGCAAATAATGCTGTATTTGAGGCGTTTTTTTTGTTGAAGATGCCGCTAATAATGTCTCTATTAGAAGCATTTGTTCAAAAAAGACGCCGCTAATGGTATTTCATTTATTAAAAAAATATAAATTTTGGACCATTTTAAACGACATTCAATATGCAATTTCAATGAATCCAAAACAATAATATCTTACATTATCTATTCGAATCAACATACACGAACATTATACAAGTCCAAAAAGCTCTCTTAATTTTCAAGGAACAAAATATAAAATATACTCCGTATTAACTCTCTTAAGGTCATAATATACACAGACAATAATATGAGATAAATACAATCACCATGCAGGAGTCCTGATGAGTGACATTGAGAGACTCCAAGAAAATGACCGCCAGGTCATCGTAAATGCCATATGTAGTATACCGTACATAATCTGCCCACCCTCACCAAACAGGAGCATCTTCTTGTCTAGCAATACTGAATAAGGCTTCTCAAAAGTATGGCAACCACGACTTTAGTGAGAAATGTCCTCCATAGAAGAGAAGTCCACCACTTGAAGCGTTTTGATGAAACAAGTAATAAGAGAATAATAAACATAATAACAATGATAGACAAGAACAGTACTTGGATACAGTTTGATCCCTTAGTGATATTTTATCCATTCTCTTCTTTATACCCCATCCTTCTAAAAAAGAATGATCTCTTCGAATTTTGAGTAGATAAATTATTTAGTGGAAGGTCCATAGAAAACAATAATTAAATACTCTAAATATGAATTGAGGATCAACTTTCTTATCTTAAAGATTTCAAATGGGATCTGCTAGTCTCCTGTGTTGAATCTGTCAGTGACAGCCAAGTCTCCTACAGAAAAATGAGGTACAACACAAGCAGAAAACATGCATCTCCTAAACAAGTGATTATTCACCAGTCACGCACTAAAGTAAAGTGGAGTATCCCCTTCCATCACAAGTAAAACCAATAGAAACATACGAAGTACTCCATAATTCAAAAGAAGGAAAACAGGGGAGAGGGAGCACGTGAAAATCTAGTACAAGTACTTTAAAACTGAATCTCATCCTAATACGGAGTATTCCTATCCATCACAAAATGAACGTAAAAAGTACTCATTCTAATAATCCTATCCTATCGAATATCGATTCCCCTATGTTCTTCCCGTTTATTTTTTCACGGACTTTGAGATTTTACTTTGGTCGTGTTTATCATGGCTTTACATTATTAATTTTTTGTTGAAAATATAATCTTATAAAATATATTTTGGTAACATTTGGTAATTATGTAAAAAGCATGTTATATACGTACTATTTATTATTTTTAAGTTTTAGTATTGACAATTATTCAGACACTCTTGGCATCGGTATGGTTCTGCCATAACAACATTACATAGGACATTTGCCAGGGTAGCAGGCATGCATATAAAGCAACAATAACGCACAAGAAAAACGTAAAATCAAGTTGTATTTAAGAACGTGTACAATAATAAATTGGACGAAGTTGAGAAAGGTAAATACCCTCCTTAGGCACAAGCTCTTGCTTCACGTCTAAGTGGCCGCATTCCAGCCTCGCACACCAATCTTATATCTGATCCCGAGTAGCCTTCTGTTTTTTCCACCAACGAATCATAAGAAAGTTGATCATCGCTAGGCGATGGAGGCAAAAGGCCCTCAAACATGGCTCTTGTTGCTTCCGGGTCCGGGAGAGGCACAAGGATCTTTTTTCATTCATGTCAAGGAAAAATAGTTGCTTCGAGTGTGTCAAGAACACGTCTATCGTATTCAATTATCAGCAGGATAGCAACCTAAACAATGGAATGGTTTAATTTTCCATTAAAAAGAGTATCAAACTAACTTTAGATGAGATCTTCGTATTCATTATCGTGGTCTAATCTACGCTACTGTGTCATAAATGCGATATCGTCTGAAATTGCAGATCACAGCTAGCTTCGAAACTTTTTACGAGTACGTCTTTATATGGTGTCCTAACCTAATTTTAAGGAATTAACCACTATCACTTACAAGTCCAGTTAGTGAAATTAGTAAGACAAACAAGTGTTGATAGCAAATAAATCAATAGCATAAGAACGACAGTAAAGGATACGCGCTTTTCAAGACGTCGAAGCATATCTGCATCCAGTTCCCATGGGAGATTTGTGGCTGCCAAGACAAAAACAAGATCCTTGCTCCAACTCAACCATCCATCTGTTATGCACAAGTGAAACCAATCAGGAAACTAGTGAATGTCTACGGCAATAAAATGAGAGAACAAAAACAACAAGCACATACTCCCAAAATGATCCCGGATCATCTAACTAGCATGAATCAACCTATGAATTGCAATGTCAGAGAGGGAAAATGGGGAAAAGAAAATATTAAGTGTCGAAATATTAAAAAAAGTTAAGCATGCTAGGCTGATAATAAAAATATAAGACTGTTGAGAAAAAGAGAAAAGGGGAAGTGATAAAAAAATGAAGAGAACCTATTAGATAGGGAGTAGCATCATTCTTAGAAATATTATTACAGCTATTAGAGGTAAATCTCTATTGTAAAAAAAAGAAGTAATTATCTATCAAAACTGATGATTATCATTCGAATGACTGAGGTGAAATCACACACTACAGTAATTTCAAAAATATATGAGTATTAATCATAGATAAATATTTCATCTAAGGTAAAAATAAACACGAAAATGATTTCTTGTTATCCAAACACACGTACTTGTATTAAGAGCTCAGTTTTCAAGCGCCTACTAGCCTCGTATTCACTCCGACCATCACCACGATGACGTATGAGAGAATCGATTTCATCAATAAAAACCGTGGATGGGGCATGATGCCTAGCAAGCTCAAAAGGTACTCTCACTAATTTCTCCAAGTTACCTGTATTCATAGAGATTTGAAAATGTACTATCACTAAGTTTTGATAACATGGCTGAAAAATAGTCATAAGCATGTCTTTATAAGAAAGATGTAGTGTTGGGGGAGAGATCATAGAGGCTTGGACGAAAATACATTGTTACATGGAATTTTATTTCCTTGTGCTGTTATTTAATTATTCATGTGTTACTTTTTTCTTTCTAAATTCGCTTATCTTATCATTTAAGGTCTTCGTGTCAAAAAGATAGTTGTAGGCAATCAAGCTAACAATTTAACATATTAAACAAATACCATTGCAGGTGTATAGCCCATTGACAATTTTGTATAACTCACGTACCTTTCCATTTGCTTACGATAGACGATGATGACTACGTGAGAGGAGGAGGGAGTTGGCCAGATGGGGCAGGCGGAGGGTGGTATGGTTGGCGTGGAGGTTGGTAGGTGCCGGAGTGTTGCGAGTGGATGGAGGAAATGAAAGGAGTATATTAGTCCTTTGATGGTATTATTGGGTACAATTATAGGATGACAAAGTAATATGCAAAGTTTAATCCTAACCATGGTCGGGCCAGCTAAATTTGCTAAACTGGTCACGCCAATTCGAATGGAGTCAGTTTGATCGAGCTAATTGGAAGTTTACAACACCTGCAAGCTTGCATATGCAAAGTAGTACTCGTATTATTAGATACAAACATATTATATGCCGAGTACGCCAAAATATTGCTCCGCATATCATACATGTATACACACAACCAGTAACAATCCACAGCAAAAAAAAGGCAGTTAGCAGCACAGCTTAATTTCATAGGCAGGCATCGTCTACAAGTTGCTATTTCCCATCTTGATCAACAAATCCAGATGTTTCAGGTTAGGTTAGCACCCTTTACCCATTCATTCATTCATTTGTTTTATTGAGGCATTAGATTAATAACACTCCGTAATATTAAATTTATGATGATTACTGCTTACTTGTTGGTTGTCTTCAAGAAAGCTAACAATTCAATTTCTCATTTGAGGCCCTACTTATTGCATTACATTAAAGAAGGTATGGCATTAGAACCTCAGATTTATTGTTCATGGTACTTCGGTCTTAATTAACCACTAGACTAAGGCAAATACGTTGTGACTTGTGAGGATGAGAAAAGTATATAAATGTATGTATGTAAGGAGGTACGAAGGAAGGATAGGTACCTTGCGGTAAGTGGTGCCATCGGGTTCTACGGTCCAACAGGCCTCATGACAAAGAGCCAAAAGAACCTGATTGTTGTCGCAATGCTTAGGGAGAGAGTAATTCCCGTAAATACGGAGCCCAGAGAATATGATGGCTGATATCGCTCTACGAAGTCGTTCTCTTATCCTGTTGTTTTCCCTCTCCTTCCACGAAGGCATTCTACCACTCCTCCTGTCCCAATTTCCCTGCTTGCCTCTTTTTCACTTGCATTTAGTGTCGTCTTACTTTGTTTAAATTTGTGTAAATTGTCTTTTTATTTGTTTGAAGTTAGAGGGATAGACTTTTTGTTTTGGATGGGGAGATAATGACTGGGATTTGGGAAAACAATTACAATTACAAAAACAATTACAAAATAAAAATAAAAATTGAAGTCTAGCAAAACACAAAATTAGTAACAAAAACTGGTAAAATCAAGCCTAACAAAACACAAAATTATAACAAACACTAAATTAGTAGCAAAAACTAGTAAAACCAAGCCTAGCAAATAATTAGTAACAAACAATTATAGAAAAGGTTATGAATCTACTATTATCAATACTAAACAGACAGACAGAATGAAGGATATTGAAGTATTTACCCCCTTTTTTTCCTTTCTTCTTTAACATTCTTTATAATATGTTGTGGGTGTTGTATGTGAGTGGTATTGTAGGAAGTAGTACAAAATTAAAGGCAAAAGAAGAGGAACAAACAAAACCTTCAATCACCCAGTAACCCTAAAAACGAGGTATAATGGGGATAGAGAATTAGAACGACCTGTACTCCGACGAGAATGATCGAGAATAGGAAGGGGGAGTGGAAACTGGTTAACGGAGGAGGGAATATTAGCGGAAGGAGGCAACAGAGGTTGCGTCGTACTGTGCTGGAGTTGTGGAGACTGGAGAGCGTGATTCACAGTATACTCCGGCGATAATTGGTGGCGCATAGGAAGAAGGAGCGAACTGGCGGAAGACGGAAGGTGGCAGGCGGAGGGCAACCGGGGGAATAAGGCAGGGTTTTGGATCTGGAGAAAGCTAACAAAAGAAATACACAGTAGTGGAGTAATAGACTTATTAAAATGAAAAATACGGAGCCCATTTGAGAGGCGTCAGTATAGACGTTGCACTGTCAGCTTTTTTTAAGTGAGAGAGAGATCATTTTATCTATACAAGCCGCACCTCTACATTTGGCTCTATTTTCTGCTCCCTCAAGTATTTTTATTAAAACAAAAGGAAAATTATTTGCTGCTATTTACTTAAAACGCCTCTAATAAGGAGCCGCAATTTAACATTTTTCTACTAGTGATTTTTCTGAATCTTTGTATCATGTTGAAAGTAGAGGCATTAAACGTAGTGCATCAGACGAAAGTTCAGCTTACTTGTGGCATCAAAGACTAGGTCACATATCTAAAGAAAGGTTATTGTGGTTGGTAAAGAATGAAATTACTCCTCTATTAGATTTTAGTGACTTAGATGTGTGTATAGAATGCATTAAGGGTAAGCATACTAAACACAAAGCAAAGAAACCAGCCACGAGAAGTTCTAAGCTACTTGAAATTATACACACTGATATTTGTGGACCTTTTGACGCTCCTTCTTGGAGTGGTGAAAATTACTTTATCACCTTTATTGATGACTACTCACGGTATGGATACAATTATCTACAGCATGAAAAGGCCCATTCTATGAATGTCCTCAAAATATTCTTGAATGAGGTAGAAAGGCAGCTAAAAAAGAAGGTAAAATTGTGAGATCAGATAGAGGTGGTGAATATTATGGAAGGTTCACCGAAAATGGTTAGTGTCCTGGTCCGTTTGCAAAGCTTCTTGAAAATAGAGGCATTTTTTCTCAATATACTATGCCAGGTACACCTCAGCAGAATGGTGTAGCTGAAAAGCGGAGTCGTACTCTAATTGAAATGGTTAGGAGCATGTTAAATAATTGTTCCTTACCCCTTCTTTATGGATCTATGCATTAAAGACAACAACCTATTTTTTAAATAGGGTTCCTAGTAAGTCAGTTCCTAAGACTCCTTATGAACTGTAGATGGGAAGGAAACTGAGCTTAAGACATCTTAGAGTATGGGGTTGCCAAGCTGAAGTGAGGTTATATAACCCTCATGAAAAGAAGCTAGATTCTAGGACGGTCAATGGTTTTTTCATTGGTTATCCTGAAAAGTCAAAGGGGTATGTATTTTTCTGTCCTAACCACAGTACGAGAATAGTTGAGACTGTTAATGCTAGATTTATTGAGAACGGTCAAACTAGTGGGAGTGATAAACCACGAATGTGGATATTCATGAAATTCAGGAAGAAATTCACTTTCTTGAAGTTGCAGCTAAAGTAGTTGTACCCATTGTATCTATACAGTCAAATGACACAGTGGAGCAACATAATGATGTCCAACACCCACAAAATGACAATAACAATGAATCAGAAGTCACAATTCAAGGAGGAAATGATACACCACATGAACAACCAAGGCAGCCTGTAAGAGAAAAAAGACCTGCTATTTCAGATGATTATGTGTGTTATCATGTGGAAAGTGAATGTGATTTAAGCATTAGTGAAGATCCCATCTCATTCCGGAGAGCCATAGAAAGTAACGATTCTAAAAAGTGGTTAATTGCTATGAAAGAAGAGATGAAATCAATGGATAATAAAAAGTGTGGGATTTAGTTGTGTTACCTGAAGGGTCCAAGACTGTTGGGTCGAAATGGGTCTATATGACCAAAAAGGATTCTAAGGAGAACATAGAAAGATACAAAGGCCGACTTGTCGCCAAAGGTTTTACTCAAAAAGACGACATTGACTATAAGGAAACCTTCTCTCCAATATCTAATAAGGATTCCTTAAGAATTGTATTGGCAATGGTCGCCCATTATGATCTCGAGCTTCACCAAATGGATGTAAAAACCGCTTTTTTAAATGGTGAACTTGAGGAGGAAGTATATATGAAGCAACCCAAGGGCTTTTTAGCTCTAGATAATGAGGACAAGGTTTGTAGGCTGAGAAAGTCGATATATGGACTAAAACAAGCTTCCCAAGAGTGGTACTTAAAGTCTAATGATACTATCACATCATATGGTTTCACAGAGGTCATTGTTGATTGGTGTATCTATATGAAGATCAATGGTAGTAAGTTTGTAATTTTAGTTTTGTATGTTGACGATATTTTGCTTGCTGGGAATAATATGGGTATGTCACATGATGTAAAGAAGTACCTCTCTAAAAATTTTGAGATGAAAGATATGGGTGAGGCATCCTATGTGATTGGGATTGAAATAATCCGTGCTAGATCACAAGGATTGTTAGGACTGTCTCAGAAAACTTACATCAATAAAATTTCAGAGAGATATAGAATGAAGAGTTGCTCGCCCAGAATCGTTCCTATATAGAAAGGGGATAAGTTCAGTAAAATGCAATGTCCCCAGAATGAGCTAGAACGAAAAGAAATAGAAAGAATTCCTTATGCATCAGTGGTTGGGAGCTTGAACTATGTTCAAACATGTACTTGACCAGACATGAAATGTTGGAATGTACTTGAACTGTTGGAATGTTGGGTCGATATCAAAGTGATCCCGGGATGGACCTGTAGACACCCAAATTTGGACCTGGTGGCAGGAGTGCCCAACAAACACCCGATGACGATCAGACTGCAACGCGACACGGGTTCGCGATGTTTTAGATAGTTTTTCTATAGAACGGATCAAATAATTACTCGGAAAATTTAAAATAACATTAAGGGAGCCTTAGTCGTGTCATTACGACACTAATTATAGTCAATTTCGACACTAGGACTCCGAATCGGTCCCGAAACACGAACCGAGTCAGCACCGTGCCAAGTGAACCTCGGGATGCGCACCCGAGGCCCAATAGGCGTAACGGCGCTAGGTCAGGGCGGGGAAGACTTAATCCCCAAGCATTGTATTATACACTCACCTCTAGGTTTTGGAAAGTATCAAAATCGTATCTTCAAAATCCCGAGCGCCTCACCTTGCTCGTCTAAGTCTCCACACGCCTAAACCCAGGCGCCTGAGTTCTGGTGCGCCTGGACTCAGGTGTCCATCCAGGCGACGAGAGCCGAAAACACCTATAAATATTCCCCTCCACCCCCACATTTCGATAACACTTCTCAATTCCCTTCTCTCTTTGGCTCGTTAAGAGTATCTCGCTTGGGCTCGCACTCCGACACCCATAGCAAACGATCCACTCGATCGTAGTCCCGAAAGTGAAATCGACGCTAATCCTCAACTTCGAGCACTTCACTTGATACTGAGGTGCCTTTGATCAACTAGCTACACCGAGTCTAGCGGAGTTCTGCCGGATTAGCCGGAGAACTAACAAGTAGTAACGGAGCTCTGCCGGAATAGCCGCAGGAAGGGCCAACGGTAACGGAACTCTGGCGAAATCACCCGGCAAGCTAGGAGGATCCGTCTTTGAAGTCGAATCGTCACTAGGTTATCGTCTAAACAAAACTTTACATTCTCGCAACTTTATTATTATGCACTACGATAATACCAAATGTGGACGCTAGGTCCACGACACTTACTAAAATATGTAACGTCCCAACTTCAATCACAAACACGAAACACTCTAAATAGACCCGAGTAGTTCCGAGATCCGTCTTCAACTATCTATGCATCGAGTCCCGTTTAGCGTATACTCTGAGGGTGCAACTCCTCACTATGTGATTTACTTACATTTTACAGTTTTTCGTATGATTTATCGCTTTTATCACCTTACAATCGCATGCTAAATCACCTAACACGAAAATCAAAATGTAAATAAGCTAAAACAGAACAAAGTGGTGGTCGGTTCCGTATTAGTCCCGGTGCTCACCTTATAAGGTTCGACGCATCCCTACTAATGCCAGACCAACGCATCTTAAGCAGAATACCAGGTAAGGTATACCACGAGAACGACTAATATCCGTATTATCATGTTAAAACTGACTTGCTAATACTTATAATATTAGTACCCTCTACTCTCCTTTGTCCATATTTTCATGGCCTACTTGTCACATGAAATCGCATGCAAAGAATGCAAACACAATTACTTCGACGACAAAACCTACTTGTCCTTAAACAACCGACATAGCAAAAGGTATAGGGTTAAAATAACGGATGTTACAGTACTTCCGCCACAACTAGGAAACGAAGTTATCAGCCCACCGATTGATTAGTAGAGGCCGCTATTGTGCCGGCGGGATTGGGTGTCAATGTCTATCGGACATTGGTTTCCCAATACGTACCCTCACCCCTTACTCAGAATTGACGGTTTCCGGATGTCCGAAACCATTGGCAATGAGAGTCATTCCAGGCATGGAGTGCTTAAGGGTAGAAGTCTTTATCTTTAGGTCCCGTGCCACTCTGCTTTGAGCAGGCTAAGGATCAAAGTTGACTTGAACTGTTTCTTAGTCCCCATAATTGACTCGGTGGCGACTCCACAAATCGGCAACAAAATCAGTTCACTAAAAAGGTCGCCTTACCAAACATATCGGCCTTTATACATTTACAATTATGAGTCGATCGATTCCAACAGAAACACGGGTGCCTGCACCAGTCTAGTACAAGTCCGAATCGTCATCCAAATCGAGGTCTGACACATTCGCCCCGAATGCGAGATCGGACCGGCCCCCAACCGGGAGGGGGCCGCGTGGGTGGCCGCCGCGATTGAAAAACCGGGTCGGTCCCGCTCGGGCACGCGCGGGGCGCCGGGCGGTGCGGATGGACGTCATAGGTTGGCGACTCCGCTGGGGATTTGGAAACAAGTTTCCAGTGATGGTGTAACTTGAACGAGGTCAGTGAAGCTCATTTCCTAGTTTCCTGTTGTGGTCACTACAGGTTTTGGCCCTAAAATGCCCACCCTAACCGATATCAGGACCAATCGACCTCTTCGCGGTAAGATCCTTATGGACACGTGGAGAAATCCTCGGTTGACGCTCCGGCCGCCTAAACGCGTACCCCGCGGATATACCAAACGAGTAGTTCTGAGCAGACGGTACGACACTCATCTCCCCAAGATGACCTGTCGACACCTAAGCAAAGGCTATTCGTGGGCAGTAGCCTACCCTAGCCTACCAGTGTTTGCATCCTGCATGAGTGTACGCATTCCTAGTTATGTGTAGCGTGTTTGAATAACCCAAATAAAACACTAAATTCTTGATTCAACCACGATAACATATTCAACCGCACCCAACTCCGTTTTCGAAAAAAGAAGAAGAGAAATCTCTTCTTTTTAAAACAACCTTTTGAGCACCGACACTCTGGTCAAATTTTAAATGCTGTCGTCATGGCAAATTTTACACTCACTACTTTAAAAAAAAAAACCTTTTGAGCGTCATCACCTTGGCCAAAATAAAACTCGTAGTTTTCCAACAACAACGAGGGCCGCCAATAAATGCCAAATTCCCAATTAATGGGACCGAGACACCTAAAGCGCTTACATTTTATTTTTGCACATGCCATTGACACGACCAAAGCTTCAATTAATGAAGTCAAGGAATCTGAAACGGTTACATTCACAAAATATTTTTACAAGCCGTCACCACCATCAAAATTCTAAGGATGGACAAATATGACCATACATAAAAGCTTTCTAAAAACACCTTCACTACCTAAACTCGGTAAAAAAGATTTAGTCACGTCTTCAAAAACACCCTCACCAGACATCACGTTCTGTCACGAACACAACCTACACCACGGATATCGAACTAACTAATTAATAGTAGTTTCAATAAAAGCACAATGTCGCCAATTTCAAAACCAGTTCCTTTAGAACCGCACCTTTTTTGCAAAATCATCATTTACACCTTCTCTATCGTCGAATTCTCGACACACATATAGCAACACGTTTTCACGTCACCAACGATGTCACTACACCATCGTCACCCCAATTTTACAAATCCTCCCTTTCGAAAGAAAAGGTTTCCTTTTCAAAAATTTGATCGTTTTAAAAAAAAAACATCAAAACTCTTTGATTCCGAGCCGGGATCGTGATCAATTTATTATGTCGTACAACCATGTGATTAACTGTCTGTGTTAGTTACTAAGGTCGTCTCTACTCGAGGTCTTACATTTTTGGTCATCTCATCTCGAGAAAGTCATCTTTAAATCTCACTCTCGAGATTTGTGTCAAATCGTCTCGTCCTAGAGGCAAAAATATATTCGTTAGGCGCTTCGCCGAATACACCGAGAGTCTCAACCACCCGAGTCCCTAATTCGATTACTGCAATCACGCGCAAATCAAGGGTCTTGTTTCCGTGTCGCTCAACTACGAGCCTCCCTTCAGTCTTTAAGCCGTTTGGTAGATCCATTCTCATTAATACCACCCATTCCGCAGTCATGTGATAACACACAAATTTAGACCGTTTTACCCCCTATTTTCACTCGTATTTGACTCAATTTGGCGCGCTTTAACGTCAACTCATTTTTGACTATATTTCGTATTTTCTAGTTTGAACTTGGTTTTCTTGTATTTATCGTCTTTTTCGTAGAATTTGGTACTGCTTTTGTGTGTTTTTGTCTTATAGGTACGTGTTCGTGAATAAAGAGGCGAGACGAAGCAAGAGGAGCCAAGTCAAGATCCGAGTCAAACCCGATTCACCTAACCCATCTCACCCATTCACCATAACTCATTAAGCCAAATCCACTTAACCCATTTCTCATCCTAAATCTACCAAGGCAAATCCCTCAACCCACTTTCACAACCCACAAATCAACCCAATTTCCAATTACCCTCAACCCAATTCAAGTAAAGGTCAAACCTGACCTTGACCACCCCAAACCAACCCATTACCCAATTCAAACTCCATACTCCCTCCATTAACCCACCTTTGCCTGACTACCGCCGGCTCACCTCCATACTCGACCCACCTGCCGACCACCTCCTTCACCTCTAACCACCAGCTCCGGCGAGCCACCCCGCAACCGCGCACGACTACCACCGCATCTCCTCCGTTCCCCTGCGTCTAGCCTCCGTCAAACTCCGACAAACCAGCCACCATCACCTTCCTCTACCACTGACCACCACCTGCACCTCCGTCCACACTCCGTCTTCCTCTCCCTTCGCCTGACCTTCGTCATCCAAGCTCCGGCAAGTTCTCGAACTTGCGCCAGCAGCAAATCCGGCAATCCCTCCGTCAGCCACGAGTTCGCCCAAACACCACGTGCCACCACTATCACCGTCACCTCCGACCACCAGCTCCCGTCGCGTGACCCAGAACAGAACAACCTCCGGCGATAGCAACTTCCTCCGTCTCCAGACTCCATTGCCGGCGAAAGGACCACCAAAACAACAGCAGCCCAGATTCCGTTTTTCGGCGAGAATCACGCAAGACCTAGCTCCGGCGACTTTCGCCGGCGTCGACCGCCATCTCCGTTGTCGACCCGACTCGACCCATATCCGGAGTTTGAAAGTTAGGAACCGACATTTGATTGAAGACTCGGAGTAATTGAATTGGAGATGATAGGACGAAATTGAAATCCCGTGGGGCAAAGTTTTGCCCGGTGGGTTAGTTATGCAAAACCGCAGGGTGAAGTTTCGCCTGATAGGTTTCATAGAGTGAAATTCTGTTGATGGGTATTGGGCTGCCACTTATTGGGCTTAGAAGATTAGGGTTTTGAGACCCCTCTTTTCTCTCCTCTCTCTCTATATATATGTAACCCCTCATTTGAGGAGGAACAACTTCACAAAACCCCCACAACACTACCTAAGCTATTAAATTAGTAGATTATTAGTAGATTATATTAGTAGATTATTATTAGTTTTAGTAGATTAATTAGTAGGGAGATTTTTGGAAAAATCTCCACTTATTATAGATCTAATTAATTAGTGTTCAAGACTCCATCTTTATTATAATTAAGTTTTAGTCTTTCTTCCTCTTGCAATTTTTGTTGAAGATTCTAGAAGATTATTAAGGGATTAGTGACAAATTTCTTGTTATCTTCACCAAGCTTCTTCTTATTTTATTGCAATTTTCTTCCTTATTGTTCATCTTCAATAGTTGGTATATTTCTCTTTCTCTCCCTAATCTCTAGACTAGATTTATTTTTGTTCTAGATTTAGTTATTATCCATGTTTTAGTTGATTTCTCATTAGTTATTGTTTTATTAGTTTCCATTGTGAATAGTGAGTAGATTTCTTGTTAGGGGGCTTAGGGGGGGAAGATCTTGGGTAATATGAATTAAGGAATTTTGGTTAGGTTGCATGCTTGTAGATTTATCATGTTTGAGTTTTTGTGTCTTTGTTGACTTAGACCGGCCGGCTAGATCGACCTTGACTCACTCCTATCAATATGAGGAAACTTGGGGTAGGAGTTACCTTGACTTGAGACTTACCCTTTTTCGCCGCGAAAGCGGGATCTAGATAAGTTGGGTGAAGAAACCGAAAGGTGGCATTCTCCCTCTATCGACTTTGTGACCGACCCATAATTTCGACACTCATAGAACCCGATTTACGATTCCCGACTCCCCCTAACACCTTTTCCCTATTAGAGTAGCTTCTCGTAGTTTATAGCTTTTTAGTGTAGACTCAACCCAAAAAATCCCAAAAACAGACCCCCAAACGCGCTTAGACTTTGACTCGACCGAATTTACCTAGACCGTCCGTGAGGATCGATCCCGACTTACCGCTACTACGTAGTTAGTTTGTCGTGTTTATAAATTTTTTTTGATCGCGTTAGATAGGCGACAATCCGACGCGCATCAAAATGGTGCCGTTGTCGGGGACGGCGATTAGTTAGTTGAGTTTTAGTCTTTTCGTGTTTGGTTATTGTTCTCTCTCTACCCTAGTGTCACTTGGTGCTAGGAGACTCACTTTCTATTTGAGTATGTTTGCCAGGAACAGGTTATTGCCTCTTCGGTTCGATCCCGAGCCAAAGATGACATTTAAACTTAAGAAATTTCGTGGAAATTACTCAATAAAGGTGATTCGACATCCGTACCTCACGCCACCAACCATACATACTATCCTTCCAGCCCCTCCAAATCCATCCATATCATCAACATCCATATCACTTTCACATTTCACTCCACAAAATTCACCTTCTACAACTTCTCTCATCACTCCAAACATAGAACCACCCTTCAATCCACAAGAAACACCTTCTCCACAAGAAAATTCTCCAACCCTTTTACCTCCCAAATCACCTTCATCGCCAAAAAGCCTTCAAAAAGCAAACATGACAACTTTTGGTTCACATTCACAACTCACTCACGAGGATTTTCCTTCCCCCGTTTTCTATGGTACTATTTCGGAAGATTTTGAACTTAAAGATTCCTTGATCAATGAAGTAAAACTAGATACCTTCCATGGACTCCCTCAAGAAGATGCTTTTGAACATGTATGCTCTTCCAAAGAAAAGCTAGTTGGAGCCAAGCGTATTAAGAAGATGGGAGATGAAAATTCTCCTATGACCAATGAATTGAAACTCCAATTGGAAAAGAAAGAGCTAACCAAGAAAAGGCTATGAATGCAAAGCACACTCCAATAGGTATGTATCAAATCCAACCAAGAGATATGTATCAATGGAATCAACAGCAAAGACCCTTCAATTCCAATAAGCAAATACTCCCTCCGAGTTTCTAACATTGCCCCATTTTCCTTTTTGGGTTGAGTTTGATCTTTTACCCATTTTCTACTTTTGGCAATAAATGTGTGGTTCACATTTATCCACCAATTTCTCTCTCTTCCTCCTTTCTTTTTTAACCACTCATTTTTTTCTTCCTTATTTTCTACCAAAAACACAAATGGGGCAATGTTAGAAACTCGGAGGGAGTATTTTTCAACCAAGGGTCTGTCAAAGTGCCTCCACATATGCCTCCCTATCAACGGGGCAACTTCATCGATCGAGGTAGAAACCATCATGCCCAAAGAAACTTCCAGAATCTGAGTGCAAATCAAGGGAATAATTACCAAAATCAAGGAGGTAATTATCATAATCAAGGGTTCAACCAAGGGTATCAATGCAATTATCAAGGTAACCAAGGACCAAATCAAGGGTATCAAGGATTCAATTTTCAAAGACATAACCAACTCTCTCCTTTTCATGGCAATCAAGGTAATTATCAACATGGTCAAGGTAGTGGTCAAGGGGATGGTTCAACCATTGAATTACAAAGAACAATAGAGTATTTGATGAATGAAAATACGGAAAACAAGGCAAGGCTCGAACTCTTGAAATCTCAACGAGCATCCAAAGCCTTAGTCGCTCCTGTGCACCCACCTCATGATTTTTTCGGTCAACCTCAACACCCAAGGGATCCACCATGCCAAGCCCATGTTGTTATCCAAAGAGAAGGAAAAGAGCTTGAAAACCCTTATAATCACTTGAGTACCAAGGTAACTCCAAATTTGCAACAACAAAAAAGCACCACGTGCCACTACTCCCGATTCTCCCAAAAAAAACCGGGGAATTCGAGAAGAATTTGAGTTAGTTGCAAAGGCCGAGGAAAAAAAACGAAAATCGAAGGAAGCTAGAAGGCAAGTGACCGAGCAAGCAATTGAGGAGAAGGAATCCAATGTTCCACCACCATCGATCTATGCGCCATCTTTACCATTTCCGCAATGTGCTAAAGTTCACAAAGGTAATATCAAGTGTAGCCGATTTGTGGACATGATCGAAAAGGTAAAAGTCTCCTTGCCATTCACCAACGCCATTCAAGAAAAATCAACCCTCACTGATGGAATGAAAAATGGTGAAAAGTTAATGGACATCAAGTTTTCTTACCCCAAAAGGCAATCCAAGAAACCTATTCAAGGTGAGGTAGTGATCCATAAAGATATCGATGAAAATGACAACATCCTGTCATCAAGGATAGAGATCACCACTTGCACTCCTAAAAAGGAACTCGAATCCCAAAATTGCCATATGGTAAATGCAATCGAGAATGTCGAGGATACGAGTCTTTGGGATCAGATTAATGAGGTAATAGATGTTGTTAAGTCCTGGAATGATGTTGAAATCAAGTTGCCCTTGTGCGAGAATGCCGAAGAACATTACGAGTCCTTTGCTAGTCAGCTAAACTTTGGTTTAGGAGAAATTGAAACCGCCGGTAAAAGTTTCGAATCTCTCCTTCACGATGATATGAGGACAAGTGATGTCTTGAGAAGAAATGGTCACTTGGACTAGTGAGATGGAAAGACCCGGGAGACCATGAAAAATCCGGGCATCGTGGATTTGAAGACTACTTATCGCTTCCGACTTGGAAGCTTCTCATGATAGCTTGGCTCGGCTACATGAGCCCTTCTGAAGAAACTTCTAGAGCCTTTGACTTACTCTTCCGAGCCCTTGACGGGTATGGTGGAGATGGTACTTTGAAGACAAATAAACGTTAAGGTTTGGCGGTCCTAGCCAAAACCGCGCTTCTTGGGAGGCAACCCAAGCTTTTTTGTGCATATTTACGCTTTTTGTGTTTTGTTTTTGTTTGTAAGAATCTCCAACAAGAAGCCAACATAGATAGATAATGAAGAATTTGGAAGTCATCAAGTTTGTAAGAGATTATGCTTGATTATTCTATTGTGGATTGTGGATTGCGATGTTTGCTTGTATTTTGTTGGAGGATTGGTGGTGTATTTGCAATTATGGTGTAATCGTGTTGTTTTTAGTAGTTGTTGTGGGATTGTAGTTAGTGTCTTTCTTGTATTGCATCGCCCTCTCCTTTCTTGCAGGAATACCACCCACTTCATAGCATAAGAATATGAGGTATTAAAAGTGAAGACCATTTGGTAATCCCTTTTTACCCTTATCTTTCTTCCCTTCCCTTATTCACATGGGAGTATGGGCTTGTATGCCTTGGAGGTTCACTTGGTGAACGTTTTGGAATTGGTGGTTGTGGTTGTGTTGACTATTTGAAGAAGATTGGAGTGCTTGGCTTTACTTGTAGTTGTTTTTGTTTTTATTATTTTGTTGTGTTCTTTTGTGTTTTGTTTAGCTTGAGTCCACTTTTTCTACTAAGATTTTACATCGGGGTATTACACTTACCTCCAGTGTCTACTAACTCCATGGTTCACTCATTTCCATCCCGTTGTACGCTTTTTGTTGATTTAGAGGACCTAGATAAATCATCAATGTTTTTAGTGATTTACTGTCATCCTATTAGACTTTAGTCCACTTCATCTTGAGCAACTAACTTTGGAATGTTTGTACTTGTCTCGATTAAACTATCAGTGTCTTTCCCGCCGTCACGATGAGGGATTCGGTGTTTTCATGTTTGGATGCAACTACTCTTGTTTGTTTGTTTGTTTGTTTGTTTGTTTGTTTGTTTGTTTGTTTGTGTGTTTGTTTGTTTTTTATTGTGTGATTTTATTTGCGTCCGCAATTTTGAGCAAGACCCAACTTGCCTTGCATGGAAGTACCTTACCTCATAGGTATTTCGATGTGAGTTGAAGGGACAGAGCGGGCCCGTTAATTGCCCCGTATCGGCTTAGTTTAGTTTAATAGTAGTTTTTATTCTAATACCTTTTGTTGTGTTCTTTTTATGTGTGTGCATGTTTGTGTGTTTTTTCTTATAGGTACCTCCAACAAACAACGACAATGGATGAAAATGGATAAGAGGCACGGAATCGTTCAAGTGTGGGGGACAACTTGTGCTTTAAAAGGTAGTTTCTTACCCACCCTTCCTTTCCCTCCCTAATTTTGAACATTGAGCACAATGTTCGGTTCAAGTGTAGGGGGAGTGTGTTTTGGATTGACAATTCATCGTTGCTTGAGGATTGTGGTTGATGTTGTTGTTGGAGGATACTTTGGTGGAGTATATATGTTGTTTATTTGTGGTTGTTATGGATTGTAGCCTTGTGTTTAGTTTGTTGTTTTTGTGTCTTGTCTTGTTTTGTGTTTTATTTTGATAAAACTCGAAAAATCTTAAAAATTAAAAAAAAAATCCAAAAAATTCCAAAAAGATTTTTGTTTTCGTGTTTTACTTGTTTTCCTTGATAAAATCATTTTTCTAACTCTCATCTTCTTTAAAGAGTATGAATTTTTCTATTACTTGTTGGTTGATCTTAAGTATTATATATTGATTGTCCTCCTACTGTAAGTCGCTCGGGTGTGTACCTCACTTATGTCCACCTTTCACCTCCCGTGTTGTCATTTCGACATTGTATGCTTGTCTAGGTGACTATAACCCAAGTGACTTCTATCCTTTTACGATCCATTATCCCACAAAAATACTCCACAAATAAGAGTTTGGTTATGATTGATATAGAGCTTCGCATTCATTTTCCTATCAAAAAGAGCTCAAATATCAATTATGTGCAAACAAAGAAAAATTCTCAATAACTCAAAAGAAATGAATAAGGGGGAGAAGAAAAAAAAAAAAAGAATGAAAAGAAAAGAAAAGAAAAGAAGAAAAGAAAAAGAAAAGGAAAGACGATTCCTCTCCCGAGTATTTTTGATATTCATATCTTCCATTTGAATCGGTTCTTATGTCTCTTGGGCCATTAGGACGACCCTAGCCCTTGATTTTGCAAGTGGCTGAGACGTGTATACTTTTGTCGATAATTTCATGGAAGTACTCATTCCGTCTCCGTCACACATCCCGACATAGCTTGGACCGAGGCCAAGAAATATGTAATAATCATTTTTACAACCGATTTAGTAATTGTACTATTCATATTCTATATTTTAGTTGGATTTTAGAATCGTGACTTTTGATTTGAAAACTTGTGATTTGCTTGTGATGTTTGTTTTTCGTTCTTGTGTTTTTGTTTTTGTGTGTTATCCATTTATGGGCGTAGACACCCGGATTTGGATCTGGTGGCTGCAGAAGTGCCCAAAAAACGCCCGATGACGATAGGACTGCAATGCGACGTGGTTTCGCGGTGTTCCAGATAGTTTCTCTATAGAACAGATCTAATAAATTATTCGGGCAAATTAAAAAAACATGATGGCAGCCTTAGTCGCGTCGTTACGATCTCATAGACACTAATAAGAGTCAATTCTGACACCGGGACCCCGAGTCGGTCCCGAAACTCGAACCGAGTCAACACCGCGCCAAGCGAACCTCGGGATGAACACCCGAGGCCCACTAAACCCACGGCGCTAGGTCAAGCCGCGGGAATCCTTTAGCCCTAAGCATAGTATCATACGCCCGTCTCTCGGTTTTGGAAAGTATCAAAATCGTATCTTCAAAACTCCAACCGCCCCGCCTCACGCGCCTAAGACTCCTCACGCCTGAGCCCAGGTGCCTGAGTCCTGGTGCGCCCCAGTTCACGCGCCTATGTAGGCGACGAGGGCCGAAAACACCTATAAATACCCCCCTTCACGCACTCATTTCGACACAATTCAATTCTCTCTTCTCCCTCTAAAACTCTCGCTAAGGGCTCGCACTCCAACACCCGAGGCAAACGATCCACTCGATTGTAGTTCCGATAATAAAAGTGACATCGACACTACTCCTCACCTTCGAGCACTCCACTCGATACTAAGGTGCCTGTGATCGACTAGCTCAAAACTAGTACCCAGGTTCTGTCGGATTATCCGCAGAACTAGTCCTTAGCAACGAAACTCTGTCGGAGTATCCGCGGGAAGGTCAAACAGTAACGGAACTCTGCCGGAATAACTGGTCAAGCTAGGAGGATCCGCCTGTCGAAGTCGTATCGTCACTAGGTTGCCATCTAAACAAAACTTTCCATATTCGCACTTTCTATTATTATGCACTACGACTACACTAGATGTGGGCACTAGGCCCACAAACATCTACTAAAATACGTAACGTCCCAACTTCAACCACAAACACTAAAACACTCTAAATAGACCCAAGTGATTCCGAGATTCGTTCTCAAAACTATCTATGCATCGTGTCCCGTTTAGTGTATACTCCGAGGGTGCAACTCCTCACAAGGTGATTTACTTACATTCGCATTTACAGTTTTTCGTATGATTTATTGCTTTTATGACCTTATAATCGCATGCTAAATCACCTAACACGGAATTTAAAACGTAAGACAACTAAAACTGGACAAAGTAATGGTCGGGTTCCGTATTAGTCCCGGTGCTCGCCTTATTAGGTTCGACGCATCTGTATTAATACCGAGCCGACGCATTTTAAGCAGAATACCAGGTAAGGTATACCACGAGAATGACTAATATATGTATTATCGCGTTAAAACTGATTTGCCAATACGTATAATACTAGTACTCTCTACTCTCCTACGTGCTTCTTTTCTTGACCTGCTTGTCACGTGAAATTGCATGCAAAGAATGTAAACACAACTACTTCGACGACAAAAAATACTTGTCTTAAAACAGCCGACATAGCAAAAGGTTTAGGGTTAAAACAACGGATGTTACAGTACTTCCACCACAACAAAAGTACTAGGATATCAGCCCACCGATTGATTAGTAGACGCCGCTATAGTGCGGGCGGGATTGGGTGTTGTCATCTATCGGATGTTGGATTCCCAATACGTACCCTCACCCTTTACTCAGAATCGACGGTTTCCGGATGTCCAAAACCATTGGCAATGAGAGTCATTCCAGGCATGGAGTGCTTAAGGGTACAAGTCTTTATCTTTAGGTCCCGTGCCACTCAACTTTGAGCCGGCAAGGGATCAAAGTTGACTTGAACGGTTTCCGAGTCCACATAATTGACTCGGTGGCGACTCCACAAATCGGCAACAACTTCAGTTCACTAAAAAGGTCGTCTTACCAAACAAAACGGCCTTTAAACATTTACAGCCACGACTCGACCGATTCCCAAACGGAAACACGGGTGTCCGCACCCGTCTAGTACAAATCTGGATCGTCATCCAAATCAAGGTCCGAAACTTTGCCCCGTACGCGAGATCAGACCGGCCCCAGGCAGGGAGGGGGCCGCGTGGGTGGTCGCCACCACGCGTTGAAAACCATGTCGGTCCCGCGCGAGCACGCGTGGGGCGTTGGGCAGTGCGGACGGACGTCCACAGTTTGGCGACTCCGCTGGGGATTTGGAAACAAATTTCCAGTGGTGGTGTAACTTGAACGAGGTCGGTGAAGCTCACGTCTTAGTTCGTAGTTGTGGTCACTACAGGTTTTGGCCCTAAAAAGCCCACCCTAACCGATATCAGGATCAATCGACCTCTTTGCGGTAAGATCTCTAGGGACACGCGGAGAGATCCTCGATTGACGCTCCGACCGTCTAACGCGTACCCCGTGGGATAATAAGCGGATAGTTCCGAACGGACGGTATGACACTCATCTCCCCGGATCATTGTCAATGCCTAAGTAAAGACTATTCGTGGGCGGTAGCCTACCCTAAACCTACCCGAGTCTGCATCCTGCATGAGTGTATGCATTCCTAGTTATGTGTAGCGTGTTTGAACAATCCAACCCAAATAAAACACTAAAATCCGGATTCAACCACGCCGACATATTCAACCACACCCAATTCCGTTTTCGAAAAATATCTCCTTTCCAAAATGATTTCTGAAACACCGATACTCCGGTCAAGTCATGATTTCCAAAAGAGAAAAAAAAACATTTTGAGACGCCGTTGTCATGGAAAATTTTACACTTAATGTTTTCAAAGAAAAAAAGAAATACATTTTCAAACGCCATCATGTGGCTAAAATAAAACCCGTCAAAACAACGAACACCGTTATTACTACCAAAACTCCCAATTAATAGGATCAAGGCACACCAAACTGTTACATTTTAGAAGGTTTATTTTACACACATACCGTTAACACGACCGAAGCTTCAATTAATGAAGTCAAGGAACCCGAAACGGTTACATTCTCGAAACATTTTTTTTCACAACACACCACCATCCATTGTTGATTGTTATTGCCACCGACGAACGTGGATCACTCATTTTTTTTTAAAAAAAAAAACAACAACCTTTTTCAAAAAATTATTCACTACCTAAACCCTTGACAAGGATTTAGTCACACCTTTAAAGCACCACATACATCCACTATCGAACTAGATAATTAATAGTTGTCTCGATAAGAAAAAAAAGGAAAAAAAAAGTCACTTCGTTATTTTTAAAAAATCGATCCACCTACGGACCGTGTTCCTTTCAAAAAAAAAAAAAAACGTTTACACTTTGGCTATCGTCGGATTCCCGACACACACATAGCAACGCACATTTCACATCATTAACGATGTCGCCACACCATCGTCTCCCTAATTTTACAAAATTATCTTTGTCAAAACTCTCCTCTGCGAGTATCGGTCGTTTTCGAAAAAAAAAATTTGATCCTGAGCCGGGATCGCGATCAACTTCTTACATCGTACAACCGTGTGATTAACTATCTGTGTTAGTTACTAGGATCACCTCTACTCGAGATCTTACGTTTTGGGTCGTCTCGTTCCGAGAAGTCCTCTGTAAACCTCACCTCCTAGGTTTGTGTCAAATTGTCTCAATATAGAGACCTAAATTCATTAGGCGTTTCGCCGAATACACCAGGAGTCTAAAGCACCTGAGTCCCTAAACCAGCGACCGTATGCACACGCGAGTCAAGGGACTCATTTCTGCGTCACTCAACTACGGGCATTCCACGAGTCTTTAAGCCGTTTGGTAGATCCATTCTCATTAATACCACCCCTTCCAGTCATGTCAAGAGATTCAAGCACAGACGCAAGTAACCATAGTGGGAACAACACCGAATAATCTGGGGATAACACGTAGAAACCCTAACTAACCTGATTTGGCATTTAAAAATCACCGTTATCACAGTGAACGCATTCGTAAACAGCATAGACTCTCGCCTAAGCCATTTGGAAGATAGGGCCTCAGATGAACACCACAACCGGGTCCTAAACGAGGTCCTTTTAAATTCCACCCCGCTAGGTGGGGCACCCGTCGGCATCACCCCTGATGGCCCCATCACCCTACCTCAAGATGACACCCTCCAATCCGCTATGAATCTCATAGATTTCCTCGAAAGTCAAATGCGCCTAAACCAAGACAACAATGTCCACCTCGAAAACCATAGGGAGTTTGAAAAGGTAAATGACCAGTTGCCAGAGAAATTTTCCCTAGCCGACATACCCAAATTTGAAGGAACCGAGGATCTCCTCAACCACATCCGGGCCTTCAAGGATTAAGGGGGTCAAGCCCAGCCTTTTCGCTAGGATATTCCCATCCTCTTTAGGGGACACACCCCGATCATGGTTTTATTCGCTCGATCCCAAAAAGATATCCACCTGGGACGATATTTCCATAGAATTCGCAAAACAATATGCGGATAATTCCGAAACGAAAGTCACCATAAGAAGCCTCGAAGTCCTTTCCCAAAACAAGAAGGAAGGCTTCTCCGAATTTCTAACTAGGTGGAGAAAGGTCAGTACCCAATTAGTGAACCGCCCTGACGAGGCCACCTTAGTAGAGAAATTTGTCGATAACCTTAGACCCCTTACGCCTCTCACCTTAGTTACAAAAACATCCATACCTTTAAGGAACTATCCACCTTAGGAATACGCCTAGAGGACGATATGAAAAAGGGAGTATTCTCCAAGATAATGGGGAAAAGCTATCAGGGACCAACCACTTCCACGGGAACCCGATCTTACGGAACATCCGAAAATAACAAAGACGAGGAAGTACACCTTCTTGAACCAACCACTAGAGGGAAGACAAATTCCACCCCTAGGATATTTTCCAAGTTAGGCATCACATACGCCGAAGCCTTAAAAAGACTAACTGAGCAAGGAAAGCTCAAGCCAATTGGTCCTACTATAGACCCACCCGCAAACAAGAGGAAGAGGGGCATGGGATGCTAATGAATATTGCCATTTCCATCGTGGCAATGGCCATAATACTGAATCTTGTTTTCGGCGCAAGCATACCACACAAGATATGATAGAAAACGTAACGATTCCTCTCCCTCCGCCCGAGAAACCAAAAAATATCACAAACCCCTTTAGCATTCACGCTGTCTTTGACGACACTGATGGGTGGGATTTGTCGTGAATCCCAACCGTCAAATAAAACCAACTAACCTAACTAAGGTAGCTAGGGTAAGTCGGGTCGAATCCACAGGGACGGGAGGTCGGACTAAGGTATGCTACGGTCTAGGACTATGTTCGAGACAAGCTATTCTAAGGAGGGGGAGACTAAAGCTAAGCTAGGTCTAAAGCAAGAGAACTATCAAAGGAAACGGGCTAGGATTAAGTCGGGGTCAAAGGGGTAACGGAATGGTCGAGGAAGAGCTAGAGGTGAAGGAGGTAGTAGGGTAATCTAGGTAATGCCCGGGCTCTCGCAACTTAGACTCACCTAGAGGTTCCACCTAAAACCCAACTCGGCGATACACAACACAATCGGAGTTACTAGCACGCTATAGGCCTAGGTCGAATCCGGGCTCTCGCAACTTAGACCGACCTAGGGGTCGTCCTCACCGGGCTCTCGCAACTTAATGAGGGAACCGAACCCACAAACAACTATCACCCACAAGAGAAAGGCAAGAAAAACAAGCATTCACAACTACTTAGTCATTCAAGCATTTCAACAAACATGTGATGTGCACCAAACCAAGAGGAAACCCAAATCTTCCACCAACATCTCCAACAATCCCTTAATCATCCAATTAACACCCTAATCACCCTACTAACCCTAGCAAGATACTACTCTAACATATCTATACTAAAACTAACACTAATAAGATGAACCAAAACAACAATCAAAACAAACATATTGAAACTAACAAGAACTATGAACTATGAACAATAACAAGAACAAAGGATCAAACTTTAATGATAAAACAAGGATTAAGAGAAGGGAAAAGAGATTATACCAAACTAGAAGATGAAAAGAAGAAAGAAACTTGCATAAATGGAAGAACCCAAAACAAACATCCAAGTTTGTCAAGCTTGGTGGAGATCTTGAGGAATTCCCAAATTACAAGTATTAATCTAGGATTAACGATAATCTAAAGACTAATCTACACTAATCTATGCTAATCTATCCTAAAATAATCTAGGGTTTAGTCTAATTGAAGTGCCTCCCATTAACAAAACAAGGGGAGAGTATATAAAGGGTTACAAGTGGAAAGGAGAAGAAAAAAAAAGGAGTGCGGCCTGAAAAGGGCTCATCCCGTACGGGATGAGTTGGTCCCGTTCCGGTTGAGCCCTTCACAGAACACCTCTCTTTTGTGCACCTCAACCGGTTCCGGTTGAGCCTTGTAGGCCTCCTTTAAGCTTCTTTCGGTCCCTCCTTGCTTCTCATGGGTTTCTCATCGATTCTCGGGACTCGGGATCGGGTCTCGGAGGCTCGGGATTGGGTCCCAAGGTCTCGGGGTCGATTCCAAGGCATCGAGTCATCGTTCCTTTACTCCGTTGGCTCCAAAATGTGTATGTATCGAGTCGGAATCGCTCCAACTCTTCCAAATCGGTCTCGGGAACCTGAAACGAACTAAAGGAAGCGTAAAAAACCCATAAATCGCTCTCAAGGAGCGATTCCACAAGGAAAATGGGACCAAAACACAACAAATAAGCAGTACAAACTACACTTATCAGACACCATCGACTGTTCCAACCTCGACCCTATAGAGGAGAATGTCCTGAATATCGAGGAAGATCCCGACAACCTGCGAGCACCCGCAAGGACGAGTAAAATCAGTGTCCGAATCAGAGTCTAGTTCGTCTTAGGGCCTAGACCTAATAGTATAATAAATGTCTTTTTATTTTTTCGCATCAAGTCAAGAGGTACGAGGGGACCTGTCCTCCACCTCCCCAAAAACAATGTCTCGGGCACGTAGCCCGCTTATTACTATCAATAAAAAGAAATAAACTTTTCTTCCTTTATAATACGCCTCGACAATCACTTGATTTATTAATGCACTTTATTGCTTACAACTCGGTACTGTGCCATTTATCGATGACAATCAAACATACCTTGAAACAACGAGGAATTACAAGAACTGAGATCTCGTGTTATTTTTTTACCTATTCCATGTCTGGTGTAAAAAGCCACATAATCACCCCTTAGAATGAGCGTTACTGCATCCTATGATAAACCTAGATAGTCTCTTAGCTTGTGATCAAACCCCTTTACCACAATAAACACCCCTCGAACAAAGACCGACCAATTCCAACCATAGGTGCTAGTCCGACAAAATAAAAGAGTCTTAAATGGCTAAAAGGAGCCAAAGAAAAAATGAAACCAAGACCAAACTAAACCGGCCCAATTCAATGATCAAGACCAAACTCAACGGTCAAAATGAAACCTCCAATCATTTGTAACACCCCGAATATTTGGACATAATTATTTATTACATTTCATATATTCTAATATCCGAATTTATTTATTTAATTCAATTCCTATAATTTTTCTATTCGAATATTCCCTTTTCCAGGTTAATTGTCCGAAAACCGCATCCTTGTAACCTTTTGTCGGTTTAGCTTGGAATGTGGGCCAAGGCTAACCCATCCTTGCTTCCCATGTTTGGATTGATGATGGAGCATTGGGATTTGGGCCCAAGTAGGGTTTGCCCATGATCTTGCCTATATATAGGTGATTAGGGTGAGAGTTTCACCTCTTCTTCTCATTTGCAAACCCTAATTCTAGGTTTTCACCCTCTCCTCTCTTCTTTTCCTCCTAGCCACGCCTCATACCTCCTCCTTCTCCATACTTTCGTGCCTCCTCCTCTTCATTAAAGAGTTGATCTTCATCCCTTTCGAATCCTAATCGATCCTAGCGCAATCCTTTGCATTGTTTCGTAAGTTTCACTCCCTTTCGCGCTAGTTTTTCGTAATTGTTTTTAGTAGTGTTTAATTAGGGTTTTGTTTGGTGTTGGCACGTGATTGATGATGGTGTAGGCAAGGAGATGTGCCCGGGGGAAGACGTTTATATCGTTGAAGAAAAGATCGTTGATTAAATCGCAAATTGGTAACTAGATGTGATTCTTTTCATGTTTATGCATTTTAAATGTGTTGTGTGATTTTAATGATTTGTAACATGATTTAATTGATTTGTGTTGTGTCTTTATTCATGATTTAAAGAGTCTAATTAATTAGCATGTTAATTGAATATTTATTATTATCGTTAGATCTATAATTGTCGTTTACGCTTATATTAGAATTGTTAGATCTAATCCGTTGTAACATCTAAAATTCGTACGTGAGCCGCTTCGCCTCTCCGTTTGGAGTTGCTAGGGTTGTTTCATCGATGGCTTTAGGGTTCCAACCCTAAGTATTAGATGACTCGTTCTATCATCGCCTAAGGTGGAGGTTAGGGTTGAGGTTAATCTAACCTTGATTGAAGATCATGTAACTTTATTGGAAAGTTACTATACAACTTCACTTAAGGTTAAGGTAACTTCAATGCGGGGTTATAGTCTCGATGGGGATCAATTTAAGTGACTCCACGAGGTTATGATAAACATTAAGGTAACCTTAGTTGAGGTTTACGTAACTTTATTGGAAAGTTACTATACAACTTCACACGAGGTTAATGTAATTAACCTTATTGCGAGTTATAATCTCACGGAGGTTAACGTAACCTCACGAGGTTATAACAATGTTAATGTAACCTTACTTGAAGTCAAGTAACTTCAATGGGAAGTTACGATACCCTTCACTTGAGAATTACGTAACACCGTTACGAAGCTATAATCTCACTGAGGTTAAGGTAACCTCACAAGGTTATAGTCGAGGTTAATGTAATCTTAACTTGAAGTTGACGTTATAGTAGTTATACTATGACACCACCTTCGGGTTGACGTTATATACATAACTTCAGTTTAGTAGACAAGGTTAATGTAGCCTTACCTTGACCTTGAATACTAATACACGTTAGATGTTCAGGGTTATAGTCCGTTAGACCTTAGCCCTATTACTATTTGAAGGTTATAGTCGGTTGTGCTATAGCTTCATTATGTTATCGTTGTTTGATTACTTCTATTCTCGTTCCTTTAGAACAATCAGTTACATTGTTCTACGTTTGAGTCGTGATGTTTATCACGAATGGGTAATACTTGGTATAGTCTGTTACACTATCTAGGGCCTGATTTTCCCTGGTATAGCCAGTGACACTATACTAGGTCTGATTAATACATAGTGCAGTCAGTTACACTGTACTACGTAGAAGTCGTGAAGTTGCTCACGCTGTTGGCAGTTAGTTACACTGTGCAACGTACATGATTGTTAGTGATATAGATGACGGTAGTATCAGTTACATACTATCGGAATGAACCAATACTGCTCGCAAGAGGTTTAATTGGTCTATGTTCGGTGGGTCCAGATTCGTCAGTTACACGTTCTGGGTTCCCATGTGTCGTTCGACGTACAGTTACTGCGTTGAGAGCTCTGGCCAGGTCTTAGACATATAGTCGTCAGTTACACGCTATACATAGTACCGTGGAGTATCAGTTACATACTTTCCAAAACTGAGGGTCAGTTACACGCTCCGTGTCAGAGGGTCAGTTACACGCTCTGACTAGTTAGAGTATCAGTTACATACTCTAGCCGGTGTTCATTCTATGTCCTATACATCTTTGTATGAAGTCTGTTGTTACTTACTCCGACTTGTGTGGATGGATACATAGTATCTATCTCGATCGTTATGATTAATTATGGATTGCAATAAATTATATGATCGTGTCTTATATCATGTTGGTCATGTGTATTGATATCTTCACATGTCGTTTGATTATGTTATCTTTCATTATCATTGCTATGCATGTTCAACTTGTTATAACCATGACTGGGAGAACATCTAGTTGCTCCCCACTGACTGTGGACCCCCTTTCAGGTCTTTCGAGATGTTGTGGAATGTGATGATGTTGGGGAAGACCTGTGGAGAGAAACCCTTATATAAGTTTATTTTGATTTTCAGTTTGAACACTTTTGAATAATGTATTAGTTTGACCGTCAAGATGGTAATGATTCGGATTTGGTCGGGTGTTTCCGCTACCTTTGACCCTATTATTCATACTATTTATATTATTAATTACTTTTTAAAAATCCGGGTTGTTACAGGTTGTATCAGAGCAAACACGCTCCCAACTATCGCTTAATCATTAAAAGAATAACTTGACTTAGTAGTTGCGTGAGAGTAAATGGGGGTAGAAACAATTAAGGATTTATTTGTTATGCCTTAGTGTTTCATATCGTTATTAATTGTATTACAAGTGTTAATCATGTACTTGCTTATTTATGTTTTAACCTTTCGTCTCGTTATTAATTGTGTTACATGTGTTGTTTGTGTTTTTGATTGTTCATGCCTTAATGTCCATCATTATTAATTGCATTAAGTGCATGGTTCGTGTAAAGACGTTTTCAAGCATGCTTTGTTGATTTAAGTCACGGTTATTTGTGGAAAAATGTCTCTTTAATGTTACATACGCATCGTACGTTTGGTTATATGTTTGTCAAAATTTTAATCCTTGATAACCCGGGCTTTACTCTTCTCGTACTGTTATCCTTTTTGATCACTTGGCGGTGTCGTCTCTTCTTAAGGTAACTTTGAGAGTTTTCCTGTTGTGATTTAGTCTTGAGTTAATAAGTTAGAATTGATTGTATTTGAAGATGTTCAGGTATTAAAGAAAAGAGCAACTATTATAAAGAGTTTGGTCGCGAATAAGTCTAATTTAGAATTAAAGGTTGTGAGATGATGTTTCTTTTGGGATTAGAGATCGTTGAGAAGAAGTTTACTTTGGGAATAGAGGTTGTTATGACGATGTTCACTTTGGGATTATAGGTGTTAAGTCCTTTTATTTTTGAGGAAATCCTTATGATGATATTGAGTGTTTGTGTATGGTGTAAGATGTACGAGTACGGTTTCAGGATTTTGCAAGGAGTGAGACACATGATGAATACATATATCTTATGGTATATTATTTGGGAGTATTGCGACTTATGCCTGTTATTAATAGAATATTGAAATTTGTTTTAAGGAAATAGGTTATGTGGGTTACTTATTGATTAAGAATATGATGATGGTACTGAATTGAAGGTTATTGTGGATTTACATTGAATGATGAAAATTTTGGGAACTAGGCTTGTCATGAATTGGAATACCATATTCGAGGAGTAAGAACCATTAGTGGCAATCAATGTTTGACGAAATGAACTTATGATTTATTTATTGAGAACTTATTTAATGATCATACCTTTTAAGGATCAAGTGGAAGGGAAGAAGTATGACTTATGAACTTATGAGATGTTAATGTTTAGATCGTTGAGTTCGTAAACTGCTATATTGAAGATGGAGATAATGGATCGTGATATTGTCATTTTAGGATGCAGAGGATTTCTATGGTGTTATTTGTTATGTATGGTTAAATGAAGGTATTGAGAGTTAATAGTATAGAGAATGATTATCTGAGGAACATAGTGATTGTAAAGCGACAATTATATAGAGATTTGGTCGGTCTTGAGGTTTTATGGTGATGTGATTAAAGGATGTTACGAGACAGAGATACCTTGAGCGATGATTGTACGAGAATTGTATGACCCTTGTTTTTCGTGCTTTACTTATATTGTTAAGGTGTCGTCTTTGGGTAGATAAAACGGTTTTAAGTCGTCTATCCTTGTCTCCTTGATCGTATCAACCGTGCCTCTCATATTTTCAAACCAACCAAAAGTTTCCTTTTTATATTTGTCCTTTATTTGTTTGATCTTTCGATACTCTCTATTTGATCATTATTTCAACTCTAGTTTTCTCTTCCTTCAACTTTTTTGTAATTTTTCTTTCACCTTGTGCTGCAAGTTCTCAAACTTTTTACCTTGTGGTATTGCACAAAAATATTTTATTTTTGTTCACGTGCTAGTTTTTCTTTCATGGTAATGTGAAAACATTTGATTCCTTCTTCATAACTACTTGTGATCATCTCATAGTGGAAGTTTGGATCCTTGGGCGAGAAATGTTTATACTTTCAGTTTGAGGTTGGGAGTATAGAACATAGTATACGAGTATGAATTGGGGTAATATATGGGGCTTTGGAAGTGTTGTATTTAAGGTCATATACCGAGCTCAGAGAGTATGAGGATTTTATTACATTAAGAGTACATGGATATTAATTTGTTCTTTTGGAAGCTATATAGAAAATTTTGGAGATAAGGTGTTTCATTTAAGTGCACGAGTCATTTATTGAAGGACATAGATTTAGGCATTCCTTTGATGGACTTTTAAGGTTAAAATGATTATTGATGGATAGCAAATTGTAATTAAAAATTGAGGTTATAAGCTTGGTCGTTATATTGATGATGAGATTTGTATGGTGATATTATGATTCAATGCTTTTGTGGAATTGCATTATCAATGGACTAGTAATATTGTGTTTCATTGAGTACTAGCTTGACTAAAGGTGTATGATTCTTTGGGCGCCTAGGAATAGTGTGATCAGATGTGTTCAAAGGAAGTGATTGGATTTTGTGCGTGTGGCTAATAATTATGCCATGAGATTGAGGTTGCATTGAGTTTGTGATAGTTATAATCCGATTTAAGGTCTTAAGTGTGTGGATTTGGACAGTAATACATATACCGAGAAGATTTGTGATATTATATTAAAGGATTTTGGGCATTAGAGTTGTGGATGATAATAATCACTACTTACTTTGAGGATATTAAAGTAGTGATAGTTCTAATGGATCTAGTGAACATAAGAGTTTTCTAGGTCATTCAGAAGATAGTTTTCGTTTAAAGATTATCTATATGGAACTCTGGTCGATTTCATCTTTTGTGGTGTATAGTAATATCGTACAAATGATGAGAGAGCATATATGTTTTGGAATGATGGCTGATATTTGTGGATAATGTTTGAAATAAATGGAGTAGAAGTTGGTAATTCATGGGATAAGATGTTGTACATCGATGAGTATTACTTAAGGGTATTAAGAATACTTGGTGAACGTAAGACAATCATTGATATTATGGGATCTGAGATGTCATGGTTTTTATGAGAGTTAACCACATGATTAAGGTGATGCTAGTGTGGAAATGTTGACCAGTTTTACTCGATAAGGTCATATCGCGATAAAATAGACGACAATTTGGAAGACGGTATTGGTTTAGCGATTATTTTGGGTTGTGATTATTTGGGATTAATGTAATTGAGGTTTTAGAATGGATAATGATTATTTAACATTGAGAACTTAAGATACACTTTTGTGGTTTGAATGTTTATAAGGATCAGAGTGCGCAGCGGTTTGGTTTCCGAGACGACTTGTGGTGATGATCACTTGTAATTCTTATATTCTTTTGATCTTGTCTTCGAAATTCAAGTTTCGAGGACGAAACTTCTTTTTAGGGGGGTGGATTGTAACACCCCGAATTTTTGGACATAATTATTTATTACATTTCATATATTCTAATTTCCAAAATTATTTATTTAATTCAATTCCCATAATTTTTCTATTCAAATATTCCCTTTTCCATGTTAATTGTCCGAAAACCGCATCCTTGTAACCTTTTGTCGGTTTAGCTTGGAATGTGGGCCAAGGCTAACCCATCCTTGCTTCCCATGTTTGGATTGATGATGGAGCATTGGGATTTGGGCACAAGTAGGGTTTGCCCATGATCTTGCCTATATATATAGGTGATTAGGGTGATAGTTTCACCTCCTCTTCTCATTTGCAAACCCTAATTCTAGGTTTTCACCCTCTCCTCTCTTCTTTTCCTCCTAGCCACGCCTCATACCTCCTCCTTCTCCATAATTTCGTGCCTCCTCCTCATCATTAAAGAGTTGACCTTCATCCCTTTCGAATCCTAATCGACCCTAGCGCAATCCTTTGCATTGTTTCGTAAGTTTCACTCCCTTTCGCGCTAGTTTTTCGTAATTGTTTTTAGTAGTGTTTAATTAGGGTTTTGTTTGGTTTTGGCACGTGATTGATGATGGTATAGACAAGGAGATGTGCCCGGGCGAAGACGTTTATATCGTTGAAGAAAAGATCGTTGATTAAATCGCAAATTGGTAAATAGATGTGATTCTTTTCATGTTTATGCATTTTGAATGTGTTGTGTGATTTTAATGTTTTGTAACATGATTTAATTGATTTGTGTTGTGTCTTTATTCATGATTTAAAGAGTCTAATTAATTAGCATGTTAATTTAATATTTAATATTATCGTTAGATCTATAATTGTCGTTTACGCTTATATTAGAATTGTTAGATCTAATCCGTTGTAACATCTAAAATTCGTACGTGAGCCACTTTGCCTCTTCGTTTGGAGATGCTAAGGTTGTTTCATCGATGGCTTTAGGGTTCCAACCCTAAGTATTAGATGACTCGTTCTATCATCGCCCAAGGTGGAGGTTAGGGTTGAGGTTAATCTAACCTTGATTGAAGATCATGTAACTTTATTGGAAAGTTACTATACAACTTCACTTAAGGTTAAGGTAACTTCAATGCGGGGTTATAGTCTCGATGGGGATCAATTTAAGAGACTCCACGAGGTTATGATCAACGTTAAGGTAACCTTAGTTGAGGTTTACGTAACTTTATTGGAAAGTTACTATACAACTTCACACGAGGTTAATGTAATTAACCTTATTGCGAGTTATAATCTCACGAAGGTTAACGTAACCTCACGAGGTTATAACAAGGTTAATGTAACCTTACTTGAAGTCAAGTAACTTCAATGGGAAGTTACGATACCCTTCACTTGAGGATTACGTAACACCGTTACGAATCTATAATCTCACTGAGGTTAAGGTAACCTCACAAGGTTATAGTCGAGGTTAATGTAATCTTAACTTGAAGTTGACGTTATAGTAGTTATACTATGACACCACCTTCGGGTTGACGTTATATACATAACTTCAGTTTAGTAGACAAGGTTAATGTAGCCTTACCTTGACCTTGAATACTAATACACGTTAGATGTTCAGGGTTATAGTCCGTTAGACCTTAGCCCTATTACTATTTGAAGGTTATAGTCGGTTGTGCTATAGCTTCATTATGTTATCGTTGTTTGATTACTTCTATTCTCGTTCCTTTAGAACAATCAGTTACATTGTTCTACGTTTGAGTCGTGATGTTTATCACGAATGGGTAATACTTGGTATAGTCTGTTACACTATCTAGGGCCTGATTTTCCCTGGTATAGTCAGTGACACTATACTAGGTCTGATTAATACATAGTGCAGTCAGTTACACTGTACTACGTAGAAGTCGTGAAGTTGCTCACGCAGTTGGCAGTCAGTTACACTGTGCAACGTACATGATTGTTAGTGATATAGATGACGGTAGTATCAGTTACATACTATCGGAATGAACCAATACTGCTCGCAAGAGGTTTAATTGGTCTATGTTCGGAGGGTCCAGATTCGTCAGTTACACGTTCTGGGTTCCCATGTGTCGTTCGACGTACAGTTACTGCGTTGAGAGCTCTGGCCAGGTCTTAGACATATAGTCGCCAGTTACACGATATACATAGTACCGTGGAGTATCAGTTACATACTTCCCAAAACGGAGGGTCAGTTACGCGCTCCGTGTCAGAGGGTCAGTTACACGCTCTGACTAGTTAGAGTATCAGTTACATACTTTAGCCGGTGTTCATCTATGTCCTATACATCTTTGTATGAAGTCTGTTGTTACTTACTCCGACTTGTGTGGATGGATACATAGTATCTATCTCGATCGTTATGATTAATTATGGATTGCAATAAATTATATGATCGTGTCTTATATCATGTTGGTCATGTGTATTGATATCTTCACATGTCGTTTGATTATGTTATCTTTCATTATCATTGCTATGCATGTTCAACTTGTTATAACCATGACTGGGAGAACATCTAGTTGCTCCCCACTGACTGTGGACCCCCTTTCAGGTCTTTCGAGATGTTGTGGAATGTGATGATGTTGGGGAAGACCTGTGGAGAGAAACCCTTATATAAGTTTATTTTGATTTTCAGTTTGAACACTTTTGAATAATGTATTAGTTTGACCGTCGAGATGGTAATGATTCGGATTTGGTCGGGTGTTTCCGCCACCTTTGACCCTATTATTCATACTATTTATATTATTAATTACTTTTTAAAAATCCGGGTTGTTACAACATTACAACCCTTAAGACCTTCCCGAGACACTTGTTAGGAGACAGTCCAGAGTTTTGAGGATTCAAGCTCAATAGGATAATCCCAACCGTTAGGGCCAGATACGAAAATCAGATCCCACGTAATATACACCCCGCCCGATGAAGTCTGAGTCATTTTTACTCAGCTTCCCTTTTCCTACCACATTACGAAACCTTAGCCCATAGCTCTAACTCCACAAAAATCAAGCTCCAGATTTTGATCTATCGAAACCACTTACTACCTAGATCCACATTCCAAAACCATCCAAGCCAGTCACCTTGACCCAAACACGGTATTTCGGTAATTGTCACTTTCAAGGGGTCACACCCGACCATTTCATATTAATTTTTAGCTAGGGTGAAAACCCATACGAAACACTCTAAACATCTCATATCAATAATTGGCATAACGAGTCTAAAGCAAAATCACTCACATCTATGAGAGAACTACGAACATGGTTTGATTCCGTCCAAAAGCGGATACCTAGGCAACCCTTCTCCGGGTACAACCACACAACTAAACAAAACAAAATCGGTTAATCGATTCATGAATAAACCGGGATTCCTCCCACGACTCGTTCAATGAGTGAGTTAAAATGACGAAGCACAAATGACGAGCCTAGGACGGGGTGAAAACCCGAAAGGGCGCCCCGGGCAAAATGAAGAAACGAGTTGCGAGCCGTCGTAAAAGAAAACAAGAAAAACAAAAGGCAAAAAAAAAAAAAATAGGTGAGCCGAGGACGGAGTGGAAACCCGAAAGGGCGCTCCGGTTAAAATGAAGAATCGAGTTGCAAGCCACCACAAAAAAAAGGAACAAATTAAAAAAAAATGTGCTTCTCATTAATAAAAAAATCAGTTAAATCAAGCCTTTGTCGAGGCCCTTTTCATCGAGCATCCGAAATTCGGCTACCCCGGAAAATGACGAAGTGTCAAGCAAAACCCTACAAAAAACTAGTACTAATACACCACATAATATCAATTAATACAACATAGTACTAAACGGCTAGGCTCTACCGGTCCAACTTTTCCTTTTCTTCGCCATTCGGGTGTGCTTGCTTGAGTCTGTCACCATTTGACCCTCCTAACGCAAGATTCCACCTCCCTAGCCAAAAGCGAGCCCAGCCAATCTCACTTCCCCTCTTCACTCACATTTTCAATATGAGTCTTGTCGGTCTCGTTCCGTGTAGATGAACTGACAAACACTAGGATCGGTAACGCCGTCTTCGGTCGGGCGCTTAGTAACATTAGCCCACATAGCTTCCTTATTTTGTAGTACGGTCATCTCCACAATCCTTAACCTTTCTCTCACACCCGACAACCCTTGACGCCAGGAACGACCTTCTAAAGTAACTAAACCCCTTTCCAAAAGCCAAAATGCCCGCACAAGAATGACAGGTCCACACGGACGGTACATTCCGTCTGTCGGATCCACCTGACTTAGATGTCTTTTCATTTTTTCCTTTTAGGGGGATAAGCTACCCAACCTAGGCATGTTGTAGCTTTTAACGGTTGTTGTCAAGTCGCGTCTGTAAGCCAGTACGACATTGTCTTGAATATACAAAAAAGTGGTCTAACTTTTTTTCAAAGGTAGCCTAGATTTTAGCTTCGGCTTCATTGTGAATGTCGAAACAACTACATTTGTATTCTAGTACACTCGGTCATAGCACGTTGACCTCTTACATTTCGTCCGTTTCGAGTCAAAATGTTTTAATCGACGTGTACTATCTGATCCAACTCTCGGCTCAAACTAACGCATTTCAAAAATCCGAAAAACCGCTTTCGTACTCTTGTGAAGCCCCAACGCATTTTAAACGTTCTAAACTACGATGTAATCACGAATAAAACAACCATGAAGTGATTACTTGTCAATTTAGATCAGCATTTCACAAAGCAAAAAACACAAAGACTAAAACTCAAATACTAAAAAATTAAATTGAGTTCACAAACCAGAGAGGACCCCTAGAAGCTGCGCCTATGGCTATCACAAGCCCACCAATGTTGTCGTCCAAAATCTAGATCCTCTAAATCCAGAAGAGGAGACCCACTACCGTCCATTCCCGAGAACATATCTAGGGTAACTGTCTTGAGAACTTGATAAGTGTAGTTTGTAGTGCCTATTTTACGGTGTTTTGGTCCCATTTTCCTTGTGGAATCGCTCCTTAGGAGCGGTTTATGGGCTACTTATGCTTCCTTTAGTTCGTTTCAGGTTCCCGAGACCATTCACGAAGAGTAGGAGCGATGCCGACTCGATTCATACACTTTTTGGAGCCAACGAAGTGAAGGAACGATCACTCGATGCCTTGGATTCGATCCCGAGACCTTGGGACCCATTAACGAGCCCCTTAGGCCCAATATAGAGTCCCGAGAATCAATGGGAAGCCCATGAGAAGCAAGGAGGGACCAAAAAGATCTTAAAAGAGGCCTACAAGGTTCTTCCCGGGCGGGATAATGCCTTCCCGACTGGGAAGGAAGGTGCAATTGCGATAGTTGCTGTGTGGGGTCCTTCCCGACCGGGAAGGGGGGCTTCCCGACCGGGACCACCTCTTCCCGACCGGGACCACCACCTTCCCGGGCGGGAAGGCCCACCTGTAGCCCGCGCTTCATTGTTTCTTCTCCTTTCCTCTTGTAACCTTATAAAGACTTCCCTCTTGTATTCTTATGGGATGTTCTTCACTTCCCACTAAACCCTAGACTATTTTAGGTTAGATTAGCTTAGATTAGAGTAGATTAGTCGATAATTAGTCGGTAATCTTAGTTTAGTACTTGTATTAAGGAGATTCTTCAAGATTCAACCAAGATTGACAACCTTGGGAGATTGTTTTGGGTTTTCTTCCATATATACAAGATTTATTCCTTTCATCTTCTCTAGTTTGGTATAATCTCTCTTTTCCCTTCCCTTAATCTTGTTTTTTCATTAAAGTTTCATTCTTTGTTCATTGTTCATGGTTTTGTTCATTATTCATCTTTGTTAGTTTTCCATTATGTTTGTATGTTTTGATTCTTATGTTAGTTTCTCTTGATTAGTGTTAGTTTTCCTTTAGATATGTTTGAGTAGACTCTTGCTAGGGTTAGTAGGGTGATTTGGGTGTTTAATGGGTGATTAAGGGTTTGTTGGAGATGTTGGTGGAAGATTTGGGTTTCCTCTTGGTTAGATGCATGGAACATGTTTGATGAAATGCTTGAATGACATGTAGATGCATATGCTTGCTTTTCTTGCCTTTTCTCTTGTGGGTGATAGTTTGCTTGTGGGTTTGGTTCCCTCACTACGTTGCGAGAGCCCGGTGAGGATGACCCTAGGTCGGTCTACATAGCGAGATCCCGGATGTGACCTAGGCTACGATAGCATGCTAGTAACCCCGTTTGTCATATGTGTCGCTAAGGTGGGTTCTATCAAGAACCTCTAGGTCGGTCTATGTAGCGAGAGCCCGGACTACACCTAGATTACCCGACTACCCCTTCACTTTAGCTCTTCCTCGACCATTCCATCACCCCTTGAACCCGACCTAATCCTAGCCCGTTTCCTTATTAGCTTTCTCCGTCACCTTAGTCATAGTCTTAGCCTTCTCCCCTCCTTATCATTCTAGTTTAGCTTAGCTCGTTGACCGAGTCTCGTATTTGGGTGACCTTAGTCTATTCGTCTCTTACCATCCCCGTGGATTCGACCCGACTTGCCCTAGCTACCTACTAGGATTAGCCGGTTATTTATTGATCGGTGGGGATCCACGGAAAACCCTCACCATCAATTTGGCGCCGTTGCCGGGAACGGTGCTAGTTTAGACTTTGTTTTCCTAGTTACTTGACTTTGTCTTTTGTTTTTGTGTTTTTGTTTTTCTTCTTTTTTGTCCCTTTTCTTCTTTTGTGTGTGAGGTTTATTTTCTTCTTGTCTAGTGCCCAAAAAGCACTAGACTTCTCACGTTTGCTTCTAGTCCACAGTTTTTGCCTAGAGTTGGTCGCCATCCTCTTCTTTACAACTCAGAGCCGCATAAACGGACAGTTGCTAGATTGAGAGGTTTCCAACCGGGTACAAGCCAAGATTTCGAGCAAGCATGAGGTTTGATCTAAACTCCCCACACTTAGAAGCCAACATGAGCTACCCCTCTTCCTCTATGGATCAAAGCTATGACATGATGACTCCTAATTACTATGAAGCTTCTTGGGGTAATCAAGACACTAGTGGGTGTGAGCTTCAAGGATATGGAAACGGCTACCAACAAGTGAACGCTTATCAATCATATGATCATGGCGGCTATTACTCGAGCAATCAATGTGAACCCACCATGTTTAATCATGATTCACCTTATGGAAGCCAATTTCCCCAAAACCCACCATACTACCCTCCACCTCAACCACAATATGAGCCCCAAAACCCCCAATACTACCAATCATATCCACCTCACTACCAAACATATGATGCCCCACCCCTTGGGCATCATCAAGGTTCAGAAGTAACACTCCAAAATCCCAATGACCACCAAATGCCAAACTTGGAGTTAAATCAATCGATTCTTCAAATGCAATAAGAGATGACCCTACAATTGCAAAAAAACTGTGAAATCTTGGCCGAACTTCGAAGGAAGAGTGAGGAACGCAAGGCTAGATTGAATGCTTTAACGGCTCAAACCCTCATGTTTTTAACTCGATCTTCGCAAGTTGATGACGGATGTTCATTTGGGGAAGGGGAACAACCCAATGACGAAGCCTCTAATGAATCCCCTTTGAGAAGCGAGGCTTGCTTTGAAGAACCTCAATTGTCCACCCAAGAGAAGGCGAATGAGGAAATAACCCTTGTTGAACGCAATATTGGTGAACAATTTGAGGAGGTTAATGAGTTGGATGAGTTGGTGGAATTTGTGAAGTTTTTGGGTGAAAATGAAAAGCCCAAGTTGCCCTTGTGCGAGAATGTGGAAGAACATCAAGAGTCCCTTGCAAATAAGCGAAGCAATGATTTGGAAGAGATTGAAACCGCCGGTAGAAGTTTCAACTCTCTCCTCCAAGATGATGTTGGGACAAGTGATGAAGATGGGGAACCACAACTTGAAGAAAGTGTGGGGGTGTGCAACAAGGAAATGTGGGCAAAGCCGTTTTTTGTGCCTCATGATGAAGACGTGAAGCTTGCTTGTGATTGGAGACGATGCTTAGGGAGGAAGAGGTCGGTGAAGCTCGTAGGATGGATAGACCCCGGAGACAACACGAAAGATGATGTTGGGTCTTTTGAGGACTACTTCTTGCCTCCACCTTGGAGGCCGTGGAGGATAGCTTGGCTCGAGCACTCTTTGGGCCTTCATTTCGATGTCGGTCGTGCGTTTGAATTGCTCCTCCAAGCCCTTGAGGGCTATGGTTGAAGAATGGGAGTCCACCATCCTCGGTTTGACGAAGTTCCTAAAGACCCGTCATGTTGTATATTCCCCTTTATCTCTTCTCTTTAGTTTGTGTGTTTGTAATTGTTTTTTTTTATGATTTTGTTTCTAGGATTTGTTTGTTTTTGTGGGATCCTTGTAATTTTGGTATTTTGATGAGCGATGTGAGGGAGAGATTTTGATGAATGCTTTGAGCTTGTTTGGTAGGTGTGAAGTGAAGATGAATCCTCATTTACATACCCTCACCTCATTTTCTCTTCACTTTACACCAAGATTCACATCAAATCCCACCCCCTCACACCATTACTACCTCTACCATGCGTTATTATCAAGCTTGAGGAGGGATGACAATGATGATGAAGACAAGCAAAGTGCCTATAGTGATCATTGAGACGATGGAGCGAGTGAGTTGCTAACCGATGGGTATGGCAACTATCCTTTCTTTTCCGTCTTTTATTGCTTGTTTTCCCTTGTTTGTCCCCTTCCCCCTGTACACTTTTGTGTCATGGTGTCATGGTGGCCTTCGAGGCCATGGTAGTTTTTGCTCCCGACTCTCGATGATGTGATTACATCGAGAGTCATTTTCAAAATCCAAATTTTACAAGATTTTCACCCTTTTTTTAAGGATTTAGTCGGATTTAGGCGGAATCCGGGCTAGGTGACTTGATTACACCTAGTCCTCCCCTCCCATTTCCTTTTATTTCCTTCTTTTTATTTCTTCCCCCATCCATATCTTTTCTTGTCTCGGCCCACGGTGACTTGACTACACCCCGACCGGACACATTCTACCCTTTTCTCCGCTTTATTTTTGATTTTTAGCTTTATTTTTGTAGTTTCTTTTCTTTTCTTTAGTGTCTCCACACACTACGATCGAGCATGAGGACATTGCTCGGTTTAAGTGTGGGGGAGCGATATTCTATCGTAGTTAGTTTTATTTTTGTAGTTTTTCGAAAAATCTTTAAAAAACCCTAAAAATTTGAAAAAATTTCAAAAAATCAAAAAGATTTTATTTTGTGTGTTTTTCCTTTTGTGTCGTTGTGTCGTATATTTGTTGTGTTGTGCGTGTTTTGCCTCCCTTTTTCCTTATAGGTTGCTTAAATCACCGATAGCTTTGGAGAGCTTTCAAGACATCCGGTAACATCTCTTCACCCCTTTTTCCTCTATGTTCCTTGTGGAGTTTGGAGGATATTTGTGATGTTGGGTGCTCGGGTGGAGCTTTGTGCATACTTGTGGTTGATTTGGTGACTTGTTTGGAGATTTGGGGTGGTGTTTGTCTCGTTATTTGTTTGTTTTGTTGTGTTTTGTTTTTTGTTGCCTTTGTTTCTTTTCCTCTCGTTTTCGTCATGTCTTTGTTTTGTGTTGTGTAGTGTGTCATGTGCGTAAACGGTTTTTCAAAAACCCGGTTTAGAGGCTAGGGTGCGAGTGTTTACTTTCCCTTTCTAGTAGTATGAATCGAGTCTTGGACTTAGGTCTAGTAGAATGACCCTAAATCAATGATTTCGTTGGTCCTTTACCTTGAGTCCACCTAGCTTACTAGGGATTTACTACGGGATTTGCATTTTGACCATTATGACCACCCACGGTGTGAAAAGGCCTTGGTTGCCGAGTCCCGTCCCTTAGGTGACCGGGTTAGGGATTGTTTGATTAGTCCAAGTTTTTCCCATTTTTGTGGGTTTGAAGGGAAGGACGCTCCCTGACTTACCCATTTCCCTACCTTCTACACATATCCACCAAATAAATTTGCAAATTGTTGAAATCTCCCTTTCTTGTTGCAAAGAAATGCCTACAATTCAAATAAATCCAAAAGGGCAAAGAAAAGGAAAAGAAAGAAAATGAAAGAAAGAAAAGATTGAAGAAAATGAAAAGGCACAAAAAGCCAAAAAGAAAATAGAAAATAAGAAAAAGAAATGGCATAGCAATACACAAAGCAAATATGCAAAAGAAAGAAAAATGCCAAAAGAAAACCGTCTCACAAAAAGAATCCCCTCTCAAAAATAAGCCTTTTACCGACTATTACCGTGAAGAGCCCACCAAAGGACCGAGTCCCTAGGAAGGATGATAGCGGTAATGGTCGGTCTTCCCTCACTTTGCAAATATTTCCACCTTTTTACATGGACTAGTTGGGCGGTTTCGGGCATGGGACGACCCTCTTGGCTCATCGCTAAAGGGGGCGGGGTCTCACTTACCTACAGTGTCGACTAACACTGTGGTTCATCACTTTCCATCCCGCTGATCGTCCCGTAGTACGTTCTTAGAAAGTTAGGAGGACCTAGGTAAGTTACCAACGTTTTTTGTTGCTTTATCGTCATACTATTAGGGTTTAGTTCATCTTGGTTTGTATTGCTAGCTTGGGAACGTTGTCACTTGCCTCGAGTCCTAAACCGGTGCTTCTTTCACCGCTTGTTTGAGGGAGGCGGTATTTGTTTTCTTTTGGGTGCAACCAATTATTTGTTTGTTTGTATGTTTGTTTGTTTATGTGTTTTGTGTCCGGTTGCATCCACAGTTTTGTCGCAAGACCTTACTTGCCTTGCGGAGTGCACTTTTCCTCTAAGTGTACTCGCGTGAGTTGAAAGGGCGTAGGGTGCGCTAATATCCGCTCGGCTAGTTTAGTAGTTAGTTTGTGCTTACTCGAGGGCGAGTAAGGGTTAAGTGTGGGGGAGTTGATAAGTAGTTTGTAGTGCCTATTTTACGGTGTTTTGGTCCCATTTTCCTTGTGGAATCGCTCCTTAGGAGCGGTTTATGGGCTACTTATGCTTCCTTTAGTTCGTTTCAGGTTCCCGAGACCATTCACGAAGAGTAGGAGCGATTCCGACTCGATACATATACTTTTTGGAGCCAACGAAGTGAAGGAACGATCACTCAATGCCTTGGATTCGATCCCGAGACCTTGGGACCCATTCCCGAGCCCCTTAGGCCCAATCCTGAGTCTCGAGAATCGATGGGAAGCCCGTGAGAAGCAAGGAGGGACCAAAAAGATCTTAAAAGAGGCCTACAAGGTCCTTCCCGGGCGGGATAATGCCTTCCCGACCGGGAAGGAAGGTGCAATTGCGATAGCTGCTGTGTGGGGTCCTTCCAGACCGGGAAGAGGGGCTTCCCGACCGGGACCACCTCTTCCCGACCGGGACCACCACCTTCCCGGCCGGGAAGGCCCACCTGTAGCCCGCGCTTCATTGTTTCTTCTCCTTTCCTCTTGTAACCTTATAAAGACTTCCCTCTTGTATTCTTATGGGATGTTCTTCACTTACCACTAAACCCTAGAATATTTTAGGTTAGATTAGCTTAGGTTTGAGTATATTAGTCGGTAATTAGTCGGTAATCTTAGTTTAGTACTTGTATTAAGGAGATTCTTCAAGATTCAACCAAGATTGACAACCTTGGGAGATTGTTTTGGGTTTTCTTCCATATATGCAAGATTTATTCTTTTCATCTTCTCTAGTTTGGTATAATCTCTCTTTTCCTTTCCCTTAATCTTGTTTTATCATTAAAGTTTCATTCTTTGTTCATTGTTCATGGTTTTGTTCATTGTTCATCTTTGTTAGTTTTCCATTATGTTTGTATGTTTTGATTCTTATGTTAGTTTCTCTTGATTAGTGTTAGTTTTCCTTTAGATATGTTTGAGTAGACTCTTGCTAGGGTAGTAGGGTGATTCGGGTGTTTAATGGGTGATTAAGGGTTTGTTGAAGATGTTGGTGGAAGATTTGGGTTTCCTCTTGGTTAGGTGCATGGAACATGTTTGATGAAATGCTTGAATGACATGTAGATGCATATGCTTGTTTCTCTTGCCTTTTCTCTTGTGGGTGATAGTTTACTTGTGGGTTTGGTTCCCTCACTACGTTGCGAGAGCCCGGTGAGGACGACCCCTAGGTCGGTCTACGTAGCGAGAGCCCGGAGTACACCTAGATTACCCGACTACCCCTTCACTTTAGCTCTTCCTCGACCATTCCATCACCCCTTGAACCCGACCTAATCCTAGCCCGTTTCCTTATTAGCTTTCTCCGTCACCTTAGTCATAGTCTTAGCCTTCTACCCTTCTTATCATTCTAGTTTAGCTTAGCTCGTTGACCGAGTCTCGTATTTGGGTGACCTTAGTCTAGACGTCTCTTACCGTCCCCGTGGATTTGACCCGACTTGCCCTAGCTACCCACTAGGATTAGCCGGTTATTTATTGATCGGTGGGGATCCACGGCAAATCCTCACCATCAGAACTTCTCTAACCTCCTCATTAGCACCCGTAGCACGACCCGTAGCCTCAGCCTCAGCCTCTCTCTCCCTCTCAACCCGATGCCTAGCCTCACCCTGAGACCGATCCAGCCGCTCCCTAAGTTGAGCAATCTCGTCGGCCCGAGATTGCAGGAGCTGTCACGCCTCAGCCGTTTCTGCCTCAAGCTCGATCACCCGAATCTCCAGCTGTCCCACCATATCGAGAATGTCCTGCAAACATAACACGCACTTGAGGAAAACACACAAATAATCTAAGAGCCAACCCTAGGCACACAAACTTACCGATCGAGGTCATGAAGTGTCACGGGAGACCCTCGAGGCATAGACCCTGAAGCAGTTGGCAGCCTGCCACAACCGCTATGGCAAGCCGACGAAACCTAAAAGGTGAAACCACGCAAGTTAGCCAAACAAAACCTAACCCTTAGAATCCAAAACAGAAACCAAAACTTACCCGGTATACCCGGTCACGCCACTCCATCCCATCCTCCATCTCCTCAGCAGAACACGGGAAAAGAGGCTATGTAAAGGCTAGCCCAGCCGCATCGACCCTGAGCAGTGTCAAGGGGAAGTCTGGGGGCTGAACAACATCAGCCGAATCGGCCAGCTAAAAGAAAAGCGAACCAAACACTAGACTATAAGACAAAACAAGCGGTAAAACCAAAACCAACACTTCAATAATCCTAAACCTTGGGGGCTACTAAAACAAACTGTAAGAAAGAAACTTACATCTGCAAGGCGCAGCTAGTTCACCAGCACATTCTCCAACGACTAGTAACCCATCATGCTCTTAGCCCGAGCCAACCTCCACTCAATCCCCATCGGAAACCTAACCGGACAAGCACGCACCGTCTTAGATGCCAATCGAGGGAGTTAGGAGTAAATTCCAACTCATAAAGCAAGCCTTAAAACCTCCTCTAGTCGAAATCGACCCCCAGCAATAAACGAACACGAGAACTACGATTAAAGAGAATCCTCGCGCTTGACCACGTGATAAGGCGAACAAAACAAGTCGATCTACAACCCTAAATCACTCGAAGCAATTTGTTATCCTAGCAAGTCCCTAAGCACACTCAATTCACATCCCAGGGGAATTATTATTCCCGGAATAATTCACTAAGCAAATGCAAGCCCAAGAACTAATGCAAAGAGCGTACACATCAACACTAGTATTTTAAAGGCAAAACAATCACTAAATCCAACGTAGCCACCCGAGAGGGATAAATCCAACGTAGCCACCCGAGAGGGATAAATCCAACGTAGCCACCGAGAGGGATAAATCCAACGTAACCACCCGAGAGGGATAAATCCAACGTAGCCACCCGAGAGGGATAAATACAACGTAGCCACCCGAGAGGGATGAATCCAACGTAGCCACCCGAGAGGGATGAATCCAACGTAGCCACCCGAGAGGGATGAATCCAACATAGCCACCCGAGAGGGATAAATCTAACGTAGCCACCCGAGAAGGATAAATCCAAAGTAGCCACCCGAGAGGGATAAATCTAACGTAGCCACCCGAGAGGGGTAAATCTAACTTAACGCAGCCACCCGGGAGGGATAAATCTATATTAATGCAATCACCCACGAGGGATCAAATCAAAACTAAGACACCAATAAATACTTAAGCAAAAGTTTCGAAACTACTAAAACAGTAAGAACAAACCCGAACAAAATAAGACAAGCATGCAAAACAAAATTGACTAAGACAAACTCACAACACCAGCATTTACTAAAACAAATAAACGAACAGCAATTTGCCCGAGGGGTCTGAGTTATCCCGGAGGCACAACAATTTGCCCGAGGGGTCTGAGTTATCCCGGAGGCAACAACAATTATGTCCTAGGGGTCAGAGGCATCCCAAAGGACAGATGATCGAGTGGAGACTAACGCCCTCGAGGAGCTTTGCTCAAGGGATCTTAGTGATCCCGGAGGCACAACAACAACAATTTTGTCCTAGGGGTCAGAGGCATCCCGAAATACAGCTATCAGAGTGGAGACCAACGCCCCCAGGTAGTTTATATCATTTTACCTTGTCCTAGGGGTCAAAAGCATCCCGAAGACGACCGCTCGAGTGGAGACTAACGCCCTCGAACGTTTTATGTCATCAAGGGTTCATAAGCATCCCAAGCAAAAGTAAATACATTTACACCGAACACATAATAGCGCTTAAAATTAAACAAAACCTTAAATAAATCGAAGAAGTCAAAGCGCGCGCGCACAAAGAATCAAGAACAAGACAAAAAGCAATGACCCGGGCCCAAGCAAGCAACCACAAGCGAAGACATCAGGTATGACTCCTAAACTTTGGCTGGCGAGCCCCAACGCACAGTCTAACGGACATAAAAGGACCATCGGATAGCCACCAGGTCATAATCTTCGATTGACCTGGGCGGCTATACTTTGACTTTCACCTTCTCCAAGCCTCAGTCAAAGTGGGGGCTTCTGTGGACACCCAGATTTGGACCCGGTGGCTGCAGAAGTGCCCAACAAACGCCCGATGACGATAGGACTGCAACGCGACACGGGTTCGCGGTGTTCCAGATAGTTTCTCTATAGAACGGATCAAAAAAATTATTCCAGCAAATTAAACTAACATGATGGCAGCCTTAGTCGCGTCGTTACGATCGCATAGACACTAATTAGAGTCAATTCTGACGCTGGAACCCCGAGCCGGTCCCGAAACTCGAACCGAGTCAACACCGCGCCAAGCGAACCTCGGGGTGAAAATCCGAGGCCCACAAAACCCACGGCGCTAGGTCAAGCCGCGGGAACCCTTAAGCCCTAAGTATAGTATCATACACCCGTCTCTCGGTTTTGGAAAGTATCAAAATCGTATCTTCAAAACTCCAACCGCCCCGCCTCACGCGCCTAAGACTCCCCACGCCTGAGCCCAGGCGCCTGAGTCCTGGTGCGCCCCAGTTCACGCGCCTATGTAGGCGACGAGGACCGAAAACACCTATAAATACCCCTCTTCACGCCGTCATTTCGACATAATTCAATTCTCTCTTCCCCCTCTAAAACTCTCGATAAAGGCTCGAACTCCGACACCCGAGGCAAACGATCCACTCGATCGGAGTTTCGATAATAAAAGCGACATCGACGCTACTCCTCACTTTCGAGCACTCCACTCGATACCGAGATGCCTGTGATCGACTAGCTCAAAACTAGTACCCAGGTTCTGTCGGATTAGCCGCAGAACTAGTCCTTAGCAACGAAACTCTGTCGGAGTAGCCGCGGGAAGGTCAAACGGTAATGGAACTCTTCCGGAATAACTGGTCAAGCTAGAAGGATCCACCTGTCGAAGTTATATCGTCACTAAGATGCCATCTAAACAAAACTTTCCATATTTACACTTTCTATTATTATGCACTACGACTACACTAGATGTGGGCACTAGGCCCACAAACATCTACTAAAATAAGTAACATCCCAACTTCAACCACAAACACTAAAACACACTAAATAGACCCGAGTAATTCGGAGATCCGTTCTCAAAACTATCTATGCATCGTGTCTCGTTTAGTGTATACTCCGAGGGTGCAACTCCTCACAACGTGATTTACTTACATTGACATTCACAATTTTTCGTATGATTTATTGCTTTTATGACCTTATAAGCGCATGCTAAATCACCTAACACGGAATTCAAAACGTAAGACAACTAAAACTGAACAAAGTAATGGTCGGGTTCCGTATTAGTCCCAGCGCTCGCCTTATTAGGTTCGACGCGTCTGTATTAATACCGAGCCGGCGTATTTTAAGCAGAATACCAGGTAAGGTATACCACGAGAATGACTAATATCCGTATTATCGCGTTAAAACTGATTTGCTAATACATATAATACTAGTACTCTCTACTCTCCTACGTTCATCTTTTCATGGCCTGCTTGTCACGTGAAATTGCATGCAAAGAATGTAAACACAACTACTTCGACGACAAAACATACTTGTCTTAAAACAACCGACATAGCAAAAGGTTTAGGGTTAAAACAACGGATGTTACAGTACTTCCACCACAACAAAAGAACTAGGATATCATCCCATCGATTGATTAGTAGAGGCCGCTATAGTGCGGGCGGGATTGGGTGTTGACATCTATCGGATGTTGGCTTCCCAATACGTACCCTCGCCCCTTACTCAGAATCGACGGTTTCCGGATGTCCAAAACCATTGGCAATGAGAGTCATTCCAGGCATGGAGTGCTTAAGGGTACAAGTCTTTATCTTTAGGTCCCGTGCCACTCAACTTTGAGCCGGCAAGGGATCAAAGTTGACTTGAACGGTTTCCGAGTCCCCATAATTGACTCGGTGGCGACTCCACAAATCGGCAACAACTTCAGTTCACTAAAAAGGCCGTCTTACCAAACAAAACGACCTTTAAACATTTACAACCACGACTCGATCGATTCCCAAACGGAAACACGGGTGCCCGCACCCGTCTAGTACAAGTCCGGATCGTCATCCAAATCGAGGACCGACACTTCGCCCCGTACGCGAGATCGGATCGGCCCCCGGTAGGGAGGGGGCCGCGTGGGTGGTCGTCGCCAGACGTTGAAAACCGGGTCGGTCCCGCACGGGCATGCACGGGGTGCCGGGCGGTGCGGACGGCGTCCACAATGGGTCGTAGATTAGTCTAATGAGTTACTCGAGGACGAGTAAAGTTTAAGTGTGGGGGAATTAATAACATGCAAATTTAGACCGCTTTACCCCCTATTTTCACTCGTATTTGACTCGATTTTGTGCGCTTTAATGTCAATATAACTCATTTTTGACTATATTTCGTATTTTCTAGTTTGAATTTGGTTTTCTCGTATTTATCATCTTTTTCATAGAATTTGGTACTGCTTTTGTGTGTTTTTGTCTTATAGGTACGTGTTGGTGAATAAAGAGGCGAGACGAAGCAAGAGGAGCCAAGTCAAGATCCGAGTCAAACCCGATTCACCTAACCCATCTCACCCATTCACCATAACTCATTAAGCCAAATCCACTTAACCCATTTCCCATCCTAAATCTACCAAGACCAAATCCCTTAACCCACTTTCACAACCCACAAATCAACCCAATTTCCAATTACCCTCAACCCAATTCAAGTCAAGGTAAAACCCGACCTTGACCACCCCAAACCAACCCATTACCCAATTCAAACTCCATACTCCCTCCATTAACCCACCTTCGCCTGACCACCGCCGGCTCACCTCTATACTCGACCCACCTGCCGACCACCTCCTTCACCTCTAACCACCAGCTCCGGCGAGCCACCCCGCAACTAAGCACGACCACCACTGCATCTCCTTCGTTCCCCTGCGTCCAACCTCCGTAAAACTTCGACAAACCAGCCACCATCACCTTCCTCTACCACTGACCACCACCTGCACCTCCGTCCACACTCCGTCTTCCTCTTCCTTCGCCTGACCTTCGTCATCCAAGCTCCAGCGAGTCGTCGAACTTGCGCCAACAGCAAATCCGGAAACACCTCCGTCAGCCACGAGTTCGCCCAAACACCACCACTATCACCGTCACCTCCGACCACCTGCTCCCGTCGCGTGACCCAGAACAGAACAACCTCCGGTGACAGCAACTCCCTCCGTCTCCAGAATCCATTGCCGGCGAAAGGACTACCAAAACATCAGTAGCAGCGTCGCGCAACAGTTGCCCATATTCCATTTTCCGGCGAGAATCACGCAAGACCTAGCTCCGACGACTTTCGCCGGCGTCGACCGCCATATCCGGTGTTGACCCGGCTCGACCCAGATCCGGAGTTCGAAAGTTAAGAACCGACATTTGATTGAAGACTCGGAGTAATTGAGTTGGAGATGATAGGACGAAATTGAAATCCCACGGGGCAAAGTTTTGCCCGGTGGGTTAGTTATGCAAAACCGCAGGGTGAAGTTTCGCCGGATGGGTTTCATAGGGTGAAATTCTGTTGATGGGTATTGGGTTGCCACTTATTGGGCTTTGAAGATTAGGGGTTTGAGACCCCTCTTTTCTCTCCTCTCTATATATATATGTAACCCCTCGTTTGAGGAGGAACAACTTCACAAAACCCCCACAACACTACCTAAGCTATTAAATTAGTAGATTATTAGTAGATTATATTAGTAGATTATTATTAGTTTTTAGTAGATTAATTAGTAGGGAGATTTTTAGAGCGTGACAATCCAAAAATCTCCACTTATTATAGATCTAATTAATTAGTGTTCAAGACTCCATCTTTATTATAATCAAGTTTTAGTCTTTCTTCCTCTTGCAATTTTTGTTGAAGATTCTTGAAGATTATTAAGGGATTAGTGACAAATTTCTTGTCATCTTCACCAAGCTTCTTCTTATTTTACTGCAATTTTCTTCCTTATTGTTCATCTTCAATAGTTGGTATATTTCTCTTCCTCTCCCTAATCTCTAGAGTAGATTTATTTTTGTTCTAGATTTAGTTATTATGCATGTTTTAGTTGATTTCTCCTTAGTTATTGTTTTATTAGTTTCCATTATGAATAGCGAGTAGATTTCTTGTTAGGGGGCTTAGGGGGGGAAGATCTTGAGTAATATGAATTAAGGAATTTTGGTTAGGTTGCATGCTTGTTGATTTATCATGTTTGAGTTTTTGTGTCTTTGTTGACTTAGACCGGCCGCTAGATCGACTTTGACTCACTCCTATCAATATGGGGAAACTCGGGGTAGGAGTTACCTTGACTTGAGACTTACCCTTTTTCGTCCCGAAAGCGGGATCTAGATAAGTTGGGTGAAGAAACCAAAAGGTGGCATTCTCCCTCTATCGACTTTGTGACCGACCCATAATTTCGAGACTCATAGAACCCGATTTACGATTCCCGACTCCCCCAAACACCTTTTCCTTATTAGATTAGCTTCTCGTAGTTTATAGCTTTTTAATGTAGACTCGGCCCAAAAAATCCCAAAAATAGACCCCCAAACGTGCTTAGACATTGATTCGACCGACTTTACCTAGACCGTCCCTGAGGATCGATCCCGACTTACCGCTACTACGTAGTTAGTTTGTCGTGTTTATAATTTTTTTTGATCGTGTTAGATAGGCGACAATGCGGCGCGCATCATCATGTCCGGAGATTCAAGCGTAGACGCAAGTAACCATATTGGGAACAATGCCGAACAATCCGGGGATAACACCGTAGGAACCCTAGCCAACATGATGCGAGACCTACAGGCCACCATCATTACCATGAACGCATCCGTAAACAGCATCGATTCCCGCCTAGGCCACTTGGAAGGTAAGGCCTCTGATGAACCCCATAACAGTATCCTCAACAAGGTCCTTTTAATTTCCACGCCGCTAAGCGGTGCTCCTGCCGGAGTCACCCCTAATGACCCCATTACGCCACCTCAAGACCACATCCTACAGTCTACCATGAGTCGCATAGAATTCCTTGAAAACCAAATACGCCTAAACCAAGGCAACAATGTCCATCTCGAAAATCACCGAAACTTTGAAATGGTGAACGACCAGCTACCAGAAAACTTTTCCTTAGCCGACATACCGAAGTTCAAAGGAACTGAGGACCCTCTAAACCATATCCAGGCCTTTAAGGATTACATGGCCATTAAGGGGGTCAAACCCAGCCTTTTCGCTATGATATTCCCATCCTCTTTAGACGACACCCCACGATGCTGGTTTTATTCCCTCGACCCTTAAAAAATATCCACCTGGGATGATATCTCCATAGAGTTCGCAAAACAATACGCGGATAATTCTGAAACACAAGTTACCATCCGAAGCCTCGAGGTCCTTTCCCAAAAAGAGAAGAAAGGCTTCTTCGAATTTCTGACTAGGTGGAGAAAGGTCAGCACCCAATTAGTAAACCAGCCCGACGAAGCCACCTTAGTTGAAAAATTTATCAATAACCTTAGGCCCCCTTAGGCCTCTCAACTTAGGTACCAAAATATCCCTAGCTTCAAAGAATTGTCTACCTTAGGAATACGTCTGGAGGACGATATGAGAAAGGGAGAATTCTCCAAAATAATGGGGTAGGGCTATCAAGGACCAACTACATCCATAGGAACCCGCTCCTATGGGTAATCCGGGAATAACAAAACCGAAGAAGTACACCTAGTCGAACCAACCACCCGAGAAACCAAGCAATACCACCAACCCCTTTAGCGTTAACGCTGTCTTTGACGACACCATCGATTGTTCTCACCTCGACCCTATAGAGGAGAATGTCCTGAATATTGAGGAAGATCCCGACAACCTACGGGCACCCGCCAACACGAATAAAATCTGTGTCCGAGTTAGAGTCTAGTTCGTCTTAGGGCCTAGACCTAGTAATGTAATAAATGTCTTTTTATTTTTCGCATCAAGTCAAGAGGTACGAGGGGACCTGTCCTCTACCTCCTCGAAAACAATATCTCGGGCGCATAGCCCTCTTATTTCTATCAATAAAAAGAAATAAACTTTTCTTCCTTTATAATGCGCCTCGACAATCGCTTGATTTAATAATGTACTTTCACTACAAGAATACAGCTCAATAGCGACTGACAAAATCGGTCGGTGAGTCAAGAAAACGGTCGGCAATACCGGTTACCGACTGCCTTTATTAAAATGGCGACTGCATATTTTCGGTCGGTAATCCTAATCGGTAAAAACATTTACCGACCGACTTATCAGTCGGCGAACTTAGCGACCGCAATCTATGGATGGTAAAAAAAATTGGCGGTCGGAAATTACCTACCGATAAAACGGTCGGTAATTTTGAATTCGGTCAGTAATATTACTTAGTCGGTCGGTAAAATTACTTTTTCGGTCGGTAATTACCAACCGATTTGCGGTCGGTAACAATGAAAATTGGTCGGTAATTTTCTTATTCGGTCGGTAATTGCCTACTTTGGTCGGTAATTTTTGGCCTACTATGCACTAAATTTGTCGTTTTATGTCTCCACATCCCAATTATAATTTTACCCGTCACTACAAACTACAATACTTAATAAAAGTAGCACATGAAATTGTAATATATATTGAATGCAATTCAAATAAAATACAATATCCAAACGAAGTTTTATCAAACTATAAAATTGGTCGTGCCAACAAGAATTCAACTTACAACGTGTGAATACTAAGTAACAAGGTTATCAAGACACAAAAACTTAAACTTCTAAACTCTAACAATGACATGATGCCTCTTATATGTCTTTATATATGTCTTCAAACTTCTAAACTTGTACTCATGGTTATTGTTGGGGACATCCAAGTACCCTTGTTCGACTTTAGCTTCTTTTCACCATGTACTCAACATAGAGAAATTTCCTGAAAATTATGGATGACAAGAGCAAGTTGTGTAAAAGGACAGAAGATCGGAATGAACTTCTATCCCCAACCAAATTGAAAACTTCATCATGAACATCCTGCTATACTGGCATCGAAAGAACAAATGGTCCTGACTTTCAGACTCTTCTCACAAATGCAACACCGACAAAGCCCCATTTTTGCAAGTCAGTCTCTTGTAAGTAGCCTAATGATGCATAGCAAGCCAACAGACAAACATATGCTTGGTAAACAAAATGGAACCAGGGAGTTTCAGCTCTATTAGGCCTCAATTAAATATAACATTGCTTGTGTATCTATTCCGATCAGTTTGTCACCAATCATCACAGTACCCCTGCATCATCAGGGTCTTCACCTAGCACATCAGTAAGCTTGCTCACCTTCTATCTCCTCCTGAATTTTTCTCTTTTAAGAAAATAAGCCAACATTATATACCAACCTAACCCATTTGATCACGTAAAATGAGTGAGGCGAAACATTACATAAAAACATTATCGATTGAATAAGTAAAAGAAATTCACGAACTCTGGGCTTAAGGAAGGAATGATCCTCAAGATAGACTACCTAACATAAGAAGCTCGATTTAACAAACAGGAAGGAATTCACGTAATTTTAAGCAGCTCAGTTTAACACTAATACTAAAAATTGACCAAATACAACAATTGGCCTCACCGAGATCATCAAGGCGGTAATCAATGTCTTCACATGACTTGATTGGATTAGATTCCTCAAATATGCGGGATATATCTTCTGCACTTCATATAATCCACAGTTAGAACAAATTCAGACGCATTTTATTACAAACTACAACAACTACTCACCCTTCTAAAGTATATACAATTACTCACCCTTCTAAAATCTCACGAGTCAACATTAACGAGCTCCAGTGAAAGTCAAGATAAGGAGCGTTAATATCAATTGAGCCTTAACCACTAGCTTAACTAGACTTCTGTTTAGATACTTCTAAGTTTCAAGGGAATTTCAAAGTAGATTTATCGATTCACCGTAAACCGTGTATGTCGCTTCCATCAATTGGAAGTTTGATGACCAAGTTCATGTTCAAGATATCCCCTAGTTCGCAAATCATCATCATAATCCTTACCGAATGCTTATTCATTCCGTAGAAATCTTCCATAAAAAATACTCTTAACCAACATAACTAAAAATAAGTTATCCTAACTAAAAAAGTAATATCGATCTTATAACCAAAACTAGCCCCAATTTATGTAACCCTAACCTAAACAACTCTCAATTTAAATTGAATTGACAAAAATTAATCAAGTACAACTTCAATTACATTACTTAAATCACCAACATAACTAAATAAAGCCACCCTAACTTGACATACAACTTCATTCATCCCTATACCCTAAACTATACAAATTTGTTTCTAAATATCAATCTTAAACTACATTAACTCTAACCTAAGAACTAAAATCAAAATCTAATTTAAACCTAAGAACTAAAATCACAATTAGTAGATAAATAACAATAATTATAAAAATAATAATAATAAATCTAATTTAACCCTAATTTAAACAAATAATCAACAAATTTCATCTAAAACCCCCAATTTAAGTAAAATAACCTAACCTAACCTAATATTTATTGAATAAGATAAATTCATCAAATACAACAACAATTTATATGTATACAACAATAATAAACTAAATCTTATGAATACATCAATCAACCAAATCAATTAGATTTCAAACCTTAATTAATTTGAGGGTTAGAAAACCAAAATCAGAAGGGGAAGAACAATGGCGTCAGCGGCCGGAGGTTTCGTCGGCGGTGGAGGAGTCGTCGGCGGTGGAGGAGACGTCGGCGGTCGGCAATTGGTGGTGGCGTACGTAGTTCGCGCGATAGGGTGTGGGGGGAGGGTTTGGGGTTTTGATTTTTTTACATCCAGCAATACACACATACTGAATTTGGGGTGGGTTATTGAAAAAATTTACTAACTGACAGACTAACGGTCAGCAAATTTCGGGAATCGGTCGGTAATATTAGTAAATGCCGACTGTAAATATTTGTTACCGACTGTAATATAGTCGGTCGGTAAATTACCGACCGATAATGTTATTACCGACCATAGGCAGTCGGTATACAAAATTACTGACTATTTTTTGGTCGGTCGGTAAATTGCGGTTGCTAAGCTCCAGTTTTCTTGTAGTGTTTCTTGCTTACTACTCGGTACTATGCCATTTATCGATGACAGTCAAACATACCTCAAAACAACGAGGAATTACAAGAACTAAGATCCCGTGTTCTTTTACCTATTCGATGTCTGGTATAGAAAGCCACAAACCATCCCTTAGAAAGAGCATTCCCGAATCCTATGACAAATCTAGATAGTCTCTTAGCTTGTGATCAAAGATGAAAGGCTAACCCATTTCCCACAATAAATGTCCCTCAAATAAAGACTGACCAATTCCAACCATAGGTGTTAGTCTGACAAAAAAAAAAGAAAAGAAGTCTGAAATGGCCAAAAGAAGCCAAAGAAAAAAAAAAGTGAAACCAAAGCTAAACTAAACCGGCCCAATTCAATGATCAAGACCGAACTCAACGGTCAAAATGAAACCCCAAATCATTCAACTCGACTGCAAATGCAAAGTCCGAACAAAAAACAAAAAAAAAGGAAAAAAATGAACAGACCAGTCAACTAGTACCCCGAATAGTAGCCTCCCTGCATTACAACCCTTAAGACCTTCCCGAGACACTTGTTAGGAGACAGTCTGGAATTTTGAGGATTCAAGCTCAATAGGATAATCCCAACCGTAAGTGCCAGACATGGAAATCAGATCCCACGTAATTTACACTCCACCCGATTTAAGTCTGAGTCATTTTTACTCAGCTTCCCCTTTCCTACCACATTACGAAACCTTATCCCATAGCCCTAACTCCACAAAAATTCAAACTCCAGATTTTGATCCATCAAAACCACTTACTACCTAGCTCCACGTTCCAAAACCACCTAAACCAGTCGCCCTGACCTAAACGTGGCATCTCGATAATTGTCACTTTCAAGGGGTCACACCCAATCACTCCACCTTAGTTCTTTAACTAGGGTGAATACACTCCACATCTCAGATCGATAATTGGCATAACGAGTCCAAAGCAAAGTCACTCACATCTATACAGACTACGAACATGGTTTGATTTCGTTAAACACGGATACGTAGGAAACCCTTCTTCGGGTACAACCAACCAAATAAAAAAATTGATTACTCGATTCACATCCAAACCGAAACCTTTTTCCACGCTCCGGTTAACGAGTGATTCCAATGACGAAGCATAAACGACTAGCCGAGGACGGAGTGAAAACCCAAAAGGGCGCTCCGGGCAAAATGAAGAATCGAGTTGTGAGCCGTCAAAAAAAAAGGGTGAGCTGAGGACGGAGTAAAAACCCGAAAGGGCGCTCTGGGCAAAATGAAAAATTGAGTTGCGAGCCACCACCAAAAAATTAAAATATATAATAAACAAAAAAAATGTGTGCTTCTCATTAACAACAATAAAAATCAGTTGAATCGAGCCTTTGTCGAGGCCTTTACATCAACGTCGGAAACCTAGAACGAGCGTCAAGACCTAGAACAAGCTCACCCAAAATAAGCACAGAGGACGATCATCCATGTTCCATCCCCATAACGACGTCTAAAACTCGAGGATTACCCCAACCATCATGCACTAACGCATCCTCGAAAAGATAATAGCAAGCCACCACAATATTAAAAGCCCGTTTACAAGCTAGAGATGAAATGTCATAGGGTGCCGTCGGTAAAAATGTCGTAACTAGTAACTTTAGGTCAATACCATCCCTCCCGAAGAAAATACTAGCCTCCTCTAACGAGGAAAAGTCCTAAAAATAACGAAATCGTTCCACAAAAGCGTCATCTCCCAAAGGCACGCAAGGCCGGACTGAAGACCAGCCACCAATGGCATCTAGTCCTCGGGAAGAGGACAAACCCGACCCCTGGGAAAAGCAAAAACATGTCTTCTCACGTCCCAAAATTCAGTACATGCCAACAAAAAGTTATCCTGCACCGTGACCTACCTTAACGCATTGACCACAGAAAAACCATCACTTTAACCAACCTCGAAATTATATTTCTTAAAAGAACCCGTCCACTCAGTCAAAAAATTCCCGAAACTCGACATAACCCCAAGTATGAATATTCTAGACACTATGGATATTCTAATATGTCTAAAACAAGCACCCCAAACCCGTATATATGGCCCTAATCCCAACATAATTAGGAAACCGCGGGAAATTCCATAAACAGGGCCTGGACCGCCCAAGCCCAGGCGCCCAAATCTTCAGCCACCCGAGCCCAAGCAACCTGGAACCCTACAGCCTTAGCCCAAGCGTCTGTCTCTAAGCACACGGCCTTCCAAGCGGCCCAAAAATAAAGACATCGATCCCATACAAATACCACCGGACATTTCAGACGTCGGGAACGACCTCCCGAAGTGACTAAAACCTTTTCTGGAGACCGAAACACCCATGCAAGAGTTGCGAGGTCACATCTCACTCGTCGGACACACCAGACTTAGACGTCTTTTCATTTTTTCTTTTAGGGGGATAAGCTACCCCACCTAGGTGTGTTTTAGCCTTTAACGGTTATTGTCAAGTCGCGTCTGTAAGCCCAGTACAACATTGTCCTTGAATATACAAAAAGTGGTACAACTTTTTTTTACAAAAAGGTAGCCTAAGAGGTTATGAATATACATGTTTCATTATGAATGACGAAACAACTACATTTGCATTCTAGTGCACCCGGTCGGAGCACGTTGACCCCTTACATTCCGTCCGTCTCGAGTCAAAACTTTTTAATCGACGTACTATTTGATCTAACTCCTAGCTCAAATAAACGCATTTTAAAGAAAAGAAAAAAAACAACTTTCGTACTTTCACGCAAACCCAACGCATTTTAAAACACCCTAAACTATGACAAAATCACAAATAATACAATCATGAGGTGATTACTTGTCTATCTAGGTCAGCATTTCACAAAATAAAAACATGTTGAAATTATTAAATAATTCTAATACTAATATTTAAAAATATATAAATCCATGTACAAACCAAGTTCATACACTAGGGAGGACCCCTAGAAGCCGCGCCAATGGCTATCACAAGCTCACCAAGGCTGTCATCCAAACCTAGATCCTCTAGATCTAGAAGAGGAGACTCACTACCATCCTTCCCCGACAGCATATCTAGGGTATCTATCTCGGAAATCCCTCCGACATCCTCGGTAGCGCCCGCGACATGACATGCAGCCTCAGCCTCCCTCTCCATCTCAGCCCTTTGCCTGGCCTCACCCTGTGCCGAGGTTTCCCTCTGATACCGAGCCAAATGCTTCTTAAGTTGGACAATCTCGATTTTCTGAGATTGCAAGAGCTGTCTCGCGTCAGCCACCTTTGCCTCCAGCTCCGTCACCCGAGTATCCAGCTGCCCCACCATATCCTGAGAATCCTGCAAATACAAAACCTTAGGAAAATGTACAAACAGCCTAGGAAACCACTCTAAGCACACACACTCACCGATCGAGGTCCCGAAGTGTCACGAGAGACTCTCGAAGCATAGGCCCGGAAGCAGTTGGCGGCCTGCCACAACCGCTAATGGCAAGCTGACGAAACCTGAAAGGCGAAACCACACAAGTTAGCCAAATAAAACCCAGCTCGTAGAACCTGAGTCCAAAACAGAAACCAAAACTTACCCGGTATACCCGGTCATGCCACTCTATCCCAGCGTCCATCTCCCTGGCAGAACACGGGGGGAGAGGCTCAGTGAAAGCTATCCCGGCTGCGTCCACCCTGAGCAGCGTCAAGGGGAAGTCTGGGGCTGAATAGCATCAGCCGGATCGGGAAGCTGAAGGGAAAGCAGGCCGGTCAGAGAATAAGTCAGTACTAAGCCATAAGACGAAGCGAGTTTTAAAACCAAAAGACGAGTACTCACCACATGGCGGTGGCAAGCTAGCCGCTGGCTGACATAAGATAGATAGGAGGCACCAGGCACCAGAAGTGCACCGCCTCCTTCTCCATCTCTGCCCTCGAGGACCTCTGCGGTGGTCGGTGGCCTAAACATAGTCCGGGAAGGATCAGCCGGCACCCTAAAGTCGTCATACAAACACTAACGCACCAACCGTTCGCCTAGATACCAAACCGGGCAGAACAACGCAGGGAGGAGCATCCTTCTGTAGCTCCGAGGCATCAACTCCGCCGCTACATATCCGGGTACACCCTGATAATTGGCCCGCGGACGGGCCACGAACTACACAAACGAAACTAGCATTTCAATAAACCCTGAACCCTTGGGGGCTGCTAAATAAAAGAAGTTATGAAGAGAAAACTTACATCCTCAAGATGTAGCTGGTTAACCAGCACGTTCTCTGACGTGTAGTGGCTGGTCGTACTCTTAGGCTGAGCCAACCTCCATTTAATCCCCGTCGAGAATCTGGTTGGAAGAACTCGCACCGTTTTAGGCGCCAAGCAAGGGAAGTAGGAATAAATCCAGGCCTGCAAAAAAAACCGAACCCAAAAACATGACTTTAGCAAAACTAAACCAAACTAAGTGAAACCCAAAGAAACAAATTCTGAAACAATTACTAACCTCCAACACGAGACCCGGACCCACGATGGGCAAGGCTGAGGCCGACTCCATTTGCAACGGCCTCACCATGACTTGCAAGCAGCGAGTCATCTCCGCGAAAGCCGCGGTCACCCAGTCAAAACGTCCCAGCTGATCTAGATCAGCTAGAAGAGGCAGAATCCTAATACTAAACCTCTCGCCCTTATCCGAGAAGTGGGTCGATCCTAGGAAGTACCACAACCTGCCCGGCGTGTTGGGTGCTCGACCCTCTAACACCGCCGCTAGCTCAAAGTGATCAGTGACGTACGAACTCACTAGGGTATGAGGCGTACTGTAAGCCTCACGCTCCAAACAATCCCCGATGAGGCCCCGGACGTCATCACTATCTAACTTAGGGCCCTCAGCATCACACCTAATCCTCTCCAGACCCGAGGGCAAACCCGTAATAACCATAAAGTCCTCCAAAGTCAACTCAACCTACCCAAAGGACATGTGAAAAGTCGAGGTAGTATCGTGAAAATGATCTACCATCGCTCTAATTACCATGAGGTTGCACTTAGTCTTGCAACCCACCAATCGAACCCATTGCTTGACCATGGGACCCAGAGCGATCATCGTGATAATCCCCTTTGCCGTAGGGGTCAACTTTTGAGAATAAATCTCAAGGCATGTCGTGAAACCAAAAAAAGTCCTCATCGGACCGGGGGACTGCAAACCAAAGCAATACAAGTATAAACAAAAGAAACTGAACCCAATCAAAATCGAAATCCAAAGCTTAAGACTGATAAGCATGAGTCAAGATACTCACCAAACCCCGCACTGTGCGGTAAGAAACGTGCAAGTTGGGACGAAACAAAAGCTGATGACCATCCCAGTCTCGAGCCAACTCGGGATCCTCATAGCCAATCTCCTCGTTCTCTTGTACAGGAATTGGGATATGAGCCCTCCTAGAAACCGTCTCGAGAAGCCTACGCTTCCTTACTTTATCAAAATCGGCCTCGTTTATGGCCTCCGGATCACAACGCTGAGAAGAAACACTCCGTCGTCTCCTACGAATCCCGCGGGGAGTCAGTGAACTCGTCCTGACGGTCTCGCCACTAGTACCTACTGTAGAAGTTCCCTCGGGATACTAGGTATCACTTCTAGCTGTAAAACCGAACAAATGTGAAAAAAATCCATGCTTCAGGTCAGGCTAAGACAGCTTAAACAAATCAAAATAAGGTCAAAATTTCGGATAGAGGTATCAAAATTTCGAAACACCTACTAACACCTACTTTCGACCCAGATCACAATGGAAGTGGTTTCGGGAAAATCCGACATCATTACGACGTCTTTTGGTCCGTCGTAAGTCACATAAAACCTCATGGAAAGCCCTAGGGGTCGTCCTAGCTTACAAAAATGGACAAAGAAGTCACCCACATCGTCGCAAACACTAATCGAGCGAGATTATGTAAAACAAATACGGAAATAGCCGGGAAAACAATCCCTAACCCTAGGCATTTCGAGATTATCCCCATAGGAGTCCATTATTTTACCTCAAAGTCTCATATCAAGCTTCTAACTACTCTAACAAGCTCTATTCAACCCTAATTTAACAATGGGATTAAGTGCAAGCATCGAAACTTAGCAAATTAAAAACACCCAAATCTATTTTCTAGGGTTTCAACAAAATCAACTCACAATCAACCAAATTAAGCAAAACCAACAATAGACGGGCAAAGAACACTTACCCGGAGTCGACATTCTCACGTATGGCATAAATCGAGATGAAAATTGGTTAGAATAATCGAAAAGGCGATTTAGGGGCGAAAGAGGCGACGCGTTTGAGTTTTGGGACAAATGAAACAATCTGCCCCAACCTTCGCTAATTTAAGCAAACCCGACCCACGAAATCCCGGGCGCCTTAGGATGCGCGTCCGAGGTCGGGACCATTGGGGGCTAGGCGCCTGAGGATTAGAGCGCAAATTAATGCGCGTATGACTAGTCCAGCAAAAGACTAAGACAAAAAGAAACAACGCTTAACATCCAATATATAAAAAACACGCACCCTTTAAAACGAGCAAACCAACAACGACGAAGCAGTTACCAATCGATGCCGATAAAGCACGCGTATAACAAAAAGCAATAAGACAAGCATAAGAACCATGACTAATAAGAATGCTCACGCTCAAACGCGTGAAAAAACAAATTAGACATAGCCGAGCTAAACGAATTCTGTAACACCCGTGCTTTTGACCATTTTAGTTATTTCTAATAACGATTAATATTAATAAATCGAGTCTCGACAAACTATTTTAAATAGTAATATTCAGTTCTTGTGCCTTTGGAACCTTTCTATTTCACTTCATTGTTTGCAAAAATGAAATTTCTATCGTTATCGCAATTCTGCGCGATTTCGTAAAACGTTTTCTATTTTCTCATACGGACTCCGATTGAGGCGTTTCAAAAGCCTAACATATTTTTTCCTGTATTTTGTATCTTTCCTTTTTTTACAGAATCGTTTTAATATTTTTATCTTTATTGGATAACATTCATTGAACACAAATCATTTCATAAGGTTTATCACGTATTACTCTACAATCTTTTATCCACTTTCTTGTTTTATGTGCAAAAAACAACATGAAGAAGCATAAAATACGATGGGAGTAACATTACACAATGGTGATATTAAAAATTACAATTTATAATTGAATAATAAGAATATTATACTGGACAGCTCCTTTGCAACGAAAATTGTCATCCGATCGTTCGTTTCTCGACTTTCGATTTCCGTACTTCTTTCTTAACCATTGTGTGACCAAATAAACTCATAAATATAATCCTAAGGCATGCCAAACCGTGACTTTGAACCCCTAGCCTCAAAATATGCCTAACTAATCAAAAGCACCATTTCTAGTATGTACTTCTTAAATATGCTTAGCTACTTTTGGTAATTGTCAAGTTCTTGTCCACCCTTTGCTCCCCCATCTAATGCACGACTTGTGTACTTATAACCAGCCATTTTCTCTTCATTTAATCATCCATTCACTCAGTTAAACACTCCTTCAAAGATCCATCTTGAAACCAAAGAAAATCATACAAGTTCTTTTAAGTTCTAAGGTGTTTACACCACCATATCTCAAGAGCACATACTCTTTCTTTTCCTTACCTTATACTCTTTATTTTTAAGTCTTATTCCTATTATATTTACTAACTTACTTTGTTTGTGTGTCCTTCTAACTTATTCATGAAGAGGAGCAAGAGGAAGGGGGCTTCGATCTTAGTATATTTGATTTCATAGTTGATCCGGAGAATTGCTAATAGGTAACCTAACTTTTCTTCGCCCTCAAATATCGTAGTATAGTGTTTAGACTCTAACTAACATATAACATCATGTTTAGGACTAAATCATTAGATCACCAAGTTTAAAGTTAGCTACTTGTTGATTTATCACTTAACAATACATGCTGTAAAATGGATTCTGTGATGTATGATGTATGTTCACGATTTTTCTGTGTAAAATATGTTTCGAATTAGCCTTAGATTCCTTCATGAAAGTTGTATATCTGAATGTCTAGAATATGATAAAAATATGGAAAGTAAGTTTTTATGAAAATATATATATTTAGTAATGATTTATTTCGTAAAATGGTACTGTATGATTTTATGTACTGTCTGAGAAAATGATATGTTTCGTGATGTTAAATGTTTCTTTTGGACATGGAAATATTATTTTACGTTCCTGATGATGCCTAGGATGTGTATGTCAAATTTCATATAAATCCATCATATATATTTTCATTTATAAAATTTGTACTAAAATGGGTCAGATCTGGAAAGAATATTTTATTTAAGAACATTTATAAAGTATTTTAATCTAAATTTCTGGGTATAAGTTATTTACAAGTATAGGTATCAAAAATAAAATTTTGGTTCACTTTAATGACGTTTAAGTATTTTAAATGATTTAAAAGTTAGTATTGAAAACCGTACTGTTTTCGTTTTTAATTTGTTAAAAATAATAAACCTTATTATTTTTGAAAGATGACTTTATATCTGGAAACCTAACTTATAAAAGTATGTTGAGTATGAAAATCGAAACTTAAAAATAACATTTGAAAAATGACTTATTTAATATCCTTTATAATATTATCGATTTCGTTATTACTTAAAGTTACTTTTGCAAAACTCTATGTTTTGAGAAATATGATACCTAATAAGGTTAAAAATGATTTTTATAATTATTATTGATTTATTTGATGTTTGAAATATTTTACTAAGTATAAATAGGCTTTAAGAGATAGGTATACTTGTACAAATACGAAATCGTATAAAAATACTAAATACGTATACTCGAACAATAAATGTACTAAATACTTGTGCCCAAAAAGTATAGAGTACTAAAAGACGAATAACCCAAAAGTACTAAGTTAAACAATGCTTAAATGTGCAAAACAACACTTAAACTTTATAATAAGCACTTAAGGACTTATTAGTGACTAAGTCAAAACTAAGGGTTGACTAGTCTATCTTGGTCAAACTTTGGCTTTTCAAGTCAATATAGACCAAGTCAAGATAAAGGAACCCATCTTAAATAATGTACTTAGAAATAATTGAATCTTTCATCAAATCTCAACTAATGAACGCTTCATATAATATATCTCAAATAAAATGTTCCAAATCCCTTACATCAGTATACTAAAACTATCAATTAAGATAAATTTTACGACTATTAATATTGTTTGTTAATCTTAAAATCGACACAGTCAAATTCCATAGGAACAACCGTACTTCTAGTCGGTGTGTTACCTAAGCCGGTGATCAGACACGTTTTCACGAACGATGTTATCGATACCAATAATGGTGAAAATGAACATGTGCCCTGGCAGTACCCTCTGAGTCGTCTTCACCATTCCATGTTGTAATGACTTGTTCCGAGTCAATACAGAGCCCACAGACCGGTCATCCTTATGGAAGCCGGTATTGTTTCATCCCTCTGGACATCAGACATGTGCCCCACGATGACCGCTGAGTTCGATATTCCAGAGATTCTGTCTTTATAAGACACCCAAATTCAGCCTACATTTCGTGTTGGGCGCTATCTTGGTAAAACTTAGAAGACGATGCGATAGAAGACAGCTTCGAAAGTAGACTACGACACTCGGAGTCACTGCTCATGGGAGGCCATGATGCATCCTGCCGGTGCGAGAAAATGCTAAGAAGTAAATGGGCAGCCAACTCTTTATGAGTTTGTCGGTAGAGTAGTAGTCGTCCAGTTGCCATTGAGGTGCTCGGTTGTGTAAAGGTTCTCTTTCCCGAGACCAAGAGTATGGATTGGGTGTGTGCGCATACATAGACAAGGGCACTGATCAGCTCTCACTCTCTATATCGGATATCTTTGGGGGCGGAATACCTTCCGACCTTTGCCTTAGTAGTGTATGGGACATGTTCGGTTTAGCGGGGCCTCTGAGTCTATGCACTTGCAGTCCTTCTTCTCCGTATGTCAGTCGACTAAACAGAGTCAATTTAGGTGTTCGATCCTATTGAACACTAAGGGTGAGATGTAAACCTCCTAGTATCGATATGATTGGCGGGATTGATGTTCCCATCCGCATTTATGGTGAGATGCAAGCCTTAAGTGTGCATGAGACATTAGTAGTCACGTCTCGTGCATTATGTGAAAGGAAACCATTGTTTTTAAAAGTAAATGACTACAGTTTTCTAAATCACATGTGCTATTATGCTTTGTTACTGTTCTATACTCTTATGACTAATGATGTGATTGAAATGCTTGATAATGGGAAGTGATGTTTTGTTATATGTCTTGCTTGAATATTGATTATGATTTATATTATGTTCCATACTATTTGTATTATGTATGTCTTACTCTATTTTCACATGACACTTCTATGAATCCATGATCTATGCTTTACTGTATTATTCACATGATACTCATATGATGTATGTATTACTTTATTCTATATAACCTACATGTCTTATATATTTAAATTGATTCGCATGTTAACTGAAATCACTTCATGTGTATCTCACATTGTATACATGTCGATTTGTAATGTGACATGTCTGCTTATCTGTTAATTAGATAACCTAAACGTTGTACTACATTGATTATTCGGGGCCGTGTTAGAAGGACGGTTAGGTTACTCCCATTAAGTGGGACATGTATATTTAAATATGCATTCAGGTTGACGAACCCTCAAGACTGGACATGGGGGCATGCGTGAGTGCAAGAGATACAGTGTGGCAGATGAGAGTGTCAAACTATAAATCTTGTAACACAAATTTTGTCAGACTATTGTATTTAGAAATTCGTAATTCAGGTTTCAGTTGTTGTATTTTAACAAACGGTTCATTTATCGGTAAAAGACTCACTTGAGTCGATGGTTTTAAATTTTTATCCCTTTTTACGACTTAATTATTTTCCGCCTTGTTAATTAATGTCATTAGAAGAACCGGGTTGTTACAGGAATTCGGAACAAATCCAAATTCATAACAAGTAAAAACAAAGCAAAGCAAATCTGAACAAGATAAGACATGTCCATAAAGCAAATTCGAACAAGATAAACTGAGTGCCATCAAACGTTTCTCGAGCCTAACGGTCTGAGTTATCCTGAAGGCAATTCAAGTTTGAGCGGATACTGACACGCTCAGACATTTTGGAGTCGTATACCTCCACAACATTTGGGGTTTGAGCAGATACTGACACGCTCAAACACCTTCGAGCCTAACCGGTTTGAGTTATCCTGAAGGCAATTCAAGTTTGAGCGGATACTGACATGCTCAGACATTTTGGAGTCGTATACCTCCACAGCATTTGGGTTTTGAGCGGATACTGACACGCTCAAACACCTTCGAGCCTAACGGGTCTGACTTATCCTGAAGGCAATTCAAGTTTGAGCGGATACTGACACGCTCAGACATTTTGGAGTCGTATACCTCCACAGCATTTGGGGTTTGAGCAGATACTGACATGCTCAAACACCTTCGAGCCTAACCGGTTTGAGTTATCCTGAAGGAAATTCAAGTTTGAGCGGATACTGACATGCTCAGACATTTTGGAGTCGTACACCTCCACAGCATTTGGGGTTTGAGCGGATACTGACACGCTCAAACACCTTCGAGCCTAACGGGTCTGAGTTATCCTGAAGGCAATTCAAGTTTGAGCGGATACTAACACGCTCAGACATTTTGGAGTCGTATACCTCCACAGCATTTGGGGTTTGAGCGGATACTTACACGCTCAAACACCTTCGAGCCTAACGGGTATGAGTTATCCTGAAGGCAATTCAAGTTTGGGTGGATACTGACACGCTCAGACATTTTGGAGTCGTATACCTCCACAGCATTTTGGGTTTGAGCGGATACTGACACGCTCAAACACCTTTGAGCCTAACGGGTGTGAGTTATCCTGAAGGCAATTCAAGTTTGAGCGGATACTGACACGCTCAGGAATTTGAGTCTTGTACCTCACAGCAATTTGGGTTTGAGCGGATACTAACACGCTCAAACACCTTCGAGGCTAACGGGTCTTAGTTATCCGTAAGGCATTTGAGTCTTATACCTCACAACAGTTAGGGTTTGAGTGGATACTGACACGCTCAAACATTTTCGAGCCTAACGGTCTGAGTTATCCTGATGGCAAACTTAGTTTGAGCAGATACTGACATGCTCAAACAATTTTCGAGCCAAAGGGGTCTGAGTTATCCTAGAGGCAACTTGAGTTTGAGCAGATACTGACACGCCCAAACATGTTTTGTCCAAGGGGTCATAAGCATCCCGAAGGCAATTGTTCGAGTGGATACTAACACACTCGGACAGTTAATGTTATTACTCAAGCTCGAGGGGTCATAAGCATCCCAAAAGGCATTTTGTTAAGTCAGAGGGGTCATAAGCATCCTGAAGATAGTCGTTCAAATAAAAAAAACTAACATATACGAACATTTTGTTCACACATCCACGCTTGATGCGTCATAAGTGATACAAATCCGAACAAACTCTTAAGCAATCCGAAAAGGCAAGGCACGAGCATGAAGAAATGAGAACAAGACGACAAGCATGGGCCCGGGCCCCGACAAGCAACTACAGGCAAGGGCGTCAGATATGATTTCTAAGCCTTGGTTGGCGAGCCTCAACACGCACTCCAACGGACTTAAAATGACCCGACCGGACAGCCACCAGGTCGTAATCCTCGATTGACTTGGGTGGCTATACTTTGACTTTCGCCTTGTCCAAGCCTCAGTCAAAGTAGGGGCTTCTGTAAACACCCAGATTTGGACCTGGTGGCTGTAGGAGTGCCCACCAAACACCCGATGACGATCGGCCTGGAACGTGACACAGGCTCGCGATGTTTTAGATAGTTTTTCTATAGAACAGATCAAATAATTACTCGGAAAAATTAAAATAACATCAAGGCAGCCTTAGTCGTGTAATTACGGTCGCATAGATACTAATTAGAGTCAATTCCGGCACCGGGACTCTGAATCGGTCCTGAAACACGAACCGAGTCAGCACCGCCTCAAGCGAACCTCGGGACGCGCACCCGAGGCCCACTAGGCGCAACGGCGCTAGGTGAAGGCGGGGAAGACTTAATCCCCTAGCATTGTATTATACGCTCACCTCTCGGTTTTGGAAAGTATCAAAATCGTATCTTCAAAATCTCGAGCGCCTCACCTTGCGCGCCTAAGTCTCCACACGACTAAACCCAGGCGCTTGAGTTCTGGTGCGCCTGGACTCGGGCGTCCATCCAGGCGACAAGAGCCAAAAACACCTATAAATACCCCCATGTACCCCCTCATTTCGACAATACTTCTCAATTCCCTTCTCTCTTTGGCTCGTTAAGAGTATCTCGCTTGGGCTCGCGCTCCGACACCCATAGAAAATGATTCACTCGATCGTAGTCCCGAAATCGAAATCCACTCTACTCCTCACCATCGAGCACTTCACTCGATACCGAGGTGCCTTTGATCGACTAGCTACACCGAGTCTAGCGGAGTTCTGTCGGATTAGCCGCAGAACTAACAAGTAGTAGCGGAGCTCTGCCGGAATAGCCGCAGGAAGGGCCAACGGTAACGGAACTCTGCCGAAATCACCAGGCAAGTTAGGAGGGTCCGCCTTTGAAGTCGAATCGTCACTAGGTTGTCGTCTGAACAAAACTTTACATTCTTGAACCTTTATTATTATGCACTACGATAATACCAAATGTGGACGGTCCACGACACTTACTAAAATACGTAACGTCCCAACTTCAATTATAAACACTAAAACACTCTAAATAGACCCGAGTAGTTACGAGATCCGTCCTCAACTATCTATGCATCGAGTCCCGTTTAGCGTATACTCCGAGGGTGCAACTCCTCACTATGTGATTTACTTACATTCGCATTTACAACTTTTCATATGATTTATCACTTTTATGACCTTACAATCGCATGCTAAATCACCTAATAAGAAAATGAAAATGTAAATAAGCTAAAACCGAAAAAAGTGATGGTCGGGTAACGTATTAGTCCTAGTACTCACCTTATAAGGTTCAACGCATCCCTAATAATGCCAGACCGACGCATCTTAAGTAGAATACCAGGTAAGGTATACCACAAGAACGACTAATATCCGTATTATCATGTTAAAACTGACTTGCAAATACTTATAATATTAGTACCCTCTACTCTCCTATGTGCATCTTCTCATGGCTTACTTGTCACGTAAAATCGCATGCAAAGAATGTAAACACAATTACTTCGACGACAAAACCTACTTGTCCTTAAACAACCGACTTAGCAAAAGGTATAAGGTTAAAACAACGGATGTTACAGTACTTCTGCCACAACTAGGAAACGAAGTTATTAGCCCACCGATTGAATAGTAGAGGCCGCTATTGTACGGGCGGGATTGGGTGTCGATGTCTATCGGACGTTGGCTTCCCAACTCGTACCCTCACCCCTTACTCGGAATCGACGGTTTCTGGATGTCCGAAACCATTGGCAATGAGATTTATTCCAGGCATGGAGTACTTAAGGGTACAAGTCTTTATCTTTTGGTCCCGTACCACTCAGCTTTGAGCCGGCTAAGGATCAAAGTTGACTTGAACGGTTTCCGAGTCCCCATAATTGACTCGGTGGTGACTCCATAAATCGGCAACGAATTCAGTTCACTTAAAAGGTCGCCTTACCAAACATATCGGCCTTTAAACATTTACAACCACGAATCGATCGATTCCAACGGAAACACGGGTGCCTGCACCCGTCTAGTACAAGTCCGAATCGTCATCTGAATCGAGGTCCGACACATTCGCCTCGAATACGAGATTGGACCGGTCCCCGACCAGGAGGGGGCCGCGTGGGTGGCCGCCACGATTGAAAAACCGGGTCGGTCCCGCGCTGGCGCGCGGGGCACCGGGCGGTGCGGACGGACGTCCACAGGACCACTGGAGGGCGGCAAAGAAAGTGCTCAGGTACTTGCAATGAACGAAGGAGCTCATGCTTACATTTAGGAGATCTGATAATGATCTAGAGGTTATTGGATATTCAGATTCAGAGCATGCCGGATGTCTTGATACTAGGAAATCAACATTTGGTTATGTCTTCCTATTAGCTGAAGGAGCAGTGTCATGGAAATGTTGAAAACAATCTATCTTTGCTATCTCCACTATGGAAGCTGAATTTGTGGCATGCTTTGAAGCCACTATTCATGCATTATGGATGCATAACTTTATCTCGGGACTTGGAATCATCGATAGTATAGCCAAGTCGCTGAGGATTTATTGTGATAATGAAGCAGCTGTATTCTTTTCTAAAAACGATAAGTACTCTAAGGGTGCAAAGCTATTGAATTGAAATTCTTATCAGTTAAAGAGGATGTGCAGAAACGTAGAGTGTCAATTGAGCATATTAGGATGGATATAATGGTAGACGATCCGTTAACTAAGGGATTACTACCTAAAGCATTTATTGGCCATGTAGAGCGCATGGGTGTTGTAGATAAAGCCTTGTTGATGTAAAAGTAGTGTACTCATATTGTGTTTATGACATTTTGATATCACTTATTGTTATGTTTCTGTATAAAGTTGTTGAGTGTCAAATTTAGACCGTTTTTCATCCCATTTAGACCCATTTTCCCCTCGTTTAGCGAGATTAGAGTGCGATTATCACCTTATTTTGAGTATTTCTTGCATTAGCGTCCCTCTTGTGCGTTTTACGTGTTTTTGGTAGTTTTTCTATCTGATGGTAGGTATTTGTCACGTCCCTAACCGTCAATAAAACAACCGACTAACCTAGTGGGTAGCAAGGGCAAGTCGGGATCGTATCCACAAGGACGGTATATCACGGTTTAGACTAGGTCGTCCTACAACGAGACTAGATTACCAAACAAACACAAAGAAAACTAAGATTGGAAAGGGAGGAAGTAGACTAACAACGAGTATCTAAAACGATGCTAAAATAGGATAACTAATGATCGAACTAACAAGTAAACTAGAGTAAACTATGGCTAACTAAGAGGATGAACTCAAATATGGAAGGAAGTGGGGTAGGCCGGGTTCATAGGAGTAGAAGGGTAATTGGGGTGATCAAGGGTATAGGTGCCTCCTAGTTACTAGAGTCGGTCCGGGCTCTCGCAACTTAGAGCGATGTCAAGGTGGGTCCGGGCTCTTGCAACTTAGACCCTAGTCCGCGCTCTCGCGACTAAACTATTCTCAACATTTCCACAAAATAAGCAATCAATGAGAAGATGAACACATGTATGGGAAGCATGGCCACTACAACTCACACAAGCATATCAACAAACACATAGAGTGCCCACAATGTGACTAACAACAAAGATGTAACCTTTTCCCCTTAATCAACCCTAATCATCCATAATCCACTCTTAATCCCCCTACTAACCCCACAAGGAGACTACTCAGTCATGATAAAGAATAAAACAACCATAACAAGAGAAAATATCATCACTAAACAAACATCCATTATGAACAACAATAACAATAACAATATGAAAAGATGAAACTAGATTGAATAAACTAAGAACAAGAGTAAGAAAGATTATACCAACACTAGATGAAGAAAAGATGCAATCTTGTATAAATAAGAACCCAAATAGAATCCCAAGGTTGTCAAGCTTGGAACAATCTTCAAGAACTTCTTAATACAAGAACTAATTACAAAGATTAACTAGTAATTAAAGGAAGATTAAAGCTAATATAAGAACACTAATCTAGGGTTTTGAAAGTCTAATGGAGGCTTAAATTAGTCTAGGGTATGATAAGATGTCTTAACATTACAAGAAGGGAGTATATATATGGGTACAAGAATGAAGGAGAAGAAAAGAAAAGAAGTCGTGCTGCCAGCTCTTCGTCCCGACCGAGATGGATCATCCCGACCGGGACGGCTCTGTCATCCCGATCGGGACGGGTTGGTCCCGACCGGGATGGGCTCACAGTGGCACCCTTTAACGTGCACCCCATCCCGAACGGGATGAGGCCATCCCGAACGGGATGGGTCTTGTAGCCCTCCCTTAAGAGCTCTTTGGTCCCTCCTTGCCTCTCATGGGCTTCTCGCCGATTCTCGGGACTTGGGATCGGGTCTCGGAGGCTCGGGATTGGGTCCCAAGGTCTCGGGGTCGATTCCAAGGCATCGAGTCATCGCTCCTTTACTCCGTTGGCTCCAAAATGTGTATGTATAGAGTCGGAATCGCTCCAACTCTTCCAAATCGGGCTCGGGAACCTGAAACGAACTAAAGGAAGCATAAGAAGCCCATGAATCGCTCCAAAGGAGCGATTCCACAAGGAAATGGGACCAAAACATAGTGAAAAAGGCACTACAAACTACACTTATCACTATCAATTTTGATAGAATTTGGCGCCAAAAGCATGATCGAGCTTCTACGAGCACAAAATAGGGGAATATCGTCTGAAAAGCAAAGCACACAACTTAAAGTCCAAAGTCCAAACCCAAGAGGTGAAACCTTGAGCAAAAAAGAAAAACTATAATCCATTGGGCATCTTCACAGGAGAGGTCGAACTTCAAATGAATATATTTAGAGTTCTATAGCTCAGATCGAATCGATTCAAGTTGGAAGTGAAAGCTTATTTTCTTAGCTTTCCAACGACATATAACACGCACCAATCGGAGTTCAAATGAGAGAGTTATGGCTCTCTAAAGGCACAGGGCGAAATTTCACCCTATGAGAATTTGACCGGCTGAAATTTCGCCAAATGGTGTTCCTTCCCATATTGCCATTTCGAACAAAAAAGTTCATAGGGTTAAATTACACCCGATGAGATTTTGACCGGGCAAAATTTCGCCCCGCAGTATTTCGGCCATATTATAGAGAATCCGTAGGGCAAAACGTCACCCTATGTAGACTCATTGGGCAAAAGTTTCACTCAATGGGCAAAAGTTTCACTCAATGGGCAAAGTTTCATTCAAGGACAAAGTTTCATTCATGGGCAAAGATTAGAATTGGGCTTTGATTTAGGGAACCATTAAGCAACGACTATATATAGATACCCTAATAAGTTGCACATTACAACTCACTTAGGCCTCCATTAGTAGATCATTCTAGTAGTAACTTTAGTAGTTCTCTACAATTCTAGTAGCTTAGATAGTAATCTAGTAGTAGATCGTCATAGTTTTCTTCGTTCATCAATTCTCTAGATTTACATTCAAGCTAGCTTTGTATAATTCAAGTTTTTATTGAAGATTCTTGGAGATTATTAAGGAATTAGTGACAAATCCTTTACTCTCTTCATCAAGTTTCATCTTTTATTTATGCAATCTTCTTCTTTATTGTTCATCCTTCATAGTTGGAACATTTCTTTCCTCTCCCTAATCTCTTGACTAGATTTAATTTTGTTCTTTCATCATTGTTTCATTTTGATCATATTTATTTATCGTTTTTAGATCGTTTTATGGTTTATTTTGTTGATTGCAATTTTATTCATTGTTTTGTTGGTATTTTCTCTAGATTTCAATTGTCTTGCTCTTAGATCGTTTTTATTGTCTTGTTGTTATTTTCATTAGTCTTACTTTCATCACTCTTAGATCGATTTCTATTTTATTTAGTAGATCATGATTTTCTTTATTGTCTTGTTATTATTTTCTCTAGATTTAATCATTATGCATGTTTTTGTTATTTTCTCTATTGTTATTGTTTTTGTAGTTTCCTTCATGATTAGTGAGTAGATTATTAGTTAGAGGGATAGGGGATGAAGAATTTGGTGACATGAATTATGGATTTTTGGTGATTGGTATACTTGGGTCGATTTGTCTAATTTGGAATTATTGTATTCGTGTCGACCTTACTTGATCAATATCGTTGACTCGTATTCACCCTTATCAATATGGGGAAACTCGGGGTTTGGGTAATTCAGATTAGTGACCTATCTTAATAACCCCGAAAGCGGGTTTTAGTGTGGTCGAGTTAGGAAACCCGGGTCACCTACGTGACAGGTGGGGACCGAAGAGGGTAACTCGCTCCTTATCGATTGTACATTGTTTGCTTGATTCCTTGTTTATGTATCCCGTTTCTAATTCCCCGACTCCCTCTAACGCCTTTTCTTTACTTGATTTCTCTTTATTATTCTAGTTTCATCTTCATTATTTTAGTTCGTGACCAATCAAAACCCCCCTTAGATCCCAATCAACAGACTAGACTTAGACTCGACTTCCCATGTGTTCCGTCCCAGTGGATCGATCCCGACTTGCCGCTACTACGTAGTAGTCAGTAGTTATAAATTTTGTTTGATCGTGTTAGATAGACGACAATCTGACGCGCATCAAAATGGTGCCATTGTGGGGGACGGCGAATTATTTGAGTTTTAGTTTAGTTGATTGTTTGGTTATTGCTTTCATTTTATTTTCTTTTCCCTAGTACCACTTGGTGCTAGGAGTTTCACTTGCTACTTAAGTTGTCCACAGGAGAGGTTCTTCATCATTTCTCTTTGATCCCGAGCTCGAGAGGATATTGTATGCTCTAAGATCCCGGACACTCAACGCGGGTGATACCCTTCTCTCTTTCACTCTCTTAAAAAAAAATTAGTTAGTCTTTTTGTTTGCTTTTTGGTGATCATATTGCTTGCCTCCTGCATTCATCTCATTCATTGACCAATCCCTTATATGTCTCTCATGATGACCTTAGCCGACCATAGTAGACTCCATGACCACATGGTTACCTCACATATTACCATTAGAGATGAGGATAAGGCGAACTTTGAGGTGGATCAAGTGTTTATCACGATTCTTCAAAGGGATATGTTTTGGGGATTGCCTAATGAAAATGTGCTTGAGCACCTTGCGGAATTTCATACAAATTGTTTAGTTGTAAGGAAGAATGGCTTGCCAATCAACACCTTTAAACTCTTAGTTTTTCCCTTCACCCTTGGAGGTAAAGCCAAGAAATGGCTACGTTCTTATCCACCTAACACATTTTGTACTTGGGATGAACTTGTTCAAGCCTTTCTAGACCACTTCTTCCCACATCACAAGACCAATAAACTTAGACGAGAAATCTTTACCTTTGAACAAGGTGAGTTTGAGTGTTTAAGTGATGCTTGGGAGAGATTTCGAGATTTGTTGAGTTATTGCCCACACCATGGGATTCCGGTTTGGCTAACCACCAAAATATTCTTTGACAACTTGCTTCGTCACGTTTGACCACCATAACGTTAGGAGACTTTTATGAATTAGGTGATGATGAGGCAAGATTATTGCTTGAGAAAGTGGCTAGAACCGATGCCCGTGAGGGATATGGGAGAGTGACACCTTTGAGAGAACCGAGAGTTGAATCTTCCTCTCTTGTTTGCAATGTTCAATCCTCTCTTGTTAACTCTTCTCCAATTTTTGTGAATAATTTGTATGATTCTTCACCTTATGCCATTTGTGATGATGTGAAACATGAATTTAATGCTTCCTCTTCTTATACATCTCCACCCCTTTCTTATTTGGATATAATATATGAAGAAGAAGAAGATGAAGATGAAGAAGAAGATGAAATGTCCATATTGTTCAATCCCAACATGCTCCCCCTCTCCTTTTGAATACATGTGTTGTTGGTGGAAAGGATTTTGTCGTGGATCCTGACACCAAATAAAACCAACTAATCCTAACAAGGTTGCTAGGGTAAGTCGGGTCGAATCCACGGAGACGGAAAGAGGTGTCTAGACTAAGCTCTACCTAAGGACTACACTAAGTCAACTAAGCTAAACAAACTAGAACGATAAAAGGGGATAAAACTATGACTAGGAATGAACTAAGTATAACAACTAAAGCTAAATGATTCAACTAACTAGAGAAACAATGACTAAAAGGATGGAGAATTCAATAGAAAAAAGGACTAGGATTAGGTCGGGTTCAAGGGTGATGAGATGATCAAGGAAGAGTAAAGATGAGGGGGTAATCAAGCTATCTAGGTATAATCCGGGCTCTCGCTCCTAAACAGACCTAGAGGTTCCTCGCTCTCGAGCAAGAACCCATCCTAGCGACATACAAGGCTACAAGAAGAAGGCAAGAAAAACATGCATTTGCAACTACAAGTCATTCAAGCATTTCATCAAACATGATCTATGCATACAACTAAGAAGCAACCAAAACTTCCACCAACAATCTACACAAACCCTTAATCACCCATGAAAACACCCAATCCCCCTACTAATCCTAGCAAGGAGACTACTCACACATATCTAAACTAAAACTAACATGAACAAGAGAAACTAACACAAGAACAAGAATATTCATAATGAAGAACAACAATGATGAACAATACAATAAACAAAAGATAAAGATTAAAACTTGACTAACAATAAAAGATTAAAAGAAGGAAGAAAAGAGATTATACCAAACAAAATTTTTTAACAAATAAAGAAGAAATAATGGATTAGGGATTGAGGGAGATTTGCGGCGATTTTGTGGCGATTTGCGGCGAAGCCATGTCTCGAAACTCCGCCTCAAAAACGAAGAAGAGGAAGTATGGAAACAATGGCAGCAACTCAACGGAGAAGGCGAAGTCTAATAATACTACGATTAACAACAATTCGAAGGACAAGAAGGGACCGGATGTGGAAATTATTGGAAAATCAAAGCCTATGCATGAAATCCAGGACATCGCTGGCTTGAACTTTGATGATGATGAAGACAACGATCATGAATCCATGAATGGATTATGGATTACACAAAGAAGTAACAAACCTAAGACGAAATTTACAGATAAGGAAAAAGAGAATATCGAGGAAGCTTATCTCCTTCAACTTTTCGACGAGGATACTAAAGAAGAGGAGGATTACTGGTCAACAGCAGTTTTTTGCTATATCCTAAGGGCGAATCCCCAATGGGAAATCGTTAAAGGCTTCATTCAGCGAATTTGGGGCAAGCATGGAATTGATAAAATTTCTTTCCTTCCGAATGGAGTCTTCCTGGTGCGGTTCAAGAAGGAGGAGGCCAAATCAGTAGTTCTACAGGCTGGGTTCCAAATGTTTGACAACAAACCGATGATTGTCAAACCTTGGACGCTAGATGTAGATTTACAAAAAGCTGATGATAAGAATGTATTGGGTGCAGTTATATGATCTCCCGTTGAAGTACTGGGGCTCCAGTTTACCGAAGCTAGCAGGATTATCAGGCAAATTCATCCAGTTGGATACTGCTACTGCTGATAAGACGGGGCTGGGGTTTGTTAGGGCCCTAGTTAAAGTCACAGTGGGACAAAAACTTGCTGACAACATTAAGTTCAAAAATCCCAAGGGTGAAACTGAGAACATTAGAATCTAATGTGAATGGAAGCCAACCCTTTGTTCTAAATGTAAGAATTTAGGGCATGAGGCCTCTTCCTGCAAAAAAGGAAAGACAGTACCAAGCTCCAATCAAACGAAAATCTGGAGACCAAAGAACATGGAAACGGGGATTGCTGGTCAAAAACTCTCTACAACACCTGCTAATGTCCCAGAAGTAGTGACTGGTAACAGAACATATGCAGCTACTGTGAACAGTCCATCTGAAACTCCTGACAGAGGAGAGCCTGAAAAGGTGAGTGCGGCACAAAATGGTCCAAATATTGTCACCTCTAACACTAATGTTTCCAATGAAGATAGGTTTCTGTAATGTTAGAGGCCTCAATAGTGTAAATAAATAGCGTGATGTTAAATTTTTCTTAAACAATAATGATGTGGGTCTGTTTGGACTCATTGAAACCAAAATAAAGGCTGCGAATAATAATATGGTCATGAATAGAATGTTAGAAGGATGGTATGCTACTACTAATACCCATGTTCACCCTAGAGGACGAGTCTGGGTTATTTGGAAACCATCCCTTTATGCTATTAATCCTCTGAAGTACGATGCCCAATTCATTCATTGTAAAGTGGATCATATAGATTCTGGTATGTCATTTCATTATACGGTGGTGTATGCCTTCAATGATGGGGTGGATAGAAGAACACTATGGGATAAATTAGAAGAGATTGCACTGGTCACTCACGGGCCTTGGGCTGTAGGGGGTGATTTCAATACCGTGATCTCTCCGGATGAGCGTTTAGGAGGACAATCTAAACAATCGGATATGGATGAGTTTATTGAATGTCTGACGCATTGTGATTTAAGGGACATTAAGGCTACAGGTGCTTGGTTTACGTGGACGAATAAACAAGATGTTGATGTGCGAAAATATAGTCGGCTTGAGAGATTTCTCATTAATTCAGATTGGATGGATATCATTCTTGATTTTCAAGCTCATTTCCACCCGGAGGGTCTCTTCGATCATAATTCATGTACGGTGAGTAAATGGGGCATAGAAGAGAGGAGATCGAATAGCTTCAAATACTTCCATATGTGGAGCTTGGCTCCTTATTTCAAAGAGATTGTTCAAACCGGTTGGAATATTGATGTTCAGGGGACACCAATGTTCTGCATTGTGAAGAAACTGAAGGCCATAAAGCTGGATTTGCGGAAGCTTAATAAGGCTCATTTTGCTGATATTGAGATCAAAACTGAGGGACTGATAAAGGACCTGCATTCTGTACAGCAACGTATTGCCGAAACATACCAAAATACAATGCTAATTGAGGACGAAAGGAGAATATCCCAAGAACTTCAGGTATGCATCAAAGCTAGAGACAGCTATCTTTCACAAAAAGCCAAGGTGAAATGGCTAGAACAAGGGGACTCTAACTCAAGATTATTTCACCAAGCAATCTGCCAAAGACTGAACCCGAAATAAGGTGACCCAAATTAAGAACAGACACGGAATGATATGCACGGACAGTAGTAGCATACTGGCTGCCTTCCTTGACTACTATCAAAATTTGCTGGGCGAAAGTAAGGTTGTACAGCCTGTACGAGCATCCATTATTGCTAGGGGACCGGTCTGCTCCTCTTCACACCATTGTATCCTCCTCACACCCATCACGAAAGAGGAAATTGAGAAAGCGTTTAGGGATGTTCCAGGAGATAAAGCCCTGAGCCCGGATGGTTACTCAAACTCTTTTTATAAAGACGCTTGGGAGCAGAGATGTGAGTAAGGCTATTATGGATTTCTTCGACCATGGGAAACTGCTCAAACAGATCAATACAACAAATATTACCCTTATTCCTAAATGTGACCGTCCTGAACTGGTTACTCAATTCAGACCGATTGCATGTTGCAACATGATTTACAAGGTGATATCAAAATTATTGTGTAACAGGTTGGCTACTGCACTTCCGCATATTGCCCAAGGCAATCAGGGAGCTTTTATCAAGAAACGATCGATTTTTGAAAATGTTCTTATTTGCCAGGATCTTGTCAGAATGTACTCTAGGAAAAATGCCTCTCCTAGATGTACTAATTTTGTTTGGAATCCTTGGAATGTGCCTAAACATGTCCTGATTACGTGGCTTATTATGAAAAACACGGCATCAATACCAAAGACAAGCTGTTGAATAACGGCTGCAGCAATGACGATCGATGCTGCCTCTGCAATGCTGATTGCGAGTCTATCTCGCACCTGTTCTTTGACTGCACTTATAGTTCTAAAGTGCTATTACGAATTGAGCATGATACCGGTTTGAAGTTGAGCATGATCTAGATTGTAAGCAAAGATGATAGGACTGTCAAATGGAGGCTTTCGGCGTGCATTCTAGCTGCTACTTACTATAGCATCTGGATGCAGCGCAAGAAAGCCAGACTTGAGGAGACGGTGTTAAGACCGTAGATTGTGGCGAAACAAATCATTTCAGAATCTAAGAGCCGTATAAAGATAAATGAAGGAGAAGAAGTGTCCGTTGAGGAGTATAACTATCTTCGAAGGGTAGGATATGAGAGCTGACTTGTTTTCAGCTCTTGTGTCTAAATAAGTTGTTATTGAAACATGGTTGTACAGTATATGAACTCCTTGTACATTTTTTTGATGAATGCAATCACTTACATTTCACCAAAAAAAAAGAGATTATACCAAACAAGAGAAGATAAAAAGATGAAATCTTTCATAAATAGAGAAAACCCAAATACATCCACTAAGGTTGTCAATCTTGGTAGAGATCTTCAAGAATTCAAATAATACAAGGATTAAACTAAGATTAAGGAGAGATTAAGGAAAGATTAAGCTAATCTACACTAATCTAAGCTAATCTAACCTAAAGTAGTTTAGGGTTTCTAAAAGATGTTCTAACAATACAAGAGGGGGTATATATAGGGTTCCATAAGCAAAGGGAGGCGAAAAAGCAAAGGCAGGCTGAACTGGGTCCATCCCGGCCGGGATGGTGGTGGTCCCTGTCGAGATCAGGGTGGTCCCGTTCGGGAAGGTCATGGTCGCGACCGGGATGGCCCTCCAGTGAGTCGTCTCTTCTTTGCACTTCATCCCGGTCGTGATGGATGTGCTCCCGACCGGGATGAGTCATGTAGGCTTCAAGTATGATCTCATAGGTCCCTACTTTCTCTTCCTAGGCTTCTTATCGATTCTCGGTGTAACACCCCGTTATTTTCCGAGTCAATTATAAGCTTCACTTTCCTACTTTTATTTAAATCAGGTTTTTAAGTTGGAAAAATATTTTTTATATTTTTATAAAATTAAAGTATTATGGGTCGTCTTATAATAAATCGATTTTGATTTTCTTAAACTGGAACGTTCTTTTATAAACCGACCTTGTATCGTATTCGATTTCGAGTCAAACATAATAAGGAAAGAAAAAAAAACTTTATATATATATATATATATATATAGAGAGAGAGAGAGAGAGGTAGGTTCAAATAAGGTCCACAATTTTTTTAAGTCTATATTGAAGTTACAGATGACATACGCTAAAGTTGCATTTGTATATATATCAATTTTGAACAAATGTAACTTTAGCGTATGTCATCTGTAACTTCAATATAGACTTAAAAAAATTGTGGACCTTATTTGAACCTACCTCTCTCTCTCTCTCTCTCTCTCTCTCTCTATATATATATATATATATATATATATATATATATATATACATATATGTTCAAATAAGGTCCACAAATTTTTTAAGTCTATATTGAAGTTACAGATGACATACGCTAAAGTTGCATTTGTATATATATCAATTTTGAACAAATGTAACTTTAGCATATGTCATCTATATATATATATATATATATATATATATATATATATATATATATATATATATATATATATATATATATATATATATATAGAGGTAGGTTCAAATAAGGTCCACAATTTTTTAAAGTCTATATTGAAGTTACAGATGACATACGCTAAAGTTGCATTTGTATATATATCAATTTTGAACAAATGTAACTTTAGCTTATGTCATCTGTAACTTCAATATAGACTTAAAAAAATTGTGGAGCTTATTTGAACCTACCTCATATATATATATATATATATATATATATATATATATATATATATATATATATATATATAGAGAGAGAGAGAGAGAGAGAGAGAGTCCACAATTTTTTTAAGTCTATATTGAAGTTACAGATGACATATGCTAAAGTTACATTTGTTCAAAATTGATATATATACAAATGCAACTTTAGCGTATGTCATCTGTAACTTCAATATAGACTTAAAAAAATTGTGGACCTTATTTGAACCTACCTCTCTCTCTCTCTCTCTCTCTATATATATATATATATATATATATATATATATATATATATATATATATATATATATATATATATATATATATATATATATATATATATATATATAAACCCCCGTAACCCCTTAATCATTCCTTCACCCACCCCTTCTTTTCTACCTTCTGCCGCATTGCGCCTCTTTCACCCTTTCTCACATCTTCACCTGCATCGTCCCCCCTTCTTCGAAGCCTCGATCAAGAGTTCAATTGCCCCTCATTTCTCTACCCGATTTTATAAACTGTAAGTGTCAAATTTTTTAAAGTCTCTATTCGTTTTTTTATTTGGTTTAATTAATTACGTTCAAAATATAAGGATGTGGTGTAAATATCGTTTGTGGTAATCCTATTGTCCTTAATTATTGATTTGTGGTGGAAAGGAGGGTCGACAATGCAGTGTTATTTTGGATCATCGTATTGAGGGCATTAAGACTCTGTTTCCGATTTTAGATTGTCTTTCAGCTCTAGATTTAGGATGTTGATGCGTTAATTTATGACTAAACTTTGTATCTACTGGTTAGTGTATGTAAACTTTAGGTTGATGGTGACTAAGCTCTTAGTTAGGCTGGGAATTAATAAGGCAAGAATGTTGCATGATTAGGTTGATGGTTGAACAAGATGACTGTGGGAAATTATAAGACGATTAGTAATTTAGATTTTTCTTCTCTTCTGGGACAGGTCTATTTACATTAACTAAAGACAGTTATATATAAATTAGGTGGGTAAAGTATGAGACGAGAATTCGAACGTGTTATAGTGGTAGGTCGATATGGATGTTCAGGTCGGCTTAACATTATTTAGTTTAAATAATTGAACCAGTTTATATTATTGTAGCTTGTGGGTTCGAGGAGAAAGAGTTTTTGGACTAATAATAGCGGAGTTTTGTCTGTCTTGAGAGGTAAGGACTTTTTGACCTTTTCACCTTGAAGTAAAGAGCATGTTCGGTTAAAATTATATTTTTCAAACGGTTTTATAATTATTTTGTCAATTGTGAATTTTTACGATACTCTTGTAATATTTTGGATATCGGAACTTTGTGACACACTTCACGTATTGGTATTATTTTGGTACAATCTTTGGTGTTTATAACAGACTCTGGGAGCTCTGTTGGTCTATGAGGTTAAGGTGCGTCTGAGACGTCCCTGGGATTTCGTCCCGAAACTGAACTCCTGGCCCGAGTTGCGTTAAGTGGGGTTTCCGGCCCCCACTTGCTAGGTAGTTAGACTTCCTCCTTTGGCAGCCTCATCCTACTGACTGCCCAAATGTGAGTAGTGCGCACTATAGGAAGTCTAGCTAAGCATAGTGGTACCTCTAGATCGTGCAAAAAGGGTAGGACCTTGGCACACAGGTGGAAACAATATATTTTGGTTTTGATTTCGACTACTGTTTTCACAGTACTTTTGGTTTGGTATTGAGACAATGATATTTAACTCTGATTTCAGTTTACTACAAATTATAATTATTGTTTTACGTTTTCAATATAATATATTTTACTCAGCTTTGCTGACGTCCTTTTGTTTTGGGTCGTTCCCCCGCTAGAACATGTACCTATTTGTGTTTTGGGTACAGTTGATAGGTACAATTAATATGCTGCATGGGTGAATTTGGTTCGGGATGCTGAGCGAGGAAGGATTTTATTATTTAACTTTTACCTCCAAACTATTTATATTTATGTTGAATTTTTGGGTTGAAGTTGTTTTAAACCGTTTTTGATTTTGTGAGACTAAAGTCATCCACTGCAACGTTTTCATTTAATTATTCATCGGATTTATATTTCTTTTTAATTCTTATAATATTCTTTTGCCTTGCATTTGGCCTTGTGAGCTAAATGCGGAGTAACGACTTTAAATTTTCCTATTTTATTCTTTTATTTTGGTCGCGAAAATTTAGGGCTGTTACAGTAGGTATCAGAGCAATAGGTCTTTCTCAAATGTTTTGCAAAATTTGAAATGGTTTTAAAAAAAACTACTTTACAAAAAAAAAAAAACCTTTCTTTTTAAACCGAGAGTGATGGGTGGATTATATATATATATATATATATATATATATATATATATATATATATATATATATATATATATATATATATATATATATATATATATATATGTATGTATGTATGTATGTATATTTATATTTGTCATGTTTAGTACTGTTACTATTCTTACCTAATTGAACTGTGATAGAGATGAATGCTACTTGCATTAATATTTGTGATTTGTGATTGAACTTTTTTATACTTGGACTTAAAAGAATATTGTTTATATCTATAGTAACAATACCTCCACGAAGAGAAAATGAAAACAATGATATGGTCGCTATGATGGCACAATTGATAGCTCAGAATGCAGCTCTTCTCCAAGCTGTGCAACAAATGACCACTGTTACCCATAATATGAATGATAGAGTTGAGAATGAGAATGATCCTACACCCACTGTTGCTGGAATGTCTGAAGCGGTACAGAAGAAGAAACCGCCGACTTTTACTGGGAAAGAGGATCCTAATGAACTAGATAATTGGGTTAGGGAGATGGAGAAAAAATTTCTAGCTGTAGGTTGTCCACATGAATTTCTGGCTAGGATCGCTGTCTTCTATCTGAAAGAAGAGGCGGATATTTGGTGGCAGACTATGAAAGAGGACTTTATGAAACCAATTAGGATTAGAAATCCAAATGGCACACACACACTATATGATAAAGACTGGGATACTCTTAAGGAAATATTAGAAGCAGAATTTTTCCCAGAACATGTGAAACATCAAAAATTAGCTGAATTTGGAGACCTAAAACAAACTGATGAGATGAGTGTGAAAGACTTTTATAATAAATTTGTTGAACTTAGTCGTTTTGCTAAGGAGCTAGTGCCAACTGAGGGGATTAAAGCATCTAGGTTTGAGGATAAGTTACATTGGAAAATTAAGGGTAGATTTGCTGGAGAGACATTCACTTCATTAAAAGATGTCTATGCTAGGGCTGTTAATATTGAGAGGAGTAACCAGAAGATGGAGGTTGAGATGGGAAGTACTGGGAATAAGAAGAGAGAGTTTCAAAGGAATCAATCTGAGAACCCAGCGAAGAGAGGGAATTTCAATGCTAACAATAACACTCAACATGATGGTAGGGATTTGCCGTGGATCCCCACCGTCAAATAATAACCAACTACACCTACACGTAGATAGGGCAAGTCGGGTCGACTCCACGGGGACGGTAATGAGGCGTCTAGACTAAGGTCACCCAAATACGAGACTAGGTCGACGAACTAAGCTAAACTAGAATTATAGGAAGGGGAGAACGCTAAGACTATGACTAAGGTGACGGAGACAACGTATAAGAAAAGGGCTAGGATTAGGTCGGGTTATCTAGGTGTAATCCGGGCTCTCGCTACGTAGACCATCCTAGAGGTTCCTCACTCTCGCGCAAGAACCCAACTTAGCGACACACATGACAAACGGGGTTACTAGAGTGCTTTCGTAGCCTAGGTTACGTCCGGGCTCTCACTACGTAGACCGACCTGGAGGTCATCCTCACCACGCTCTCGCTACTAATGAGGGAACCAAACCTACGAGCAAACCATCACCCACAAGAGAAAAGGCAAGAAAAACAAGCATATGCATCTACATGTCATTCAAGCATTTCATCAAACATGTTCTCTGCATCTAACCAAGAGGCAACCAAAACTTCCACCAACATCTTAAACAAACCCTTAATCACCCACTAAACCACCAAATCCCCCTACTAACCCTAGCAAGAGTCTACTCAAACATAGCTAAACTAACAATAAAAAAGACAAGAGAAATCAACACAAACAACAAAGCATACATAAAGAAACTAGCAAGAACAATAAACAACAATCAAATATTAAAACTTGAATGATTAAACAATGATTAGGAGTACAAGGAATAAGAAGATTTTACCTACTAACAAGAGGAAGAAAGATTGAAACTTGCATTAATAAGAAAACCCAAAACAATCCCCCAAGGTTGTCAATCTTGGTTGAATCTTGAAGAATTCCCTTAATACAAGGATTAAACTAAGATTAACGATAAACTAAAGACTAATCTACTCTAATCTAAGCTAATCTAACCTAAAGTAGTCTAGGGTTTAGTGGGTAATGAAGGACATAACATAAGAATACAAGAGGAAGGGTATATATAGGGTTACAATGAGTAAGGAGAAGAAAAGAGTTGACGCGAGCCTGAACTGGGCTCTTCCCGTTCGGGAAGGCTTGGTCCCGGTCGGGAAGCCCCCTTCCCGGTCGGAAAGAGCTCAAAACAGGAGCATCGTCAATTGCACACTCCGTCCCGGTCGGGAAGGCATTATCCCGCCCGGGAAGGACCTTGTAGGCCTCCATTATGATCTTTTTGGTCCCTCCTTGCTTCTCATGGGCTTCCCATCGAATCTCGGGACTCGGGATCGAGCCTAAGGGGCTCGGGAATGGGTCCCAAGGTCTCGGGATCGAATCCAAGGCATCGAGTGATCGTTCCTTCTCTTCGTTGGCTCTAAAAGTGTATGAAACGAGTCGGAATCGTTCCAATTCTTCATGAATGGTCTCGGGAACCTAAAACGAACTAAAGGAAGCATAAGTAGCCCATAAACCGCTCCCAAGGAGCGATTCCACAAGGAAAATGGGACCAAAATACAACAAATTAGGCACTACAAACTACACTTATCACAACACAAGTCCCGATCTTTTGGAGGGAATGGGAAGGAAGAAGGTAATAGCTGGAGAGGTAGAATCCAGGGAACACCTAATGACTTTACCCCACATTACTACTGTAAGTTATGCAAGAGAGATCACCCAGGCGTTGACTGTCAGGGAAATAAGGTGACATGCTACTGGTGCGGGAAGTTAGGACATCGAGAATTTGAGTGTAGGAACTAGAAGGCAGGGAAACCTCGTGCTGTAATCCCCTAGAAATTCTAACGCGATACAGTGGCGGAAACACTGTAGAGTCGGGATTAAAACACACTGTAACTATGTCTTAGTAAATTAAATTTGTAAAGTCAAACGTATGCCATACATAAAAATGGCTAAAATTTAAAACAATCCGTAAAAAGGTTAAACAATCCGTAAGACTTAAATATTAAAAAAAATTCAAGCAAGATCCAAGACTGCTCGTTAGGCTTCACCCACCGGAAACAAACACGTATACCTGCCATGTTAAAACACAACAGCCACAATCAGTGGGGTGCAACGTCAACGTTCTCCCAGCCGTATAACAGGATTTTAAAACTGTACTTACTACTATACAAAAATAATAAAAATGGAAAACAGTAAAACATCATATTAAAATAAGTTTTCGGCACAAAACCAAAATATTAAAATGGGTTACCGAAGAAACATAAAAATATTTGCCAACCTGCAAACCAATTTATATCGATAATAAATAAAATAATCAAAATGGCGTTATGGATAGGATTAATGTAGAATCTAGACGTTCACTAGGACAGTACTAAAATCTAGTTTCGAGAACTTAGTCAAAACAAATCAGACTTTGGTCTCTAACTAGGCAACTCAACTATAACAGGACTGCATGCAGCGAGGTCCTGGCTTAAGTAGTGCACAGCCCTCGTGGATACAAACCATATCCAGTTCAACCCGACGCGACTTACACGATGCGATATTTAAGTTTAAGGTAAACATACACCCTCCTGAACACAAACCATGCTCAGTTCAATGACCAATGTGTCTCAACATAGACACACTAGCTTTATAGTTGATGGCAAAACGTACAACCAAGACTATATTACTCTAAACCCACACTTTTCCTTATTCCATAACTCCAAAACAAAGCCATTATCGATATTCAAAAGATATAATCATCATAATAATAAGAGAACAAAAGGAGTAATCACAATATTCTAAAAGAGGAAACTTTCTATTTTAGGAAACTTCTATTTTTAGAAACTTACTAAAAATAGCATCATATGAAAATAGCAAAATATTAGTTTAAATTAATACAACATTTTTAGTAAACGATATAGATTTATAAAACTAGTAATTTCGGCCTTAACGATATTAATTATCAAAGTGAGATCTTTTAGGTTTACGAAATTATTAAAATATCTTATAAGTGTTTACAAAATGATTAAAAATGTCTTAAACATTTTAATAATACTAATCAGGGTGTTTTCAAAATTTTCAAAGCTAAAATTTCCTAATTATTATTAGTTACGACAATACGATTACAAATAGGATTTTACGGCAAATGTCAAATTAAATCTTTTAACGTCTTTTATTTAATTAAACCATTGAATATATTTAGAATATGTTAAGGGATGATTTAACTCTTAAAGTTTCAGATTTAAATATTTCCAAGATTGCTGGAAAAATAATTATATTAGGTAAGACGAAAATTTTTAACGATAAAGCACAATTTGCCCGAAAATCAATAATTATTAATTAAAGACCCTAATAAATAGTACAAAAATTACGTAAAATAGTTAAAACATAATTATGGACATTCTGTCCAGAAAATAAAATTTTCCAGAATCCCAAAACTCGGTTTTTAAAGCGTTTTCCCGTTAATCATCTAATCTCGACAATAACGATTAATAAAAATAGTAATTACAAAACGATTTAAGTGTTAATATCCAAAAATTATTATTACACTCTAAAATCCTGATTTTCCAGAATATAGATTTTCCAGATTTTTCCAAAATTCCAGATTCAACAAATTCCAACAAAACCGTCATTTAAACCCGTTTTCACAATTAACGATTTCATTAATAAACTTATCGTTCCTAACATTTTATTAAGGCCCAAAAAATCATAAAAATATATGAAATCATAAGAATCAAAATTTTTTCAGGATTTAAACCAAAGACCAGAATTCGAGAATTTAAACAACAAACACGGTGTTAACGATAAACGATGATTTAAAGTGATTAATTAATTCATCCACTTAACAATTCCGAAAAATTATGAAAAACTTCAGAAAATTCTATTTCATCAGAAAGTTTCATCACGTCAAAAATCAGATTAAAATAAAATGTTTAGGTACTAGAACTAAAAATCGCTTTTAATCGTTTTTGTCCGTAAACGGTAACAATTTCATAATCGATATTTAAAATATCAGAAAAATCCTAAATTATTATTGTAGACACCCACATTTTGACCGCCAGGTGTCTATAGTAGGTCCCGCCAAACACCCGATGTTGATAGGACGCAAACATGCTTTAATGGACTCGGATATGGGCTCGAAATCATGGACATTTGGTTTAGGCTTATTAAGGAGTACAAATCTTACAAAACCAACCTCAAATCCAGGCCCAGCGGGTCGTTTCGAGTCAAATGAGACTAATTTGGGTCGATTCCGACACCAGGGGTAAAACCGTCTTTTATGACCGAGTCAAAACCCGGTCGAAAAATATTCTCGAGACACACGAGTCAGCCGTGACACCTCACACGGCTGATTCGGTCCCAAATACTACAAAAATCAGCTTTCATAAATATTAAACAAATCCGTTTAAGGATAGAATTCGATCTCAAGTAGGAATTCTATCCGGAAACCGAATCAGACACCGACCGAGCTCCAGATACTCGGCCAAGACATCCCGAACAGCCAAAACACTCTGCCAACTCTTCATGACAGCCGAGATACTTGGCTTCTCCACCAAGAAACGAGACTTTCGTTCCCTTTCGAACTCTCGTGTTTCCTATCCAAACCGGTATTTCTTGTCACACAAGCAAGACTACCCCGACTCCTATAAATAGGACCTCACATTCAACACAAAAAACAATTTCAGCAACCAAAATACACATCAATTATTCCTAAACTTGTCTAGTAAAATAGTACAAAGCAAATCCCGACATAATCCCGAAGAAGTCTCGAAGTACCGACGAAACTCCCCCCACCCGGCCGAACCCGACGCCTCACACACATAAAATCGCACCACCCTAAGCTCACCCACATCATCTCGATGCGACCGAGCCTAAGACACCGCCCGACGAGCTCTATACCGAGAAAACGAAGCATGTAGGTTGAGGGTGTAAATCAAACCCGACTCTTCTCTTTCTTCTCTTCCTTTCTCTCGTCCTTTTCTCCTTTTTTTTTGTTTTCGTCGGTCGTTTCATATTATTAATATGGGTCGTTCGTCGCATATTTTTATTTCTAATAATCGATAAAAAAAAAACTATTTTTTCATATAACGCTCTTAAAATACGATACCGATTCTCTAATCGAATATCGTATCTACAAGAACTAAATTAATTAATTCTCGTTGATGCTAAAAAAATCGTTACATCTTTTTAAACAAAATACAACGATTTTAACGCGGAGAGAATTAACATCTTTTTCGTTCAAATTCTTTTTTTACTTTTCGTTCAAAACAAACTTTTTTTAAAAACTTTTTCTAAAATCATTCCGACTATTCGATATTCGATTAATATCGAAAATATAAATCGAGTATAAATTAATCCATATTTGTACGCGATTTATAAAAATTAACGATTTTCGAACAAACAAAAAAAACCCGAGCAGGCTGCCACGCGAGTCGCGCGCCTGTCAGGCGACTCGCGCAACAGTCCTTTTTTTAATTCGCCGGGTCCTTTTTTTTCGTTTCTTCGCTTTTCTATTTTTAATTCCTTTCGAACCTTATATTAAAATGCGACTTTCGCGACATATTTCGATAAATACTCTTTTTCGACCTCGGTCAACACGTGCTAATCCATCACGTGTCACTAAAACTTTTTCGAGTCATGCATATTATTTATTCATGTCTTTATTCAATTTATTCAATCGTTGCTAACTCGTTTTCTCGTGTTTGTAGCTTTTTATTTGTTTTTATCATTTTATTAGACTAAAACGATCTCACATGCTAAAATAACTTTGACGCTATCAGTTCAAGATGCATTAAACGACTTAGCAACCCATTTATTTATTTTTCTCACATGCTTAGGAAAATAATGTTTGCATATCATTCAACCGTCGAACTAACCCGTGTACATAAAAAACGAACGATATCTTAGTAAAGGCCGCTAAGTGCGGGCGGGGTTGGGTGTTCTTAGTGAACTTCCCAACACGTACCCTCACCCCTTACTCAGAACCGTTGTTTCCGGATGTCCGAAACCATTGGCAACGAGAGTCATTCAATATACGATTAACCGATCAAGTCGGCATCGGTATCGAACTGCAAAGGGACGAGCCCAATAAACTCTGACATTGGAAATGGGCCGTATTTTGTATACGGCCCACTACGACATAGAGTGGGCTCGAACGGTTCCGAATAACCGTAAAATTCGGTGGCGACTCCAACTTCGATTTAAATTTCAATTTGACCATCTCATATGGAGATTCATTCGCCTCCCCAAACCCGCGCGTGGCCGCGTCGTGATGGACCTATGTCATGTCCACAATTATAAATCATCAAAAATATCAATTTTACAGAATATAAACATATATTTGTGGACATGACATAGGTCAACCCCGACGCGGCCACGCGCGGGTTTGGGGAGGCGAATGAATCTCCATATGAGATGGTCAAATTGAAATTTAAATCGAAGTTGGAGTCGCCACCGAATTTTATGGTTATTCGGAACCGTTCGAGCCCACTCTATGTCGTAGTGGGCCGTATACAAAATACGGCCCATTTCCGATGTCAGAGTTTATTGGGCTCGTCCCTTTGCAGTTCGATACCGATGCCGACTTGATCGGTTAATCGTATATTGAATGACTCTCGTTGCCAATGGTTTCGGACATCCGGAAACCACGGTTCTGAGTAAGGGGTGAGGGTACGTGTTGGGAAGTTCACTAAGAACACCCAACCCCGCCCGCACATTAGCGGCCTCTACTAGGATATCGAATGATTTTTTAATACGCGCGTTAGTAGTAAGATGAATGATATGCAAACATTGTTTTCCTAAACATGCGAGGAATTGAATGGGTTGCTAGGTCGGTTTAATGCATGAAAATTAACGTCAAAGTTGAATTTAGCATGTGAGATTCGTTTTAGTATAATAAAACAAATGAAAAAACAATGAATTTGCTACAAAAGATGAACAAACGAGTTAGTATCGGTTTGTGAAAAATAATATAGCAAATATAATAAATATACGAGATCGAGAAAATATTAGCCGAAATCTGAGAAATATTATTAAAAGACGCGGTTTTGTATAAAAAACGAAGTTCGTAAAATAATCAAAAAGCGAGAAACGAGTCGCGTTTCTCAGCCGGCCGCGCGGCTCGCCCGGGATGCCGGCGGGTCGCGTGACCGGCTGATTTCAGAATCGGTTTTTGAAAAATCGGTGCTTTTATTAAACCGCGTACGAATATTGCATAATTCGTACTCGACTTAATATTTTCGATATTCGTTATATTCGATAATTGACTACGAAATCAATATCAAATACTTCGAATAGTTTTAGAAAAGATATAAATTTTGAAATCGTTTCGTAGAATAATAAAATAAAACGAACGAAAAAAAGCTAAAAAGGACTCGGGTTTCAGGCCCGTGCGCGAGTCGCCTGGGTGTGGCGCGACTCGCGTGCGGGTCTGTCCCGGTTTCGTTTTTTTGTTCGAAATTGCTAATTTTGATAAATCGCGTACAAAATATGAATTAATTTATACTCGATTTTATGTTTTCGATATTCGTCATATCCGATATTCGATTATGAAATCGATATCGAATATTCGGAATGAATAAAAAAAGTTTTGTAAAAAAAAGGTTTGAACGAAAATAGATGTAACGATTTTTAACATCGTCAAAGTTTAATTTAATTCTTTTAATACGATACTCAACTATAGAGTTGATATCATATTGTCAAGAATGTTTGATATATGAAAATAGTTTTTGATAATATCCATATTAGAAAATAAAATAAAAAAAGCGACGAATGACCCGTAATAAAAAAAAACGAACGACGAGGAGGAGAAGGGAAGAAGAAGAGAAATCGGGTTTTGTTACACCCTCAACCTACATGCTTCTGTTTACTCGGATCAGGACTCATCGGGACGTGGCTTGGGCACAAGAGCGTCGAGTAGATGTCGGTGAGTTATAGTGGCTCGGTTTGATCGTGAAGGGTGTTGGGTATAGGGCCGGATTTCCTTTGGGTTTTGGACGAGATAACGGTTCCTCGGTGCCTAGTTTTTATGCTTGTATGAATGTGTGTGTACGGATGTAGATTTCTATATTTGTGGTTATGAGTGTATGAGAATAATTGATGTTGTAGATGATTGATAATGAATGAATTTTGAGTTGTGCAAGGTAGGGCTGAGCAAATTATCCGACTATCCGAATCCGATCCGCTATCCGATTCGTATTCGATCCGAAAAACCAGATATTCGATCCGAAAAATGATTTCGGATCGGATATCCGATCCGAACATTTCGGATATCGGATCGGATTCGGATATCAAAAATAATTTTTTCGGATATCCGATCCGATCCGAACAATGGGTTATTTTTGTAATTTTTATTTTGGATTAACGTATTATAGTGTAGATAGGTTATAATTTAATTCATTTTACATTAAGTCTTGGTGACATTTTTTTATTGCCTTAAAATATAGAATAGTATACTCCGTATAATACTAGATTAATTAAAATTAGGATTTTTTTCTAGTTGAATTGAACTTCATTTAGAATTTTATTTGGCCAAAAATCTCAACCAAATCGGATATCGGATAGTTTGGATATCCGGTCCGAAATTTTCGGATATCAAAAATCGGATATCCGAAGTGATTCGGATCGGATATCGGATATTAAAATTTTCGGATTTTCGGATCGGATATCCGATCCGAAAACCTGATTCGGATCGGATATCCGATCCGTGCTCTGCCCTAGTGCAAGGGGCTATTTATAGGGAGCTCCCGACCTTGGCTAGGAGAGTTTGAACTACCGTTTAAGATAGAAAACGTAAGAAGCTGAAAGGCATGAGAATTCCGCTTACTTGTCGAGGAAGAAAGGGAACCGGCTGGTAGAGGGCTGCTCGGCCAAGTGTTTGCACTCGGTCGGGTGTTTGAATCGGTTTTCGGATAGGATTCCTACTTGAGATCGAATTCCATCCTTAAACGGATTTGTTTAATATTTTGTGAAGCTGATTTTTCGTAGGATTGGAGTATGAATCAGCCATGTGAGGTGTCACGGCTGACTCACGTGTCTCGGGAAAATCTTTGACCGGGTTTTGACTCGGTCGCTAAAAGACGGTTTTACCCCTGGTGTCGGAATCGACCCAAATTAGTCTTATTTGACTCGAAACGACCCACTGGGCCTGATTTTGAGGTTGGTTTTGTGAGATATGTACTCCATAATGAGCCCAAGCCAAATGCCAATGATTTTGAGCCCGTTTCCGAATATATTATAGCACGTTTGCGTCCGATCATCATCGGGTGCTTGTCGGAAACTGCTATAGACACCTAGCTGTCAAAATGTGGGTGTCTACAGAGCCCCCACTCTGACTGAGGCTTGGACAAGGCGAAAGTCAGAGTATCTACCAGGCCAATCAAAGATTAAGACCTGGCAGACTTCCGGTCGGGTCGTTTAAGGTCCATTAGACCTGCGTAAAGGGCCCGCCGGCCGGAGACTAGAAATGTACCTGAGTTGATGATGATAACTCCGTGGGGAATCGGACTTGTCGTATAAGTCTATGCCGCTGGGGAGTTATGTGGATTGCGCGGTCTTGAATTGTACCTGTATAAGTTACATAAAATTTTGCATGCAACATGTAGGTGAAACAAATATGACTTGCGCTGGGGAATAAAAATGATTTTTGCTTAGTTTCGAAATCAAAGTCCTGAAAGCAGCTCACGTCCTAGGAAATAGGTTTTCAAAACTGAAATGGGTAGAAAAGAAATTTGCAATTTAAATAGATTGAAATTTGACCTTATCGAAAAGGGTTTTCTCAAATGGCTAAGTTTTGCAGATTTTAAAAAATGAGAATTTGAAGAGAGAGAGACCTATCGACAGACTCGACGCTGGGCGTGACCGGACGAGTTGACAGACACGACTTGACTCTCGAGGGGTTGGACCGTGACTCGGTAGGGGGGTGGGCCACCTAACAAGACTCCTAAGTTGCGCTATTCCGTAGCCTAGGCGAGTGGCAACATGGTCGAATCCTCGGAATGGGATAAATACGCTATAGGGGACTTGCAGTAGTCTGTAATGAGACTGTTGTAGTCTAGTGCTCTCCTGGATTTTTGATTTTAGGGTACATTCTCAAAGTGGGTATTGCTTCGAGTCCTGACAGATTCTTGTCTTCGACTGAGTCGAGTACTAGGACACACTACAGAAAGGAGGCTAGATTTTTTGAATTTATATGGATTTTGTGAGTGGATGGAGGTTTTCTGCCTAAGAGAAGCCCCCCAGGACGACAAAGCTAGCTATTGAGAACATGACGGTGTCGTGACCGGAATGATGGTGCTTTTTGAATCTGTGTCAACGTGGGTGGTCGTGCCTCTGTTGAAAGGCTGCCTACGTATTCACGTGTAGTGAAATCAAACCATGCCGTAGTTCAGTGTTGAAAGATATATTATGGTGCCTAGTATAATAGGACTTTGTGTGTAACTAGCCATAGCAATGGTGTAGGCTAGGTGCATTCCCAATGATGTCTTGATCAAAGGGCTAGAATGGTTAGGATATTGATCCTGTGACTGTGAGCATTCTCCAGGATAGCCCCCAGAGGTGGTGTGCACTATTTGGGCATGTTCTATGCCGACTGCAAGTTAAATTCCCGTGTTTGGGGTTGGTAACTGGTTTTGATGAGAGGAATTGGGATGGGATTTGACGAGTTCTGCCCTCGGGGATTTTAACGAGTTTTGCTCTCGGGGATTTTAACGAGTTTTGCTCTCGGGGATTTGACGAGTTTTGCTCTCGGGTTTGCATATGGTGATTGTGAATTTTGTTATGTAAAGGGGAAGCCGAGTAAAATGGCTCGAACTTTGATCGGGATATGTTTGATGATGTGGGATATGGTTTCCATGTCTGGCCCTAATGATTAGGGGTATCCTATGGAGCTTGAATCCTCAAAATTCCGGGCTGTCTTTAGCCTGGGCCTCGGGAAGGTCTTGAGGGTTGTAATGTAGGAAGGCTAAATAAGGTGTTAGTTGACCAGCTTGATTGTTTCTCCCCTATTTGATGGTATGAGTATTGATCTTGAGTGGACCGTTGACCACAGTCACGGGCATTTGAATATTTTTTGTTGGTTGACCTCTTAGCCCCGGTCATGGGATCTTCATTTGTGTTGACCGTTCTGGTCGTGGATGCTCTTTTTTATGATGGCCTGCTTTTTTGTTTTGGCCTTTTGCTTATTTTTCTTGGACTTTTGATTTTTTTTTCGTCCAATTTTTTTTTGTTTTTCCTGTTGGTCAGACTAACACCTAAGGTAGGGATTGGTAGTCTTATTGGATGGGTGTTTATTGTGGGAAATGGGCTTGCCTCCCGTCTTGAACCCAAACTAGGAGACTACCTAAATTCGTCATTGGATTCGATACCGCTCTTGCTAAGTGTAGTTTTGTGGCTTCCTATGTCAGACATGGAACAGGTAAAGGAAAACACGGGTCTCGATTTCCTGCAGTCATTATAGATGTGCCTGTAATAGTCACGTGCATGTGCTCACAGTGTATGACGGTGTTCATCATGTTCTCGGAAACACATAAGGAAAGTATATATGAGCAATAGAAAAGTTGATTTTATAGAATTTTGAAAAAGAGGACAGAATGCAAAAGACTCTGACTCTGACTTTGACTTTGGAAGAAATAGCACATCCTAGACTCGGACTCAGACTCGGACTTAAATCAAATCCGGACTCGGATGCTTGGTTGGTTGTTTTTTTTGGTAAGGTCTTCGACAGGTGCCACGACTCGCCTAAACTCGGTTTTGCGCAAATGCAAGAGAGGGAGTCAAACTAGACGCGACCCGGGGTGACTAGAATGACTAGGATTCTTGGATCGGGATACTCGAACGTTGACCTGGACAAGGTAACGACCACTGGCTTGGACTTGACGATGAGACTCAAGGTGCACGAGGGTGAGTCCGAAAATGGGGCGACCATGTTTGACTCGGGTTAGACTCTCCTAAGACAAATGTGTAGGGTATGATCCTCGGAGTGACCATGATTAATCGCTCCGTCGGAGAATAGACCCCAAGTGAGGCTAAGGACTCAGATAGGACTCAGATGGTGTGGCATCTAAGTGGCTCGAAAGTGGGGTACGTGAGACACATGTAAGACATGACCCTTAGAGCAACCGTGATTGACCGCTCTAATGAAGGGTAGCCCCCAAGTGGGATCGAAAATTTGGTTTAAGACTCGAGTGTCGGATGAGTGACCCTTAGACGTAAAGGTCACAAACCTTTTGTTATAGGGCTATGCCTTGTAAAAGGTTGACTCGGAAAAGACACTTAGACGGGTGACTTGTGAAAGGTGGGCCTCCTTTAGGATCCAGCCGTTTGGGCTGGGCCTTGTTCGAAAGGAGGTCCAGCTGAGATATTCCCTAGACTTCTAGACTCGATTGTGTAGACGGGCCGACCCTTGTAGGAGTATGTTCTACGTAGGTGGGCCTTGCCTTAGTCTAATAAGGCGAACTGGGATAGGGAGGAAATCCGTGATATAAGATCGACGGAGTTTCGACGCTAGAAGACCTTGACGATTTATGACACGACCCGACACTGCTAAATACGGGAAGTCCTAAAAAGAGGAAGGTTTTGAAATTGATTTTTGAAAGCCCGAGTAAAATCGGGGAGAGGAGCCCGGTCCTTTTTTCGAAAAAGAAACCGGAAAGGCAGACCGGGGAGGGTTTTGAAAGTTCAAAAATATTTTCGAGTTTTGAATGGGCATAATACCGTCTAAAAATAGGCTATTTTGAGTAAAATCGTGGATCCTAAATTCGGTCTATGTCCCTGGTTTTGAAATTGGATATTTTGAAAAGGATGCTATTTTGAAAAAGACGGTTTTTGAAAAACGACTTGTAAATCAGGTAGCACGTAGTCATGGAAATGGTATAACGACGCCATGTATGCTCTAATTCTAAGTCTCGGTCAGTCTGAAAGGGTCTATACCAGTGTACACAGCCTATCGAGAATCGGGGCGGACTTCCTAAGTCGAGTTGAGCTTAGAACATGCCGTAAAACCCATACGAGTCGGCTAATGGACCCCTTCGACATATCCAATTTGGACTACATCGATAGTATAGTGGGACGTCGGTCACCAGTACCGGCCCGGGAAAATATGGGGTTATGCATGAACCGTAAAACTAAAACGCGTATTGTACTAGTCAAACGATTGCTATTCGAGTCTCACCCTGAGGATGCTGAAGGTCAGTAACGTATCAGCTAATCCCCAGCGGAGTCGCCAAATTGTGGACATGACATAGGTCCACCCCGACGCGGCCACGCGCGAGTTTGGGGAGGCGAATGAATCTCCATATGAGATGGTCAAATTGAAATTTAAATCGAAGTTGGAGTCGCCACCGAATTTTATGGTTATTCGGAACCGTTCGAGCCCACTCTATGTCGTAGTGGGCCGTATACAAAATACGGCCCATTTCCAATGTCAGAGTTTATTGGGCTCGTCCCTTTGCAGTTCGATACCGATGCCGACTTGATCGGTTAATCGTATATTGAATGACTCTCGTTGCCAATGGTTTCGGACATCCGGAAACAACGGTTCTGAGTAAGGGGTGAGGGTACGTGTTGGGAAGTTCACTAAGAACACCCAACCCCGCCCGCACATTAGCGGCCTCTACTAGGATATCGAATGATTTTTTAATACGCGCGTTAGAAGTACGATGAATGATATGCAAACATTGTTTTCCTAAACATGCGAGGAATTGAATGGGTTGCTAGGTCGGGTTAATGCATGAAAATTAACGTCAAAGTTGAATTTAGCATGTGAGATTCGTTTTAGTATAATAAAACAAATGAAAAAAGAATGAATTTGCTACAAAAGATGAACAAACGAGTTAGTATCGGTTTATGAAAAATAATATAGCAAATATAATAAATATACGAGATCGAGAAAATATTAGCCGAAATCTGAGAAATATTATTAAAATACGCGGTTTTGTATAAAAAACGAAGTTCGTAAAATAATAAAAAAGCGAGAAACGAGTCGCGTTTCTCAGCCGGCCGCGCGGCTCGCCCGGGATGCCGGCGGGTCGCGTGACCGGTTGATTTCAGAATCGGTTTTTGAAAACTCAATGCTTTTATTAAACCGCGTACGAATATTGCATAATTCGTACTCGACTTAATATTTTTGATATTCGTTATATTCGATAATTGACTACGAAATCAATATCAAATACTTCGAATAGTTTTAGAAAAGATATAAATTTTGAAATCATTTCGTAGAATAATAAAATAAAACGAACGAAAAAAAGCTAAAAAGGACTCGGGTTTCAGGCCCGTGCGCGAGTCGCCTGGGTGTGGAGCGACTCGCGTGCGGGTCTGTCCCGGTTTCGTTTTTTTGTTCGAAATTGCTAATTTTGATAAATCGCGTACAAAATATGAATTAATTTATACTTAATTTTATGTTTTCGATATTCGTCATATCCGATATTCGATTATGAAATCGATATCGAATATTCGGAATGAATAAAAAAAGTTTTGTAAAAAAAAGGTTTGAACGAGAAAAGATGTAACGATTTTTAACATCGTCAAAGTTTAATTTAATTCTTTTAATACGATACTCAACAATAGAGTTGATATCATATTGTTAAGAATGTTTGATATATGAAAATAGTTTTTGATAATATCAATATTAGAAAATAAAATAAAAAAAGCGACGAATGATCCGTAATAAAAAAAAACGAACGACGAGGAGGAGAAGGGAAGAAGTAGAGAAATCGGGTTTTGTTACACCCTCAACCTACATGCTTCTGTTTACTCGGATCGGGACTCGTCGGGACGTGGCTTGGGCACAAGAGCGTCGAGTAGATGTCGGTGAGTTATAGTGGTTCGGTTTGGTCGTGAAGGGTGTCGGGTATAGGGCCGGATTTCCTTCGGGTTTTGGACGAGATAACGGTTCCTCGGTGCCTAGTTTTTATGCTTGTATGAATGTGTGTGTATGGATGTCGATTTCTATATTTGAGGTTATGAGTGTATGAGAATAATTGATGTTGTAGATGATTGATAATGAATGAATTTTGAGTTGTGCAAGGGGCTATTTATAGGGAGCTCCCCACCTTGGCTAGGAGAGTTTGAACTACCATTTAAGATAGAAAACGTAAGAAGCTGAAAGGCATGAGAATTCCGCTTACTTGTCGAGGAAGAAAGGGAACCGGCTGGTAGAGGGCTGCTCGGCCAAGTGTTTGCACTCGGTCGGGTGTTTGAATCGGTTTTCGGATAGGATTCCTACTTGAGATCGAATTCCATCCTTAAACGGATTTGTTTAATATTTTGTGAAGCTGATTTTTCGTAGGATTGGAGTATGAATCAGCCGTGTGAGGTGTCACGGCTGACTCACGTGTCTCGGGAAAATCTTTGACCGGGTTTTGACTCGGTCGCTAAAAGACGGTTTTACCCCTGGTGTCGGAATCGACCCAAATTAGTCTTATTTGACTCAAAACGACCCACTGGGCCTGATTTTGAGGTTGGTTTTGTGAGATATGTACTCCATAATGAGCCCAAGCCAAATGCCAATGATTTTGAGCTCGTTTCCGAATATATTAAAGCACGTTTACGTCCGATCATCATCGAGTGTTTGTCGGAAACTGCTACAGACACCTGGCTGTCAAAATGTGGGTGTCTACAATATTACATGTTTAGGCCGAATATTATGATTTAACAAATTATTATAACAATTTAATCGTTAATCTCGTAAAAGCGATAAAAATACCGAAACATGCAAATTTTCAACTTTTAAAAATTTTCCAGATTTGGTGACATACATATATTGTCAAAATAAAACATAAAAATATATACATGCAAATACACAATTAAAATCATGAAATACCGAGTAACATCGACGTTATCTCTACTCCAAGTCTGAATCGATTATATACTCGTCGGCCTCGAGATCGTCCACAAATCCTTCCAAACACGAAAATCATGGCAGAAAAATACCATGAGAAAACTAACAAAAATCAAGGGAAATAATGATCGAAAACGACGTCGATTATTACCTTAACGAAGGAATCGGAAAGAGGATTAATATGACGATAAAAACGATTCGATTGAGACTCGAAATGGAGCAAAAATCAGGCTGGAATGGGGGAGGGAGTACTCGGCCAAGAAGGAAAAAAAAGGATGATGAATATGTTGTAGTAATTTTTTTGTTAATGCACAAAATGAATGTAGAGTAGATTAAAGGAGAAGGAGGTTACTACACTTAAAGAGCATAAATGATAGTAAAATAGTTGAAGAATCCTAAGTGCATCTAGACAAATATGGCTAGCCAAAGGGATAAGAAGAGGAGTAGGAAGAGCTTGAGTAGTAAAGCCTCAAATCAATGCAAAGAAAAGAATCCTATGTTTACGGTTTATTGTGATAAGAAGAAACGTATTAATAAAACATAGTTAAATTGTGACAAGAAGCTTTGTCGGTCCAAAATATAAGGAAATGGTGTCAAATGATTTATAAGTTGATAAAAAGTATAATCGTAAAATAGTTAAAGGCATTTCAAGGTAATTCGAGTAAACCTCGCGTAAGAAAATAATTATTCGCGAAGCTTCGTAATAAAATTATTAATGACTAAATACTTGTAAATAAACATATTTACTAGGTGAAAATTTTATATAAACGTATTCAAATATTTTTAGGAAAAGGAATAACTTAAATCCGAGTTTAAAAACGTCAATTCGAATAGAAATAGAATTCCTCGCGGAAAATTAATTAGTTTACGATGAAAATTGAATAAATAGGTTTAAAAGAATTAAAATCCTTTAAAATAAAAATAAATATCATTGGACTCGAAAATAAAAATAAAGATTGGAAAAATAATGAAACATAAGGCCGAAATAGAGTTATGACGAAATCATAGCGGGAAGGATAAAAGCGGTAGGAAAAATAGCCGGTGTTACACGTGCTACGCAATCTGCTAGTGCTAGTGTGAATCAGAATAACCGATTTGAGTGTCAGGGAAACACACAGAATTTTGGTAGGTCCGCAACTAACAATAATTTTAGGAATCCAGCTCCGACTCAGAACATTACCGCAGCTAGTAAACCCGCAGGCCAAGTAAATGCTGCATAGAATAGCAAAAAGCCTACTGGGAAGCTCTATGTCATGAATAGGGAGGAAGCCGAAAACACGGACATTGTTTCGGGTAATTTTCTAGTGAACTCTATTTTAGCTCATGTTTTATTTGATTCTGGTGCATCTCACTCTTTTATTTCGACTAAGTTTGTGGATAAAATGAATGTTACTCTAGTGAAATTATGGATTATGATTTTGCCATGCCATCTGGGGACTTAGTAAACTGTAAGAGGGTTTATAGGGCCGGGATGTGTCAGTTTTTATTGGTGATCATGATTTTAAGGCAAACTTAGTAGAATTTTCATTATCCTACTTTGATGTTATTTTGGGATGAATTAGGCCTAGTGTGCTGCCTTGGGGTGACCTTGATTTATTTGTGGAAAAGAAGGATGAAACTTTAAGATTTTGTATTGATTATCGGGAATTGGATCAAGTTACTATATAGATTAAGATTCCCTTACCTAGGATTGATGACTTATTTGACCAGTTGAGGGAGCTTTTATTTTCCCTAAAGTTGATTTGCAATTTGAGTACCATCAATTAATGATAGCTCTTAAGGATTTATCTAAGAGTACATTTTCTACTAGATATATATTGTCATTGTGAGTTTACTGTGATGTCTTTTGGGTTGATTATTGCACCTGATGTGTTTATGGACTTAGATGAACCGAACTTTGAAGACTTACCTAGATAAATTTGTTGTGATATTCATTGATGACATAGTATTTATTCAAAGAATGAAGAGAAGAATAAGGAACATTTACGAATTATCTTAGACATCTTGAGAGAAAAATTGTATTTGCTAAATTTTTGAGGTGTGATTTTTGGCTAGCTCGAGTAATTTTGGGGTATATTATATGTAAGGATGTAGTATCAGTAGATCCTACTAAGATTGTTAAGGAGTGACCTAACCCGGAATCTGTAACTGAAGATTGTAGCTTTTGGGTTTAGTTGGTTACTATAGAAGATTTGTGAAGGATTTTTTTTCCCAAAATAGATAAATTAATGACTGCACTGACGTAGAAAGCCGTAAAATTTCATTGGGACGAGGGGTGTGAGGAATCATTTCGAATTTTTAAAGGAACATTGACCACTGCTTTAGGATTTGCCTTACCGGATGGAAATGAAGTTTCTGAAGTTTAACCTATGCATTTTAAGAATGGATTAGTTAGTGTTTTTCAGCAGAATAAGAAAGTGATTGCTTATGCATTTAGGCAGTTGAACCTTTACGAAGAAAATTACTCTACTTATGATCTAGACTAAGCAGTTGTAGTTGTTGCCTTAGAAATTTGAAGACATACTGTTGGGGACCACTTAGAGTTTTTATGATCGTAAATTTTAAGATATATATTTATCCAATTGGAGCTAATCGTGAGATAAAGGAGCTGATTGGATTTGATCGAGATTCAGTATCATATAAGAAATGCAAATGTGGTGGTCGATGACTTGAGTAAACCTTTCCCCATACAATACTGTTAGTGATGCACCGTGATAAGCTGAAGGAAGAGTTTTGATATTTGGGATCAAAATGGCAAAATTAGAAACCTCGTCTAGTGTGTTATCTGTTGAGAGCGAGTTGATGAGTGTTATTAAAGAGTTGAAAGGTGGTGATGAATTTTTCTAGGATAAGTGGATTGGTGAATGAGTCTACTTTTTTAAGCACGATGCGAATGGATTTATTAAGTGTTCAGATAGAATTTGCGTACCTAACCACAAGGATTTAAAGGAAAAGATGTATTATGTTATTTTGGAGGTGATAAAATGCATGCGGATTTGAAATTAGGATTTTGGTGGATTAGTATGAAGAAACAAATGACAGATTTGGTGGCTCAATACTTGATATATTAGAAAGTTATGAGTGAACATATAAGACATCAGGGAGAGTCAGATCCTTTAGAAGTTTCTGAGTGGAAGTGGAGATTAATCTTTATGGATTTTATAGTTGGGTTATCAAGGTCAGAGAAAGGTAATAATATGATTTGGGTTATAATTAATAGACAAATCAAGAGTGCACATTTTATTCCAATGAAGGATATGTGAGAGAAGAAGCAACTATCATGGGGTCTCAAAGGATATTATATTAGGTAGCGAACACATGTGTTCCAATATTTTGGGAGAAACTTGAGCCAACCATGAGAGATAAATACCCTCATCTTTTTGCCTAAGGTAAATTTTTTCGTGCTTCGAGGACGAAGCTTTAATTTAAGGTGGGTAGAAATATGCATGACTACTTGTTTCTGTGGTAAACTAAGCATGTTCTTGTGTGATTTCATGCTAATAATTATTTATTGGTCACAAGTATGAATATTTTGGCTATTATCGAGGCTTAATAAGCACAATGTCATTGGTTATTGGTTATTGGTTATTGCTTGAAATTGACTTGTTTACACGTGTTTGTGACTTGTTTGTGCTCAACGCACATGTTTGTGGTTTGTTTGTGCTCAACGCACATATTGGTGATTTCGTGCTCAACGCACATATTGTTGGTTTGGTAGTGCTAATCGCACTTATTTGATTGACTGATTGATTTTGTGCATTACACACTTGGAAAATGGTTGAACTTGTGATTTTCAAAATTTTGAATTAATTTAAAAACTTTTGTCCGACATGCTCTTAACTTGGCAAGTGATACTTCACCTTAGAGGAGTATGTGAATTGTGGTGGTTTCGAACTTTGGTATTATTTTGTGGAATTAGGTGATCTTATCTTGTGGATTTAGGTGGTGGTGAATTGTATACTTTGAAATTGAGGAATTAGGTGGTTATGGATTTTTGAGGATTTAGAAATGTGAGATATCTTTAAGGTTGTGGTTAATTTGACGGATTTTGGATATATGGAGTAAATGATTTATTTTGGAGATATATGAAGAATTTTGGTAAATTTTGGATATATGGAGTAAGAGGGTCATTTTGGACATTCGTGGGTAATGTGAGACTTTATTTTTCGAGGATGAGTTTAAACTTCGAGGACGAAGTTTTGTTTTAAGGAGGGAAGTCTGTAACACCCCGTTATTTTCCGAGTCAATTATAATCTTGACTTTCCTACTTTTATTTAAATCGGGTTTTTAAGTTGGAAAAATATTTTTTATATTTTTATAAAATTAAAGTATTATGGGTCGTCTTATAATAAATCGATTTTGATTTTCTTAAAGTGGAACGTTCTTTTATAAACCGACCTTGTATCGTAAACGATTTCGAGTAAAACATAATAAGGAAAAAAAACTAAACTTTATATATATATAAACCCCCGTAACCCCTTAATCATTCCTTCACCCACCCCTTCTTTTCTACCTTCTGCCGCACTGCGCCTCTTTCACCCTTTCTCACATCTTCACCTGCATCGTCCCCCCTTCTTCGAAGCCTCGATCAAGAGTTCAATGGCCCCTCATTTTTCTACCCGATTGTATAAATTGAAAGTGTCAAAATTTTTAAAGTCTCTATTCGTTTTTTTTAATATGGTTTAATTAATTATGTTCAAAATATAAGGATGTGGTGTAAATATCGTTTGTGGTAATCCTATTGTCCTTAATTATCGATTTGTGGTGGAAAGGAGGGTCGACAATGCAGTGTTATTTTGGATGGTCGTATTGAGGGCATTAATACTCTGTTTTCGATTTTAGATTGTCTTTCAGCTCTAGATTTAGGATGTTGATGCGTTAATTTATGAATAAACTTTGTATCTACTGGTTAGTGTATGTAAACTTTAGGTTGATGGTGACTAAGCTCTTAGTTAGGCTGGGAATTAATAAGGCAAGAATGTTGCATGATTAGGTTGATAGTTGAACAAGGTGACTGTGGGAAATTATAAGACGATTAGTAATTTAGATTTTTCTTCTCTCCTGGGACAGGTCTATTTATATTAATTAAAGACAGTTATATATAAATTAGGTGGGTTAATTATGAGACGAGAATTCGAACGTGTTATAGTAGTAGGTCGATATGGATGTTCAGGTCGGCTTAACATTATTTAGTTTAAATAATTGAACCAGTTTATATTATTGTAGCTTGTGGGTTCGAGGAGAAAGAGTTTTTTTAGTAATAATAGATGAGTTTTGTCCGTCTTGAGAGGTAAGGACTTTTTGACCTTTTCACCTTGAAGTAAAGAGCATGTTCGGTTTAAATTATATTTTTCAAACGGTTTTATAATTATTTTGTTAATTGTGAATTTTTACGATACTCTTGTAATATTTTGGATATCGGAACTTTGTGACACACGTCACGTATTGGTATTATTTTGGTACAATCTTTCGTGCTTATAACAGACTCTGGGAGCTCTGTTAGTGATAAGTGTAGTTTGTAGTGCCTTTTTCACTATGTTTTGGTCCCATTTCCTTGTGGAATCACTCCTTGGGAGCGATTTATGGGTTTCTTATGCTTCCTTAGTTCGTTTCAGGTTCCCGAGACCGATTTGGAAGAGTTGGAGCGATTCCGACTCGATACATACACATTTTGGAGCCAACGAAGTAGAGGAACAATGACTCGATGCCTTGGAATCGATCCTGAGACCTTGGGACCCAATCCCGAGCCTCCGAGACCCGATCCCGAGTCCCGAGAATCGGCGAGAAACCCATGAGAGGCAAGGAGGGACCAAAGAGCTCTTAAGGGAAGCCTACAAGACCCATCCCGTTCGGGATGAGGTGCACGATTAGGAGCGCCACTGTGGGTCCGTCCCGGTCGGGTTGAACCCGTCCCGATCGGGATGACAGGGTCGTCCCGGTCGGGATGATCCGTCCCGGCCGGGATGGGCTACAGCTCACCCGCATTGTTTCCTTTCTTCTCCTTTCCACTTGTAACCCTATATATACTCTTCCCTTGTTTTGTAAAGCTTATGCACTTCATTAGACATTAAACCCTAGACTACTTTAGGTTAGATTAGATTAGATTAGTGTAGATTAGTCGGTAATTAGTAGTTAATCCTAGTTTAGTCTTGTATTATTGGATCTCTTGAAGAATCCATCCAAGATTGACAACCTTGGTGGATGAATTTGGGTTATCTTCTATGCAAGTGTTCTTCTTTTCCTCCTTTGTAGTTGGTACAATCTTTCTCATCCTTTTACTCTTAATCTTTGTTTATTTCATTCATGTTTTCATCTTTGTTATAGTTTGTTCTTATTCTTGTTAGTTTCATAATGTATGTTGGATGTTTGTGTTGTTTCCTCTTGTTTATGTTGGTTTTTCCTTTAGATATGTTAGAGTAGTGTTCTTGCTAGGGTTAGTAAGGCGATTTGGGTGTTGATGGATGATTAAGGGATTGTTAGAGATGTTGGTGGAAGATTTGGGTTTCCTCTTGGTTTGGTGCACATCACATGTTTGTTGAAATGCTTGAATGACTAAGTAGTTGTGAATGCTTGTTTTTCTTGCCTTTCTCTTGTGGGTGATGGTTTGTTTGTGGGTTCGGTTCCCTCACTAAGTTGCGAGAGCCCGGTGAGGACGACCCCTAGGTCGGTCTAAGTAGCGAGAGCCCGGATTCGACCTAGGCCAACATAGCGCGCTAGAACTCCGTTTGTCATGTGTGTCGCCGAGATGGGTTCTAGGTGGAACCTCTAGGTCGGTCTAAGTTGCGAGAGCCCGGACCATACCTAGATCACCCTAATACCTCCTTCGCTCTAGTTCTCCCTCGACCATTCCGTTACCCCTTTGACCTCGACCTAATCCTAGCCCGTTCTCCTTTGTTTGCTTTCTCCTTAGTCATAGTCTTAGTCTAGTTTTCTCCCCCCTCTACCATTCCTAGTTTAGATTAGCTCGTTAACTTAGTCTCGTATTTAGGCGACCTTAGTCTAGGCTATACATTACCGTCCCCGTGGATTCGACCCGACTTGCCCTATCTACCGTAGGAATAGCCGGTTATATTATTGACGGTTGGGATTCCACGACAAATCCCTACCATCAATTTGGCGCCGTTGCCGGGGACGGTGCTAGTTTAGACTTTGTTTTCCTAATTACTTGACTTAGTCTTTGTGTTTGTGTTTTTCTTTTTTCTTTTTGTTACCTTGCTTCTTGTGTGTGAGAGGTTTATTTCTCTCTTGTCTAGTGCCCAAAAAGCACTAGACTTCTCACGTTTATTCTTAGTCTACAGTTTGTGCTAGGAGGTGGTGACTATCTTCTTCTTGCAACTTAGAGCCGCTTAAACGGACGGTTGCTAGGATGAGTGGTTTCCAACCGGGTATGAGCTACGATTTTCGAGCGAGCATGGGGTTTGATCTAAACTCCCCACACATGGAAGCCGATATGAGCTACCCCTCTTCTTCCATGAACCAAAGCTATGACATGACGTCCCCCTACCATAATCAAGCTTCTTGGGGTAATCAAGACGGGTATGATCTTCAAGGTTATGAAAACGGCTACCAACAAGTGAATGACTATCAATCCTACGATCATGGTGACTATTACTCGAGTTATGATTGTGAACCCACCATGTTCAATCAAGATTCACCTTATGGAAGCCAATATTCCCAATACCCACAATATTACCCTCCACCCAAACCACAATATGAACCCCATGACCCACAATACTACCAATCATCCCAACCTTGCTACCAACAATATGATGCCCCACCCCTTGGGCATCATCAAGATTTTCATGGAGCTTTAAAAGACCCCAATGATCACCAATTACCCGACACGGAGGTGTTTCATTCTATACTTCAAATGCAAAGGAGCATACAAGAAACGGCCATTCAAATGCAAAAAGAACAAGAGGAATTAATTGCCCAAATTCGAAGGGGAAACGAGGCGAGGAATGCTCAATTAAATGCATTAGCGGTTCAAACCGTAATGTCTTTATCCCGAGCATCACATTTAGATGGAGGGTGCCCACTTGAGAAAGAGGAGCAACCTAATCACGAAGCCGCCAACGTAGTTCCCTTTGGAGGAGAAATTTGCTTTGAAGAACCTCAATCGTCTTCCCAAAATATAGACGAATGACGATTTGACCCTTGGTTAAGGCATAGTTGGTGAAGAATTGGAAGAGAATAGTAAGTTGGATGAGTTGGTGGAATTTGTGAAGTTGTTGGGTGAAATTGATGAGCCCAAGTTGCCCATGTGCGATAATGTTGATAAGCATCAAGAGCCCCTTGCTAGTATATCGAGAGATGATGTGGGGACAAGTGATGAAGATGGGGAACCATAACTTGAGGCAAGTGTGGGGGTGTGCAACGAGGAAATGAGGCCAAAACCGCTTTTTGTGCCTCGTTTCTTGGAGATGAAGCTTGCTTGTGATTGGAGGCGATGCTTAGGGAGGAAGAGATCGGTGGAGCTTGTAGAATGGATAGACCCCGGAGACGATTTGAAAGATGATTTTGGGTCTTGGGATTCCTACTTCTTGCCTCCACCTTGGAGGCCGTGGAGGTCGGCTAAGCTCGAGCGCTTCTTGGGCCTTCACTATGATGTCAGTAGCGCGTTCGACTTGCTCCTCCATGCCCTTGAGGGCTACAGTTGAAGAAGAGTCCACCATTCTAGGTTTGACGGAGTTCCTAAAGAACCGTCATGTTGTATATTCCCTTTCCTCTTCTTTAGAGTACTTGTGCTTGTATTTGTGTGATTCTTTCTCTAGATTTTCACTTTCTTTTTGAGGATTTAGTCGAATTTAGGCGGAATCCAGGCTAGGTGACTTGATTACACCTAGCCCTCCCCTCCCATTTCCTTTTATTTCCTTCTTTTATTTCTTCCCCCATCCATATCTTTTTCTCGTATCGGTCCATGGTGACTTGACTACACCCCGGCCGGACACATTCTACCATTTCTTCACTTTATTTTTGATTTTTAGTTTATTTTCGTAGTTTCTTTTTCTTTCTTTTGTCTCTCCGCACCCTACGATCGAGCATGAGGACATGGCTCGATTTAAGTGTGGGGGAGCGATATTCAAGTATAGTTTAGTTTTTTTTCTTAGTTTTTTTTCGAAAAATCTTCAAAAAACCCTAAAAATTTGAAAAATTTCACAAAAAATCAAAAAGATTTTCTTTTGTGTCTTTTCCTTTTTTGTGTCCTTGTGTCGTGTTTTTGTCGTATTGTGCGTGTTTGCCTCCCTCTTTCCTTATAGGTTGCTTAAATCACCAATAGCTTTGGAGAGCTTTCAAGACTTCCGGTAACATCTTTATCCCTTTTTCTTCTTTATCTCTTGCGGAGTTTGGAGGAGATTGTGATGTTGTGTGCTCGGGTGGAGCTTTGTAAAGTTGTGGTTGATTTGGTGGCTTGTTTGGATGATCGGGGTGGTGTTTGTGTTGTTTATGTGTTCGTTTTGCGTTGTTTATGTTTTGTTTCTTTTGCTTCTTTTTCTTTCGTTTTCGTTGAGTCTTTGTTTTGTGTGTGTAGTTGTGTCTTGTGTGTAAACAGTTTTCGAAAACCCGGTTTAGAGACTAGTGTGCGGGTATCTACTTTCCCTCCCTAGTAATGTAAATCGAATCTTGGACTTTTGTCTAGAAGAATGACCCTAAATCAATGAATTCGTTGGTCCTTTACCTTGTGTCCACCTAGCTTACTAGGGATTTACTACGGGATTTGCACTTTTGACCATTATGACCACCCACGGTGTGAAAAGGCCTTGGTTACCGAGTCTTGTCCCCTAGGTGACCGTGTTTAGGATTGTTTGATTAGTCCAAGTTCTCCACTTTTTGTGGGTTAAAGGGAAGGGCCCATCCCGACTTACCCATTCATCTACCTCCTACACATACCCACACAAATAAAATGCAATTTGTTGAATTCTCCATTTCTTGTTACGCAAAGAAATGCCGAATAGCCAAATCTTGCCAAAAAGGGCAAAGAAAAGAAAAAGAAAGAAAAATGAAAGAAAGAAAAGAAATGAAGAAAAAGAAAAGGCACAAAAGCCAAAAAGAAAATAGAAAAGAAGAAAAAGAATGGCATGGCAAAACAAAGCAAAAAATGCAAAAGAAAAGAGAAAATGCCAAAAGAAAACCCGATTCACAAAAATAGAAACCTCACATCTCAAAATAAGCCTTTTTCCGACTTTTGCCGTGAAGAGCCTACCAAAGGACCGAGTCCCGAGGAAGGATGATAGCGGCATTAGTCGATCTTCCCTCATTTTGCATGTTTTCCACCTTTTTACTTGGACTAGTTAGGCGGTTTTGGGCACGGGACGACCCTCTTGGCTCACGCTAAAGGGGGTGGGGCCTCACTTACCTACAGTGTCGACTAACACCGTGGTTCTTCACTTTTCCACTCCGCCGATCGTCCCGTAGTACGTTTTTAGAAAGTTAGGAGGACCTAGGTAAGTTACCAACGTTTTTATTGCTTGATCGTCATACTATTAGGGTTTAGTTCACCTTGGTTTGTATGTCTAGCTTGGGAACGTCGTCACTTACCTCGAGTGTGGTTTGTAGTGCCTATTTTGTTGTGTTTTGGTCCCATTTTCCTTGTAGAATCGCTCCTTGGGAGCGGTTTAAGGGCTTCTTATGCTTCCTTTAGTTCGTTTCAGGTTCCCGAGACCGATTTGGAAGAGTTGGAGCGATTCCGACTCGATACAAACACATTTTGGAGCCAACGGAGTAGAGGAACGATGACTCGATACCTTGGAATCGATCCCGAGACCTTGGGACCCAATCCCGAGCCTCCGAGACCCGATCCCGAGTCCCGAGAATCGGCGAGAAACCCATGAGAGGCAAGGAGGGACCAAAGAGCTCTTAAGGGAAGCCTACAAGACCCATCCCGTTCGGGATGAGGTGCACGATTAGGAGCGCCACTGTGGGTCCGTCCCGGTCGGGTTGAACCCGTCCCGATCGGGATGACAGGGCCGTCCCGGTCGGGATGGGCTACAGCTCACCCGCATTGTTTCCTTTCTTCTCCTTTCCACTTGTAACCCTATATATACTCTTCCCTTGTTTTGTAAAGCTTATGCACTTCATTAGACATTAAACCCTAGACTACTTTAGGTTAGATTAGATTAGATTAGTGTAGATTAGTCGGTAATTAGTAGTTAATCCTAGTTTAGTCTTGTATTATTGGATCTCTTGAAGAATCCATCCAAGATTGACAACCTTGGTGGATGAATTTGGGTTATCTTCTATGCAAGTGTTCTTCTTTTCGTCCTTTGTAGTTGGTACAATCTTTCTCATCCTTTTACTCTTAATCTTTGTTTATTTCATTCAAGTTTTCATCTTTGTTATAGTTTGTTCTTATTCTTGTTAGTTTCATAATGTATGTTGGATGTTTGTGTTGTTTTCTCTTGTTTATGTTGGTTTTTCCTTTAGATATGTTAGAGTAGTGTTCTTGCTAGGGTTAGTAAGGCGATTTGGGTGTTGATGGATGATTAAGGGATTGTTAGAGATGTTGGTGGAAGATTTGGGTTTCCTCTTGGTTTGGTGCACATCACATGTTTGTTGAAATGCTTGAATGACTAAGTAGTTGTGAATGCTTGTTTTTCTTGCCTTTCTCTTGTGGGTGATGGTTTGTTTGTGGGTTCGGTTCCCTCACTAAGTTGCGAGAGCCCGGGGAGGACGACCCCTAGGTCGGTCTAATTAGCGAGAGCCCGGATTCCACCTAGGCCACCATAGCGCGCTAGAACTCCGTTTGTCATGTGTGTCGCCGAGATGGGTTCTAGGTGGAACCTCTAGGTCGGTCTAAGTTGCGAGAGCCCGGACCATACTTAGATCACCCTACTACCTCCTTCGCTCTAGTTCTCCCTTGACCATTCCGTTACCCCTCTGACCCCGACCTAATCCTAGTTCGTTCTCCTTTGTTTGCTTTCTCCTTAGTCATAGTCTTAGTCCAGTTTTCTCCCCCCTCTACCATTCCTAGTTTAGATTAGCTCGTTGACTTAGTCTCGTATTTAGGCGACCTTAGTCTAGGCTATACATTACCGTCCCCGTGGATTCGACCCGACTTGCCCTATCTACCGTAGGAATAGCCGGTTATATTATTGATGGTTGGGATTCCACGACAAATCCCTACCATCAGTTAGTCTATAAGGTTAAGGTGCGTCTGAGACGTCCCTGGGATTTCGTCCCGAAAATGAACTCCTGGCCCGAGTTGTGTTAAGTGGGGTTTCCGGCCCCTACTTGCTAGGTAGTTAGACTTCCTCCTTTGGCAGCCTGATTCTACTGACTGCCCAAATGTGAGTAGTGCGCACTATAGTAATTCTAGCTAAGCATAGGTGGTACCTCTAGATCGTGCAAAAAGGGTAGGACCTTGGCACACAGGTGGAAACAATATATTTTGGTTTTGATTTCGACTATTGTTTTCACAGTACTTTTGGTTTGGTATTGAGACAATGATATTTAACTCTTATTTCAGTTTACTACAAATTATAATTATTGTTTTACGTTTTCAATATAATATATTTTACTCAGCTTTGCTGACGTTCTTTTGTTTTGGGTCGTTCCCCCGCTGGAACCTGTACCTATTTGTGTTTTGGGTACAGTTGATAGGTACAATTAATATGCTGCATGGGTGCATTTGGTTCGGGAAGCTGAGCGAGGAAGGATTTTATTATTTAACGTTTACCTCCAAACTATATATATTTATGTTGAATTTTTGGGTTGAAGTTGTTTTAAACCGTTTTGGATTTTGTGGGACTAAAGTCTTCCGCTGCAACGTTTTCAGTTAATTATTCATCGGATTTATATTTATTTTTAATTCTTATAATATTCTTTTGCTTTGCATTTGGCCTTGTGAGCTAAATGCGGAGTAACGGCTTTGAATTTTCCTATTTTATTCTTTTATTTTGGTCGCGAAAATTTAGGGCTGTTACACTCGGTGCTCGGGAATGGGCCCCAAGGGGCTCGGGATCGAGTCTAAGCCACCGAGTCATCGTCGCTTCTCTTCTTTGGCTCCAAATGCATTGGAAATGAGTCAGAATCGTTCCATTTCTCCATGATAGGCCAAAGGAACCTAAAACAAGCTAGAAGAAGTGTAAGTAGCCTAGAAACCGCTCTAAAGAGCGATTTCACAAGAGAAAACGAGACCTAACACAAGAAATAAGCACTACAAAACACACTTAACAGTTGTGCATGATTCTCCATTGCATTTGATTGATAATGACGCTCTTGATAATGATTTTATGACCTGGAGTCATGTAAGAATTGTGATGATGTCATTGTGTCTTGTAATGATGATGTGCTTGAGCTAATTAACTCCTCTTCTTTGCAACATGATATGAGCTCCAAGCCTTTAAATGTGACACTTGATGACAATCTTGGGAGTAGGAGTTGTTGTTCATGAAGGAGTTATGTCCACTGTCCTATACGATTTAACCCGCTTAAGTCTATATATCCGATATGCCTTGCTAGAGGTCGATGTCGGGTTGACATGTAAATAGGTTACGTGTCTGGTAGTCTTAAGTGGGCCCATTGGGTCACACACAATGTGTATGGGATATTATTAATATATCGATATATTAAATATATCGGGTCAGTAGTAATACGGACCCAGCTGCGTTATCGGGTTATGGTAATTAGAGTTATACTAATAATCTAATCATGTTAATTAGAGTTATGGAAATAACCTAATTCTACCTTCTCATCTCCTATATAAGGAGGTTCATATGATAAACCAACATATGGAATAAAGAGTATTGACTCATAATATATTCGTCTGTCTTATAAAGAGTTATAAAGAGATATAGAGAGAAGTTGTGAGACGGTCTCACGTACCTTTATACTAGCATATATGTCGCAGTTCCGTACCCGTGTGGATACCAAAGGAGGCATCACGTTTGGGGTGCTTTATTCTGTCCGTGGAAGATTATTTATTCTGTCCGTGAAGATTATTTATTCTGTCCGTGAAGATTATATATATATTTCTGGGTTTATTATACTTCTTATTAATACGTTGTTCCGCTGCAAATAAGGTATAATTGTTATCCCTCTACTTTTGTCTTTTCGGTTAATACTCGTAACAGGTCTTGGGTTTAAGGGTTGTAACCCTACAGTGGTATCAGAGCCTCTGTTACGTAGTATCTAATTGACGTGAATTTATTGCTCATAATTGGTTATGAGAAATTCACCCGCGTATTAATTTGATTATATTTGCTTGGCGTTGAGAATTGTTCTCGCATTAGTCTGTTAATTCCTTGAGTTAATTATAACGGATCATATAAGCATGACATTATTTACTTTGTTGCCGCACATGTTCTTGCACCAAGATGCTTTACTTTTTTTTTGGCTTTCATACTCCTTATTGGTGATTATGATAATCATACTCCTAGTGTTACTGAACGTTACGTACGAGGTTTTGTTTCACTTGTTTAGGGTTTATCTTTTAATAATTTAAATTGTTAAATTATGTAATTGAATATTAAAATTAATTGAAAATATAATATTGATTATGATTTAATTTAATTTAGCCTAAATTGATCCTCTATAATATCTAATTTCTTTGTTGACAAGGTGGAGACGGAACGAAACAAGGTCGACCCGGTTGACACGAGTGTGACTCGGTCGGAACGGGTGTGACTCGATTGGCATGAGTATGACTCGATAGGCACTGGTGTGTCCCGGTCGCAACAGGATGACCCGAGCGGCAATGGTTTGACCAAGACGACACAATATTTACTCGGACGACATGGTGTCGGGTCGAGCGACGCTTTTAAGAAAAATTGTTTTCTCGCGTTTGTGTGTTGATTATGAATCAAACACGGATTATACATTTATTTTTTTCCGAATCAATGAAAAATTAGTTTTCTAAATCGGCTAAATAATTTTATGCATTTTAATTATCATGTTATCATAAATGGGTCGGGAAAAGAGTTTCTCGAGTCCTATTTGATTTTGATGAATTGTTCATCTATATGACAATTATAAGTTGCAGATTGATTGTGAATCGAGTTTTGTATATCCGTTCAATTTTTTCGGGTGGGAAATTGTTCCTCGTAGTTGGAAAAATGAAAGATATTGGTGAAATTGTTCAAACCAACTAGCAATTATGAATTGTAATTGATTATGAATCAGAAATATGGGATTTCTTAACTTGTTTTATACACAAATCACAAGTAACAATTGAATTATTATGTCATATGATGCATGATTTTTATTGTTTGAGACTTGTGACTTGTGTTCTTAGGTTGCCTTTTAAGTTGACCTAGCAACATGGTTAGGACCCATATTACATTTAATCCCTCGCACAAATATTATATATTGTCTTTCCAGAATTGACCACCACAACAATTTCATACCATTGGTTGATGAAGTGACTGCCTAAGCGGTGCTTTGCCGATGTGTGTGGACTGAGTAGGTGGGTAACGGTTACCCACAGGTTCAGTCTGGTTTGCTTAACATTGCTATCAAGTCGGACTTGGGCTTTGAGGCAAATAGTTGGTGTCATACGATGAATAATTCCGACGAACCAAGAATTACATATTGATGTAATTGACAATGTTGTTGTCTACCTTTACTTTTGGAGCTTGAGCAGTGAGCCCAAGTTCACTTGAGCGACAAAAGGTTTAGGATCTTGGAATATTATGCGAACTTGAGGGTAGTTTGCATGATTTTTTCTTAAAATTGTTTATGATTATTAATATTAATTATCGTTTTACTTTGCATATACATGTAGTTGTAATTTAGTTACCGTTATCACATTTATTAAAGATGAGTTTGAATTGTTCAACCTCGTCGATTGGTATCTTGAGAATTGTTCTCAAAATTAGAGATACGGATTTTGTCCTTGTGAAGGATAATTCCGATAGATTATTACCAATGCTAATGTACAGTATGGAGTGTATTAGAGTCATGAAGATGACTATAAGTGTCAAAATCAATTGTTTCAATAAAAGGGAATAGTTCCCATTAAGTGAGAAAATATTGAAGATGATCTAATTAATCCATATGTCACACGATGACGTGATTATATTGATTATGAGGAAATTTTGGATGCTTCTTTCTAAAGAATTAGGAACTGAAATCGTTTCAATTAGTCCTAAGTTTAGGTCACTTTATTATGAATAAACATGTGACTTAATAAAGTTTCTCACCTTTTAGCATGAGATGTTAAAAGACGATTGAACATTGTATCAAGAAGGCAAATAATACTATGTTCTATGAGTTCATTAAGAAAATTGCTTGAGATAATGATTAATGAATCTAAGACGTTGGTTAAAGTAAGGGAATGACAATCGTTGTAATACCCAAACTTGTTGCCAAATTTAGATTAGGTACGCTTTTATTAGTCATTAATGTAATGACAAATATAAGACATTGGTAGATAGTTTCTAGAAGTGTCTAGAAAATCTGCAAATCAATTGAAGTATGACTTCTGGTGTGTATGTTACTAGAGTAATTGTTACTTTCATTCTACTGTTTTGGTATAAGATACCAAATGCAATTATTACATTGTGGATGTGATGGCTCAAAGAAGGTAGAATAATGGTATATAAGTGAAGTGTTTTGTGATTGAAACGGACAAACGTTGTTGTTTCATATACAAAAGAAAAATCACTTAATTTTACCATAAAGCTGAATATTGGAATTGAATAATTGTTATTCTTGTACTAGTCATAAGCAAGAATATTAATTTTGTTTCGTGTATGGGCATGAAAAGTTTTAATAAAGTAGAACAATTGTTGCTCTATACCTTGCAAGAATATGAGGTACAATAGGGCTAACATGATTGTTGAGCTCTACATTCCTAGTAGTGAATGTTTTATTTATAACATAACGACCAAAAGGTTCAAGTCCCACGACTTAAGTTTTACCTATTATGGCATTGTCCTTAATCCATGAGACAAGAAACATAAGAATAAGTTTCATAATGATGAAATTATAAACCTTATTGATAAGGATCAACCTAGGTAAATGGATCTTGTTTAGATGGATAAATGACATTATAAGTCATCACTCATAAGATGAGTTTTGGACATATATATGTGAAATACATTTCTTGAAAGGGATGCAATATGATATGTGTGCGATACAGCGTATGAATTTCATATTATTAAAATTGCTAGGCAAATGTGAGTATTCTGATTTGATTGGAGTATGGAGCAAGTATCTTCGTTCTCAGTGTGGTAATTCAAAGATGTTTGTTTTCCTTTGAGATGAAGAAAGACAGTGTGTACAAGAGGCTAGTGGGAGTGCATATATCGTTATGATTTGGTAGGTAAGTGACATACTTCTTTAACTAAACGACATTTGGTTGCTTTAGTCCATGAGACTTGGCAAGAAAGTTGTTTATTGTGTGCTCGTGTGACGAGTAGATACTAATCTGGTGAGTGTCACTAGAATGCTATCTAAGAATTGTTCCTTTGTGCTTAAGAAGCAAAAAGGGGAATTGTTTAAGAGATGCGCATGATCGATGTGATAAGCGAATTATTGTAAACAAGTTACACTGATTCATATTTCCAAATAGACAAAGATGACATGAGATTGTAATCTCAGTATATTTTGTTTTGGATGAGAAGTTGTGTGTTGGAACGGTTCCAAAGAACAACTTTGTGACTAGTATTAATGTATTATAACTAAAGTTAGTGTTCTAATGCTTTTGAAGCAAATAGACGTTTGATTACGAATCAAGCAAACACTCAACTTTAAGATTTATGAAGCAATTTGTTGCTTATGAAACTAACAGTTTGCCTTAATTGAGAGAAGGTAGATTGATCATATGCTTGTAAATAACCTATACAAATGTTGTATGTCCCAAAACCTCCTCTACATAAAGATCATATTGTTATGATTGGTATAAGACGCATGGGCAAGTGGTCTTAGTACTTTTAGAGGTGTTTAGTTTAGTGGGAGTTATTTCGATAATTGATATATGTATGACATATTGTCATTTGGTTAATGTAACCGAGTTTAGTCCTTAAATAATTTACATTGATGAAATAGATCACTAAGTACGTGACTTAGTCTTGGAACTCTATTTGGATGATGTAATTATTTTGTCTCTAGTCAGGGTATTGTGTTGGGACATTTGAATACCCTTAAATGACTGGTGTGTGAGTTGGTTGATGACTAAGTTCCTTGACTCATAGGTATTGAGATACTAAACCAGGCACACGGTTGTATGTTAAGAACATGCATTAGACAGACCCGCCGAAAAGGATTTTACTAAGATTTCGCTTAGTGTCAGTAAAGTTTTTTGCAAGTTATGAACTTGTACGGTCTTTAGACCTGAGTCTTTTACTATTCTGGACATGTGATGTGTATGCTTTGATACTATTCCTCGTCAGCTGTGAAAGGGGGCTATGGATGGTTATTGGGCATGCATGGATCATGTGATAGGATGTGGTTAGACAAGAGGGGATTTGCTCTTCCTTTATTGAAGGGAATTTATTGTTTCTTGGCCACTCGAAGAGCGTGACTTGTGCAAATGTGTGGCCGCGCTCAGATAGGATGATTGTCATATATCTGCTCTTTTAACAAGTCAACTCAAAGATTCGAGTAAAAGATTGAGACCTGCGAGGATGACACTTCTTCTTACCTCATTCTCAATTGGAGACAATAGTAGCAAAGAGACTTAACGCCCTTCTTGAGAGGACATGTACAAGTGGGAGACTGAAGGAATTATGTCCCCTGTCCTATACGGATTAACCCGCTTAAGTCTATGTATCCGATATGCCTTGCTAGAGGTCGATGTCGGGTTGACGTGTAAATAGGTTACGTGTCTGGTAGTCTTAAGTGGGCCCATTGGGTCACACACAATGTGTATGGGATATTATTAATATATCGATATATTAAATATATCGGGTCAGTAGTAATACGGACCCAGCTGCGTTATAGGGTTATGGTAATTAGAGTTATACTAATAATCTAATTATGGTAATTAGAGTTATGGAAATAACCTAATTCGACCTTCTCATCTCCTATATAAGGAGGTTCATATGATGAACCAAGATATGGAATAAAGAGTATTGACTCATAATATATTCGTCTGTCTTATAAAGAGTTATAAGAGAGATATAGAGAGAAGTTGTGAGACGGTCTCACGTATCTTTATACTAGCATATACGTCGCAGTTCCGTACCCGTGTGGATACCAAAGGAGGCATCACGTTTGGGGTGCTTTATTCTGTCCGTGGAAGATTATTTATTCTGTCCGTGAAGATTATTTATTCTGTCCGTGAAGATTATATATATATTTCTGGGTTTATTATACATCTTATTAATACGCTGTTCCGCTGCAAATAAGGTATAATTGTTATCCCCCTACTTTTGTCTTTTCGGTTAATACTCGTAACAGGTCTTGGGTTTAAGGGTTGTAACCCTACAGTTGATGAGGTTATTGAGGAGACTCTTGTTGAGGATTTTGAGGGTGTTGATGAGCCTTATAATGAGGATATTGTGAGTATGTCTTGTGATGTTCTTGACATGAAGAGGGATGATGATTGTGTGCTAATGGAGGTTGAGAACCCCGTTCTTTCCCTTGAGAATGATTGCATCCCTGTGGACATGACATTGGTCCACCCCGACGCGGCCACGCGCGGGTTTTGGGAGGCAAATGAATCTCATGTGACATCCGGAAACCGAGGTTCTGAGTAAGGGGTGTGGGTACATGTTGGGAAGCCCAGTAAGGACACCCAACCCCGCCTGCACTTAGCGGCCTCTACTAAGATATCGCATTTTTTTTTAATACGCGCGCTAGTAATTCGGTTGAATGTTCTGCAAACAATGTTTTTGACTAAACATGTGAAATATGTTCAACTACGTCATTTAATGCATTTGAACTAACGTCGAAGTTATTTTAGCATGTGAGGTTCGTTTTAGTACAATAAAACAAACAAAGAAAATAAAATGAAAGATTAGAAATGCACGGGCGGAATACAACCCGAAAATACAATACGACAAACAAAACATATAATAATCGCGAAATTAACGAAATGTAAATAGATGGGATGATATAAGAAGACATGATGCACGATTTTGAAAAGGGTAAGACACGTGATGTACTTGACACGTGTTGACCGAAGTCAAAAAGAAAAAAAAAACAAAGGTTTAGCGAGGCTTAGAGTACCTGGAGGGCTCACGACTTAGCGCGACAGAGGCCACTCGATCGAGTCACGGAGGGACTCGATGGAGTGCCTCTCAAAAAAACTTCATGTCTCAACTTTTGAGGTGCCACTCGATCAAGTGGGCTGAGCACTCTGTCGAGTGCTACCTGTACGGACCGCTGTTCGCTTCGAAAGAGCGTCGATTTCGAGATTTGTTTTAGCTTTAACTTGATAATTTTATTAAATCGCATAGAAATATGGAATAACTTATACTCGACTTAATTTTTATATGCTCGTAATGTGTACGCTAATATTACGAGATCAATTATCGGGATTTTTAGAAAAGACGTTATAAGTCGTTTTAGATTGAACTAGGACGAAATAACTCCCTCCGCATTATAATGTTATAATTGGTTCTTTCGGACCATGTGACAATTATTTCGGCATCAACGGGTTCGTGCTAGAACGATCTATTGACTATTTCTTTTAGACATAATATTCGACTATGGAGTCGATATCGCATCTTAAGAATAAACGTTTTATTTGGTTTATTAGAACGAAAGTCGATTCCCTCTGCGTCACGACATCTTAATTAATCCTTGTGAATTATATGATGTTCGATTTGCATCAACAGGTTTCGTTCTAACCTTAGAAAAGAGATCTAGTACACCTAACGATAAATATCCGTGATCACACTAGGCCCTTGAGTGTTTAGGGCGGCGCTCCTCGAATGGGTGCCACCTCTGTTACGACTCGTAAAGAGATTAGGAGGATCTTAGAACGGGATTTATCTTTAGTTATACTCGATATGAAATTGTTTTTATAAATCGATATATGTGCGATGTTTTAACGTTAATTAGATAGTAATAATATTAATAACGATACTAGAAAAAAAAAAAAAAAAAAAAAAAAAAAAAAAAAAAAACCACGACGACAACGACGTGAAAAAGGATGAGAGAGACGAGAGACGAGAGAGGCGAGAGAAAGAGAGACGAGAGAGACGAGAGACGAGAGAGAGAGAGGAAGAGAGAAAGAGAGAAGTCGAGATTGAATTTGCACCCTCAACCTACATGCTTTGTCTTCTTGGAATTGGGCTCGGCAAGTTGTGGCTTAGGCACGGGAACTTCGAGATGATGTAAGGGAGTTATGGTGGTTTAGGTGTAGAGGGTTTAAGGTTGAAGAAGGTTGCAAAAGTTGTAAGGCTGAAAAGTTTTTAATTATGTTGAGGGGGGGTGGGGTATTTATAAGAAAATACCCTGGTTTAGGATAGAAAAAGGCCACTCGATCGAGTGGTGTGTGGTACTCGATCGAGTGCCCGGTCTGACACCGATTCAGCCGGTTTTGCGAGCCTACTTGACTGAGTGGGTTGATCCACTCGATCGAGTGGGTCTGGACGGAAGATAGGTTTCTTAGAGATAAAGTTTTATCTCTAATGAAGAGGTTTAATTGCTTGGATCTTCTAGAAGCAACGCAGTAGATATTTTGGTGTCGGTTTTGTCTTTGACCGGGGTTTGACTCGGTCACCAAAAGACAGTTTTACCCACTGGGCCTGAATTTGAGGTTAGTTTTGTGAGATTTGTACTCCGTAAAAAGCCTGAGCCAGAAACTAACGATTTTGAGCCCATATCCGAGCGCGTAAAAGCACGTTTACGTCCGATCATCATCGGGTGTTTTTTGGAAACTGCTATAGACACCTAGCAGCCAAATATGGGTGTCTACAGAGCCCTCACTCTGACTGAGGCTAGGACATGGCGAAAGTCAGAGTAGCTACCAGGCCAATCGAAGATTATGACCTGGCACACTTCCGGTCGGTTCGTTTATTGTCCATTAGACTCGCGTGAAGGGCTCGCCAGCCATACGATAGAAATCATACCTGAGTTTATGCTGATAGCTCCGTGGGGAGTTGGACTTGTTGTAGAAGTCCGGAGTGCTCCTATATATAAGCCCACCCCATGCTGTTTCGGGAAAAATGCCGCCTCGGGCTTTCCGCTGGGGAGATATGTGAGTTGCGCGGGCTTGCTTCTGAAGGTTAGAGTGTACCTGTGTACAGTTATATAGAATTTTTGCATGTAACATTTAGGCAAAATACGACTCGCGCTGGGGAATAAAAATTTGATTTTTTGATTTTTTTTTTTTTGAGTTTTTGAAAATTTTTGTAAACTTTGACTCCTTTGAAAATTAGGAATGCTCGGGATGACTAATTCATGTGCTGACATGAGAAACCTGAGATTAGGCTTGTATGCCTAAGACCACTTAGATTAGGAATCATAATGGTAGGAGGATTGTCAGGGCTTGGGGTTATTGTAACACCCCCGATTTTTATAAATTTAAATTAAATTAAAATTTTGTTCGTATTTTATTTTTACGATTTAACTCGTAATTCTTAAAATTATTATAAAACGAATTCTTCGTTTAATCGTTTCAAAACCGCTAAAATTCTGTTTGTCTCGGAGACTCTTCTTATATTTAAAACATATTTTTATTTTTATTTCGATTCATTTTATACATTTAATTTAATTCTTATCGAAACTCTATTTCGACGATTTAAATTCTAAATTCTTTTATTTATTTATTTATATTTAAGCTCAAATTTCTATTTTCGACTCGAAGTTCATTTATACTAAGTTTCGTCAAAACATTTATTACATTTTCTCGAGAAATCAATTTAATTCACTTTATCGAAAAATTTATTATTTATCGGGAAATATTATTTCATCGTCTATTTATTTCTATAAGCTTCGTTTTCGTATCGAATACTTTATTTACTCATTTTATTTGACGGCCCGATTATTTATTAATCTTATTGACTCTTTTAGTTTAATTCGTGAGTCAGTCAACTTATCGTTACAGAACCCGATTCATTTATTTGACCCGTATACATCGTATACGTATCATCTCGGAAACCGTACACTTTTTGATGAATTGCACTCATCCCACTTGTGATTAACGTGTTCCCTTTATCTATTGGATTCAATGCATATCACTTTGATTTCCTCATTCAACCCACCGCCTCATACATCCCTCATTCATCTTCCCTTTTTTTTTTCAAACCTTACCAGCCCCTCTGGTTCCACCGTCTCAATTCTTCATTCATTTCCTCAACCTGCGTTCTCTTCTCTTCATCCTATTCATCTCCTTCAACTGCCTTTATCACCCTTGAACATCTCCATTTTTCGTCCTTCTTCTTCTACTGCGTTCGTTTTCAGTTGTTGCTACGCTGCTTCGTTTGCTGCTGCTGCTAGACTGCCGTTGTTGCTGCTACGCTTATGTTGCTTCTTCTACGCACGCGCCTACTGCTGCTACGCTCCTGCGTTATTGATCCGCTACTGTTGTTGTTCTTGCTGCATTTCTGTTTCTGTTCGTCATTGTTGGTTCGTGTTCCTGTTTTCTTCTCATTCTCTGTTCTGTCTGCTGCTGGTTTCATTGATTGTTCTACTGCTGCGATGTGCGTTTTGCTGCTACTGTCACGTGTTGTTGCATTGTTGCTGTTGTATGCTGCTGTTTGTTCCTTCTTCATCTTCTCCATTCTTCCTCTTCTTTTCCTCCTCGTTTCTTCTGCGTTTGTTGTTGTCGTTGTGGTCGACATTGCTGTTGTTCATTCTGCGCTACTAGTTTCGTCGGATTTCGAGGTTGTTGTTTGTGCTACTGCCTGCTGCTGCGTGTTATTGCATCTGTTTTGTTTCTGTGGTCCTTCTTTTCTTCTTCCTCTACTGTTTTCGTATAGTGCTTCTACTGTGCGCTCTTGTTTCGTGCCGTTCTCGTTTTATTCGGAGTCGTGTTCCCTTCTTTTCCTCGTTCTCTTCTTTCCCTTCTCCGTATTCTCATTATCCAAATCTCGTTCTTTTTCATTTCGTGAAGGCCTCGGAATTTTATTGAATCGGCTTTCTAGTCTAAGGTTCGAGCTTGGTCTAATCGGGAAAGGCAAGTACGTGATCGCTCGATTATCGGCTCCAGGTAACTTTAGGACGTTACTCGATTTTATATCGTATGTTTGAGTAGTAGTATGTAGTAAATATTTTAACTTCGGTTTTCTAATTTTAGCTATTTGTTATCGCTAATTATATTAATTTTAAATCGTATTTATAAATATTTTACAAGTTTTCATTATCGTTTTATAAATCGTTAGTAATTTTATAATTACTGATCGTTATAATATTTTGTTGGTTATCGTGACACTTGTAACTAAATAATATCGATTTCATATTTTCGTCATATTTCGTTAATTTCTAATTTTTAACTCAAAATCGTATTTTTATACTATAATCGAGATTTGTATACTCGTTCAATAAATTAATTTTCGTTTTACGATTTATACTAATAAATGAGAAAATAGTCGATTTAGTTTTAAATATATTTTTAGTCGAGACTATTTTCACTAATTATTTCCGATTAACTATTTTTATTAAACTCCGTATTATTTATTAATAAAAGCTATTTATTAAAAATAATTTGAAATCTTTGTAACTCTCATTTTATTTATAAAACTCGTTGATTCAATTAATTTTGATATCGTTTTTCCTAAAACATCTCTTTTCAAAAATTTATAGTTTTAACTCGATTTTCTAATTATTTGTAAAATACTATATATTGACTTATTATATTTTACTTATATTTTTGAGTAACGAATTTAGAAATATATTAAAGTTACGATAACGACGATAACAATAAAATGTTAATTTTGTTAGAAATGCTATTTTTATATTTCACTTATTTTAATAATTTACGAACTTTCTATAACAATATTTCTATTTTACGTAAGTTTCGAAAATTAGTAATTTTCCATTTCTAGAAAGTTTCACTTTTATATAAATTGTTTATTCTTTTTATCTTCATATTATATACGATGATTATTTATTTTCAATAACGATAATGGCTGTTATGGAGTTATGGAATAAAGAGAAGTGTGGGGTTAGAGTAATATAGTCTGGGATGTACGTTTTTGCCATCAGCTATAAAGTCGGTGTGCCTATTTGGGGCACATTTGGTCGTTGAACTGGGCGTAGTTTCGCCCAGGAGAGTGTATGTGTTGACCTTAAGCTAGATATCGCATCGTGTTAGTCGCCGTTAGCTGAACTAGACATATTTTTTGTCTAGGAGGGGGGGGGCACTACTTAAACCAGGACCTCGCTGCACGCAGTCCTGTTATAGTTGAGTTGCCTAGTTAGAGACTGAATTCTGTTATGAGTTTAGTTTACAGTTCTCGAAACTAGTTTCCAGTATTATCCTAGTGAAAGTCTAGTCTTGTGCACACTAATCGGATTTCCATAACGCCATTTTTGAATATTTATATTATCGATTGATTTTGACTTGCAGGTTGACAAGTGCTTTAAGTTTCGTTGAAAACTTATTTTTTTATTATATCGATTTAATGTTTTCTGTTTTAAAGTATTTTGATATAATAATACTATTATTTTTCCATATGATATAATATGGCTGGAAGAACGTCCGTGTTGCTTCCCACTGACGTGGCTGTTATGTTTATAACATGACAGGTATTTGCTGCTGGGTTTTGGGTGTGAGCTAGCAAGTAGCGTAGATCCTACTCTTTCTTTATCTATGTAATTTATGGATTTGTATAAACCCGTTGGAAGATTTTCCTTTCAGACCTTTTGTAAAAAGAAGCCTTTGTATTGACTTACCATTTCTTTTATTAATAAGGTATAGTTTGTCAGTGTGTTTTAATCCCAACTCTACAGTATTTCCGCCACTGTATTGAGTTAGAATTTCTATGGGATTACAGTTGGTATCAGAGCATTGTTGCTCCCGACGCTTACACCTGGTTTTAGGAAAAATACTAGTAAATGATTTGAATATTAAAGAAATATTAGTGAGAGATGAGTAGAAACCAAAATAAAGACTTAAATATATGTTCTTCTAACTCAATGACTAGCATTGAATATTTGTTTCTTTTATCGAGAAGAAGATGAATGAACAAGATGTTGGTAGAATGTTGCTCCAGATTGGGATAAGACCTGCTTATAACTCTAAACGCCTACTGACTCGAGTGGACAACTTGGTGCTCCAAGAAAGATACCGATTGTGATTTTTCAGCTCCGGTTCAGTTTCCTTAAGCTACAGGTTAGATGATCAAGAGTAGATTCCTGTTCCGTGATGTTGCAGTAAATCCACTGGAGCGACCCAAGACTTGCGTGCTCGTTCCTCTGCAAGAAGATGAAGTAATCCATTTAGTACCCTCGTGAACTCTGGAGGTCCGATGATTCTCCTCTCGTTTTAAATCTTAGTTATATGATCATCGATTCTTTTCTTTCTTCCTCTGCTCCTTCCAATTCATTTTTTTTATATTCTCATCTTCATTCGCTTGGTGAATCCTCGTTCTATTCTTCTATTCTACCATATTTCCTCTTGAGATTCTTTGGTGTGACCGAATTCCGTCACGGTGAACCCCGTATTATAAATGTTTGAGGTTTAGTAAACCATTTTTGGAGATTTTACTTTTAGCCCTTTTGTAAAAAGAGGTCTTTGTATTGACTTAACATTTCTTTTAACAAGATATAGTTTGTCAGTGTGTTTTAATCCCAATTCTACAGTGTTTCCGCCACTGTATTGCGTTAGAATTTCTAGGGAATTTCTAGGGGATTTCCTTTAATATTTTCGAAAAAATTCGTATGTCTAAAGCTTTTGTTTTATTGTTGTTAGACTTTAAATCTATTACCGAAAATGTTTGTCGACTGATTCGATTCTTATTTACTAACTACAAAACTTGATTTCTCAAAAAATTTGTTTGTTTGGTCTTAAAACAAAGTATTGTTGAATTTCTTAATTAAAACGCTTTACTGTTGTTTTGAAAATATGTAAGTACTCTTCCCCCTCGAGTTCGTCAACAAATATTATTTATCGTCATTATTTTATAAAATAATTCTTAACTTGCAACTTTATTAATTTAAATGATTTAAACTTTGGGAATTGAGCCCAACTCTTCCTGAAATAAATTTTGTCTTTGATTTCGATTTCATATCATGTTTGAAGTTGTACTTTTTCTTTTAAACCGAGATTGTGATGCGAGTTAAGCATTCTCATTTTGTTCAAATGACATAACCTTGTTTTCCATTTTATTATTATATTTTTGATAGTTTCGAGGACGAAACTTCTTTTTAGTGGGGAAGATTGTAACACCCCCGATTTTTATAAATTTAAATTAAATTAAAATTTTGTTCGTATTTTATTTTTACGATTTAACTCGTAATTCTTAAAATTATTATAAAACGAATTCTTCGTTTAATCGTTTCAAACTGCTAAAAGTTCTGTTTGTCTCGGAGATTCTTCTTATATTTAAAACATATTTTTATTTTTATTTCGATTCATTTTATACATTTAATTTAATTCTTAACGAAACTCTATTTCGACGATTTAAATTCTAAATTCTTTTATTTATTTATTTATATTTAAGCTCGAATTTCTATTTTCAACTCGAAGTTCATTTATACTAAGTTTCATCAAAACATTTATTACATTTTCTCGAGAAATCAATTTAATTCGCTTTATCGAAAAATTTATTATTTATCGGGAAACATTATTTCATCGTCTATTTATTTCTATAAGCTTCGTTTTCGTATCGAATACTTTATTTACTCATTTTATTTGACGGCCCGATTATTTGTTAATCTTATTGACTCTTTTAGTTTAATTCGTGAGTCAGTCAACTTATCGTTATGGAACCCGATTCATTTATTTGACCCGTATACATCGTATACGTATCATCTCGGAAACCGTACACTTTTTGATGAATTGCACTCATCCCACTTGTGATTAACGTGTTCCCTTTATCTATTGGTTTCAATGCATATCACTTTGATTTCTTCATTCAACCCACCGCCTCATACATCCCTCATTCATCTCCCCGTTTTTTTTTAAACCTTACCAGCCCCTCTGGTTCCACCGTCTCAATTCTTCATTCATTTCCTCAACCTGCGTTCTCTTCTCTTCATCCTATTCATCTCCTTCAACTGCCTTTATCACCCTTGAACATCTCCATTTTTCGTCCTTCTTCTTCTACTGCGTTCGTTTTCAGTTGTTGCTGCGCTGCTTCGTTTGCTGCTGCTGCTAGAATGCCGTTGTTGCTGCTACGCTTGTGTTGCTTCTTCTACGCACGCGCCTACTGCTGCTACGCTCCTGCGTTATTGATCCGCTACTGTTGTTGTTCTTGCTGCATTTCTGTTTCTGTTCGTCATTGTTGGTTCGTGTTCCTGTTTTCTTCTCATTCTCTGTTCTGTCTGCTGCTGGTTTCATCGATTGTTCTGCTGCTGCGATGTGCGTTTTGCTGCTACTGTCACGTGTTGTTGCATTGTTGTTGTTGTATGCTGCTGTTTGTTCCTTCTTCATCTTCTCCATTCTTCCTCTTCTTTTCCTCCTCGTTTCTTCTGCGTTTGTTGTTGTCGTTGTGGTCGACATTGTTGTTGTTCATTCTGCGCTACTAGTGTAACACCCCCATTTACCCAGGAGCCTTACCAAGACATTTCCGAGTAAATAGAGATGTTACCATCTCGGTTTCCCGAGGTAGTAGCTCATTACAATACAATACGGAAGGCCAACCAATCATCAAATTTAAACATTACAACTCGTTAACTATTACAACTCTAGTTATACAGCGGAAGCAATACAATCTATATAAACAGGAATGCCTACGCATTAACCCGTACTACGACCAGGATCATTATCGCGTTCATCCCAATCCCGTACAAGCATCCCCGCATCCAAACACATCATGATGTACATAACCTGTATTATAGACTGCTCCCCAGTTGATCGAAAATATCAATTGGATCATCACAGGCCCCCAATAAAAATAGGGTGACAATATAGACAGAGAAAACGGTTAGAACATGCTAACATTATAATACAGATACATAATATAAAACATCCAGTCTCAACCGTCTCAGTACCATCATCGGTACAATAATATCATCTCCATATTCTCAGTATTTCACGGTACCAATAATTTCCACTATACTACTCGATAGGCTACAAGCCCACCATGATTCCGCTATACTACTCAATGGGCCTCCCGGCCAGGATTTCGCTACACTACTCATTGGACTTCCCGGTCAGGATTTCGCTACACTACTCAATGGACCTCCCGGTCAGGATTTCGCTACACTACTCAATGGGCCTCCCGGCCAGGATTTCGCTACGCTACTCAATCTCATCCATATCAATATCATATCATAAATACATAACTCGCGCGACATTATAATATTAACATATTCCAAGTAAGGAAAAACCTTACCTAGTCAGCAATTAACCACAGCATCGGTAGCACAGTTCACCACAGAAACTCTATGAAATCCGATCCTAATAAAATATTATATATTTAAATTAGTATTGATCCTATCGAAATTAAACAACGAAATAAAATTTGACACTGTCACAACATTTCACTATGTACTCGATACCGCTCTCGATTAAGTACACCCCAAAAACAATGTTTGCTTGACACCTAATTCTAATCAAATAGTAGCATTACAACTCCTAATAATAACGTGTACCACGTATATCATGCTCACAATCTCTCAACTTACACCGATGTCATCCTCTACCCTCCCTTGTTACTCCGTCCAACAGCCACAATTAACAGCATCTCGAAAACATTACGACAACCTCGACACGGCAGCAATGCACGACACATAAACAGCCCCACGACTAAAACCGTGCATACAAACTATTACACTATGATAAACCAATCCTAACACATCGACTTACGACACAACTCCATAGAAATACGATCGTAATCGTTGACGCTGTTCAATGATCAGATAACAATGGTGAATAAGGCATACCTAATGCTTATATAGACATGTTAGATTGTCGAGAACCCTCCAAGCCCGACTCATCTTGCTTGCCATGGTTATGGAAGTAAAGGTTGAAGGGTTTTTAAGGAGATGATGGCGTGCGTCGATGGTGGAGGCTGCGCATAATAAAACGGTTGAATGAAGGATGTGGGGTTTTAAGGGGTAATACGTAACCCTTTGTTTTTAACTTACTCCACTTACCTATTATTAATTAATATATAATATCTTATATTATTATTACTATATCATCACTATTATTATTATATTGCTATTATAATCATTGAGGTTTGAATAGGTTGGCTCGGGAACATGTTATACGTTATACGGATACCAATATTAGGAATAGGTATTATAAGAGTATTAATAATAACGGGTTATTACAATCTACCCTCCTTATAAGGAACTTCGTCCCGAAGTTCACCACTCACCTAACGTAACAAAACATCCCCAATCTCGTCATGGACGATCACCTCTGCTAATATGATAGATCATTGTAACTAACATCATCTAGAGTAAGCGAACTGAGGTATTACAATCTACCCTCCTTATAAGGAACTTCGTCCCGAAGTTCAGGATCCAACCAATAACGACACCTTTCGACTAACTACTCCTCGCAATATTCACACTTAATTAGTCGAATACATCACCTGACTCATCCACACGCACAATATCGCTTGATCATTTCAAAATTTCTATTTCTTTTGGCATCATGCCTAACGCAACTGTTCTTTCATCTTTCATCTAGACTTCCCAACTCACTCACCCCTCAACTGGTCGCGAGGGGTTATATCCCCGCATTCATCCACATTTTACCACATAATTTCTCTTTTTAATAAAAACTGCAGACATCATCACCAAGATTGTTATCATGGTTCGACATAAGTACCAACATATTACCTGCATACTCATTCTGATATGTCACATTTCACGATTATTAGTACCACTATGTTTATACTCGTCATACTTTTCTTGACTCACTTTACGCGCAGGTATGTTACATCTAACACACTTATAACTTTACATAATTGTGTGGACCCTCAGTCCGGGACCATCTTGCATATATGGGCACCATGATTATTACGCAACTAATTCAATTAGATCACACAAATACAGTTTGCCCACGCTCAACAACTGATACCCTGTGACATTCTACTTTACTTCACGGGCTCGAGATTGTGATGTTACTACCCTATATTAATTATAACATGACTTTCCAACATTGAAACATATGTGATGACACGACACATTTATAGTAGATATACCTTGGACCCCTTACTATTCTTTATTCCAGGTCCTCGTATAATCACTGTACCTATTATCCTTCTTTAATGGATCTTAAGATCATGATTCCTTTTCCATCCTGTAGGTATTATTACTCATATTTATATCGTTAGACTCATCAACCACCACTATCGTGACATTCTATCAAGGGATTTAAACAACATTGTATCCTCATGATATCTCCTCATTATATCTCCCAACTTGGTTTTATTCTTAAGACATGTACTCCCAATCTACCTTATATTAACTCGTTGACATAGTTCCATCTTTAACATGTTGGGACTCACATGCACACATATGTACTGAGAAAATGCATAAACGGGCAATATAATCATCATAGCAAGGCAACAACACAACTAAACACTCCTAGATGACCGCATTAACAATTTCAGACCTTGAGACAATTAATAGGTGACATTTATAATTCCTCGGGACTCCAACAACTGATCAAGTAGCTCATCAGGTCTTAGGTTCACATAAGTTTTAAATTAAATACTAACATATAACTTAAAACAAACATCCATTCCGAAGACATCATGAAACATTCAGTCATCTTGCCATACGTCACTCATTGACTGGTAATTAAGACGGAAATGATCACGGATATACAGGAGCAGTTAAGATTGATATTTTAATGACTTATCAGATATGTCCAAATTCTTTACATCTATTACAACCAAAATCTGAAATATGACATTTTGTTTACTTAGATGCAGGCAGAGTACTTGGTCTGTAGTTGAACGACTCGACCTTACTTGATTTCTCATTGAAAAGACTCCCACTTTTGGATACATGTGCCGATGTTCTTTATCACATAAGCGACTTATGACCACGACAAGTTTATCAAACAACACCACATTTGATCCATAAGATCTACGTTAAGACCATTATGCAACATGAACAAGTATGACCTCTCGTGACACGAATTTATCCCGAATTCATCATTAACATATAAGTCTAACTCTATTACACCATACAATAAGGTAGACACTTTCACATGAGTGCATTGACGTGAATAAGGCGAAACACTGATTATTAAACGGATTTATACGCATTTTCAGAACATTGCAGCCATGATAGAAAATCATAATTAAATCTTCGTAACATAAAAATTGTAAAACCAATTGGGCTAGGTTCAAAAGACAGTCCCCTACAACTTTCCAGTTAAAACCATTTTCAAATTCTCAACGTAACCAAGATTTGTAGAATCATTTTCATTAGCTGGCAAATTTTGACCTCGAAAAGGTTTCGAATGATAAAACGAGTTACAAGACATATTTTTGAGCAACAACAGGTTCGAACATTATACAGACTCTTTAAATTGATATCAATAAAACTTTCAAATCTCTAAGTAAGGTTTATAATGAAAAACTCGACTGCGAGTAAATTTGCAAGCAAGTTTGACCCTTGTCACGATTAATTTATTCTGGTTGAAGTACTTGGCTTCAATCACAAAATTTTTACAGGGAGGGACTAGACAGAAAATAAACTTTAGTCTTTTTTTTTTTTTTAAACGAGTTTCAAATCATATTTTCAAACAAACCAAGTTTCAACGTTATCCGAAATCTTCAAAGTGGCATCGGTAAAAGTTCATAATGATAATTTCATCTCCAAGTAAAGTTTGTAATGAAAGACTTGACCACTAGCAACTAGGTTGAAGTACTTGGATTTAGTTCCCAAAATTTTACACTGAATAATTAGACTTAAAATAAACGTGAGTCTCTTTTCAAACTTTTGTGAAATAGGCTCTGTAATAAATAGGTGGAACAATTCGGTAACATATCATCACGTTAAGAAAGGTGTTTCAAGTTGTTCTGACCTTATCTTGACACGGTCAGCAAACATGTTTGTTTATGCCATCCAAACAGAACTTAGCAAACATATTATTAAGGTTACATGAAATGTTGTAAATGTGTATGTCATTAATTCAACACGTTTTTTTTTTTTTTTTTTTTTGTAAATACTCATTTAAACCACCAAGATTAGAAATCAACAACAAATTATGTTTCGGAACCTATCAAATTGACAAGCTAAGGAAGCATATAAACTCGAAAGGAAACACAAATGTTCAAGTGTCTTTGACAGACAGAAATTCCCATCATCAATGAATAAGATACCATGGATATAACGTTTTTTAACAACACGTTTTACTCAAATGCAATTAATAAACATGATTCGATTTCACACTTTATCTTGTCAATCAGGGTGAACTAGAAATGACACATTTATATATACATTGTTGCTCCCCATACTACAAACAGATCGACATAATTCCAGATATCGCATACGCTTTCAAGGAATGATTAATATACAAGTTCATTTACGCCATTACAAGAGAAGGAAGGGGATCAATAAGGACACCAATTAGATCGATATAAATCAAGCAAGTCACATTAACTCAAAATGGAACTCAAGTATTTTACATTGTTCGACTATTATTCTCATTAACTCGTACTTGACTCACATGCGACAAAGCTCCATTAATGCGCCACAACACATTAAACTTCTGCCTATCGATCCTAGTTAACATGAAGAGAACTTGTACATTACATTGGCAAGGAAACATATAATACTCCAAATAGAATGCAATTATACAGGTACTTTTGAATAACATTCACATTACGACATACTTAAACCATGTAAGTTATCGACCCTCTTGAGAAATTACGATGCACATACCATCACTAGGTATCAAACGGCTTTACAGTAACGTGAGATGACAACAGTATATTATTTCTATTAGATAGACACAGATTACCGCCCACTCGACTAATTAACTCGTTTATCGCTTACTAACAACCCTGGCTATGACTGTTCTCCCACTCGAGGGTGATCGACTCCATCCCAATTCGACCTTACGTATCCTAACATATAACTCATACGACATCGTACAAACTACTATACCATGCTATCAGCGTAACTACATATTAAAAACACGCCACCTTATACAGGTAAAAGCATCATATGAGTCAAACAACGCAACCAAACATCATAAGCAATCATCACAACATCCATAGCATCACAACGTATCCCACCTATTGTACCCCATCTCATTTCTCACACGTGGTTACCGGGTCAAAACCAAAAGGACCGGGGTTGGTATAAGGACGTCTCCTCAACCAGAGATTTTAAGTGGGCTCCTAATGGTTTATTACCGGGGTTCATTTTATTTTTCCTAGGTTCATTTATTTTAGGCTCCAAGATCGTTCGCTCTGATACCACTTTGTAACACCCCCATTTACCCAGGAGCCTTACCAAGACATTTCCGAGTAAATAGAGATGTTACCATCTCGGTTTCCCGAGGTAGTAGCTCATTACAATACAATACGGAAGGCCAACCAATCATCTAATTTAAACATTACAACTCGTTAACTATTAAAACTCTAGTTATACAGCGGAAGCTATACAATCTATATAAACAGGAATGCCTACGCATTAACCCGTACTACGACCAGGATCATTATCGCGTTCATCCCAATCCCGTACAAGCATCCCCGCATCCAAACACATCATGATGTACATAACCTGTATTATAGACTGCTCCCCAGTTGATCGAAAATATCAATTGGATCATCACAGGCCCCCAATAAAAATAGGGTGACAATATAGACAGAGAAAACGGTTAGAACATGCTAACATTATAATACAGATACATAATATAAAACATCCAGTCTCAGTACCATCATCGGTACAATAATATCATCTCCATATTCTCAGTATTTCACGGTACCAATAATTTCCACTATACTACTCGATAGGCTACAAGCCCACCATGATTCCGCTATACTACTCAATGGGCCTCCCGGCCAGGATTTCGCTACACTACTCATTGGACTTCCCGGTCAGGATTTCGCTACACTACTCAATGGACCTCCCGGTCAGGATTTCGCTACACTACTCAATGGGCCTCCCGGCCAGGATTTCGCTATGCTACTCAATCTCATCCATATCAATATCATATCATAAATACATAACTCGCGCGACATTATAATATTAACATATTCCAAGTAAGGAAAAACCTTACCTAGTCAGCAATTAACCACAGCATCGGTAGCACAGTTCACCACAGAAACTCTATGAAATCCGATCCTAATAAAATATTATATATTTAAATTAGTATTGATCCTATCGAAATTAAACAACGAAATAAAATTTGACACTGTCACAACATTTCACTATGTACTCGATACCGCTCTCGATTAAGTACACCCCAAAAACAATGTTTGCTTGACACCTAATTCTAATCAAATAGTAGCATTACAACTCCTAATAATAACGTGTACCACGTATATCATGCTCACAATCTCTCACCTTACACCGATGTCATCCTCTACCCTCCCTTGTTACTCCGTCCAACAGCCACAATTAACAGCATCTCGAAAACATTACGACAACCTCGACACGACAGCAATGCACGACACATAAACAGCCCCACGACTAAAACCGTGCATACAAACTATTACACTATGATAAACCAATCCTAACACATCGACTTACGACACAACTCCATAGAAATACGATCGTAATCGTTGACGCTGTTCAATGATCAGATAACAATGGTGAATAAGGCATACCTAATGCTTATATAGACATGTTAGATTGTCGAGAACCCTCCAAGCCCGACTCATCTTGCTTGCCATGGTTATGGAAGTAAAGGTTGAAGGGTTTTTAAGGAGATGATGGCGTGCGTCGATGGTGGAGGCTGCGCATAATAAAACGGTTGAATGAAGGATGTGGGGTTTTAAGGGGTAATACGTAACCCTTTGTTTTTAACTTACTCCACTTACCTATTATTAATTAATATATAATATCTTATATTATTATTACTATATCATCACTATTATTATTATATTGCTATTATAATCATTGAGGTTTGAATAGGTTGGCTCGGGAACATGTTATACGTTATACGGATACCAATATTAGGAATAGGTATTATAAGTATTAATAATAACGGGTTATTACAACTAGTTTCGTCGGATTTCGAGGTTGTTGTTTGTACTACTGCCTGCTGCTGCGTGTTATTGCATCTGTTTTGTTTCTGTGGTCCTTCTTTTCTTCTTCCTCTACTGTTTTCGTATAGTGCTTCTACTGTGAGCTCTTGTTTCGTGCCGTTCTCGTTTTATTCGGAGTCGTGTTCCCTTCTTTTCTTCGTTCTCTTCTTTCCCTTCTCCGTATTCTCATTATCCAAATCTCGTTCTTTTTCATTTCGTGAAGGCCTCGGAATTTTATTGAATCGGCTTTCTAGTCTAAGGTTCGAGCTTGGTCTAATCGAGAAAGGCAAGTACGTGATCGCTCGATTATCGGCTCCAGGTAACTTTAGGACGTTACTCGATTTTATATCGTATGTTTGAGTAGTAGTATGTAGTAAATATTTTAACTTCGATTTTCTAATTTTAGCTATTTGTTATCGCTAATTATATTAATTTTAAATCATATTTATAAATATTTTACAAGTTTTCATTATCGTTTTATAAATCGTTAGTAATTTTATAATTAATGATCGTTATAATATTTTGTTGGTTATCGTGACACTTGTAACTAGGGGTGAGCAAAAATATACGATACGGTTTTATTATACGTATACGATACGATATACGCTTTCAATTATACGAATTTTCGGATATCCGATACGAATAACCGGATATACGATACGGTTTTCCTTAAAACCGTAGCGGATATGTATCAGGGAAAATAGAAACCGTATATCCGGTTTCCGATCCGGTTTTTTAAAAACAATAAAAAATATGAAAAATGTAATCCTAATATGAATTATACAATAAAGAATTCAAAACTCACCAATTATTTTCAAAGGTAAAAAACAAAATTATTAGTAAATTTATGATATTATGTATTGAAACGTAATATTTTGTTAGAATAATTGTACCGTAAGACATATATACCATTTTTTTGAGTTTTTTTTTAATGTATTTTATTATATCAATTTATATAAAACGTAACGTTGTTTAAAATGAATTAATTACTCATAATTAAAAATGAAAAAACTATTAAAAAAAAAGTAAAATAGAAGAAAAATATAAAACCGGATACCGGATATCCAAAAACCGGATATCCGAAAAAACCGGATATCCGGAAACCGTATATCCGGAAACAACCGGATCGGATACGGATCGGAATTTTTTGGATTTTTAAAATCGGATATCCGATACGGTTTACAAAACCGGATCGGATATCCGGTTTTGCTCACCCCTACTTGTAACTAAATAATATCGATTTCATATTTTCGTCATATTTCGTTAATTTCTAATTTTTAACTCAAAATCGTATTTTTATACTATAATCGAGATTTGTATACTCGTTCAATAAATTAATTTTCGTTTTACGATTTATACTAATAAATGAGAAAATAGTCGATTTAGTTTTAAATATATTTTTAGTCGAGACTATTTTCACTAATTATTTCCGATTAACTATTTTTATTAAAATCCGTATTATTTATTAATAAAAGCTACTCCCTCCGTCCCTAAAAGATTGTCCCATTTGCCTATTATATGTGAGGAGTATTTAATGAAATGTGACAATCTTTGTGGGACGGAGGTAGTATTTATTAAAAATAATTTGAAATCTTTGTAACTCTCATTTTATTTATAAAACTCGTTGATTCAATTAATTTTGATATCGTTTTTCCTAAAACATATCTTTTCAAAAATTTATAGTTTTAACTCGATTTTCTAATTATTTGTACAATACTATATATTGACTTATTATATTTTACTTATATTTTTGAGTAACGAATTTAGAAATATATTAAAGTTACGATAACGACGATAACAATAAAATGTTAATTTTGTTAGAAATGCTATTTTTATATTTCACTTATTTTAATAATTTACGAACTTTCTATAACAATATTTCTATTTTAAGTAAGTTTCGAAAATTAGTAATTTTCCATTTCTAGAAAGTTGCACTTTTATATAAATTGTTTATTCTTTTTATCTTCATATTATATACGATGATTATTTATTTTCAATATCGATAATGGCTGTTATGGAGTTATGGAATAAAGAGAAGTGTGGGGTTAGAGTAATATAGTCTGGGATGTACGTTTTTGCCATTAGCTATAAAGCCGGTGTGCCTATTTGGGGCACATTTGGTCGTTGAACTGGGCGTAGTTTCGCCCAGGAGAGTGTATGTGTTGACCTTAAGCTAGATATCGCATCGTGTTAGTCGCCGTTAGCTGAACTAGACATATTTTTTGTCTAGGAGGGGTGTGCACTACTTAAACCAGGACCTCGCTGCACGCAGTCCTGTTATAGTTGAGTTGCCTAGTTAGAGACTGAATTCTGTTATGAGTTAAGTTTACAGTTCTCGAAACTAGTTTCCAGTATTATCCTAGTGAAAGTCTAGTCTTGTGCACACTGATCGGATTTCCATAACGCCATTTTTGAATATTTATATTATCTATTGATTTTGACTTGCTGGTTGACAAGTGCTTTAAGTTTCGTTGAAAACTTATTTTTTTATTATATCGATTTAATGTTTTCTGTTTTAAAGTATTTTGATATAATAATACTATTATTTTTTCCATATGATATAATATGGCTGGGAGAACGTCCGTGTTGCTTCCCACTGACGTGGCTGTTATGTATATAACATGACAGGTATTTGCTGCTGGGTTTTGGGTGTGAGCTAGCAAGTAGCATAGATCCTACTCTTTCTTTATCTATGTAATTTATGGATTTGTATAAACCCGTTGGAAGATTTTCCTTTCAGCCCTTTTGTAAAAAGAGGCCTTTGTATTGACTTACCATTTCTTTTATTAATAAGGTATAGTTTGTCGGTGTGTTTTAATCCCAACTCTACAGTGTTTCCGCCACTGTATTGCGTTAGAATTTCTATGGGATTACAGTTGGTATCAGAGCATTGTTGCTCCCGACGCTTACACCTGGTTTTAGGAAAAATACTAGTAAATGATTTGAATATTAAAGAAATATTAGTGAGAGATGGGTAGAAACCAAAATAAAGACTTAACTTTAGGTTTATATGTTCTTGTAACTCAATGACTAGCATTGAATATTTGTTTCTTTTATCGAGAAGAAGATGAATGAACAAGATGTTGGTAGAATGTTGCTCCAGATTGGGATAAGACCTGCTTAGAACTATCAACGCCTACTGACTCGAGTGGACAACTTGGTGCTCCAAGAAAGATACCGATGGTGATTTTTCAGCTCCGGTTCAGTTTGCTTAAGCTACAGGTTAGATGATCAAGAGTAGATTCCTGTTCCGTGATGTTGCAGTAAATCCACTGGGGCGACCCAAGAATTGCGTGCTCGTTCCTCTACAAGAAGATGAAGTAATCCATTTAGTACCCTCGTGAACTCTGGAGGTCCGATGATTCTCCTCTCGTTTTAAATCTTAGTTATATGATCATCGATTCTTTTCTTTCTTCCTCTGCTCCTTCCAATTCATTTTTTTTATATTCTCATCTTCATTCGCTTGGTGAATCCTCGTTCTATTCTTCTATTCTACCATATTCCTCTTGAGATTCTTTGGTGTGACCGAATTCCGTCATGGTGAACCCCGTATTATAAATGTTTGAGGTTTAGTAAACTCTTTTTGGAAATTTTACTTTTAGCTCTTTTGTAAAAAGAGGTCTTTGTATTGACTTAACATTTCTTTTAACAAGATATAGTTTGTCAGTGTGTTTTAATCCCAATTCTACAGTGTTTCCGCCACTGTATTGCGTTAGAATTTCTAGGGAATTTCTAGAGGATTTCCTTTAATATTTTCGAAAAAATTTGTATGTCTAAAGTTTTTGTTTTATTGTTGTTAGACTTTAAATCTATTACCGAAAATGTTTTTCGACTGATTCGATTCTTATTTACTAACTACAAAACTTGATTTTTCAAAAAATTTGTATGTTTGGTCTTAAAACAAAGTATTGTTGAATTTCTTAATTAAAACGCTTTACTGTTGTTTTGAAAATATGTAAGTACTCTTCCCCCTCGAGTTCGTCTACAAATATTATTTATCGTCATTATTTTATAAAATAATTCTTAACTTGCAACTTTATTAATTTAAATGATTTAAACTTTGGGAATTGAGCCCAACTCTTCCTGAAATAAATTTTGTCTTTGATTTCGATTTCATATCATGTTTGAAGTTGTACTTTTTCTTTTAAACCGAGATTGTGATCCGAGTTAAGCATTCTCATTTTGTTCAAATGACATAACCTTGTTTTCCATTTTATTATTATATTTTTGATAGTTTCGAGGACGAAACTTCTTTTTAGTGGGGAAGATTGTAACACCCCCGATTTTTATAAATTTAAAATAAATTAAAATTTTGTTCGTATTTTATTTTTACGATTTAACTCGTAATTCTTAAAATTATTATAAAACGAATTCTTCGTTTAATCGTTTCAAACTGCTAAAATTCTGTTTGTCTCGGAGACTCTTCTTATATTTAAAACATATTTTTATTTTTATTTCGATTCATTTTATACATTTAATTTAATTCATATCGAAACTCTATTTCGACGATTTAAATTCTAAATTCTTTTATTTATTTATTTATATTTAAGCTCGAATTTCTATTTTCGACTCGAAGTTCATTTATACTAAGTTTCGTCAAAACATTTATTACATTTTCTCGAGAAATCAATTTAATTCACTTTATCGAAAAATTTATTATTTATCGGGAAATATTATTTCATCGTCTATTTATTTCTATAAGCTTCGTTTTCGTATCGAATACTTTATTTACTCATTTTATTTGACGGCCCGATTATTTGTTAATCTTATTGACTCTTTTAGTTTAATTCGTGAGTCAGTCAACTTATCGTTACGGAACCCGATTCATTTATTTGACCCGTATACATCGAATACGTATCATCTCGGAAACCGTACACTTTTTGATGAATTGCACTCATCCCACTTGTGATTAACGTGTTCCCTTTATCTATTGGTTTCAATGCATATCACTTTGACTTCCCTCATTCAACCCACCGCTTCATACATCCCTCATTCATCTCCCCTTTTTTTTTCAAACCTTACCAGCCCCTCTGGTTCCATTGTCTCAATTCTTCATTCATTTCCTCAACCTGCGTTCTCTTCTCTTCATACTATTCATCTCCTTCAACTGCCTTTATCACCCTTCAGCATCTCCATTTTTCGTCCTTCTTCTTCTACTGCGTTCGTTTTCAGCTGTTGCTACGCTGCTTCGTTTGCTGCTGCTGCTAGACTGTCGTTGTTGCTGCTACGCTGGTGTTGCTTCTTCTACGCACGCGCCTACTGCTGCTACGCTCCTGCGTTATTGATCCGCTACTGTTGTTGTTCTTGCTGCATTTGTGTTTCTGTTCGTCGTTGTTGGTTCGTGTTCCTATTTTCTTCTCATTCTCCGTTCTGTCTGCTGCTGGTTTCATCGATTGTTCTGCTGCTGCGATGTGCGTTTCGCTGCTACTGTCACGTGTTGTTGCTGTTGTATGCTGTGTTTGTTCCTTCTTCATCTTCTCCATTCTTCCTCTTCTTTTTCTCCTCGTTTCTTCTGCGTTTGTTGTTGTCGTTGTGGTCAACATTGCTGTTGTTCATTCTGCGCAACTAGTTTCGTCGGATTTCGAGGTTGTTGTTTGTGCTACTGCCTGCTGATGCGTGTTATTGCATCTGTTTTTTTTCTGCGGTCCTTCTTTTCTTCTTCCTCTACTGTTTTCGTATAGTGCTTCTACTGTGCGCTCTTGTTTTGTGCCGTTCTCGTCCTCGTCGTCATGTTGTAATTACTCTTTTCGATTAATCCTTTATTCTTCTTTACTCTTTCATTGTCGCTACTACTGTTGTGCTGTTGTGCGTAACGTGCTGTCGTTTTTGTTGTCGTTCGATTTCTGTTCTTCTAGTTGTCCTTTCGTCGAGATTCCCACTGTTGTTTGTCAGCCCTCTTCATCCTATGTTTTTTTTCTTCTTCTTATTTACCGTGGTTCTCGTTTTATTCGGAGTCGTGTTCCCTTCTTTTCCTCGTTCTCTTCTTTCCCTTCTCCGTATTCTCATTATCCAAATCTCGTTCTTTTTCATTTCGTGAAGGCCTCGGAATTTTATTGAATCGGCTTTCTAGTCTAAGGTTCGAGCTTGGTCTAATCGGGAAAGGCAAGTACGTCACTACTAGAATAAACTTAAAAGAAATCATTAATAAGTAACCATTTAAGTATAATCAATGGTCTCTTTGGTTAAAGAGATCAATTATCCCAAATAAGTGCTCTCTTATCTCCTAACAAATACACCATTTTTCAAAAAAATTATTTCTACGCAAATTCAATGTAATACAAAGACACCATTTTTCTAAGAAAAGATTTCTAACCAAATCCTATCTAAGAAACCATTTTTCCAAGTACATGATTTCCAAGTACAAAGAAACCATTTTTTTAACCAAATGATTGCAAATCAACTCAATATTTTTTTTTCTTATTTCCCAAATAATTCTTAAATTAACTAACGTCATATTCTCCTCCACTCTTCTCCAGTTTTTACAATCCCTTCCTCTGCTCTCGACTCCCACCTCCTCTCTCTTCTCCCGACTCTCCCTCACCTCCGCCGCCCTCGTCGTCAATCCTAAACTCTTCCTCGCCAACGTCGCCCTCTCCGCCTCCGTCCTCCTCCCGGGCTTTGATCCCTTCAGACCGGGCTGTCGCTCTACATGTACGCGTTCGTTCCTGAGGGATGTCATAAGCTTCTAACGTTGTTGGCGGTGTGATCTCGAGGATTCTAAGGTTCGTGCCGTTGCGATTCTTGATCTTATGTTTGTGGTTTATGTTGTTGTTGTTGTTGTTATGGTTGTTATGTTCGCGGTTTATGCGGTTGTTTCTAAGGTGACAGGGGTTTCTACGAGGCGGTTCAGATCGTATGAGGCGTTGCCTAATGTTGTAGTCGATGCTCGTCCTACTCATGTTCATCCTACTCGTATGAGGCGTTGCCTACGAGGCTTGAGAATTGATCGATTGATTGCATTTTGCTTCAGGTTAGGTCTGATTAGCTACACTTTTAATCATTTTTTTTGATGCATTATTTGGTAATTGACTTTTGAATTGTAACGATAATCTAATTAGGGATCATATTTGTAGACACCCGCATTTTGACTGCCAGGTGTCTATGGTAGTTTCCAAAAATCACCCGATGATGATCGGACGCTAACACGTCTCTATGCGCTCGGATACGGGCTCAAATCCATTAATCGCTGGCTAACACACTTATGGAGTACAAATCTCACAAAATCAACCTCGAATCCAGGCCCAGTGGATCATTCCGAGTGAAACAAGACTAATTTGGGCCAAAATCGACACCGGAATTAAAACCGACTTTTCACGATTGGGTCAACCCCGGTCAAAGTCGTTTCCGAGACGCACAAAACAGCCATACAACCATCAAAAGTCCAAGTCAAATGCAAAACCCATCAAGCAATCAAAGTCAAGGTCAAGGTCCAAAATAAAGAGACCCGTGCGACCCATCTAGGCCACTCGATCGAGTGACTTATCCACTCGATCGAGTGGGCCTGCTTTGAGCCCGGCGGCTGGCATAACGGGCCACTCGACCGAGTTGGCCTCTTACTCGGTCGAGTGCCCTAAACCGGGTGCCCTAATCTTTTCTATATATACACCCCATACAACACCCCTTTACACAACTTTTTTTCACCTCTAAAAAAAACCCTAATCTTTTACAACCCTAGCAAGCTACACAACCCTAATCCGACGCATCTACAACAAACCCTAGAAAAACCCTAGGAAAACCGACTTTAGCAAACCCTAAACCTAGTTTTAGGAATTCAACCCGAGCCACCACAACTTAGCCTCCATACACCTCGAAGACTCCCGTGTTGTAGCCACGCTTACGAGCCTTAGTCCGAGACAGAAACATGTAGGTTGAGGGTGACAAACCTCCTTCTTCTTTCTCTTCTCTTTTCTCCGCTTTTTTTTCGTTTATTATTATTATTACGGTATTATTATTATTATTATTATTATTATTATTATTATTATTATTACGTTATTATTATTATTAATATTAATATTATTATTATTATGTTTGTTATCATTATTGCATCAAAATATTAAAATACTCATTGATTTGTGTCGAGTAAGAAGGATATCGGGATAAGAAAACACGAACATACAAGTGTACTGCACACAGCGTTGACGGTCGCTTATCCCGGTACCCCGATTATTTGATTATTGAGATGAGTCAACTTAAACAAGAATTCGTCCTTGTTTCTTGTCCTTATCATCTTTAATCTTGCATCCATCAATTTTCAAATCAATTTTAATAAGGGTCGAAACCCGTTGACACGGATCCGACCTCACAATCCCTAGGGATTTATTCGATGTCGGAGAAGTCGAGGGAATCAATTTTTTTATTTTATTTATTTAATCAAATAGTCAATTCTCCTAAATCACATAAAATCAGTTCAAAACGCAATTTCCGTTGAGGCTAAAATAATTATCAAAACAATTCGTTAGAATTATGATATTATTAAACGCAGAGGAAATTTAATAGTAACGACCTACTTAAGACGATTTTCGACATAAAACACGTTTTTTTACAAACGAATTTTAATTCGTACAGAGGGTACTCGACCGAGTGCCTAGCCCACTCGGTTGAGTGGCACCTCAAAATCAAGTCAGTATGCTAATCACGATCACCACTCGATCAAGTCTCACAGTGACTCGGTCGAGTGGCTATGTACTCGACCGAGTTGGTCAATAACTCGGCCGAGTACGGTCTTTGACGCAAAACAGAATCAATTTTTTAGGGTCCACTCGATCGAGTCCATCGACCACTCGATCGAGTGACCTCATAACGACTCAAATTACGAGTCTTACATTGTTCTATTTTCAAAACCCGATAGTATTTCTCGACTTAGGTCAACACGTGCATAATTAATCACATGTATACTATCTTTTCAAATCATGCATCCTCATATTTGCATCTTTTCAATTCAATTCAATATTCGCAAACCGTTATTATTCGTTATATCGCTATATCGTTACTAACGCGTTTTCTGTTTCTTTTGTCAATTTAATTATTATTCGTTTATTGTACTAAATGAACCCGCATGCTAAAATACAACTTGGACGTTAATTTTAGTTGCATTAAATTGACTTAGAAACCCTTTCAATTACATTCGCATGTTTAGGGAAAATAAATCTTTGCATATCATTTTCCCGTTTTACTAGCACGCGTATTAGAAAGTCATTCGAGTTCTTAGTAGAGGCCGCTAATGTGCGGGCGGGGTTGGGTGTCCTTTGTGGGCTTCCCAACACGTACCCTCACCCCTTACTCAGAACCTCGGTTTTCGGATGTCCAAAACCGTTGGCGAACGAGAGTCATTCAATATACGATTAACCGCTCAAGTCGGCATCTATATCGATATGCAAAGGGACGAGCCCAATAAACTCTGACATCGGAAATGGGCCGTATTTTGTATACGGCCCACTACGACATAGAGTGGGCTCGAACGGTTCCAAATAACCATAAAATTCGGTGGCGACTCCACATAGACCTAAATTTCAATTCGATCCTTCTCATATGGAGATTCATTCGCCTACCCAAACCCGCGCGTGGCCGCGTCGGGGTGGACCTATGTCATGTCCACAATTTGGCGACTCCGCTGGGGATTAACTGATGCGTGACTTACCATCGGCATCCTCAGGGTGAGACTCGAATAGAAATCGTTTGACAAATACAATACGCGTGTTAGTCCTACGGTTCATGCATAACCCATATTTTCCCGGGCCGGTACTCGCGACCGACGTCCCACTATACCGTCGATGTACTCCAATATGGATATGTTGAAAGGTGTCCATAGTCGATTCGAGTGGGTTTCGCGGCATGTTCTAAGATCAACTCGACTTAGGAAGTCCGTCCCGATCAACGTCTAGACTATGTACACTGGTATAGACCCCCTATAGACCGACCGAGACTTAGTATAGAGCATACATGGCGTCGTTATAATGCTTGTGTGACTATGTGCTACTTGGTTTCCGAGTCTTTTTCAAAAGTCATTTTTTAAAATATTGCATCTTTTTTCAAACTATTCAATTTCAAAACCCGGGGCACACACCGAATTTAGGACTTATGATTTTACTCAAAATAGCCTATTTTCTAGACGGTATGCTGCCCAGTTTAAAACTCGAACAAGCATTTCGAACTTTCAAAACCCGCGGCCCAATAACTTTTCGTTTTTTCGGAAGTTAGTCCCTCAAACCGAGTTTACTCGGTCCTTTTGCAAAATCAATCAATTTTCAAAAACCTTCCTCTTCTAGGACTTCCCGTATTTAGCAGTGTCGGGTCGTGTCTTAAGTTGTCAAGGTCCGTAGCGTGGAAACTCTGTCGATCTTACATCACGAGTTTCTTCCCCTTCCCAGTCCGCCTTATTAGACTAAGGCAAGGCCCACCTACGTAGGACAAACCCCTATATATGAGGGCCCGTCAGCACAATCGAGTCCATAAAGTCTGGGGATGTCTCACGTGAACCTTCCTTCGAACAGGACTAGGCCCACCCGCCGAATCCTAAGGAAGGCCCGCAGTTCACAAGTCACCCGTCTAGGTGTCTTTTCCGAGTCAGTTTCCTCTTTTAGTCTTGTTCGGGATGTAATTTCTACTTCAGGATTTTGGGCTAGTTTCTAATTACGTGGTGTTCTTACAGACAGGCCACCCGTAACCCGACACCAACGCAAGATGGACGAGTTGAAGGACGCACTAGCTAAGCTCGAGAGTCAATTAACCTCCATCCAGACTAACCAAGCAGCAATAGTCACCCGCCTAAGTGCCGTGGAAAAAGCGGCCCCAGTCGAAGGAGCTGAGCCCAATGGGCCCATGGCCGAGCTGGTCAGTATCGTTCGTAGGCTCGAGGAACAAGTTCACCTATCAACGAACAACTCGATCCATACCGAGAACGCTCGTATTTATTTGCCTTTGGATAACGAGCTACCTGCTAACCTCGACTTAACGGGACTTCCTATGTTTGAGGGTACTGAAGACCCGGTCCACCACATCCGGGCTTTCAAAGACTTCATGGCAGTCGAGGGGGTGAAGTCAACAATGTTCAAGCACCTATTCCCCTCCTCTCTGGAGAAACACCCCAAGGCCTGGTTCTACAGGCTCGACCCCAAGAAATACAAGACTTGGGACGATGTGGCGACCGAGTTTGCTCGGAATTACGCCGATAACACTGAAATCCAGACTACAATGCGTACTCTGGAGGTAATCGCCCAGGAGCCCAAGGAAGGGTTCACAAAATATCTGCAAAGATGGAGGGCCGAAAGTGTGAAGCTGGTCGACAAGCCCGGCGAAAAGGCCCTAGTAGAAGCCTTCGTCAAGAATCTACTCCCATCTTACCGGGTCCATCTCCGGTATGCTATTATCCCAAACTTTGCTGTCCTTACTGAAATGGGCACAAGGATCGAAGATGATCTAAGGTTAGAGAGCCTGACTAAGGCCTCTACCAAAGGCTATCAAGGGGCTAGTTCATCCACAAACAAGCCCACACCTGCAGCTGCGACCCGCAGCATCTTTGATGAGGTAAATTTGCTCGACACCTCATCCAAAAAGAATACACCAAATCGGGTATTCACAGATATAGGGACTACTTTACTTATGCCTTACAAAGGCTATCTTCAAAGGGTCTGATTCAACCAATAGGCCCAACTCCTGAGCCTCCAGCAGAGAAGAGGCCCAAGTATTACAATGCTCAAGCCTACTGTCAGTATCACCGGGGCAACGGACATGATACTGAAAAATGTTGGAAGTTAAAGCATTTAATCCAAGATCTTATTGAGAGCGGGAAAATCCCGTTGCCCGGAGACAAGCCGAGCAACAAAGACAACCCGTTCAGTGCCCACGCAATATTCACAGGGGAGGTAATCGATTGTTCTCACCTCATTTCTCCTTTTATCCCACAAATCAATGGGATATGGTTCGATGACGAGGACGACGTATACCTAGCCAAAGGGGAGGTTGTCCCTATTACCCTCGAAGAAGTGCGAAAAGCCAAATCCAAGGCTCTAGCCACCAACCACCTCGCCGCTACTGGGCGCGCCATCTCTACATCCGTCACTGAACCTGCCAGGACGGAACCAACCTCCGAGGAACCAAGCAATGACACGGCCTTGGTCCAAAAAATGAAGAGGGTTCGAGCTGACTTAACCATATGGCAACTAGTGGTTAGCTCACAGGCTCATCGGGAAGCACTGACTAAGGCTCTCGATGAAATCAAGGTCGACTCAGAAGCTACCCCCGCTGAAATGGTAGCCACCATCATGCCCTACCTCAAGGGCAAGTCCAAGAGCGAAGGCCCACTCATAACCTTCTCTGAAGCTGATCTACCTCCATTTGGGGCCTAATCATAACCTGGCCCTATATATTACGGTCATCTGCAAGGGTAAGTACCTCCCGATGACCCTTATTGACGATGGATCAGCCGTGAATGTCCTACCATTAAGGACCGCTAGGGCCCTCGGCATCACTGATGCCGACTATCTCCCAACGGCACAAACTATCCAGACTTTCGATGGAAGCCCAAAACCAGTCGCCGGGGCCGTTAAACTGAAGATCATAACGGGCCCAATCAAAAAGGAGCGAGAATTCCAGGTGATAGATGTCACCTCATCATTCAACCTCTTGTTAGGAAGGCCTTGGATCCACGCAGTCAAGGCCGTGACATCTACCCTCCACCGAAAAGTCAAGATGCCACTTAAAGACGGTATCATAACACTGGAGGCAACACCGATGACCGTGGCAAGCTGCAACGCCACAAACCGGGCCGAACCACGAGGTTTCGATTTCGTGGGTATGATTGAAGAAGAATATCTTTTCAAGCCCTACTTCGCCCCTAGCATCGACACGATGCTACAAAATCTGGGTTACCTACCCGGAGCTACCTCAAGACCATATCTTCCGGCGGGGAAGATCATTGAGGTCCTAGACAACGCAGAGTCCCGATTCGGATTGGGATATACTATAAGCTCGGAGAATGTGGGCCGGGCCTCTGCAATCAAATTTGTCACTCCAGTTTTCGAAGCCATCCAAGTGGGCCTCTACCGACCCACCATCACATATCTCGAGACCAAAACGGCTCGGGAATGCAACTACATCCCTGATGACATATTCACCGTTATCCAGGATGAGTCCGAGAAAAGGGAAGGCAACTCCGAGCCCGTGCTGGGGCTCTTATTTGGAGAAGACAAAATCGTCCCTGCTCCAAAAGATGACTTGGTCAACTTGATCCTCCGCAGCGATCGGTTCGACCCAACCAAGCTCATTACCGAAGTCGGCGCCAACACCGAAACAAGGGCTTGGAGGAAGACCGTAAAGTGGACCGACAATCAAGGACGGGTCTACAAGCTAACTGTCGGCGAAGGAGACATGCCAGATACCGAGTCTGAGTCCGAGTCTGAGTCAGAGTCGGAGTCTGAGTCCAGGTTTAGAGGGTCTGGTGCTGGAGTCGAGTCTGTAATCCCTCTTCCCTTAGCCACCGAGGTCTCGGGGTCTGTCCCAAGACCTCTCCCTATCCCGCCACTGACCAACGATCAGATGGCAGCTCTATTCGAGCTATTTTCAAAATTCACCATTAATAATAATAACGAACACCGTTCTGCTTACGACTTGTCTTATTTCCAAAATTTTCTCAATTTCAAAAATTTTATATGCAATGACATTGAGAAACCCGACGAACAGGTACCTCTACCACAACATCTGGTCGAGCAGCTCGAGCAAAGGGAATCCCGAGATCCGGTAATCGAAAAAACCGAGTCCATCAACGTGGGAACCACTTTAGAGCCCCAGATGCTTAAGTTGGGCCAATCTTTAGATCCAGAGGAAAGACAACAGTTCACGGACCTCCTCCTAGAATTTAAAGACGTCTTTCCATGGTCCTACAAGGACATGCCGGGAATAGATCGAGAAATAGCAGAACACCGAATACCCATCAAAGATGGGTGCAAACCGGTTAAACAAAAACTCAGAAGAATGAAGCCCGAATGGTCTCTTAAAGTCAAAGAAGAGGTCGATAAACAATTCAAAGCAGGCTTTATACAAGTGTCTGAATATCCAGACTGGGTTGCAAACATCATGCCGGTACCCAAGAAGGACGGCAAGGTGCGGGTATGCATGGACTTCCGGGACCTAAACAAGGCCAGCCCAAAAGATGATTTTCCATTACCACACATCGACATTTTGGTGGATAATACGGCCGACCATGCCCTTCTATCATTCATGGACGGGTATGCCGGATACAATCAGATTAAAATGGCAGAAGAGGATATGAGTAAGACTACCTTCATCACACCTTGGGGTACTTACTGTTACACCGTCATGCCATTTGGGTTGATTAATGCAGGAGCCACTTATCAACGGACCGCTACCACCTTGTTGCACGACATGATGCATAAGGAAGTGGAGGTCTATGTGGACGATATGATCGTTAAGTCTAAAGACCGAAGCGGGCACATCACGGCCCTAAGAAAGTTCTTTACTAGACTACGTAAGTACAACATGAGACTAAACCCACAAAAATGCAGCTTTGGGGTAACGTCAGGCAAATTACTGGGCCATATCGTTAGCCAACGCGGCATCGAGGTCGACCCAGCTAAAATCAAAGCCATCACCGAGATGCAGCCACCCAAGACCGAAAAGGAAATAAGGGGGTTTCTCGGGAAAGTCCAATACATCAGCCGTTTCATTTCGAAGTTAACCATGGTATGTGAGCCCATCTTCAAAAAGTTAAACATCGGAGAACGGGTGCTATGGGACGATAAATGTCAAATGGCTTTTGACAAAATCAAGGAGATCCTGTCTGCTCCGCCAGTACTAATGTCACCTCAACACGGTTTGCCTTTGTCGTTATACCTAACAACAACTGAGATAGCCATGGGGGCTATGCTGGCCCAGACAGTTGATTCAGAAGAACGGGCTATTTACTACATCAGTAAAAAGTTCCTCGAGTACGAGTGCAAATACACAATGCTCGAAAAGACGTGTTTAGCATTGGTTTCGGCCACTAAAAAGCTCCGACATTACATGCTTAGCCACGAAGTACAGGTTTTATCCAAAATGGACCCAATCAAGTACTTATTCGAGAAGCCCATCCTCAACGGCAGGATGTCAAGATGGACTTTAATGTTATCTGAGTTCGACCTCAAGTTTGTACCATTAAAAGCCATCAAAGGCCGGGTAGTTGCCGAATTTCTCGCTGATAGCCCAATACCCGAGGAAGGCCACGCTGATACATGGGCCTTTCCTGATGAGGACATATTTCATACCGATACCGAGACATGGGATCTGTATTTCGATGGAGCATCCAACTTCCGAGGATTTGGGGTCGGAATTCTATTAATCTCACCCTGAGGGGAACACACTCCCTTATCCATCAAGTTGGACTTCGACGTGACCAACAACGCAGCCGAATACGAAGCATGCATTCACGGGTTGCAAGCCGCCGCTGATTTAGGGGTAACAAACCTCCGGGTCCACGGTGATTCATCATTGGTCATCAATCAACCACTCCAAAAATGGAAAACTCGGAACGCCAATCTCGTGGCTTACCAAGCGCGAGTACGGGTTCTAGAGAAACAATTCCAGAAAGTCGAGTATATTTACCTACCCCGAGAGGAAAATCAGTTTGCAGATGCACTTTCCAAATTAGCATCTTTACTGAACATCCCGGATCACCTGACAAGCATGCCAATCTGTGTTGAAAGGCGGTCAGAGCCGGCCTACATCTATGCCATTCAAGATATCGAGATAACTGACCCAGAACCTTGGTATCAAACCATCTTAACATACTTGACAACGGGGGAATATCCCGCGGGAGCTGAAAATCGGGCCAAAAAGGCCCTACGAAGATTAGCAACCCAATTTGTTCGTACTGATGACGGGCAACTGTATAAAAAGACGGCACAGGGGGCTCTACTTCTATGTATCGACAAAATTCAAGCCGAGAAGGTCATGGCCGAGGTCCACGACGGTGAAAACGGTCCGCATATGAACGCCCATATGCTATCCCGTAAAATCATGAGGCTCGGGTATTACTAGAACACCATGGAGACAGACTGCCAGTTATACGTCAAGCACTGCCATAACTGTCAGATCTTCGGTAATGTACAACATATGCCATCTTCCCTATTATATACCATGACATCACCATGGCCATTTTCGACATGGGGTATAGACATAATTGGGAAAGTGCATCCTTCCGGGACGGGAGGACATTGCTTCATTTTGGTGGCCATCGACTACTTCACCAAGTGGGTAGAAGCCGAGTCATACCGTGTCTTGAACGCCAAGCACGTGGCCAAATTTATCCAAAATAAGATTATATGCCGGTATGGGATCCCGCACGAATTTATCAGTGATCACGGGACCCACTTTCAAGCTGAAACTACTGCATTACTGGCAAAATACAAAATTCAAAGGCATACATCCTCACCTTACCGACCCAAAACAAACGGAGCGGTAGAAGCGGCCAACAAAACAATTGTCACCATACTGAAAAAGATGGCTGAGAATTATCGGGACTGGCCCGACAAGATACCTTTTGCCTTATGGGGATACCGAACTTCAATTCGCACAGCAACCGGAGCAACTCCATATTATCTGACATATGGAATGGAAGCAGTCCAACCGGTCGAACTAGAAGTACCATCCCTAAGGATTTTGCTTGAAAGCCAAGTACCCGAAGCAGATTGGGTCCAAGCCCGATACGATTCGCTAGTCCTTTTGGATGAGCGGCGGTCCCGGGCCCTCAACAATATTCAAGTGTATCAAAAAAGAATCCAACGGGCTTTCAACAAAAGAGTTAGGCCCAGGAAGATCAAAGAAGGAGACTTGGTCCTAAAATCGGTTCGTGCCTTACTACCGGTTGACCCAAGAGGAAAGTTCAAACCCAATTGGGCTGGGCCATACTTGGTCAAGAAAATCCTATCGGGAGGAGCGGTGATGCTAACGGACCTGGATGGCAACGAGTTCGTCAACCCGACCAACTTGGACCAGCTGAAGTGCTACTACCCATGATGCCCAATCTCAATGTCATTTGCAAAAAATTTATAAAACTCAGTCTTTTTATAAATTTTCAAAATTATAGACAAGTCAATAAGTTAGAATTAATTATTCTACCGTCGCACATCTCGAATCAATGATCTTGATGTATTTCGAAAATTGCAAAAAAAAATCAAAAAAATCAAATTTTGAACAACGTCTGGTTTGATTCCGCTAATTGTGGATACGTAGGCAACCCCTCAAAAGGGTACAACCACTGCAATATCGAAAAGACGGGAACGGTTTCAAATAATATGTCTTTTATTAATATCTCGATAAACTCGGGAACTACAAAAAAAAAAAAAAAAAAAAAAAACGCCAAACACGGCAAAACTACAAAAAATCACACCAAAAAATAAATAGTAATATTCAAATAATAAAATACGGAGACTAATATCCGGGCATCTTCCCCTTTCCCTTGTCCTTCGGGTCGTGAGGAGCCCGAGGTCGTCGAGGTGGGGATGAGCGTTCCCTAATCACAAGGGGAACCTCCTTAGCACGGGCCCGCTTCTTTGACGATGGGTCTTCAATCACAGTCTTTGGCCCAAGTCGGGCCCGGACGTGTTCGGGTAGCCTATTCCGTGAGCCAAGTCGGTCCTGCACGGCTAGTCTAGGGCCCAGTCTCCTTTCCAAGTCTGTCTGGGGACTCACTTTCCCCCAAGCACCTTTAGCACCGGACCCTTTAGCTCGAGTCTTAGCCTTCTTCTTTTGCCATGACATTAGGCGGACTAGGGTAGCTGGAGTGTCTCCCTCATCAAAGAACCCCCTGTTGTCTTTAGCCTGTTCTCTCCTCAGCAGGTCAAAGGCTTCATCAACCTTCAAAGCAGCTCGGGCTTTAGCATCACCTGCTTTAGTCCACTTGGTATATGAGTCTGAAACCCAAATTGAGTGCCGAGATTTGGAAACGGGCCAAGTGTGCCGGGTGTACCATCTTTGCATCCACGTATCGCACATCACATCCATCAATTGGGTAGGATCACTCACAATCGCCTCTATTTCGGGTATCCGCTGAGTCCGTCCATACTGCCTTAGTATGCGATCCGGGTAGAGATGAACCGTTTGGGTGAAGGACAAGATCACTTGGTAACGGGCCCTCTCCCTCGGGTCCAAACCTGACCAAGCCGGGATGGGCCACCATGGTACGACCCATCGAATCAACCGCCCACCATGGATGGATAGCACCTCATCCCAATACTTCTGGCTAATCAAGCGAGAAAAATCGATGGCCCGTCGTCTCGTCATCAGCTGGTTATGACGGTATGTACTGGCATCAAGTGGGGGATCTATCACCGACAGCATGACTCGATCGAGTGGCGTCACTGGAAACGGACAGAAGCCTTTCAGCGAAGGCACTCGATCGAGTGCCAGGGTGACTCGATCGAGTGCCAGGGTGACTCGATCGAGTGGCCACTGCAGTAGCCGAGTTCTTAAAAAAAAAATTCAAAAAAAAATCGAGGAATCAAAAAATAAAAATCCGACTTACTTGCAATAAACGGGTGCTTCCGGTGAGACGAACGGACTGATCCCTTTTACGATTATCCAGTCCTTGGATGATTTCGCCCGTAATTAACCAAGCCGGGCTATGTTCCGTCTCCATCAAATCCACCACGGTTATGAGACGGGCATTACCCATGCAAGATAACCAATCCATGTGACCTTCAAAAGCGTAAACATGGAGCATACAGAAAGAAAAGGCCCTACGGCTATGGGCTGACCTCACCCGGACATCGTGCGGGTTCATGAATTTCTCAGCCAAGTCAATCAGAGAAATATTGCCACCTTCCATCATACGGGACACTTCATTATGGGAAAGCCCTAAAAATTCCCTCAGCTTCCTCCTTGGATCATAGACTGAATACGGGACGGCGGGCCGAAGCATCGGGTTCCATCCTCCTATAGCTGCGATCTCCTCAGGTAAAGGGCAGATCTCGCCCCGAGGGAAAGCAAAGACATGATATATGTCATCCCAGTAAGCCAAGCAAGCATCCAAAAAGTAACGATCGACCACCATTTGACGGAACGGGTACAGCTGAGTTATACCCGTCTGGTTCAAGACCACCCTGTCGGCATCCCTAAACTGTCGGGACCATGCTTGCAACATAGCGCTCAACCTATCGATTCCCATGTTGGATTTCTTAAAAGGATAAAGAGACTTTCTTTTTGCCTTAAGAGAAATAAGGAGAATTTCTTTGTGATGGAAATTATGAAGAAAACCAAGGGCATAGAGGGCTATATATATAGCATTAGCCTTGCACACCCTTTCCATATCACTTTTAGGAAAGTTTCCTAATTGCAAACGGAATCAAGCCACAAGCCTAGTCTCAATACTAGTGTGGAAATAAACCATCCCGAACTTTCCTATTTTCTTTAGAGTCAATTTCAAAAATTTCCAAATTTCAAAATGTCAAATTTTCAAAAATTCAAAGGGTCGGTTCCCCAGCACGAGTCATTTTATTACCTACGTGTTGCATGCATTCTATGTGACTTATACAGGTACGACTCAAACAGGGACATGCAAGTCATCCAGTCTCCCCAACAGCATTTTTCGGGATAGCACGGGATAGGCCAACACACAGGCACACCCAGGGCTTACGTAGCAAGCCCAAAGTCCCCACGGAGCGCAGGTATGATCTCTGCCGTATGGCTGGCGAGCCCTTCACGCGAGTCCAACGGACTATAAACGACCCGAACGGAAGTCTACCAGGTCTTAACGGACTCGGTAGCTACTCTGACTTTCGCCCTGTCCAAGCCTCAGTCAGAGTGGGGGCTCTGTAGACACCCGCATTTTGACTGCCAGGTGTCTATGGTAGTTTTCAAAAATCACCCGATGATGATCGGACGCTAACATGTCTCTATGCGCTCGGATACGGGCTCAAATCCATTAATCGCTGGCTAACACACTTATGGAGTACAAATCTCACAAAATCAACCTCGAATCCAGGCCCAGTGGATCATTCCGAGTGAAACAAGACTAATTTGGGCCAAAATCGACACCGGAATTAAAACCGACTTTTCACGATTGGGTCAACCCCGGTCAAAGTCGTTTCCGAGACACACAAAACAGTCATACAACCATCAAAAGTCCAAGTCAAATGCAAAACCCATCAAGCAATCAAAGTCAAGGTCAAGGTCCAAAATAAAGAGACCCGTGCGACACATCTAGGCCACTCGATCGAGTGACCTATCCACTCGATCGAGTGGGCCTGCTTTGAGCCCGGCGGCTGGCATAACGGGCCAATCGACCGAGTTGGCCTCTTACTCGGTCGAGTGCCCTAAACCGGGTGCCCTAATCTTTTCTATATATACACCCCATGCAACACCCCTTTACACAACTTTTTTTCACCTCTAAAAAAAACCCTAATCTTTTACAACCCTAGCAAGCTACACAACCCTAATCCGACGCATCTACAACAAACCCTAGAAAAACCCTAGGAAAACCGACTTTAGCAAACCCTAAACCTAGTTTTAGGAATTCAACCCGAGCCACCACAACTTAGCCTCCATACACTTCGAAAACTCCCGTGTTGTAGCCACGCTTACGAGCCTTAGTCCGAGACAGAAACATGTAGGTTGAGGGTGACAAACCTCCTTCTTCTTTCTCTTCTCTTTTCTCCGCTTTTTTCTCGTTTATTATTATTATTACGGTATTATTATTATTATTATTATTATTATTATTATTATTATTATTATTATTATTATTATTATTATTATTATTATTATTATTATAACGAAACTTGCATTAAACACCAGAACAAATTACAAGAAGTTAGAGGGAAGCCGAGATACTATCTGGGCTCCCACTCCCTTAGCGATTACAAAGCTAATTCTAGTGAAAATATGAACTGCGGCACGCGCTCCAGCATCCTGAGATAAAGCAAATTTCCGAATCCGCTGGAGTAGAGAAACAGCATCCGTGTCGAGCTCGCCGAGAGAGGAGAAGGAGAAAGGTAAGAAACCATACCCGATCGCCGTGCAGCGTGCCTGATACTTGGCACATTTACGACGGGCAGCATCATCATCATTATTATTATTATTATTATTATTATTATTATTATTATTATTATTATTATTATTATTATTATTACGTTATTATTATTATTATTATTATTATTATTATTATTATTATTATTATTATTATTATGTTTGTTATCATTATTGCATCAAAATATTAAAATACTCATTGATTTGTGTCGAGTAAGAAGGATATCGGGATAAGAAAACACGAACATACAAGTGTACTGCACACAGCGTTGACGGTCGCTTATCCCGGTACCCCGATTATTTGATTATTAAGATGAGTCAACTTAAACAAGAATTCGTCCTTGTTTCTTGTCCTTATCATCTTTAATCTTGCATCCATCAATTTTCAAATCAATTTTAATAAGGGTCGAAACCCGTTGACACGGATCCGACCTCACAATCCCTAGGGATTTATTCGATGTCGGAGAAGTCGAGGGAATCAAGTTTTTTATTTTATTTATTTAATAAAATAGTCAATTCTCCTAAATCGCATAAAATCAGTTCAAAACGCAATTTCCGTTGAGGCTAAAATAATTATCAAAACAATTCGTTAGAATTATGATATTATTAAACGCAGAGGAAATTTAATAGTAACGACCTACTTAAGACGATTTTCGACATAAAATACGTTTTTTTTACAAACGAATTTTAATTCGTACAGAGGGTACTCGACCGAGTGCCTAGCCCACTCGGTTGAGTGGCACCTCAAAATCAAGTCAGTATGCTAATCACGATCACCACTCGATCGAGTCTCACAGTGACTCGGTCGAGTGGCTATGTACTCGACCGAGTTGGTCAATAACTCGGCCGAGTACAGTCTTTGACGCAAAACAGAATCAATTTTTTAGGGTCCACTCGATCGAGTCCATCGACCACTCGATCGAGTGACCTCATAACGACTCAAATTACGAGTCTTACATTGTTCTATTTTCAAAACCCGATAGTATTTCTCGACTTAGGTCAACACGTGCATAATTAATCACATGTATACTATTTTTTCAAATCATGCATCCTCATATTTGCATCTTTTCAATTCAATTCAATATTCGCAAACCGTTATTATTCGTTATATCGCTATATCGTTACTAACGCGTTTTCTGTTTCTTTTGTCAATTTAATTATTATTCGTTTATTGTACTAAATGAACCCGCATGCTAAAATATAACTTGGACGTTAATTTTAGTTGCATTAAGTTGACTTAGAAACCCTTTCAATTACATTCGCATGTTTAGGGAAAATAAATCTTTGCATATCATTTTCCCGTTTTACTAGCACGCGTATTAGAAACTCATTCGAGTTCTTAGTAGAGGCCGCTAATGTGCGGGCGGGGTTGGGTGTCCTTTGTGAGCTTCCCAACACGTACCCTCACCCCTTACTCAGAGCCTCGGTTTCCGGATGCCCGAAACCGTTGGCGAACGAGAGTCATTCAATATACGATTAACCGCTCAAGTCGGCATCTATATCGATATGCAAAGGGACGAGCCCAATAAACTCTGACATCGGAAATGGGCCGTATTTTGTATACGGCCCACTACGAAATAGAGTGGGCTCGAACGGTTCCGAATAACCATAAAATTCGGTTGCGACTCCACATAGACCTAAATTTCAATTCGATCCTTCTCATATGGAGATTCATTCGCCTACCCAAACCCGCGCGTGGCCGCGTCGGGGTGGACCTATGTCATGTCCACAATATTGTTGCTAATTGACTTCTGAATTGTAACGATAGTCGAATTAGGGATCATTTTATTGCTAATTGACTTCTGAATTGCTTTGCTAATTGACCTATTGTCCAAGTTCAGTTAATATCGGTTCAAATGTCCGGAGTATTATATATTGAATACTATTTCAATCTTGTTTCTAATTCAAATGTAACAGGTCTGCAAACATTTTTTGGCAACTGCTTCGAGTTATTTATGTCTTCTCAATTTTTTTTGGTTCCACAAAGCGAGTTACTGATGTTATTGATTCATATTTCTTTGTCAGGCCCATTTAAGTTCTTGCCCAGGAAAAGAAAATGGAGCTCAGAGAGGAGACTTATTGAGCCTTGATGAGTCTAGTTAAGTCATGTGAAGACGGAATAGAAATCCATTCCAATGTCGTTGTTGAGTGCGGGCTGATGTGAATGAGCATCTTTGTTTTTTTCTTTTGGTTTTGTAATTTGAAGTTGATGCTGTAATTATTTAAGTTATTGCCCTAATTGTGAGGATATTGATGTGTTTGGTTTCTTGTGCAAATCAGTGTGTTTTCGCGTTGGTGGTGTTGATGTCAATGTTGATGTTGAATCTGACTTTCTATATCTCGATGTAAGTACAGTGATGCTCGAATTCCTTGTCATTTTTGTTTGTTTTCTACTCTAGTACATATATGTGGAGCGTATAAGCTGATTCTAAAAAAAATTGCAGGCTTGCTGGATTAGCGTTTATGTTCTCGTCGAGTATCTTGCTGCAAATTTTGGTGAGTTGCACTCAATGCATGCCTTGAAATTGCTCTTTTTTATGTACTTAGTATTGATCATTGAGATATACGGAGTACTCGGTAAGAGTTAATATGTCCAAGCAAACTGGTAGGCCATAGTTGTTCTTGAGTGAACTATATGTTTTAGCGTGCATAAGTTCTCAGTAGCAAGAGGTGCCACGCACGACAATTGTGTATCTCTAGGTGAATAGCAGGCGAAACCATTAAGGGCAGTCTTGACAGCAGTAGTAACAGTCTAACAGACACCAAATCATCCCTAGTAAAATACAAGCAAATCATCCGCAAAGATGAGTTGAGTGAGTCTCAGTTTGGAACATTTACGATGAAAATGAAATTTAACAAAGCTCCTAAGTTGCTTAGATAGAACAAATAACAAAAGCAACAATATGTCCCCTTGTCTAAGGCCCCTCTTCCCTTTAAAATAACTAATAGATCCACATGAAATTTGTTTCCATGTTACATGTATTTTCGGCTCAATTTGGAAAATCATGGACTTTCTCTCATTAATGTATTATTATACATTTATATCTGAAGTTTCTCTATGGCAGGTGTGTTCACTCTATAGCAACTAGTGGCCAATGTTGTCAAGTACCTCTAATGTTAGTCAATACTTAAGGTAATGCCTGATTCCTGTAAATTTGTGTCACATTTTTTTATTGTTGCTGTCACAAGATGACGCCTATACACACTCGTTTTAGTGAATTCGCAGTAAATTAAACTCGTTATGGTGATCTGATTGGATTTGTGGTTAGTTGTATTCAAAATGATGTCGTTGGTTATAGATTTTGCGTAATCTGATAATAAAACCATCTAGATAGCATTCAATTGGTTTACCTTATCTAGAGTTCCAGTTTGTTCATTGTCTATGGTTGGTAACCGAAAAGTCACTAATTGCTTGCTTCTAGTGCTTCTAGTCCCAATTCTACATTTGATTGCTTGTCGAGCTATTGTCTTTCTTTCACCTTTGTAATTCGTTGAAATATGTACAATACTCAATTTGTTGAAATATATACAATAAGGCGTATGATTTATTATTGAAATTGGTTATTTATGTACAAATGGAGTAGTGCCTTTGCTTTTCCAAGTGTATGGGCCTAATGTGGATTTTTTTTGTAGTATTTTAAAGATGTACCGAAATTGTATACACAAAAAATTACTGATGAGCTAAGAGACATGTGGATTACGTTTGTTCTCAAGCACGAAGAAGTAGAAGACGAGGAGGATTGATTACAAAGTGAATACTCATTTTTTGATGCATATACGTCTTGGCACATATATATACTCTTGCCAAATTATTTGAAGTATGTGTTATTTTTTTGACACATCTTGCCATATTTTTTGGCCTATTTATGTTTACAAAGTGAATACTAATTTTTTTGGGATCGTTTACGCTTATAATGTAATTATGAATTATTTCAAGATAGATATCTGTATACACGGGATATTTTGTGGAATTCTGTCTCTTTTTTGGTTGATACTTGAAAATGAGTACATTGTATTGTAATAGTTGATTTATATATCTAAATATTAAAATAATTAAAAAATTAATTAAAGAGACTAATTTCATATATTAATTTTAATGGAAGTAAAGAAATCATTCAAGAGTATTAAATAGTTTATTAAGTTAGTAGGCAAAGAAACCATTTAAGTGTGGTACATGGTTTATTAAGGTTAAGCAAAAAAACCATTTAAGTGCATTGCATGGTTTATTAAGTTTAGATAAGAAATCATTTATCTCTTCCAAAAGGTGTCTTTCTCATGGACCAAAGAAATCATTTATCTCTTAAAATTGGTTTCTAAAGCATAAGCAAAGAAACCATTTTTCTCACATGGTTTCTTACCCTAAGACACCTTTGACCTGGAGATCATCTCCAAAATGGTGTCTTAGGGCATTTTAACATGGTTTCTTTGCCATCTTTTCTAGTAGTGAATGTGTTATTGGGATGGAGAAATACTGGAGCAAAATGGATGTGTAACGTATAGAGGAGGGTCACAATGTTTTATTTTAGCTAGTACAAAAATGAGTTACGGTGAATTAGTTGACGAGATATACAAGGGGATTGATGTTGATAGGACGAGTGCTCAATTGATTGTCAAAATGAAATATCCTAGTTCAGGATGTTTTAAAGTTGTACCCCTTAACAATGATGTTGCATTAAGAGCGTTATGGGCAAGTGTTCGTCATTCAAATTCTCCATCCATGGACATATTTGTTGAGTTCTCCACTACTTCCTTTGTTGTGGCCACACCAAATGTGCCGACACCTAGGCTTCCTTCGGTGTTAGATGACGTTGGTCAATACGTATCCCTTACTAGTAATGATATAAACGTCGGTGTATTTGATGGTCATATAGAGGGCCATGAGGTTGATGAAGAGTATGAAACACTTAATGTTGATGAAGGAGATGACGATGTTGATGATGTTGGTGCTAGTGCACCAATTGTAGAGTATAATAATGTTGGAAAACTAGAAGGGGATGAGTTAAATGATTGGAGGACATGGGAGTCTTTAGTTTGTTATGAGCAAGGGAATGTGTTTGCTAAAGGTCAAGTGTTTTCAAACAAAATCTCGGTGATAGATGAAGTGACATTATATAGTGTGCAACGAAATCAATTTTTCAAAGTTGCAGAGTCTAAGCCTCACACGGTAACCTTCAAATGTGGTCGATCACTTTCCCTATGTAAATGGAAGCTAAGGGCCACATAAAAATATTTCCACTCACAATCCTTTACCATTGTCACGTACAATGGTGGTCATGAAACTTCTTGTGTCGGTAACACCGTTCCTAGAGACCATATGAATTTGAAACGAGGGTTCATTAGCCATGCGATTCGAAACCTTGTTGAGGCCGATTGGGGTATTAATGTGTCCGTTATTGTGGAGTACATGAGAGACAAATTTGGGTACACAATAACTAAGATGAAAGGTTGGAATGCAAGACAAAGAGCGATTAGTGACATTTTTGGAGGTTGGGAAGAATCCTACGAGATGCTTCCTCGTTTTTTGGAAGGTTTAAACGAATCTAATCCCGGCACAATTGTTCAGTGGTTGACTAGACCCATGAATATCCCGAATGTTCAAATATTTCAACGAGTTTTTTGGGCCATCAAACCAAGTATTGATGGGTTTGAACATTGTCGCCCTATTATCACCGTTGATGGAACTCACTTGTATGGTAAGTTCAAAGGAGTGGTGTTGACCGCTATGGGAGTTGATGCGAACAACCAAATATTTCCACTTGCCTTCGCGATTGTTGAGTCTGAAAATACGGAGAGTTGGCCTTGGTTTATGTCTTGTATTAGGACTTTTGTCACCAAACGAGACGGATTATGTGTCATCTCCGATAGACATGCGGGTATAATGGGTGCCATGAACGAAGTTGGTAGTCAATGGGAGGAACCTTATGCCTATCATAGGCTTTGCATTCGTCATTTAGCATCTAATGTCCACAAAAGATGTAAGAATGATCAAGTGAAGAATCTCTTTGGGTCAACGGCAATGCAACATCAAGTTAAAAAATTTGACATAGGTTATATTCGGCTTGCTCAATTGAATAGGGAAATTAGGCATTATGTCAATGAAATCGGTGTCGAGAAGTGGTCCATTTGTCATGATGGTGGTCATAGGTACGGTATTTTGACCACAAATTTGGCGGAGTCTTTTAATAATGTCTTGAAGAGAGCACGATTTCTACCAATAACAGCCCTTGTGAAGTGTGTATTCTATAGGGTTAATGCCTATTTTGTTAATCGACGTTAATGAGCTAAATCACGTTTATTGGAAGGACATATTTATAGTCAGAAAATCACCAAAGAACTGGATGAAATTAGTGAAAAAGCCGCCTACCATTCAGTGGTGTCATTTGATTGGGAAGAAGGGATATACCAAGTGAGTAGCGGAAAAGGCAAAAGAAATGCAAGTCATGGGAATAATTTACATACAGTGGCTATCAGGAATCGAACATGCACTTGTAACAAAATGCAAACATATAAGTACCCATGTTCTCATGTCTACGCGGTATGTTCATCCATGGGGTTAAATGCTAGTCAGTTCGTTGACAATTACTATACCACGGTGGAACATGAGGCGTCGTATGCTCCCAGATTTCGGTCATTGAAGGATGAAGCTTATTGGAGACCTTATAATGGAGTGAAAATAGTGTGTGATGAAACGAAAAAAAGGGGAAGAGGAAGACCGGTTTGCAAACGGTTTAGAAATGAAATGGATAAGACGAGTAGGTCAACAAAGACTTGTAGCTTATGTCGTGGCAAAGGTCATAATAAGAAAACATGTGCCCTGAGATTGGACAACACCCGAGGGTAAATTTAATTTTTTTTAATCGCCTTTTCTTTTGTTTAATGTATGTGTACGTTGTGAAAATAAAATTTACGATTATGATTTCTTAAACCGTGAGTATTTAACTAGTTTTTTCTTTTACATATACGCAGGGATAATGGAACACCATCTACATTATCCAGGGCCAATGAGTCCAACCCTTCTCAAACTTCAAGAGAATCACAGGAGCACGGCTATATGGGAGGGGACGGAGCTGGGCCCTCTCAGATGTAGGGCGCATTTGCAATGGCACGAGGGGTTTAAGGTAGATGATCGTGTAGTGGATTGCATTAGGCAAACACAGTTTTATTATATTCATAGATTAGTAGGTATGAAATTGAATGTTGATTTAATAAGTGCTTTGGTAGAGCGTTGGAGGCAAGAGACACACACTTTCCATTTGCCTGTTGGGGAGATCACTGTGACCTTGCAAGATGTTCAGGTCCTGCTCGGTTTGAAAATTAGGGGGGAGATAGTAAGTAGTGCTAGCAATTATAATTGAGTTGAGGAAATTAGTAATGTCTTAGGCAAAACTCCAGGCCCAAATGACATCGAAGGGTCATCTTTGAAGATTAAGTGGTTAACAGACAATTTCAGAGACTTACCAGGTGATGCAGACCCACTAACTTTTCACTGCTATGTGAGAGCCTATTTGCTAATCTTGATCAGAACCGTTATGTTTCCGGACAAGAGCAACAATGACATCTCTGTGATTTATTTGCCACTGTTGGGTGACTTGTCAAAAGTGGATGACTACTCTTGGGGGAGTGTCGTACTAGCCACATTATATCGGAATTTGTGCACGGCTAGCTCCATCAAGGCTCGAGACATATCAGAACCACTAGTGTTGTTACAATTATGGGGATGGTAACGGTTATCGATAGGGAGACTACACATAATGGGTCCTCGTGATGCTCCAACTCACCATGGGGCATACCCATTAGGTTCACAACATGAATTACGGGTTGATCCTTTAGGCCGTAAGTGGATGAGTGTGAACCGAAAAAGGTCGGAAGGGATGACAACACTAACGGGGTACAGGAATGCCTTGGATACTATGACTGATGATGAATTCACATGGCAACCTTATACCCCACAAATTCTTCCATTCCTGCCCGAAGATTGCACAGCTGACTCTGTTGATTGGCTTGTTGTAGCTCCATTAATTTGCTATAACATTGTTGAGTGGCATTATCCTAATAGGGTGATGCGCCAATTTGGGTGCAAGCAAGAGATTCCGAGCATACCCGATACGAATTTAAGTTACACAAGTCAAGGAAGACGGGTGGTCATTCTACAGATTGGTTGGATAAGCATAGCCCTTACGTGACAATATGGAGGATGAAGGACCAATTACGATGTGCTTGTGTGCCAGTCGATGAGACTACATTATCGTACTATGACCCGTACATGGTTTGGTATCGACGACACACTCATCTCTTCATCAGTCCTTTCAGTCAACAAGTAGCCTATCACCCGTCAGCCGGAGTTCTCAATATTTTGTAAGTTTGTTTTTCATATTACATAATCATTTACTATCATACTAACCTTCGATTGAACTAATATATTTATTATTCAGGCACATGGATTTGCTAATGTCCATGCAATGTGCGACAAGGTGATACAAGACATGCCTCCCGAGATGCCTGACAACTACCGTTCAACGATGACAAATATTAGAGACTACTCCTCCCAATCTCTTTAAAATACGGGATATGACTATCTCCTCCAACCTCTCCAACGTAACGAACAAGCAAGTGAAGGAGGCTCAAGCAAAGGTCGTCACAGCGTTAGTTCAATTGATCTAGATGAAAACATGAGGGAACTACGCCGAAATCCTCGTCGCACAACGTCAATGTCACCCGTGCATGAGCGAGACACTCCTCAACCATCAAAGGGAAAGCGCTTGTTGAACAAATTCATGACGAAGAAAAAATAGACTGTTTGTGTTTAGTTTTATTTCTTAGGTTGAACTTAATGTTATTTGTATTAAATTAAAATTCACCCCTCGTGCCATCAAATTAGCGAAGATACCGGTCTTTAATTTCGGTTTGGTTAAACTTTTCAGATTATTAAACTTATGTTATTTTGATCTTCGGTTTCATTTCAAGTGTGGATTTCTTTTTTTAGTTATCAACGAACTCATCATAACTTGATTCAACATCCATTATATAACTACAACCCGAATGAATGACTAGTGAGTATGAGTGAGTAGTGTGTGATGAATGAATGTAAAGGCCAAAGACGGAAAAGCAAAGCAAAGCAAAAAAAACCCTCTAACCCGCCATTGGGAGTGGCGGGTTTGTCCTCATTACACTGCCATTCCCAGTGGCGTGTATTGCCAGCCTTATTTTCCAAAATTTGTTGCCAATGGCGGGTTATTGAAGAGAAACCCTCCATTGCCAATGGCGGGTTATTGAAGACAAACCCGCCATTGCCAATGGTGGGTTAAAGAGTAAAAATTTTTTTGGTCGTCTATTTAATTGGGAAGACACGCCATTGGGATTGGCGGGTTTGCTACGCATAGAAACGAAGCTCAATCCGAACCTACCAAAGCACCATTTCGTTAATTAGTTTTCAATCCGACCCGAAACGAAAATAAGTTTATTTAAGAGCATTTTTGAAAAAAAAAATCGGTTTAAAACTAGTATTCTACTAGTGCAAAACCCGTGCCTACGCACGGTTTTTTAATTGATTTGTTTATATAAATAGATTAGTGTCTTACAAAATTAATTATATTCCCTTTGTTTGAGTTAATAACTTACCCTTTTTTTTAACGTTAAGTCGACCGTTCGCGTTTCTATTTTTAAAAGAAATTTACCTTTACTTTTTGTTTTTCAGCATAACAAAAACAATTATTTTTTCATTATTTTTTTTATGTATAGAGTAAAATTTTATTATGATGAAATGAATATTAAATTAGTCACTACCTTGTCTTTCTGTATAGAGTAAATAATATATTTGGATGAAATAACTAATAAGTATAAAATTAGTAATGGGGTCACTCATATAAAAAATACGATATAATGTTCACGCTTTTTTTAAATATGAAAATATATTTTTAATTTTACATCACATTCAACCTTATCATTTTCGTTATGTTTATTAATTATCCTACCTATATTAGAAAAGACTAAACAAAACTTTGTAAATTTAGCGTTTAGTAGAATATTTTAAGGAAAACAATTTGTTTCTAAATTTTAGGGATTATGATTAAAAGTGGATTTTTAAATTTATAGATCTGTCAAAATTTGACTCGACTCGTAAACTTGGCCTATTATTTTAGATTCAAGAGTAAGACCCTAAATTTTGACCCGTGATCCGTTTAGCTTGAACCCAAAATGTTTCGTCAAAACCCGACCTGGATTATCTATGATGTGTAATTAAAATTATCATATATTATATTTTAAATAATAATAAAAAAATTATCAAGTTTAATATTATAAATTACAAAAGTAATAAAAAAATAATAATTTAGATAAATTTTATAGCATTTAATGATAAACTATTTATCGAATAATATAGCGTTTTACGATTTTTTACTTATAAAATTCGGAAATTATTTAATTTAATAACTTTAGTGATATTAAATACGATTAATACTAAAAAAATTACTTGTATTTTTAATTGATAAAATGTAGGGCATCGAAAATTATATATGCGCAGTATTCTGACCTTAACCCGACCAATGACATTTATCTGACCCGATACGTAATTTTCTCATTCCGTATGATGTAACCGATTCAACCCATTTGACATCTATATTAAAAAGTATGAAATAGATTTTTATTTATTATGTTACAATTATTTTTTCTCCAATACATGTGATAAGTAGAATTGATAGAGATAATAAAGATTTTGGTTATTGTATGGATAAATATTTAACAATTGGGCTTCTAAGAATTTGGACAAAAACTTATTTGTCAAGCCCAATTTAGATAATGAAGGAGTAGATTTTGGCGGGAAAGTTGAAAAGACTATATTGCCCCTTGGTTTTGTTTTAGTGAATAGGGGATTGTATCCTAACATTCCTAAGCGGTTAAGCACATACAAAGACAGACCCCAGCGCACAATAGATCCCTGTCTTCTTCCTTTTCATCTCATAACACGATGGTGGCGACCCAATACCAAAAGTACTACCATCAGTGGCTCGATAGGGGCAACATTTTAAAGGCTAATGCCCACCACTTACAACTCCAGCTCCGTCGTCGCTTCCGCGTTGCCGTCGATCGCCACCTCTATATCCCCCGCGTCTCCTCCCCCGACGTCCTCCGCCGCTGCTTCCACCGCCTTCGCGACTTTCCTAAGAAATCTCCCTCCACCGCTTCATTCTCTTCCTCCTCTGCCCTCTCCCGTATCAAGCGAGGTACTTTACCTCATGTTATAGTGTGTGATGATCTGATTTGTGTCTACTGTATTGTACGTCGACTATCTTTCTTCATGGTTTGTCAATTCATTTGTTCTTCTCGTACGGTTTGGGTTGGAATAGAATGTGATTCTACGAAGGATTGAAATTAGATATTCATACTTGTTTGCGGTTGTTTGATTCGAGCGTGGAATGAGTTATAATATTTGCGAGGTGGTATGGATTTAGAATCATGGGATTGGGGTAGGTGTTGTAATTGCAAGGGTTCAGAGTGATTTACAACCCTCTGGGGTTCTAACTTCATTTCTAATACCCAACCAAATATTGGAATGGATTGAATCCATTCCGATTGATTCTCAAACCTCTCACCAAATACCCCTATAAAAGTCAGAAACCCAAATGATAGAGATCGTTGATTGTTTTGATATGTTTTAAAGGTAGTTTAAATAAATCTGATATTTCGAATAGATCCTGTAATTCACCGTAAGTTAGTTATATAACTGCAATGTCAAGGAGGTTTTATGTTTCCCTGATATTAGGAATAGGTCATGTATAGAGTTCATAAATTGTGTCTCACCAGCTACGAACTATGGCTTCCCAATAGGTTTTGTGTGAGAAGGTTTCACACCATAAGATGGTGATCATTTTATAGAGATGGATGAGACATGAGAGACCGTCCTAGTCTATAATTTGGGATGGCCTATTAGTTTATTGTTTTGTCCCGGTGTTTCTTGCTACGTGTCCTAAATTTGGATTTTGTTTAAATTTATAGGGTGTCAAACATTTCCGTTTCCCGTAAGTGTGTTAGAAATGAGGGTACTCACTCTAAGACGATGTGCAATATAGAGGATATTTTTATTATCTTATTTCTTCTACCTTCCTCTATTTTTTTGACACCTCATAATCTCTTTCCTCTACTACATTTTTCACTATTTACATCCTCTTCCTCTTCTTTTCTTCAAATTTTCTCCCACAATAGAGAGTATCCTCTTAGATTACTTTTCTTATTATTTTAATAATTGTATAGTTAATATTGACTTATTTTGTATTGTTTTCATAATTTACAAATTACAAAAGCTAATTTTTTTTATAAAAAAAAATTGTTAATTAAATTAAATCTAGTAACATAAAATACATTAAATGAAAATACATGAAACGTAACAGAAAAATTTTAATACTTATTTTTAATTTATGTTCGAGCCTTGGAACATAGTACACATGCTCGACCACATCGTTATTTAAAGACATGTGTATTTGTTTGTCATGTAGTTCTTCCCTCCTAGCCATAAAATTGTGTAAATTTCTCTCCGCTTACATTTCAGGAGTAACAACAAATGACTCGGGAAAAGAGGTACATGAGTCAATGTCATTTTCAAGTAGTTCTTAGCATATTAGAAGTTCACTACAAAATACAATATCTCACTTACACACCAACTTTTGACGGAATAAAATACCTACAATATCATATTTATCGAAACATTCATTTCTCACCAACTATTATGCATTAATAAATAGATTTAAGTTAACTACATTAATTCTTTTGATAAAATAAGTGCAACTATGAAACAACATGATATAATGAAAGATAAAAAAAATGAAAATGGAAACATATAAAATGAAAGCAAATAAAATTATTTCCAATTTTTATAGAAGATAAAAAATAAACATGATATATATAAAAAAATTATGTACTTTTGCACAAGGGCCATGGATAATTTTCCTCTAAAATTAGAGGAACAAGACATGATCCTCTTGCTAAGAGGATGAATAATCCATAAGCTACAATAGAGAGGACCACCTCTTAGAGAAGAGAGTGTATTAAGAGGAGGATAAATCCTCTTTATTGTACATACTCTAAACTTCCTTGTAGTGTGAGTGATCCTTGACCTGTACAAAATGAGGAGTCTTCAGCTAAATAGACTTTGCAGAAGCACCAAATTATAGTAGGGACTATGTTTCGTTGGGATATTATGACCGCAATGATTTTTGGTTGTTATATTTTGATTAGTCATTTCATATTTATTTCTCTAATTTGTCAAATGTTTTTAATGCACATAGTTAAGTAGCAGATTTATGCTGAAGAAGAATCTGCAATTACTCGCATGGTTCAAGCAATGGCGGTACCCATTCTTGGAAATGTTTGTCATGTATTTATGCATGGTCTTAACCGTGTCCAGGTATGCAAGCCGCTTATGCTTTATGTTTCTCCCTTTTTCTCCATGGTCAAACTAATTATGACTTGCTATATGTTTGTTGATTTCCGACAGATATACGGTGCAGAAAAACTAATAACAGTAATTATTGTGTACAACCGTTGTACCATACGACAATAGTAAAAGTTCGCAACTTATGATAAAAAGTGATCATTTTAGGTTAATTGTTTACCACTTTCAGATAAATAGTTACCACTTTTTCATATTAAAACGTGGTCACTATTTAACTTAAGTTTGTCAGTAAATAACCTAAAGTGATAACTTTCTACCATAAATTAGATTCGTCGTACCATACAATATACTATAATTTGTGAACTAATAAATGTAGTAAAACAAAAATCCAAAGGCAAACCTTTAGTGACAGTATGTCCTTTGTTCATTTTACTTTATTTCAATTGGTTGTACTCCCTCCGATTCTTTAGATTCGCAACATATTCTATATTTGGCAAATTCATTAGGTTTGCAACATTTCTATAATAGGTAAGTTTTTTTTTGTGTAAACTTTTTACTTTATTGGTGAGACCCACCATCTCCACTCACAACCTTATAAACGTTGCGAATCTAAAGAATCGGAGGGAGTAAATAAATTTTGTTGTTTTCACCATCGTATTTTAGTTCTTCAAGATAAATGGCTTACTTCTGTGTGCTTTCTGCTCTCTTTTAATCCTACATAACTACATTGGTTTTAGTTGAAGGTTTGTTTCTATGAAAAAGCAAAAATTAATATCAATCTTTCCTAACAAAAGTGGTAGTGCTGTTAGTCGTTTACAAGTGTATGAACTTAGAATTCAGGAGTTCGTTATGTTGGCTTCAAAAGTGAATTTGTTGGTGAGGTGTAGAATAGAGGTATGTTTTATGTGAATTCACTTATTAGCCTCTTGAACCTTTTAGGTTAGCAATCATGTTGCTTCTATCGATGATCCACTTGTTATCGCCTCATTGCTGCCTCCACATGTACTCATGGATGCTCAGAACTTGAGATGGACCCTTTGTGCTTCTGATAGGTGCTTTAAAAATCTGGCGACTTCAGCCTTTTTCCGATATGTAAAGGTTTTGCCTGTTTCACGAGGTGAAGGAATTTATCAGAAGGTAACTCAATTCTTCAAAAGGTTCTCCAAATTAAATTTTTACCGTACTTAGTAGAGATGTGAGATTCCATGAGATCCACACTTCAATAAGAACTGTCAGAACTAAACTTTAAAGACCCCAGTTACACTTTTAAGGGAGAAACAAATTGAAGAGTAATTGGACTCCTCTTATCCCCTTAGTTTTTGAGTAGTAAGAAGTTACATTCTTTAGCCGCCTCCTTATCCCCTCATTTTTTTGTTTTTTCTCAAAAGTTTAATTGAGGTCCTTAAAAGTGTAATTGATGTCATTAAAAGTGTAACTAGTTAAATTTCAAAAATGTAAGTACGATCCAAAGTGTAACTAGTTGGTTCTGACAGTTCTTATTGAACTTATGGCCCTAATCAGGATCACATAAGAACCATAAGTTCAATAAGAACTCTCACAACTCCACTTCCACTTCTCTAAGGCTCCACTTACACTTTAAAAAAATAAAAATAAAAAAGTTCATCCGAGAGGCAGGGGGCCGATGCACAGGCCTTATGGTTTTTTTGGTGCTTATAGTTTTGATTGAACTTTGGTTCTGATGGGATCCCACCCCTATATAGCGCAACTACTTTTTACCGTCGGCGTTAATTACGTAAAATGACGACTTTGACCTTGATATTTATTCTCGAAATAATATTACTTTAACATTTTATAAATTATCGATTTATTAAAACTCGATAATAAAACCGTCTTTTTCGATTATCGTAATAAACCAAAACCGACTTCCTATATAATTAATATATATGGAATTACGCAAAATGACAAGTTCTCCTTTGCAATTAATTCTCGAAATATTATCACATTTACATTTTATAAAGTATCGGTTTATTAGAACTCGATAATAAAACAATTTTTTCGATTATTGTTACGCCTGTGATTTTAAAAAGTTAATTAGATTAATTAACGACTTAATACAATTTAATAAACGTAATTAACAAATACGAGTAATACGCAAATTAAATTCTAATTCATCTACGACAATCAAGATTTATTATACAAATCGATGCAGATTAAAAGGAAAAAAAATCCGGAAATGGGTCGGGTCGAGTGGGTTTTTCGACCCACTCAAGGGTCGTATTATTTTCTCTATAATACTTGAAAGTTTGATATGAAACATAAACTATAAGGTGGTGAAGTTGGTTACAGGAACAACTTTCATACAAGTGACCCGGGTTCGAATCTTCTTCTTTACAATTTGAATTTATCTTTTGAAAATTTAAAAAATAATTCAAAAAACAAAATGCTATTGAGGAGGATCGAAACCTTGACCTACCAACTGGGAACCAAATGACCAAACCACTGAACCACCATCAACATACTGATGCTTCAAATGGTTGAATTCTATTTGTTTCGACTAAGTCGAAAAAATTCGTCGACTCTCGGATGGGGATGTCGACGAATTTTCTCGACTCTTGGATCGGCCAGTCGAGAAAATTCGTCGACATCCCCATCCGAGAGTCGACGAATTTTTTCGACTTAGTCCATTTTTCCGGTTTTTTTTTGTTTTCGAAACAAGTAGTTTTCAACCATTTGAAACATCAGTATGTTGATGGTGGTTCAGTGGTTTGGTCATTTGGTTCCCAGTTGCTAGGTCAGGGTCACTTGTATGAAAGATTGTCTCTGTAACCAATTTCACCACTTTATGCTTCATGTTCCATATCAAACTTTCAAGTATTATAGAGAAAATAATACGACCCTTGAGTGGGTCGAAAAACCCACTCGACCCGACCCATTTCCGGATTTTTTTTCCTTTTAATTTGCATCGATTTGTATAATAAATCTTGATTGTCGTAGATTAATTAGGATTTAATTTGCATATTACTCGTATTTGTTAATTACGTTTATTAAATTGTATTAAGTCGTTAATTAAATCTAATAAAATCACAGGCGTAACAATAATCGAAAAAAAGGTTTTATTATCGAGTTCTAATAAACCGATACTTTATAAAATGTAAATGTGATAATATTTCGATAATTAATTGCAAAGGAGAACTTGTCATTTTGCGTAATTCCATATATTAATTATATAGGAAGTCGGTTTTGGTTTATTACGATAATCGAAAAAGACGGTTTTATTATCGAGTTTTAATAAATCGATAATCTATAAAATGTTAAAGTAATATTATTTGAGAATAAATATCAAGGGTAAAGTCGTCATTTTACGTAATTAATGCCGACGATAAGAAGTAAAGCGTCGACGGTAAAAAGTAGTCCCCTATATAGAGGGATAATCAAGTGAGTCCCCTTGGGATTGGGAAGTCCTTGAGTCCTCCCCATGACCATTTATTTGGAATAGATGGATATGACTAGGATTGATTTGGTTTACTTAAAAGAAAAAAGAAAAAAAAAAGAGGACAAATCAGTTGGATAGCAACAGCAGTGTTGACAACAGTTCCATGCAGCTCCCCAAGCCTCTCCCCTAATACCCGACTTCTTCACTCTTGCTCGACAAGTTTCTTTTACCCAATTAAAAAAAAAGACCATCTTCATCTTCAAGCTTCTTCTCCATACTAGCTCAACATTACCCAACCAAAAAATCAATAGAAATTAGTAGTAATCAAAGCTTCGTTCATTCATCATATATTGGAGGTTGTGGAATACGTTGGAGGTAAGATGAATAACTTTAGGTTGCGTTTGGGTACTCGGAATTGATTTGAATATTATGAATTCATTCATCATATATTGGAGGTTGTGGAATACGTTGGAGGTAAGATGAATAACTTTAGGTTGCGTTTGGGTACTCGGAATTGATTTGAATATTATGAATTCAATTCTTGTATTTGAATTTCTAGAATTCAAATCCAAATCCAAATCCAAAATTGTGTTTGGGTACCCATGGATTTGAATTTGAAATTTGGGTGGGTAGAGTCGGGTTAAGGTCATTAATTTTTTTTTTAAAAAAAACTTTTATCATTAGAAAAATATAAATTTTCAAATATGGAAAAAAACAAAGAAAAAAAATATATTCCAACTAGATTTACGCGAAAAAAAAAAAGATCAATAATGACGGAATTGAAATGACTACCATAGGGTAGTCATTTGAGAAAGTCAAATTTAAACAAGGTTGGAATTGGTATGGAATTCATCTCAAATCCAATTCCAAATTCTCGATTTTCCCAAACACTTGAATCATTTCAAATCCGGAATTCAATTCCAATTCCTAATTCCCAAACAAGGCATTAGGGTTTGATTATATATTTTGCATTTTCATGAATTTTAATGTTATATACTCCCCTGTCTCAATGAATTATTTACGTTTGTTTTTTCACACTTGTTGATGTACATTTTGTTTTGTTCATATATTTGTTTGCGTATTATTAAAAATTCTAAAAGTTGATAATCGTAATATAATTATCATGACAATTCAAAAAAATTATCACAGGACTATATTTTATATTATATTTTAGAAATTATATTAAAGATTATTTCACCTCATGAATAATGTTAAAAAAGAAACTTAAAAAATTCATTGGGATAGAGAGAGTATATATTTTGCTATAGTCACAGTTCTAAATCATTGAAATCACACATTTTCGTGTTAAAATCACATGTTATGGAGTATTGAGTTTTAATAAGTGGGAGGTAAGGAGTTTCAATTATTGGGTTTTTATTTGGTTTCATTTTTGATTAATTTGTATCCTCTTATAATTACTTCCATGTTTCATGAATTTGAATTTTTATATATCAGTATCTATAATCACAACTTAAATCATTGAGATCGCCAGTGATGTGGCGGTGCCGGAGTAGTGATTGTAACTTTAATCCTTAATTATTTAACTTTATACTAAATCCATAAATTACATGAGATGAAAGATGGTCTTCGGTGACGTGGTGGCCGGCGCATGGATGGTAGTGGCAGCGGTAGTGTTTAGTGGTGGTGGTTGATGGTGTTGGGTGGTAAGGTAGGAGAGAGAATTAATCTTAGCCATTGATTTGCTTTATCTAAGAGTTTATATGAGGACTTATGGACTTAGTTATATATGGTAGACTTACGTGATCCTAATTCTCTCTCACTATATATCAATTGCATTTTCATGTATTTAATTTGTCTAAGGGAATGGACACCGCTATTTCTAAACTGAATAATGGAGGCTGGGTCCACATCTTTCCTGAAGGTAGTCGTTCACGAGATGGAGGAAGGACTCTTGGGTCCGCTAAGAAGGGTGTTGGGAGGTCAGTCTCTTTTGGATTTTTTTTTCCTGTAATGAAGCATTGTAGTGTATGCTTGATCAAATTGGCTGCATCATTTTCATTACACGACTCCTAAAAGACAAACTAATAAATACAATGTATGTTTCTTCACTTATCTTTAGAGGGAAGGAGCAACTAGGAGAACTAAACTTATTCTATACTCAGTTAACAATGATTCTACTCCTTTGAATCTCTAAATTTGCATTTGCCACAAGCTTTAGCTAAGCAATTAGCAGCTGGGGAGTTACTTTGAGTTTGAATGGTACACGTCTTGACATGAGTACTTTGAGTCCAAATTTGATCAATATGATAGTTACCTCACTCTGTTGTCGTTTCCTTTAGAGCCCGCTTGGCACGAGAGTAATTATTAGGAGGCAATGGATCTTGAAATGAGCACAAAATGGACGATAGTGTGGTAATTTAAGGTGTACTAACAACAACAACAACAACAATAAATAAAAGGAAAAATTACAAAGTACACCATGTATTAACAATATTTTACAAAATACCACCATGTATTGGTTATTTACAAATTACCACCTACATTCCTCTATATATTTACAAATTCCCACTGTATATAATTTTCGAGTCTCATTTAGCTCAATTTTCATCTCATAAGTGAACACATTTTATAATGACAAAAATACCCTTATTTTATCCAACTAAACACTCATTTAACACTAATTAAAACAAAAAAACCATTCATCAATCATCATCATCATCATCAATCACATATTCACATCACACCATCATCATCAACAATACCCCCAATAACTTCATCTTCAACTTCAAGTCTAACTCTAATCCACAATTTCTATTCCCAATCTTCATCAAAATCAAGCAACTCCACCAATCTCCATTTTTAAATCAACATTCGGCTAACTCCACCAATCTCCATTTCCATTGTTATCTGTTTTGGTAAAAATTTACCGGGTTACGATTTAAGTTGCGGGTTAAAGTGATCGGACTAACGTTTCACGAACTAATGGAATGAATCGAATCTGCGAATGAAAGAATGGCAACAGAAAGTAAGGAAACACGAAAATTGGTGACGCGGAAACCCAATGTGGGAAAAACCGCGGGGGGAGTCGGAATCCCGCCAAATATCTACTATGAACGGAGAAAACGAATAAAGAATACAAGTAAAGATTTCGGATTATCGGAGGCTGTATTGTGCTAGTATGCTTTCGTGTTTTGAAGTTGAAGTGTGTTGAAGATGAGTTGAATGATCCCTTCCTTGTCATTGTTGCCCTTATATCTCCTCCCTTTCCCTTAGGTCGTTGTATCCAACGTTCTCCCTCTCTTTCTCCTGATTTCTCTCCTGCTCTGGTGGCACTACCCTAGAATCTAGGGAGTTGTTAGTTGACTGAGACTTTTGTTTGGGGTAGGGTTATTTCTGGTGGTTGGGCTGTCTTCGGCCCACTTTTGGGGTTTGGCTGCTGCTCGGCCCAATGTTGCTGCTGGACTTTATTCTTGTGTTGCTTCGTTGACTTTCCCTTGTATCGAGTTCCCGACTTTCATGACTTTGACTTTTGACTTTCGAGTGTTATTCCGTAGTTTCTTCGTATATGATCCTTTGACTTTTTGACCGTAAGTATTCCACGTCATTTCTTGAAGATGCGGAATTTATCCCAAACAAATGCCCCCAAACTTCCGACTAAGTTCATCTTAGGCGGGAATTTTCGTTTGTGATGGTTGCTCATGGTTCTGGTGACGATTTTCCTTCATAGAGTTTGTCTTTGAGTCTGTTTCTTCTCGTTTTCCTAACTGACTCTTTTCCTCCCTTATGATGACTTTATTCTTCCCTCCTCATAATTACTCGCGTTTCCCTAGACTACCTCCCCCTCTTTACTTCATTCACTCTTACTCTTCCTTTACTTACTCCTACTCCCTCTACCTCTCTCATAACTTAAACCTTCTTCCAAAATTCAAACCGATTTACTTCTCCGTTCTCTGCCATCGTCGTCGTGCGCCGTTCCTTTCTCGTGCTCAGGTGACTTTTTCTTGTCTTTATTCGTTATTTTTCCGTCTTATCCGTGGCTCCTAAATCGAATCGGGGCAAATCATCTGCTCCCTCTCCATCGTCATCCCCGATGACGTTTTCCCCCTCCAACATTCTGGGCAAGAAACACTCTTGCGACTCCAGTTTTGCCGGCGGGGACCTCTCCTTCGTCAGAGAGGTTTTCGGTTTTGACGAAGGGGTCGAGGTTTACCTTCCTTCCTCTGGGCAGCAGGCGGACTTCATCCTACCAGGATGGATCTGCATGTACGCCTACCCGTTTCTCTTAGGTCTTCGTTTTCCATTTCCCCCACTTGTCCAAGAGCTGTTGACCCATTACAAACTAGCCCCGTGTCAATTGGCCCCCCATACCTGGAGGGTGCTATTGTCCTTTTGTGTCCTGAACCATCGCCATCAGAAGGATTTCTCCTTTCGCGATGTCTGCGCCGTGTTCCAGGTGAGGCCCCTAGCATGCGGTCAGGTGACAATGCGTGTAAAGGACAAGAATTTTTCCGGCATAATCTTCCCCTCCAACCCTCCTGACGCGGAATGGTTCAGAGACTTTATCTTCGTGAAGGCTGATTCCCTTTCTCCCCTTCCTTGTGATTACCTCTTTTCCGAGTGGGGACCCGTCACAGGTACTCATCGTTTTCTCAGTTCTTGAATTTTCTTGCACACTTACGGTTCTTACTGGCTTCGTGTTGTAGGTCTACAGCAGCCTGAAAAGGTGACGCCGATTCTCGATTTCGCTGCAAGCTGTCCAGCCTAAGTTCTGAACAACTTACCTTCAACAATCTTTTCGTCCCCTCTGGTAACGGCACCTGTCCTCCTCTTGCTGACACCATGTCTTCTGGTGAGGGTCATTTCGCTGAGTAGATTTATACTTCGCCTTTCTTTTTCTTTCTGTTTGTGTTTTTTTTTGTGGGACTTATGCTGTGCCTCTGTCTCCATTAGGCAGTGCAAAAACTCCTATAACCCTGGACCGGATCAGAAGGAAGAGCATGGCTACTCGCTCATCTTCTAGGAGGGGCTCTGGTTCTTCTCCTGCTCCTTCTACCAGCTCAAAAAGGAAGCGCAGTCTGTCCCCCTCAGCACGGGTCAATTCTGTAGAGGAGACGCCTGTGATTCATGTGCCTGACTCCCCTCAGCCCTCCGCTCCACATTCCGCTGAGTGTGGTTCCGATGATGTCGTGATGACTATTCCTAGGGATTTCGGGACCATCAGGAATCTATCGGACCTGTCTGTTCTGGATCAGTTTCTTTTCCCCGGCTCTGAGGCTGTGATGGCTAGGGAGCCTCTGATTGAGACGGCAGCCCATATCGTCGCTCACGGTTTTGAGGTGATTCTATTTTTCTAGCTTTGAGTTAATTTCAACTTAGATTGCATTATTGACTGTTGCGGTGTTGATCAGACTCTCCAAATGGGTCTCTTCTTGAAAGCTGGCATATCCCACCTCAGGGATTTGGGGAGCCAACTTCAGTCGGACAATGCTCGTCTGCTGGAGGAGGCTAATCAGGCCAAGGAGAGGGCCACGAAGCTGGAGGAGGAGGCTTATTAGGCCAAGGAAGAGGCCTCAAAGCTGAAGGGGGAGCTGGATCAGGCCAACAGACATCTTGCTGAGGAGGGGAAGCAGAAGGAGGCCATGGAAGAGATGAAGGCTGAGCTTTCTAGGGTTTAGGATGTCAACTCTGATCTCCAGGAGAAGGTGACGGCATTGCAGGAGAATATGGTAGGGGCTCTTAGCTGGTCTGCTTTGAGTACCGAAATCCAGATGGTCAACGCCTACACCGCGGGGGAGCATGTGAACTGGGACCTGGCTGCCTTGGAGAAGAGGATGAAGGTGGAGTTCCCCAACGGCTTTGATCTGGAGATGCTTGCTGAAGGGGAAGAGGAGGTAGTGGAGGAGTCATTTTCTTCCCCCCCAGCAGCTCAGGAGGCACCCGGACCCGTGGACGCAATTGTTGATGCTGTGGTGGTGGAGCCCCTCGCCTCTCTCCCTCCTGAGGGGAAAAATATCTAGGCTGTTCAGCCTACTACTCTTGTTGTCCTTGCCCTGCGTGGCAAAAAATATTTTGTTAAAAATTTGATCTGTTATGAATTTCTTTCTGCTCAGGGGAGCAGAATATTTGTATTTTCATCTCTGCTCAAGGGAGCAGAGTGTTTTTAAACTTGCTTGAATAAAATGCTTTTATTGCTTATCTGCTTACTTTGCTTATGTTTCCATGTTTGATTTGCTGTTGTTGTTGTTGTCATCTGTTGTTGCATGCCTTTGTTTTGTGTGGTCGACCATTGATATATGGTGGCCTGGGGTTTTGTTTGCCCACTCAGTCGGAGGTCCCACGCTTTGCGTGGGTGCTAAGTGGCGCAGGAGACTGTGATGTCCTGGTTGTAAGCACTTAGCACAAGACGCACGCCTTCTATGGAAGTTATACACTCCACCAGATCAGTTGTCAATTTTAGTTGAAGAGAAGTTTTGGCAAAAAAAACTGTTGCTCACATTTTAGAAAAAGTGTTGTAAAAAATGTTGCTCACATTTTAGAAAAAGTGTGAAGGGGGAAGATTCAATTTTAGTGGTATATATAAAAAAAATTGAATTTTGCAAACATATGAAAAGGGAGTTATATAGGTAAAAATTTAAGATTTCCTTTGACAAACATATGAAGGAAAATTCATATTTTAAGGATATTTGAAAATAGAGCTGAATCATGAAGATACATGAGAAGGGTTTTCAATCCAAATAATTTTTTTATTTTAAAAGGATATGTAAAACTTAAATTCTATCCTGATGTTATGTGTCTTTTCGATCAGAAGTATTCTTTGAAGGATAAAGTAGAGTTAAAAGATAAAAGACGAGATTGAACCTGGGCGCTGGTGGAGGTGTATCTGGCAGATTAAATGCCTTAGTTCTGGCGACAGTGGCCTATGCTTCTGGTGACTTTTTGATGGTGGGATTCGTCGTGGGTCCTACCGTCAATAAATAACCGACTATTCCTAGTGGGTAGCTAGGGCAAGTAGGGTCGATATCCACGCGGACGGTATTGCAAGGTCTAGACTAGGTCCACCTAAAACTAGGCTAAATCACCAAACAAACACAAAGAGAACTATAATTGACAAACTATGATGGAGAAGAGGTAAGAACTAGACTAACAATGAACTAACTATGAGAAGAGCTAAAATGGAATACTAAAGACTAACTAAACAATGAAACTATAGGAATGATGACTAACTAAGAGGATGAATCAAATATGGAAAGGAGTAGGGTTAGGTCAGGTTCTTAAGTGTAGAAGGGTAATTGGGTGATCAAGGGTGTAGGTATCTCCTAGTTGCTAGAGTCGGTCCGGGCTCTCGCTACGTAGACCTGTCGAGGTAGGTTCGCGCTCTCGCGTCTAAACCCTAGTCCGCACTCTCGTGTCTATGACTATTCTCAACACAATCACATACTAGACAAACAATGAGAAGATGAGCACAAGTATGGGAAGCATTGGCCACTACTACTCACACAAGCAATTCAACAAACACATAGAGTGCCCAATATGTGACTAACAACAAAGATGTAACCTTTACCCCTAATCAAACCCTAATCATCCATAATCTACCCTTAATCCCCCTACTAACCCCACAAGTAATCTACTCACTCATTATCAAGATGAAACTAATATAAACAAGAGAAAACAAACCAAACATCCAAACATCCATAATAAACAAACAATAACAATAAACAATAAATAAAGATTCAAACTTGATTAATAAACTAAGAACAAGAGTAAAGAAGATTATACCAACAACAAGATGAAGGAAAAGATGTAAACTTGCATAAATAAGAACCCAAATCAACTCCAAGGTTGTCAAACTTGGATGAATCTTCAAGAACCTACTTAATACAAGATTATCTAAACTAGATTAAAGGAAGATTAACTAAAGATTAAAGGAAGATTAATCTAAATGGAGGAACACTAAATCTAGGGTTTATAAAGTTGTAGAGAGGCTTAAGAGAGTCTAATGTAATGTATGATACATAAACAATACAAGAGGGAAGTATTTATAAGGTTACAAGAGGAAGGGAGAATAAAAGAAACAATTGCGTGCTGCCCCTGCTCCTTCCCGCCCGGGACGGGTTGGTCCCGACCGAGGACAGAAGGGCTCGCTTTTGTGCACCCCATCCCGGACGGGTTGAGGCCTTCCCGACCGGGATGGGCCTTGTAGGCCTCAAATAAGCTCTTTTTGGTCCCTCCTTGCTTCTCATGGGTTTCTCATCGATTCTCGGGACTCGGGATCGGGTCTAAGAGGCTCGGGATTGGTTCCCGAGGTCTCGGGATCGAATCCAAGGCATCGAGTGATCGTTCCTTCACTTCGTTGGCTCCAAAAAGTGTATGTATCGAGTCGGATTCGCTCCAACTCTTCACAAATGGTCTCGGGAACCTGAAACGAACTAAAGGAAGCATAAGTAGTCCATAAACCGCTCCCAAGGAGCGATTCCACAAGGAAAATGGGACCAAAACACAGTAAAATAGGCACTACAAACTACACTTATCAACTCCCCCACACTTAACCCTTACTCGCCCTCGAGTAAACACAAACTAACTACTAAACTAGCCGAGTGGGTATTAGCGCACCCTACGCCCTTTCAACTCACGCGAATACACTTAGAGGAAAAATGCACTCCGCAAGGCAAGTAAGGTCTTGCGACAAAACTGTGGATGCAACCGGACACGAAACACATAAACAAACAAACATACAAACAAACAAATAATCTGTTGCACCCAAAAGAAAAAAAATACTGCTTCCCTCAAACAAGCGGTGAAAGAAGCACCGGTTTAGGACTCGAGGCAAGTGACAACGTTCCCAAGCTAGCAATACGAACCAAGGTGAACTAAACCCTAATAGTATGACGATAAAGCAACAAAAAAACGTTGGTAACTTACCTAGATTCCTCCTAACCTTCTAAGAACGTACTACCGGACGATCGGCGGAGTGGAAAAGGGTTGAACCACGGTGTTAGTCGACATTGTAGGTAAGTGAGACCCCGCCCCCTTTAGCGATGAGCCAAGAGGGTCGTCCCATGCCCAAAACCACCCTACTAGTCCAAGTAAAAAGGTGGATAATATTGCAAAGTGAGGGAAGACCGACCACTGACGCTATCATCCTTCCTAGGGACTCGGTCCTTTGGTAGGCTCTTCACGGTAATAGTCGGTAAAAGGCTTATTTTTGAGAGGGGATTCTTTTTGTGAGACAGTTTTCTTTTGGCATTTTTCTTTCTTTTGCATTTTTGCTTTGTTTTGCTATGCCATTTGTTTTTCATCTTTTGTATTTTCTTTTTGGCTTTTTGTGCCTTTTCTTTTTCTTCAATCTTTTCTTTCTTTCTTTCATTTTCTTTGCCCTTTTTGGCTTGATAGGCATTTCTTTGCAACTAAGAAAGATAGATTTCAACAAATTGCGATTTATTGTGTGGATATGTGTAGGAGGTAGGGTAATGGGTAAGTTGGGACAAGCCCTTCCCTTCAAACCCACAAAAAGGTGGAAAACTTAGACTAATCAAATGATCCCAAACATGGTCACCTAAGGGACGGGACTCGGCAACCAAGGCCTTTTCACACCGTGGGTGGTCATAATGGTCAAAAGTGCAAATCCCGTAGTAAATCCCTAGTAGGCTAGGTGGACTCAAGGTAAAGAACCAACGAAATCATTGATTTAGGGTCATTCTACTAGACTAAAGTCCAAGACTCGATTTATACTACTAAACAAGACAAGCACATAAACAAAACAAACACCACCCCGAACTTCCAAACAAGTCACCACCCGGGACGACATGGTCCCGACCGGAACGGGTTGGTCCCGACCGGGACGGGCTCAGGACAGAAGGGCTCGCTTTTGTGCACCCCATCCCGGACGGGTTGAGGCCTTCCCGACCGGGATGGGCCTTGTAGGCCTCAAATAAGCTCTTTTTGGTCCCTCCTTGCTTCTCATGGGTTTCTCGTCGATTCTCGGGACTCGGGATCGGTCTAAGATGCTCGGGATTGGGTCCCGAGGTCTCGGGATCGAATCCAAGGCATCGAGTGATCGTTCCTTCACTTCGTTGGCTCCAAAAAGTGTATGTATCGAGTCGGATTTGCTCCAACTCTTCACTAATGGTCTCGGGAACCTGGAACGAACTAAAGGAAGCATAAGTAGCCCATAAACCGCTCCCAAGGAACGATTCCACAAGGAAAATGGGACCAAAACACAGTAAAATAGGCACTACAAACTACACGTATCACATTTATTTAGAAGAAGTATTTTTTCAGGTGCACTATGTTCCAGGGTTTTTGGATGATCTCTCCTTCCATGGTCATAAGTCGGTAGGCTCTATTTCCAACTACTTTATCCACCTGGTAGGACCCTTCCCAATTATAAGCGAATTTCCCCGCTTACTGATTTCTGGTGTTCTGGAATACTTTCTTGAGGACCAGGTCTCCTTCCTGCAGGATTCTGACTTTGACATTCTTGTTGTAGCTTCTGGCGACTGTCTGCCTGTAGGAAGCCATTCTGATCTGGGCATCAGTTCTGAGTTCGTCTATGGTGTCCAAGCTGTTTGCCATTTCAACCTGGTTTCTTTATTTTGTTATGCAGCCATATCTGTGAGTGGGTAACCTCACCTCTGCAGGAATGACCGCCTCAGCACCAAAGACCAAGCTAAAAGGCGTTTGCCCTGTAGCCACCTTAGGTGTGGTTCTGTCGGACCACAGCACCAAGGGAAGCTCCTCTGCCCATCTGCCCCCTGCTCCCTCCAGCCTTCTCTTCAGGTTGTCCATCACAATTTTGTTGCTGGATTCCGCCTGACCATTGGACTGAGGATTTTTGGGAGTAGACTTGTTTAGAGCGATATTCCACCTGGCGCAATAGGCTTCTATTTTATTGCCAATAAACTAGGACCCGTTGTCGCAGATGATCTCTGAAGGAACACTGAACCTGCAGATAATGTTACGTTTAATAAAGGATATAACCTGCTTCTCAGTCACCTGAGGGAATGCTTTTGCTTCTATCCATTTGGAGAAGTAGTCGGTCATTGCAAGCATAAAGACTTTATTTCCTGGTGCTCTTGGCAATTTGCCCACAATATCCATTCCCCACTTCATGAAGGGCCAAGGAGAGATTATTGGATGCAATGATTCTGCTGGCTGGTGATTAACCAGTGCATGTCTTTGGCAGGTGTCGCATTTTTTAACATGCTCTTTGGCGTCCCTGCGCATTGTTGGCCAATAGTAGCCTTAGCGAAGTGCTTTGTTGGATAGACTCATGCCCCCTGCATGATTTCCACACTCTCCGCTGTGGAGATCATGCATTACCATCTCTGCTTCCTCCTGGCTTAGGCACCTTAGGTATGGTCCGGCGGTCGATCTTTTGAATACCACGCCATCAATGAGGGTATACCTGGATGCTTTCATCCTGAAACTTCGGGCTTCTCTTTTGTCTGCTGGCAGGATATCATCTTGCAGCCAGTCTTTGTAGGGTTTCCTCCAGTCGGAGATCTCTTTCGGTTCTGCTATGGTGCTGCAGATCCTTGCTTCTTGAAACCATTGCAGTCCTTGATCTGGTGAATCCCCTTCTGGTGTTCCTTATTCCTGTGCGCCTCTCCGGATTGCTGGCTCCAGCACATGGACTATGGGTATGGTGGATACTTCTCCTGGTTTGAAGGTTGCCCCCAGAGTTGCTAAGACGTCTGCTTCCACGTTTTGCTCCCTTGGAACTTGGTTGATTGAGAACTCTGTGAACCTCAGGGAGAGATCTTTTGCCACTTCAAGGTAAGCCATCATCTTTGAATCCTTCGCTGCGTATAAACCGTTCATATGGTTGACTATCAGCTGGGAATCATCATACACCTCCAGTTGCTTGATTTTAAGGTCTAGGGACAACTGGAGACCCAGGATCAAAGCTTCATATTCCGCTTCATTGTTCGTTGTTGGAACTCACATCGGACTGCTGGACTATGAGATCTCCCTGAGGTGACTTGAGCACCAACCCTGCTCCGGATCCTCTCATGTTTGAGGCGCCATCTACGTTGAGCTTCCACACCAGTTCGCCCTGGTTTTCTTCCAGAAGAATGATGTCTTTCTCTGCTTGTGTCTGCAGCGTTGGGGTGAAGTCGGATATGAAATCTACTAACGCTTGGGACTTGATCGTTGTTCTGGGGACAAACCTCAAGTCGAAGCCACTCAGGTGCATAGACCATTTTGCCATCCTACCTGACAACTCAGGTTTTCTCATTTTCAGTGGGTAGTTTGTTATTACAAATATAATGTGTGACTCAAAATAAGGACGCAGTTTATATGATGCTGTTACGAGTGCAAGTACAAGTTTTTCAAAGGACGTTTACCTGGTCTCTGCAGGAAGCAGAGACTTACTGACATAGTAGACGGGATGTTACGCTCCTTCATGTTCCCTTATCAATACCGCACTAACCGCCACCTCAGTCACCGATAATTACAGAAAGAGCGGTTCTCCAGGCTCTGGCTTTGACAGGAGTGGTGGAGTACTCAAGTAGTGCTTTAGCTCCTTGAATGCTTTCTCATGCTCCTCCGTCCAGTCAAATCTTTGAGCCTTCCTCAGGATATTATCATAGAATAAACGGCACCTGTCCGAGGACCTGGAGATGAACCTATTCAGGGCGGCAATTCTTCCGGTCAACCGCTGCACATCTTTCGGTTTCTGTGGAGACTCCAACTTCAGGATGGCTTTGATCTGCTCTGTACTAGCTTCAATTCCCCTCTGGGTGACCATGTACCCCAGGAATTTTCCACAGGATACTCCGAACATGCACTTGGAAGGATTTAATTTCATCTTGTACTTCCTCAGGGTGTTGAAAGCGTCCTCTAGGTGTGCCGTGTGCTCCGAGGCTTGCTTAGACTTGACGACCATATCATCAATTTACACTTCCATGGTGTTGCCAATTTGCTTCTTGAACATCATGTTAACCAGCCTCTGGTAGGTGGATCCTGCATTTTTCAGACCAAAATGCATAACATTGTAACAATAGATACCTCTCTCAGATCTGAACGCAGTTTTCTCCTAATCTGCTGGATGCATCTTGATTTGGTTGTATCCACTCCATGCATCGAGGAAGGTTAGCATCTCATGATCTGCTGTGGCATCCACAATGGCATCTATATGTGGTAGGGGGAATGGGTCCTTCGGGCATGCCTTGTTCAGGTCAGTGAAGTCGACGCACACTCTCCACTTGCCGTTCTTCTTTGGGACTACTACCACGTTGGATAGCCACTCTGGGTACTTTACTTCTCTGATTTTTCCGGCAGCCAGCAGGTTATCTACCTCCTGATTTATGACTTGGTTCCTCTCCGGAGCGAACTTCCTCCTCTTCTGCTGGATTGGCTTGTAGCTCGGGTCCACGCTTAACCTGTGAGTTATGATACTTGGATTTATTCCTACCATATCATCATGAGACCAAGCAAAACAATCCATGTTAGTTTTTAATAATTCAATAAGGTTTTATTGGATATTACATGTGCATTCTGACCCAATTAGCACTTTTCGCTCTGGGTATTGTTTGTCTAAGTTGACTTCATCTATCTCTGCCGAAGGGGGCTCAAGATACTCCTGCAGAGGTAGGTGAAGGCTCTGTAGTTGCTATGCTGGAGGACTTGCCGTCTTCTTCAGCGCCACTCTGTAGCAGTCTTTGGCTTCCCTCTGATCACCACTGATCTTCTGCACTCCCCAGGGTGTGGGGAACTTCAAGCATTGTTGGTAGGTGGACGTGATGGCCTTCATCTCATGTATCCATGGTCTTCCTAGGATCACGTTGTAAGTGGACGGACCGTCAATGACCAAATACCGTACCTGCTTGTTTACTCCTCCAGCATAGGTGGGAATTGTAATTTCTCCCAGAGAGTATTTGGTTTCCCCACTGAAGCCTATGAGGGGAACTGCTCTTTTGCTCAGGTCCTCCTCACTGAATCCCATGTTCTGCAAAGTCTCCAACATGATAAGGTTGACAGAGCTTCCGGTGTCCACCAGTATCTTTCTTACAGTGCAGTTCCCTATGGAGAGCGTGATGATTAGGGCATCATGGTGGGACTCCGGAGAGGGTTCCGCATCAGATTCATCAAAGGTGACGGCTGGAAGGTCTGGACAACTGATTCTGCAGGAGTGCTCTGGCTTGTCTCCTCTGGACTGGGAAGCGTGCCTTTTGGCTGCCAAATAAGTTAGACCGCTCAATTCCGATCCCCCTGTGATTACATTGACAATTCTGGTGCACAGTGGAGGAGGCGAGGGCAATACTTGGTCTGCCGCATTTATCCTGCTGGAGCCTCTGGATACCAGATGGTCCAGGTTCCCTTGATCATAGTGGAACTTCACTTCCTTCCTGAGGAGGACACATTCTTCGGTGTTGTGCCCAATATCATCATGGAACTCACACCTCTTGCTGGCGTCCCGACGGTCGTTGGTATACTCTTGTCTCTTGGGCCACCTGACTTTGCGCCCCAACTTCTTTAGGGCCCGTAGCAGACCATCAAGGTTGGTAGAGAACCCGTACTCGCTTATTTTAGGTGGGAGTCCTAGGCTCTCCTTCCAATCTTTTTCTTTAGAGATTTTGTGCACATTTCTGTCATAGGACTTGGATCTTTCGCCTCTCTTCTCTGCTGGTGCCTTCCTGGAGACATGCTCAGGACCATATGTAGCCCTTCTGGGGCCCGAATCTTCCTCTAGCCTGATAGCTGCCATCGCTTTGGTTTGCACATCTTCGAATATAGCGCAAGGATACTTGGTGAGATCTTTGTAAAGATCTGAAACCTGGAGGAGCCCTTGACGGAAGGCTTCTATGGCGGTGGCCACGTCACATCTGGGAATAGTTACTTTCTCCCTGTTGAATCTGTTGAGGAAATCTCGCGTAGACTCCTAGAATTTCTGCACTACCCGGTATAGATCACTAGTTTGTTTCTCTGGCTTTCTGCTGCTGGCAAACTGTTGATTGAAGGAATTAACCAGATCAGCAAAGGAGGTGATACTTCTGTTCGGCAGGCCAACAAACCAGTGGAGGGTTGCTCCTGAGAGGGTGGAGCCGAACCCTTTGCACATGCAAGCTTCCTTCAGAGGTCCTGTGGCGGTTATCACCATCATTTTCTGCTTGTACTAGTTGATGTGATCCAAGTGGTCCGCAGTGCCATCATAGAGCGTCATGGCTGGTGGCACAAAGCCCTTGGGCACAGCAACGTAGGCCAGATCATCAGTGAAGGGCGAGTCTGCATAGCTGTCTCTGGCTGCTCTCTCCAGGGGGCGCGACATTCCAGGAATTTTGTTGATCAGCTCCCTCAGCTCTTTCAGTTCTTGGTACTGCTGGTCTGCAGCGCTGTTGGTTCCTGCAAGGGGGTTAGAAGCAGGAGGGAAAGAACTGAAAGGTGTACTTCCTGTTTGGGGCCCTCCAAGGTGTAGACTGTTTGGAGGAGGCGGCGGAGGGAACGCAACTACTTCAGGTCCGGGCTGCCACTCTGGTGCTTGCAGGAACGAGGCTCTGGATGGCCAGGTTACTCCAGGAAGCGGACTGTTTCCGACAGTCGACGAGTTGACTGGCGCTTCTGGTTGCGATCTTGGCGCCTGTTGGCTGGGAGTAGATGCTGCCCACGCCCCTCCAGAGGGTTGGTTGTTGGACGAGGGATACATTCCTGGTGATTGCGTTGGTTGCCATCCTGGCGTCTGATGGACTGGGGTACCTGTAAGAGATAATGAATTAGTCTCTCGGTTTTCTATCTCGGAGAAGAGATTACCTGAGACGCGCGATCTGTCGGGTGTGGGCCCATGGGTCAGGTAGCCTAGCCCTTTTGGCATAACGGTTTGGATGGGTGGTGATAGTTCCAGAGCCAGCCTAGTGACCACCTCCTAAGGAATCGCCCTGGAGGTTTGCCCACTGATGGCGGGTTCTCTGTGGAAGCTTGGTTCCCCTCCAGATATCATAGGCAGGATCTCTGGCGACGGCTGGACTGGAGCGGATGGTGGCCTTGATGCCGCTTTTATCTGAGCCCTGATGTCCCGGTTGTCCTTTTGCAAGGTCTTCACCGCTTGCTGCAGAGTGTTGATCCCCTGAAGTATCTCCATCACGAGATCTGGGGCTGACGAAATTCTGAGGGCATCTCCAAACAACCCTCCATATGAGCCGGTGTCTTGGATGACGCACCCACTTTAGTAGTTCTGAAAGGGTTAAGCGTATTTGATGTTGGGGGCCCTTGAGGTGGTCTGGAGGTTGCTGGTGTATGCCCTGCCGTCAGACTGACAGGGGTCACCTGAGTGGATGGTGCGATGAACGGGCTTGCTGCCCCTGAGGACGCTGTTCCTCCAGCAGGCTGGATGGAGGCATCTTGGCTACTGAAAAGGTTTTGATCGGATCTAGACATGATGGTAGGTTGCTTTACTGTAGAATTTTGGCTAGCAAACGATCACTTTGCTCCACGGTGGGCGCCAAATTGTTTTGGTAAAAATTTACCGGGTTACTATTTAAGTTGCGGGTTAAAGTGATCGGACTAACGTTTCACGAACTAATGGAATGAATCGAATCTGCGAATGAAAGAATGGCAACAGAAAGTAAAGAGACACGAAAATTGGTGACGCGGAAACCCAATGTGGGAAAAATCGTGGGGGGAGTCGGAATCCCGCCAAATATCTACTATGAACGGAGAAAACGAATAAAGAATAAAGGTAAAGATTTCGGATTATCGGAGGCTGTATTGTGCTAGTATGCTTTCGTGTTTTGAAGTTGAAGTGTGTTGAAGATGAGTTGAATGATCCCTTCCTCGTCATTGTTGCCCTTATATCTCCTCCCTTTCCCTTAGGTCGTTGTATCCAACGTTCTCCCTCTCTTTCTCCTGATTTCTCTCCTGCTCTGGTGGCACTACCCTAGAATCTAGGGAGTTGTTAGTTGACTGAGTCTTTTGTTTGGGGTAGGGTTATTTCTGGTGGTTGGGCTGTCTTCGGCCCACTTTTGGGGTTTTGCTGCTGCTCGGCCCAATGTTGCTGCTGGACATTATTCTTGTGTTGCTTCATTGACTTTCCCTTGTATCGGGTTCCCGACTTTCATAACTTTGACTTTTGACTTTCGAGTGTTATTCCATAGTTTCTTCATATATGATCCTTTGACTTTTTGACCGTAAGTATTCCACGTCATTTCTTGAAGATGCGGAATTTATCCCGAACATTATCCACCATTGACCCACCAAAATCAATTAACTATGAAAACATCGAAATTAGGCCGACCAAACCCGGTGTAGTGCCGTGCATCTAGGGAGTTGCTAGTTCGATGCTCGCCGAGTTGGGTCGCAGGTGGTGACCATGTTACAGAAGGTGGAGGAGGGGCATCTAGGTATTCAGACTGGGGTGTTAATTTGTTATTGGTATAATAATACAGAATATGTAATTTAGCTGTATAGGTTTTATTGTAGCCCAATGATCTAGGGTTTGCTTTTGGATCTTGGTTGTGGGATGAACTTTCTTGATGAATTTGTTAATTTAGAGGACTGATTTTGATGAATGGAAATGGAGATTGGTGGAGTTGTCTTATTATTTTGATGAAGACTGAGGATATAAATGGTGGAATAGAGTTAGACTTAAAGTTGAAGATGAAGTTATTGGGGTATTGTTGATGATGATGGTGTGATGTGAATATGTGATTAATGATGATGTTGATTGATAAATGGTTTTTTTGTTTTAATTAGTGTTAAATGAGTGTTTAGTTGGATAAAATAAGGGTATTTTTGTCATTATAAAATGTGTTCACTTAATGACTCGGAAATTGAGCTAAATGAGACTCGGAAATTATATACGGTGGGAGTTTGTAAATAAATGGAGGAATGTAGGTGGTAATTTCTAAATAACTAAATACATGGTGATATTTTGTAAAATACTGTTAATACATGGTGGTATTTTGTAGTTTTTCCTAAATAAAATAAAATAACTGCTCCCTTCATTTTTTAATGTTCCACCCATATGCTTTTTGCACAATTCTTAAGAAAAAAAATAAAAAATGAAAATGGAGAGAGGAGTTTATACAAGTGGGTCATAGTAGAAAATATTAAAAAATGGAGATGTGACTCATGTGAGAGACTAATATGAAAAGAATACAAATGAGATGAACATTAAAAAAAGACCCAAAGTGGAAAATGGGGTAAACACTAAAAAATAGAGGGAGTAATATTAATAGTAGTGGTAACAACATCATCATCATCATTGACATCATCACAATGGTGATGGTGATAAAGAATCAATATATATATATATATATATATATATATATATATATATATATATATATATATATATATATATATATATATATATATATATATGAGTGGGATCAAGTGAGTCCACTTATATATGTTGAGTCCGTGAGTCCCCATCTTAGCCCTTGATTCAATGTTAGATTAATGGACAAGATTTGATCTCATAATTAAGGAAATAACTAACAAATCTGGTAAATATATCATTTTTCTCTCTTCTCCTTAATTATCTCAATGCAAATCTTTTCTCTCTCTTATCAATCTTTTTAAATGTCTTTTTCTCTCACACAACAAGTTTTTTCAAAATTAAGTTTTTTTCATTTTCACCAAAAAATCATCATTTTCCTACTGTCATTGTACGTATGTTACTATGTTACTGCCATAATCCATAAACTATGTTACTTTAACTCATATAACGTGTTACTTTAATTCATGAACTGTGTTACTTTAACTCATAAAATCTGTTACGTTGTTTAATATATTCTCTTGCAAAAACTATTACTCTAACTCATACAATGTGTTACTCTAATTCATGAACTGTGTTACTTTAACTCATAAAATCTGTTACGTTGCATAGTCTCTTGCAAAAACTGTTACTCTAACTCATACAATGTGTTACTTTAATTCATGAACTGTGTTACTTTAACTCATAAAATCAGTTACGTTGCATAGTAGTCTCTTGCAAAAACAGGAGTTCCAATTAACAAAAAGAACAATGTTTGTTTTTATTAAGATACTCCAAAACAAAAAGTGGTACAAGATTCCAACTAAATCAACTCCATTACAATTCCAATGTTTCACAATTGTTACTCATAATGTCCTACTTATAATTATGCTTCTTCTTCATCCTTCTCGTTCTCTCCGTCTTCTTCTTTTTCATCTTCATCATCATCTCAGAAGCTTTGATTTAATCTCACCACCGCACAATGGAGGAAACTCTCACCCACATCCCTACATCATTCATGTGGATTAAAGTAACAGATAACAAGAATTAAAGTAACAGATGAAGTGCATTGAAGTAACATTGAATTAAATTAACTGAGTATGCTTATACACCAGGTATAAAGTAACAGAGGTCAGACATTAAAGTAACAGTATGAATTAAAGTAACAGATAATGTTCATTAAAATAACACCAGATATAAGTTAGTCTAAAAAATTCATATAATGATAAAAAATGATAGTATGACGCAATATCTTACTCTTTGATATTGTTTTCCATTTTGAAGTCATCATGTCCCATAATTATAGGAAGTAGGAGTAGTATTTTTTTTTCTTTTTTTATATGGCGTTACTCTTTGATATTGTTTCCTATTTTGGTGGCAATCACGTCCCATTATTATAGAAAACAATATTCTTTTTTTATTATTTTTTTAATATGGCAGTTTCCTAAATTCTTAGGACACTACAATGCACTACAATAACAGATGAAAACACTAAAGTAACAACTGGAGTGTATTAAAGTAACACGACATATAAAGTAACAGATGGTAGACATTAAAGTAACAGATGCTCTACACTAAAGTAACGCAGTATATGAACTACAATAACTCAATATATTGTAAACGTAAAAACTAATAATTGAGTAGCATCTTAATGACTTCCATGGCGATTCCAGTATAAATTACAAAACATATATACTCACCGTTTGTGTGTTTTACGATTTGCATATGAATCTATGATGAATAACACGACCATGAAAACAATATCAACATGAAAATTGACGCAAAATATGAATGACACGACCATGAAAACAATATCAACATGAAAATTGACGCAAAACATGAACACAAATTGACGCAAATTAATCAAGATAATGAATAAAAATTGACGCAAAACATGAAAGCAATATCGAAACTCACCATTGTTATACTCGATGAATTGCTTATCAACCGTTAATGAAGATGTCGCGATCATTGAATTCATAGTAACGGAATTTCGAGCACATATTTGATTGAATGAATGAACGTGATGATCGATGAGAGCGTTTTTTTTTAAAGGTTTTGATGAACCTGTGAATGAACGTGAATGAATGAATGAATGAGGGATGATTGTGATTATGGGAGTTATTGTTTCCTAAAATCATGGGAGTTATTTTAGGATACTAAATCTTCCTCTTTTTTTTTCTCTTTTTTTAAATACAAAATATTAGGATGCATCTTGTCCATCCATCCTCATCCCATCCAACGGATGAGATTAGGACTTAGGGACTCAACATATATAAGGGGACTCATTAGAACCCATATATATATATATATATATATATATATATATATATATATATATATATATATATATAGAGAGAGAGAGAGAGAGAGAGAGAGAGAGAGAGAGAGGAGGGCTCCGGTGAAGCAGGGCAACTCCTTACACCCATAGAGGCAGCATCTGGACCATTAGATTAAGATCTGATCTAACGATCTAGATTAAAAGATTAAAAACACGCGCTGCTCCTCTCCACCTTCTAAAACCCTATCATTTGAACACTACTACTTTCTCTCTCTACTCTGAAATTCTAAAAAACACGCGCTTCTCCTCTGCACTTCAATGGCTAGTAACTCTGCATCTTTAATGGCGACTGATTCTTCATCAAAGCGTCGAAAATTAGATACAAATGAAAAACTTTCAATTTCACCTTCAATTACTTCAGATTTAGGTCAGAAAATTTCTATTTATTTTAAAATTCAATTTCAGATTTTAAGTCTGATTCTTAATTTATTTATGCTGTGATTCGTTTTTTGAATGCAGTAAATAGTCAAGAAACAACTGCAACATGTTCAATGATGGGTGATTCTAATATATTAGGTAAAATATTTCATTAATTCATTTATTTTTCAATTTTAGTTTATGTTACTTCATCAATTTAATTGTTCAAGTTTTCATAGAGACGTATCTTATATTGTTTGGTTCATATTTAAAGCAGTTGCTGCTTTGATGTACACAAGTTAATATCTGTTGTATATGTTGATAATGTTCATAATTAAAGCAGTTGCTGCTTTGGTGTAGATAACTGAGTATCTATTGTACATGTTGATAATTGTTCATAGTTAAAAGCAGTTGCTGCTTTGGTGTAGATAACTGAGTATCTGTTGTACATGTTTAGAATTGTTCATAGTTAAAGCAGTTGCTGCTTTGGTGTAGATAACTGAGTATTTGTTGTACATGTTGAGAATTGTTCATAATTAAAGCAGTTGCTGCTTTGGTGTAGATAACTGAGTATCTGTTGTACATGTTTAGAATTGTTCATAATTAAAGCAGTTGCTGCTTTGGTGTAGATAACTGAGTATCTGTTGTACATGTTTAGAATTGTTCATAATTAAAGCAGTTGCTGCTTTGGTGTAGATAACTGAGTATTTGTTGTACATGTTGAGAACTGTTTATAGTTAAAGCAGTTGCTGCTTTGGTGTAGATAACTGAGTATCTGTTGTACATGTTTAAAATTGTTCATAATTAAAGCAGTTGCTGCTTTGGTGTAGATAACCGAGTATCTGTTGTACATGTTGATAATGTTCATAGTTAAAGCAATTGCTGCTTTGGTGTAGATAACTGAGTATCTGTTGTACATGTTTAAAATTGTTCACAGTTAAAGCAGTTGCTGCTTTGATGTACATAACTTAATATTTGTTGTACATGTTGAGAATTGTTCATAGTTAAAGCAGTTGTTGCTTTGATGTATATAACTTAATATCTGTTGTACATGTTTGGAATTGTTCATAATTTTGATGTAGAATTTAATATTATGTGTTAAATTTACATAGATACTCCCGAACCTAAGCAAGATTTGAAGATGCCAAGTTGTTCGAAAGACTTGAAACCTTATGTGGGTCAAATTTTTAAGGATTTGGAAGAAGCATTTCAATTTTATTCCAAGTACGCAACTGCTGGTGGCTTCATTCCTCGGAAGAGTACTGGACGCACTACTCGTGGTATTGTTAAAAAAAAGTACATTGTCTGTAATAAAGAAGGTGATTATGAACATAAGGGACAACAGCAAAGAAGGGAGATAACAAGAATTCTTTGTATGGCCAGAATCATCTTGGACAGAACATCTGATGGGAAATATAAAATCACAGAATTTATTGAAGGACATAACCATCCTTTGAACACACCTTCCACGATGATGCACCTTAAAAAGGCAAGGAAACTCACTATTTTGCACAAAAAGATGATCATTGACAACTCCATGGTGAACCAAGGTGCCGTTAAACATTCAGAATGTTCAAGCAGTTCGTAATGGGTTATAAGTATGTAGGTGCATCGAAGGTTGATTTTAAAAATTTTGGTAGAGATATAAAGAATTTCATCAAGGACTCTGATGGACAGATGTTCATTGAGATTCTTATGAAAAAGAAAGCCCTCTGTGACTCTTTTTATTTCGACTTTGATGTTGATGATGAACAAAGGATCACTCGTTTATTTTGGGCTGACCCTATAATGATAAAGAACTACATGTTATTTGGTGATATGGTGTCTTTCGACACTACGTATAAAATGAATAAGTACAACATGATCTTTGCTCCCTTCACGGGTATAGATCATCACCAGAAATGTGTCACATTTGCTGCTGGCCTTGTTGAGAGAGAGAATGGTGAGAGCATTTCTTATTGCTATCTTTGTCATTTTTTTTGTTTTGAAGATAATACGTGATGCACATAAGCAATTTTATAATACTCTCTCCTCAATGCACATGCAGGTAACGGCTTTGCTTGGCTGTTTGAAAACTTTATAAAGGCAATGGGAGGTACTTTTCCTTCATTCATTATCACTGATCAGGATTTGGGAATTAAAGCTGGGGTGAAGGAGGTTTTTGGAAGCCACACATTTCACAGATTGTGCATGTGGCACATCATGAAGAAAGTAACAGATAAAGTGGGTTCAAAAATATGCACTGAAACAGATTTTCTCAAGGATCTAAATGCTGCTGTTTGGGGTGAGGATGTAAACCCAACTCAGTTTGAACAGATGTGGCAGGATCTTATTACTAAGTACAATCTTGAGGAAAATGAGTGACTTCAGGATATATTTGATATGCGAGAGAAGTGGATACCAGCTTACCACCGTGACCTGTTTCTTTCAAGGTTGATGAGGACAACTTCAAGGTCTGAGTCTGAGAATAACTTCTTCAACAACTTCACGAATCCTCATCTGACACTTGTTGAGTTTTACATGAGGTTTGACAGTGCCATTGATGCCCAAAGATGGGAGCAGTCCAAGCTGATTGCTGAATCTAAGAGCACTTCTGCTGCTTTGATCAGTCTATTTTCTCTTGAAAAACATGCTTCTGAAATCTACACACGAACTGTCTTCTATGACTTGCAGGAAGAGTTAAAGGCATCCATGTACAATTGTGGTGTTGATGAGATTATAAAGGAGGATGTGTTGAACATATATCTATACAGGTTAACATCAAAAATATGGTATATGTAGTTGACTATACACCTGCAGAAGAGAAATTGTTTGTGCCTGCAAGATGTTCGAGCAGCGTGGATTGTTGTGTCGTCATGCTCTTTGGGTTTTGAAAGAAAGAGGTGCCAAAAGGATACCTAATTCATATATACTTCCTCGTTGGAACAAGTTTGCAACATCGATGGAAATGTTTGATTCAAATGGCACACTTCTTTCTGATTATCGGTCATCAAATGGAATAAAAACAAAGATTGCAGAATTATGGACTAAAATTTTTGATTGTGTGACTGTGGTTGAGAACAAGGAAGAGAAGGTGGATGAACTCTTAGAAGTAGTGAGAGCATTCAAAGAGAAGGTTGTGGAAGAAGGAACAAACCGGCGAAATGACAAGAGGTCCGAGATTGAGTTTTTGATGGGTGCCACTATTCCCCCTGACATTAAGATCTTGCCTCCAAAACAGTGTAAAACTAATGGTTCTGGAAGGCGACTTATTTCGTCTAAAGAAAAAGCCATGAAAGAACATAAGAAGCCTCCTCGGAAGTGCAATGCTTGTGGAGAGATGGGATACCATGGTTCAAGAAATTGTCCTGGCAAAGTTTAATCATAATGCATTCTCTTAATTTTACTCAATTTTAATATATTCTAAATATAATAAATTGAAAATTGAAAATGATTTATTATATGAACATCTGTTTTGACGTACATCTGTTTATACAACAATTCTGTTTATACCATGGTATGAATTTATGTTCAGCAATTCTACTTATACAACAGATATAGATGGTAAAAACAGTGTCTGTTTTGACGTACATCTGTTTATACATATCGATATTTTTACATAGGTAAAACAGTGTCTGAATTGATGTACATAAGTTGGTATCCATTGCACATATTCACAATTAGTACATTGTCAAAGCACCGTCTGTTTTGATATATATAACTTGATATCTGTTGCACATGTTCAAAATCTGTAATAGTTAAAGCACCGTCTGTTTTGATGTACATAACTTGGTATCTGTTGTACATGTTGATATTTTTAGATAGTAAAAATAGTGTCTGTTTTGATGTACATAAGTAGATATCAGTTGTACATATTGATATTCTTACATAGTAAAAATAGTGTCTATTTTGATGTACATAAGTTGATATCTGTTGCACATGTTTACAAGTTATGCATAGTTATAACAGTATATGTTTTGATGTACATAACTTGGTATCTATTGCACATGTTCAAAATCTGTAAATAGTTAAAGAACCGTCTGTTTTGATGTACATAACTTGATATCTGTTGTACATGTTGATATTTTTAGATAGTAAAAATAGTGTCTGTTTTGATGTACATAAGTAGATATCAGTTGTACATATTGATATTCTTACATAGTAAAAATAGTGTCTATTTTGATGTACATAAGTTGATATCTGTTGCACATGTTTACAATTTATGCATAGTTATAACAGTATATGTTTTGATGTACATAACTTGGTATCTATTGCACATGTTCAAAATCTGTAAATAGTAAAAGCACCGTCTGATTTGATGTACATAACTTGATATCTGTTGTACATGTTGATATTTTTACATAGTAAAAATAGTGTCTGTTTAGATGTACATAAGTAGATATCAGTTGTACATATTGATATTCTTACATAGTAAAAATAGTGTCTATTTTGATGTACATAAGTTGATATCTGTTGCACATGTTTACAATTTATGCATAGTTATAACAGTATATGTTTTCATGTACATAACTCGGTATCTATTGCACATGTTCAAAATCTGTAAATAGTAAAAGCACCGTCTGATTTGATGTACATAACTTGATATCTGTTGTACATGTTGATATTTTTACATAGTAAAAATAGTGTCTATTTTTACATAACTTTGTTATTATGGGAAATGATGCTTTTAACCCGTGGAGCATCTAATGACATACCTTCCCCAAAAAGTACCTTCCCCAGTACAAATTAATTACAGTATAACGCGTGGAGCATTTCAAATTAATGACATTTTTCACATTCACAGTATAAAAACACATCCACACACACGCAAACACATCCATAATCCTTCCGTTCCCTACTACAACCCTACAACTATCAAAATATTATCATCTAATTTATAAATATAATATTCTACAATATTTTATAATTCAAATATTATCATCCGCAACTACTATAAAAATATTATCATAAGCATTAAAAAGTACTACTTTATTATTAAATTTAATTAATAATGAGAATTGAAGATGTTCATGGAGTTATTTCATCACGAACTATTCCAAAAAAAATCTTTAGTTGATTTGTCTTTAGTACCTCAGATGAATTGGTGCAAGTTCAAGTCCTGTGTTGATCTGTTATCAACACAGGGTTATATGATACCGTTATAGTCCCTTGAATGGTACAAAGCCGTGAGGGTATAACGTGTCGAAACTAGAGACGACATTCTTCGGTTTCATCAAGGGTACAACTTCAAGATGTGTTGGAGAATTGGGTTTCACATCTTACCACACCCTTAAACTGATCCCTAAATGTCTTAACCAATTGACAATACTCATCAGATTTATCATCATATTCAGCGAGAACCACGTCAATTTGTCCCATAGTGATTTACTGACGTTGTTCTCGCTGATTATGATGATAAATTTGATAAATCTATCATCATTTGGTTAAGACATTTAGGGATTAGTATAAAGGTGGTAAGATGTCAAACCCAATTCTCCACACACATCTTAATTAACCAGAAGGAGGGTGGAGATTTATCCAAGAGGAACTTCATCGTTTACATATGCTCTGTTTTTATACATGGGAGTGTTAGTTCAATTCCTAGCTTAAAGATACTGATATGTGGCAGGGAAATGCAACTGAGCGAATAAACAAGTACTTTGATGCTTAGTTCAGTTGTACTTGTAATCTTTCGTTTTCTTTTAGGTGCTGAAAAGTGTTATGTGCAAGTAATATAGAAATATGTACAATGAACCACTTTAATATGTACCTTTTGTTTTTTAATTAAAAATATAACAATACATACGGAGTAATTATAAAGTGTATACTCTATATAATTTATGATTTGACAATATATACGGAGTAATTGATGTACATAGGTTGATATCTTTTGGATATGTTCACAATTTGTACATTGTCAAAGCACCGTCTTTTTTGATGTACATAAGTTTATATTCGTTGCACATATTCACAATTGGTACATTATCAAAGCACCGTCTTTTTAGATGTACATAACTTGATATCTGTTGTACATGTTGATATTTTTAAATATTTAAAGTAGTGTCTGTTTTGATGTACATAAGTTAACATATGTTGTACATATCGATATTTTTACATAATTAAAACAGTGTCTGAATTGATGTACATAAAGTTGATATCCGTTGCACATGTTCACAATTTGCAAATAGTTAAAGCAAATAATATAACTTGGTATCTATTGTACATGTTGATATTCTTACATATTTAAAGTAGTGTCTGTTTTAAAGTACATAACTTAAAATATTGTACACGTTATTTTCACAATTTGTACATTGTCAAAGCACTGTTTGTTTTTGTATACATAAGTTACTTTGTACTGAACATAAGTTGGTATATACAATTGTTTCAAAATGATTCAAGCACTGTAAGTAATAATTATATACATGGGAAATGATGCTTTTAACGCGTGGAGCATTTAATGACATACCTTCCCCAGAAAATAACTTCCCCAGTACAAATTAATGACAGTATAAAAACACATCCACACACACCCAAACACATCCATAATCCTTCCGTCGCCTACTACAACTATCAAAATATTATCATAAGCGTTTAAAAGTATTTTTATTAATGAGAAATAAAGATGTTCATTGAGTTATTTCATCATGCACAATTCAAAAAAAAATCTTTAGTTGATTCGTCTTTAGTACCTCAGATAAATTGGTGCAAGTTCAAGTTTTGTGTTGATCTGTTATCAACACAGGGGTATGTGATACTGTTATAGTCCCTTGAATGGTACAAAGCCATGAGGGTATAATGTGTTGAATATACCCGGGTTGAGTTCCCCAGGTCGAGATTTAATAGTCTCCCGAGAAGAAGCAAGGATAAAATCTGCCTGTATCACAAACGGGAAGTTTGTGACCATTGAGGTGGGGAGGAAAGCGAAAACTCCAATTGAAGACGTTCCTCTTTGTAGCCTGTTTCCAAATGGGAATGCAAGCGAGATTATCCATTTTTCAACTTGATTTCTACTAGCAACTCTCCCTTCGTCCTTCACAAAGAATGCATGTCTCCACATATTATACTGGCATTTCTCGTAGGCACTCTTTGACGTTGCACTATCTGCGTGTACATAAAGCTGTTTCAGCTTGTTTAGGAATAGAAGTAGCTCGGGATGAAGCGTGAACAATTCTTCCTTCACTGAATTCACCTTGTCTTCCTCGGAGTAATATGTATAACTTGTTGAGATATGTAAATCTAATATGGAGATATGTACATGTAACATTTACATATATACATTACGTACTAGAAATATGTACACAAGGAATTATTAACGCAAATCAACAGAAAATTTGATTCAATTACTGTATGTACAGCAAAGTTACAAATGTATTAATTTCGTAAAGATGTGTTATGTACAACTAATATAGAAATATATACACTAGTAAAATGATATGCATAATTAATAATATAGTGTATATAACTTATCATTTGAAGCTAGTAAAATGTCCACTCTTAAGTATCTTACATTGATTATGTAGTATAGATGATATGTAAATATATAAATTTGTAATGTCAAATTTGATACTTCGTATATAAATCAGGAATTGTTATGAATGATTCAACCATTGTAAGGATGCTTTTGATACAATTCGTATAGACGGTTTTATGTATAGATGCTTTTGATACGGAGTACTCGTACAATTTCGGGAAAGGACTTTTTCATTTATACCTTCTCCATGTATACCTTCTTTTTCTCATTTACAGTATAAGTTAATTTGTATTGAACATAATAAATGCATATAAGTTGATAAACGGGTTTACATAAGTTACTTTCTGAATAAACGGGAGTTCCTACCACAACCATAAGTAGACATTCCTAAAACAGTACTTATGAATGAAAATCCCAAAACATACAAATGGTTGGCTAATTAATCACTGCATAGAATAAGTCATTCAATCATGAAAATTTCTTCTTGGCTATAGAGGATTTTACTTAATCTACATCCTTTTAAATAATCTCTTAATGAAAAATGTGATCTGTAATCTTCCTCTTCCGTAGATTCAATAATCTTCAAATGTTCATTTTCTTCAGATCCAAGTTGAAAGCTGTGCAATAATTTTCTAGCATGCATATTGTTCGTCAAATAACATCTACATCTCTTGGAAACTTCAATTCCATCTCTACGAACAGTAGTCATTCCTTTAATATGAGTTGTTCCCAATCTTCTATTATAATCTATATTCCATTTAGGTGCATCGGACCGTAATAGAAACATTTGGGACCACCTCTTGCAAACAATAGCCATGTTCGCTTTGTCATAATCAGAGGGAAGCCTTTGAAAGATTTTTTCCATGAAATCTTCATTGCACATTACTTCAATTGTTGATGAAAATCGTCTTCCATGTATTTCAACTTCATGATGATGATTATAAATGAAAGATAGATGATTAATTTTCTGTTCCTTGCTCTTATTAATGGTTGTTACTCTATCTTCAATTTCATTATTCTTCGCCCATCCCTTACACAATATTTTCATGGTGTTATTAATAAGATGAAGAGAAAAAGGTGAAATAGAAAAAAGTATAAACAAGTACTGTAAAAGATAGAGTACTGCAGAAGTCTTTGAATTTACTGAATAGTCTTCGTATTAATTGCCTACCCCAGCTTGCTTTTTTACGCGTGGACATACATTACTTTACCAACCCCATCTCATACCTACCCCAGTTATACCTTCCCCACCTAGACTTTATTATGTCTTTAGATGAAATATGAATATATACATTACGTAGTGTAATATATACATTACGTAGTGGAATATACTGTATGTCTTTTGATTTAAAGTGTGATGTAAATTGGAATATAAATTTAAATTTTAAAATACATAGTTAAAATAGTGTTTGTTTTGGTGTACATAAGTAGATATCTGTTGTACGTATTGATATTTTTACATAGTAAAAATAGTGTCTATTTTGATGTACATAAGTTGATCTCTGTTGCACATGTTCGCAATTTATGCATAGTTATAACAGTGTATGTTTTGATGTACATAACTTGGTATCTATTGCACATGTTCAAAATCTGTAAATAGTAAAAGCACCGTCTGATTTGATGTTCATAACTTGATATCTATTGTACATGTTGATATTTTTAGATAGTAAAAATAGTGTCTGTTTTGATGTACATAAGTAGATATCAGTTGTACATATTGATATTCTTACATAGTAAAAATAGTGTCTATTTTGATGTACATAAGTTGATATCTGTTGCACATGTTTACAATTTATGCATAGTTATAACAGTATATGTTTTGATGTACATAACTTGGTATCTATTGCACATGTTCAAAATCTGTAAATAGTAAAAGCACCGTCTGATTTGATGTACATAACTTGATATCTGTTGTACATGTTGATATTTTTACATAGTAAAAATTAATTACAGTTTTCACATTGACGATATAAAAACATACAATTGTACTTGGACACGTTTGTCATTTTGGGAAAGGATGCTCTTGACCATCAACATTTATATTCTTTCATACTATACCTACACCAGTTATACCTTCCCCATGTATACCTTCTTTTTTTTCTAATTAATGACTTTTTGCCATTTACAGTATAAATTGACGAAAACACACCCACAACCACACCCACACCCACACCCACAATACATTCCTCTTTGCATTATTTAGTTAGAAATAATTATAATTATTCATCAAGTACCATGCAAATAAATTCTTTAGCTGATTTGTCTTTAGTACCTTAGATGAATTAGTGCAAGTTAATGAACATATAATTTGCACCAATTCATCTGAGGTACTAAGGAAAAATTTGCTAAAGATTTTATTTGAAATGGAGTTGGGGTATTAAATACTCACAAAAGGGAGTTTAGTCTTCTATGTTTTGTTGTTTTACTGTACATAATAGGTATAGCACTGTCAAAGTATAGAGTAAGAGTATTATTTTAACCATAAAAAACTATTTTTAATATTCTAAACTAATCATGACTTTTTCATACTCAACTACCCCAGGCGACTTTTCATTTCAAAGTATTGATTATGGTATACTCTATTAAGTTGTAGTACATATTGAATTAAAGTAATGTTTCATAACTTACGATTTGTTGTATATAAGTTGTACTGCACATATTCAAAGGTATAGCACTGCCGATTCTATATTTAAACTATTATTAATGGTGTGTTTTAAAATTGTTTTAATGTTAATGTAATTTATGTATATTAAAATAGTAAATATACTATGTACATAAAGTTATATTGTGTTGTACATAAACTTATACTGTGTTTTGGTGTACATAAGTAAATGTGCGTTGTACATGATACATGTCTGAAAGCAGTGTTTCTTTTAAAGGATATATGTACATATAAAATGCTATACTTGAAGTACATATAGAGTATACCCACTCCGAAGTACAGTAATGATAACTGCAAAGTAATGATGAATTTTTCATCCTCGAGTACCACAGCCGACTTGTCATTTCAGAGTAAAGATGATTTTTGCATCTACTGACTTTAGTTGCATATACAAGACTATTCAAATTTTGTTTATATAAGGCAGTATATATATTAAATTAGAGACTTTTTTATTGTACATAACATACGACATAATTTATACGAGTACTGCACATAACTTTTTTGTATTACTTGATTATATTGATTATATTTACTTGATTATATTTTCAGACATATAGACATTTTTTTATTGCACATATTCATATACATAATTTATATGAGTACTGCACATAACTTTTTTGTATTACTTGATTATATTGATTATATTTACTTGATTATATTTTCAGACATATAGACATTTTTTTTATTGCACATATTCATATATATATATATATACATATATATATATATACATATATATATATATATATATATATATATATATAACTGTCTCTTTAGGGTTATTAAAATTATGTGTATCAAATCTTTAGATAATGAAAAGCTTTGAACTACAATTCAGCCGAATACGTAACAAGTTCAAGGAGTAGCAAGCCAAGAAACACGTCAGCCCAAGTGAGCATCAATGGCCTCGAGGGTACATAAAAGAAATCAGACAAAGAAAACTAAGTACAATACATCATTAATGCAAAGTTGAGTACAAATCAGATTTGTCCCCTTAAGCCTGCTTCTCTTTAATTGTAATTGTTCTCACGTGTTGACCCATACATGTTACCCTCAAAGGAGGAAATGTGCTTTTGTATTACTTGATTAATTTCTTTATGTACGACATATAATACCCTATGTACACTGAAAATTACTTTATGTACACTTCAAATTTTAATATCCTATGATGAAAGCAGTTAATATTTGTTTAAAGCAGTGTCCGTTTTAATATCCTTTAAAGCAGTGTCCGTTTTGATGCACATAAGTTAATATTTGTTGTACAAGGTGAAATTTGTACATGGATAACTAGTTGAGATATGTACATCTTATTTGGAATTATGTAAAATTGATAATCACCATTTCCATTCTTTACCACATCTACTCCTTTCTCTATGAACCTTAACAAATTGGGGGTATTGATCATATCGACTAATGTTTTAATGAATAGAGCATACTAATCATATCGACTGAACTGGAAGTTATTCACCAAAAATTGCATGCATACTCAGTACAGATCAATACTACCAAGAACACATACGTCAAATACGTAATTAACATTCATACTATAATCAGTTCATTCCAAAATGTAAGTGATCAATAGTTGCAGTACAATACATCCAAAGTAGGATTAGAATTACAATCCGAGTTAACAGTAACTGCATTTGCACAAAAATTCATATGCTTGCAAAATAACATCCATATCCTAGGGTTCCTCGATCACTTACCTAGATCATCTTTTCAAGGGTAGAAGTTTGGGTAAATCTGCCACAAGGCCTCAAGGGAGATCTCATAGTGGCAGATTTCCGTCATGTTCGCCAAATATCCACCCTCTCCCCTCAACGTCAGGGGAACCATCCTGTAGTCTGTGTCCCTGGACAGATATTGGTCATCCATCCAAGAGGCAACCCAACAGCGAGGTCCGTCGTATGGATGAATCTGCATCCCCATTTCAGGTTTGCCTTTTCCGAAGTCTTCAAAGGCTCGTTGCAGCTTATACGCGTGGAGGTAGTTCTGATAACCGCTCTTGAAACAAATGACTGCAGCTCTGGTGAAGATCGGGCCATTTGGACTGGAAATCCACTTTAGCATAATCTTCTCCACCGGATAACCCAAGGCAGTTAACCTGTTCCTTTAACCAGTTAGTGATCTACTAGTATGTAAATATGTACAGTATATACTAATCTATGTACAACAAAACTACCAGGTATTTAATACAGTATGTAAATATTGTACTTAAATAATACAGTATGTATTAATCTATCCCAACAATTTATGTAACATTAAAACAGTATAGATTTATCTATTAGTTATGTACAAAAACACAATTTATCTAATAAAAGCTTTGTATATGATTTCTTATTCAATGCATGTAAGTATTTATTACACAAATTAACCTGTTCCTTAAACCAGTTAGTGATCTACTGGTAACCTTGTTATCAACCACCTCAAATGGTAAATTTGCAATAATGCATTTAGGAGGGTACATCAGTTCTACATACATTTTTTTGGGGTTTTTTTTTTTAAAATTTTCAAAGTTTAACTACTCTCAATCTTAACTTGAGGAGTATTTATATAACTGATTGAAAGTCCACTCAACCCCCTTTGTAATGATTACTTATGCAATTTTGAGATATTTATTTATTGCATGATAGACACGTTTTAATTCACCCATGAAATACCTCATTTACCAAAGTTAATAATTGTGTCTAATAGAATCCAGAATTTATGTGTGTACAGACTATTCACCTTTACTTCAATTTTAATTTATGTACTACATTTAACGCATTTTATACATTGGTAAATCACTGCCTTATACATTAATAAGTTTCTTTGTACATAATCTGTCTTATATACATTTTATACATTGGTCAATTCTTTGCTCTATACATTTTATACACATTTCACTCTCTTATACATTGAAATTTATGTACTACGAACCTTTTGTTTTGGTGCACATAATCTGTCTCAGAACATTAAAAAAATAAAAACTTGTGCTATAAAATCTCACATTCTCAACAAATTCTCAATTTGTCTCTCTGTTTCCCTCTCTTTTTGTGTGTCTCTCTCTGTATCCCTTTTTCTCTCCTCCTTTCTCAACAAAAGATGAATATTACATGTGATGGAAAGATATACGATATTAGGCAACAACATAAACTGTGGTTTGTTTCTCAAAAGAAGGAGAAGTTACCTTTTATATTTACCGATTCTCATGGACCTATTTCAAGTCCATATGTTGAATCACTTGAAAAGGTTTTTGAAAATGAAAATATAATGGAAATAATTTTCAGAAAGGTCAACCCTACTTTTAGAAAGAAAGAGTTTGCAAAATTGAGTCTTGTCTGCAAAACATGGGCTCAAATATTTTTGGCACATCCTCATTCTCTTCTCTTAGAAATGGAGTACAGTATGAGTGTGCATGCAAGCATTAACAATGGATTACTTTCTCTTCATAGGAATGGTGTCTTGCTGTTAAAGGAATGCAGATGCTATCTGACTAAAGATCTGCTTTGTAGAGATATACTACACAACATGCAACTTCGACTTGCATCTCCAGAAGATGTAGTTCATCTTCATGGTTCTTGTCCTGAAGATTTTCGTCGATCATCTACCTTTGCTGAATATCTGTTTGAGCCAACAAATTTTTATCCAGATATATAAGTGTATTTTGTTTTTTCCTTATATATGTAATGTTTGAACTATATCAATGATGAATCTCAAGTTAATTTGAACTTATGTACACTTGTTATAACATTATTTACTTATCACGCGTTTTTATATGTATTTGTACATAAGGCTATGTTTGACGGATTATGAGTGCTTCAGTAAACATAAATCTAATTAGAATAACTTATGTACAACAATTATAGAAATATGTACACCATGTTCACGGTTATTACTATGACTATTATGTAAAGCTGATGTGTAAGTATGTACATATAGTGTATATAATAGATATGATATACATAGTTTATATAAATGACATACTTTATATACATAGTGTATATAATTGTGTTCAACAGCCCCATAAATTTAATTAGAACAACTTATGATTTGATTCCAGTAATATGTAAGTACATAAGTTATATACAACAATTATAGAAATATGTACAACCTTGGTTCTTGGTTATTATTATGACTAATATGTACAGTTGATATTTAAATATGTACATTATGTATTGATGACTAATATGTACTTGTTTCAATATGTACATTATTTTTAATATAACCGTGTAAAAGCTTTTTATATATATATACAACCGTGCCTTTTTCGATGTACATAAGTTACTATATGTTGCACATGTTGGATTTTGTACATGGTTATAGAAATGTTTGCTTTGATGTACATATGTACATTATGTATTGACAAAACTTCCCGTATAAAAGCTTTTTGTATGATTTCTTATTCAATGCATAGATACATTGTATATAATAGATACGTAGGATATACATAGTTTAAAATACAGTGTATAAAATATTAACGTTAATAATAATAATAATAATAATAAAGTAGTACTCGGTATTATACACATTATTTTGAAATATAGTAATTGCTCATCATATAACATAATATCTGTTGCATAGTTTAAACAGGATCTGTTTTGATGTACATAACATAATATCTGTTGTATTTGTCAATTTTTTACATAGTTAAAACAGTGACTGAATTGATGTACACAAGTTAACATATATTGTACATGTCGTTATTTTTACATAGTTAAAATAGTGTCTCAATTGATGAACATAAGTTTATATCTGTTGCACATGTTCACAATTTGTACATTCTCAAAGCACCGTATAATAATAATTAATTAATTAATAATAATAATAATAATAAAGTACTCCGTATTAGACACATTATTTTGAAATATAGTACTAGTACTCAGTATTCCACTACTCTAGGACGTATTTATGACGTATTAGGACTTTTTGAAAATGACGTATTATTAAGAGTTTGGAAATAACTATTGAGAATTCCTATAATCACTTCAACAGTTGATAAGTGTAGTTTGTAGTGCCTAATTGTTGTGTTTTGGTCCCTTTTTCCTTGTGAAATCGCTCCTTTGGAGCGATTCATGGGCTTCTTATGCCTCCTTTAGTTCGTTTCAGGTTCCCGAGGCCGAATTGAAAGAGTTGGAGCGATTCCAACTCAATACATACACATTTTGGAGCCAACGAGATAAAGGAACGACGACTCGAGACCTCGGAATCGACCCCGAGACCTTGGGACCCGATCCCGAGCCCCGAGAATCGGTGGGGAGCCCATGAGAGGCAAGGAAGGACCAAGGAGCATTAAAGGAAGGCTTACAAGACCCTTCCCGTTCGGGATGGTGGCCTTCCCGATCGGGAAGGGATGCACGTTTAGGAGCGCTGCTGTGGGTCCTTCCCGGTCGGGTTGAGTCCTTCCCGATCGGGAAGGAAGAACCCTTCTGTGGACATGACGTAGGTCCACCCCGACGCGGCGAAGTGCGGGTTTGGGTAGGCGAATGAATCTCGTGGTAAGATTGTTCTCGGGTTCGAAATTTAAGTCAAAATGGAGTCGCCACCGAATTTTGTGGTTATTCGGAACCATACGAGCCCACTCTATGTCGTCATGGGCTATACACAAAGTAAGCCCACTTCGATTTCAGAGTTTATGGGGCTCGTCCCTTTGCATTGCGATACCGATACCATCTACACCGGTAATCGTGTAAAGAATGACTCTCGTTCGCCAAGGGTTTCGGACATCCGGAAACCAAAGGTTCTGAGTAAGGGGTGAGGGTACGTGTTGGGAAGCCCACTAAGGACACCCAACCCCGCCCGCACATGGCGGCCTCTACTAAGACATCGTTCGTGTTCGTGATACGCGTGCTAGTGAAATAATGAAATGATATGCAAACAGCGTTTTCGGGCTAAGCATGCGAATTTTGCGTTAACTACGTCATTTAATGCATCTAATTATGGTCGAGTTGCGTTAGCATGCGAGGTTCATTTATAAAAGCGTAAAAGCAAATAATAAATAAAGCTCGAAAAAAAGGAAGTAAAAAGCGTACAAGCTACACGGGCGGAAATACAACCCGGACTTCACAATACGACATAAACAAAATAGCGTAAAACAAAAATAAGAAACGGACCCATATGTAAACTAGACCGCGAAATTATGTAGATGGACTACCTCGCTTAGATACGTATTATGTCACATATTAAGCAAAGGACGGAAATATGAGATTGCAGCGTATTGCTAGCCTAGTCTCACATTCCGTAGTCTTGTCCCGACTTATCACGTAAAGTGGTCAAAGTCGTTCTACGTGTCGTGTCATGTGTAGCGTTTTGAAAAATGATGAAGGGTCGGTCAACGGTCTAAAGTCGATAAGAACGGGACTCGGAATATGTGTCCAAGCCCTCGGGTTTCTGAGTTGCCAGACCCACTCGACCGAGTCATTGATTGACTCGACCGAGTGCGCCATTAACGTGGCTACTGCCCATATTTTGAGGGGTTACTCGATCGAGTGCCTTATGGCACTCGGTCGAGTGCATCATTAATGGGGCTACTGCCCTGTTTTTGGGGTGCAACTCGATCGAGTGGCCTATGGCACTCGGTCGAGTGCCCCCTGTACGAGCATTGATTTGCTCGGCTTTATGACTTGAAATCGATGATCGGTCGAGTCAAATACGAATATCGCTCGATTTGTATTCGACTCGGCCTCCGGTACTATAATCGTATATGAACGATTATAATGCCGTCACCGGAGGTTTTATAAAAACGTTTGCGTTAGATTACGAAACTTTGAATTAGTAACGAGATGCATCCCTCTACGTCACGACATCGAAACTAACCCTTTCGGGTTATGTGATGTCGGTATTCGTGTCAACGGGTCTCGTACCAATTATGAAAGGGGATTAAATCGTCCAACTACAACGAGTCACGATCGCGTCACGCCCTTGAGTACATTGGGGCGGGGCTCCTCGAAAGGGCTCCACCTCCGTCGTTGCTCGTAAAGGGGTTAGACGGACCAAAAGTGATCCTTGTAGTTCAACGTTTTAAAACCGGTTTTTTGATATTAAAGTTATATACGCGGTATTATTAGAGTTAGTAACGATATAAAAAGATGCAAGATGGAAATGCGAAAATATGAAAAAGGTTAGTGTAAAAGTTAGTGTTACTACGATACAATAATATGAAAATGCGTGTAGAAACGATATTTAAAAGAGATTAAAAGGAATTTAGAACACCCTCAACGTACATGCTAGTATGGACCTCGGAAACGGACTCGTGAACAACGACAAAGCTTTAGGAGTATCGAGGAATGCGCGCGAGTTATGGTGTGTAGGTGTGTGTGTGTTGCGTTGGATTATCGAGGGAGTTGACTCGGTTTTTTGGTGTGTTTTGCTTAGGGTTTGTAGTGTAGATTGTAGGATGAGTGTAGGGTGAAGTGTGACTGAAAATGTAGGGCAAAATGATGGTGAAAAGTTCTGAAAAAAAAGTTGGCAAATGCATGGGAATGAGTCGGTATTTATAGACGTTTCCCACGACCTAGGGGCACTCGATCGAGTGGCCCTAGTGCACTCGATCGAGTGCCTTAGAAAATGGGCCAAGCCCAGTACGAAGCGCCCCACTCGACCGAGTGGGTCAATCCACTCGATCGAGTGGATCAGTTGGGTGAGAAAAATAAGGAAGACTTGGTCTTTGTTGGTTGGGCTTGTTTTTTGAATTCGAATTTGGGCGCTTAAATGATTTCAGCTGATTTCTGAGACGGTTTTGCCTTTGACCGGGTTTTGACCTGGTCGCCAAAAGACGGGAAATATTTTTGGTGTCGGTTTTGGCCCAAATTAGTCTTATTTGACTCGGAACGATCCGCTGGGCCTGAATTCGAGGTCTGTTTTGTGAGATTTTACTCCGCTAAAAAGTCCATGTCGGATGTTATGAATTTCGAGTCCAAGTCCGAGTATACTAGTCACGTTGACGTCCAATCATCATCGGGTGTTTTTTCGGAGACTACCATAGACACGTAGCAGTCAAAATGCGGGTGTCTACAGAGCCCCCACTCTGACTGAGGCTTGGACAAGGCGAAAGTCAGAGTAGCTACCAGGCCAATCGCAGATTACGACCTGGCAGCCTTTCGGTCGGGTCGTTTATAGTCCAGTAGACTCGCGTGAAAGGGCTCGCCAGCCATAAGATAGAAATCGTACCTGTGCCAGACACATGTCCTGGGGCGTACTTGCATGTGGAGAATGTCGCCTCGGGCGTTCCGATGGGGAAATATGTGAGCTTGTACGAGCTTGCTTTCGAAGCCTTGAACCGTACTTGAGCTGAAAAATGCTCCGTGGGGAGTGAAGGTTGTCTCTTTTGGGGAGTAGGTGTACCCGTATGCCGACACATTGTACTTCGGATGTAGCACACCGGGGTAAAGCTAACTCCGTTGGGGAAATCAAATAATTTTGCGGGGACTTGCCTCTTGAAGTCTGGGGTGTACCTGTATGCCGACACATAACAACTTGCATGTAACATGTAGGTAAAATGTCGACTCTCACTGGGGAGGAAAAAGATTGAAAATTTTGGAAAGACAAAAATTTTGACGCAAAGAAATTTTTAGAAAAACTTAGGAAAGCTCGGGACAGCTTGATTCCTATTCTGGGTTCAAGTTTGAAATCAGGCCTGCGCGCGCATGGGGCCCAACTGGATGAGGAGGCAGTAGCAGTTAGGTTTCAGTTAGGCTTCTCCATTATAAATATAGGAGATTCCTGCTTCAGTTTCTGCATCACAACTCGAATTCTCCTTCTCCTTTCTCAAAATCTTGTAGACTTTTAAGAAAGCTAAAAAAAAATCCTATTATGGGCATCGATCACTTGACTGCCATGCTTCTCGCCTGGTCCCAATACTTTCGGGACGAGGAGAAGGTTAGGCTAACTCAAATGGGGATAGTCAATCTGTTCCCCTTCCAACGTCTAATAGTGGATTCGCACTTTCTGGATGCCTGTCTGTCGTTTTGGGATACCACCCATCACGTGTTTGCATTCCCGAGGGGCGAGATGTGCCCCTTGCCCGAGGAAATCGCGGCCATAGGCGGTTGGGGCCTTACTATTCAGCCCGCCATTCCCCCGTTTTACCCGGATCCGAGGAGGCGTTTGAGGGAGTTCTTGGGTTTGTCTCATGCTGAGGCAAACCGAATGGCGCAGGGAGATAACGTCTCCCTATTTGATTTGGCCGACAAGTTCATGAACCCACGGGACGTGAGGGCCACCCCTGCTCATAGGCGTAGGGCATTCGCCTTCTGCATGCTACACTGCTATGTCTTCGAGGGGCTGATGAAACTTGACACATGCAGGGGTCAAATCAGGCTAATCAGAGTGGTTGACCAGATGGAGACTGGTCATAGCCCTGCTTGGCTAGCCACTGGGGAGATTATTACGGGTCTGGACGCTCGACGGCTTGACCCAACTCGACCGTTGACGGGGAGCACCCGTTTTCTTCAAGTATGCACCTCGATTTTTTTTTTTTTTTTTTGTATCGCGTTTCACGCGCATTTTCTGATCTTTGCAAGTCACTCGACCGAGTGGACCTGTCACTCGATCGAGTGACACTTACGTCGTGCTACTGCCTGTTTTTTACAGGCTTACTCGATCGAGTCAGATGTTGCACTCGATCGAGTGGCACTCGATCCCGGCTACTGCTTGTTTTTGACAAGCTTACTCGATCGAGTCAGATTTTGTACTCGATCGAGTGGGCTGTAGCGAATTGCTCCGTTGCTTATGAAGTTTGTATATGCCTTTCAGATATGGTTGTCGGAACGACTGTCAATCATAGAGACTCCTCCGAGCATTTCCAGTTATCGGAGTAGTCAGATCAGCTCTAGGAGGCGGAAGATAAGCTCAAGTCACCAGATAAACCGAGCTTACTGGGATGAAGAACTGGCATTCCACGGGGGTCCTTTGATCAGGTGGACCGTTGCTTGGTGGTTTCTTTCGAAGCTAACTGGATTGGCCAAGAGGGACCAAGCCCGATATCTGACGATCTTGTCCCTAGACTGGACGGTTCATATTTACCCGGACCGCCTCCTAAGGCAGTTCGGTTCATCTCAGCGCATCCCTGAGAAGGAAGCCATTATTAGCGTCCCGCTCCAATTGACGGACGCTATGTGCGACACTTGGTTGCAACGATGGTTCACTCGTCCCACATGGACGATACCTAGCCGTTGCCAATCCGCTTGGGTATCACGGGCTTACCAGAAGTGGACTTCTGAAGAGTCCGAGGAGGCTCGCAAGGCCTTAAAAGTTGACGAGGCCATCGAATTGGTGCAGCGCGAGTCGGCGAAGGATAACAGAGAGCTCTTCGCCGGGGAAGACACTCCTGGAGCTAAAGTCCGGGAAGAATCGGGTCATAAGTCACATACTAAGACTCGATCTAAAGAAGTCGGTTCTAGCAGTACTCGGGGGCAGACCGACTTGGAACGACGACTTGGGCCGAGGTTGGCGGCCCGGGACCGACTTGGTCCGCGTGACCGGCTCCTTGAGCCGGTCAGGGCTCGACTTGGGCCCATTGAGGTGATGGAGGATTCGGGCTCACACAATCGAGCCCGAGCTAGAGAAGTTCCCGTAGTGATTAGGGAGCGTTCTCCTCCGCGTCGTCGCCAGTGGACGACTAAGGATGCTAAGGACAAGGGGAAGGGCAAGATGCCCTAAATGCCGAGTCCTTAGATTTATTATTATTTAAGTATTATTATTATTTTTATTGTGTGCCCTTTTTTTGTATATTTTTTTTTTGAATTCCTGCACTTTGTAAATTCCGAGTTCATCGGGATATATATTTTTTTGAATTAATAAAAGAAGTTTATTATTAAACCGCTCCTGTCTTTTCTTGATTGCATTGGTTGTGCCCTTTTGAGGGGTTGCCTACGTATCCGCGATTAGCAGAATCAAACCAAACGTAGTTCAGGCATAGGAAATTTGCAATCTCGAATTACACCAAGACTATTGGTTCAAGATGTTTATGACAGTAGAATAAGTAATTCTAGCTCATTGACTTGCTTTTTGTAAAAAATGATTTTGATAAAATTTGCTAATGACATTGAGAAATGGGCTAAGGGTAGTAACGCTTCAGCTGGTCCAGGTTGGTTGGGTTGACAAACTCGTTCCCGTCCAGGTCCGTTAGCATCACTGCTCCACCCGATAGGATTTTCTTCACCAGATATGGCCCAGCCCAATTGGGTTTGAATTTTCCCCTTGGGTCAACCGGTAGTAGAGCCCGAATAGACTTAAGGGCTAGATCGCCCTCCCTGATGTGTCTGGGCCTTACTCTCTTGTTGAAGGCCCGTTGGATCCTCTTCTGGTAGATTTGGATATTATTGAGGGCACGAGACCGTCGTTCGTCTAGTAAAACCAACGAGTCATATCGTGCTCGAACCCAGTCAGCTTCGGGTACTTAACTTTCTAGTAGGATTCTGAGGGACGGTACCACCAGCTCGACTGGTTGGACTGCCTCCATCCCGTAGGTTAAGTTATATGGTGTTGCCCCGGTTGCGGTGCGAATTGACGTTCGATATCCCCATAGGGCAAAAGGTATTTTGTCGGGCCAGTCCCGGTAATTGTCAGCCATCTTTTTGAGTATGGTGACAATTGTTTTATTAGCCGCCTCTACTGCTCCATTTGTTTGAGGACGGTAAGGCGAGGAAGTATGCCTTTGGATTTTATATTTGGTCAGTAGGGCCGCAGTCTCGGCTTGAAAATGAGTCCCGTGATCACTGATAAATTCAGCGGGAATCCCATATCGACATATTATCTTGTTTTGGATAAACTTAGCGACATGCTTGGCAGTGAGAATGCGATATGATTCAGCTTCGACCCATTTGGTGAAGTAGTCGATAGCTACCAAAATGAAGCAATGCCCACCGGTACCCGAGGGATTTATTTTCCCGATTATGTCGATACCCCACGTTGAGAATGGCCAGGCTGACGTCATGGTATAGAGTAGCGATGACGGCATATGTTGCACATTGCCAAAGATTTGACAGTTATGACAATGTTTGACATACGACCGGCAATCGGCTTCCATGGTATTCCAGTAATAACCGAGCCTCATGATTTTCCGGACCAGCATGTGGGCATTCATGTGTGGGCCGTTCTCACCATCATGTACTTCGGCCATAACCTTTTCAGCCTTGTATTTGTCAACACAAAGGAGAAGAGCCCCCTGTGCCGTCTTTTTATACAGTTGTCCGTCGTCGGTGCGGATGAACTGGGTGGCTAGCCTCCGTAAGGCTTTCTAGGCTCGACCTTCCGTCCCGGGAGGATATTCTCCGTTCGTTAGGTACGTTAACACGGCTTGGTACCACGGGTCGGGATCGGTTAACTCAATGTCTTCGATGTCGCAGATGTATGCTGGCTCGGACCGTCTTTCGACGCAAATCGGCATACTAGTCACGTGGTCGGGAATATTCAGTAAGGATGCCAATTTTGAGAGTGCATCTGCGAACTGATTTTCTTCCCGGGGCAGATATATGTATTCTACCTTTTGGAATTGTTTCTCGAGATCCCGTACTCGTGCCTGGTAGGCCACGAGATTAGCATTTCGAGTCTTCCATTTTTGGAGTGCTTGGTTTATGACCAAGGATGAATCACCATGTACCCGGAGATTTGTAATCCCCAGATTGGCGGCGGCTTGTAGCCCGTAAATGCATGCTTCGTACTCTGCTGCATTATTAGTAACATCAAAGTCCAGTTTGATGGAGACGGGAGTATGTTCCCCTTTTGGTGAAATTAGGAGGATCCCGACTCCGAACCCTCGAAAATTAGATGCACCGTCGAAGTATAAATCCCAAGTTTCAGTATCAGTATGGAAAATATTTTCGTCTAGGAAGGACCAAGTGTCGGTGTGTCCTTCTTCGGTTATCGGGCTATCGGCGAGAAATTCAGCTACTACTCGACCTTTAATATCCTTTAACGGTACAAACTTTAAGTCGAACTCTGCCAACATTAGAGTCCATCTAGAGATTCGGCCGTTGAGAATGGGCTTTTCGAAGATGTATTTGATCGGGTCCATCTTGGATAGCACATGGACCTCGTAACTGAGCATATAATGTCGGAGTTTCTTGGTGGCCCAGACTAGAGCCAAACACGTCTTTTCGAGCATGGTATATTTGCACTCATACTCTAAAAACTTTTTGCTGATGTAGTAAATGGCTCTTTCTTCGGAGTCGACTGTCTGAGCCAGCATAGCCCCCATGGCTGTCTCGGTCGTCGTTAGGTATAACGACAGAGGCAAACGGGGTTGAGGTGGCATTAAGACTGGCGGTGCAGACAGAATTTCCTTGATCTTGTCGAAAGCGGTTTGGCATTTGTCATCCCATAGTACCCGTTCTCCCACTTTCAGTTTTTTGAAAATTGGTTCACATACCATGGTTAATTTGGAAATGAACCGACTGATGTACTGGACTTTCCCGAGGAATCCCCTTATTCCTTTTTCGGTTTTAGGAGGTTGCATCTCGGTAATGGCTTTGATTTTAGCTGGATCGACTTCGATACCTCGTTGGCTAACGATATGACCCAGTAATTTGCCTGATGTTACCCCGAAACTGCACTTTTGAGGGTTTAACCTCATGTTGTATCTGCGCAATCGGGTGAAGAATTTTCTTAGGGCGGTGATGTGACCGTCCCGTTCTTTGGATTTGACGATCATGTCGTCTACGTAAACTTCTACCTCTTTATGCATCATGTCGTGTAGTAAAGTGGTAGCAGTTCTTTGATATGTGGCCCCGGCATTAATGAGACCGAAAGGCATAACGGTATAGCAGTAAGTACCCCAAGGTGTGGTGAAGGTAGTCTTACTCAGGTCTTCTTCCGCCATCTTGATTTGATTATACCCGGCATACCCGTCCATGAATGATAGAAGGGCATGATCGGCCGTGTTATCCACCAGTATGTCGATGTGTGGTAACGGAAAATCATCTTTCGGACTCGCCTTGTTAAGATCCCGAAAATCTACGCATACCCGCACCTTACCGTCCTTTTTAGGAACTGGCACGATGTTTGCCACCCAGTCCGGATACTCGGACACTTGTATGAAGCCGGCTTTGAATTGTTTGTCGACTTCTTCTTTTACCTTGAGAGACCACTCGGGCCTCATCCGACGAAGCTTTTGTTTGACCGGTTTGCACCCGTCTTTGATTGGTATGTGGTGCTCGGCTATTTCCCGGTCTATCCCCGGCATGTCCTTGTAGGACCATGCGAAGACATCTTTGAACTCTTGGAGGAGGCTTATGAATTGTTGTTTCTCCTCGGGTTTTAAGGATAACCCTATCTTAAGTGTCTGAGGCTCTAAGGTTGTTCCCACATTTATGGACTCGGTTTCTTCGATTACCGGGTTCCGGGACTCCCTTTGCTCTAGTTGCTCGATCAAATGCGGAGGTAAGGGCACCTGTTCGTCTGATTTCTCAATGTCATAGCATAAAACATTTTTAAAAGCAGAATTTGAAAGAGACAAGTCGTAAGCAGAACGGTTGTTATTATTGATTGAAAATTTGGAGAACAGCTCAAAGAGAGCAGCCATCTGATCATTGGTCAGTGGCGGGATAGGTAGGGCACTCGGGACAGACCCCGAAGTGCCAGCAGCAGGAATAATAAAAGGGAGAGGGGTTACAGGAGTGACTCTAGCACCGACTTCCCTAGACTCGACCTCAGACTCTGACTCAGACTCCGACTCAGACTCGGACTCGGACTCAGACTCAGGCATGTCTCCCTCTCCGGTGACCAGCTTGTAGATCCTTCCCTGACTGTCAGTCCACTTGACAGTCTTCCTCCAGGCCCTGTTTCCCGTCTCGGAACCAACATCCGAGATCAGCTTGGTCGGGTCAAACCTGTTGCTGCGGAGAATCAGGTTGACCAGGTCTTCCTTTGGAGTTGGGGCTATGGTGTCTTCCCCAAATAGTAGCCCTAGAGCGGGCTCAGCATCTTCAGCTCCGTTGGATTGGATGAGGGCGAACACATCATCCGGAATGTAATTGCAGTCCCGGGCCATGTGGGTCCCGAGCTGCATAGCATTGGGTTGGTATAAACCAACCTGAACAGCCCCAAACACCGGTGTGACGAAGTAGTCAGCCAACCGTGGGCTATAAGGGCTCAAGTAGATACCCTTAAGGATGTTGCAGGCCTTTTCGATCCCTGCTCGGACAACATTGTCGGGGGTGATGTCATAACCAAGGCCAAAGTGAGATTCTTCTTCTTTGAGAACCTCGATGATCTTCCCAGCTGGAAGATCGGGTCGAGAAGTAACCCCCGGAAAGTACCCTAGGTTTTGGAGCATCATGTCGATACTCGTAGTGAAGTAAGGCCTAAAGAGATACTCTTCCTCGATCATCCCCACAAAATCGAACCCCCAGAGGTCCGTACGTCCCGTGGCATTACAGCTAGCCACAGTCATTGGTGTTGCCTCTAAAGTGACGACATCGTTAACCAGAGGCATCTTGATCTTTCGGTGGAGGGTGGAGGATACCGCCTTGACCGCGTGGATCCAAGGCCTACCTAGGAGCAAGTTGAAGGATGAGGTGACATCAATCACCTGAAACTCGAGCTCCTTCTCTATCGGGCCAGTGATGATGGTCAGTTTCACGGCCCCAGCTACCGACTTCGGGCTCCCATCGAAGGCTTGGATGGTTTGAGCAGTCGGAACATAGTCAGCCTCGGTAATGCCGAGGGCTTTTGCGGTCCTTAGAGGAAGGACGTTCACAGCAGACCCGTCATCAACTAGGGTCATGGGAAGGTATTTTCCTCGGCAGACCACCGTGATGTAGAGGGCCAGGTTATGGGCGGCCCCGAATGGTGGTAGGTGGGCCTCGGAGAAAGTGATTACCGGTCTTTCTTCCTTAGCTTTGCCCTTCAGGTGGGGCAAGATCGTGGCTACCATCTCAGCGGGGGTAACCAGAGAGTCAACCTTGATTTGATCGAGAGCCTTTGTAAGTGCTTCCCGATGTTCTTGAGAACTAACCAGAAGTTGCCATATAGTGAGGTCAACTCGGGTTTTCTTCAACTGTTTCACAAGAGCCGTTTCAGCAGTTGGCTCTTCAGAGGCGACTTCCGTAATGACGGTTGTCGGGATAGGGGTGTCCCTAGAGCTAGTGGCTTGAAAGGGACGACCAAGGTGGTTACTGGTTAAGACTCGAGATTTAGTCTTTCGAATCTCCTCGGCGGTAATGGGGACAACTTCCCCTTTGGCGAGGTAGACGTCTTCCTCGTCGTCGAACCAGATCCCGTTCACTTGCGGGATAAATGGGGAGATAAGGTGGGAGCAATCAATCACCTCCCCGGTAAAGATGGCGTGGGAGCTGAAAGGATTCTCCTTGTTACTGGGCTTATCTCCGGGCAGCGGGATTTTACCGCTTTCGATCAGGTCCTGAATCAAGTGCTTCAGCTTCCAGCACTTTTCGGTATCATGCCCATTGCCTCGGTGATATTGGCAATAGGCTTGAGCATTGTAGTTCTTGGAGCGTCGCTCAACCGGAACTTCGGGAGTTGGGCCTATCGGTTGGATTAGGCCTTTCGAGGACAGCCTTTGTAAGGCATAAGTATAGGTCGTACCTATATCAGTGAAAACCCGAGGTGGGGTGTTTCTCTTGGACGGGGCATCTAGTAGATTAACCGCGTCGAAAATACTGCGGGTTGCAGCTTGAGGCTTGGTTGTGGAGGAAGAAGCCCCTTGGTAACCCTTAGCAGCGGCCTTGGTGAGGCCTTCCAGTCTCAAGTCATCTTCGATCCTCATACCCATTTCAGTGAGGGTGGTGAAGTTGGGTATGACAGCATATCGGAGGTGAACCCGGTAGGATGGGAGGAGGTTCTTAACAAAGGCCTCCACTAAAGTCTTTTCACCGGGCTTATCGACAAGTTTCACGCTCTCGGCCCTCCATCGTTGAAGGTATTTGGTAAAACCTTCTTTCGGCTCTTGGGCCATAACCTCCAGAGATCTCATTGTGGTTTGGATCTCGGTGTTGTCAGCGTAGTTCCGAGCGAACTCGGTGGCCACATCATCCCATGTAGGGTATTTCTTCGGGTCTAGCCTGTAGTACCAGGCCCGAGGGTGCTTTTCAAGAGACGCAGCAAAGAGGTTCTTGAACATGGTGGAGTCCACCCCTTTGATGGCCATGAACTCTTTGAAGGCCCGTACATGTAGTAACGGGTCTTCAGTCCCTTCGAACATAGGCAAACCGGTGAGGTTCAGGTTTGCAGGCAGCCTGTCACTTAGCGGGTTATACTCCCGACTGTTTTCCCGGTGAATGTTGTTATTCCCAGTTAAATGCACTTGTTCTTCCAGTCGGCGGACCGAGCTAACCAGTTCAGCTAAAGGTCCGGTAGTCCCGGTGGTAGGAGTCCTGTGCTCTACCGAGGCCAATCGAGTGACGATAGCAACTTGCCCAGCCCTCATTTCATTCAGTTGGGCATCAATGTCGGCCTGCTTCTCGATCATGGAATCAACGGAGGCTTTCAGTTCAGCTAAGGCAGTTTCCATCCTGTGAGTGTGTCTGGTTGATGGTGGCCTGTCTGTAAGAACACCACGTAATCAGAAACCGAACCCAGTCTTGGAATCAAAGGAAACAGCACATCCCGAGCGACCCAAAAAGAAAGGACTGAGCGGAAAAGACTCGAGAAAGACATCTAGACGGATGACTCGTGGGTGGTATGACTTCCTTAGGATTTCGGCTTTGTGGGCCTAGTCCCGTTCGAAGGAAGGTCCACGTGAGATTGCTCCCCAGACTTTTGACTCGAGTGTATGGACGGACCTTCCTTTGTAGGGGTATGCCCAACGTGAGTTGGTCGTGCCTTGACAAGATAAGGCGGACTTGGGAAAGGGGGGAAACTCGTGATATAAGATCGACGGAGTTTCGACACTATAAACCTTCTACGTACTATGCAAAGACCCGACACACGGATAGACGGTAGGTCCTACAATAAGGAAGGTTTATTTTAGGAAAGTTGAAAGTTGAGGTTTGAATGCAAAATGAACGAATTTCCGAGAGTCTTGAAAACTGAAAACGGAATTTCGAAAACCGAGATTAGAATTTTGAAAAGGAAAATTCCGAAAATCAAGGTAGTGGGGGTGGAAATTCGGGAATTAAAACGGACAGCATGCCGACTACAGAAAAGGATATTTTGAGTCAAATCGTTGATCCTAAATTTCGGCGGCATTCCGAGTTTTGAAAATTGGGTATTTTGAAAAGGTGAGTCTCGAAATGGGCAGCATTTCGGGTTTTTCAAAATTGGGCGTTTTAGAATGACGGGTCCCGAAATGGACAGTATTTCGGGGTTTTTCGAAATGTGGGTATTTTTGGAAAGATGCAAATTTGAAATGACGGTTTTTTGAAAATTTGACACGGAAACCAAGTAGCACGTAGTCAAACAAGCATTATAACGACGCTTATGTATGCTTTACACTAAGTCTCGGTCGGTCAAAATAGGGTCTATACCAACAACGATGGCTTTCTCATGTGATGGACGGACTCCCTAAGCCGAGTTGGTCTTAGGACATGCCGCAAAACCGAGACGAGTTCCACCATCGATGTTTTTAGCGCACCCATGTAGGAATGCACCGCGGTATAGTGGGACGTCGGTCACAAGTAACCGGCCCGGGCAAAAATGGGTTATGCATGAATCATTAAACTAACGCGCGCACACTAATCGACAAACGATTTCTCTTCGAGTCTCACCCTAGGAACCCCGATGACATGTGGTACATCAGGTATCCCCAGCGGAGTCGCCAAATTGTGGACATGACGTAGGTCCACCCCGACGCGGCGAAGCGCGGGTTTGGGTAGGCGAATGAATCTCGTGGTAAGATTGTTCTCGGGTTCGAAATTTAAGTCAAAATGGAGTCGCCACCGAATTTTGTGGTTATTCGGAACCATACGAGCCCACTCTATGTCGTCATGGGCTATACACAAAGTAAGCCCACTTCGATTTCAGAGTTTATGGGGCTCGTCCCTTTACATTGCGATACCGATACCATCTACACCGGTAATCGTGTAAAGAATGACTCTCGTTCGCCAAGGGTTTCGGACATCCGGAAACCAAAGGTTCTGAGTAAGGGGTGAGGGTACGTGTTGGGAAGCCCACTAAGGACACCCAACCCCGCCCGCACATGGCGCCCTCTACTAAGACATCGTTCGTGTTCGTGATACGCGTGCTAGTGAAATAATGAAATGATATGCAAACAGCGTTTTCGGGCTAAGCATGCGAATTTTGCGTTAACTACGTCATTTAATGCATCTAATTATGGTCGAGTTGCGTTAGCATGCGAGGTTCATTTATAAAAGCGTAAAAGCAAATAATAAATAAAGCTCGAAAAAAAGGAAGTAAAAAGCGTACAAGCTACACGGGCGGAAATACAACCCGGACTTCACAATACGACATAAACAAAATAGCGTAAAACAAAAATAAGAATGGACCCATATGTAAACTAGACCGCGAAATTATGTAGATGGACTACCTCGCTTAGATACGTATTATGTCACATATTAAGCAAAGGACGGAAATATGAAATTGCGGCGTATTGCTAGCCTAGTCTCACATTCCGTAGTCTTGTCCCGACTTATCACGTAAAGTGGTCAAAGTCGTTCTACGTGTCGTGTCATGTGTAGCGTTTTGAAAAATGATGAAGGGTCGGTCAACGGTCTAAAGTCGATAAGAACGGGACTCGGAATATGTGTCCAAGCCCTCGGGTTTCTGAGTTGCCAGACCCACTCGACCGAGTCATTGATTGACTCGACCGAGTGCGCCATTAACGTGGCTACTGCCCATATTTTGAGGGGTTACTCGATCGAGTGCCTTATGGCACTCGGTCGAGTGCATCATTAATGGGGCTACTGCCCTGTTCTTGGGGTGCAACTCGATCGAGTGGCCTATGGCACTCGGTCGAGTGCCACCTGTACGAGCATTGATTTGCTCGGCTTTATGACTTGAAATCGATGATCGGTCGAGTCAAATACGAATATCGCTCGATTTGTATTCGACTCGGCCTCCGGTACTATAATCGTATATGAACGATTATAATGCCGTCACCGGAGGTTTTATAAAAACGTTTGCGTTAGATTACGAAACTTTGAATTAGTAACGAGATGCATCCCTCTACGTCACGACATTGAAACTAACCCTTTCGGGTTATGTGATGTCAGTATTCGTGTCAACGGGTCTCGTACCAATTATGAAAGGGGATTAAATCGTCCAACTACAACGAGTCACGATCGCGTCACGCCCTTGAGTACATTGGGGCGGGGCTCCTCGAAAGGGCTCCACCTCCGTCGTTGCTCGTAAAGGGGTTAGACGGACCAAAAGTGATCCTTGTAGTTCAACGTTTTAAAACCGGTTTTTTGATATTAAAGTTATATACGCGGTATTATTAGAGTTAGTAACGATATAAAAAGATGCAAGATGGAAATGCGAAAATATGAAAAGGGTTAGTGTAAAAGTTAGTGTTACTACGATACAATAATATGAAAATGCGTGTAGAAACGATATTTAAAAGAGATTAAAAGGAATTTAGAACACCCTCAACGTACATGCTAGTATGGACCTCGGAAACGGACTCGTGAACAGCGACAAAGCTTTAGGAGTATCGAGGAATGCGCGCGAGTTATGCTGTGTAGGTGTGTGTGTGTTGCGTTGGATTATCGAGGGACTTGACTCGGTTTTTTGGTGTGTTTTTCTTAGGGTTTGTAGTGTAGATTGTAGGATGAGTGTAGGGTGAAGTGTGACTGAAAATGTAGGGCAAAATGATGGTGAAAAGTTCTGAAAAAAAAGTTGGCAAATGCATGGGAATGAGTCGGTATTTATAGACGTTTCCCACGACCTAGGGGCACTCGATCGAGTGGCCCTAGTGCACTCGATCGAGTGCCTTAGAAAATGGGCCAAGCCCAGTACGAAGCGCCCCACTCTACCGAGTGGGTCAATCCACTCGATCGAGTGGATCAGTTGGGTGAGAAAAATAAGGAAGACTTGGTCTTTGTTGGTTGGGCTTGTTTTTTGAATTCGAATTTGGGCGCTTAAATGATTTCAGCTGATTTCTGAGACGGTTTTGCCTTTGACCGGGTTTTGACCCGGTCGCCAAAAGACGGGAAATATTTTTGGTGTCGGTTTTGGCCCAAATTAGTCTTATTTGACTCGGAACGATCCGCTGGGCCTGAATTCGAGGTCTGTTTTGTGAGATTTTACTCCGCTAAAAAGTCCATGTCGGATGTTATGAATTTCGAGTCCAAGTCCGAGTATACTAGTCACGTTGACGTCCAATCATCATTGGGTGTTTTTTCGGAGACTACCATAGACACGTGGCAGTCAAAATGCGGGTGTCTACACCTTCCCGATCGGGATGATCCTTCCCGATCGGGATGGGCTACAGCTCACCCGCTCTTCTCTTTTCTTATTCCTCATTCTTGTACCCATATATATACTCCCTTCTTGTAATTTTAGGACATCTTATGTTAACCTACCTTAGTTTAAGCCTCAAAACCCTAGATTTACTCTCATTCATTAGTTCTAATCTCTCCTTAATCCTTAGTTAATCATTGTAATTAACCTTGTATTAAGAAGATTCTTGAAGATTATTCCAAGATTGACAACCTTGGAGTTCTATTTGGGTGTCTTATTTATACAAGTTCTCATCTTTTCCTCATCTAGTATTGGTATAATCATCTTTACTCTTGTTCTTAGTTTATTTAATCTTGTTTCCATCTTTTTATGTTATTATTGTTATTGTTCTTGTTGTTCATAATGAATGCTTGGATGTTTAGTTTGTTCTCTCTTGTTAGTGTTAGTTCATCTTTGATAATGAGTGAGTAGTTTCTTTATGGGGTTAGTAGGGGGATTCGGGGTAGATTATGGATGATTAGGGTTGAGTAAGGGGGAAAGGTTGTGTCTTTATTGTTAGTCACATTGTAGGCACTCCATGTGTTTGTTGTTATGCTTGTATGAGTTGTAGTGGCCATGCTTCCCATGCTTGTGTTCATCTTCTCATTGATTGCTTATTTTGTGGAAATGTTGAGAATAGTCATAGTCATGAGAGTGCCGACTAGAGTCTAAGTTGCGAGAGCCCGGACTCACCTTGACATCGGTCTAAGTTGCGAGAGCCCGGACCGACTCTAGCGATTAGGAGACACCTATACCCTTGATCACCCCAATTATCCTTATACCTCTATGAACCCGACCTTCTCCACTTCTTTCCATATTTGAGTTCACCATCTTAGTTAGTTATAGTTCTTCTAGTTTATTCATTAGTTCGCTCATTAGTTTAGTTCCCACTCTTCCCCCTTAATTGTTTCCATTTATAGCTTTCTTTGTGTTTGTGTGTGTGACTTAGCCTAGTTTTAGTGGACCTAGTCTAGACCTTACTCTACCGTCCCCGTGGATATCGACCCTACTTGCCCTAGCTACCCACTAGGAATAGTCGGTTTATTATTGACGGTTGGACCCACGGCAAAATCCTACCATCAATTTGGCGCCGTTGCCGGGGACGGTGCATTATTTAGACTTAGTTTGCTTATCTCTAGACTTAGTTACCCTTCTTTGTGCTCTCTCATCTTCTCTTGTGAATATTCTCTAGTTTTTCTTCTTTTTCTCTTTGTCTCTAGTCGTGTTTGTTATTGTCGTTGCCTAGTGCCCATAAAGCACTAGGTGTTCTTACGTTTGTTCTAGTGTGTAGTGTATGCCTAGGAGGGGAGGCGACTTCTATCTCTTTAATCCAGAGCCGGAGAGACTCTTTCGAGCCTTTCGCCAACGGACGATTAATCGGGTTAGGATCTCTCAACCAAGTGCAAGCACCACTCATCAAGGGCAAGCCCAAGGAGCCGACTTGAGCAACTCACCTCGAGAGACGGCCGGAGGGACCTTCATCAATCCCTTCGGTGATTCTTCTCCTAGTTCCCCCTCCTCTTCTACATCAACACTCTCTACACCACCATCTTCTCCCTTACATCCAAGAATGCCTAAGTTTTCCTCTCACTCCACCTTCACGGAAGATGTCTTGCCAGGACCGAGTGCATTACCGGAAGCCTATACCGGGAATTTTGTGGCAAAGACTCAATTTATCCAACTTGTGGAGAGGAGCCCTTTTAGTGGTTTGCCCACCGAAGACCCGCACCAACACATGGAGACCTTCTCCGATTATTGTGATGCTATATCTCAAACCGGGGTTACTCAAGACCAAATTCGTTGGGTACTCTTCCCGTTTTCTCTTATTGGAAAAGCGAAGCAATGGATTAAGAGTCTCGATAGAGCAACCATGGGTATCGACACTTGGAAAAAGCTTGCCTTGGCGTTCTACCAAAAGTTTTACCCTCCGGAAAAGACGAATTTGCTTAGGGCCTCCATCACCGGGTTCCAACAAAGGGATGAAGAGAGCCTATATGAAGCTTGGGAGCGGTTTAAGTCTTTGGTAAGATCGTGCCCTCATCATGGACTCTCACAATGGTTCTTAGTACAACAATTTTGGAATGGACTTTATGAGGACTCGAGAGTCATTCTCAACATGGGCTCCAACGGTAGGTTTACCGAGGTCGATGACGACCAAACATGGGCGAGAATCGAAGAGATGGCGGTGCACAATTCGCAATATTCTAGGCCTAGGAAGACACATCGAGGAGGCATGCATGAGGTCGATGCCATCACTAAGCTAAGCATTGACCTTGGAGCTCAATTGAAAACGCACATGGAGACTATTGACAAGAAGCTCCAAAGTCACCTCGACCAAGTCCAAGGCCCTAGTTCCTCACACCATCAACCGATTCAAGATGTGAATGCTTTGGGGTTCGCACCTCCTTTACCTTTACCAAGTCCAAGGCCCTATTTCCTCACACCATCAAACAATGGTGGTCATGTAAGCCGAAAGGCGATGCAATCCTTGTTATTACCAAAAGAACAACTATATGATATGGTAAATGTTACACTAATATTATAAATTCAAATGCTGCCAAATCAATCTAACAAGTGTTCTTTTAATAGGCAATCGATATAGCTAGAATATATGCAACATTCAAGAGGAACGATATACTATTCATTCCTACAAAATCAGGGGTAAAATATGTCAAAATTCCTGTACTTAAGTACTTTTTTGGTACATAATCATACAGTTGTTTACCTATTGTGTATCCATTGTTACAGGAATTAAACCCAGAAGTATTCTCTTCTCTGACAACGCCATACTGTACTGTATCATACTTGCCTGAAGATGGTAAATTCTTGAGAAAGGTATAACCATCTAATCTATACACTCCTATACCATTAACACAGTTGAATTTTGTACATGGTTATAGAAGTGTTTGTTTTGATGTACTTAAGTTAATATGTGTTGAAAATATGTATTACATTACAATAACTGTGAAATGTATACTTTTTCAGATCTTTATCCCAGTTCATATTGACACACCATTACACTGGATTTTGATTGTGTGTGATTTTGAAGACAAGAAGAATTACATATTGGATTCAAGTAAAAGGAAGGGTAACAAAGCACGAATTGATGTTTGCCACAAAATAATGACAAATATCGCAATCATCATTCAAAAATACTCGGGCTATGAATACATCTCCAAAAAAATGATGACAAATCCAATGGAGTATGTTAAAAATGCAGCTCAACAAAGTAATGGATTTGATTGTGGTGTTTTTGTCTTGAAGTGGATAAATGCATTTCACGACAAGGAGAAATGGACAGACAAAGATTATTTTAATGACATCAATGACTTTCGTCGTCAAACATGCATAAATCTTATGAGGTGGGATATGAACTTTGTTAAGGATTTTACAGTTGACAGAAAATATAAAATTCTATTTTAGCTGTGTGTATGTAAACAGTCAGTGATGTAAACATTACTCCATGACAAGAATTTATATAATCATCAACGTTTTTATAATCATTCGCAGGTGAGTTATGTACAGCTAATATGTACATATGTACATTACATAATGACCTATATACTGTACTTTGTAAATTGTTAAACGTAAAACAAAATTAACCTATAACGTTCTTCTGTAAATAGTCAAAAACATAAAATGTATAGAGTAATCTAAACCTATAAAATTAACCAATAAAAGTAGTCAAAAACCATGTTTATAGAACTGTCTGTTTTGACGTACATAAGTTGATATCTGTTGAATAAGTTACTATGTGTTGCACATTTTGGAATTTGTACATGCTTAAAACAGTGTCTGTTTTGATGTAGATAAGGTACTATGTGTTGCACATATTGAAATTTATACATGGTTAAAACAGTGTCTGTTTTGATGTACATAAGTTACTATGGTTAAAACAGTATCTGTTTTGATGCACATATTGATATTTATCAAGAAACTGAACCTTAAGAGTAGGGTACCGCATAAGACGGGACGGAAAAGGGTTTAGGGGCGGATCCGCCTAATCCAACCCTATAAACCCGCAAGAAACTGAACCCTAAGAGGGTATTGGTGAACCCTGTCGTGGATGTGATTCAAAGATGGGACACTGAACCATAAGAGTAGGGTACCGCATAAGACGGGACGGAAAAGGGTTTAGGGTTGGATTAGGCAGACCCGCTTCGCGGATCCACCTAATCCAACCCTAAACCCTTTTCCTTATTTAAGGTCACTAAACCCGCAAAAAACTGAACCCTAAGAGGGTATTGGTGAACCCTGTCATGGATGTGATTCAAAGATGGGACACTGAACCTTAACAGTAGGGTACCGCATAAGGCGGGACGGAAAAGGGTTTAGGGTTGGATTAGGCGGACCCGCTTCGCGGATCCGCGTAATCCAACCCTAACCCGTTTTCCTTATTCAAGGTCACTAAACCCGCAAGAAACTGAACCCTAAGAGGGTACTGGTGAACCCTGTCGTGGATGTGATTCAAAGATGGGACACTGAACCTTAAGAGTAGGGTACCGCATAAGACGGGACGGAAAAGGGTTTAGGGTTGGATTAGGCGGACCCGCTTCGCGGATCCGCCTAATCCAACCCTAAACCCTTTTCCTTATTCAAGGTCACTAAACTCGCAAGAAACTGAACCCTAAGAGGGTATTGGTGAACCCTGTCGTGGATGTGATTCAAAGACGGGACACTGAACCTTAAGAGTAGGGTAACGCATAAGACGGGACGGAAAAGGGTGTAGGGTTGGATTAGGCGGACCCGCTTCCCGGATCCGCCTAATCCAACCCTAAACCCTTTTCCTTATTCAAGGTCAGTAAACCCGCAAGAAACTGAACCCTAAGAGGGTATTGGTGAACCCTGTCGTGGATGTGATTCAAAGATGGGACACTGAACCTTAACACTAGGGTACCGCATAAGACAGGACGGAAAAGGGTTTAGGGTTGGATTAGGCGGACCCGCTTCGCGGATCCGCCTAATCCAACCCTGAACCCTTTTCCTTATTCAAGGTCACTAAACCCGCAAGAAACTGAACCCTAAGAGGGTATTGGTGAACCCTGTCATGGATGTGATTCAAAGATGGGACACTGAACCTTAACAGTAGGGTACCGCATAAGACGGGACGAAAAAGGGTTTAGGGTTGGATAAGGCGGACCCACTTCGCGGATCCGCCTAATCCAACCCTAAACCCTTTTCCTTATTCAAGGTCACTAAACCCGCAAGAAACTGAACCCTAAGAGGGTATTGGTGAACCCTGTCGTGGATCTGATTCAAAGATGGGACACTGAACCTTAACAGTAGGGTACCGCATAAGACGGGACGGAAAAGGGTTTAGGGTTGGATTAGGCGGACCCGCTTCGCGGATCCGCCTAATCCAACCCTAAACCCTTTTCCTTATTCAAGGTCACTAAACCCGCAAGAAACTGAACCCTAAGAGGGTATTGGTGAACCCTTTCGTGGATGTGATTCAAAGATGGGACACTGAACCTTAAGAGTAGGGTACCGCATAAGACGGGACGAAAAAGGGTTTAGGGTTGGATTAGGCGGACCCGCTTCGCGGATCCGCCTAATCCAACCCTAAACCGTTTTCCTTATTCAAGGTCACTAAACCCGCAAGAAACTGAACCCTAAGAGGGTATTGGTGAACCCTGTCGTGGATGTGATTCAAATATGGGACACTGAACCTTAAGAGTAGGGTACCGCATAAGACGGGACGGAAAAGGGTTTAGGGTTGGATTAGGCGGATCCGCCTAATCCAACCCTAAACCCTTTTCCTTATTCAAGGTCACTAAACTCGCAAGAAACTGAACCCTAAGAGGGTATTGGTGAACCCTGTCGTGGATGTGATTCAAAGATGGGACACTGAACCTTAACACTAGGGTACCGCATAAGACAGGACGGAAAAGGGTTTAGGGTTGGATTAGGCGGACCCGCTTCGCGGATCCGCCTAATCCAACCCTGAACCCTTTTCCTTATTCAAGGTCACTAAACCCGCAAGAAACTGAACCCTAAGAGTGTATTGGTGAACCCTGTCATGGATGTGATTCAAAGATGGGACACTGAACCTTAACACTAGGGTACCGCATAAGACAGGACGAAAAAGGGTTTAGGGTTGGATTAGGCGGACCCGCTTCGCGGATCCGCCTAATCCAACCCTGAACCCTTTTCCTTATTCAAGGTCACTAAACCCGCAAGAAACTGAACCCTAAGAGGGTATTGGTGAACCTGTCATGGATGTGATTCAAAGATGGGACACTGAACCTTAACAGTAGGGTACCGCATAAGACGGGACGAAAAAGGGTTTAGGGTTGGATTAGGCGGACCCGCTTCGCGGATCCGCCTAATCCAACCCTAAACCCTTTTCCTTATTCAAGGTCACTAAACCCGCAAGAAACTGAACCCTAAGAGGGTATTGGTGAACCCTGTCGTGGATGTGATTCAAAGATGGGACACTGAACCTTAACAGTAGGGTACCGCATAAGACGGGACGGAAAAGGGTTTAGGGTTGGATTAGGCGGACCCGCTTCGCGGATCCGCCTAATCCAACCCTAAACCCTTTTCCTTATTCAAGGTCACTAAACCCGCAAGAAACTGAACCCTAAGAGGGTATTGGTGAACCCGTTCGTGGATGTGATTCAAAGATGGGACACTGAACCTTAAGAGTAGGGTACCGCATAAGACGGGACGAAAAAGGGTTTAGGGTTGGATTAGGCGGACCCGCTTCGCGGATCCGCCTAATCCAACCCTAAACCGTTTTCCTTATTCAAGGTCACTAAACCCGCAAGAAACTGAACCCTAAGAGGGTATTGGTGAACCCTGTCGTGGATGTGATTCAAATATGGGACACTGAACCTTAAGAGTAGGGTACCGCATAAGACGGGACGGAAAAGGGTTTAGGGTTGGATTAGGCGGATCCGCCTAATCCAACCCTAAACCCTTTTCCTTATTCAAGGTCACTAAACTCGCAAGAAACTGAACCCTAAGAAGGTATTGGTGAACCCTGTCGTGGATGTGATTCAAAGATGGGACACTGAACCTTAAGAGTAGGGTACCGCATAAGACGGGACGGAAAAGGGTGTAGGGTTGGATTAGGCGGACCCCCTTCGCGGATCCGCCTAATCCAACCCTAAACCCTTTTCCTTATTCAAGGTCACTAAACCCGCAAGAAACTGAACCCTAAGAGGGTATTGGTGAACCCTGTCGTGGATGTTATTCAAAGATGGGACACTGAACCTTAACACTAGGGTACCGCATAAGACGGGACGGAAAAGGGTTTAGGGTTGGATTAGGCGGACCCGCTTCGCGGATCCGCCTAATCCAACCCTAAACCCTTTTCCTTATTCAAGGTCACTAAACTCGCAAGAAACTGAACCCTAAGAGGGTATTGGTGAACCCTGTCGTGGATGTGATTCAAAGATGGGACACTGAACCTTAAGAGTAGGGTACCGCATAAGACGGGACGGAAAAGGGTTTAGGGTTGGATTAGGCGGACCCGCTTCGCGGATCCGCGTAATCCAACCCTTAACCCTTTTCCATATTCAAGGTCACTAAACCCGCAAGAAACTGAACCCTAAGAGGGTATTGGTGAACCCTGTCGTGGATGTGATTCAAAGATGGGACACTGAACCTTAAGAGTAGGGTACCGCATAAGACGGGACGGAAAAGGGTTTAGGGTTGGATTAGGCGGACCCGCTTCGCGGATCCGCCTAATCCAACCCTAAACCCTTTTCCTTATTCAAGGTCACTAAACTCGCAAGAAACTGAACCCTAAGAGGGTATTGGTGAACCCTGTCGTGGATGTGATTCAAAGATGGGACACTGAACCTTAAGAGTAGGGTACCGCATAAGACGGGACGGAAAAGGGTTTAGGGTTGGATTAGGCGGACCCGCTTCGCGGATCCGCGTAATCCAACCCTTAACCCTTTTCCATATTCAAGGTCACTAAACCCGCAAGAAACTGAACCCTAAGAGGGTATTGGTGAACCCTGTCGTGGATGTGATTCAAAGATGGGACACTGAACCTTAAGAGTTGGGTACCGCATAAGACGGGACGGAAAAGGGTTTAGGGTTGGATTAGGCGGACCCGCTTCGCGGATCCGCCTAATCCAACCCTAAACCCTTTTCCTTATTCAAGGTCACTAAACCCGCAATAAACTGAACCCTAAGAGGGTATTGGTGAACCCTGTCGTGGATGTGATTCAAAGATGGGACACTGAACCTTAAGAGTAGGGTACCGCATAAGACGGGACGGAAAAGGGTTTAGGGTTGGATTAGGCGGACCCGCTTCGCGGATCCGCGTAATCCAACCCTTAACCCTTTTCCATATTCAAGGTCACTAAACCCGCAAGAAACTGAACCCTAAGAGGGTATTGGTGAACCCTGTCGTGGATGTGATTCAAAGATGGGACACTGAACCTTATGAGTAGGGTACCGCATAAGACGGGACGGAAAAGGGTTTAGGGTTGGATTAGGCGGACCCGCTTCGCGGGTCCGCCTAAACCAACCCTAAACCCTTTTCCTTATTCAAGGTCACTAAACTCGCAAGAAACTGAACCCTAAGAGGGTATTGGTGAACCCTGTCGTGGATGTGATTCAAAGATGGGACACTGAACCTTAAGAGTAGGGTACCGCATAAGACGGGACGGAAAAGGGTGTAGGGTTGGATTAGGCGGACCCGCTTCGCGGATCCGCCTAATCCAACCCTAAACCCTTTTCCTTATTCAAGGTCATAAAACCCGCAAGAAACTGAACCCTAAGAGGGTATTGGTGAACCCTGTCGTGGATGTGATTCAAAGATGGGACACTGAACCTTAACACTAGGGTACCGCATAAGACGGGACGGAAAAGGGTTTAGGGTTGGATTAGGCGGACCCGCTTCGCGGATCCGCCTAATCCAACCCTAAACCCTTTTCCTTATTCAAGGTCACTAAACCCGCAAGAAACTGAACCCTAAGAGGGTATTGGTGAACCCTGTCCTGGATGTGATTCAAAGATGGGACACTGAACCTTAAGAGTTGGGTACCGCATAAGACGGGACGGAAAAGGGTTTAGGGTTGGATTAGGCGGACCCGCTTCGCGGATCCGCCTAATCCAACCCTTAACCCTTTTCCTTATTCAAGGTCACTAAACCCGCAAGAAACTGAACCCTAAGAGGGTATTGGTGAACCCTGTCGTGGATGTGATTCAAAGATGGGACACTGAACCTTAAGAGTAGGGTACCGCATAAGACGGGACGAAAAAGGGTTTAGGGTTGGATTAGGCGAACCCGCTTCGCGGATCCTACTAATCCAACCCTAAACCCTTTTCCTTATTCAAGGTCACTAAACTCGCAAGAAACTGAACCCTAAGAGGGTATTGGTGAACCCTGTCGTGGATGTGATTCAAAGATGGGACACTGAACCTTAAGAGTAGGGTACCGCATAAGACGGGACGGAAAAGGGTTTTGGGTTGGATTAGGCGGACCCGCTTCGCGGATCCGCGTAATCCAACCCTTAACCCTTTTCCATATTCAAGGTCTCTAAACCCGCAAGAAACTGAACCCTAAGAGGGTATTGGTGAACCCTGTCGTGGATGTGATTCAAAGATGGGACACTGAACCTTAAGAGTAGGGTACCGCATAAGACGGGACAGAAAAGGGTTTAGGGTTGGATTAGGCGGACCCGCTTCGCGGATCCGCCTAATCCAACCCTAAACCTTTTTCCTTATTCAAGGTCACTAAACTCGCAAGAAACTGAACCCTAAGAGGGTATTGGTGAACCCTGTCGTGGATGTGATTCAAAGATGGGACACTGAACCTTAAGAGTAGGGTACCGCATAAGACGGGACGGAAAAGGGTTTAGGGTTGGATTAGGCGGACCCGCTTCGCGGATCCGCGTAATCCAACCCTTAACCCTTTTCCATATTCAAGGTCACTAAACCCGTAAGAAACTGAACCCTAAGAGGGTATTGGTGAACCCTGTCGTGGATGTGATTCAAAGATGGGACACTGAACCTTAAGAGTTGGGTACCGCATAAGACGGGACGGAAAAGGGTTTAGGGTTGGATTAGGCGGACCCGCTTCGCGGATCCGCCTAATCCAACCCTAAACCCTTTTCCTTATTCAAGGTCACTAAACCCGCAATAAACTGAACCCTAAGAGGGTATTGGTGAACCCTGTCGTGGATGTGATTCAAAGATGGGACACTGAACCTTAAGAGTAGGGTACCGCATAAGACGGGACGGAAAAGGGTTTAGGGTTGGATTAGGCGGACCCGCTTCGCGGATCCGCGTAATCCAACCCTTAACCCTTTTCCATATTCAAGGTCACTAAACCCGCAAGAAACTGAACCCTAAGAGGGTTATGGTGAACCCTGTCGTGGATGTGATTCAAAGATGGGACACTGAACCTTATGAGTAGGGTACCGCATAAGACGGGACGGAAAAGGGTTTAGGGTTGGATTAGGCGGACCCGCTTCGCGGATCCGCCTAAACCAACCCTAAACCCTTTTCCTTATTCAAGGTCACTAAACTCGCAAGAAACTGAACCCTAAGAGGGTATTGGTGAACCCTGTCGTGGATGTGATTCAAAGATGGGACACTGAACCTTAAGAGTAGGGTACCGCATAAGACGGGACGGAAAAGGGTGTAGGGTTGGATTAGGCGGACCCGCTTCGCGGATCCGCCTAATCCAACCCTAAACCCTTTTCCTTATTCAAGGTCATAAAACCCGCAAGAAACTGAACCCTAAGAGGGTATTGGTGAACCCTGTCGTGGATGTGATTCAAAGATGGGACACTGAACCTTAACACTAGGGTACCGCATAAGACGGGACGGAAAAGGGTTTAGGGTTGGATTAGGCGGACCCGCTTCGCGGATCCGCCTAATCCAACCCTAAACCCTTTTCCTTATTCAAGGTCACTAAACCCGCAAGAAACTGAACCCTAAGAGGGTATTGGTGAACCCTGTCCTGGATGTGATTCAAAGATGGGACACTGAACCTTAAGAGTAGGGTACCGCATAAGAAGGGACGGAAAAGGGTTTAGGGTTGGATTAGGCGGACCCGCTTCGCGGATCCGCCTAATCCAACCCTTAACCCTTTTCCTTATTCAAGGTCACTAAACCCGCAAGAAACTGAACCCTAAGAGGGTATTGGTGAACCCTATCGTGGATGTGATTCAAAGATGGGACACTGAACCTTAAGAGTAGGGTACCGCATAAGACGGGACAGAAAAGGGTTTAGGGTTGGATTAGGCGGACCCGCTTCGCGGATCCGCCTAATCCAACCCTAAACCTTTTTCCTTATTCAAGGTCACTAAACTCGCAAGAAACTGAACCCTAAGAGGGTATTGGTGAACCCTGTCGTGGATGTGATTCAAAGATGGGACACTGAACCTTAAGAGTAGGGTACCGCATAAGACGGGACGGAAAAGGGTTTAGGGTTGGATTAGGCGGACCCGCTTCGCGGATCCGCGTAATCCAACCCTTAACCCTTTTCCATATTCAAGGTCACTAAACCCGCAAGAAACTGAACCCTAAGAGGGTATTGGTGACCCTGTCGTGGATGTGATTCAAAGATGGGACACTGAACCTTAAGAGTAGGGTACTGCATAAGACGGGACGGAAAAGGGTGTAGGGTTGGATTAGGCGGACCCGCTTCGCGGATCCGCCTAATCCAACCCTAAACCCTTTTCCTTATTCAAGGTCATAAAACCCGCAAGAAACTGAACCCTAAGAGGGTATTGGTGAACCCTGTCGTGGATGTGATTCAAAGATGGGACACTGAACCTTAACACTAGGGTACCGCATAAGACGGGACGGAAAAGGGTTTAGGGTTGGATTAGGCGGACCCGCTTCGCGGATCCGCCTAATCCAACCCTAAACCCTTTTCCTTATTCAAGGTCACTAAACCCGCAAGAAACTGAACCCTAAGAGGGTATTGGTGAACCCTGTCGTGGATGTGATTCAAAGATGGGACACTGAACCTTAAGAGTAGGGTACCGCATAAGACGGGACGGAAAAGGGTTTAGAGTTGGATTAGGCGGACCCGCTTCGCGGATCCGCCAAATCCAACCCTAAACCCTTTTCCTAATTCAAGGTCACTAATCCCGCAAGAAACTGAACCCTAAGAGGGTATTGGTGAACCCTGTCGTGGATGTGATTCAAAGATGGGACACTGAACCTTAAGAGTAGGGTACCGCATAAGACGGGACGGAAAAGGGTGTAGGGTTGGATTAGGCGGACCCGCTTCGCGGATCCGCCTAATCCAACCCTAAACCCTTTTCCTTATTCAAGGTCCCTAAACCCGCAAGAAACTGAACCCTAAGAGGGTATTGGTGAACCCTATCGTGGATGTGATTCAAAGATGGGACACTGAACCTTAAGAGTAGGGTACCGCATAAGACGGGACGAAAAAGGGTTTAGGGTTGGATTAGGCGAACCCGCTTCGCGGATCCTACTAATCCAACCCTAAACCCTTTTCCTTATTCAAGGTCACTAAACTCGCAAGAAACTGAACCCTAAGAGGGTATTGGTGAACCCTGTCGTGGATGTGATTCAAAGATGGGACACTGAACCTTAAGAGTAGGGTACCGCATAAGACGGGACGGAAAAGGGTTTTGGGTTGGATTAGGCGGACCCGCTTCGCGGATCCGCGTAATCCAACCCTTAACCCTTTTCCATATTCAAGGTCTCTAAACCCGCAAGAAACTGAACCCTAAGAGGGTATTGGTGAACACTGTCGTGGATGTGATTCAAAGATGGGACACTGAACCTTAAGAGTAGGGTACCGCATAAGACGGGACAGAAAAGGGTTTAGGGTTGGATTAGGCGGACCCGCTTCGCGGATCCGCCTAATCCAACCCTAAACCTTTTTCCTTATTCAAGGTCACTAAACTCGCAAGAAACTGAACCCTAAGAGGGTATTGGTGAACCCTGTCGTGGATGTGATTCAAAGATGGGACACTGAACCTTAAGAGTAGGGTACCGCATAAGACGGGACGGAAAAGGGTTTAGGGTTGGATTAGGCGGACCCGCTTCGCGGATCCGCGTAATCCAACCTTTAACCCTTTTCCATATTCAAGGTCACTAAACCCGTAAGAAACTGAACCCTAAGAGGGTATTGGTGAACCCTGTCGTGGATGTGATTCAAAGATGGGACACTGAACCTTAAGAGTTGGGTACCGCATAAGACGGGACGGAAAAGGGTTTAGGGTTGGATTAGGCGGACCCGCTTCGCGGATCCGCCTAATCCAACCCTAAACCCTTTTCCTTATTCAAGGTCACTAAACCCGCAATAAACTGAACCCTAAGAGGGTATTGGTGAACCCTGTCGTGGATGTGATTCAAAGATGGGACACTGAACCTTAAGAGTAGGGTACCGCATAAGACGGGACGGAAAAGGGTTTAGGGTTGGATTAGGCGGACCCGCTTCGCGGATCCGCGTAATCCAACCCTTAACCCTTTTCCATATTCAAGGTCACTAAACCCGCAAGAAACTGAACCCTAAGAGGGTTATGGTGAACCCTGTCGTGGATGTGATTCAAAGATGGGACACTGAACCTTATGAGTAGGGTACCGCATAAGACGGGACGGAAAAGGGTTTAGGGTTGGATTAGGCGGACCCGCTTCGCGGATCCGCCTAAACCAACCCTAAACCCTTTTCCTTATTCAAGGTCACTAAACTCGCAAGAAACTGAACCCTAAGAGGGTATTGGTGAACCCTGTCGTGGATGTGATTCAAAGATGGGACACTGAACCTTAAGAGTAGGGTACCGCATAAGACGGGACGGAAAAGGGTGTAGGGTTGGATTAGGCGGACCCGCTTCGCGGATCCGCCTAATCCAACCCTAAACCCTTTTCCTTATTCAAGGTCATAAAACCCGCAAGAAACTGAACCCTAAGAGGGTATTGGTGAACCCTGTCGTGGATGTGATTCAAAGATGGGACACTGAACCTTAACACTAGAGTACCGCATAAGACGGGACGGAAAAGGGTTTAGGGTTGGATTAGGCGGACCCGCTTCGCGGATCCGCCTAATCCAACCCTAAACCCTTTTCCTTATTCAAGGTCACTAAACCCGCAAGAAACTGAACCCTAAGAGGGTATTGGTGAACCCTGTCCTGGATGTGATTCAAAGATGGGACACTGAACCTTAAGAGTAGGGTACCGCATAAGAAGGGACGGAAAAGGGTTTAGGGTTGGATTAGGCGGACCCGCTTCGCGGATCCGCCTAATCCAACCCTTAACCCTTTTCCTTATTCAAGGTCACTAAACCCGCAAGAAACTGAACCCTAAGAGGGTATTGGTGAACCCTATCGTGGATGTGATTCAAAGATGGGACACTGAACCTTAAGAGTAGGGTACCGCATAAGACGGGACAGAAAAGGGTTTAGGGTTGGATTAGGCGGACCCGCTTCGCGGATCCGCCTAATCCAACCCTAAACCTTTTTCCTTATTCAAGGTCACTAAACTCGCAAGAAACTGAACCCTAAGAGGGTATTGGTGAACCCTGTCGTGGATGTGATTCAAAGATGGGACACTAAACCTTAAGAGTAGGGTACCGCATAAGACGGGACGGAAAAGGGTTTAGGGTTGGATTAGGCGGACCCGCTAAGCGGGTCCGCCTAATCCAACCCTAAACCCTTTTCCTTATTCAAGGTCACTAAACCCGCAATAAACTGAACCCTAAGAGGGTATTGGTGAACCCTGTCGTGGATGTGATTCAAAGATGGGACACTGAACCTTAAGAGTAGGGTACCGCATAAGACGGGACGGAAAAGGGTTTAGGGTTGGATTAGGCGGACCCGCTTCGCGGATCCGCGTAATCCAACCCTTAACCCTTTTCCATATTCAAGGTCACTAAACCCGCAAGAAACTGAACCCTAAGAGGGTATTGGTGACCCTGTCGTGGATGTGATTCAAAGATGGGACACTGAACCTTAAGAGTAGGATACTGCATAAGACGGGACGGAAAAGGGTGTAGGGTTGGATTAGGCGGACCCGCTTCGCGGATCCGCCTAATCCAACCCTAAACCCTTTTCCTTATTCAAGGTCATAAAACCCGCAAGAAACTGAACCCTAAGAGGGTATTGGTGAACCCTGTCGTGGATGTGATTCAAAGATGGGACACTGAACCTTAACACTAGGGTACCGCATAAGACGGGACGGAAAAGGGTTTAGGGTTGGATTAGGCGGACCCGCTTCGCGGATCCGCCTAATCCAACCCTAAACCCTTTTCCTTATTCAAGGTCACTAAACCCGCAAGAAACTGAACCCTAAGAGGGTATTGGTGAACCCTGTCGTGGATGTGATTCAAAGATGGGACACTGAACCTTAAGAGTAGGGTACCGCATAAGACGGGACGGAAAAGGGTTTAGAGTTGGATTAGGCGGACCCGCTTCGCGGATCCGCCAAATCCAACCCTAAACCCTTTTCCTAATTCAAGGTCACTAATCCCGCAAGAAACTGAACCCTAAGAGGGTATTGGTGAACCCTGTCGTGGATGTGATTCAAAGATGGGACACTGAACCTTAAGAGTAGGGTACCGCATAAGACGGGACGGAAAAGGGTGTAGGGTTGGATTAGGCGGACCCGCTTCGCGGATCCGCCTAATCCAACCCTAAACCCTTTTCCTTATTCAAGGTCCCTAAACCCGCAAGAAACTGAACCCTAAGAGGGTATTGGTGAACCCTGTCGTGGATGTGATTCAAAGATGGGACACTGAACCTTAACAGTAGGGTACCGCATAAGACGGGACGGAAAAGGATTTAGGGTTGGATTAGGCGGACTCGCTTCGCGTATCCGCCTAATCCAACCCTAAACCCTTTTCCTTATTCAAGGTCACTAAACCCGCAAGAAACTGAACCCTAAGAGGGTATTGGTGAACCCTGTCGTGGATGTGATTCAAAGATGGGACACTGAACCTTAAGAGTAGGGTACCGCATAAGACGGGACGGAAAAGGGTTTAGGGTTGGATTAGGCGGACCCGCTTCGCGGATCCGCGTAATCCAACCCTTAACCCTTTTCCATATTCAAGGTCACTAAACCCGCAAGAAACTGAACCCTAAGAGGGTATTGGTGAACCCTGTCGTGGATGTGATTCAAAAATGGGACACTGAACCTTAAGAGTAGGGTACCGCATAAGACGGGACGGAAAAGGGTTTAGGGTTGGATTAGGCGGACCCGCTTCGCGGATCCGCCTAATCCAACCCTAAACCCTTTTCCTTATTCAAGGTCACTAAACCCGCAAGAAACTGAACCCTAAGAGGGTATTGGTGAACCCTGTCGTGGATGTGATTCAAAGTTGGGACACTGAACCTTAAGAGTAGGGTACCGCATAAGACGGGACGGAAAAGGGTTTAGGGTTGGATTAGGCAGACCCGCTTCGCGGATCCGCCTAATCCAACCCTAAACCCTTTTCCTTATTCAAGGTCACTAAACTCGCAAGAAACTGAACCCTAAGAGGTTATTGGTGAACCCTGTCGTGGATGTGAATCAAAGATGGGACACTGAACCTTAAGAGTAGGGTACCGCATAAGATGGGACGGAAAAGGGTTTAGGGTTGGATTAGGCGGACCCGCTTCGCGGATCCGCATAATCCAACTTTTAACCCTTTTCCATATTCAAGGTCACTAAACCCGCAAGAAACTGAACCCTAAGAGGGTATTGGTGAACCCTGTCGTGGATGTGATTCAAAGATGGGACACTGAACCTTAAGAGTAGGGTACCGCATAAGACGGGACGAAAAAGGGTTTAGGGTTGGATTAGGCGGACTCTCTTCGCGGATCCGCCAAATCCAACCCTAAACCCTTTTTCTTATTCAAGGTCACTAAACCCGCAAGAAACTGAACCCTAAGAGGGTATTGGTGAACCCTGTCGTGGATGTGATCCAAAGATGGGACACTGAACCTTAAGAGTAGGGTACCGCATAAGACGGGACGGAAAAGGGTGTAGGGTTGGATTAGGCGGACCCGCTTCGCGGATCCGCCTAATCCAACCCTAAACCCTTTTCCTTATTCAAGGTCCCTAAACCCGCAAGAAACTGAACCCTAAGAGGGTATTGGTTAACCCTGTCGTGGATGTGATTCAAAGATGGGACACTGAACCTTAACAGTAGGGTACCGCATAAGACGGGACGGAAAAGGATTTAGGGTTGGATTAGGGGGACTCCCTTCGCGGATCCGCCTAATCCAACCCTAAACCCTTTTCCTTATTCAAGGTCACTAAACCCGCAAGAAACTGAACCCTAAGAGGGTATTGGTGAACCCTGTCGTGGATGTGATTCAATGATGGGACACTGAACCTTAAGAGTAGGGTACCGCATAAGACGGGACGGAAAAGGGTTTAGGGTTGGATTAGGCGGACCCGCTTCGCGGATCCGCGTAATCCAACCCTTAACCCTTTTCCTTATTCAAGGTCACTAAACCCGCAAGAAACTGAACCCTAAGAGGGTATTGGTGAACCCTGTCGTGGATGTCATTCAAAGATGGGACACTGAACCTTAAGAGTAGGGTACCGCATAAGACGGGACGAAAAAGGGTTTAGGGTTGGATTAGGCGGACTCGCTTCGCGGATCCGCCTAATCCAACCCTAAACCCTTTTCCTTATTCAAGGTCACTAAACCCGCAAGAAACTGAACCCTAAGAGGTTATTGGTGAACCCTGTCGTGGATGTGATTCAAAGATGGGACACTGAACCTTAAGAGTAGGGTACCGCATAAGACGGGACGGAAAAGGGTTTAGGGTTGGATTAGGCGGACCCGCTTCGCGGATCCGCGTAATCCAACCCTTAACCCTTTTCCATATTCAAGGTCACTAAACCCACAAGAAACTGAACCCTAAGAGGGTATTGGTGAACCCTGTCGTGGATGTGATTCAAAGTTGGGACACTGAACCTTAAGAGTAGGGTACCGCATAAGACGGGACGGAAAAGGGTTTAGGGTTGGATTAGGCGGACTCGCTTCGCGGATCCGCCAAATCCAACCCTAAACCCTTTTCCTTATTCAAGGTCACTAAACCCGCAAGAAACTGAACCCTAAGAGGGTATTGGTGAACCCTGTCGTGGATGTGATTCAAAGATGGGACACTGAACCTTAAGAGTAGGGTACCGCATAAGACGGGACGGAAAAGGGTTTAGGGTTGGATTAGGCAGACCCGCTTCGCGGATCCGCGTAATCCAACCCTTAACCCTTTTCCTTATTCAAGGTCACTAAACCCGCAAGAAACTGAACCCTAAGAGGGTATTGGTGAACCCTGTCGTGGATGTGATTCAAAGTTGGGACACTGAACCTTAAGAGTAGGGTACCGCATAAGACGGGACGGAAAAGGGTTTAGGGTTGGATTAGGCAGACCCGCTTCGCGGATCCGCCTAATCCAACCCTAAACCCTTTTCCATATTCAAGGTCACTAAACCCGCAAGACACTGAACCCTAAGAGGGTATTGGTGAACCCTGTCGTGGATGTGATTCAAAGATGGGACACTGAACCTTAAGAGTAGGGTACCGCATAAGACGGGACGAAAAAGGGTGTAGGGTTGGATTAGGCGGACCCGCTTCGCGGATCCGCCTAATCCAACCCTAAACCCGCAAGAAACTGAACCCTAAGAGGGTATTGGTGAACCCTGTCGTGGATGTGATTCAAAGATGGGACACTGAACCTTAACAGTAGGGTACCGCATAAGACGGGACGGAAAAGGATTTAGGGTTGGATTAGGCGGACTCGCTTCGCGGATCCGCCTAATCCAACCCTAAACCCTTTTCCTTATTCAAGGTCACTAAACCCGCAAGAAACTGAACCCTAAGAGGGTATTGGTGAACCCTGTCGTGGATGTGATTCAATGATGGGACACTGAACCTTAAGAGTAGGGTACCGCATAAGACGGGACGGAAAAGGGTTTAGGGTTGGATTAGGCGGACCCGCTTCGCGGATCCGCGTAATCCAACCCTTAACCCTTTTCCATATTCAAGGTCACTAAACCCGCAAGACACTGAACCCTAAGAGGGTATTGGTGAACCCTGTCGTGGATGTGATTCAAAGATGGGATACTGAATCTTAAGAGTAGGGTATCGCATAAGACGGGACGGAAAAGGATTTAGGGTTGGATTAGGCGGACTCGCTTCGCGGATCCGCCTAATCCAACCCTAAACCCTTTTCCTTATTCAAGGTCACTAAACCCGCAAGAAACTGAACCCTAAGAGGGTATTGGTGAACCCTGTCGTGGATGTGATTCAATGATGGGACACTGAACCTTAAGAGTAGGGTACCGCATAAGACGGGACGGAAAAGGGTTTAGGGTTGGATTAGGCGGACCCGCTTCGCGGATCCGCGTAATCCAACCCTTAACCCTTTTCCTTATTCAAGGTCACTAAACCCGCAAGAAACTGAACCCTAAGAGGGTATTGGTGAACCCTGTCGTGGATGTCATTCAAAGATGGGACACTGAACCTTAAGAGTAGGGTACCGCATAAGACGGGACGAAAAAGGGTTTAGGGTTGGATTAGGCGGACTCGCTTCGCGGATCCGCCTAATCCAACCCTAAACCCTTTTCCTTATTCAAGGTCACTAAACCCGCAAGAAACTGAACCCTAAGAGGTTATTGGTGAACCCTGTCGTGGATGTGATTCAAAGATGGGACACTGAACCTTAAGAGTAGGGTACCGCATAAGACGGGACGGAAAAGGGTTTAGGGTTGGATTAGGCGGACCCGCTTCGCGGATCCGCGTAATCCAACCCTTAACCCTTTTCCATATTCAAGGTCACTAAACCCACAAGAAACTGAACCCTAAGAGGGTATTGGTGAACCCTGTCGTGGATGTGATTCAAAGATGGGACACTGAACCTTAAGAGTAGGGTACCGCATAAGACGGGACGGAAAAGGGTTTAGGGTTGGATTAGGCGGACTCGCTTCGCGGATCCGCCAAATCCAACCCTAAACCCTTTTCCTTATTCAAGGTCACTAAACCCGCAAGAAACTGAACCCTAAGAGGGTATTGGTGAACCCTGTCGTGGATGTGATTCAAAGATGGGACACTGAACCTTAAGAGTAGGGTACCGCATAAGACGGGACGGAAAAGGGTTTAGGGTTGGATTAGGCAGACCCGCTTCGCGGATCCGCGTAATCCAACCCTTAACCCTTTTCCTTATTCAAGGTCACTAAACCCGCAAGAAACTGAACCCTAAGAGGGTATTGGTGAACCCTGTCGTGGATGTGATTCAAAGTTGGGACACTGAACCTTAAGAGTAGGGTACCGCATAAGACGGGACGGAAAAGGGTTTAGGGTTGGATTAGGCAGACCCGCTTCGCGGATCCGCCTAATCCAACCCTAAACCCTTTTCCTTATTCAAGGTCACTAAACTCGCAAGAAACTGAACCCTAAGAGGTTATTGGTGAACCCTGTCGTGGATGTGATTCAAAGATGGGACACTGAACCTTAAGAGTAGGGTACCGCATAAGACGGGACGAAAAAGGGTGTAGGGTTGGATTAGGCGGACCCGCTTCGCGGATCCGCCTAATCCAACCCTAAACCCGCAAGAAACTGAACCCTAAGAGGGTATTGGTTAACCCTGTCGTGGATGTGATTCAAAGATGGGACACTGAACCTTAACAGTAGGGTACCGCATAAGACGGGACAGAAAAGGATTTAGGGTTGGATTAGGCGGACTCGCTTCGCGGATCCGCCTAATCCAACCCTAAACCCTTTTCCTTATTCAAGGTCACTAAACCCGCAAGAAACTGAACCCTAAGAGGGTATTGGTGAACCCTGTCGTGGATGTGATTCAATGATGGGACACTGAACCTTAAGAGTAGGGTACCGCATAAGACGGGACGGAAAAGGGTTTAGGGTTGGATTAGGCGGACCCGCTTCGCGGATCCGCGTAATCCAACCCTTAACCCTTTTCCATATTCAAGGTCACTAAACCCGCAAGACACTGAACCCTAAGAGGGTATTGGTGAACCCTGTCGTGGATGTGATTCAAAGATGGGATACTGAATCTTAAGAGTAGGGTACCGCATAAGACGGGACGGAAAAGGGTTTAGGGTTGGATTAGGTGGACCCGCTTCGCGGATCCGCCTAATCCAACCCTAAACCCTTTTCCTTATTCAAGGTCCCTAAACCCGCAAGAAACTGAACCCTAAGAGGGTATTGGTGAACCCTGTCGTGGATGTGATTCAAAGATGGGACACTGAACCTTAACAGTAGGGTACCGCATAAGACGGGACGGAAAAGGATTTAGGGTTGGATTAGGCGGACTCGCTTCGCGGATCCGCCTAATCCAACCCTAAACCCTTTTCCTTATTCAAGGTCACTAAACCCGCAAGAAACTGAACCCTAAGAGGGTATTGGTGAACCCTGTCGTGGATGTGATTCAAAGATGGGACACTGAACCTTAACACTAGGGTACCGCATAAGACGGGACGGAAAAGGGTTTAGGGTTGGATTAGGCAGACCCGCTTCGCGGATCCACCTAATCCAACCCTAAACCCTTTTCCTTATTCAAGGTCACTAAACTCGCAAGAAACTGAACCCTAAGAGGGTATTGGTGAACCCTGACGTGGATGTGATTCAAAGATGGGACACTGAACCTTAAGAGTAGGGTACCGCATAAGACGGGACGGAAAAGGGTGTAGGGTTGGATTAGGCGGACCCGCTTCGCGGATCCGCCTAATCCAACCCTAAACCCTTTTCCTTATTCAAGGTCACTAAACCCGCAAGAAACTGAACCCTAAGAGGGTATTGGTGAACCCTGTCGTGGATGTGATTCAAAGATGGGACACTGAACCTTAACAGTAGGGTACCGCATAAGACGGGACGGAAAAGGGTTTAGGGTTGGATTAGGCGGACCCGCTTCGCGGATCCGCCTAATCCAACCCTAAACCCTTTTCCTTATTCAAGGTCACTAAACCCGCAAGAAACTGAACCCTAAGAGGGTATTGGTGAACCCCGTCGTGGATGTGATTCAAAGATGGGACACTGAACCTTAAGAGTAGGGTACCGCATAAGACGGGACGGAAAAGGGTTTAGGGTTGGATTAGGCGGACCCGCTTCGCGGATCCGCCAAATCCAACCCTAAAACCTTTTCCTTATTCAAGGTCACTAAACCCGCAAGAAACTGAACCCTAAGAGGTTATTGGTGAACCCTGACGTGGATGTGATTCAAAGATGGGACACTGAACCTTAAGAGTAGGGTACCGCATAAGACGGGACGGAAAAGGGTTTAGGGTTGGATTAGGCGGACCCGCTTCGCGGATCCGCCTAATCCAACTTTTAACCCTTTTCCATATTCAAGGTCACTAAACCCGCAAGAAACTGAACCCTAAGAGGGTATTGGTGAACCCTGTCGTGGATGTGATTCAAAGATGGGACACTGAACCTTAAGAGTAGGGTACCGCATAAGACGGGACGAAAAAGGGTTTAGGGTTGGATTAGGCGGACTCTCTTCGCGGATCCGCCAAATCCAACCCTAAACCCTTTTCCTTATTCAAGGTCACTAAACCCGCAAGAAACTGAACCCTAAGAGGGTATTGGTGAACCCTGTCGTGGATGTGATTCAAAGATGGGACACTGAACCTTAAGAGTAGGGTACCGCATAAGACGGGACGGAAAAGGGTGTAGGGTTGGATTAGGCGGACCCGCTTCGCGGATCCGCCTAATCCAACCCTAAACCCTTTTCCTTATTCAAGGTCCCTAAACCCGCAAGAAACTGAACCCTAAGAGGGTATTGGTGAACCCTGTCGTGGATGTGATTCAAAGATGGGACACTGAACCTTAACAGTAGGGTACCGCATAAGACGGGACGGAAAAGGATTTAGGGTTGGATTAGGCGGACTCGCTTCGCGGATCCGCCTAATCCAACCCTAAACCCTTTTCCTTATTCAAGGTCACTAAACCCGCAAGAAACTGAACCCTAAGATGGTATTGGTGAACCCTGACGTGGATGTGATTCAAAGATGGGACACTGAACCTTAAGAGTAGGGTACCGCATAAGACGGGACGGAAAAGGGTTTAGGGTTGGATTAGGCGGACCCGCTTCGCGGATCCGCCTAATCCAACTTTTAACCCTTTTCCATATTCAAGGTCACTAAACCCGCAAGAAACTGAACCCTAAGAGGGTATTGGTGAACCCTGTCGTGGATGTGATTCAAAGATGGGACACTGAACCTTAAGAGTAGGGTACCGCATAAGACGGGACGAAAAAGGGTTTAGGGTTGGATTAGGCGGACTCTCTTCGCGGATCCGCCAAATCCAACCCTAAACCCTTTTCCTTATTCAAGGTCACTAAACCCGCAAGAAACTGAACCCTAAGAGGGTATTGGTGAACCCTGTCGTGGATGTGATTCAAAGATGGGACACTGAACCTTAAGAGTAGGGTACCGCATAAGACGGGACGGAAAAGGGTGTAGGGTTGGATTAGGCGGACCCGCTTCGCGGATCCGCCTAATCCAACCCTAAACCCTTTTCCTTATTCAAGGTCCCTAAACCCGCAAGAAACTGAACCCTAAGAGGGTATTGGTGAACCCTGTCGTGGATGTGATTCAAAGATGGGACACTGAACCTTAACAGTAGGGTACCGCATAAGACGGGACGGAAAAGGATTTAGGGTTGGATTAGGCGGACTCGCTTCGCGGATCCGCCTAATCCAACCCTAAACCCTTTTCCTTATTCAAGGTCACTAAACCCGCAAGAAACTGAACCCTAAGATGGTATTGGTGAACCCTGTCGTGGATGTGATTCAATGATGGGACACTGAACCTTAAGAGTAGGGTACCGCATAAGACGGGACGGAAAAGGGTTTAGGGTTGGATTAGGCGGACCCGCTTCGCGGATCCGCGTAATCCAACCCTTAACCCTTTTCCTTATTCAAGGTCACTAAACCCGCAAGAAACTGAACCCTAAGAGGGTATTGGTGAACCCTGTCGTGGATGTCATTCAAAGATGGGACACTGAACCTTAAGAGTAGGGTACCGCATAAGACGGGACGAAAAAGGGTTTAGGGTTGGATTAGGCGGACTCGCTTCGCGGATCCGCCTAATCCAACCCTAAACCCTTTTCCTTATTCAAGGTCACTAAACCCGCAAGAAACTGAACCCTAAGAGGTTATTGGTGAACCCTGTCGTGGATGTGATTCAAAGATAGGACACTGAACCTTAAGAGTAGGGTACCGCATAAGACGGGACGGAAAAGGGTTTAGGGTTGGATTAGGCGGACCCGCTTCGCGGATCCGCGTAATCCAACCCTTAACCCTTTTCCATATTCAAGGTCACTAAACCCACAAGAAACTGAACCCTAAGAGGGTATTGGTGAACCCTGTCGTGGATGTGATTCAAAGATGGGACACTGAACCTTAAGAGTAGGGTACCGCATAAGACGGGACGGAAAAGGGTTTAGGGTTGGATTAGGCGGACTCGCTTCGCGGATCCGCCAAATCCAACCCTAAACCCTTTTCCTTATTCAAGGTCACTAAACCCGCAAGAAACTGAACCCGAAGAGGGTATTGGTGAACCCTGTCGTGGATGTGATTCAAAGATGGGACACTGAACCTTAAGAGTAGGGTACCGCATAAGACGGGACGGAAAAGGGTTTAGGGTTGGATTAGGCAGACCCGCTTCGCGGATCCGCCAAATCCAACCCTAAAACCTTTTCCTTATTCAAGGTCACTAAACCCGCAAGAAACTGAACCCTAAGAGGTTATTGGTGAACCCTGACGTGGATGTGATTCAAAGATGGGACACTGAACCTTAAGAGTAGGGTACCGCATAAGACGGGACGGAAAAGGGTTTAGGGTTGGATTAGGCGGACCCGCTTCGCGGATCCGCCAAATCCAACCCTAAAACCTTTTCCTTATTCAAGGTCACTAAACCCGCAAGAAACTGAACCCTAAGAGGTTATTGGTGAACCCTGACGTGGATGTGATTCAAAGATGGGACACTGAACCTTAAGAGTAGGGTACCGCATAAGACGGGACGGAAAAGGGTTTAGGGTTGGATTAGGCGGACCCGCTTCGCGGATCCGCCTAATCCAACTTTTAACCCTTTTCCATATTCAAGGTCACTAAACCCGCAAGAAACTGAACCCTAAGAGGGTATTGGTGAACCCTGTCGTGGATGTGATTCAAAGATGGGACACTGAACCTTAAGAGTAGGGTACCGCATAAGACGGGACGAAAAAGGGTTTAGGGTTGGATTAGGCGGACTCTCTTCGCGGATCCGCCAAATCCAACCCTAAACCCTTTTCCTTATTCAAGGTCACTAAACCCGCAAGAAACTGAACCCTAAGAGGGTATTGGTGAACCCTGTCGTGGATGTGATTCAAAGATGGGACACTGAACCTTAAGAGTAGGGTACCGCATAAGACGGGACGGAAAAGGGTGTAGGGTTGGATTAGGCGGACCCGCTTCGCGGATCCGCCTAATCCAACCCTAAACCCTTTTCCTTATTCAAGTTCCCTAAACCCGCAAGAAACTGAACCCTAAGAGGGTATTGGTGAACCCTGTCGTGGATGTGATTCAAAGATGGGACACTGAACCTTAACAGTAGGGTACCGCATAAGACGGGACGGAAAAGGATTTAGGGTTGGATTAGGCGGACTCGCTTCGCGGATCCGCCTAATCCAACCCTAAACCCTTTTCCTTATTCAAGGTCACTAAACCCGCAAGAAACTGAACCCTAAGAGGGTATTGGGGAACCCTGTCGTGGATGTGATTCAATGATGGGACACTGAACCTTAAGAGTAGGGTACCGCATAAGACGGGACGGAAAAGGGTTTAGGGTTGGATTAGGCGGACCCGCTTCGCGGATCCGCGTAATCCAACCCTTAACCCTTTTCCTTATTCAAGGTCACTAAACCCGCAAGAAACTGAACCCTAAGAGGGTATTGGTGAACCCTGTCGTGGATGTCATTCAAAGATGGGACACTGAACCTTAAGAGTAGGGTACCGCATAAGACGGGACGAAAAAGGGTTTAGGGTTGGATTAGGCGGACTCGCTTCGCGGATCCGCCTAATCCAACCCTAAACCCTTTTCCTTATTCAAGGTCACTAAACCCGCAAGAAACTGAACCCTAAGAGGTTATTGGTGAACCCTGTCGTGGATGTGATTCAAAGATGGGACACTGAACCTTAAGAGTAGGGTACCGCATAAGACGGGACGGAAAAGGGTTTAGGGTTGGATTAGGCGGACCCGCTTCGCGGATCCGCGTAATCCAACCCTTAACCCTTTTCCATATTCAAGGTCACTAAACCCACAAGAAACTGAACCCTAAGAGGGTATTGGTGAACCCTGTCATGGATGTGATTCAAAGATGGGACACTGAACCTTAAGAGTAGGGTACCGCATAAGACGGGACGGAAAAGGGTTTAGGGTTGGATTAGGCGGACTCGCTTCGCGGATCCGCCAAATCCAACCCTAAACCCTTTTCCTTATTCAAGGTCACTAAACCCGCAAGAAACTGAACCCGAAGAGGGTATTGGTGAACCCTGTCGTGGATGTGATTCAAAGATGGGACACTGAACCTTAAGAGTAGGGTACCGCATAAGACGGGACGGAAAAGGGTTTAGGGTTGGATTAGGCAGACCCGCTTCGCGGATCCGCGTAATCCAACCCTTAACCCTTTTCCTTATTCAAGGTCACTAAACCCGCAAGAAACTGAACCCTAAGAGGGTATTGGTGAACCCTGTCGTGGATGTGATTCAAAGTTGGGACACTGAACCTTAAGAGTAGGGTACCGCATAAGACGGGACGGAAAAGGGTTTAGGGTTGGATTAGGCAGACCCGCTTCGCGGATCCGCCTAATCCAACCCTAAACCCTTTTCCTTATTCAAGGTCACTAAACTCGCAAGAAACTGAACCCTAAGAGGTTATTGGTGAACCCTATCGTGGATGTGATTCAAAGATGGGACACTGAACCTTAAGAGTAGGGTACCGCATAAGACGGGACGAAAAAGGGTGTAGGGTTGGATTAGGCGGACCCGCTTCGCGGATCCGCCTAATCCAACCCTAAACCCGCAAGAAACTGAACCCTAAGAGGGTATTGGTGAACCCTGTCGTGGATGTGATTCAAAGATGGGACACTGAACCTTAACAGTAGGGTACCGCATAAGACGGGACGGAAAAGGATTTAGGGTTGGATTAGGCGGACTCGCTTCGCGGATCCGCCTAATCCAACCCTAAACCCTTTTCCTTATTCAAGGTCACTAAACCCGCAAGAAACTGAACCCTAAGAGGGTATTGGTGAACCCTGTCGTGGATGTGATTCAATGATGGGACACTGAACCTTAAGAGTAGGGTACCGCATAAGACGGGACGGAAAAGGGTTTAGGGTTGGATTAGGCGGACCCGCTTCGCGGATCCGCGTAATCCAACCCTTAACCCTTTTCCATATTCAAGGTCACTAAACCCGCAAGACACTGAACCCTAAGAGGGTATTGGTGAACCCTGTCGTGGATGTGATTCAAAGATGGGATACTGAATCTTAAGAGTAGGGTACCGCATAAGACGGGACGGAAAAGGATTTAGGGTTGGATTAGGCGGACTCGCTTCGCGGATCCGCCTAATCCAACCCTAAACCCTTTTCCTTATTCAAGGTCACTAAACCCGCAAGAAACTGAACCCTAAGAGGGTATTGGTGAACCCTGTCGTGGATGTGATTCAAAGATGGGACACTGAACCTTAAGAGTAGGGTACCGCATAAGACGGGACGGAAAAGGGTGTAGGGTTGGATTAGGCGGACCCGCTTCGCGGATCCGCCTAATCCAACCCTAAACCCTTTTCCTTATTCAAGGTCCCTAAACCCGCAAGAAACTGAACCCTAAGAGGGTATTGGTGAACCCTGTCGTGGATGTGATTCAAAGATGGGACACTGAACCTTAACAGTAGGGTACCGCATAAGACGGGACGGAAAAGGATTTAGGGTTGGATTAGGCGGACCCGCTTCGCGGATCCGCGTAATCCAACCCTTAACCCTTTTCCATATTCAAGGTCACTAAACCCGCAAGACACTGAACCCTAAGAGGGTATTGGTGAACCCTGTCGTGGATGTGATTCAAAGATGGGATACTGAATCTTAAGAGTAGGGTACCGCATAAGACGGGACGGAAAAGGATTTAGGGTTGGATTAGGCGGACTCGCTTCGCGGATCCGCCTAATCCAACCCTAAACCCTTTTCCTTATTCAAGGTCACTAAACCCGCAAGAAACTGAACCCTAAGAGGGTATTGGTGAACCCTGTCGTGGATGTGATTCAATGATGGGACACTGAACCTTAAGAGTAGGGTACCGCATAAGACGGGACGGAAAAGGGTTTAGGGTTGGATTAGGCGGACCCGCTTCGCGGATCCGCGTAATCCAACCCTTAACCCTTTTCCTTATTCAAGGTCACTAAACCCGCAAGAAACTGAACCCTAAGAGGGTATTGGTGAACCCTGTCGTGGATGTCATTCAAAGATGGGACACTGAACCTTAAGAGTAGGGTACCGCATAAGACGGGACGAAAAAGGGTTTAGGGTTGGATTAGGCGGACTCGCTTCGCGGATCCGCCTAATCCAACCCTAAACCCTTTTCCTTATTCAAGGTCACTAAACCCGCAAGAAACTGAACCCTAAGAGGTTATTGGTGAACCCTGTCGTGGATGTGATTCAAAGATGGGACACTGAACCTTAAGAGTAGGGTACCGCATAAGACGGGACGGAAAAGGGTTTAGGGTTGGATTAGGCGGACCCGCTTCGCGGATCCGCGTAATCCAACCCTTAACCCTTTTCCATATTCAAGGTCACTAAACCCACAAGAAACTGAACCCTAAGAGGGTATTGGTGAACCCTGTCGTGGATGTGATTCAAAGATGGGACACTGAACCTTAAGAGTAGGGTACCGCATAAGACGGGACGGAAAAGGGTTTAGGGTTGGATTAGGCGGACTCGCTTCGCGGATCCGCCAAATCCAACCCTAAACCCTTTTCCTTATTCAAGGTCACTAAACCCGCAAGAAACTGAACCCGAAGAGGGTATTGGTGAACCCTGTCGTGGATGTGATTCAAAGATGGGACACTGAACCTTAAGAGTAGGGTACCGCATAAGACGGGACGGAAAAGGGTTTAGGGTTGGATTAGGCAGACCCGCTTCGCGGATCCGCGTAATCCAACCCTTAACCCTTTTCCTTATTCAAGGTCACTAAACCCGCAAGAAACTGAACCCTAAGAGGGTATTGGTGAACCCTGTCGTGGATGTGATTCAAAGTTGGGACACTGAACCTTAAGAGTAGGGTACCGCATAACACGGGACGGAAAAGGGTTTAGGGTTGGATTAGGCAGACCCGCTTCGCGGATCCGCCTAATCCAACCCTAAACCCTTTTCCTTATTCAAGGTCACTAAACTCGCAAGAAACTGAACCCTAAGAGGTTATTGGTGAACCCTGTCGTGGATGTGATTCAAAGATGGGACACTGAACCTTAAGAGTAGGGTACCGCATAAGACGGGACGAAAAAGGGTGTAGGGTTGGATTAGGCGGACCCGCTTCGCGGATCCGCCTAATCCAACCCTAAACCCGCAAGAAACTGAACCCTAAGAGGGTATTGGTGAACCCTGTCGTGGATGTGATTCAAAGATGGGACACTGAACCTTAACAGTAGGGTACCGCATAAGACGGGACGGAAAAGGATTTAGGGTTGGATTAGGCGGACTCGCTTCGCGGATCCGCCTAATCCAACCCTAAACCCTTTTCCTTATTCAAGGTCACTAAACCCGCAAGAAACTGAACCCTAAGAGGGTATTGGTGAACCCTGTCGTGGATGTGATTCAATGATGGGACACTGAACCTTAAGAGTAGGGTACCGCATAAGACGGGACGGAAAAGGGTTTAGGGTTGGATTAGGCGGACCCGCTTCGCGGATCCGCGTAATCCAACCCTTAACCCTTTTCCATATTCAAGGTCACTAAACCCGCAAGACACTGAACCCTAAGAGGGTATTGGTGAACCCTGTCGTGGATGTGATTCAAAGATGGGATACTGAATCTTAAGAGTAGGGTACTGCATAAGACGGGACGGAAAAGGGTTTAGGGTTGGATTAGGCGGACCCGCTTCGCGGAACCGCCTAATCCAACCCTAAACCCTTTTCCTTATTCAAGGTCCCTAAACCCGCAAGAAACTGAACCCTAAGAGGGTATTGGTGAACCCTGTCGTGGATGTGATTCAAAGATGGGACACTGAACCTTAACAGTAGGGTACCGCATAAGACGGGACGGAAAAGGATTTAGGGTTGGATTAGGCGGACTCGCTTCGCGGATCCGCCTAATCCAACCCTAAACCCTTTTCCTTATTCAAGGTCACTAAACCCGCAAGAAACTGAACCCTAAGAGGGTATTGGTGAACCCTGTCGTGGATGTGATTCAAAGATGGGACACTGAACCTTAAGAGTAGGGTACCGCATAAGACGGGACGGAAAAGGGTTTAGGGTTGGATTAGGCAGACCCGCTTCGCGGATCCACCTAATCCAACCCTAAACCCTTTTCCTTATTCAAGGTCACTAAACTCGCAAGAAACTGAACCCTAAGAGGGTATTGGTGAACCCTGACGTGGATGTGATTCAAAGATGGGACACTGAACCTTAAGAGTAGGGTACCGCATAAGACGGGACGGAAAAGGGTGTAGGGTTGGATTAGGCGGACCCGCTTCGCGGATCCGCCTAATCCAACCCTAAACCCTTTTCCTTATTCAAGGTCACTAAACCCGCAAGAAACTGAACCCTAAGAGGGTATTGGTGAACCCTGACGTGGATGTGATTCAAAGATGGGACACTGAACCTTAAGAGTAGGGTACCGCATAAGACGGGACGGAAAAGGGTGTAGGGTTGGATTAGGCGGACCCGCTTCGCGGATCCGCCTAATCCAACCCTAAACCCTTTTCCTTATTCAAGGTCACTAAACCCGCAAGAAACTGAACCCTAAGAGGGTATTGGTGAACCCTGTCGTGGATGTGATTCAAAGATGGGACACTGAACCTTAACAGTAGGGTACCGCATAAGACGGGACGGAAAAGGGTTTAGGGTTGGATTAGGCGGACCCGCTTCGCGGATCCGCCTAATCCAACCCTAAACCCTTTTCCTTATTCAAGGTCACTAAACCCGCAAGAAACTGAACCCTAAGAGGGTATTGGTGAACCCCGTCGTGGATGTGATTCAAAGATGGGACACTGAACCTTAAGAGTAGGGTACCGCATAAGACGGGACGGAAAAGGGTTTAGGGTTGGATTAGGCGGACCCGCTTCGCGGATCCGCCAAATCCAACCCTAAACCCTTTTCCTTATTCAAGGTCACTAAACCCGCAAGAAAATGAACCCTAAGAGGGTATTGGTGAATCCTGTCGTGGATGTGATTCAAAGATGGGACACTGAACCTTAAGAGTAGGGTACCGCATAAGACGGGACGGAAAAGGGTGTAGGGTTGGATTAGGCGGACCCGCTTCGCGGATCCGCCTAATCCAACCCTAAACCCTTTTCCTTATTCAAGGTCCCTAAACCCGCAAGAAACTGAACCCTAAGAGGGTATTGGTGAACCCTGTCGTGGATGTGATTCAAAGATGGGACACTGAACCTTAACAGTAGGGTACCGCATAAGACGGGACGGAAAAGGATTTAGGGTTGGATTAGGCGGACTCGCTTCGCGGATCCGCCTAATCCAACCCTAAACCCTTTTCCTTATTCAAGGTCACTAAACCCGCAAGAAACTGAACCCTAAGAGGGTATTGGTGAACCCTGTCGTGGATGTGATTCAAAGATGGGACACTGAACCTTAAGAGTAGGGTACCGCATAAGACGGGACGGAAAAGGGTGTAGGGTTGGATTAGGCGGACCCGCTTCGCGGATCCGCCTAATCCAACCCTAAACCCTTTTCCTTATTCAAGGTCACTAAACCCGCAAGAAACTGAACCCTAAGAGGGTATCGGTGAACCCTGTCGTGGATGTGATTCAAAGATGGGACACTGAACCTTAACACTAGGGTACCGCATAAGACGGGACGGAAAAGGGTTTAGGGTTGGATTAGGCGGACCCGCTTCGCGGATCCGCCTAATCCAACCCTAAACCCTTTTCCTTATTCAAGGTCACTAAACCCGCAAGAAACTGAACCCTAAGAGGGTATTGGTGAACCCTGTCGTGGATGTGATTCAAAGATGGGACACTGAACCTTAACAGTAGGGTACCGCATAAGACGGGACGGAAAAGGGTTTAGGGTTGGATTAGGCGGACCCGCTTCGCGGATCCGCCTAATCCAACCCTAAACCCTTTTCCTTATTCAAGGTCACTAAACCCGCAAGAAACTGAACCCTAAGAGGGTATTGGTGAACCCCGTCGTGGATGTGATTCAAAGATGGGACACTGAACCTTAAGAGTAGGGTACCGCATAAGACGGGACGGAAAAGGGTTTAGGGTTGGATTAGGCGGACCCGCTTCGCGGATCCGCCGAATCCAACCCTAAACCCTTTTCCTTATTCAAGGTCACTAAACCAGCAAGAAACTAAACCCTAAGAGGGTATTGGTGAACCCTGTCGTTGATGTGATTCAAAGATGGGACACTGAACCTTAAGAGTAGGGTACCGCATAAGACGGGACGGAAAAGGGTGTAGGGTTGGATTAGGTGGACCCGCTTCGCGGATCCGCCTAATCCAACCCTAAACCCTTTTCCTTATTCAAGGTCCCTAAACCCGCAAGAAACTGAACCCTAAGAGGGTATTGGTGAACCCTGTCGTGGATGTGATTCAAAGATGGGACACTGAACCTTAAGAGTAGGGTACCGCATAAGACGGGACGGAAAAGGGTTTAGGGTTGGATTAGGCAGACCCGCTTCGCGGATCCACCTAATCCAACCCTAAACCCTTTTCCTTATTCAAGGTCACTAAACTCGCAAGAAACTGAACCCTAAGAGGGTATTGGTGAACCCCGTCGTGGATGTGATTCAAAGATGGGACACTGAACCTTAAGAGTAGGGTACCGCATAAGACCGGACGGAAAAGGGTTTAGGGTTGGATTAGGCGGACACGCTTCGCGGATCCGCCAAATCCAACCCTAAACCCTTTTCCTTATTCAAGGTCACTAAACCCGCAAGAAAATGAACCCTAAGAGGGTATTGGTGAATCCTGTCGTGGATGTGATTCAAAGATGGGACACTGAACCTTAAGAGTAGGGTACCGCATAAGACGGGACGGAAAAGGGTGTAGGGTTGGATTAGGCGGACCCGCTTCGCGGATCCGCCTAATCCAACCCTAAACCCTTTTCCTTATTCAAGGTCCCTAAACCCGCAAGAAACTGAACCCTAAGAGGGTATTGGTGAACCCTGTCGTGGATGTGATTCAAAGATGGGACACTGAACCTTAACAGTAGGGTACCGCATAAGACGGGACGGAAAAGGATTTAGGGTTGGATTAGGCGGACTCGCTTCGCGGATCCGCCTAATCCAACCCTAAACCCTTTTCCTTATTCAAGGTCACTAAACCCGCAAGAAACTGAACCCTAAGAGGGTATTGGTGAACCCTGTCGTGGATGTGATTCAAAGATGGGACACTGAACCTTAAGAGTAGGGTACCGCATAAGACGGGACGGAAAAGGGTGTAGGGTTGGATTAGGCGGACCCGCTTCGCGGATCCGCCTAATCCAACCCTAAACCCTTTTCCTTATTCAAGGTCACTAAACCCGCAAGAAACTGAACCCTAAGAGGGTATCGGTGAACCCTGTCGTGGATGTGATTCAAAGATGGGACACTGAACCTTAACACTAGGGTACCGCATAAGACGGGACGGAAAAGGGTTTAGGGTTGGATTAGGCGGACCCGCTTCGCGGATCCGCCTAATCCAACCCTAAACCCTTTTCCTTATTCAAGGTCACTAAACCCGCAAGAAACTGAACCCTAAGAGGGTATTGGTGAACCCTGTCGTGGATGTGATTCAAAGATGGGACACTGAACCTTAAGAGTAGGGTACCGCATAAGACGGGACGGAAAAGGGTTTAGGGTTGGATTAGGCGGACCCGCTTCGCGGATCCGCCTAATCCAACCCTTAACCCTTTTCCTTATTCAAGGTCACTAAACCCGCAAGAAACTGAACCCTAAGAGGGTATTGGTGAACCCTGTCGTGGATGTGATTCAAAGATGGGACACTGAACCTTAACAGTAGGGTACCGCATAAGACGGGACGGAAAAGGGTTTAGGGTTGGATTAGGCGGACCCGCTTCGCGGATCCGCCTAATCCAACCCTAAACCCTTTTCCTTATTCAAGGTCACTAAACCCGCAAGAAACTGAACCCTAAGAGGGTATTGGTGAACCCCGTCGTGGATGTGATTCAAAGATGGGACACTGAACCTTAAGAGTAGGGTACCGCATAAGACGGGACGGAAAAGGGTTTAGGGTTGGATTAGGCGGACCCGCTTCGCGGATCCGCCGAATCCAACCCTAAACCCTTTTCCTTATTCAAGGTCACTAAACCAGCAAGAAACTAAACCCTAAGAGGGTATTGGTGAACCCTGTCGTTGATGTGATTCAAAGATGGGACACTGAACCTTAAGAGTAGGGTACCGCATAAGACGGGACGGAAAAGGGTGTAGGGTTGGATTAGGTGGACCCGCTTCGCGGATCCGCCTAATCCAACCCTAAACCCTTTTCCTTATTCAAGGTCCCTAAACCCGCAAGAAACTGAACCCTAAGAGGGTATTGGTGAACCCTGTCGTGGATGTGATTCAAAGATGGGACACTGAACCTTAACAGTAGGGTACCGCATAAGACGGGACGGAAAAGGATTTAGGGTTGGATTAGGCGGACTCGCTTCGCGGATCCGCCTAATCCAACCCTAAACCCTTTTCCTTCTTCAAGGTCACTAAACCCGCAAGAAACTGAACACTAAGAGGGTATTGGTGAACCCTGTCGTGGATGTGATTCAAAGATGGGACACTGAACCTTAAGAGTAGGGTACCGCATAAGACGGGACGGAAAATGGTTTAGGGTTGGATTAGGCGGACCCGCTTTGCGGATCCGCCTAATCCAACCCTAAACCATTTTCCTTATTCAAGGTCACTAAACCCGCAAGAAACTGAACCCTAAGAGGGTATTGGTGAACCCTGTCGTGGATGTGATTCAAAGATGGGACACTGAACCTTAAGAGTAGGGTACCGCATAAGACGGGACGGAAAAGGGTTTAGGGTTGGATTAGGCGGACCCGCTTCGCGGATCCGCCTAATCCAACCCTTAACCCTTTTCCTTATTCAAGGTCACTAAACCCGCAAGAAACTGAACCCTAAGAGGGTATTGGTGAACCCTGTCGTGGATGTGATTCAAAGATGGGACACTGAACCTTAACAGTAGGGTACCGCATAAGACGGGACGGAAAAGGGTTTAGGGTTGGATTAGGCGGACCCGCTTCGCGGATCCGCCTAATCCAACCTTAAACCCTTTTCCTTATTCAAGGTCACTAAACCCGCAAGAAACTGAACCCTAAGAGGGTATTGGTGAACCCTGTCGTGGATGTGATTCAAAGATGGGACACTGAACCTTAACAGTAGGGTACCGCATAAGACGGGACGGAAAAGGGTTTAGGGTTGGATTAGGCGGACCCGCTTCGCGGATCCGCCAAATCCAACCCTAAACCCTTTTCCTTATTCAAGGTCACTAAACCCGCAAGAAACTGAACCCTAAGAGGGTATTGGTGAACCCTGTCGTTGATGTGATTCAAAGATGGGACACTGAACCTTAAGAGTAGGGTACCGCATAAGACGAGACGGAAAAGGGTGTAGGGTTGGATTAGGTGGACCCGCTTCGCGGATCCGCCTAATCCAACCCTAAACCCTTTTCCTTATTCAAGGTCACTAAACCCGCAAGAAACTGAACCCTAAGAGGGTATTGGTGAACCCCGTCGTGGATGTGATTCAAAGATGGGACACTGAACCTTAAGAGTAGGGTACCGCATAAGACGGGACGGAAAAGGGTTTAGGGTTGGATTAGGCGGACCCGCTTTGCGGATCCGCCTAATCCAACCCTAAACCATTTTCCTTATTCAAGGTCACTAAACCCGCAAGAAACTGAACCCTAAGAGGGTATTGGTGAACCCTGTCGTGGATGTGATTCAAAGATGGGACACTGAACCTTAAGAGTAGGGTACCGCATAAGACGGGACGGAAAAGGGTTTAGGGTTGGATTAGGCGGACCCGCTTCGCGGATCCGCCTAATCCAACCCTTAACCCTTTTCCTTATTCAAGGTCACTAAACCCGCAAGAAACTGAACCCTAAGAGGGTATTGGTGAACCCTGTCGTGGATGTGATTCAAAGATGGGACACTGAACCTTAACAGTAGGGTACCGCATAAGAAGGGACGGAAAAGGGTTTAGGGTTGGATTAGGCGGACCCGCTTCGCGGATCCGCCTAATCCAACCTTAAACCCTTTTCCTTATTCAAGGTCACTAAACCCGCAAGAAACTGAACCCTAAGAGGGTATTGGTGAACCCTGTCGTGGATGTGATTCAAAGATGGGACACTGAACCTTAACAGTAGGGTACCGCATAAGACGGGACGGAAAAGGGTTTAGGGTTGGATTAGGCGGACCCGCTTCGCGGATCCGCCAAATCCAACCCTAAACCCTTTTCCTTATTCAAGGTCACTAAACCCGCAAGAAACTGAACCCTAAGAGGGTATTGGTGAACCCTGTCGTTGATGTGATTCAAAGATGGGACACTGAACCTTAAGAGTAGGGTACCGCATAAGACGAGACGGAAAAGGGTGTAGGGTTGGATTAGGTGGACCCGCTTCGCGGATCCGCCTAATCCAACCCTAAACCCTTTTCCTTATTCAAGGTCACTAAACCCGCAAGAAACTGAACCCTAAGAGGGTATTGGTGAACCCCGTCGTGGATGTGATTCAAAGATGGGACACTGAACCTTAAGAGTAGGGTACCGCATAAGACGGGACGGAAAAGGGTTTAGGGTTGGATTAGGCGGACCCGCTTCGCGGATCCGCCTAATCCAACCCTTAACCCTTTTCCTTATTCAAGGTCACTAAACCCGCAAGAAACTGAACTCTAAGAGGGTATTGGTGAACCCTGTCGTGGATGTGATTCAAAGATGGGACACTGAACCTTAAGAGTAGGGTACCGCATAAGACGGGACGGAAAAGGGTGTAGGGTTGGATTAGGTGGACCCGCTTCGCGGATCCGCCTAATCCAACCCTAAACCCTTTTCCTTATTCAAGGTCCCTAAACCCGCAAGAAACTGAACCCTAAGAGGGTATTGGTGAACCCTGTCGTGGATGTGATTCAAAGATGGGACACTGAACCTTAACAGTAGGGTACCGCATAAGACGGGACGGAAAAGGATTTAGGGTTGGATTAGGCGGACTCGCTTCGCGGATCCGCCTAATCCAACCCTAAACCCTTTTCCTTATTCAAGGTCACTAAACCCGCAAGAAACTGAACCCTAAGAGGGTATTGGTGAACCCTGTCGTGGATGTGATTCAAAGATGGGACACTGAACCTTAACAGTAGGGTACCGCATAAGACGGGACGGAAAAGGATTTAGGGTTGGATTAGGCGGACCCGCTTCGCGGATCCGCCTAATCCAACCCTAAACCCTTTTCCTTATTCAAGGTCACTAAACCCGCAAGAAACTGAACCCTAAGAGGGTATTGGTGAACCCTGTCGTGGATGTGATTCAAAGATGGGACACTGAACCTTAACAGTAGGGTACCGCATAAGACGGGACGGAAAAGGGTTTAGGGTTGGATTAGGCGGACCCGCTTCGCGGATCCGCTTCGCGGATCCGCCAAATCCAACCCTAAACCCTTTTCCTTATTCAAGGTCACTAAACCCGCAAGAAACTGAACCCTAAGAGGGTATTGGTGAACCCTGTCGTTGATGTGATTCAAAGATGGGACACTGAACCTTAAGAGTAGGGTACCGCATAAGACGAGACGGAAAAGGGTGTAGGGTTGGATTAGGTGGACCCGCTTCGCGGATCCGCCTAATCCAACCCTAAACCCTTTTCCTTATTCAAGGTCACTAAACCCGCAAGAAACTGAACCCTAAGAGGGTATTGGTGAACCCCGTCGTGGATGTGATTCAAAGATGGGACACTGAACCTTAACAGTAGGGTACCGCATAAGACGGGACGGAAAAGGATTTAGGGTTGGATTAGGCGGACTCGCTTCGCGGATCCGCCTAATCCAACCCTAAACCCTTTTCCTTCTTCAAGGTCACTAAACCCGCAAGAAACTGAACACTAAGAGGGTATTGGTGAACCCTGTCGTGGATGTGATTCAAAGATGGGACACTGAACCTTAAGAGTAGGGTACCGCATAAGACGGGACGGAAAATGGTTTAGGGTTGGATTAGGCGGACCCGCTTCGCGGATCCGCCTAATCCAACCCTAAACCATTTTCCTTATTCAAGGTCACTAAACCCGCAAGAAACTGAACCCTAAGAGGGTATTGGTGAACCCTGTCGTGGATGTGATTCAAAGATGGGACACTGAACATTAAGAGTAGGGTACCGCATAAGACGGGACGGAAAAGGGTTTAGGGTTGGATTAGGCGGACCCGCTTCGCGGATCCGCCTAATCCAACCCTTAACCCTTTTCCTTATTCAAGGTCACTAAACCCGCAAGAAACTGAACCCTAAGAGGGTATTGGTGAACCCTGTCGTGGATGTGATTCAAAGATGGGACACTGAACCTTAACAGTAGGGTACCGCATAAGACGGGACGGAAAAGGGTTTAGGGTTGGATTAGGCGGACCCGCTTCGCGGATCCGCCTAATCCAACCTTAAACCCTTTTCCTTATTCAAGGTCACTAAACCCGCAAGAAACTGAACCCTAAGAGGGTATTGGTGAACCCTGTCGTGGATGTGATTCAAAGATGGGACACTGAACCTTAACAGTAGGGTACCGCATAAGACGGGACGGAAAAGGGTTTAGGGTTGGATTAGGCGGACCCGCTTCGCGGATCCGCCAAATCCAACCCTAAACCCTTTTCCTTATTCAAGGTCACTAAACCCGCAAGAAACTGAACCCTAAGAGGGTATTGGTGAACCCTGTCGTTGATGTGATTCAAAGATGGGACACTGAACCTTAAGAGTAGGGTACCGCATAAGACGAGACGGAAAAGGGTGTAGGGTTGGATTAGGTGGACCCGCTTCGCGGATCCGCCTAATGCAACCCTAAACCCTTTTCCTTATTCAAGGTCACTAAACCCGCAAGAAACTGAACCCTAAGAGGGTATTGGTGAACCCCGTCGTGGATGTGATTCAAAGATGGGACACTGAACCTTAAGAGTAGGGTACCGCATAAGACGGGACGGAAAAGGGTTTAGGGTTGGATTAGGCGGACCCGCTTCGCGGATCCGCCTAATCCAACCCTTAACCCTTTTCCTTATTCAAGGTCACTAAACCCGCAAGAAACTGAACCCTAAGAGGGTATTGGTGAACCCTGTCGTGGATGTGATTCAAAGATGGGACACTGAACCTTAAGAGTAGGGTACCGCATAAGACGGGACGGAAAAGGATTTAGGGTTGGATTAGGCGGACTCGCTTCGCGGATCCGCCTAATCCAACCCTAAACCCTTTTCCTTCTTCAAGGTCACTAAACCCGCAAGAAACTGAACACTAAGAGGGTATTGGTGAACCCTGTCGTGGATGTGATTCAAAGATGGGACACTGAACCTTAAGAGTAGGGTACCGCATAAGACGGGACGGAAAATGGTTTAGGGTTGGATTAGGCGGACCCGCTTCGCGGATCCGCCTAATCCAACCCTAAACCATTTTCCTTATTCAAGGTCACTAAACCCGCAAGAAACTGAACCCTAAGAGGGTATTGGTGAACCCTGTCGTGGATGTGATTCAAAGATGGGACACTGAACATTAAGAGTAGGGTACCGCATAAGACGGGACGGAAAAGGGTTTAGGGTTGGATTAGGCGGACCCGCTTCGCGGATCCGCCTAATCCAACCCTTAACCCTTTTCCTTATTCAAGGTCACTAAACCCGCAAGAAACTGAACCCTAAGAGGGTATTGGTGAACCCTGTCGTGGATGTGATTCAAAGATGGGACACTGAACCTTAACAGTAGGGTACCGCATAAGACGGGACGGAAAAGGGTTTAGGGTTGGATTAGGCGGACCCGCTTCGCGGATCCGCCTAATCCAACCTTAAACCCTTTTCCTTATTCAAGGTCACTAAACCCGCAAGAAACTGAACCCTAAGAGGGTATTGGTGAACCCTGTCGTGGATGTGATTCAAAGATGGGACACTGAACCTTAACAGTAGGGTACCGCATAAGACGGGACGGAAAAGGGTTTAGGGTTGGATTAGGCGGACCCGCTTCGCGGATCCGCCAAATCCAACCCTAAACCCTTTTCCTTATTCAAGGTCACTAAACCCGCAAGAAACTGAACCCTAAGAGGGTATTGGTGAACCCTGTCGTTGATGTGATTCAAAGATGGGACACTGAACCTTAAGAGTAGGGTACCGCATAAGACGAGACGGAAAAGGGTGTAGGGTTGGATTAGGTGGACCCGCTTCGCGGATCCGCCTAATGCAACCCTAAACCCTTTTCCTTATTCAAGGTCACTAAACCCGCAAGAAACTGAACCCTAAGAGGGTATTGGTGAACCCCGTCGTGGATGTGATTCAAAGATGGGACACTGAACCTTAAGAGTAGGGTACCGCATAAGACGGGACGGAAAAGGGTTTAGGGTTGGATTAGGCGGACCCGCTTCGCGGATCCGCCTAATCCAACCCTTAACCCTTTTCCTTATTCAAGGTCACTAAACCCGCAAGAAACTGAACCCTAAGAGGGTATTGGTGAACCCTGTCGTGGATGTGATTCAAAGATGGGACACTGAACCTTAAGAGTAGGGTACCGCATAAGACGGGACGGAAAAGGGTGTAGGGTTGGATTAGGTGGACCCGCTTCGCGGATCCGCCTAATCCAACCCTAAACCCTTTTCCTTATTCAAGGTCCCTAAACCCGCAAGAAACTGAACCCTAAGAGGGTATTGGTGAACCCTGTCGTGGATGTGATTCAAAGATGGGACACTGAACCTTAACAGTAGGGTACCGCATAAGACGGGACGGAAAAGGATTTAGGGTTGGATTAGGCGGACTCGCTTCGCGGATCCGCCTAATCCAACCCTAAACCCTTTTCCTTATTCAAGGTCACTAAACCCGCAAGAAACTGAACACTAAGAGGGTATTGGTGAACCCTGTCGTGGATGTGATTCAAAGATGGGACACTGAACCTTAAGAGTAGGGTACCGCATAAGACGGGACGGAAAATGGTTTAGGGTTGGATTAGGCGGACCCGCTTCGCGGATCCGCCTAATCCAACCCTAAACCATTTTCCTTATTCAAGGTCACTAAACCCGCAAGAAACTGAACCCTAAGAGGGTATTGGTGAACCCTGCCGTGGATGTGATTCAAAGATGGGACACTGAACCTTAAGAGTAGGGTACCGCATAAGACGGGACGGAAAAGGGTTTAGGGTTGGATTAGGCGGACCCGCTTCGCGGATCCGCCTAATCCAACCCTTAACCCTTTTCCTTATTCAAGGTCACTAAACCCGCAAGAAACTGAACCCTAAGAGGGTATTGGTGAACCCTGTCGTGGATGTGATTCAAAGATGGGACACTGAACCTTAACAGTAGGGTACCGCATAAGACGGGACGGAAAAGGGTTTAGGGTTGGATTAGGCGGACCCGCTTCGCGGATCCGCCTAATCCAACCCTAAACCCTTTTCCTTATTCAAGGTCACTAAACCCGCAAGAAACTGAACCCTAAGAGGGTATTGGTGAACCCTGTCGTGGATGTGATTCAAAGATGGGACACTGAACCTTAACAGTAGGGTACCGCATAAGACGGGACGGAAAAGGGTTTAGGGTTGGATTAGGCGGACCCGCTTCGCGGATTCGCCAAATCCAACCCTAAACCCTTTTCCTTATTCAAGGTCACTAAACCCGCAAGAAACTGAACCCTAAGAGGGTATTGGTGAACCCTGTCGTTGATGTGATTCAAAGATGGGACACTGAACCTTAAGAGTAGGGTACCGCATAAGACGAGACGGAAAAGGGTGTAGGGTTGGATTAGGCGGACCCGCTTCGCGGATCCGCCTAATCCAACCCTAAACCCTTTTCCTTATTCAAGGTCACTAAACCCGCAAGAAACTGAACCCTAAGAGGGTATTGGTGAACCCTGTCGTGGATGTGATTCAAAGATGGGACACTGAACCTTAAGAGTAGGGTACCGCATAAGACGGGACGGAAAAGGGTTTAGGGTTGGATTAGGCGGACCCGCTTCGCGGATCCGCCAAATCCAACCCTAAACCCTTTTCCTTATTCAAGGTCACTAAACCCGCAAGAAACTGAACCCTAAGAGGGTATTGGTGAACCCTGTCGTGGATGTGATTCAAAGATGGGACACTGAATCTTAACAGTAGGGTACCGCATAAGACGGGACGGAAAAGGGTTTAGGGTTGGATTAGGCGGACCCGCTTCGCGGATCCGCCTAATCCAACCCTAAACCCTTTTCCTTATTCAAGGTCACTAAACCCGCAAGAAACTGAACCCTAAGAGGGTATTGGTGAACCCTGTCGTGGATGTCATTCAAAGATGGGACACTGAACCTTAAGAGTAGGGTACCGCATAAGACGGGACGAAAAAGGGTTTAGGGTTGGATTAGGCGGACTCGCTTCGCGGATCCGCCTAATCCAACCCTAAACCCTTTTCCTTATTCAAGGTCACTAAACCCGCAAGAAACTGAACACTAAGAGGGTATTGGTGAACCCTGTCGTGGATGTGATTCAAAGATGGGACACTGAACCTTAAGAGTAGGGTACCGCATAAGACGGGACGGAAAATGGTTTAGGGTTGGATTAGGCGGACCCGCTTCGCGGATCCGCCTAATCCAACCCTAAACCATTTTCCTTATTCAAGGTCACTAAACCCGCAAGAAACTGAACCCTAAGAGGGTATTGGTGAACCCTGCCGTGGATGTGATTCAAAGATGGGACACTGAACCTTAAGAGTAGGGTACCGCATAAGACGGGACGGAAAAGGGTTTAGGGTTGGATTAGGCGGACCCGCTTCGCGGATCCGCCTAATCCAACCCTTAACCCTTTTCCTTATTCAAGGTCACTAAACCCGCAAGAAACTGAACCCTAAGAGGGTATTGGTGAACCCTGTCGTGGATGTGATTCAAAGATGGGACACTGAACCTTAACAGTAGGGTACCGCATAAGACGGGACGGAAAAGGGTTTAGGGTTGGATTAGGCGGACCCGCTTCGCGGATCCGCCTAATCCAACCCTAAACCCTTTTCCTTATTCAAGGTCACTAAACCCGCAAGAAACTGAACCCTAAGAGGGTATTGGTGAACCCTGTCGTGGATGTGATTCAAAGATGGGACACTGAACCTTAACAGTAGGGTACCGCATAAGACGGGACGGAAAAGGGTTTAGGGTTGGATTAGGCGGACCCGCTTCGCGTATCCGCCAAATCCAACCCTAAACCCTTTTCCTTATTCAAGGTCACTAAACCCGCAAGAAACTGAACCCTAAGAGGGTATTGGTGAACCCTGTCGTTGATGTGATTCAAAGATGGGACACTGAACCTTAAGAGTAGGGTACCGCATAAGACGAGACGGAAAAGGGTGTAGGGTTGGATTAGGCGGACCCGCTTCGCGGATCCGCCTAATCCAACCCTAAACCCTTTTCCTTATTCAAGGTCACTAAACCCGCAAGAAACTGAACCCTAAGAGGGTATTGGTGAACCCTGTCGTGGATGTGATTCAAAGATGGGACACTGAACCTTAACAGTAGGGTACCGCATAAGACGGGACGGAAAAGGGTTTAGGGTTGGATTAGGCGGACCCGCTTCGCGGATCCGCCTAATCCAACCCTAAACCCTTTTCCTTATTCAAGGTCACTAAACCCGCAAGAAACTGAACCCTAAGAGGGTATTGGTGAACCCTGTCGTGGATGTGATTCAAAGATGGGACACTGAACCTTAACAGTAGGGTACCGCATAAGACGGGACGGAAAAGGGTTTAGGGTTGGATTAGGCGGACCCGCTTCGCGTATCCGCCAAATCCAACCCTAAACCCTTTTCCTTATTCAAGGTCACTAAACCCGCAAGAAACTGAACCCTAAGAGGGTATTGGTGAACCCTGTCGTTGATGTGATTCAAAGATGGGACACTGAACCTTAAGAGTAGGGTACCCCATAAGACGAGACGGAAAAGGGTGTAGGGTTGGATTAGGCGGACCCGCTTCGCGGATCCGCCTAATCCAACCCTAAACCCTTTTCCTTATTCAAGGTCACTAAACCCGCAAGAAACTGAACCCTAAGAGGGTATTGGTGAACCCTGTCGTGGATGTGATTCAAAGATGGGACACTGAACCTTAAGAGTAGGGTACCGCATAAGACGGGACGGAAAAGGGTTTAGGGTTGGATTAGGCGGACCCGCTTCGCGGATCCGCCAAATCCAACCCTAAACCCTTTTCCTTATTCAAGGTCACTAAACCCGCAAGAAACTGAACCCTAAGAGGGTATTGGTGAACCCTGTCGTGGATGTGATTCAAAGATGGGACACTGAACCTTAACAGTAGGGTACCGCATAAGACGGGACGGAAAAGGGTTTAGGGTTGGATTAGGCGGACCCGCTTCGCGGATCCGCCTAATCCAACCCTAAACCCTTTTCCTTATTCAAGGTCACTAAACCCGCAAGAAACTGAACCCTAAGAGGGTATTGGTGAACCCTGTCGTGGATGTGATTCAAAGATGGGACACTGAACCTTAACAGTAGGGTACCGCATAAGACGGGACGGAAAAGGGTTTAGGGTTGGATTAGGCGGACCCGCTTCGCGGATCCGCCAAATCCAACCCTAAACCCTTTTCCTTATTCAAGGTCACTAAACCCGCAAGAAACTGAACCCTAAGAGGGTATTGGTGAACCCTGTCGTTGATGTGATTCAAAGATGGGACACTGAACCTTAAGAGTAGGGTACCGCATAAGACGAGACGGAAAAGGGTGTAGGGTTGGATTAGGCGGACCCGCTTCGCGGATCCGCCTAATCCAACCCTAAACCGTTTTCCTTATTCAAGGTCACTAAACCCGCAAGAAACTGAACCCTAAGAGGGTATTGGTGAACCCTGTCGTGGATGTGATTCAAAGATGGGACACTGAACCTTAAGAGTAGGGTACCGCATAAGACGGGACGGAAAAGGGTTTAGGGTTGGATTAGGCGGACCCGCTTCGCGGATCCGCCAAATCCAACCCTAAACCCTTTTCCTTATTCAAGGTCACTAAACCCGCAAGAAACTGAACCCTAAGAGGGTATTGGTGAACCCTGTCGTGGATGTGATTCAAAGATGGGACACTGAACCTTAACAGTAGGGTACCGCATAAGACGGGACGGAAAAGGGTGTAGGGTTGGATTAGGCGGACCCGCTTCGCGGATCCGCCTAATCCAACCCTAAACCCTTTTCCTTATTCAAGGTCCCTAAACCCGCAAGAAACTGAACCCTAAGAGAGTATTGGTGAACCCTGTCGTGGATGTGATTCAAAGATGGGACACTGAACCTTAACAGTAGGGTACCGCATAAGACGGGACGGAAAAGGATTTAGGGTTGGATTAGGCGGATCCGCGAACGGAAAAGGATTTAGGGTTGGATTAGGCGGACTCGCTTCGCGGATCCGCATAATCCAACCCTAAACCCTTTTCCTTATTCAAGGTCACTAAACCCGCAAGAAACTGAACCCTAAGAGGGTATTGGTGAACCCTGTCGTTGATGTGATTCAAAGATGGGACACTGAACCTTAAGAGTAGGGTACCGCATAAGACGAGACGGAAAAGGGTGTAGGGTTGGATTAGGCGGACCCGCTTCGCGGATCCCCCTACTCCAACCCTAAACCCTTTTCCTTATTCAAGGTCACTAAACCCGCAAGAAACTGAACCCTAAGAGGGTATTGGTGAACCCTGTCGTGGATGTGATTCAAAGATGGGACACTGAACCTTAAGAGTAGGGTACCGCATAAGACGGGACGGAAAAGGGTTTAGGGTTGGATTAGGCGGACCCGCTTCGCGGATCCGCCAAATCCAACCCTAAACCCTTTTCCTTATTCAAGGTCACTAAACCCGCAAGAAACTGAACCCTAAGAGGGTATTGGGGAACCCTGTCGTGGATGTGATTCAAAGATGGGACACTGAACCTTAACAGTAGGGTACCGCATAAGACGGGACGGAAAAGGGTGTAGGGTTTGATTAGGCGGACCCGCTTCGCGGATCCGCCTAATCCAACCCTAAACCCTTTTCCTTATTCAAGGTCCCTAAACCCGCAAGAAACTGAACCCTAAGAGGGTATTGGTGAACCCTGTCGTGGATGTGATTCAAAGATGGGACACTGAACCTTAACAGTAGGGTACCGCATAAGACGGGACGGAAAAGGATTTAGGGTTGGATTAGGCGGATCCGCGAACGGAAAAGGATTAGGGTTGGATTAGGCGGACTCGCTCCGCGGATCCGCCTAATCCAACCCTAAACCCTTTTCCTTATTCAAGGTCACTAAACCCGCAAGAAACTGAACACTAAGAGGGTATTGGTGAACCCTGTCGTGGATGTGATTCAAAGATGGGACACTGAACCTTAAGAGTAGGGTACCGCATAAGACGGGACGGAAAAGGGTTTAGGGTTGGATTAGGCGGACCCGCTTCGCGGATCCGCCTAATCCAACCCTAAACCCTTTTCCTTATTCAAGGTCCCTAAACCCGCAAGAAACTGAACCCTAAGAGGGTATTGGTGAACCCTGTCGTGGATGTGATTCAAAGATGGGACACTGAACCTTAACAGTAGGGTACCGCATAAGACGGGACGGAAAAGGATTTAGGGTTGGATTAGGCGGATCCGCGAACGGAAAAGGATTAGGGTTGGATTAGGCGGACTCGCTTCGCGGATCCGCCTAATCCAACCCTAAACCCTTTTCCTTATTCAAGGTCACTAAACCCGCAAGAAACTGAACACTAAGAGGGTATTGGTGAACCCTGTCGTGGATGTGATTCAAAGATGGGACACTGAACCTTAAGAGTAGGGTACCGCATAAGACGGGACGGAAAAGGGTTTAGGGTTGGATTAGGCGGACCCGCTTCGCGGATCCGCCTAATCCAACCCTAAACCGTTTTCCTTATTCAAGGTCACTAAACCCGCAAGAAACTGAACCCTAAGAGGGTATTGGTGAACCCTGTCGTGGATGTGATTCAAAGATGGGACACTGAACCTTAAGAGTAGGGTACCGCATAAGACGGGACGGAAAAGGGTTTAGGGTTGGATTAGGCGGACCCGCTTCGCGGATCCGCCTAATCCAACCCTAAACCCTTTTCCTTATTCAAGGTCACTAAACTCGCAAGAAACTGAACCCTAAGAGGGTATTGGTGAACCCTGTCGTGGATGTGATTCAAAGATGGGACACTGAACCTTAAGAGTAGGGTACCGCATAAGACGGGACGGAAAAAGGTGTAGGGTTGGATTAGGCGAACCCGCTTCGCGGATCCGCCTAATCCAACCCTAAACCCTTTTCCTTATTCAAGGTCACTAAACTCGCAAGAAACTGAACCCTAAGAGGGTATTGGTGAACCCTGTCGTGGATGTGATTCAAAGATGGGACACTGAACCTTAACACTAGGGTACCGCATAAGACGGGACGGAAAACGGTTTAGGGTTGGATTAGGCGGACTCGCTTCGCGGATCCACCTAATCCAACCCTAAACCCTTTTCCTTATTCAAGGTCACTAAACCCGCAAGAAACTGAACCCTAAGAGGGTATTGGTGAACCCTGTCGTGGATGTGATTCAAAGATGGGACACTGAACCTTAAGAGTAGGGTACCGCATAAGACGGGACGGAAAAGGGTTTAGGGTTGGATTAGGCGGACCCGCTTCGCGGATCCCCCTACTCCAACCCTAAACTGTTTTCCTTATTCAAGGTCACTAAACCCGCAAGAAACTGAACCCTAAGAGGGTATTGGTGAACCCTGTCGTGGATGTGATTCAAAGATGGGACACTGAACCTTAAGAGTAGGGTACCGCATAAGACGGGACGGAAAAGGGTTTAGGGTTGGATTAGGCGGACCCGCTTCGCGGATCCGCCAAATCCAACCCTAAACCCTTTTCCTTATTCAAGGTCACTAAACCCGCAAGAAACTGAACCCTAAGAGGGTATTGGTGAACCCTGTCGTGGATGTGATTCAAAGATGGGACACTGAACCTTAACAGTAGGGTACCGCATAAGACGGGACGGAAAAGGGTGTAGGGTTTGATTAGGCGGACCCGCTTCGCGGATCCGCCTAATCCAACCCTAAACCCTTTTCCTTATTCAAGGTCCCTAAACCCGCAAGAAACTGAACCCTAAGAGGGTATTGGTGAACCCTGTCGTGGATGTGATTCAAAGATGGGACACTGAACCTTAACAGTAGGGTACCGCATAAGACGGGACGGAAAAGGATTTAGGGTTGGATTAGGCGGATCCGCGAACGGAAAAGGATTAGGGTTGGATTAGGCGGACTCGCTTCGCGGATCCGCCTAATCCAACCCTAAACCCTTTTCCTTATTCAAGGTCACTAAACCCGCAAGAAACTGAACACTAAGAGGGTATTGGTGAACCCTGTCGTGGATGTGATTCAAAGTTGGGACACTGAACCTTAAGAGTAGGGTACCGCATAAGACGGGACGGAAAAGGGTTTAGGGTTGGATTAGGCGGACCCGCTTCGCGGATCCGCCTAATCCAACCCTAAACCCTTTTCCTTATTCAAGGTCCCTAAACCCGCAAGAAACTGAACCCTAAGAGGGTATTGGTGAACCCTGTCGTGGATGTGATTCAAAGATGGGACACTGAACCTTAACAGTAGGGTACCGCATAAGACGGGATGGAAAAGGATTTAGGGTTGGATTAGGCGGATCCGCGAACGGAAAAGGATTAGGGTTGGATTAGGCGGACTCGCTTCACGGATCCGCCTAATCCAACCCTAAACCCTTTTCCTTATTCAAGGTCACTAAACCCGCAAGAAACTGAACACTAAGAGGGTATTGGTGAACCCTGTCGTGGATGTGATTCAAAGATGGGACACTGAACCTTAAGAGTAGGGTACCGCATAAGACGGGACGGAAAAGGGTTTAGGGTTGGATTAGGCGGACCCGCTTCGCGGATCCGCCTAATCCAACCCTAAACCGTTTTCCTTATTCAAGGTCACTAAACCCGCAAGAAACTGAACCCTAAGAGGGTATTGGTGAACCCTGTCGTGGATGTGATTCAAAGATGGGACACTGAACCTTAAGAGTAGGGTACCGCATAAGACGGGACGGAAAAGGGTTTAGGGTTGGATTAGGCGGACCCGCTTCGCGGATCCGCCTAATCCAACCCTAAACCCTTTTCCTTATTCAAGGTCACTAAACTCGCAAGAAACTGAACCCTAAGAGGGTATTGGTGAACCCTGTCGTGGATGTGATTCAAAGATGGGACACTGAACCTTAAGAGTAGGGTACCGCATAAGACGGGACGGAAAAAGGTGTAGGGTTGGATTAGGCGAACCCGCTTCGCGGATCCGCCTAATCCAACCCTAAACCCTTTTCCTTATTCAAGGTCACTAAACTCGCAAGAAACTGAACCCTAAGAGGGTATTGGTGAACCCTGTCGTGGATGTGATTCAAAGATGGGACACTGAACCTTAACACTAGGGTACCGCATAAGACGGGACGGAAAACGGTTTAGGGTTGGATTAGGCGGACTCGCTTCGCGGATCCACCTAATCCAACCCTAAACCCTTTTCCTTATTCAAGGTCACTAAACCCGCAAGAAACTGAACCCTAAGAGGGTATTGGTGAACCCTGTCGTGGATGTGATTCAAAGATGGGACACTGAACCTTAAGAGTAGGGTACCGCATAAGACGGGACGGAAAAGGGTTTAGGGTTGGATTAGGCGGACCCGCTTCGCGGATCCGCCTAATCCAACCCTAAACTGTTTTCCTTATTCAAGGTCACTAAACCCGCAAGAAACTGAACCCTAAGAGGGTATTGGTGAACCGTGTCGTGGATGTGATTCAAAGATGGGACACTGAACCTTAAGAGTAGGGTACCGCATAAGACGGGACGGAAAAGGGTTTAGGGTTGGATTAGGCGGACCCGCTTCGCGGATCCGCCTAATCCAACCCTAAACTGTTTTCCTTATTCAAGGTCACTAAACCCGCAAGAAACTGAACCCTAAGAGGGTATTGGTGAACCCTGTCGTGGATGTGATTCAAAGATGGGACACTGAACCTTAACAGTAGGGTACCGCATAAGACGGGACGGAAAAGGATTTAGGGTTGGATTAGGCGGATCCGCGAACGGAAAAGGATTAGGGTTGGATTAGGCGGACTCGCTTCGCGGATCCGCCTAATCCAACCCTAAACCCTTTTCCTTATTCAAGGTCACTAAACCCGCAAGAAACTGAACACTAAGAGGGTATTGGTGAACCCTGTCGTGGATGTGATTAAAAGTTGGGACACTGAACCTTAAGAGTAGGGTACCGCATAAGACGGGACGGAAAAGGGTTTAGGGTTGGATTAGGCGGACCCGCTTCGCGGATCCGCCTAATCCAACCCTAAACCCTTTTCCTTATTCAAGGTCCCTAAACCCGCAAGAAACTGAACCCTAAGAGGGTATTGGTGAACCCTGTCGTGGATGTGATTCAAAGATGGGACACTGAACCTTAACAGTAGGGTACCGCATAAGACGGGATGGAAAAGGATTTAGGGTTGGATTAGGCGGATCCGCGAACGGAAAAGGATTAGGGTTGGATTAGGCGGACTCGCTTCGCGGATCCGCCTAATCCAACCCTAAACCCTTTTCCTTATTCAAGGTCACTAAACCCGCAAGAAACTGAACACTAAGAGGGTATTGGTGAACCCTGTCGTGGATGTGATTCAAAGATGGGACACTGAACCTTAAGAGTAGGGTACCGCATAAGACGGGACGGAAAAGGGTTTAGGGTTGGATTAGGCGGACCCGCTTCGCGGATCCGCCTAATCCAACCCTAAACCGTTTTCCTTATTCAAGGTCACTAAACCCGCAAGAAACTGAACCCTAAGAGGGTATTGGTGAACCCTGTCGTGGATGTGATTCAAAGATGGGACACTGAACCTTAAGAGTAGGGTACCGCATAAGACGGGACGGAAAAGGGTTTAGGGTTGGATTAGGCGGACCCGCTTCGCGGATCCGCCTAATCCAACCATAAACCCTTTTCCTTATTCAAGGTCACTAAACTCGCAAGAAACTGAACCCTAAGAGGGTATTGGTGAACCCTGTCGTGGATGTGATTCAAAGATGGGACACTGAACCTTAAGAGTAGGGTACCGCATAAGACGGGACGGAAAAAGGTGTAGGGTTGGATTAGGCGAACCCGCTTCGCGGATCCGCCTAATCCAACCCTAAACCCTTTTCCTTATTCAAGGTCACTAAACTCGCAAGAAACTGAACCCTAAGAGGGTATTGGTGAACCCTGTCGTGGATGTGATTCAAAGATGGGACACTGAACCTTAACACTAGGGTACCGCATAAGACGGGACGGAAAACGGTTTAGGGTTGGATTAGGCGGACTCGCTTCGCGGATCCACCTAATCCAACCGTAAACCCTTTTCCTTATTCAAGGTCACTAAACCCGCAAGAAACTGAACCCTAAGAGGGTATTGGTGAACCCTGTCGTGGATGTGATTCAAAGATGGGACACTGAACCTTAACACTAGGGTACCGCAGAAGACGGGACGGAAAAGGGTTTAGGGTTGGATTAGGCGGACCCGTTTCGCGGATCCGCCTAATCCAACCCTAAACCCTTTTCCTTATTCAAGGTCACTAAACCCGCAAGAAACTGAACCCTAAGAGGGTATTGGTGAACCCTGTCGTGGATGTGATTCAAAGATGGGACACTGAACCTTAAGAGTAGGGTACCGTATAAGACGGGACGGAAAAGGGTTTAGGGTTGGATTAGGCGGACCCGCTTCGTGGATCCGCCTAATCCAACCCTAAACCCTTTTCCTTATTAAAGGTCACTAAACTCGCAAGAAACTGAACCCTAAGAGGGTATTGGTGAACCCTGTCGTGGATGTGATTCAAAGATGGGACACTGAACCTTAACAGTAGGGTACCGCATAAGACGGGACGGAAAAGGGTGTAAGATTGGATTAGGCGGACCCGCTTCGCGGATCCGCCTAATCCAACCCTAAACCCTTTTCCTTATTCAAGGTCACTAAACCCGCAAGAAACTGAACCCTAAGAGGGTATTGGTGAACCCTGTCGTGGATGTGATTCAAAGATGGGACACTGAACCTTAAGAGTAGGGTACTGCATAAGACGGGACGGAAAAGGGTTTAGGGTTGGATTAGGCGGACCCGCTTCGCGGATCCGCCTAATCCAACCCTAAACCGTTTTCCTTATTCAAGGTCACTAAACCCGCAAGAAACTGAACCCTAAGAGGGTATTGGTGAACCCTGTCGTGGATGTGATTCAAAGATGGGACACTGAACCTTAAGAGTAGGGTACCGTATAAGACGGGACGGAAAAGGGTTTAGGGTTGGATTAGGCGGACCCGCTTCGCGGATACGCCTAATCCAACCCTAAACCCTTTTCCTTATTAAAGGTCACTAAACTCGCAAGAAACTGAACCCTAAGAGGGTATTGGTGAACCCTGTCGTGGATGTGATTCAAAGATGGGACACTGAACCTTAACAGTAGGGTACCGCATAAGACGGGACGGAAAAGGGTGTAAGATTGGATTAGGCGGACCCGCTTCGCGGATCCGCCTAATCCAACCCTAAACCCTTTTCCTTATTCAAGGTCACTAAACCCGCAAGAAAACTGAACCCTAAGAGGGTATTGGTGAACCCTGTCGTGGATGTGATTCAAAGATGGGACACTGAACCTTAACACTAGGGTACCGCAGAAGACGGGACGGAAAAGGGTTTAGGGTTGGATTAGGCGGACCCGTTTCGCGGATCCCCCTAATCCAACCCTAAACCCTTTTCCTTATTCAAGGTCACTAAACCCGCAAGAAACTGAACCCGAAGAGGGTATTGGTGAACCCTGTCGTGGATGTGATTCAAAGATGGGACACTGAACCTTAGGAGTAGGGTACCGTATAAGACGGGACGGAAAAGGGTTTAGGGTTGGATTAGGCGGACCCGCTTCGCGGATCCGCCTAATCCAACCCTAAACCCTTTTCCTTATTAAAGGTCACTAAACTCGCAAGAAACTGAACCCTAAGAGGGTATTGGTGAACCCTGTCGTGGATGTGATTCAAAGATGGGACACTGAACCTTAACAGTAGGGTACCGCATAAGACGGGACGGAAAAGGGTGTAAGATTGGATTAGGCGGACCCGCTTCGCGGATCCGCCTAATCCAACCCTAAACCCTTTTCCTTATTCAAGGTCACTAAACCCGCAAGAAACTGAACCCTAAGAGGGTATTGGTGAGCCCTGTCGTGGATGTGATTCAAAGATGGGACACTGAACCTTAACACTAGGGTACCGCATAAGACGGGACGGAAAAGGGTTTAGGGTTGGATTAGGCGGACCCGCTTCGCGGATCCGCCTAATCCAACCCTAAACCGTTTTCCTTATTCAAGGTCACTAAACCCGCAAGAAACTGAACCCTAAGAGGGTATTGGTGAACCCTGTCGTGGATGTGATTCAAAGATGGGACACTGAACCTTAAGAGTAGGGTACCGCATAAGACGGGACGGAAAAGGGTTTAGGGTTGGATTAGGCGGACCCGCTTCGCGGATCCGCGTAATCCAACCCTTAACCCTTTTCCTTATTCAAGGTCACTAAACCCGCAAGAAACTGAACCCTAAGAGGGTATTGGTGAACCCTGTCGTGGATGTGATTCAAAGATGGGACACTGAACCTTAAGAGTAGGGTACCGCATAAGACGGGACGGAAAAGGGTTTAGGGTTGGATTAGGCGGACCCGCTTCGCGGATCCGCCTAATCCAACCCTAAACCCTTTTCCTTATTCAAGGTCACTAAACCCGCAAGAAACTGAACCCTAAGAAGGTGTTGGTGAACCCTGTCGTGGATGTGATTCAAAGTTGGGACACTGAACCTTAAAAGTAGGGTACCGCATAAGACGGGACGGAAAAGGGTTTAGGGTTTGATTAGGCGGACCCGCTTCGCGGATCCGCCTAATCCAACCCTAAACCCTTTTCCTTATTCAAGGTCACTAAACCCGCAAGAAACTGAACCCTAAGAGGGTATTGGTGAACCCTGTCGTGGATGTGATTCAAAGATGGGACACTGAACCTTAAGAGTAGGGTACCGTATAAGACGGGACGGAAAAGGGTTTAGGGTTGGATTAGGCGGACCCGCTTCGCGGATCCGCCTAATCCAACCCTAAACCGTTTTCCTTATTCAAGGTCACTAAACCCGCAAGAAACTGAACCCTAAGAGGGTATTGGTGAACCCTGTCGTGGATGTGATTCATAGATGGGACACTGAACCTTAAGAGTAGGGTACCGTATAAGACGGGACGGAAAAGGGTTTAGGGTTGGATTAGGCGGACCCGCTTCGCGGATCCGCCTAATCCAACCCTAAACCCTTTTCCTTATTAAAGGTCACTAAACTCGCAAGAAACTGAACCCTAAGAGGGTATTGGTGAACCCTGTCGTGGATGTGATTCAAAGATGGGACACTGAACCTTAACAGTAGGGTACCGCATAAGACGGGACGGAAAAGGGTGTAAGATTGGATTAGGCGGACCCGCTTCGCGGATCCGCCTAATCCAACCCTAAACCCTTTTCCTTATTCAAGGTCACTAAACCCGCAAGAAACTGAACCCTAAGAGGGTATTGGTGAACCCTGTCGTGGATGTGATTCAAAGATGGGACACTGAACCTTAACACTAGGGTACCGCAGAAGACGGGACGGAAAAGGGTTTAGGGTTGGATTAGGCGGACCCGTTTCGCGGATCCCCCTAATCCAACCCTAAACCCTTTTCCTTATTCAAGGTTACTAAACCCGCAAGAAACTGAACCCGAAGAGGGTATTGGTGAACCCTGTCGTGGATGTGATTCAAATATGGGACACTGAACCTTAAGAGTAGGGTACCGTATAAGACGGGACGGAAAAGGGTTTAGGGTTGGATTAGGCGGACCCGCTTCGCGGATCCGCCTAATCCAACCCTAAACCCTTTTCCTTATTAAAGGTCACTAAACTCGCAAGAAACTGAACCCTAAGAGGGTATTGGTGAACCCTGTCGTGGATGTGATTCAAAGATGGGACACTGAACCTTAACAGTAGGGTACCGCATAAGACGGGACGGAAAAGGGTGTAAGATTGGATTAGGCGGACCCGCTTCGCGGATCCGCCTAATCCAACCCTAAACCCTTTTCCTTATTCAAGGACACTAAACCCGCAAGAAACTGAACCCTAAGAGGGTATTGGTGAACCCTGTCGTGGATGTGATTCAAAGATGGGACACTGAACCTTAACACTAGGGTACCGCATAAGACGGGACGGAAAAGGGTTTAGGGTTGGATTAGGCGGACCCGCTTCGCGGATCCGCCTAATCCAACCCTAAACCGTTTTCCTTATTCAAGGTCACTAAACCCGCAAGAAACTGAACCCTAAGAGGGTATTGGTGAACCCTGTCGTGGATGTGATTCAAAGATGGGACACTGAACCTTAAGAGTAGGGTACCGCATAAGACGGGACGGAAAAGGGTTTAGGGTTGGATTAGGCGGACCCGCTTTGCGGATCCGCGTAATCCAACCCTTAACCCTTTTCCTTATTCAAGGTCACTAAACCCGCAAGAAACTGAACCCTAAGAGGGTATTGGTGAACCCTGTCGTGGATGTGATTCAAAGATGGGACACTGAACCTTAAGAGTAGGGTACCGCATAAGACGGGACGGAAAAGGGTTTAGGGTTGGATTAGGCGGACCCGCTTCGCGGATCCGCCTAATCCAACCCTAAACCCTTTTCCTTATTCAAGGTCACTAAACCCGCAAGAAACTGAACCCTAAGAAGGTGTTGGTGAACCCTGTCGTGGATGTGATTCAAAGTTGGGACACTGAACCTTAAAAGTAGGGTACCGCATAAGACGGGACGGAAAAGGGTTTAGGGTTTGATTAGGCGGACCCACTTCGCGGATCCGCCTAATCCAACCCTAAACCCTTTTCCTTATTCAAGGTCACTAAACCCGCAAGAAACTGAACCCTAAGAGGGTATTGGTGAACCCTGTCGTGGATGTGATTCAAAGATGGGACACTGAACCTTAAGAGTAGGGTACCGCATAAGACGGGACGGAAAAGGGTTTAGGGTTGGATTAGGCGGACCCGCTTCGCGGATCCGCCTAATCCAACCCTAAACCCTTTTCCTTATTCAAGGTCACTAAACCCGCAAGAAACTGAACCCTAAGAGGGTATTGGAGAACCCTGTCGTGGATGTGATTCATAGATGGGACACTGAACCTTAAGAGTAGGGTACCGCATAAGACGGGACGGAAAAGGGTGTAGGGTTGGATTAGGCGGACCCGCTTCGCGGATCCGCCTAATCCAACCCTAAACCCTTTTCCTTATTCAAGGACCCTAAACCCGCAAGAAACTGAACCCTAAGAGGGTATTGGTGAACCCTGTCGTGGATGTGATTCAAAGATGGGACACTGAACCTTAACAGTAGGGTACCGCATAAGACGGGACGGAAAAGGGTTTAGGGTTGGATTAGGCGGACCCGCTTCGCGGATCCGCCTAATCCAACCCTAAACCCTTTTCCTTATTCAAGGTCACTAAACCCGCAAGAAACTGAACCCTAAGAGGGTATTGGTGAACCCTGTCGTGGATGTGATTCAAAGATGGGACACTGAACCTTAACAGTAGGGTACCGCATAAGACGGGACGGAAAAGGATTTAGGGTTGGATTAGGCGGACTCGCTTCGCGGATCCGCCTAATCCAACCCTAAACCCTTTTCCTTATTTAAGGTCACTAAACCCGCAAGAAACTGAACCCTAAGAGGGTATTGGTGAACCCTGTCGTGGATGTGATTCAAAGATGGGACACTGAACCTTAAGAGTAGGATACCGCATAAGACGGGACGGAAAAGGGTTTAGGGTTGGATTAGGCGGACCCGCTTCGCGGATCCGCCTAATCCAACCCTAAACCGTTTTCCTTATTCAAGGTCACTAAACCCGCAAGAAACTGAACCCTAAGAGGGTATTGGTGAACCCTATCGTGGATGTGATTCAAAGATGGGACACTGAACCTTAACACTAGGGTACCGCATAAGACGGGACGGAAAAGGGTTTAGGGTTGGATTAGGCGGACCCGCTTCGCGGATCCGCCTAATCCAACCCTTTTCCTTATTCAAGGTCACTAAACCCGCAAGAAACTGAACCCTAAGAGGGTATTGGTGAACCCTGTCGTGGATGTGATTCAAAGATGGGACACTGAACCTTAACAGTAGGGTACCGCATAAGACGGGACGGAAAAGGGTTTAGGGTTGGATTAGGCGGACCCGCTTCGCAGACCCGCTTCGCGGATCCGCCTAATCCAACCCTAAACCCTTTTCCTTATTCAAGGTCACTAAACCCGCAAGAAACTGAACCCTAAGAGGGTATTGGTGAACCCTGTCGTGGATGTGATTCAAAGATGGGACACTGAACCTTAAGAGTAGGGTACCGCATAAGACGGGACGGAAAAGGGTTTAGGGTTGGATTAGGCGGACCCGCTTCGCGGATCCGCCTAATCCAACCCTTAACCCTTTTCCTTATTCAAGGTCACTAAACCCGCAAGACACTGAACCCTAAGAGGGTATTGGTGAACCCTGTCGTGGATGTGATTCAAAGATGGGACACTGAACCTTAACAGTAGGGTACCGCATAAGACGGGACGGAAAAGGGTTTAGGGTTGGATTAGGCGGACCCGCTTCGCGGATCCGCCTAATCCAACCCTAAACCCTTTTCCTTATTCAAGGTCACTAAACCCGCAAGAAACTGAACCCTAAGAGGGTATTGGTGAACCCTGTCGTGGATATGATTCAAAGATGGGACACTGAACCTTAACAGTAGGGTACCGCATAAGACGGGACGGAAAAGGGTTTAGGGTTGGATTAGGCGGACCCGCTTCGCGGATCCGCCAAATCCAACCCTAAACCCTTTTCCTTATTCAAGGTCACTAAACCCGCAAGAAACTGAACCCTAAGAGGGTATTGGTGAACCCTGTCGTGGATGTGATTCAAAGATGGGACACTGAACCTTAAGAGTAGGGTACCGCATAAGACGGGACGAAAAAGAGTTTAGGGTTGGAGTAGGAGGACCCGCTTCGCGGATCCGCCTAATCCAACCCTTAACCCTTTTCCTTATTCAATGTCACTAAACCCGCAAGAAACTGAACCCTAAGAGGGTATTGGTGAACCCTGTCGTGGATGTGATTCAAAGATGGGACACTGAACCTTAACAGTAGGGTACCGCATAAGACGGGACGGAAAAGGGTTTAGGGTTGGATTAGGCGGACCCGCTTCGCGGATCCGCCTAATCCAACCCTAAACCCTTTTCCTTATTCAAGGTCACTAAACCCGCAAGAAACTGAACCCTAAGAGGGTATTGGTGAACCCTGTCGTGGATGTGATTCAAAGATGGGACACTGAACCTTAAGAGTAGGGTACCGCATAAGACGGGACGGAAAAGGGTTTAGGGTTGGATTAGGCGGACCCGCTTCGCGGATCCGCCTAATCCAACCCTAAACCCTTTTCCTTATTCAAGGTCACTAAACCCGCAAGAAACTGAACCCTAAGAGGGTATTGGTGAACCCTGTCGTGGATGTGATTCAAAGATGGGACACTGAACCTTAAGAGTAGGGTACCGCATAAGACGGGACGGAAAAGGGTGTAGGGTTGGATTAGGCGGACCCGCTTCGCGGATCCGCCTAATCCAACCCTAAACCCTTTTCCTTATTCAAGGTCACTAAACCCGCAAGAAACTGAACCCTAAGAGGGTATTGGTGAACCCTGTCGTGGATGTGATTCAAAGATGGGACACTGAACCTTAAGAGTAGGGTACTGCATAAGACGGGACGGAAAAGGGTTTAGGGTTGGATTAGGCGGACCCGCTTCGCGGATCCGCCTAATCCAACCCTAAACCGTTTTCCTTATTCAAGGTCACTAAACTCGCAAGAAACTGAACCCTAAGAGGGTATTGGTGAACCCTGTCGTGGATGTGATTTAAAGATGGGACACTGAACCTTAAGAGTAGGGTACCGCATAAGACGGGACGGAAAAGGGTGTAGGGTTGGATTAGGCGGACTCGCTTCGCGGATCCGTCTAATCCAACCCTAAACCCTTTTCCTTATTCAAGGTCACTAAACCCGCAAGAAACTGAACCTTAAGAGGGTATTGGTGAACCCTGTCGTGGATGTGATTCAAAGATGGGACACTGAACCTTAAGAGTAGGGTACCGCATAAGACGGGACGAAAAAGGGTTTAGGGTTGGAGTAGGCGGACCCGCTTCGCGGATCCGCCTAATCCAACCCTTAACCCTTTTCCTTATTCAATGTCACTAAACCCGCAAGAAACTGAACCCTAAGAGGGTATTGGTGAACCCTGTCGTGGATGTGATTCAAAGATGAGACACTGAACCTTAACAGTAGGGTACCGCATAAGACGGGACGGAAAAGGGTTTAGGGTTGGATTAGGCGGACCCGCTTCGCGGATCCGCCTAATCCAACCCTAAACCCTTTTCCTTATTCAAGGTCACTAAACCCGCAAGAAACTGAACCCTAAGAGGGTATTGGTGAACCCTGTCGTGGATGTGATTCAAAGATGAGACACTGAACCTTAACAGTAGGGTACCGCATAAGACGGGACGGAAAAGGGTTTAGGGTTGGATTAGGCGGACCCGCTTCGCGGATCCGCCTAATCCAACCCTAAACCCTTTTCCTTATTCAAGGTCACTAAACCCGCAAGAAACTGAACCCTAAGAGGGTATTGGTGAACCCTGTCGTGGATGTGATTCAAAGATGGGACACTGAACCTTAAGAGTAGGGTACCGCATAAGACGGGACGGAAAAGGGTGTAGGGTTGGATTAGGCGGACCCGCTTCGCGGATCCGCCTAATCCAACCCTAAACCCTTTTCCTTATTCAAGGTCACTAAACCCGCAAGAAACTGAACCCTAAGAGGGTATTGGTGAACCCTGTCGTGGATGTGATTCAAAGATGGGACACTGAACCTTAAGAGTAGGGTACTGCATAAGACGGGACGGAAAAGGGTTTAGGGTTGGATTAGGCGAACCCGCTTCGCGGATCCGCCTAATCCAACCCTAAACCATTTTCCTTATTCAAGGTCACTAAACCCGCAAGAAACTGAACCCTAAGAGGGTATTGGTGAACCCTGTCGTGGATGTGATTCAAAGATGGGACACTGAACCTTAAGAGTAGGGTACTGCATAAGACGGGACGGAAAAGGGTTTAGGGTTGGATTAGGCGAACCCGCTTCGCGGATCCGCCTAATCCAACCCTAAACCATTTTCCTTATTCAAGGTCACTAAACCCGCAAGAAACTGAACCCTAAGAGGGTATTGGTGAACCCTGTCGTGGATGTGATTCAAAGATGGGACACTGAACCTTAAGAGTAGGGTACTGCATAAGACGGGACGGAAAAGGGTGTAGGGTTGGATTAGGCGGACCCGCTTCGCGGATCCGCCTAATCCAACCCTAAACTGTTTTCCTTATTCAAGGTCACTAAACCCGCAAGAATCTGAACCCTAAGAGGGTATTGGTGAACCCTGTTGTGGATGTGATTCAAAGATGGGACACTGAACCTTAAGAGTAGGGTACCGCATAAGACGGGACGAAAAAGAGTTTAGGGTTGGAGTAGGCGGACCCGCTTCGCGGATCCGCCTAATCCAACCCTTAACCCTTTTCCTTATTCAATGTCACTAAACTCGCAAGAAACTGAACCCTAAGAGGGTATTGGTGAACCCTGTCGTGGATGTGATTCAAAGATGGGACACTGAACCTTAAGAGTAGGGTACCGCATAAGACGGGACGGAAAAGGGTGTAGGGTTGGATTAAGCGGACTCGCTTCGCGGATCCGTCTAATCCAACCCTAAACCCTTTTCCTTATTCAAGGTCACTAAACCCGCAAGAAACTGAACCTTAAGAGGGTATTGGTGAACCCTGTCGTGGATGTGATTCAAAGATGGGACACTGAACCTTAAGAGTAGGGTACCGCATAAGACGGGACGAAAAAGGGTTTAGGGTTGGAGTAGGCGGACCCGCTTCGCGGATCCGCCTAATCCAACCCTTAACCCTTTTCCTTATTCAATGTCACTAAACCCGCAAGAAACTGAACCCTAAGAGGGTATTGGTGAACCCTGTCGTGGATGTGATTCAAAGATGGGACACTGAACCTTAAGAGTAGGGTACTGCATAAGACGGGACGGAAAAGGGTGTAGGGTTGGATTAGGCGGACCCGCTTCGCGGATCCGCCTAATCCAACCCTAAACTGTTTTCCTTATTCAAGGTCACTAAACCCGCAAGAATCTGAACCCTAAGAGGGTATTGGTGAACCCTGTTGTGGATGTGATTCAAAGATGGGACACTGAACCTTAAGAGTAGGGTACCGCATAAGACGGGACGAAAAAGAGTTTAGGGTTGGAGTAGGCGGACCCGCTTCGCGGATCCGCCTAATCCAACCCTTAACCCTTTTCCTTATTCAATGTCACTAAACTCGCAAGAAACTGAACCCTAAGAGGGTATTGGTGAACCCTGTCGTGGATGTGATTCAAAGATGGGACACTGAACCTTAAGAGTAGGGTACCGCATAAGACGGGACGGAAAAGGGTGTAGGGTTGGATTAAGCGGACTCGCTTCGCGGATCCGTCTAATCCAACCCTAAACCCTTTTCCTTATTCAAGGTCACTAAACCCGCAAGAAACTGAACCTTAAGAGGGTATTGGTGAACCCTGTCGTGGATGTGATTCAAAGATGGGACACTGAACCTTAAGAGTAGGGTACCGCATAAGACGGGACGAAAAAGGGTTTAGGGTTGGAGTAGGCGGACCCGCTTCGCGGATCCGCCTAATCCAACCCTTAACCCTTTTCCTTATTCAATGTCACTAAACCCGCAAGAAACTGAACCCTAAGAGGGTATTGGTGAACCCTGTCGTGGATGTGATTCAAAGATGGGACACTGAACCTTAACAGTAGGGTACCGCATAAGACGGGACGGAAAAGGGTTTAGGGTTGGATTAGGCGGACCCGCTTCGCGGATCCGCCTAATCCAACCCTAAACCCTTTTCCTTATTCATGGTCACTAAACCCGCAAGAAACTGAACCCTAAGAGGGTATTGGTGAACCCTGTCGTGGATGTGATTCAAAGATGGGACACTGAACCTTAAGAGTAGGGTACCGCATAAGACGGGACGGAAAAGGGTGTAGGGTTGGATTAGGCGGACCCGCTTCGCGGATCCGCCTAATCCAACCCTAAACCCTTTTCCTTATTCAAGGTCACTAAACCCGCAAGAAACTGAACCCTAAGAGGGTATTGGTGAACCCTGTCGTGGATGTGATTCAAAGATGGGACACTGAACCTTAAGAGTAGGGTACCGCATAAGACGGGACGGAAAAGGGTTTAGGGTTGGATTAGGCGGACCCGCTTCGCGGATCCGCCTAATCCAACCCTAAACCCTTTTCCTTATTCAAGGTCACTAAACCCGCAAGAAACTGAACCCTAAGAGGGTATTGGTGAACCCTGTCGTGGATGTGATTCAAAGATGGGACACTGAACCTTAAGAGTAGGGTACTGCATAAGACGGGACGGAAAAGGGTTTAGGGTTGGATTAGGCGAACCCGCTTCGCGGATCCGCCTAATCCAACCCTAAACCGTTTTCCTTATTCAAGGTCACTAAACCCGCAAGAAACTGAACCCTAAGAGGGTATTGGTGAACCCTGTCGTGGATGTGAATCAAAGATGGGACACTGAACCTTAAGAGTAGGGTACTGCATAAGACGGGACGGAAAAGGGTTTAGGGTTGGATTAGGCGGACCCGCTTCGCGGATCCGCCTAATCCAACCCTAAACCGTTTTCCTTATTCAAGGTCACTAAACCCGCAAGAAACTGAACCCTAAGAGGGTATTGGTGAACCCTGTCGTGGATGTGAATCAAAGATGGGACACTGAACCTTAAGAGTAGGGTACTGCATAAGACGGGACGGAAAAGGGTTTAGGGTTGGATTAGGCGGACCCGCTTCGCGGATCCGCCTAATCCAACCCTAAACTGTTTTCCTTATTCAAGGTCACTAAACCCGCAAGAAACTGAACCCTAAGAGGGTATTGGTGAACCCTGTTGTGGATGTGATTCAAAGATGGGACACTGAACCTTAAGAGTAGGGTACCGCATAAGACGGGACGAAAAAGAGTTTAGGGTTGGAGTAGGCGGACCCGCTTCGCGGATCCGCCTAATCCAACCCTTAACCCTTTTCCTTATTCAATGTCACTAAACCCGCAAGAAACTGAACCCTAAGAGGGTATTGGTGAACCCTGTCGTGGATGTGATTCAAAGATGGGACACTGAACCTTAACAGTAGGGTACCGCATAAGACGGGACGGAAAAGGGTTTAGGGTTGGATTAGGCGGACCCGCTTCGCGGATCCGCCTAATCCAACCCTAAACCCTTTTCCTTATTCAAGGTCACTAAACCCGCAAGAAACTGAACCCTAAGAGGGTATTGGTGAACCCTGTCGTGGATGTGATTCAAAGATGGGACACTGAACCTTAAGAGTAGGGTACCGCATAAGACGGGACGGAAAAGGGTGTAGGGTTGGATTAGGCGGACCCGCTTCGCGGATCCGCCTAACCCAACCCTAAACCCTTTTCCTTATTCAAGGTCACTAAACCCGCAAGAAACTGAACCCTAAGAGGGTATTGGTGAACCCTGTCGTGGATGTGATTCAAAGATGGGACACTGAACCTTAAGAGTAGGGTACTGCATAAGACGGGACGGAAAAGGGTTTAGGGTTGGATTAGGCGGACCCGCTTCGCGGATCCGCCTAATCCAACCCTAAACCGTTTTCCTTATTCAAGGTCACTAAACCCGCAAGAATCTGAACCCTAAGAGGGTATTGGTGAACCCTGTTGTGGATGTGATTCAAAGATGGGACACTGAACCTTAAGAGTAGGGTACCGCATAAGACGGGACGAAAAAGGGTTTAGGGTTGGATTAGGCGGACCCGCTTCGCGGATCCGCCTAATCCAACCCTAAACCCTTTTCCTTATTCAAGGTCACTAAACCCGCAAGAAACTGAACCCTAAGAGGGTATTGGTGAACCCTGTCGTGGATGTGATTCAAAGATGGGACACTGAACCTTAAGAGTAGGGTACCGCATAAGACGGGACGGAAAAGGGTTTAGGGTTGGATTAGGCGGACCCGCTTCGCGGATCCGCCTAATCCAACCCTAAACCCTTTTCCTTATTCAAGGTCACTAAACCCGCAAGAAACTGAACCCTAAGAGGGTATTGGTGAACCCTGTCGTGGATGTGATTCAAAGATGGGACACTGAACCTTAAGAGTAGGGTACTGCATAAGACGGGACGGAAAAGGGTTTAGGGTTGGATTAGGCGAACCCGCTTCGCGGATCCGCCTAATCCAACCCTAAACCGTTTTCCTTATTCAAGGTCACTAAACCCGCAAGAAACTGAACCCTAAGAGGGTATTGGTGAACCCTGTCGTGGATGTGATTCAAAGATGGGACACTGAACCTTAAGAGTAGGGTACCGCATAAGACGGGACGAAAAAGGGTTTAGGGTTGGATTAGGCGGACCCGCTTCGCGGATCCGCCTAATCCAACCCTAAACCCTTTTCCTTATTCAAGGTCACTAAACCCGCAAGAAACTGAACCCTAAGAGGGTATTGGTGAACCCTGTCGTGGATGTGATTCAAAGATGGGACACTGAACCTTAAGAGTAGGGTACCGCATAAGACGGGACGGAAAAGGGTTTAGGGTTGGATTAGGCGGACCCGCTTCGCGGATCCGCCTAATCCAACCCTAAACCCTTTTCCTTATTCAAGGTCACTAAACCCGCAAGAAACTGAACCCTAAGAGGGTATTGGTGAACCCTGTCGTGGATGTGATTCAAAGATGGGACACTGAACCTTAAGAGTAGGGTACTGCATAAGACGGGACGGAAAAGGGTTTAGGGTTGGATTAGGCGAACCCGCTTCGCGGATCCGCCTAATCCAACCCTAAACCGTTTTCCTTATTCAAGGTCACTAAACCCGCAAGAAACTGAACCCTAAGAGGGTATTGGTGAACCCTGTCGTGGATGTGATTCAAAGATGGGACACTGAACCTTAAGAGTAGGGTACTGCATAAGACGGGACGGAAAAGGGTTTAGGGTTGGATTAGGCGAACCCGCTTCGCGGATCCGCCTAATCCAACCCTAAACCGTTTTCCTTATTCAAGGTCACTAAACCCGCAAGAAACTGAACCCTAAGAGGGTATTGGTGAACCCTGTCGTGGATGTGATTCAAAGATGGGACACTGAACCTTAAGAGTAGGGTACTGCATAAGACGGGACGGAAAAGGGTTTAGGGTTGGATTAGGCGGACCCGCTTCGCGGATCCGCCTAATCCAACCCTAAACTGTTTTCCTTATTCAAGGTCACTAAACCCGCAAGAAACTGAACCCTAAGAGGGTATTGGTGAACCCTGTTGTGGATGTGATTCAAAGATGGGACACTGAACCTTAAGAGTAGGGTACCGCATAAGACGGGACGAAAAAGAGTTTAGGGTTGGAGTAGGCGGACCCGCTTCGCGGATCCGCCTAATCCAACCCTTAACCCTTTTCCTTATTCAATGTCACTAAACCCGCAAGAAACTGAACCCTAAGAGGGTATTGGTGAACCCTGTCGTGGATGTGATTCAAAGATGGGACACTGAACCTTAACAGTAGGGTACCGCATAAGACGGGACGGAAAAGGGTTTAGGGTTGGATTAGGCGGACCCGCTTCGCGGATCCGCCTAATCCAACCCTAAACCCTTTTCCTTATTCAAGGTCACTAAACCCGCAAGAAACTGAACCCTAAGAGGGTATTGGTGAACCCTGTCGTGGATGTGATTCAAAGATGGGACACTGAACCTTAAGAGTAGGGTACCGCATAAGACGGGACGGAAAAGGGTGTAGGGTTGGATTAGGCGGACCCGCTTCGCGGATCCGCCTAATCCAACCCTAAACCCTTTTCCTTATTCAAGGTCACTAAACCCGCAAGAAACTGAACCCTAAGAGGGTATTGGTGAACCCTGTCGTGGATGTGATTCAAAGATGGGACACTGAACCTTAAGAGTAGGGTACTGCATAAGACGGGACGGAAAAGGGTTTAGGGTTGGATTAGGCGGACCCGCTTCGCGGATCCGCCTAATCCAACCCTAAACCGTTTTCCTTATTCAAGGTCACTAAACCCGCAAGAATCTGAACCCTAAGAGGGTATTGGTGAACCCTGTTGTGGATGTGATTCAAAGATGGGACACTGAACCTTAAGAGTAGGGTACCGCATAAGACGGGACGAAAAAGGGTTTAGGGTTGGATTAGGCGGACCCGCTTCGCGGATCCGCCTAATCCAACCCTAAACTGTTTTCCTTATTCAAGGTCACTAAACCCGCAAGAAACTGAACCCTAAGAGGGTATTGGTGAACCCTGTTGTGGATGTGATTCAAAGATGGGACACTGAACCTTAAGAGTAGGGTACCGCATAAGACGGGACGAAAAAGAGTTTAGGGTTGGAGTAGGCGGACCCGCTTCGCGGATCCGCCTAATCCAACCCTTAACCCTTTTCCTTATTCAATGTCACTAAACCCGCAAGAAACTGAACCCTAAGAGGGTATTGGTGAACCCTGTCGTGGATGTGATTCAAAGATGGGACACTGAACCTTAACAGTAGGGTACCGCATAAGACGGGACGGAAAAGGGTTTAGGGTTGGATTAGGCGGACCCGCTTCGCGGATCCGCCTAATCCAACCCTAAACCCTTTTCCTTATTCAAGGTCACTAAACCCGCAAGAAACTGAACCCTAAGAGGGTATTGGTGAACCCTGTCGTGGATGTGATTCAAAGATGGGACACTGAACCTTAAGAGTAGGGTACCGCATAAGACGGGACGGAAAAGGGTGTAGGGTTGGATTAGGCGGACCCGCTTCGCGGATCCGCCTAATCCAACCCTAAACCCTTTTCCTTATTCAAGGTCACTAAACCCGCAAGAAACTGAACCCTAAGAGGGTATTGGTGAACCCTGTCGTGGATGTGATTCAAAGATGGGACACTGAACCTTAAGAGTAGGGTACTGCATAAGACGGGACGGAAAAGGGTTTAGGGTTGGATTAGGCGGACCCGCTTCGCGGATCCGCCTAATCCAACCCTAAACCGTTTTCCTTATTCAAGGTCACTAAACCCGCAAGAATCTGAACCCTAAGAGGGTATTGGTGAACCCTGTTGTGGATGTGATTCAAAGATGGGACACTGAACCTTAAGAGTAGGGTACCGCATAAGACGGGACGAAAAAGGGTTTAGGGTTGGATTAGGCGGACCCGCTTCGCGGATCCGCCTACTCCAACCCTAAACCCTTTTCCTTATTCAAGGTCACTAAACTCGCAAGAAACTGAACCCTAAGAGGGTATTGGTGAACCCTGTCGTGGATGTGATTCAAAGATGGGACACTGAACCTTAAGAGTAGGGTACCGCATAAGACGGGACGGAAAAGGGTGTAGGGTTGGATTAGGCGGACTCGCTTCGCGGATCCGTCTAATCCAACCCTAAACCCTTTTCCTTATTCAAGGTCACTAAACCCGCAAGAAACTGAACCTTAAGAGGGTATTGGTGAACCCTGTCGTGGATGTGATTCAAAGATGGGACACTGAACCTTAAGAGTAGGGTACCGCATAAGACGGGACGAAAAAGGGTTTAGGGTTGGAGTAGGCGGACCCGCTTCGCGGATCCGCCTAATCCAACCCTTAACCCTTTTCCTTATTCAATGTCACTAAACCCGCAAGAAACTGAACCCTAAGAGGGTATTGGTGAACCCTGTCGTGGATGTGATTCAAAGATGGGACACTGAACCTTAACAGTAGGGTACCGCATAAGACGGGACGGAAAAGGGTTTAGGGTTGGATTAGGCGGACCCGCTTCGCGGATCCGCCTAATCCAACCCTAAACCCTTTTCCTTATTCAAGGTCACTAAACCCGCAAGAAACTGAACCCTAAGAGGGTATTGGTGAACCCTGTCGTGGATGTGATTCAAAGATGGGACACTGAACCTTAAGAGTAGGGTACCGCATAAGACGGGACGGAAAAGGGTGTAGGGTTGGATTAGGCGGACCCGCTTCGCGGATCCGCCTAATCCAACCCTAAACCCTTTTCCTTATTCAAGGTCACTAAACCCGCAAGAAACTGAACCCTAAGAGGGTATTGGTGAACCCTGTCGTGGATGTGATTCAAAGATGGGACACTGAACCTTAAGAGTAGGGTACCGCATAAGACGGGACGGAAAAGGGTTTAGGGTTGGATTAGGCGGACCCGCTTCGCGGATCCGCCTAATCCAACCCTAAACCGTTTTCCTTATTCAAGGTCACTAAACCCGCAAGAAACTGAACCCTAAGAGGGTATTGGTGAACCCTGTCGTGGATGTGATTCAAAGATGGGACACTGAACCTTAAGAGTAGGGTACTGCATAAGACGGGACGGAAAAGGGTTTAGGGTTGGATTAGGCGGACCCGCTTCGCGGATCCGCCTAATCCAACCCTAAACCGTTTTCCTTATTCAAGGTCACTAAACCCGCAAGAAACTGAACCCTAAGAGGGTATTGGTGAACCCTGTTGTGGATGTGATTCAAAGATGGGACACTGAACCTTAAGAGTAGGGTACCGCATAAGACGGGACGAAAAAGGGTTTAGGGTTGGATTAGGCAAACCCGCTTCGCGGATCCGCCTAATCCAACCCTAAACCCTTTTCCTTATTCAAGGTCACTAAACTCGCAAGAAACTGAACCCTAAGAGGGTATTGGTGAACCCTGTCGTGGATGTGATTCAAAGATGGGACACTGAACCTTAAGAGTAGGGTACCGCATAAGACGGGACGGAAAAGGGTGTAGGGTTGGATTAGGCGGACTCGCTTCGCGGATCCGTCTAATCCAACCCTAAACCCTTTTCCTTATTCAAGGTCACTAAACCCGCAAGAAACTGAACCCTAAGAGGGTATTGGTGAACCCTGTCGTGGATGTGATTCAAAGATGGGACACTGAACCTTAAGAGTAGGGTACCGCATAAGACGGGACGAAAAAGGGTTTAGGGTTGGAGTAGGCGGACCCGCTTCGCGGATCCGCCTAATCCAACCCTTAACCCTTTTCCTTATTCAATGTCACTAAACCCGCAAGAAACTGAACCCTAAGAGGGTATTGGTGAACCCTGTCGTGGATGTGATTCAAAGATGGGACACTGAACCTTAACAGTAGGGTACCGCATAAGACGGGACGGAAAAGGGTTTAGGGTTGGATTAGGCGGACCCGCTTCGCGGATCCGCCTAATCCAACCCTAAACCCTTTTCCTTATTCAAGGTCACTAAACCCGCAAGAAACTGAACCCTAAGAGGGTATTGGTGAACCCTGTCGTGGATGTGATTCAAAGATGGGACACTGAACCTTAAGAGTAGGGTACCGCATAAGACGGGACGGAAAAGGGTGTAGGGTTGGATTAGGCGGACCCGCTTCGCGGATCCGCCTAATCCAACCCTAAACCCTTTTCCTTATTCAAGGTCACTAAACCCGCAAGAAACTGAACCCTAAGAGGGTATTGGTGAACCCTGTCGTGGATGTGATTCAAAGATGGGACACTGAACCTTAAGAGTAGGGTACCGCATAAGACGGGACGAAAAAGAGTTTAGGGTTGGAGTAGGCGGACCCGCTTCGCGGATCCGCCTAATCCAACCCTTAACCCTTTTCCTTATTCAATGTCACTAAACCCGCAAGAAACTGAACCCTAAGAGGGTATTGGTGAACCCTGTCGTGGATGTGATTCAAAGATGGGACACTGAACCTTAAGAGTAGGGTACCGCATAAGACGGGACGAAAAAGAGTTTAGGGTTGGAGTAGGCGGACCCGCTTCGCGGATCCGCCTAATCCAACCCTTAACCCTTTTCCTTATTCAATGTCACTAAACCCGCAAGAAACTGAACCCTAAGAGGGTATTGGTGAACCCTGTCGTGGATGTGATTCAAAGATGGGACACTGAACCTTAAGAGTAGGGTACCGCATAAGACGGGACGGAAAAGGGTTTAGGGTTGGATTAGGCGGACCCGCTTCGCGGATCCGCCTAATCCAACCCTAAACCGTTTTCCTTATTCAAGGTCACTAAACCCGCAAGAAACTGAACCCTAAGAGGGTATTGGTGAACCCTGTCGTGGATGTGATTCAAAGATGGGACACTGAACCTTAAGAGTAGGGTACTGCATAAGACGGGACGGAAAAGGGTTTAGGGTTGGATTAGGCGGACCCGCTTCGCGGATCCGCCTAATCCAACCCTAAACCGTTTTCCTTATTCAAGGTCACTAAACCCGCAAGAAACTGAACCCTAAGAGGGTATTGGTGAACCCTGTTGTGGATGTGATTCAAAGATGGGACACTGAACCTTAAGAGTAGGGTACCGCATAAGACGGGACGAAAAAGGGTTTAGGGTTGGATTAGGCGGACCCGCTTCGCGGATCCGCCTAATCCAACCCTAAACCCTTTTCCTTATTCAAGGTCACTAAACTCGCAAGAAACTGAACCCTAAGAGGGTATTGGTGAACCCTGTCGTGGATGTGATTCAAAGATGGAAAACTGAACCTTAAGAGTAGGGTACCGCATAAGACGGGACGGAAAAGGGTGTAGGGTTGGATTAGGCGGACTCGCTTCGCGGATCCGTCTAATCCAACCCTAAACCCTTTTCCTTATTCAAGGTCACTAAACCCGCAAGAAACTGAACCCTAAGAGGGTATTGGTGAACCCTGTCGTGGATGTGATTCAAAGATGGGACACTGAACCTTAAGAGTAGGGTACCGCATAAGACGGGACGAAAAAGGGTTTAGGGTTGGAGTAGGCGGACCCGCTTCGCGGATCCGCCTAATCCAACCCTTAACCCTTTTCCTTATTCAATGTCACTAAACCCGCAAGAAACTGAACCCTAAGAGGGTATTGGTGAACCCTGTCGTGGATGTGATTCAAAGATGGGACACTGAACCTTAACAGTAGGGTACCGCATAAGACGGGACGGAAAAGGGTTTAGGGTTGGATTAGGCGGACCCGCTTCGGGGATCCGCCTAATCCAACCCTAAACCCTTTTCCTTATTCAAGGTCACTAAACCCGCAAGAAACTGAACCCTAAGAGGGTATTGGTGAACCCTGTCGTGGATGTGATTCAAAGATGGGACACTGAACCTTAAGAGTAGGGTACCGCATAAGACGGGACGGAAAAGGGTGTAGGGTTGGATTAGGCGGACCCGCTTCGCGGATCCGCCTAATCCAACCCTAAACCCTTTTCCTTATTCAAGGTCACTAAACCCGCAAGAAACTGAACCCTAAGAGGGTATTGGTGAACCCTGTCGTGGATGTGATTCAAAGATGGGACACTGAACCTTAAGAGTAGGGTACCGCATAAGACGGGACGAAAAAGAGTTTAGGGTTGGAGTAGGCGGACCCGCTTCGCGGATCCGCCTAATCCAACCCTTAACCCTTTTCCTTATTCAATGTCACTAAACCCGCAAGAAACTGAACCCTAAGAGGGTATTGGTGAACCCTGTCGTGGATGTGATTCAAAGATGGGACACTGAACCTTAAGAGTAGGGTACCGCATAAGACGGGACGGAAAAGGGTGTAAGGTTGGATTAGGCGGACCCGCTTCGCGGATCCGCCTGATCCAACCCTAAACCCTTTTCCTTATTCAAGGTCACTAAACCCGCAAGAAACTGAACCCTAAGAGGGTATTGGTGAACCCTGTCGTGGATGTGATTCAAAGATGGGACACTGAACCTTAAGAGTAGGGTACCGCATAAGACGGGACGGAAAAGGGTGTAGGGTTGGATTAGGCGGACTCGCTTCGCGGATCCGCCTAATCCAACCCGAAACCCTTTTCCTTATTCAAGGTCACTAAACCCGCAAGAAACTGAACCCTAAGAGGGTATTGGTGAACCCTGTCGTGGATGTGATTCAAAGATGGGACACTGAACCTTAAGAGTAGGGTACCGCATAAGACGGGACGAAAAAGGGTTTAGGGTTGGAGTAGGCGGACCCGCTTCGCGGATCCGCCTAATCCAACCCTTAACCCTTTTCCTTATTCAAGGTCACTAAACCCGCAAGAAACTGAACCCCAAGAGGGTATTGGTGAACCCTGTCGTGGATGTGACTCAAAGATGGGACACTGAACCTTAAGAGTAGGGTACCGCATAAGACGGGACGGAAAAGGGTGTAGGGTTGGATTAGGCGGACTCGCTTCGTGGATCCGCCTAATCCAACCCGAAACCCTTTTCCTTATTCAAGGTCACTAAACCCGCAAGAAACTGAACCCTAAGAGGGTATTGGTGAACCCTGTCGTGGATGTGATTCAAAGATGGGACACTGAACCTTAAGAGTAGGGTACCGCATAAGACGGGACGAAAAAGGGTTTAGGGTTGGAGTAGGCGGACCCGCTTCGCGGATCCGCCTAATCCAACCCTTAACCCTTTTCCTTATTCAAGGTCACTAAACCCGCAAGAAACTGAACCCTAAGAGGGTATTGGTGAACCCTGTCGTGGATGTGATTCAAAGATGGGACACTGAACCTTAACAGTAGGGTACCGCATAAGACGGGACGGAAAAGGGTTTAGGGTTGGATTAGGCGGACCCGCTTCGCGGATCCGCCTAATCCAACCCTAAACCCTTTTCCTTATTCAAGGTCACTAAACCCGCAAGAAACTGAACCCTAAGAGGGTATTGGTGAACCCTGTCGTGGATGTGATTCAAAGATGGGACACTGAACCTTAAGAGTAGGGTACCGCATAAGACAGGACGGAAAAGGGTGTAGGGTTGGATTAGGCGGACCCGCTTCGCGGATCCGCCTAATCCAACCCTAAACCCTTTTCCTTATTCAAGGTCACTAAACCCGCAAGAAACTGAACCCTAAGAGGGTATTGGTGAACCCTGTCGTGGATGTGATTCAAAGATGGGACACTGAACCTTAAGAGTAGGGTACCGCATAAGACGGGACGGAAAAGGGTTTAGGGTTGGATTAGGCGGACCCGCTTCTCGGATCCGCCTAATCCAACCCTAAACCCTTTTCCTTATTCAAGGTCACTAAACCCGCAAGAAACTGAACCCTAAGAGGGTATTGGTGAACCCTGTCGTGGATGTGATTCAAAGATGGGACACTGAACCTTAAGAGTAGGGTACCGCATAAGACGGGACGAAAAAGGGTTTAGGGTTGGAGTAGGCGGACCCGCTTCGCGGATCCGCCTAATCCAACCCTTAACCCTTTTCCTTATTCAAGGTCACTAAACCCGCAAGAAACTGAACCCTAAGAGGGTATTGGTGAACCCTGTCGTGGATGTGATTCAAAGATGGGACACTGAACCTTAACAGTAGGGTACCGCATAAGACGGGACGGAAAAGGGTTTAGGGTTGGATTAGGCGGACCCGCTTCGCGGATCCGCCTAATCCAACCCTAAACCCTTTTCCTTATTCAAGGTCACTAAACCCGCAAGAAACTGAACCCTAAGAGGGTATTGGTGAACCCTGTCGTGGATGTGATTCAAAGATGGGACACTGAACCTTAAGAGTAGGGTACCGCATAAGACAGGACGGAAAAGGGTGTAGGGTTGGATTAGGCGGACCCGCTTCGCGGATCCGCCTAATCCAACCCTAAACCCTTTTCCTTATTCAAGGTCACTAAACCCGCAAGAAACTGAACCCTAAGAGGGTATTGGTGAACCCTGTCGTGGATGTGATTCAAAGATGGGACACTGAACCTTAAGAGTAGGGTACCGCATAAGACGGGACGGAAAAGGGTTTAGGGTTGGATTAGGCGGACCCGCTTCGCGGATCCGCCTAATCCAACCCTAAACCCTTTTCCTTATTCAAGGTCACTAAACTCGCAAGAACCTAAGAGGGTATTGGTGAACCCTGTCGTGGATGTGATTCAAAGATGGGACACTGAACCTTAAGAGTAGGGTACCGCATAAGACGGGACGGAAAAGGGTTTAGGGTTGGATTAGGCGGACCCGCTTCTCGGATCCGCCTAATCCAACCCTAAACCCTTTTCCTTATTCAAGGTCACTAAACCCGCAAGAAACTGAACCCTAAGAGGGTATTGGTGAACCCTGTCGTGGATGTGATTCAAAGATGGGACACTGAACCTTAAGAGTAGGGTACCGCATAAGACGGGACGAAAAAGGGTTTAGGGTTGGAGTAGGCGGACCCGCTTCGCGGATCCGCCTAATCCAACCCTTAACCCTTTTCCTTATTCAAGGTCACTAAACCCGCAAGAAACTGAACCCTAAGAGGGTATTGGTGAACCCTGTCGTGGATGTGATTCAAAGATGGGACACTGAACCTTAACAGTAGGGTACCGCATAAGACGGGACGGAAAAGGGTTTAGGGTTGGATTAGGCGGACCCGCTTCGCGGATCCGCCTAATCCAACCCTAAACCCTTTTCCTTATTCAAGGTCACTAAACCCGCAAGAAACTGAACCCTAAGAGGGTATTGGTGAACCCTGTCGTGGATGTGATTCAAAGATGGGACACTGAACCTTAAGAGTAGGGTACCGCATAAGACAGGACGGAAAAGGGTGTAGGGTTGGATTAGGCGGACCCGCTTCGCGGATCCGCCTAATCCAACCCTAAACCCTTTTCCTTATTCAAGGTCACTAAACCCGCAAGAAACTGAACCCTAAGAGGGTATTGGTGAACCCTGTCGTGGATGTGATTCAAAGATGGGACACTGAACCTTAAGAGTAGGGTACCGCATAAGACGGGACGGAAAAGGGTTTAGGGTTGGATTAGGCGGACCCGCTTCGCGGATCCGCCTAATCCAACCCTAAACCCTTTTCCTTATTCAAGGTCACTAAACTCGCAAGAACCTAAGAGGGTATTGGTGAACCCTGTCGTGGATGTGATTCAAAGATGGGACACTGAACCTTAAGAGTAGGGTACCGCATAAGACGGGACGGAAAAGGGTGTAAGGTTGGATTAGGCGGACCCGCTTCGCGGATCCGCCTAATCCAACCCTAAACCCTTTTCCTTATTCAAGGTCACTAAACCCGCAAGAAACTGAACCCTAAGAGGGTATTGGTGAACCCTGTCGTGGATGTGATTCAAAGATGGGACACTGAACCTTAAGAGTAGGGTACCGCATAAGACGGGACGAAAAAGGGTTTAGGGTTGGAGTAGGCGGACCCGCTTCGCGGATCCGCCTAATCCAACCCTTAACCCTTTTCCTTATTCAAGGTCACTAAAACCGCAAGAAACTGAACCCCAAGAGGGTATTGGTGAACCCTGTCGTGGATGTGATTCAAAGATGGGACACTGAACCTTAAGAGTAGGGTACCGCATAAGACGGGACGGAAAAGGGTGTAGGGTTGGATTAGGCGGACCCGCTTCGCGGATCCGCCTAATCCAACCCTAAACCCTTTTCCTTATTCAAGGTCACTAAACCCGCAAGAAACTGAACCCTAAGAGGGTATTGGTGAACCCTGTCGTGGATGTGATTCAAAGATGGGACACTGAACCTTAAGAGTAGGGTACCGCATAAGACGGGACGAAAAAGGGTTTAGGGTTGGAGTAGGCGGACCCGCTTCGCGGATCCGCCTAATCCAACCCTTAACCCTTTTCCTTATTCAAGGTCACTAAACCCGCAAGAAACTGAACCCCAAGAGGGTATTGGTGAACCCTGTCGTGGATGTGATTCAAAGATGGGACACTGAACCTTAAGAGTAGGGTACCGCATAAGACGGGACGGAAAAGGGTGTAGGGTTGGATTAGGCGGACTCGCTTCGCGGATCCGCTTAATCCAACCCTAAACCCTTTTCCTTATTCTAGGTCACTAAACCCGCAAGAAACTGAACCCTAAGAGGGTATTGGTGAACCCTGTCGTGGATGTGATTCAAAGATGGGACACTGAACCTTAAGAGTAGGGTACCGCATAAGACTGGACGAAAAAGGGTTTAGGGTTGGAGTAGGCGGACCCGCTTCGCGGATCCGCCTAATCCAACCCTTAACCCTTTTCCTTATTCAAGGTCACTAAACCCGCAAGAAACTGAACCCTAAGAGGGTATTGGTGAACCCTGTCGTGGATGTGATTCAAAGATGGGACACTGAACCTTAACAGTAGGGTACCGCATAAGACGGGACGGAAAAGGGTTTAGGGTTGGATTAGGCGGACCCGCGTCGCGGATCCGCCTAATCCAACCCTAAACCCTTTTCCTTATTCAAGGTCACTAAACCCGCAAGAAACTGAACCCTAAGAGGGTATTGGTGAACCCTGTCGTGGATGTGATTCAAAGATGGGACACTGAACCTTAAGAGTAGGGTACCGCATAAGACGGGACGAAAAAGGGTTTAGGGTTGGAGTAGGCGGACCCGCTTCGCGGATCCGCCTAATCCAACCCTTAACCCTTTTCCTTATTCAAGGTCACTAAACCCGCAAGAAACTGAACCCCAAGAGGGTATTGGTGAACCCTGTCGTGGATGTGATTCAAAGATGGGACACTGAACCTTAAGAGTAGGGTACCGCATAAGACGGGACGGAAAAGGGTGTAGGGTTGGATTAGGCGGACTCGCTTCGCGGATCCGCCTAATCCAACCCTAAACCCTTTTCCTTATTCAAGGTCACTAAACCCGCAAGAAACTGAACCCTAAGAGGGTATTGGTGAACCCTGTCGTGGATGTGATTCAAAGATGGGACACTGAACCTTAAGAGTAGGGTACCGCATAAGACGGGACGAAAAAGGGTTTAGGGTTGGAGTAGGCGGACCCGCTTCGCGGATCCGCCTAATCCAACCCTTAACCCTTTTCCTTATTCAAGGTCACTAAACCCGCAAGAAACTGAACCCTAAGAGGGTATTGGTGAACCCTGTCGTGGATGTGATTCAAAGATGGGACACTGAACCTTAACAGTAGGGTACCGCATAAGACGGGACGGAAAAGGGTTTAGGGTTGGATTAGGCGGACCCGCGTCGCGGATCCGCCTAATCCAACCCTAAACCCTTTTCCTTATTCAAGGTCACTAAACCCGCAAGAAACTGAACCCTAAGAGGGTATTGGTGAACCCTGTCGTGGATGTGATTCAAAGATGGGACACTGAACCTTAACAGTAGGGTACCGCATAAGACGGGACGGAAAAGGGTTTAGGGTTGGATTAGGCGGACCCGCGTCGCGGATCCGCCTAATCCAACCCTAAACCCTTTTCCTTATTCAAGGTCACTAAACCCGCAAGAAACTGAACCCTAAGAGGGTATTGGTGAACCCTGTCGTGGATGTGATTCAAAGATGGGACACTGAACCTTAAGAGTAGGGTACCGCATAAGACGGGACGAAAAAGGGTTTAGGGTTGGAGTAGGCGGACCCGCTTCGCGGATCCGCCTAATCCAACCCTTAACCCTTTTCCTTATTCAAGGTCACTAAACCCGCAAGAAACTGAACCCCAAGAGGGTATTGGTGAACCCTGTCGTGGATGTGATTCAAAGATGGGACACTGAACCTTAAGAGTAGGGTACCGCATAAGACGGGACGGAAAAGGGTGTAGGGTTGGATTAGGCGGACTCGCTTCGCGGATCCGCCTAATCCAACCCTAAACCCTTTTCCTTATTCAAGGTCACTAAACCCGCAAGAAACTGAACCCTAAGAGGGTATTGGTGAACCCTGTCGTGGATGTGATTCAAAGATGGGACACTGAACCTTAAGAGTAGGGTACCGCATAAGACTGGACGAAAAAGGGTTTAGGGTTGGAGTAGGCGGACCCGCTTCGCGGATCCGCCTAATCCAACCCTTAACCCTTTTCCTTATTCAAGGTCACTAAACCCGCAAGAAACTGAACCCTAAGAGGGTATTGGTGAACCCTGTCGTGGATGTGATTCAAAGATGGGACACTGAACCTTAACAGTAGGGTACCGCATAAGACGGGACGGAAAAGGGTTTAGGGTTGGATTAGGCGGACCCGCGTCGCGGATCCGCCTAATCCAACCCTAAACCCTTTTCCTTATTCAAGGTCACTAAACCCGCAAGAAACTGAACCCTAAGAGGGTATTGGTGAACCCTGTCGTGGATGTGATTCAAAGATGGGACACTGAACCTTAACAGTAGGGTACCGCATAAGACGGGACGGAAAAGGGTTTAGGGTTGGATTAGGCGGACCCGCGTCGCGGATCCGCCTAATCCAACCCTAAACCCTTTTCCTTATTCAAGGTCACTAAACCCGCAAGAAACTGAACCCTAAGAGGGTATTGGTGAACCCTGTCGTGGATGTGATTCAAAGATGGGACACTGAACCTTAAGAGTAGGGTACCGCATAAGACGGGACGAAAAAGGGTTTAGGGTTGGAGTAGGCGGACCCGCTTCGCGGATCCGCCTAATCCAACCCTTAACCCTTTTCCTTATTCAAGGTCACTAAACCCGCAAGAAACTGAACCCCAAGAGGGTATTGGTGAACCCTGTCGTGGATGTGATTCAAAGATGGGACACTGAACCTTAAGAGTAGGGTACCGCATAAGACGGGACGGAAAAGGGTGTAGGGTTGGATTAGGCGGACTCGCTTCGCGGATCCGCCTAATCCAACCCTAAACCCTTTTCCTTATTCAAGGTCACTAAACCCGCAAGAAACTGAACCCTAAGAGGGTATTGGTGAACCCTGTCGTGGATGTGATTCAAAGATGGGACACTGAACCTTAAGAGTAGGGTACCGCATAAGACTGGACGAAAAAGGGTTTAGGGTTGGAGTAGGCGGACCCGCTTCGCGGATCCGCCTAATCCAACCCTTAACCCTTTTCCTTATTCAAGGTCACTAAACCCGCAAGAAACTGAACCCTAAGAGGGTATTGGTGAACCCTGTCGTGGATGTGATTCAAAGATGGGACACTGAACCTTAACAGTAGGGTACCGCATAAGACGGGACGGAAAAGGGTTTAGGGTTGGATTAGGCGGACCCGCGTCGCGGATCCGCCTAATCCAACCCTAAACCCTTTTCCTTATTCAAGGTCACTAAACCCGCAAGAAACTGAACCCTAAGAGGGTATTGGTGAACCCTGTCGTGGATGTGATTCAAAGATGGGACACTGAACCTTAAGAGTAGGGTACCGCATAAGACGGGACGAAAAAGGGTTTAGGGTTGGAGTAGGCGGACCCGCTTCGCGGATCCGCCTAATCCAACCCTTAACCCTTTTCCTTATTCAAGGTCACTAAACCCGCAAGAAACTGAACCCCAAGAGGGTATTGGTGAACCCTGTCGTGGATGTGATTCAAAGATGGGACACTGAACCTTAAGAGTAGGGTACCGCATAAGACGGGACGGAAAAGGGTGTAGGGTTGGATTAGGCGGACCCGCTTCGCGGATCCGCCTAATCCAACCCTAAACCCTTTTCCTTATTCAAGGTCACTAAACCCGCAAGAAACTGAACCCTAAGAGGGTATTGGTGAACCCTGTCGTGGATGTGATTCAAAGATGGGACACTGAACCTTAAGAGTAGGGTACCGCATAAGACGGGACGAAAAAGGGTTTAGGGTTGGAGTAGGCGGACCCGCTTCGCGGATCCGCCTAATCCAACCCTTAACCCTTTTCCTTATTCAAGGTCACTAAACCCGCAAGAAACTGAACCCCAAGAGGGTATTGGTGAACCCTGTCGTAGATGTGATTCAAAGATGGGACACTGAACCTTAAGAGTAGGGTACCGCATAAGACGGGACGGAAAAGGGTGTAGGGTTGGATTAGGCGGACTCGCTTCGCGGATCCGCCTAATCCAACCCTAAACCCTTTTCCTTATTCAAGGTCACTAAACCCGCAAGAAACTGAACCCTAAGAGGGTATTGGTGAACCCTGTCGTGGATGTGATTCAAAGATGGGACACTGAACCTTAAGAGTAGGGTACCGCATAAGACGGGACGAAAAAGGGTTTAGGGTTGGAGTAGGCGGACCCGCTTCGCGGATCCGCCTAATCCAACCCTAAACCCTTTTCCTTATTCAAGGTCACTAAACCCGCAAGAAACTGAACCCTAAGAGGGTATTGGTGAACCCTGTCGTGGATGTGATTCAAAGATGGGACACTGAACCTTAAGAGTAGGGTACCGCATAAGACGGGATGAAAAAGGGTTTAGGGTTGGAGTAGGCGGACCCGCTTCGCGGATCCGCCTAATCCAACCCTTAACCCTTTTCCTTATTCAAGGTCACTAAACCCGCAAGAAACTGAACCCCAAGAGGGTATTGGTGAACCCTGTCGTGGATGTGATTCAAAGATGGGACACTGAACCTTAAGAGTAGGGTACCGCATAAGACGGGACGGAAAAGGGTGTAGGGTTGGATTAGGCGGACTCGCTTCGCGGATCCGCTTAATCCAACCCTAAACCCTTTTCCTTATTCAAGGTCACTAAACCCGCAAGAAACTGAACCCCAAGAGGGTATTGGTGAACCCTGTCGTGGATGTGATTCAAAGATGGGACACTGAACCTTAAGAGTAGGGTACCGCATAAGACGGGACGGAAAAGGGTGTAGGGTTGGATTAGGCGGACTCGCTTCGCGGATCCGCCTAATCCAACCCTAAACCCTTTTCCTTATTCAAGGTCACTAAACCCGCAAGAAACTGAACCCTAAGAGGGTATTGGTGAACCCTGTCGTGGATGTGATTCAAAGATGGGACACTGAACCTTAAGAGTAGGGTACCGCATAAGACGGGACGAAAAAGGGTTTAGGGTTGGAGTAGGCGGACCCGCTTCGCGGATCCGCCTAATCCAACCCTAAACCCTTTTCCTTATTCAAGGTCACTAAACCCGCAAGAAACTGAACCCTAAGAGGGTATTGGTGAACCCTGTCGTGGATGTGATTCAAAGATGGGACACTGAACCTTAAGAGTAGGGTACCGCATAAGACGGGACGAAAAAGGGTTTAGGGTTGGAGTAGGCGGACCCGCTTCGCGGATCCGCCTAATCCAACCCTTAACCCTTTTCCTTATTCAAGGTCACTAAACCCGCAAGAAACTGAACCCCAAGAGGGTATTGGTGAACCCTGTCGTGGATGTGATTCAAAGATGGGACACTGAACCTTAAGAGTAGGGTACCGCATAAGACGGGACGGAAAAGGGTGTAGGGTTGGATTAGGCGGACTCGCTTCGCGGATCCGCTTAATCCAACCCTAAACCCTTTTCCTTATTCAAGGTCACTAAACCCGCAAGAAACTGAACCCTAAGAGGGTATTGGTGAACCCTGTCGTGGATGTGATTCAAAGATGGGACACTGAACCTTAAGAGTAGGGTACCGCATAAGACTGGACGAAAAAGGGTTTAGGGTTGGAGTAGGCGGACCCGCTTCGCGGATCCGCCTAATCCAACCCTTAACCCTTTTCCTTATTCAAGGTCACTAAACCCGCAAGAAACTGAACCCTAAGAGGGTATTGGTGAACCCTGTCGTGGATGTGATTCAAAGATGGGACACTGAACCTTAACAGTAGGGTACCGCATAAGACGGGACGGAAAAGGGTTTAGGGTTGGATTAGGCGGACCCGCGTCGCGGATCCGCCTAATCCAACCCTAAACCCTTTTCCTTATTCAAGGTCACTAAACCCGCAAGAAACTGAACCCTAAGAGGGTATTGGTGAACCCTGTCGTGGATGTGATTCAAAGATGGGACACTGAACCTTAAGAGTAGGGTACCGCATAAGACGGGACGAAAAAGGGTTTAGGGTTGGAGTAGGCGGACCCGCTTCGCGGATCCGCCTAATCCAACCCTTAACCCTTTTCCTTATTCAAGGTCACTAAACCCGCAAGAAACTGAACCCTAAGAGGGTATTGGTGAACCCTGTCGTGGATGTGATTCAAAGATGGGACACTGAACCTTAAGAGTAGGGTACCGCATAAGACGGGACGGAAAAGGGTGTAGGGTTGGATTAGGCGGACTCGCTTCGCGGATCCGCCTAATCCAACCCTAAACCCTTTTCCTTATTCAAGGTCACTAAACCCGCAAGAAACTGAACCCTAAGAGGGTATTGGTGAACCCTGTCGTGGATGTGATTCAAAGATGGGACACTGAACCTTAAGAGTAGGGTACCGCATAAGACGGGACGAAAAAGGGTTTAGGGTTGGAGTAGGCGGACCCGCTTCGCGGATCCGCCTAATCCAACCCTAAACCCTTTTCCTTATTCAAGGTCACTAAACCCGCAAGAAACTGAACCCTAAGAGGGTATTGGTGAACCCTGTCGTGGATGTGATTCAAAGATGGGACACTGAACCTTAAGAGTAGGGTACCGCATAAGACGGGATGAAAAAGGGTTTAGGGTTGGAGTAGGCGGACCCGCTTCGCGGATCCGCCTAATCCAACCCTTAACCCTTTTCCTTATTCAAGGTCACTAAACCCGCAAGAAACTGAACCCCAAGAGGGTATTGGTGAACCCTGTCGTGGATGTGATTCAAAGATGGGACACTGAACCTTAAGAGTAGGGTACCGCATAAGACGGGACGGAAAAGGGTGTAGGGTTGGATTAGGCGGACTCGCTTCGCGGATCCGCCTAATCCAACCCTAAACCCTTTTCCTTATTCAAGGTCACTAAACCCGCAAGAAACTGAACCCCAAGAGGGTATTGGTGAACCCTGTCGTGGATGTGATTCAAAGATGGGACACTGAACCTTAAGAGTAGGGTACCGCATAAGACGGGACGGAAAAGGGTGTAGGGTTGGATTAGGCGGACTCGCTTCGCGGATCCGCCTAATCCAACCCTAAACCCTTTTCCTTATTCAAGGTCACTAAACCCGCAAGAAACTGAACCCTAAGAGGGTATTGGTGAACCCTGTCGTGGATGTGATTCAAAGATGGGACACTGAACCTTAAGAGTAGGGTACCGCATAAGACGGGACGAAAAAGGGTTTAGGGTTGGAGTAGGCGGACCCGCTTCGCGGATCCGCCTAATCCAACCCTAAACCCTTTTCCTTATTCAAGGTCACTAAACCCGCAAGAAACTGAACCCTAAGAGGGTATTGGTGAACCCTGTCGTGGATGTGATTCAAAGATGGGACACTGAACCTTAAGAGTAGGGTACCGCATAAGACGGGACGAAAAAGGGTTTAGGGTTGGAGTAGGCGGACCCGCTTCGCGGATCCGCCTAATCCAACCCTTAACCCTTTTCCTTATTCAAGGTCACTAAACCCGCAAGAAACTGAACCCCAAGAGGGTATTGGTGAACCCTGTCGTGGATGTGATTCAAAGATGGGACACTGAACCTTAAGAGTAGGGTACCGCATAAGACGGGACGGAAAAGGGTGTAGGGTTGGATTAGGCGGACTCGCTTCGCGGATCCGCTTAATCCAACCCTAAACCCTTTTCCTTATTCAAGGTCACTAAACCCGCAAGAAACTGAACCCTAAGAGGGTATTGGTGAACCCTGTCGTGGATGTGATTCAAAGATGGGACACTGAACCTTAAGAGTAGGGTACCGCATAAGACTGGACGAAAAAGGGTTTAGGGTTGGAGTAGGCGGACCCGCTTCGCGGATCCGCCTAATCCAACCCTTAACCCTTTTCCTTATTCAAGGTCACTAAACCCGCAAGAAACTGAACCCTAAGAGGGTATTGGTGAACCCTGTCGTGGATGTGATTCAAAGATGGGACACTGAACCTTAACAGTAGGGTACCGCATAAGACGGGACGGAAAAGGGTTTAGGGTTGGATTAGGCGGACCCGCGTCGCGGATCCGCCTAATCCAACCCTAAACCCTTTTCCTTATTCAAGGTCACTAAACCCGCAAGAAACTGAACCCTAAGAGGGTATTGGTGAACCCTGTCGTGGATGTGATTCAAAGATGGGACACTGAACCTTAAGAGTAGGGTACCGCATAAGACGGGACGGAAAAGGGTGTAGGGTTGGATTAGGCGGACCCGCTTCGCGGATCCGCCCAATCCAACCCTAAACCCTTTTCCTTATTCAAGGTCACTAAACCCGCAAGAAACTGAACCCTAAGAGGGTATTGGTGAACCCTGTCGTGGATGTGATTCAAAGATGGGACACTGAACCTTAAGAGTAGGGTACCGCATAAGACGGGACGGAAAAGGGTTTAGGGTTGGATTAGGCGGACCCGCTTCGCGGATCCGCCTAATCCAACCCTAAATCCTTTTCCTTATTCAAGGTCACTAAACTCGCAAGAACCTAAGAGGGTATTGGTGAACCCTGTCGTGGATGTGATTCAAAGATGGGACACTGAACCTTAAGAGTAGGGTACCGCATAAGACGGGATGGAAAAGGGTGTAAGGTCGGATTAGGCGGACCCGCTTCGCGGATCCGCCTAATCCTACCCTAAACCCTTTTCCTTATTCAAGGTCACTAAACCCGCAAGAAACTGAACCCTAAGAGGGTATTGGTGAACCCTGTCGTGGATGTGATTCAAAGATGGGACACTGAACCTTAAGAGTAGGGTACCGCATAAGACGGGACGAAAAAGGGTTTAGGGTTGGAGTAGGCGGACCCGCTTCGCGGATCCGCCTAATCCAACCCTTAACCCTTTTCCTTATTCAAGGTCACTAAACCCGCAAGAAACTGAACCCCAAGAGGGTATTGGTGAACCCTGTCGTGGATGTGATTCAAAGATGGGACACTGAACCTTAACAGTAGGGTACCGCATAAGACGGGACGGAAAGGGGTTTAGGGTTGGATTAGGCGGACCCGCTTCGCGGATCCGCGTAATCCAACCCTAAACCCTTTTCCTTATTCAAGGTCACTAAACCCGCAAGAAACTGAACCCTAAGAGGGTATTGGTGAACCCTGTCGTGGATGTGATTCAAAGATGGGACACTGAACCTTAAGAGTAGGGTACCGCATAAGACGGGACGGAAAAGGGTGTAGGGTTGGATTAGGCGGACCCGCTTCGCGGATCCGCCTAATCTAACCCTAAACCCTTTTCCTTATTCAAGGTCACTAAACCCGCAAAAAACTGAACCATAAGAGGGTATTGGTGAACCCTGTCGTGGATGTGATTCAAAGATGGGACACTGAACCTTAAGAGTAGGGTACCGCATAAGACGGGACGAAAAAGGGTTTAGGGTTGGAGTAGGCGGACCCGCTTCGCGGATCCGCCTAATCCAACCCTTAACCCTTTTCCTTATTCAAGGTCACTAAACCCGCAAGAAACTGAACCCTAAGAGGGTATTGGTGAACCCTGTCGTGGATGTGATTCAAAGATGGGACACTGAACCTTAAGAGTAGGGTACCGCATAAGACGGGACGGAAAAGGGTGTAGGGTTGGATTAGGCGGACTCGCTTCGCGGATCCGCTTAATCCAACCCTAAACCCTTTTCCTTATTCAAGGTCACTAAACCCGCAAGAAACTGAACCCCAAGAGGGTATTGGTGAACCCTGTCGTGGATGTGATTCAAAGATGCGACACTGAACCTTAAGAGTAGGGTACCGCATAAGACGGGACGGAAAAGGGTGTAGGGTTGGATTAGGCGGATCCGCGAAGCGAGTCCGCCTAATCCAACCCTAAACCCTTTTCCTTATTCAAGGTCACTAAACCCGCAAGAAACTGAACCCTAAGAGGGTATTGGTGAACCCTGTCGTGGATGTGATTCAAAGATGGGACACTGAACCTTAAGAGTAGGGTACCGCATAAGACGGGACGAAAAAGGGTTTAGGGTTGGAGTAGGCGGACCCGCTTCGCGGATCCGCCTAATCCAACCCTAAACCCTTTTCCTTATTCAAGGTCACTAAACCCGCAAGAAACTGAACCCTAAGAGGGTATTGGTGAACCCTGTCGTGGATGTGATTCAAAGATGGGACACTGAACCTTAAGAGTAGGGTACCGCATAAGACGGGACGGAAAAGGGTGTAGGGTTGGATTAGGCGGACCCGCTTCGCGGATCCGCCCAATCCAACCCTAAACCCTTTTCCTTATTCAAGGTCACTAAACCCGCAAGAAACTGAACCCTAAGAGGGTATTGGTGAACCCTGTCGTGGATGTGATTCAAAGATGGGACACTGAACCTTAAGAGTAGGGTACCGCATAAGACGGGACGGAAAAGGGTTTAGGGTTGGATTAGGCGGACCCGCTTCGCGGATCCGCCAAATCCAACCCTTAACCCTTTTCCTTATTCAAGGTCACTAAACCCGCAAGAAACTGAACCCTAAGAGGGTATTGGTGAACCCTGTCGTGGATGTGATTCAAAGATGGGACACTGAACCTTAAGAGTAGGGTACCGCATAAGACGGGACGGAAAAGGGTGTAGGGTTGGATTAGGCGGACTCGCTTCGCGGATCCGCTTAATCCAACCCTAAACCCTTTTCCTTATTCAAGGTCACTAAACCCGCAAGAAACTGAACCCCAAGAGGGTATTGGTGAACCCTGTCGTGGATGTGATTCAAAGATGGGACACTGAACCTTAAGAGTAGGGTACCGCATAAGACGGGACGGAAAAGGGTGTAGGGTTGGATTAGGCGGACTCGCTTCGCGAATCCGCCTAATCCAACCCTAAACCCTTTTCCTTATTCAAGGTCACTAAACCCGCAAGAAACTGAACCCTAAGAGGGTATTGGTGAACCCTGTCGTGGATGTGATTCAAAGATGGGACACTGAACCTTAAGAGTAGGGTACCGCATAAGACGGGACGAAAAAGGGTTTAGGGTTGGAGTAGGCGGACCCGCTTCGCGGATCCGCCTAATCCAACCCTAAACCCTTTTCCTTATTCAAGGTCACTAAACCCGCAAGAAACTGAACCCTAAGAGGGTATTGGTGAACCCTGTCGTGGATGTGATTCAAAGATGGGACACTGAACCTTAAGAGTAGGGTACCGCATAAGACGGGACGGAAAAGGGTGTAGGGTTGGATTAGGCGGACCCGCTTCGCGGATCCGCCCAATCCAACCCTAAACCCTTTTCCTTATTCAAGGTCACTAAACCCGCAAGAAACTGAACCCTAAGAGGGTATTGGTGAACCCTGTCGTGGATGTGATTCAAAGATGGGACACTGAACCTTAAGAGTAGGGTACCGCATAAGACGGGACGGAAAAGGGTTTAGGGTTGGATTAGGCGGACCCGCTTCGCGGATCCGCCTAATCCAACCCTAAATCCTTTTCCTTATTCAAGGTCACTAAACTCGCAAGAACCTAAGAGGGTATTGGTGAACCCTGTCGTGGATGTGATTCAAAGATGGGACACTGAACCTTAAGAGTAGGGTACCGCATAAGACGGGATGGAAAAGGGTGTAAGGTCGGATTAGGCGGACCCGCTTCGCGGATCCGCCTAATCCTACCCTAAACCCTTTTCCTTATTCAAGGTCACTAAACCCGCAAGAAACTGAACCCTAAGAGGGTATTGGTGAACCCTGTCGTGGATGTGATTCAAAGATGGGACACTGAACCTTAAGAGTAGGGTACCGCATAAGACGGGACGAAAAAGGGTTTAGGGTTGGAGTAGGCGGACCCGCTTCGCGGATCCGCCTAATCCAACCCTTAACCCTTTTCCTTATTCAAGGTCACTAAACCCGCAAGAAACTGAACCCCAAGAGGGTATTGGTGAACCCTGTCGTGGATGTGATTCAAAGATGGGACACTGAACCTTAACAGTAGGGTACCGCATAAGACGGGACGGAAAGGGGTTTAGGGTTGGATTAGGCGGACCCGCTTCGCGGATCCGCGTAATCCAACCCTAAACCCTTTTCCTTATTCAAGGTCACTAAACCCGCAAGAAACTGAACCCTAAGAGGGTATTGGTGAACCCTGTCGTGGATGTGATTCAAAGATGGGACACTGAACCTTAAGAGTAGGGTACCGCATAAGACGGGACGGAAAAGGGTGTAGGGTTGGATTAGGCGGACCCGCTTCGCGGATCCGCCTAATCTAACCCTAAACCCTTTTCCTTATTCAAGGTCACTAAACCCGCAAAAAACTGAACCATAAGAGGGTATTGGTGAACCCTGTCGTGGATGTGATTCAAAGATGGGACACTGAACCTTAAGAGTAGGGTACCGCATAAGACGGGACGAAAAAGGGTTTAGGGTTGGAGTAGGCGGACCCGCTTCGCGGATCCGCCTAATCCAACCCTTAACCCTTTTCCTTATTCAAGGTCACTAAACCCGCAAGAAACTGAACCCTAAGAGGGTATTGGTGAACCCTGTCGTGGATGTGATTCAAAGATGGGACACTGAACCTTAAGAGTAGGGTACCGCATAAGACGGGACGGAAAAGGGTGTAGGGTTGGATTAGGCGGACTCGCTTCGCGGATCCGCTTAATCCAACCCTAAACCCTTTTCCTTATTCAAGGTCACTAAACCCGCAAGAAACTGAACCCCAAGAGGGTATTGGTGAACCCTGTCGTGGATGTGATTCAAAGATGCGACACTGAACCTTAAGAGTAGGGTACCGCATAAGACGGGACGGAAAAGGGTGTAGGGTTGGATTAGGCGGACTCGCTTCGCGGATCCGCCTAATCCAACCCTAAACCCTTTTCCTTATTCAAGGTCACTAAACCCGCAAGAAACTGAACCCTAAGAGGGTATTGGTGAACCCTGTCGTGGATGTGATTCAAAGATGGGACACTGAACCTTAAGAGTAGGGTACCGCATAAGACGGGACGAAAAAGGGTTTAGGGTTGGAGTAGGCGGACCCGCTTCGCGGATCCGCCTAATCCAACCCTAAACCCTTTTCCTTATTCAAGGTCACTAAACCCGCAAGAAACTGAACCCTAAGAGGGTATTGGTGAACCCTGTCGTGGATGTGATTCAAAGATGGGACACTGAACCTTAAGAGTAGGGTACCGCATAAGACGGGACGGAAAAGGGTGTAGGGTTGGATTAGGCGGACCCGCTTCGCGGATCCGCCCAATCCAACCCTAAACCCTTTTCCTTATTCAAGGTCACTAAACCCGCAAGAAACTGAACCCTAAGAGGGTATTGGTGAACCCTGTCGTGGATGTGATTCAAAGATGGGACACTGAACCTTAAGAGTAGGGTACCGCATAAGACGGGACGGAAAAGGGTTTAGGGTTGGATTAGGCGGACCCGCTTCGCGGATCCGCCAAATCCAACCCTTAACCCTTTTCCTTATTCAAGGTCACTAAACCCGCAAGAAACTGAACCCTAAGAGGGTATTGGTGAACCCTGTCGTGGATGTGATTCAAAGATGGGACACTGAACCTTAAGAGTAGGGTACCGCATAAGACGGGACGAAAAAGGGTGTAGGGTTGGATTAGGCGGACTCGCTTCGCGGATCCGCTTAATCCAACCCTAAACCCTTTTCCTTATTCAAGGTCACTAAACCCGCAAGAAACTGAACCCCAAGAGGGTATTGGTGAACCCTGTCGTGGATGTGATTCAAAGATGGGACACTGAACCTTAAGAGTAGGGTACCGCATAAGACGGGACGGAAAAGGGTGTAGGGTTGGATTAGGCGGACTCGCTTCGCGGATCCGCCTAATCCAACCCTAAACCCTTTTCCTTATTCAAGGTCACTAAACCCGCAAGAAACTGAACCCTAAGAGGGTATTGGTGAACCCTGTCGTGGATGTGATTCAAAGATGGGACACTGAACCTTAAGAGTAGGGTACCGCATAAGACGGGACGAAAAAGGGTTTAGGGTTGGAGTAGGCGGACCCGCTTCGCGGATCCGCCTAATCCAACCCTAAACCCTTTTCCTTATTCAAGGTCACTAAACCCGCAAGAAACTGAACCCTAAGAGGGTATTGGTGAACCCTGTCGTGGATGTGATTCAAAGATGGGACACTGAACCTTAAGAGTAGGGTACCGCATAAGACGGGACGGAAAAGGGTTTAGGGTTGGATTAGGCGGACCCGCTTCGCGGATCCGCCTAATCCAACCCTAAATCCTTTTCCTTATTCAAGGTCACTAAACTCGCAAGAACCTAAGAGGGTATTGGTGAACCCTGTCGTGGATGTGATTCAAAGATGGGACACTGAACCTTAAGAGTAGGGTACCGCATAAGACGGGATGGAAAAGGGTGTAAGGTCGGATTAGGCGGACCCGCTTCGCGGATCCGCCTAATCCTACCCTAAACCCTTTTCCTTATTCAAGGTCACTAAACCCGCAAGAAACGGAACCCTAAGAGGGTATTGGTGAACCCTGTCGTGGATGTGATTCAAAGATGGGACACTGAACCTTAAGAGTAGGGTACCGCATAAGACGGGACGAAAAAGGGTTTAGGGTTGGAGTAGGCGGACCCGCTTCGCGGATCCGCCTAATCCAACCCTTAACCCTTTTCCTTATTCAAGGTCACTAAACCCGCAAGAAACTGAACCCCAAGAGGGTATTGGTGAACCCTGTCGTGGATGTGATTCAAAGATGGGACACTGAACCTTAACAGTAGGGTACCGCATAAGACGGGACGGAAAGGGGTTTAGGGTTGGATTAGGCGGACCCGCTTCGCGGATCCGCGTAATCCAACCCTAAACCCTTTTCCTTATTCAAGGTCACTAAACCCGCAAGAAACTGAACCCTAAGAGGGTATTGGTGAACCCTGTCGTGGATGTGATTCAAAGATGGGACACTGAACCTTAAGAGTAGGGTACCGCATAAGACGGGACGGAAAAGGGTGTAGGGTTGGATTAGGCGGACCCGCTTCGCGGATCCGCCTAATCTAACCCTAAACCCTTTTCCTTATTCAAGGTCACTAAACCCGCAAAAAACTGAACCATAAGAGGGTATTGGTGAACCCTGTCGTGGATGTGATTCAAAGATGGGACACTGAACCTTAAGAGTAGGGTACCGCATAAGACGGGACGAAAAAGGGTTTAGGGTTGGAGTAGGCGGACCCGCTTCGCGGATCCGCCTAATCCAACCCTTAACCCTTTTCCTTATTCAAGGTCACTAAACCCGCAAGAAACTGAACCCTAAGAGGGTATTGGTGAACCCTGTCGTGGATGTGATTCAAAGATGGGACACTGAACCTTAACAGTAGGGTACCGCATAAGACGGGACGGAAAAGGGTTTAGGGTTGGATTAGGCGGACAGCTTCGCGGATCTGCGTAATCCAACCCTAAACCCTTTTCCTTATTCAAGGTCACAAAACCCGCAAGAAACTGAACCCTAAGAGGGTATTGGTGAACCCTGTCGTGGATGTGATTCAAAGATGGGACACTGAACCTTAACAGTAGGGTACCTCATAAGACGGGACGGAAAAGGGTTTAGGGTTGGATTAGGCGGACCCGCTTCGCGGATCCGCCAAATCCAACCCTTAAACCTTTTCCTTATTCAAGGTCACTAAACCCGCAAGAAACTGAACCCCAAGAGGGTATTGGTGAACCCTGTCGTGGATGTGATTCAAAGATGGGACACTGAACCTTAACAGTAGGGTACCGCATAAGGCGGGACGGAAAGGGGTTTAGGGTTGGATTAGGCGGACCCGCTTCGCGGATCCGCGTAATCCAACCCTAAACCCTTTTCCTTATTCAAGGTCACTAAACCCGCAAGAAACTGAACCCTAAGAGGGTATTGGTGAACCCTGTCGTGGATGTGATTCAAAGATGGGACACTGAACCTTAAGAGTAGGGTACCGCATAAGACGGGAGGGAAAAGGGTGTAGGGTTGGATTAGGCGGACCCGCTTCGCGGATCCGCCTAATCTAACCCTAAACCCTTTTCCTTATTCAAGGTCACTAAACCCGCAAAAAACTGAACCATAAGAGGTTATTGGTGAACCCTGTCGTGGATGTGATTCAAAGATGGGACACTGAACCTTAAGAGTAGGGTACCGCATAAGACGGGACGAAAAAGGGTTTAGGGTTGGAGTAGGCGGACCCGCTTCGCGGATCCGCCTAATCCAACCCTTAACCCTTTTCCTTATTCAAGGTCACTAAACCCGCAAGAAACTGAACCCTAAGAGGGTATTGGTGAACCCTGTCGTGGATGTGATTCAAAGATGGGACACTGAACCTTAACAGTAGGGTACCGCATAAGACGGGACGGAAAAGGGTTTAGGGTTGGATTAGGCGGAACGCTTCGCGGATCTGCCTAATCCAACCCTAAACCCTTTTCCTTATTCAAGGTCACTAAACCCGCAAGAAACTGAACCCTAAGAGGGTATTGGTGAACCCTGTCGTGGATGTGATTCAAAGATGGGACACTGAACCTTAACAGTAGGGTACCTCATAAGACGGGACGGAAAAGGGTTTAGGGTTGGATTAGGCGGACCCGCTTCGCGGATCCGCCAAATCCAACCCTAAACCCTTTTCCTTATTCAAGGTCACTAAACCCGCAAGAAACTGAACCCTAAGAGGGTATTGGTGAACCCTGTCGTGGATGTGATTCAAAGATGGGACACTGAACCTTAAGAGTAGGGTACCGCATAAGACGGGACGAAAAAGGGTTCAGGGTTGGAGTAGGCGGACCCGCTTCGCGGATCCGCCTAATCCAACCCTTAACCCTTTTCCTTATTCAAGGTCACTAAACCCGCAAGAAACTGAACCCTAAGAGGGTATTGGTGAACCCTGTCGTGGATGTGATTCAAAGATGGGACACTGAACCTTAAGAGTAGGGTACCGCATAAGACGGGACGGAAAAGGGTTTAGGGTTGGATTAGGCGGACCCGCTTCGCGGATCCGCTTAATCCAACCCTAAACCCTTTTCCTTATTCAAGGTCACTAAACCCGCAAGAAACTGAACCCTAAGAGGGTATTGGTGAACCCTGTCGTGGATGTGATTCAAAGATGGGACACTGAACCTTAAGAGTAGGGTACCGCATAAGACGGGACGGAAAAGGGTTTAGGGTTGGAGTAGGCGGACCCGCTTCGCGGATCCGCCTAATCCAACCCTTAACCCTTTTCCTTATTCAAGGTCACTAAACCCGCAAGAAACTGAACCCTAAGAGGGTATTGGTGAACCCTGTCGTGGATGTGATTCAAAGATGGGACACTGAACCTTAACAGTAGGGTACCGCATAATACGGGACGGAAAAGGGTTTAGGGTTGGAGTAGGCGGACCCGCTTCGCGGATCCGCCTAATCCAACCCTTAACCCTTTTCCTTATTCAAGGTCACTAAACCCGCAAGAAACTGAACCCTAAGAGGGTATTGGTGAACCCTGTCGTGGATGTGATTCAAAGATGGGACACTGAACCTTAACAGTAGGGTACCGCATAAGACGGGACGGAAAAGGGTTTAGGGTTGGATTAGGCGGACAGCTTCGCGGATCTGCGTAATCCAACCCTAAACCCTTTTCCTTATTCAAGGTCACTAAACCCGCAAGAAACTGAACCCTAAGAGGGTATTGGTGAACCCTGTCGTGGATGTGATTCAAAGATGGGACACTGAACCTTAACAGTAGGGTACCTCATAAGACGGGACGGAAAAGGGTTTAGGGTTGGATTAGGCGGACCCGCTTCGCGGATCCGCCAAATCCAACCCTTAAACCTTTTCCTTATTCAAGGTCACTAAACCCGCAAGAAACTGAACCCCAAGAGGGTATTGGTGAACCCTGTCGTGGATGTGATTCAAAGATGGGACACTGAACCTTAACAGTAGGGTACCGCATAAGGCGGGACGGAAAGGGGTTTAGGGTTGGATTAGGCGGACCCGCTTCGCGGATCCGCGTAATCCAACCCTAAACCCTTTTCCTTATTCAAGGTCACTAAACCCGCAAGAAACTGAACCCTAAGAGGGTATTGGTGAACCCTGTCGTGGATGTGATTCAAAGATGGGACACTGAACCTTAAGAGTAGGGTACCGCATAAGACGGGAGGGAAAAGGGTGTAGGGTTGGATTAGGCGGACCCGCTTCGCGGATCCGCCTAATCTAACCCTAAACCCTTTTCCTTATTCAAGGTCACTAAACCCGCAAAAAACTGAACCATAAGAGGTTATTGGTGAACCCTGTCGTGGATGTGATTCAAAGATGGGACACTGAACCTTAAGAGTAGGGTACCGCATAAGACGGGACGAAAAAGGGTTTAGGGTTGGAGTAGGCGGACCCGCTTCGCGGATCCGCCTAATCCAACCCTTAACCCTTTTCCTTATTCAAGGTCACTAAACCCGCAAGAAACTGAACCCTAAGAGGGTATTGGTGAACCCTGTCGTGGATGTGATTCAAAGATGGGACACTGAACCTTAACAGTAGGGTACCGCATAAGACGGGACGGAAAAGGGTTTAGGGTTGGATTAGGCGGAACGCTTCGCGGATCTGCCTAATCCAACCCTAAACCCTTTTCCTTATTCAAGGTCACTAAACCCGCAAGAAACTGAACCCTAAGAGGGTATTGGTGAACCCTGTCGTGGATGTGATTCAAAGATGGGACACTGAACCTTAACAGTAGGGTACCTCATAAGACGGGACGGAAAAGGGTTTAGGGTTGGATTAGGCGGACCCGCTTCGCGGATCCGCCAAATCCAACCCTAAACCCTTTTCCTTATTCAAGGTCACTAAACCCGCAAGAAACTGAACCCTAAGAGGGTATTGGTGAACCCTGTCGTGGATGTGATTCAAAGATGGGACACTGAACCTTAAGAGTAGGGTACCGCATAAGACGGGACGAAAAAGGGTTTAGGGTTGGAGTAGGCGGACCCGCTTCGCGGATCCGCCTAATCCAACCCTTAACCCTTTTCCTTATTCAAGGTCACTAAACCCGCAAGAAACTGAACCCTAAGAGGGTATTGGTGAACCCTGTCGTGGATGTGATTCAAAGATGGGACACTGAACCTTAAGAGTAGGGTACCGCATAAGACGGGACGGAAAAGGGTTTAGGGTTGGATTAGGCGGACCCGCTTCGCGGATCCGCTTAATCCAACCCTAAACCCTTTTCCTTATTCAAGGTCACTAAACCCGCAAGAAACTGAACCCTAAGAGGGTATTGGTGAACCCTGTCGTGGATGTGATTCAAAGATGGGACACTGAACCTTAAGAGTAGGGTACCGCATAAGACGGGACGGAAAAGGGTTTAGGGTTGGAGTAGGCGGACCCGCTTCGCGGATCCGCCTAATCCAACCCTTAACCCTTTTCCTTATTCAAGGTCACTAAACCCGCAAGAAACTGAACCCTAAGAGGGTATTGGTGAACCCTGTCGTGGATGTGATTCAAAGATGGGACACTGAACCTTAACAGTAGGGTACCGCATAATACGGGACGGAAAAGGGTTTAGGGTTGGATTAGGCGGACCGCTTCGCGGATCCGCCTAATCCAACCCTAAACCCTTTTCCTTATTCAAGGTCACTAAACCCGCAAGAAACTGAACCCTAAGAGGGTATTGGTGAACCCTGTCGTGGATGTGATTCAAAGATGATACACTGAACCTTAAGAGTAGGGTACCGCATAAGACGGGACGGAAAAGGGTTTAGGGTTGGATTAGGCGGACCCGCTTCGCAGATCCGCCTAATCCAACCCTAAACCGTTTTCCTTATTCAAGGTCACTAAACCCGCAAGAAACTGAACCCTAAGAGGGTACTGGTGAACCCTGTCGTGGATGTGATTCAAAGATGGGACACTGAACCTTAAGAGTAGGGTACCGCATAAGACGGGACGAAAAGGGTTTAGGGTTGGATTAGGCGGACCCGCTTCGCGGATCCGCCTAATCCAACCCTAAACCCTTTTCCTTATTCAAGGTCACTAAACCCGCAAGAAACTGAACCCTAAGAGGGTATTGGTGAACCCTGTCGTGGATGTGATTCAAAGATGGGACACTGAACCTTAAGAGTAGGGTACCGCATAAGACGGGACGGAAAAGGGTTTAGGGTTGGATTAGGCGGACCCGCTTCGCGGATCTGCCTAATCCAACCCTAAACCCTTTTCCTTATTCAAGGTCACTAAACCCGCAAGAAACTGAACCCTAAGAGGGTATTGGTGAACCCTGTCGTGGATGTGATTCAAAGATGGGACACTGAACCTTAACAGTAGGGTACCTCATAAGACGGGACGGAAAAGGGTTTAGGGTTGGATTAGGCGGACCCGCTTCGCGGATCCGCCAAATCCAACCCTTAACCCTTTTCCTTATTCATGGTCACTAAACCCGCAAGAAACTGAACCCCAAGAGGGTATTGGTGAACCCTGTCGTGGATGTGATTCAAAGATGGGACACTGAACCTTAACAGTAGGGTACCGCATAAGACGGGACGGAAAGGGGTTTAGGGTTGGATTAGGCGGACCCGCTTCGCGGATCCGCGTAATCCAACCCTAAACCCTTTTCCTTATTCAAGGTCACTAAACCCGCAAGAAACTGAACCCTAAGAGGGTATTGGTGAACCCTGTCGTGGATGTGATTCAAAGATGGGACACTGAACCTTAAGAGTAGGGTACCGCATAAGACGGGACGGAAAAGGGTTTAGGGTTGGATTAGGCGGACCCGCTTCGCGGATCTGCCTAATCCAACCCTAAACCCTTTTCCTTATTCAAGGTCACTAAACCCGCAAGAAACTGAACCCTAAGAGGGTATTGGTGAACCCTGTCGTGGATGTGATTCAAAGATGGGACACTGAACCTTAACAGTAGGGTACCTCATAAGACGGGACGGAAAAGGGTTTAGGGTTGGATTAGGCGGACCCGCTTCGCGGATCCGCCAAATCCAACCCTAAACCCTTTTCCTTATTCAAGGTCACTAAACCCGCAAGAAACTGAACCCTAAGAGGGTATTGGTGAACCCTGTCGTGGATGTGATTCAAAGATGGGACACTGAACCTTAAGAGTAGGGTACCGCATAAGACGGGACGAAAAAGGGTTTAGGGTTGGAGTAGGCGGACCCGCTTCGCGGATCCGCCTAATCCAACCCTTAACCCTTTTCCTTATTCAAGGTCACTAAACCCGCAAGAAACTGAACCCTAAGAGGGTATTGGTGAACCCTGTCGTGGATGTGATTCAAAGATGGGACACTGAACCTTAAGAGTAGGGTACCGCATAAGACGGGACGGAAAAGGGTTTAGGGTTGGATTAGGCGGACCCGCTTCGCGGATCCGCTTAATCCAACCCTAAACCCTTTTCCTTATTCAAGGTCACTAAACCCGCAAGAAACTGAACCCTAAGAGGGTATTGGTGAACCCTGTCGTGGATGTGATTCAAAGATGGGACACTGAACCTTAAGAGTAGGGTACCGCATAAGACGGGACGGAAAAGGGTTTAGGGTTGGAGTAGGCGGACCCGCTTCGCGGATCCGCCTAATCCAACCCTTAACCCTTTTCCTTATTCAAGGTCACTAAACCCGCAAGAAACTGAACCCTAAGAGGGTATTGGTGAACCCTGTCGTGGATGTGATTCAAAGATGGGACACTGAACCTTAACAGTAGGGTACCTCATAAGACGGGACGGAAAAGGGTTTAGGGTTGGATTAGGCGGACCGCTTCGCGGATCCGCCTAATCCAACCCTAAACCCTTTTCCTTATTCAAGGTCACTAAACCCGCAAGAAACTGAACCCTAAGAGGGTATTGGTGAACCCTGTCGTGGATGTGATTTAAAGATGATACACTGAACCTTAAGAGTAGGGTACCGCATAAGACGGGACGGAAAAGGGTTTAGGGTTGGATTAGGCGGACCCGCTTCGCAGATCCGCCTAATCCAACCCTAAACCGTTTTCCTTATTCAAGGTCACTAAACCCGCAAGAAACTGAACCCTAAGAGGGTATTGGTGAACCCTGTCGTGGATGTGATTCAAAGATGGGACACTGAACCTTAAGAGTAGGGTACCGCATAAGACGGGACGGAAAAGGGTTTAGGGTTGGATTAGGCGGACCCGCTTCGCGGATCCGCCTAATCCAACCCTAAACCCTTTTCCTTATTCAAGGTCACTAAACCCGCAAGAAACTGAACCCTAAGAGGGTATTGGTGAACCCTGTCGTGGATGTGATTCAAAGATGGGACACTGAACCTTAAGAGTAGGGTACCGCATAAGACGGGACGGAAAAGGGTTTAGGGTTGGATTAGGCGGACCCGCTTCGCGGATCTGCCTAATCCAACCCTAAACCCTTTTCCTTATTCAAGGTCACTAAACCCGCAAGAAACTGAACCCTAAGAGGGTATTGGTGAACCCTGTCGTGGATGTGATTCAAAGATGGGACACTGAACCTTAACAGTAGGGTACCGCATAAGACGGGACGGAAAGGGGTTTAGGGTTGGATTAGGCGGACCCGCTTCGCGGATCCGCGTAATCCAACCCTAAACCCTTTTCCTTATTCAAGGTCACTAAACCCACAAGAAACTGAACCCTAAGAGGGTATTGGTGAACCCTGTCGTGGATGTGATTCAAAGATGGGACACTGAACCTTAAGAGTAGGGTACCGCATAAGACGGGAGGGAAAAGGGTGTAGGGTTGGATTAGGCGGACCCGCTTCGCGGATCCGCCTAATCTAACCCTAAACCCTTTTCCTTATTCAAGTTCACTAAACCCGCAAAAAACTGAACCATAAGAGGGTATTGGTGAACCCTGTCGTGGATGTGATTCAAAGATGGGACACTGAACCTTAAGAGTAGGGTACCGCATAAGACGGGACGAAAAAGGGTTTAGGGTTGGAGTAGGCGGACCCGCTTCGCGGATCCGCCTAATCCAACCCTTAACCCTTTTCCTTATTCAAGGTCACTAAACCCGCAAGAAACTGAACCCTAAGAGGGTATTGGTGAACCCTGTCGTGGATGTGATTCAAAGATGGGACACTGAACCTTAACAGTAGGGTACCGCATAAGACGGGACGGAAAAGGGTTTAGGGTTGGATTAGGCGGACCGCTTCGCGGATCTGCCTAATCCAACCCTAAACCCTTTTCCTTATTCAAGGTCACTAAACCCGCAAGAAACTGAACCCTAAGAGGGTATTGGTGAACCCTGTCGTGGATGTGATTCAAAGATGGGACACTGAACCTTAACAGTAGGGTACCTCATAAGACGGGACGGAAAAGGGTTTAGGGTTGGATTAGGCGGACCCGCTTCGCGGATCCGCCAAATCCAACCCCAAACCCTTTTCCTTATTCAAGGTCACTAAACCCGCAAGAAACTGAACCCTAAGAGGGTATTGGTGAACCCTGTCGTGGATGTGATTCAAATATGGGACACTGAACCTTAAGAGTAGGGTACCGCATAAGACGGGACGAAAAAGAGTTTAGGGTTGGAGTAGGCGGACCCGCTTCGCGGATCCGCCTAATCCAACCCTTAACCCTTTTCCTTATTCAAGGTCACTAAACCCGCAAGAAACTGAACCCTAAGAGGGTATTGGTGAACCCTGTCGTGGATGTGATTCAAAGATGGGACACTGAACCTTAAGAGTAGGGTACCGCATAAGACGGGACGGAAAAGGGTTTAGGGTTGGATTAGGCGGACCCGCTTCGCGGATCCGCCTAATCCAACCCTAAACCCTTTTCCTTATTCAAGGTCACTAAACCCGCAAGAAACTGAACCCTAAGAGGGTATTGGTGAACCCTGTCGTGGATGTGATTCAAAGTTGGGACACTGAACCTTAAGAGTAGGGTACCGCATAAGACGGAACGGAAAAAGGTGTAGGGTTGGATTAGGCGGACCCGCTTCGCGGATCCGCCTAATCCAACCCTAAACTCTTTTGCTTATTCAAGGTCACTAAACCCGCAAGAAACTGAACCCTAAGAGGGTATTGGTGAACCCTGTCGTGGATGTGATTCAAAGATGGGACACTGAACCTTAAGAGTAGGGTACCGCATAAGACGGGACGGAAAAGGGTTTAGGGTTGGATTAGGCGGACCCGCTTCGCGGATCCGCCTAATCCAACCCTAAACCCTTTTCCTTATTCAAGGTCACTAAACCCGCAAGAAACTGAACCCTAAGAGGGTATTGGTGAACCCTGTCGTGGATGTGATTCAAAGATGGGACACTGAACCTTAACAGTAGGGTACCGCATAAGACGGGACGGAAAAGGGTTTAGGGTTGGATTAGGCGGACCCGCTTCGCGGATCCGCCAAATCCAACCCTAAACCCTTTTCCTTATTCAAGGTCACTAAACCCGCAAGAAACTGAACCCTAAGAGGGTATTGGTGAACCCTGTCGTGGATGTGATTCAAAGATGGGACACTGAACCTTAACACTAGTGTACCGCATAAGACGGGACGGAAAAGGGTTTAGGGTTGGATTAGGCGGACTCACCTCGCGGATCCGCCTAATCCAACCCTAAACCCTTTTCCTTATTCAAGGTCACTAAACCCGCAAGAAACTGAATCCTAAGAGGGTATTGGTGAACCCTGTCGTGGATGTGATTCAAAGATGGGACACTGAACCTTAAGAGTAGGGTACCGCATAAGACGGGACGGAAAAGGGTTAAGGGTTGGAGTAGGCGGACCCGCTTCGCGGATCCGCCTAATCCAACCCTTAACCCTTTTCCTTATTCAAGGTCACAAAAACCCGCAAGAAACTGAACCCTAAGAGGGTATTGGTGAACCCTGTCGTGGATGTGATTCAAAGATGGGACACTGAACCTTAAGAGTAGGGTACTGCATAAGACGGGACGGAAAAGGGCTTAGGGTTGGATTAAGCGGACCCGCTTCGCGGATCCGCCTAATCCAACCCTAAACCCTTTTCCTTATTCAAGGTCACTAAACTCGCAAGAAACTGAACCCTAAGAGAGTATTGGTGAACCCTGTCGTGGATGTGATTCAAAGATGGGACACTGAACCTTAAGAGTAGGGTACCGCTTAAGACGGGATGGAAAAAGGTGTAGGGTTGGATTAGGCGAACCCGCTTCGCGGATCCGCCTAATCCAACCCTAAACCCTTTTCCTTATTCAAGGTCACTAAACCTGCAAGAAACTGAACCCTAAGAGGGTATTGGTGAACCCTGTCGTGGATGTGATTCAAAGATGGGACACTGAACCTTAAGAGTAGGGTACCGCATAAGACGGGACGGAAAAGGGTTTAGGGTTGGATTAGGCGGACCCGCTTCGCAGATCCGCCTAATCCAACCCTAAACCGTTTTCCTTATTCAAGGTCACTAAACCCGCAAGAAACTGAACCCTAAGAGGGTATTGGTGAACCCTGTCATGGATGTGATTCAAAGATGGGACACTGAACCTTAAGAGTAGGGTACCGCATAAGACGGGACGGAAAAGGGTTTAGGGTTGGAGTAGGCGGACCCGCTTCGCGGATCCGCCTAATCCAACCCTTAACCCTTTTCCTTATTCAAGGTCACAAAAACCCGCAAGAAACTGAACCCTAAGAGGGTATTGGTGAACCCTGTCGTGGATGTGATTCAAAGATGGGACACTGAACCTTAAGAGTAGGGTACCGCATAAGACGGGACGGAAAAGGGTTTAGGGTTGGATTAAGCGGACCCGCTTCGCGGATCCGCCTAATCCAACTCTAAACCCTTTTCCTTATTCAAGGTCACTAAACTCGCAAGAAACTGAACCCTAAGAGGGTATTGGTGAACCCTGTCGTGGATGTGATTCAAAGATGGGACACTGAACCTTAAGAGTAGGGTACCGCATAAGACGGAACGGAAAAAGGTGTAGGGTTGGATTAGGCGGACCCGCTTCGCGGATCCGCCTAATCCAACCCTAAACTCTTTTGCTTATTCAAGGTCACTAAACCCGCAAGAAACTGAACCCTAAGAGGGTATTGGTGAACCCTGTCGTGGATGTGATTCAAAGATGGGACACTGAACCTTAAGAGTAGGGTACCGCATAAGACGGGACGGAAAAGGGTTTAGGGTTGGATTAGGCGGACCCGCTTCGCAGATCCGCCTAATCCAACCCTAAACCGTTTTCCTTATTCAAGGTCACTAAACCCGCAAGAAACTGAACCCTAAGAGGGTATTGGTGAACCCTGTCGTGGATGTGATTCAAAGATGGGACACTGAACCTTAAGAGTAGGGTACCGCATAAGACGGGACGGAAAAGGGTTTAGGGTTGGATTAGGCAGACCCGCTTCGCGGATCCGCCTAATCCAACCCTAAACCGTTTTCCTTATTCAAGGTCACTAAACCCGCAAGAAACTGAACCCTAAGAGGGTATTGGTGAACCCCGTCGTGGATGTGATTCAAAGATGGGACACTGAACCTTAAGAGTAGGGTACCGCATAAGACGGGACGGAAAAGGGTTTAGGGTTGGATTAGGCGGACCCGCTTCGCGGATCCGCCTAATCCAACCCTAAACCCTTTTCCTTATTCAAGGTCACTAAACCCGCAAGAAACTGAACCCTAAGAGGGTATTGGTGAAACCTGTCGTGGATGTGATTCAAAGATGGCACACTGAACCTTAAGAGTGGGGTACCGCATAAGACGGGACGGAAAAAGGTGTAGGGTTGGATTAGGCGGACCCGCTTCGCGGATCCGCCTAATCCAACCCTAAACCCTTTTCCTTATTCAAGGTCACTAAACCCGCAAGAAACTGAACCCTAAGAGGTATTGGTGAACCCTGTCGCGGATATGATTCAAAGATGGGACACTGAACCTTAAGAGTAGGGTACCGCATAAGACGGGACGGAAAAGGGTTTAGGGTTGGATTAGGCGGACCCGCTTCGCGGATCCACCTAATCCAACCCTAAACCGTTTTCCTTATTCAAGGTCACTAAACCCGCAAGAAACTGAACCCTAAGAGGGTATTGGTGAACCCTGTCGTGGATGTGATTCAAAGATGGGACACTGAACATTAAGAGTAGGGTACCGCATAAGACGGGACGGAAAAGGGTTTAGGGTTGGATTAGGCGGACCCGCTTCGCGGATCCGCCTAATCCAACCCTAAACCGTTTTCCTTATTCAAGGTCACTAAACCAACAAGAAACTGAACCCTAAGAGGGTATTGGTGAACCCTGTTGTGGATGTGATTCAAAGATGGGACACTGAACCTTAAGAGTAGGGTACCGCATAAGACGGGACGGAAAAGGGTTTAGGGTTGGATTAGGCGGACCCGCTTCGCGGATCCGCCTAATCCAACCCTAAACCCTTTTCCTTATTCAAGGTCACTAAACCCGCAAGAAACTGAACCCTAAGAGGGTATTGGTGAACCCTGTCGTGGATGTGATTCAAAGATGGGACACTGAACCTTAAGAGTAGGTTACCGCATAAGACGGGACGGAAAAGGGTTTAGGGTTGGATTAGGCGGACCCGCTTCGCGGATCCGCCTAATCCAACCCTAAACCCTTTTCCTTATTCAAGGTCACTAAACCCGCAAGAAACTGAACCCTAAGAGGGTATTGGTGAACCCTGTCGTGGATGTGATTCAATGATGGGACACTGAACCTTAACACTAGTGTACCGCATAAGACGGGACGGAAAAGGGTTTAGAGTTGGATTAGGCGGACTCACTTCGCGGATCCGCCTAATCCAACCCTAAACCGTTTTCCTTATTCAAGGTCACTAAACCCGCAAGAAACTGAACCCTAAGAGGGTATTGGTGAACCCTGTCGTGGATGTGATTCAAAGATGGGACACTGAACCTTAAGAGTAGGGTACCGCATAAGACGGGACGGAAAAGGGTTTAGGGTTGGATTAGGCGGACCCGCTTCGCGGATCCGCCTAATCCAACCCTAAACCGTTTTCCTTATTCAAGGTCACTAAACCCGCAAGAAACTGAACCCTAAGAGGGTATTGGTGAACCCGCTCGTGGATGTGATTCAAAGATGGGACACTGAACATTAAGAGTAGGGTACCGCACGAGACGGGACGGAAAAGGGTTTAGGGTTGGATTAGGCGGACCCGCTTCGCGGATCCGCCTAATCCAACCCTAAACCGTTTTCCTTATTCAAGGTCACTAAACCCGCAAGAAACTGAACCCTAAGAGGGTATTGGTGAACCCGCTCGTGGATGTGATTCAAAGATGGGACACTGAACATTAAGAGTAGGGTACCGCATAAGACGGGACGGAAAAGGGTTTAGGGTTGGATTAGGCGGACCCGCTTCGCGGATCCGCCTAATCCAACCCTAAACCGTTTTCCTTATTCAAGGTCACTAAACCCACAAGAAACTGAACCCTAAGAGGGTATTGGTGAACCCTGTTGTGGATGTGATTCAAAGATGGGACACTGAACCTTAAGAGTAGGGTACCGCATAAGACGGGACGAAAAAGGGTTTAGGGTTGGATTAGGCGGACCCGCTTCGCGGATCCGCCTAATCCAACCCTAAACCCTTTTCCTTATCCAAGGTCACTAAACTCGCAAGAAACTGAACCCTAAGAGGGTATTGGTGAACCCTGTCGTGGATGTGATTCAAAGATGGGACACTGAACCTTAAGAGTAGGGTACCGCATAAGACGGGACGGAAAAGGGTTTAGGGTTGGATTAGGCGGACCCGCTTCGCGGATCCGCCTAATCCAACCCTAAACCCTTTTCCTTATTCAAGGTCACTAAACCCGCAAGAAACTGAACCCTAAGAGGGTATTGTTGAACCCTGTCGTGGATGTGATTCAAAGATGGGACACTGAACCTTAAGAGTAGGGTACCGCATAAGACGGGATGGAAAAGGGTTTAGGGTTGGATTAGGCGGACCCGCTTCGCGGATCCGCCTAATCCAACCCTAAACCCTTTTCCTTATTCAAGGTCACTAAACCCGCAAGAAACTGAACCCTAAGAGGGTATTGGTGAACCCTGTCGTGGATGTGATTCAAAGATGGGACACTGAACCTTAAGAGTAGGGTACCGCATAAGACGGGACGGAAAAGGGTTTAGGGTTGGATTTTGCGGACCCGCTTCGCGGATCCGCCTAATCCAACCCTAAACCGTTTTCCTTATTCAAGGTCACTAAACCCGCAAGAAACTGAACCCTAAGAGGGTATTGGTGAACCCGCTCGTGGATGTGATTCAAAGATGGGACACTGAACATTAAGAGTAGGGTACCGCATAAGACGGGACGGAAAAGGGTTTAGGGTTGGATTAGGCGGACCCGCTTCGCGGATCCGCCTAATCCAACCCTAAACCCTTTTCCTTATTCAAGGTCACTAAACCCGCAAGAAACTGAACCCTAAGAGGGTATTGGTGAACCCTGTCGTGGATGTGATTCAATGATGGGACACTGAACCTTAACACTAGTGTACCGCATAAGACGGGACGGAAAAGGGTTTAGAGTTGGATTAGGCGGACTCACTTCGCGGATCCGCCTAATCCAACCCTAAACCGTTTTCCTTATTCAAGGTCACTAAACCCGCAAGAAACTGAACCCTAAGAGGGTATTGGTGAACCCTGTCGTGGATGTGATTCAAAGATGGGACACTGAACCTTAAGAGTAGGGTACCGCATAAGACGGGACGGAAAAGGGTTTAGGGTTGGATTAGGCGGACCCGCTTCGCGGATCCGCCTAATCCAACCCTAAACCGTTTTCCTTATTCAAGGTCACTAAACCCGCAAGAAACTGAACCCTAAGAGGGTATTGGTGAACCCGCTCGTGGATGTGATTCAAAGATGGGACACTGAACATTAAGAGTAGGGTACCGCACGAGACGGGACGGAAAAGGGTTTAGGGTTGGATTAGGCGGACCCGCTTCGCGGATCCGCCTAATCCAACCCTAAACCGTTTTCCTTATTCAAGGTCACTAAACCCGCAAGAAACTGAACCCTAAGAGGGTATTGGTGAACCCGCTCGTGGATGTGATTCAAAGATGGGACACTGAACATTAAGAGTAGGGTACCGCATAAGACGGGACGGAAAAGGGTTTAGGGTTGGATTAGGCGGACCCGCTTCGCGGATCCGCCTAATCCAACCCTAAACCGTTTTCCTTATTCAAGGTCACTAAACCCACAAGAAACTGAACCCTAAGAGGGTATTGGTGAACCCTGTTGTGGATGTGATTCAAAGATGGGACACTGAACCTTAAGAGTAGGGTACCGCATAAGACGGGACGAAAAAGGGTTTAGGGTTGGATTAGGCGGACCCGCTTCGCGGATCCGCCTAATCCAACCCTAAACCCTTTTCCTTATCCAAGGTCACTAAACTCGCAAGAAACTGAACCCTAAGAGGGTATTGGTGAACCCTGTCGTGGATGTGATTCAAAGATGGGACACTGAACCTTAAGAGTAGGGTACCGCATAAGACGGGACGGAAAAGGGTTTAGGGTTGGATTAGGCGGACCCGCTTCGCGGATCCGCCTAATCCAACCCTAAACCCTTTTCCTTATTCAAGGTCACTAAACCCGCAAGAAACTGAACCCTAAGAGGGTATTGTTGAACCCTGTCGTGGATGTGATTCAAAGATGGGACACTGAACCTTAAGAGTAGGGTACCGCATAAGACGGGATGGAAAAGGGTTTAGGGTTGGATTAGGCGGACCCGCTTCGCGGATCCGCCTAATCCAACCCTAAACCCTTTTCCTTATTCAAGGTCACTAAACCCGCAAGAAACTGAACCCTAAGAGGGTATTGGTGAACCCTGTCGTGGATGTGATTCAAAGATGGGACACTGAACCTTAAGAGTAGGGTACCGCATAAGACGGGACGGAAAAGGGTTTAGGGTTGGATTTTGCGGACCCGCTTCGCGGATCCGCCTAATCCAACCCTAAACCGTTTTCCTTATTCAAGGTCACTAAACCCGCAAGAAACTGAACCCTAAGAGGGTATTGGTGAACCCGCTCGTGGATGTGATTCAAAGATGGGACACTGAACATTAAGAGTAGGGTACCGCATAAGACGGGACGGAAAAGGGTTTAGGGTTGGATTAGGCGGACCCGCTTCGCGGATCCGCCTAATCCAACCCTAAACCGTTTTCCTTATTCAAGGTCACTAAACCCGCAAGAAACTCAACCCTAAGAGGGTATTGGTGAACCCGCTCGTGGATGTGATTCAAAGATGGGACACTGAACATTAAGAGTAGGGTACCGCATAAGACGGGACGGTAAAGGGTTTAGGGTTGGATTAGGCGGACCCGCTTCGCGGATCCGCCTAATCCAACCCTAAACCCTTTTCCTTATTCAAGGTCACTAAACCCACAAGAAACTGAACCCTAAGAGGGTATTGGTGAACCCTGTTGTGGATGTGATTCAAAGATGGGACACTGAACCTTAAGAGTAGGGTACCGCATAAGACGGGACGAAAAAGGGTTTAGGGTTGAATTAGGCGGACCCGCTTCGCGGATCCGCCTAATCCAACCCTAAACCCTTTTCCTTATCCAAGGTCACTAAACTCGCAAGAAACTGAACCCTAAGAGGGTATTGGTGAACCCTGTCGTGGATGTGATTCAAAGATGGGACACTGAACCTTAAGAGTAGGGTACCGCATAAGACGGGACGGAAAAGGGTTTAGGGTTGGATTAGGTGGACCCGCTTCGCGGATCCGCCTAATCCAACCCTAAACCGTTTTCCTTATTCAAGGTCACTAAACCCGCAAGAAACTGAACCCTAAGAGGGTATTGGTGAACCCAGTCGTGGATGTGATTCAAAGATGGGACACTGAACCTTAAGAGTAGGGTACCGCATAAGACGGGACGAAAAAGGGTTTAGGGTTGGATTAGGCGGACCCGCTTCGCGGATCCGCCTAATCCAACACTAAACCGTTTTCCTTATTCAAGGTCACTAAACCCACAAGAAACTGAACCCTAAGAGGGTATTGGTGAACCCTGTTGTGGATGTGATTCAAAGATGGGACACTGAACCTTAAGAGTAGGGTACCGCATAAGACGGGACGAAAAAGGGTTTAGGGTTGGATTAGGCGGACCCGCTTCGCGGATCCGCCTAATCCAACCCTAAACCCTTTTCCTTATCCAAGGTCACTAAACTCGCAAGAAACTGAACCCTAAGAGGGTATTGGTGAACCCTGTCGTGGATGTGATTCAAAGATGGGACACTGAACCTTAAGAGTAGGGTACCGCATAAGACGGGACGGAAAAGGGTTTAGGGTTGGATTTTGCGGACCCGCTTCGCGGATCCGCCTAATCCAACCCTAAACCGTTTTCCTTATTCAAGGTCACTAAACCCGCAAGAAACTGAACCCTAAGAGGGTATTGGTGAACCCGCTCGTGGATGTGATTCAAAGATGGGACACTGAACATTAAGAGTAGGGTACCGCATAAGACGGGACGGAAAAGGGTTTAGGGTTGGATTAGGCGGACCCGCTTCGCGGATCCGCCTAATCCAACCCTAAACCGTTTTCCTTATTCAAGGTCACTAAACCCGCAAGAAACTCAACCCTAAGAGGGTATTGGTGAACCCGCTCGTGGATGTGATTCAAAGATGGGACACTGAACCTTAAGAGTAGGGTACCGCATAAGACGGGATGGAAAAGGGTTTAGGGTTGGATTAGGCGGACCCGCTTCGCGGATCCGCCTAATCCAACCCTAAACCCTTTTCCTTATTCAAGGTCACTAAACCCGCAAGAAACTGAACCCTAAGAGGGTATTGGTGAACCCTGTCGTGGATGTGATTCAAAGATGGGACACTGAACCTTAAGAGTAGGGTACCGCATAAGACGGGACGGAAAAGGGTTTAGGGTTGGATTTTGCGGACCCGCTTCGCGGATCCGCCTAATCCAACCCTAAACCGTTTTCCTTATTCAAGGTCACTAAACCCGCAAGAAACTGAACCCTAAGAGGGTATTGGTGAACCCGCTCGTGGATGTGATTCAAAGATGGGACACTGAACATTAAGAGTAGGGTACCGCATAAGACGGGACGGAAAAGGGTTTAGGGTTGGATTAGGCGGACCCGCTTCGCGGATCCGCCTAATCCAACCCTAAACCGTTTTCCTTATTCAAGGTCACTAAACCCGCAAGAAACTCAACCCTAAGAGGGTATTGGTGAACCCGCTCGTGGATGTGATTCAAAGATGGGACACTGAACATTAAGAGTAGGGTACCGCATAAGACGGGACGGTAAAGGGTTTAGGGTTGGATTAGGCGGACCCGCTTCGCGGATCCGCCTAATCCAACCCTAAACCCTTTTCCTTATTCAAGGTCACTAAACCCACAAGAAACTGAACCCTAAGAGGGAATTGGTGAACCCTGTTGTGGATGTGATTCAAAGATGGGACACTGAACCTTAAGAGTAGGGTACCGCATAAGACGGGACGAAAAAGGGTTTAGGGTTGAATTAGGCGGACCCGCTTCGCGGATCCGCCTAATCCAACCCTAAACCCTTTTCCTTATCCAAGGTCACTAAACTCGCAAGAAACTGAACCCTAAGAGGGTATTGGTGAACCCTGTCGTGGATGTGATTCAAAGATGGGACACTGAACCTTAAGAGTAGGGTACCGCATAAGACGGGACGGAAAAGGGTTTAGGGTTGGATTAGGTGGACCCGCTTCGCGGATCCGCCTAATCCAACCCTAAACCGTTTTCCTTATTCAAGGTCACTAAACCCGCAAGAAACTGAACCCTAAGAGGGTATTGGTGAACCCAGTCGTGGATGTGATTCAAAGATGGGACACTGAACCTTAAGAGTAGGGTACCGCATAAGACGGGATGGAAAAGGGTTTAGGGTTGGATTAGGCGGACCCGCTTCGCGGATCTGCCTAATCCAACCCTAAACCCTTTTCCTTATTCAAGGTCACTAAACCCGCAAGAAACTGAACCCTAAGAGGGTATTGGTGAACCCTGTCGTGGATGTGATTCAAAGATGGGACACTGAACCTTAACACTAGTGTACCGCATAAGACGGGACGGAAAAGGGTTTAGGGTTGGATTAGGCGGACTCACTTCGCGGATCCGCCTAATCCAACCCTAAACCGTTTTCCTTATTCAAGGTCACTAAACCCGCAAGAAACTGAACCCTAAGAGGGTATTGGTGAACCCTGTCGTGGATGTGATTCAAAGATGGGACACTGAACCTTAAGAGTAGGGTACCGCATAAGACGGGACGGAAAAGGGTTTAGGGTTAGATTAGGCGGACCCGCTTCGCGGATCCGCCTAATCCAACCCTAAACCGTTTTCCTTATTCAAGGTCACTAAACCCGCAAGAAACTGAACCCTAAGAGGGTATTGGTGAACCCGCTCGTGGATGTGATTCAAAGATGGGACACTGAACATTAAGAGTAGGGTACCGCATAAGACGGGACGGAAAAGGGTTTAGGGTTGGATTAGGCGGACCCGCTTCGCGGATCCGCCTAATCCAACCCTAAACCCTTTTCCTTATTCAAGGTCACTAAACCCACAAGAAACTGAACCCTAAGAGGGTATTGGTGAACCCTGTTGTGGATGTGATTCAAAGATGGGACACTGAACCTTAAGAGTAGGGTACCGCATAAGACGGGACGAAAAAGGGTTTAGGGTTGGATTAGGCGGACCCGCTTCGCGGATCCGCCTAATCCAACCCTAAACCCTTTTCCTTATCCAAGGTCACTAAACTCGCAAGAAACTGAACCCTAAGAGGGTATTGGTGAACCCTGTCGTGGATGTGATTCAAAGATGGGACACTGAACCTTAAGAGTAGGGTACCGCATAAGACGGGACGGAAAAGGGTTTAGGGTTGGATTAGGCGGACCCGCTTCGCGGATCTGCCTAATCCAACCCTAAACCCTTTTCCTTATTCAAGGTCACTAAACCCGCAAGAAACTGAACCCTAAGAGGGTATTGGTGAACCCTGTCGTGGATGTGATTCAAAGATGGGACACTGAACCTTAACACTAGTGTACCGCATAAGACGGGACGGAAAAGGGTTTAGGGTTGGATTAGGCGGACTCACTTCGCGGATCCGCCTAATCCAACCCTAAACCGTTTTCCTTATTCAAGGTCACTAAACCCGCAAGAAACTGAACCCTAAGAGGGTATTGGTGAACCCTGTCGTGGATGTGATTCAAAGATGGGACACTGAACCTTAAGAGTAGGGTACCGCATAAGACGGGACGGAAAAGGGTTTAGGGTTAGATTAGGCGGACCCGCTTCGCGGATCCGCCTAATCCAACCCTAAACCGTTTTCCTTATTCAAGGTCACTAAACCCGCAAGAAACTGAACCCTAAGAGGGTATTGGTGAACCCGCTCGTGGATGTGATTCAAAGATGGGACACTGAACATTAAGAGTAGGGTACCGCATAAGACGGGACGGAAAAGGGTTTAGGGTTGGATTAGGCGGACCCGCTTCGCGGATCCGCCTAATCCAACCCTAAACCCTTTTCCTTATTCAAGGTCACTAAACCCGCAAGAAACTGAACCCTAAGAGGGTATTGGTGAACCCTGTCGTGGATGTGATTCAAAGATGGGACACTGAACCTTAACACTAGTGTACCGCATAAGACGGGACGGAAAAGGGTTTAGGGTTGGATTAGGCGGACTCACTTCGCGGATCCGCCTAATCCAACCCTAAACCGTTTTCCTTATTCAAGGTCACTAAACCCGCAAGAAACTGAACCCTAAGAGGGTATTGGTGAACCCTGTCGTGGATGTGATTCAAAGATGGGACACTGAACCTTAAGAGTAGGGTACCGCATAAGACGGGACGGAAAAGGGTTTAGGGTTAGATTAGGCGGACCCGCTTCGCGGATCCGCCTAATCCAACCCTAAACCGTTTTCCTTATTCAAGGTCACTAAACCCGCAAGAAACTGAACCCTAAGAGGGTATTGGTGAACCCGCTCGTGGATGTGATTCAAAGATGGGACACTGAACATTAAGAGTAGGGTACCGCATAAGACGGGACGGAAAAGGGTTTAGGGTTGGATTAGGCGGACCCGCTTCGCGGATCCGCCTAATCCAACCCTAAACCCTTTTCCTTATTCAAGGTCACTAAACCCACAAGAAACTGAACCCTAAGAGGGTATTGGTGAACCCTGTTGTGGATGTGATTCAAAGATGGGACACTGAACCTTAAGAGTAGGGTACCGCATAAGACGGGACGAAAAAGGGTTTAGGGTTGGATTAGGCGGACCCGCTTCGCGGATCCGCCTAATCCAACCCTAAACCCTTTTCCTTATCCAAGGTCACTAAACTCGCAAGAAACTGAACCCTAAGAGGGTATTGGTGAACCCTGTCGTGGATGTGATTCAAAGATGGGACACTGAACCTTAAGAGTAGGGTACCGCATAAGACGGGACGGAAAAGGGTTTAGGGTTGGATTAGGCGGACCCGCTTCGCGGATCCGCCTAATCCAACCCTAAACCCTTTTCCTTATTCAAGGTCACTAAACCCGCAAGAAACTGAACCCTAAGAGGGTATTGTTGAACCCTGTCGTGGATGTGATTCAAAGATGGGACACTGAACCTTAAGAGTAGGGTACCGCATAAGACGGGATGGAAAAGGGTTTAGGGTTGGATTAGGCGGACCCGCTTCGCGGATCCGCCTAATCCAACCCTAAACCCTTTTCCTTATTCAAGGTCACTAAACCCGCAAGAAACTGAACCCTAAGAGGGTATTGGTGAACCCTGTCGTGGATGTGATTCAAAGATGGGACACTGAACCTTAAGAGTAGGGTACCGCATAAGACGGGACGGAAAAGGGTTTAGGGTTGGATTTTGCGGACCCGCTTCGCGGATCCGCCTAATCCAACCCTAAACCGTTTTCCTTATTCAAGGTCACTAAACCCGCAAGAAACTGAACCCTAAGAGGGTATTGGTGAACCCGCTCGTGGATGTGATTCAAAGATGGGACACTGAACATTAAGAGTAGGGTACCGCATAAGACGGGACGGAAAAGGGTTTAGGGTTGGATTAGGCGGACCCGCTTCGCGGATCCGCCTAATCCAACCCTAAACCGTTTTCCTTATTCAAGGTCACTAAACCCGCAAGAAACTCAACCCTAAGAGGGTATTGGTGAACCCGCTCGTGGATGTGATTCAAAGATGGGACACTGAACATTAAGAGTAGGGTACCGCATAAGACGGGACGGTAAAGGGTTTAGGGTTGGATTAGGTGGACCCGCTTCGCGGATCCGCCTAATCCAACCCTAAACCCTTTTCCTTATTCAAGGTCACTAAACCCACAAGAAACTGAACCCTAAGAGGGTATTGGTGAACCCTGTTGTGGATGTGATTCAAAGATGGGACACTGAACCTTAAGAGTAGGGTACCGCATAAGACGGGACGAAAAAGGGTTTAGGGTTGGATTAGGCGGACCCGCTTCGCGGATCCGCCTAATCCAACCCTAAACCCTTTTCCTTATCCAAGGTCACTAAACTCGCAAGAAACTGAACCCTAAGAGGGTATTGGTGAACCCTGTCGTGGATGTGATTCAAAGATGGGACACTGAACCTTAAGAGTAGGGTACCGCATAAGACGGGACGGAAAAGGGTTTAGGGTTGGATTAGGTGGACCCGCTTCGCGGATCCGCCTAATCCAACCCTAAACCGTTTTCCTTATTCAAGGTCACTAAACCCGCAAGAAACTGAACCCTAAGAGGGTATTGGTGAACCCAGTCGTGGATGTGATTCAAAGATGGGACACTGAACCTTAAGAGTAGGGTACCGCATAAGACGGGATGGAAAAGGGTTTAGGGTTGGATTAGGCGGACCCGCTTCGCGGATCTGCCTAATCCAACCCTAAACCCTTTTCCTTATTCAAGGTCACTAAACCCGCAAGAAACTGAACCCTAAGAGGGTATTGGTGAACCCTGTCGTGGATGTGATTCAAAGATGGGACACTGAACCTTAACACTAGTGTACCGCATAAGACGGGACGGAAAAGGGTTTAGGGTTGGATTAGGCGGACTCACTTCGCGGATCCGCCTAATCCAACCCTAAACCGTTTTCCTTATTCAAGGTCACTAAACCCGCAAGAAACTGAACCCTAAGAGGGTATTGGTGAACCCTGTCGTGGATGTGATTCAAAGATGGGACACTGAACCTTAAGAGTAGGGTACCGCATAAGACGGGACGGAAAAGGGTTTAGGGTTGGATTAGGCGGACCCGCTTCGCGGATCCGCCTAATCCAACCATAAACCGTTTTCCTTATTCAAGGTCACTAAACCCGCAAGAAACTGAACCCTAAGAGGGTATTGGTGAACCCGCTCGTGGATGTGATTCAAAGATGGCACACTGAACATTAAGAGTAGGATACCGCATAAGACGGGACGGAAAAGGGTTTAGGGTTGGATTAGGCGGACCCGCTTCGCGGATCCGCCTAATCCAACCCAAAACCGTTTTCCTTATTCAAGGTCACTAAACCCGCAAGAAACTGAACCCTAAGAGGGTATTGGTGAACCCGCTCGTGGATGTGATTCAAAGATGGGACACTGAACATTACGAGTAGGGTACCGCATAAGACGGGACGGAAAAGGGTTTAGGGTTGGATTAGGCGGACCCGCTTCGCGGATCCGCCTAATCCAACCCTAAACCGTTTTCCTTATTCAAGGTCACTAAACCCACAAGAAACTGAACCCTAAGAGGGTATTGGTGAACCCTGTTGTGGATGTGATTCAAAGATGGGACACTGAACCTTAAGAGTAGTGTACCGCATAAGACGGGACGAAAAAGGGTTTAGGGTTGGATTAGGCGGACCCGCTTCGCGGATCCGCCTAATCCAACCCTAAACCCTTTTCCTTATCCAAGGTCACTAAACTCGCAAGAAACTGAACCCTAAGAGGGTATTGGTGAACCCTGTCGTGGATGTGATTCAAAGATGGGACACTGAACCTTAAGAGTAGGGTACCGCATAAGACGGGACGGAAAAGGGTGTAGGGTTGGATTAGGCGGACCCGCTTCGCGGATCCGCCTAATCCAACCCTAAACCCTTTTCCTTATTCAAGGTCACTAAACCCGCAAGAAACTGAACCCTAAGAGGGTATTGGTGAACCCTGTCGTGGATGTGATTCAAAGATGGGACACTGAACCTTAAGAGTAGGGTACCGCATAAGACGGGGCGGAAAAGGGTTTAGGGTTGGATTAGGCGGACCCGCTTCGCGGATCCGCCTAATCCAACCCTAAACCCTTTTCCTTATTCAAGGTCACTAAACTCGCAAGAAACTGAACCCTAAGAGGGTATTGGTGAACCCTGTCGTGGATGTGATTCAAAGATGGGACACTGAACCTTAAGAGTAGGGTACCGCATAAGACGGGACGGAAAAAGGTGTAGGGTTGGATTAGGCGGACCCGCTTCGCGGATCCGCCTAATCCAACCCTAAACCCTTTTCCTTATTCAAGGTCACTAAACCCGCAAGAAACTGAACCCTAAGAGGGTATTGGTGAACCCTGTCGTGGATGTGATTCAAAGATGGGACACTGAACCTTAAGAGTAGGGTACCGCATAAGACGGGGCGGAAAAGGGTTTAGGGTTGGATTAGGCGGACCCGCTTCGCGGATCCGCCTAATCCAACCCTAAACCCTTTTCCTTATTCAAGGTCACTAAACTCGCAAGAAACTGAACCCTAAGAGGGTATTGGTGAACCCTGTCGTGGATGTGATTCAAAGATGGGACACTGAACCTTAAGAGTAGGGTACCGCATAAGACGGGACGGAAAAAGGTGTAGGGTTGGATTAGGCGGACCCGCTTCGCGGATCCGCATAATCCAACCCTAAACCCTTTTCCTTATTCAAGGTCACTAAACCCACAAGAAACTGAACCCTAAGAGGGTATTGGTGAACCCTGTCGTGGATGTGATTCAAAGATGGGACACTGAACCTTAAGAGTAGGGTACCGCATAAGACGGGGCGGAAAAGGGTTTAGGGTTGGATTAGGCGGACCCGCTTCGCGGATCCGCCAAATCCAACCCTAAACCCTTTTCCTTATTCAAGTTCACTAAACTCGCAAGAAACTGAACCCTAAGAGGGTATTGGTGAACCCTGTCGTGGATGTGATTCAAAGATGGGACACTGAACCTTAAGAGTAGGGTACCGCATAAGACGGGACGGAAAAAGGTGTAGGGTTGGATTAGGCGGACCCGCTTCGCGGATCCGCCTAATCCAACCCTAAACCCTTTTCCTTATTCAAGGTCACTAAACCCGCAAGAAACTGAACCCTAAGAGGGTATTGGTGAACCCTGTCGTGGATGTGATTCAAAGATGGGACACTGAACCTTAAGAGTAGGGTACCGCATAAGACGGGAGGGAAAAGGGTTTAGGGTTGGATTAGGCGGACCCGCTTCGCGGATACGCCTAATCCAACCCTAAACCGTTTTCCTTATTCAAGGTCACTAAACCCGCAAGAAACTGAACCCTAAGAGGGTATTGGTGAACCCTGTCGTGGATGTGATTCAAAGATGGGACACTGAACCTTAAGAGTAGGGTACCGCATAAGACGGGACGGAAAAGGGTTTAGGGTTGGATTAGGCGGACCCGCTTCGCGGATCCGCATAATCCAACCCTAAACCCTTTTCCTTATTCAAGGTCACTAAACCCACAAGAAACTGAACCCTAAGAGGGTATTGGTGAACCCTGTCGTGGATGTGATTCAAAGATGGGACACTGAACCTTAAGAGTAGGGTACCGCATAAGACGGGGCGGAAAAGGGTTTAGGGTTGGATTAGGCGGACCCGCTTCGCGGATCCGCCAAATCCAACCCTAAACCCTTTTCCTTATTCAAGTTCACTAAACTCGCAAGAAACTGAACCCTAAGAGGGTATTGGTGAACCCTGTCGTGGATGTGATTCAAAGATGGGACACTGAACCTTAAGAGTAGGGTACCGCATAAGACGGGACGGAAAAAGGTGTAGGGTTGGATTAGGCGGACCCGCTTCGCGGATCCGCCTAATCCAACCCTAAACCCTTTTCCTTATTCAAGGTCACTAAACCCGCAAGAAACTGAACCCTAAGAGGGTATTGGTGAACCCTGTCGTGGATGTGATTCAAAGATGGGACACTGAACCTTAAGAGTAGGGTACCGCATAAGACGGGAGGGAAAAGGGTTTAGGGTTGGATTAGGCGGACCCGCTTCGCGGATACGCCTAATCCAACCCTAAACCGTTTTCCTTATTCAAGGTCACTAAACCCGCAAGAAACTGAACCCTAAGAGGGTATTGGTGAACCCTGTCGTGGATGTGATTCAAAGATGGGACACTGAACCTTAAGAGTAGGGTACTGCATAAGACGGGACGGAAAAGGGTTTAGGGTTGGATTAGGCGGACCCGCTTCGCGGATCCGCCTAATCCAACCCTAAACCCTTTTCCTTATTCAAGGTCACTAAACCCGCAAGAAACTGAACCCTAAGAGGGTATTGGTGAACCCTGTCGTGGATGTGATTCAAAGTAGGGACACTGAACCTTAACACTAGTGTACCGCATAAGACGGGACGGAAAAGGGTTTAGGGTTGGATTAGGCGGACTCACTTCGCGGATCCGCCTAATCCAACCCTAAACCGTTTTCCTTATTCAAGGTCACTAAACCCGCAAGAAACTGAACCCTAAGAGGGTATTGGTGAACCCTGTCGTGGATGTGATTCAAAGATGGGACACTGAACCTTAAGAGTAGGGTACCGCATAAGACGGGACGGAAAAGGGTTTAGGGTTGGATTAGGCGGACCCGCTTCGCGGATCCGCCTAATCCAACCCTAAACCGTTTTCCTTATTCAAGGTCACTAAACCCGCAAGAAACTGAACCCTAAGAGGGTATTGGTGAACCCGCTCGTGGATGTGATTCAAAGATGGGACACTGAACATTAAGAGTAGGGTACCGCATAAGACGGGACGGAAAAGGGTTTAGGGTTGGATTAGGCGGACCCGCTTCGCGGATCCGCCTAATCCAACCCTAAACCCTTTTCCTTATTCAAGGTCACTAAACCCGCAAGAAACTGAACCCTAAGAGAGTATTGGTGAACCCTGTCGTGGATGTGATTCAAAGATGGGACACTGAACCTTAACACTAGTGTACCGCATAAGACGGGACGGAAAAGGGTTTAGGGTTGGATTAGGCGGACTCACTTCGCGGATCCGCCTAATCCAACCCTAAACCGTTTTCCTTATTCAAGGTCACTAAACCCGCAAGAAACTGAACCCTAAGAGGGTATTGGTGAACCCTGTCGTGGATGTGATTCAAAGATGGGACACTGAACCTTAACACTAGTGTACCGCATAAGACGGGACGGAAAAGGGTTTAGGGTTGGATTAGGCGGACTCACTTCGCGGATCCGCCTAATCCAACCCTAAACCGTTTTCCTTATTCAAGGTCACTAAACCCGCAAGAAACTGAACCCTAAGAGGGTATTGGTGAACCCTGTCGTGGATGTGATTCAAAGATGGGACACTGAACCTTAAGAGTAGGGTACCGCATAAGACGGGACGGAAAAGGGTTTAGGGTTGGATTAGGCGGACCCGCTTCGCGGATCCGCCTAATCCAACCATAAACCGTTTTCCTTATTCAAGGTCACTAAACCCGCAAGAAACTGAACCCTAAGAGGGTATTGGTGAACCCGCTCGTGGATGTGATTCAAAGATGGGACACTGAACATTAAGAGTAGGGTACCGCATAAGACGGGACGGAAAAGGGTTTAGGGTTGGATTAGGCGGACCCGCTTCGCGGATCCGCCTAATCCAACCCTAAACCGTTTTCCTTATTCAAGGTCACTAAACCCGCAAGAAACTGAACCCTAAGAGGGTATTGGTGAACCCGCTCGTGGATGTGATTCAAAGATGGGACACTGAACATTACGAGTAGGGTACCGCATAAGACGGGACGGAAAAGGGTTTAGGGTTGGATTAGGCGGACCCGCTTCGCGGATCCGCCTAATCCAACCCTAAACCGTTTTCCTTATTCAAGGTCACTAAACCCACAAGAAACTGAACCCTAAGAGGGTATTGGTGAACCCTGTTGTGGATGTGATTCAAAGATGGGACACTGAACCTTAAGAGTAGTGTACCGCATAAGACGGGACGAAAAAGGGTTTAGGGTTGGATTAGGCGGACCCGCTTCGCGGATCCGCCTAATCCAACCCTAAACCCTTTTCCTTATCCAAGGTCACTAAACTCGCAAGAAACTGAACCCTAAGAGGGTATTGGTGAACCCTGTCGTGGATGTGATTCAAAGATGGGACACTGAACCTTAAGAGTAGGGTACCGCATAAGACGGGACGGAAAAGGGTGTAGGGTTGGATTAGGCGGACCCGCTTCGCGGATCCGCCTAATCCAACCCTAAACCCTTTTCCTTATTCAAGGTCACTAAACCCGCAAGAAACTGAACCCTAAGAGGGTATTGGTGAACCCTGTCGTGGATGTGATTCAAAGATGGGACACTGAACCTTAAGAGTAGGGTACCGCATAAGACGGGGCGGAAAAGGGTTTAGGGTTGGATTAGGCGGACCCGCTTCGCGGATCCGCCTAATCCAACCCTAAACCCTTTTCCTTATTCAAGGTCACTAAACTCGCAAGAAACTGAACCCTAAGAGGGTATTGGTGAACCCTGTCGTGGATGTGATTCAAAGATGGGACACTGAACCTTAAGAGTAGGGTACCGCATAAGACGGGACGGAAAAAGGTGTAGGGTTGGATTAGGCGGACCCGCTTCGCGGATCCGCCTAATCCAACCATAAACCGTTTTCCTTATTCAAGGTCACTAAACCCGCAAGAAACTGAACCCTAAGAGGGTATTGGTGAACCCGCTCGTGGATGTGATTCAAAGATGAGACACTGAACATTAAGAGTAGGGTACCGCATAAGACGGGACGGAAAAGGGTTTAGGGTTGGATTAGGCGGACCCGCTTCGCGGATCCGCCTAATCCAACCCTAAACCGTTTTCCTTATTCAAGGTCACTAAACCCGCAAGAAACTGAACCCTAAGAGGGTATTGGTGAACCCGCTCGTGGATGTGATTCAAAGATGGGACACTGAACATTACGAGTAGGGTACCGCATAAGACGGGACGGAAAAGGGTTTAGGGTTGGATTAGGCGGACCCGCTTCGCGGATCCGCTTAATCCAACCCTAAACCGTTTTCCTTATTCAAGCACTAAACCCACAAGAAACTGAACCCTAAGAGGGTATTGGTGAACCCTGTTGTGGATGTGATTCAAAGATGGGACACTGAACCTTAAGAGTAGTGTACCGCATAAGACGGGACGAAAAAGGGTTTAGGGTTGGATTAGGCGGACCCGCTTCGCGGATCCGCCTAATCCAACCCTAAACCCTTTTCCTTATCCAAGGTCACTAAACTCGCAAGAAACTGAACCCTAAGAGGGTATTGGTGAACCCTGTCGTGGATGTGATTCAAAGATGGGACACTGAACCTTAAGAGTAGGGTACCGCATAAGACGGGACGGAAAAGGGTGTAGGGTTGGATTAGGCGGACCCGCTTCGCGGATCCGCCTAATCCAACCCTAAACCCTTTTCCTTATTCAAGGTCACTAAACCCGCAAGAAACTGAACCCTAAGAGGGTATTGGTGAACCCTGTCGTGGATGTGATTCAAAGATGGGACACTGAACCTTAAGAGTAGGGTACCGCATAAGACGGGGCGGAAAAGGGTTTAGGGTTGGATTAGGCGGACCCGCTTCGCGGATCCGCCTAATCCAACCCTAAACCCTTTTCCTTATTCAAGGTCACTAAACTCGCAAGAAACTGAACCCTAAGAGGGTATTGGTGAACCCTGTCGTGGATGTGATTCAAAGATGGGACACTGAACCTTAAGAGTAGGGTACCGCATAAGACGGGACGGAAAAAGGTGTAGGGTTGGATTAGGCGGACCCGCTTCGCGGATCCGCCTAATCCAACCCTAAACCCTTTTCCTTATTCAAGGTCACTAAACCCGCAAGAAACTGAACCCTAAGAGGGTATTGGTGAACCCTGTCGTGGATGTGATTCAAAGATGGGACACTGAACCTTAAGAGTAGGGTACCGCATAAGACGGGGCGGAAAAGGGTTTAGGGTTGGATTAGGCGGACCCGCTTCGCGGATCCGCCTAATCCAACCCTAAACCCTTTTCCTTATTCAAGGTCACTAAACTCGCAAGAAACTGAACCCTAAGAGGGTATTGGTGAACCCTGTCGTGGCCCACAAGAAACTGAACCCTAAGAGGGTATTGGTGAACCCTGTCGTGGATGTGATTCAAAGATGGGACACTGAACCTTAAGAGTAGGGTACCGCATAAGACGGGGCGGAAAAGGGTTTAGGGTTGGATTAGGCGGACCCGCTTCGCGGATCCGCCAAATCCAACCCTAAACCCTTTTCCTTATTCAAGTTCACTAAACTCGCAAGAAACTGAACCCTAAGAGGGTATTGGTGAACCCTGTCGTGGATGTGATTCAAAGATGGGACACTGAACCTTAAGAGTAGGGTACCGCATAAGACGGGACGGAAAAAGGTGTAGGGTTGGATTAGGCGGACCCGCTTCGCGGATCCGCCTAATCCAACCCTAAACCCTTTTCCTTATTCAAGGTCACTAAACCCGCAAGAAACTGAACCCTAAGAGGGTATTGGTGAACCCTGTCGTGGATGTGATTCAAAGATGGGACACTGAACCTTAAGAGTAGGGTACCGCATAAGACGGGAGGGAAAAGGGTTTAGGGTTGGATTAGGCGGACCCGCTTCGCGGATACGCCTAATCCAACCCTAAACCGTTTTCCTTATTCAAGGTCACTAAACCCGCAAGAAACTGAACCCTAAGAGGGTATTGGTGAACCCTGTCGTGGATGTGATTCAAAGATGGGACACTGAACCTTAATAGTAGGGTACCGCATAAGACGGGACGGAAAAGGGTTTAGGGTTGGATTAGGCGGACCCGCTTCGCGGATCCGCATAATCCAACCCTAAACCCTTTTCCTTATTCAAGGTCACTAAACCCACAAGAAACTGAACCCTAAGAGGGTATTGGTGAACCCTGTCGTGGATGTGATTCAAAGATGGGACACTGAACCTTAAGAGTAGGGTACCGCATAAGACGGGGCGGAAAAGGGTTTAGGGTTGGATTAGGCGGACCCGCTTCGCGGATCCGCCAAATCCAACCCTAAACCCTTTTCCTTATTCAAGTTCACTAAACTCGCAAGAAACTGAACCCTAAGAGGGTATTGGTGAACCCTGTCGTGGATGTGATTCAAAGATGGGACACTGAACCTTAAGAGTAGGGTACCGCATAAGACGGGACGGAAAAAGGTGTAGGGTTGGATTAGGCGGACCCGCTTCGCGGATCCGCCTAATCCAACCCTAAACCCTTTTCCTTATTCAAGGTCACTAAACCCGCAAGAAACTGAACCCTAAGAGGGTATTGGTGAACCCTGTCGTGGATGTGATTCAAAGATGGGACACTGAACCTTAAGAGTAGGGTACCGCATAAGACGGGAGGGAAAAGGGTTTAGGGTTGGATTAGGCGGACCCGCTTCGCGGATACGCCTAATCCAACCCTAAACCGTTTTCCTTATTCAAGGTCACTAAACCCGCAAGAAACTCAACCCTAAGAGGGTATTGGTGAACCCTGTCGTGGATGTGATTCAAAGATGGGACACTGAACCTTAAGAGTAGGGTACCGCATAAGACGGGACGGAAAAGGGTTTAGGGTTGGATTAGGCGGACCCGCTTCGCGGATCCGCCTAATCCAACCCTAAACCCTTTTCCTTATTCAAGGTCACTAAACCCGCAAGAAACTGAACCCTAAGAGGGTATTGGTGAACCCTGTCGTGGATGTGATTCAAAGTAGGGACACTGAACCTTAACACTAGTGTACCGCATAAGACGGGACGGAAAAGGGTTTAGGGTTGGATTAGGCGGACTCACTTCGCGGATCCGCCTAATCCAACCCTAAACCGTTTTCCTTATTCAAGGTCACTAAACCCGCAAGAAACTGAACCCTAAGAGGGTATTGGTGAACCCTGTCGTGGATGTGATTCAAAGATGGGACACTGAACCTTAAGAGTAGGGTACCGCATAAGACGGGACGGAAAAGGGTTTAGGGTTGGATTAGGCGGACCCGCTTCGCGGATCCGCCTAATCCAACCCTAAACCGTTTTCCTTATTCAAGGTCACTAAACCCGCAAGAAACTGAACCCTAAGAGGGTATTGGTGAACCCGCTCGTGGATGTGATTCAAAGATGGGACACTGAACATTAAGAGTAGGGTACCGCATAAGACGGGACGGAAAAGGGTTTAGGGTTGGATTAGGCGGACCCGCTTCGCGGATCCGCCTAATCCAACCCTAAACCCTTTTCCTTATTCAAGGTCACTAAACCCGCAAGAAACTGAACCCTAAGAGAGTATTGGTGAACCCTGTCGTGGATGTGATTCAAAGATGGGACACTGAACCTTAACACTAGTGTACCGCATAAGACGGGACGGAAAAGGGTTTAGGGTTGGATTAGGCGGACTCACTTCGCGGATCCGCCTAATCCAACCCTAAACCGTTTTCCTTATTCAAGGTCACTAAACCCGCAAGAAACTGAACCCTAAGAGGGTATTGGTGAACCCTGTCGTGGATGTGATTCAAAGATGGGACACTGAACCTTAAGAGTAGGGTACCGCATAAGACGGGACGGAAAAGGGTTTAGGGTTGGATTAGGCGGACCCGCTTCGCGGATCCGCCTATTCCAACCCTAAACCGTTTTCCTTATTCAAGGTCACTAAACCCGCAAGAAACTGAACCCTAAGAGGGTATTGGTGAACCCGCTCGTGGATGTGATTCAAAGATGGGACACTGAACATTAAGAGTAGGGTACCGCATAAGACGGGACGGAAAAGGGTTTAGGGTTGGATTAGGCGGACCCGCTTCGCGGATCCGCCTAATCCAACCCTAAACCGTTTTCCTTATTCAAGGTCACTAAACCCGCAAGAAACTGAACCCTAAGAGGGTATTGGTGAACCCGCTCGTGGATGTGATTCAAAGATGGGACACTGAACATTAAGAGTAGGGTACCGCATAAGACGGGACGGAAAAGGGTTTAGGGTTGGATTAGGCGGACCCGCTTCGCGGATCCGCCTAATCCAACCCTAAACCGTTTTCCTTATTCAAGGTCACTAAACCCACAAGAAACTAAACCCTAAGAGGGTATTGGTGAACCCTGTTGTGGATGTGATTCAAAGATGGGACACTGAACCTTAAGAGTAGGGCACCGCATAAGACGGGACGAAAAAGGGTTTAGGGTTGGATTAGGCGGACCCGCTTCGCGGATCCGCCTAATCCAACGCTAAACCCTTTTCCTTATTCAAGGTCACTAAACTCGCAAGAAACTGAACCCTAAGAGGGTATTGGTGAACCCTGTCGTGGATGTGATTCAAAGATGGGACACTGAACCTTAAGAGTAGGGTACCGCATAAGACGGGACGGAAAAGGGTTTAGGGTTGGATTAGGCGGACCCGCTTCGCGGATCCGCCTAATCCAACCCTAAACCCTTTTCCTTATTCAAGGTCACTAAACTCGCAAGAAACTGAACCCTAAGAGGGTATTGGTGAACCCTGTCGTGGATGTGATTCAAAGATGGGACACTGAACCTTAAGAGTAGGGTACCGCATAAGACGGGACGGAAAAGGGTTTAGGGTTGGATTAGGCGGACCCGCTTCGCGGATCCGCCTAATCCAACCCTAAACCCTTTTCCTTATTCAAGGTCACTAAACCCGCAAGAAACTGAACCCTAAGAGGGTATTGGTGAACCGCTCGTGGATGTGATTCAAAGATGGGACACTGAACCTTAAGAGTAGGGTACCGCATAAGACGGGACGAAAAAGGGTTTAGGGTTGGAGTAGGCGGACCCGCTTCGCGGATCCGCCTAATCCAACCCTTAAACCTTTTCCTTATTCAAGGTCACTAAACCCGCAAGAAACTGAACCCTAAGAGGGTATTGGTGAACCCTGTCGTGGATGTGATTCAAAGATGGGACACTGAACCTTAAGAGTAGGGTACCGCATAAGACGGGACGGAAAAGGGTTTAGGGTTGGATTAGGCGGACCCGCTTCGCGGATCCGCCTATTCCAACCCTAAACCGTTTTCCTTATTCAAGGTCACTAAACCCGCAAGAAACTGAACCCTAAGAGGGTATTGGTGAACCCGCTCGTGGATGTGATTCAAAGATGGGACACTGAACATTAAGAGTAGGGTACCGCATAAGACGGGACGGAAAAGGGTTTAGGGTTGGATTAGGCGGACCCGCTTCGCGGATCCGCCTAATCCAACCCTAAACCGTTTTCCTTATTCAAGGTCACTAAACCCGCAAGAAACTGAACCCTAAGAGGGTATTGGTGAACCCGCTCGTGGATGTGATTCAAAGATGGGACACTGAACATTAAGAGTAGGGTACCGCATAAGACGGGACGGAAAAGGGTTTAGGGTTGGATTAGGCGGACCCGCTTCGCGGATCCGCCTAATCCAACCCTAAACCGTTTTCCTTATTCAAGGTCACTAAACCCACAAGAAACTAAACCCTAAGAGGGTATTGGTGAACCCTGTTGTGGATGTGATTCAAAGATGGGACACTGAACCTTAAGAGTAGGGCACCGCATAAGACGGGACGAAAAAGGGTTTAGGGTTGGATTAGGCGGACCCGCTTCGCGGATCCGCCTAATCCAACGCTAAACCCTTTTCCTTATTCAAGGTCACTAAACTCGCAAGAAACTGAACCCTAAGAGGGTATTGGTGAACCCTGTCGTGGATGTGATTCAAAGATGGGACACTGAACCTTAAGAGTAGGGTACCGCATAAGACGGGACGGAAAAGGGTTTAGGGTTGGATTAGGCGGACCCGCTTCGCGGATCCGCCTAATCCAACCCTAAACCCTTTTCCTTATTCAAGGTCACTAAACTCGCAAGAAACTGAACCCTAAGAGGGTATTGGTGAACCCTGTCGTGGATGTGATTCAAAGATGGGACACTGAACCTTAAGAGTAGGGTACCGCATAAGACGGGACGGAAAAGGGTTTAGGGTTGGATTAGGCGGACCCGCTTCGCGGATCCGCCTAATCCAACCCTAAACCCTTTTCCTTATTCAAGGTCACTAAACCCGCAAGAAACTGAACCCTAAGAGGGTATTGGTGAACCGCTCGTGGATGTGATTCAAAGATGGGACACTGAACCTTAAGAGTAGGGTACCGCATAAGACGGGACGAAAAAGGGTTTAGGGTTGGAGTAGGCGGACCCGCTTCGCGGATCCGCCTAATCCAACCCTTAAACCTTTTCCTTATTCAAGGTCACTAAACCCGCAAGAAACTGAACCCTAAGAGGGTATTGGTGAACCCTGTCGTGGATGTGATTCAAAGATGGGACACTGAACCTTAACAGTAGGGTACCGCATAAGACGGGACGGAAAAGGGTTTAGGGTTGGATTAGGCGGACCCGCTTCGCGGATCTGCCTAATCCAACCCTAAAACCTTTTCCTTATTCAAGGTCACTAAACACGCAAGAAACTGAACCCTAAGAGGGTATTGGTGAACCCTGTCGTGGATGTGATTCAAAGATGGGACACTGAACCTTAACAGTAGGGTACCGCATAAGACGGGACGGAAAAGGGTGTAGGGTTGGATTAGGCGGACCCGCTTCGCGGATCCGCCTAATCCAACCCTAAACCGTTTTCCTTATTCAAGGTCACTAAACCCGCAAGAAACTGAACCCTAAGAGGGTATTGGTGAACCCTGTCGTGGATGTGATTCAAAGATGGGACACTGAACCTTAACAGTAGGGTACCGCATAAGACGGGACGGAAAAGGGTTTAGGGTTGGATTAGGCGGACCCGCTTCGCGGATCTGCCTAATCCAACCCTAAAACCTTTTCCTTATTCAAGGTCACTAAACACGCAAGAAACTGAACCCTAAGAGGGTATTGGTGAACCCTGTCGTGGATGTGATTCAAAGATGGGACACTGAACCTTAACAGTAGGGTACCGCATAAGACGGGACGGAAAAGGGTGTAGGGTTGGATTAGGCGGACCCGCTTCGCGGATCCGCCTAATCCAACCCTAAACCCTTTTCCTTATTCAAGGTCACTAAACTCGCAAGAAACTGAACCCTAAGAGGGTATTGGTGAACCCTGTCGTGGATGTGATTCAAAGATGGGACACTGAACCTTAAGAGTAGGGTACCGCATAAGACGGGACGGAAAAGGGTGTAGGGTTGGATTAGGCAGACCCGCTTCGCGGATCCGCCTAATCCAACCCTAAACCCTTTTCCTTATTCAAGGTCACTAAACTCGCAAGAAACTGAACCCAAAGAGGGTATTGGTGAACCCTGTCGTGGATGTGATTCAAAGATGGGACACTGAACCTTAAGAGTAGGGTACCGCATAAGACGGGACGGAAAAGGGTGTAGGGTTGGATTAGGCAGACCCGCTTCGCGGATCCGCCTAATCCAACCCTAAACCCTTTTCCTTATTCAAGGTCACTAAACCCGCAAGAAACTGAACCCTAAGAGGGTATTGGTGAACCCTGTCGTGGATGTGATTCAAAGATGGGACACTGAACCTTAAGAGTAGGGTACTGCATAAGACGGGACGAAAAAGGGTTTAGGGTTGGAGTAGGCGGACCCGCTTCGCGGATCCGCCTAATCCAACCCTTAACCCTTTTCCTTATTCAAGGTCACTAAACCCGCAAGAAACTGAACCCCAAGAGGGTATTGGTGAACCCTGTCGTGGATGTGATTCAAAGATGGGACACTGAACCTTAAGAGTAGGGTACCGCATAAGACGGGACGGAAAAAGGTGTAGGGTTGGATTAGGCGGACCCGCTTCGCGGATCCGCCTAATCCAACCCTAAACCCTTTTCCTTATTCAAGGTCACTAAACCCGCAAGAAACTGAACCCTAAGAGGGTATTGGTGAACCCTGTCGTGGATGTGATTCAAAGATGGGACACTGAACCTTAAGAGTAGGGTACCGCATAAGACGGGAGGGAAAAGGGTTTAGGGTTGGATTAGGCGGACCCGCTTCGCGGATACGCCTAATCCAACCCTAAACCGTTTTCCTTATTCAAGGTCACTAAACCCGCAAGAAACTGAACCCTAAGAGGGTATTGGTGAACCCTGTCGTGGATGTGATTCAAAGATGGGACACTGAACCTTAAGAGTAGGGTACCGCATAAGACGGGACGGAAAAGGGTTTAGGGTTGGATTAGGCGGACCCGCTTCGCGGATCCGCCTAATCCAACCCTAAACCCTTTTCCTTATTCAAGGTCACTAAACCCGCAAGAAACTGAACCCTAAGAGGGTATTGGTGAACCCTGTCGTGGATGTGATTCAAAGTAGGGACACTGAACCTTAACACTAGTGTACCGCATAAGACGGGACGGAAAAGGGTTTAGGGTTGGATTAGGCGGACTCACTTCGCGGATCCGCCTAATCCAACCCTAAACCGTTTTCCTTATTCAAGGTCACTAAACCCGCAAGAAACTGAACCCTAAGAGGGTATTGGTGAACCCTGTCGTGGATGTGATTCAAAGATGGGACACTGAACCTTAAGAGTAGGGTACCGCATAAGACGGGACGGAAAAGGGTTTAGGGTTGGATTAGGCGGACCCGCTTCGCGGATCCGCCTAATCCAACCCTAAACCATTTTCCTTATTCAAGGTCACTAAACCCGCAAGAAACTGAACCCTAAGAGGGTATTGGTGAACCCGCTCGTGGATGTGATTCAAAGATGGGACACTGAACATTAAGAGTAGGGTACCGCATAAGACGGGACGGAAAAGGGTTTAGGGTTGGATTAGGCGGACCCGCTTCGCGGATCCGCCTAATCCAACCCTAAACCCTTTTCCTTATTCAAGGTCACTAAACCCGCAAGAAACTGAACCCTAAGAGAGTATTGGTGAACCCTGTCGTGGATGTGATTCAAAGATGGGACACTGAACCTTAACACTAGTGTACCGCATAAGACGGGACGGAAAAGGGTTTAGGGTTGGATTAGGCGGACTCACTTCGCGGATCCGCCTAATCCAACCCTAAACCGTTTTCCTTATTCAAGGTCACTAAACCCGCAAGAAACTGAACCCTAAGAGGGTATTGGTGAACCCTGTCGTGGATGTGATTCAAAGATGGGACACTGAACCTTAAGAGTAGGGTACCGCATAAGACGGGACGGAAAAGGGTTTAGGGTTGGATTAGGCGGACCCGCTTCGCGGATCCGCCTAATCCAACCCTAAACCGTTTTCCTTATTCAAGGTCACTAAACCCGCAAGAAACTGAACCCTAAGAGGGTATTGGTGAACCCGCTCGTGGATGTGATTCAAAGATGGGACACTGAACATTAAGAGTAGGGTACCGCATAAGACGGGACGGAAAAGGGTTTAGGGTTGGATTAGGCGGACCCGCTTCGCGGATCCGCCTAATCCAACCCTAAACCGTTTTCCTTATTCAAGGTCACTAAACCCGCAAGAAACTGAACCCTAAGAGGGTATTGGTGAACCCGCTCGTGGATGTGATTCAAAGATGGGACACTGAACATTAAGAGTAGGGTACCGCATAAGACGGGACGGAAAAGGGTTTAGGGTTGGATTAGGCGGACCCGCTTCGCGGATCCGCCTAATCCAACCCTAAACCGTTTTCCTTATTCAAGGTCACTAAACCCACAAGAAACTAAACCCTAAGAGGGTATTGGTGAACCCTGTTGTGGATGTGATTCAAAGATGGGACACTGAACCTTAAGAGTAGGGTACCGCATAAGACGGGACGAAAAAGGGTTTAGGGTTGGATTAGGCGGACCCGCTTCGCGGATCCGCCTAATCCAACCCTAAACCCTTTTCCTTATTCAAGGTCACTAAACTCGCAAGAAACTGAACCCTAAGAGGGTATTGGTGAACCCTGTCGTGGATGTGATTCAAAGATGGGACACTGAACCTTAAGAGTAGGGTACCGCATAAGACGGGACGGAAAAGGGTTTAGGGTTGGATTAGGCGGACCCGCTTCGCGGATCGGCCTAATCCAACCCTAAACCCTTTTCCTTATTCAAGGTCACTAAACTCGCAAGAAACTGAACCCTAAGAGGGTATTGGTGAACCCTGTCGTGGATGTGATTCAAAGATGGGACACTGAACCTTAAGAGTAGGGTACCGCATAAGACGGGACGGAAAAGGGTTTAGGGTTGGATTAGGCGGACCCGCTTCGCGGATCCGCCTAATCCAACCCTAAACCCTTTTCCTTATTCAAGGTCACTAAACCCGCAAGAAACTGAACCCTAAGAGGGTATTGGTGAACCGCTCGTGGATGTGATTCAAAGATGGGACACTGAACCTTAAGAGTAGGGTACCGCATAAGACGGGACGAAAAAGGGTTTAGGGTTGGAGTAGGCGGACCCGCTTCGCGGATCCGCCTAATCCAACCCTTAAACCTTTTCCTTATTCAAGGTCACTAAACCCGCAAGAAACTGAACCCTAAGAGGGTATTGGTGAACCCTGTCGTGGATGTGATTCAAAGATGGGACACTGAACCTTAACAGTAGGGTACCGCATAAGACGGGACGGAAAAGGGTTTAGGGTTGGATTAGGCGGACCCGCTTCGCGGATCTGCCTAATCCAACCCTAAAACCTTTTCCTTATTCAAGGTCACTAAACCCGCAAGAAACTGAACCCTAAGAGGGTATTGGTGAACCCTGTCGTGGATGTGATTCAAAGATGGGACACTGAACCTTAACAGTAGGGTACCGCATAAGACGGGACGGAAAAGGGTGTAGGGTTGGATTAGGCGGACCCGCTTCGCGGATCCGCCTAATCCAACCCTAAACCCTTTTCCTTATTCAAGGTCACTAAACTCGCAAGAAACTGAACCCTAAGAGGGTATTGGTGAACCCTGTCGTGGATGTGATTCAAAGATGGGACACTGAACCTTAAGAGTAGGGTACCGCATAAGACGGGACGGAAAAGGGTGTAGGGTTGGATTAGGCAGACCCGCTTCGCGGATCCGCCTAATCCAACCCTAAACCCTTTTCCTTATTCAAGGTCACTAAACTCGCAAGAAACTGAACCCAAAGAGGGTATTGGTGAACCCTGTCGTGGATGTGATTCAAAGATGGGACACTGAACCTTAAGAGTAGGGTACCGCATAAGACGGGACGGAAAAGGGTGTAGGGTTGGATTAGGCAGACCCGCTTCGCGGATCCGCCTAATCCAACCCTAAACCCTTTTCCTTATTCAAGGTCACTAAACCCGCAAGAAACTGAACCCTAAGAGGGTATTGGTGAACCCTGTCGTGGATGTGATTCAAAGATGGGACACTGAACCTTAAGAGTAGGGTACTGCATAAGACGGGACGAAAAAGGGTTTAGGGTTGGAGTAGGCGGACCCGCTTCGCGGATCCGCCTAATCCAACCCTTAACCCTTTTCCTTATTCAAGGTCACTAAACCCGCAAGAAACTGAACCCCAAGAGGGTATTGGTGAACCCTGTCGTGGATGTGATTCAAAGATGGGACACTGAACCTTAACAGTAGGGTACCGCATAAGACGGGACGGAAAAGGGTTTAGGGTTGGATTAGGCGGACCCGCTTCGCGGATCCGCGTAATCCAACCCTAAACCCTTTTCCTTATTCAAGGTCACTAAACCCGCAAGAAACTGAACCCTAAGAGGGTATTGGTGAACCCTGTCGTGGATGTGATTCAAAGATGGGACACTGAATCTTAAGAGTAGGGTACTGCATAAGACGGGACGAAAAAGGGTTTAGGGTTGGAGTAGGCGGACCCGCTTCGCGGATCCGCCTAATCCAACCCTTAACCCTTTTCCTTATTCAAGGTCACTAAACCCGCAAGAAACTGAACCCCAAGAGGGTATTGGTGAACCCTGTCGTGGATGTGATTCAAAGATGGGACACTGAACCTTAACAGTAGGGTACCGCATAAGACGGGACGGAAAAGGGTTTAGGGTTGGATTAGGCAGACCCGCTTCGCGGATCCGCGTAATCCAACCCTAAACCCTTTTCCTTATTCAAGGTCACTAAACCCGCAAGAAACTGAACCCTAAGAGGGTATTGGTGAACCCTGTCGTGGATGTGATTCAAAGATGGGACACTGAACCTTAAGAGTAGGGAACCGCATAAGACGGGACGAAAAAGGGTGTAGGGTTGGATTAGGCGAACCCGCTTCGCGGATCCGCCTAATCCAACCCTAAACCCTTTTCCTTATTCAAGGTCACTAAACCCGCAAGAAACTGAACCCTAAGAGGGTATTGGTGAACCCTGTCGTGGATGTGATTCAAAGATGGGACACTGAACCTTAACAGTAGGGTACCGCATAAGACGGGACGGAAAAGGGTTTAGGGTTGGATTAGGCGGACCCGCTTCGCGGATCTGCCTAATCCAACCCTAAAACCTTTTCCTTATTCAAGGTCACTAAACCCGCAAGAAACTGAACCCTAAGAGGGTATTGGTGAACCCTGTCGTGGATGTGATTCAAAGATGGGACACTGAACCTTAACAGTAGGGTACCGCATAAGACGGGACGGAAAAGGGTGTAGGGTTGGATTAGGCGGACCCGCTTCGCGGATCCGCCTAATCCAACCCTAAACCCTTTTCCTTATTCAAGGTCACTAAACTCGCAAGAAACTGAACCCTAAGAGGGTATTGGTGAACCCTGTCGTGGATGTGATTCAAAGATGGGACACTGAACCTTAAGAGTAGGGTACCGCATAAGACGGGACGGAAAAGGGTGTAGGGTTGGATTAGGCAGACCCGCTTCGCGGATCCGCCTAATCCAACCCTAAACCCTTTTCCTTATTCAAGGTCACTAAACTCGCAAGAAACTGAACCCAAAGAGGGTATTGGTGAACCCTGTCGTGGATGTGATTCAAAGATGGGACACTGAACCTTAAGAGTAGGGTACCGCATAAGACGGGACGGAAAAGGGTGTAGGGTTGGATTAGGCAGACCCGCTTCGCGGATCCGCCTAATCCAACCCTAAACCCTTTTCCTTATTCAAGGTCACTAAACCCGCAAGAAACTGAACCCTAAGAGGGTATTGGTGAACCCTGTCGTGGATGTGATTCAAAGATGGGACACTGAACCTTAAGAGTAGGGTACTGCATAAGACGGGACGAAAAAGGGTTTAGGGTTGGAGTAGGCGGACCCGCTTCGCGGATCCGCCTAATCCAACCCTTAACCCTTTTCCTTATTCAAGGTCACTAAACCCGCAAGAAACTGAACCCCAAGAGGGTATTGGTGAACCCTGTCGTGGATGTGATTCAAAGATGGGACACTGAACCTTAACAGTAGGGTACCGCATAAGACGGGACGGAAAAGGGTTTAGGGTTGGATTAGGCGGACCCGCTTCGCGGATCCGCGTAATCCAACCCTAAACCCTTTTCCTTATTCAAGGTCACTAAACCCGCAAGAAACTGAACCCTAAGAGGGTATTGGTGAACCCTGTCGTGGATGTGATTCAAAGATGGGACACTGAATCTTAAGAGTAGGGTACTGCATAAGACGGGACGAAAAAGGGTTTAGGGTTGGAGTAGGCGGACCCGCTTCGCGGATCCGCCTAATCCAACCCTTAACCCTTTTCCTTATTCAAGGTCACTAAACCCGCAAGAAACTGAACCCCAAGAGGGTATTGGTGAACCCTGTCGTGGATGTGATTCAAAGATGGGACACTGAACCTTAACAGTAGGGTACCGCATAAGACGGGACGGAAAAGGGTTTAGGGTTGGATTAGGCAGACCCGCTTCGCGGATCCGCGTAATCCAACCCTAAACCCTTTTCCTTATTCAAGGTCACTAAACCCGCAAGAAACTGAACCCTAAGAGGGTATTGGTGAACCCTGTCGTGGATGTGATTCAAAGATGGGACACTGAACCTTAAGAGTAGGGTACCGCATAAGACGGGACGAAAAAGGGTGTAGGGTTGGATTAGGCGAACCCGCTTCGCGGATCCGCCTAATCCAACCCTAAACCCTTTTCCTTATTCAAGGTCACTAAACCCGCAAGAAACTGAACCCTAAGAGGGTATTGGTGAACCCTGTCGTGGATGTGATTCAAAGATGGGACACTGAACCTTAAGAGTAGGGTACCGCATAAGACGGGACGAAAAAGGGTTTAGGGTTGGAGTAGGCGGACCCGCTTCGCGGATCCGCCTAATCCAACCCTTAACCCTTTTCCTTATTCAAGGTCACTAAACCCGCAAGAAACTGAACCCTAAGAGGGTATTGGTGAACCCTGTCGTGGATGTGATTCAAAGATGGGACACTGAACCTTAAGAGTAGGGTACCGCATAAGACGGGACGAAAAAGGGTTTAGGGTTGGATTAGGCGGACCCGCTTCGCGGATCCGCCTAATCCAACCCTAAACCGTTTTCCTTATTCAAGGTCACTAAACCCACAAGAAACTAAACCCTAAGAGGGTATTGGTGAACCCTGTTGTGGATGTGATTCAAAGATGGGACACTGAACCTTAAGAGTAGGGTACCGCATAAGACGGGACGAAAAAGGGTTTAGGGTTGGATTAGGCGGACCCGCTTCGCGGATCCGCCTAATCCAACCCTAAACCCTTTTCCTTATTCAAGGTCACTAAACTTGCAAGAAACTGAACCCTAAGAGGGTATTGGTGAACCCTGTCGTGGATGTGATTCAAAGATGGGACACTGAACCTTAAGAGTAGGGTACCGCATAAGACGGGACGGAAAAGGGTTTAGGGTTGGATTAGGCGGACCCGCTTCGCGGATCCGCCTAATCCAACCCTAAACCCTTTTCCTTATTCAAGGTCACTAAACTCGCAAGAAACTGAACCCTAAGAGGGTATTGGTGAACCCTGTCGTGGATGTGATTCAAAGATGGGACACTGAACCTTAAGAGTAGGGTACCGCATAAGACGGGACGGAAAAGGGTTTAGGGTTGGATTAGGCGGACCCGCTTCGCGGATCCGCGTAATCCAACCCTAAACCCTTTTCCTTATTCAAGGTCACTAAACTCGCAAGAAACTGAACCCTAAGAGGGTATTGGTGAACCCTGTCGTGGATGTGATTCAAAGATGGGACACTGAACCTTAAGAGTAGGGTACTGCATAAGACGGGACGAAAAAGGGTTTAGGGTTGGAGTAGGCGGACCCGCTTCGCGGATCCGCCTAATCCAACCCTTAACCCTTTTCCTTATTCAAGGTCACTAAACCCGCAAGAAACTGAACCCCAAGAGGGTATTGGTGAACCCTGTCGTGGATGTGATTCAAAGATGGGACACTGAACCTTAACAGTAGGGTACCGCATAAGACGGGACAGAAAAGGGTTTAGGGTTGGATTAGGCAGACCCGCTTCGCGGATCCGCGTAATCCAACCCTAAACCCTTTTCCTTATTCAAGGTCACTAAACCCGCAAGAAACTGAACCCTAAGAGGGTATTGGTGAACCCTGTCGTGGATGTGATTCAAAGATGGGACACTGAACCTTAAGAGTAGGGTACCGCATAAGACGGGACGAAAAAGGGTGTAGGGTTGGATTAGGCGAACCCGCTTCGCGGATCCGCCTAATCCAACCCTAAACCCTTTTCCTTATTTAAGGTCACTAAACCCGCAAGAAACTGAACCCTAAGAGGGTATTGGTGAACCCTGTCGTGGATGTGATTCAAAGATGGGACACTGAACCTTAAGAGTAGGGTACCGCATAAGACGGGACGAAAAAGGGTTTAGGGTTGGAGTAGGCGGACCCGCTTCGCGGATCCGCCTAATCCAACCCTTAACCCTTTTCCTTATTCAAGGTCACTAAACCCGCAAGAAACTGAACCCTAAGAGGGTATTGGTGAACCCTGTCGTGGATGTGATTCAAAGATGGGACACTGAACCTTAACAGTAGGGTACCGCATAAGACGGGACGGAAAAGGGTTTAGGGTTGGATTAGGCGGACCCGCTTCGCGGATCCGCCTAATCCAACACTAAAACCTTTTCCTTATTCAAGGTCACTAAACCCGCAAGAAACTAACCCTAAGAGGGTATTGGTGAACCCTGTCGTGGATGTGATTCAAAGATGGGACACTGAACCTTAAGAGTAGGGTACCGCATAAGACGGGACGGAAAAGGGTGTAGGGTTGGATTTGGCGGACCCGCTTCGCGGATCCGCCTAATCCAACCCTAAACCCTTTTCCTTATTCAAGGTCACTAAACCCGCAAGAAACTGAACCCTAAGAGGGTATTGGTGAACCTTGTCGTGGATGTGATTCAAAGATGGGACACTGAACCTTAAGAGTAGGGTACCGCATAAGACGGGACGGAAAAGGGTTTAGGGTTGGATTAGGCGGACCCGCTTCGCGGATCCGCGTAATCCAACCCTAAACCCTTTTCCTTATTCAAGGTCACTAAACCCGCAAGAAACTGAACCCTAAGAGGGTATTGGTGAACCCTGTCGTGGATGTGATTCAAAGATGGGACACTGAACCTTAAGAGTAGGGTACCGCATAAGACGGGACGAAAAAGGGTGTAGGGTTGGATTAGGCGAACCCGCTTCGCGGATCCGCCTAATCCAACCCTAAACCCTTTTCCTTATTCAAGGTCACTAAACCCGCAAGAAACTGAACCCTAAGAGGGTATTGGTGAACCCTGTCGTGGATGTGATTCAAAGATGGGACACTGAACCTTAAGAGTAGGGTACCGCATAAGACGGGACGAAAAAGGGTTTAGGGTTGGAGTAGGCGGACCCGCTTCGCGGATCCGCCTAATCCAACCCTTAACCCTTTTCCTTATTCAAGGTCACTAAACCCGCAAGAAACTGAACCCTAAGAGGGTATTGGTGAACCCTGTCGTGGATGTGATTCAAAGATGGGACACTGAACCTTAACAGTAGGGTACCGCATAAGACGGGACGGAAAAGGGTTTAGGGTTGGATTAGGCGGACCCGCTTCGCGGATCCGCCTAATCCAACCCTAAAACCTTTTCCTTATTCAAGGTCACTAAACCCGTAAGAAACTGAACCCTAAGAGGGTATTGGTGAACCCTGTCGTGGATGTGATTCAAAGATGGGACACTGAACCTTAAGAGTAGGGTACCGCATAAGACGGGACGGAAAAGGGTGTAGGGTTGGATTAGGCGGACCCGCTTCGCGGATCCGCCTAATCCAACCCTAAACCCTTTTCCTTATTCAAGGTCACTAAACCCGCAAGAAACTGAACCCTAAGAGGGTATTGGTGAACCCTGTCGTGGATGTGATTCAAAGATGGGACACTGAACCTTAACAGTAGGGTACCGCATAAGACGGGACGGAAAAGGGTTTAGGGTTGGATTAGGCGGACCCGCTTCGCGGATCCGCCTAATCCAACCCTAAAACCTTTTCCTTATTCAAGTTCACTAAACCCGCAAGAAACTGAACCCTAAGAGGGTATTGGTGAACCCTGTCGTGGATGTGATTCAAAGATGGGACACTGAACCTTAAGAGTAGGGTACCGCATAAGACGGGACGGAAAAGGGTGTAGGGTTGGATTAGGCGGACCCGCTTTGCGGATCCGCCTAATCCAACCCTAAACCCTTTTCCTTATTCAAGGTCACTAAACCCGCAAGAAACTGAACCCTAAGAGGGTATTGGTGAACCCTGTCGTGGATGTGATTCAAAGATGGGACACTGAACCTTAAGAGTAGGGTACCGCATAAGACGGGACGGAAAAGGGTTTAGGGTTGGATTAGGCGGACCCGCTTCGCGGATCCGCCTAATCCAACCCTAAACCCTTTTCCTTATTCAAGGTCACTAAACTCGCAAGAAACTGAACCCTAAGAGGGTATTGGTGAACCCTGTCGTGGATGTGATTCAAAGATGGGACACTGAACCTTAAGAGTAGGGTACCGCATAAGACGGGACGAAAAAGGGTGTAGGGTTGGATTAGGCGGACCCGCTTCGCGGATCCGCCTAATCCAACCCTAAACCCTTTTCCTTATTCAAGGTCACTAAACCCGCAAGAAACTGAACCCTAAGAGGGTATTGGTGAACCCTGTCGTGGATGTGATTCAAAGATGGGACACTGAACCTTAAGAGTAGGGTACCGCATAAGACGGGACGGAAAAGGGTTTAGGGTTGGATTAGGCGGACCCGCTTCGCGGATCCGCCTAATCCAACCCTAAACCCTTTTCCTTATTCAAGGTCACTAAACTCGCAAGAAACTGAACCCTAAGAGGGTATTGGTGAACCCTGTCGTGGATGTGATTCAAAGATGGGACACTGAACCTTAAGAGTAGGGTACCGCATAAGACGGGACGAAAAAGGGTGTAGGGTTGGATTAGGCGGACCCGCTTCGCGGATCCGCCTAATCCAACCCTAAACCCTTTTCCTTATTCAAGGTCACTAAACCCGCAAGAAACTGAACCCTAAGAGGGTATTGGTGAACCCTGTCGTGGATGTGATTCAAAGATGGGACACTGAACCTTAAGAGTAGGGTACCGCATAAGACGGGACGAAAAAGGGTTTAGGGTTGGAGTAGGCGGACCCGCTTCGCGGATCCGCCTAATCCAACCCTTAACCCTTTTCCTTATTCAAGGTCACTAAACCCGCAAGAAACTGAACCCTAAGAGGGTATTGGTGAACCCTGTCGTGGATGTGATTCAAATATGGGACACTGAACCTTAACAGTAGGGTACCGCATAAGACGGGACGGAAAAGGGTTTAGGGTTGGATTAGGCGGACCCGCTTCGCGGATCCGCCTAATCCAACCCTAAAACCTTTTCCTTATTCAAGGTCACTAAACCCGCAAGAAACTGAACCCTAAGAGGGTATTGGTGAACCCTGTCGTGGATGTGATTCAAAGATGGGACACTGAACCTTAAGAGTAGGGTACCGCATAAGACGGGACGGAAAAGGGTGTAGGGTTGGATTAGGCGGACCCGCTTCGCGGATCCGCCTAATCCAACCCTAAACCCTTTTCCTTATTCAAGGTCACTAAACCCGCAAGAAACTGAACCCTAAGAGGGTATTGGTGAACCCTGTCGTGGATGTGATTCAAAGATGGGACACTGAACCTTAACAGTAGGGTACCGCATAAGACGGGACGGAAAAGGGTTTAGGGTTGGATTAGGCGGACCCGCTTCGCGGATCCGCCTAATCCAACCCTAAAACCTTTTCCTTATTCAAGGTCACTAAACCCGCAAGAAACTGAACCCTAAGAGGGTATTGGTGAACCCTGTCGTGGATGTGATTCAAAGATGGGACACTGAACCTTAACAGTAGGGTACCGCATAAGACGGGACGGAAAAGGGTTTAGGGTTGGATTAGGCGGACCCGCTTCGCGGATCCGCCTAATCCAACCCTAAAACCTTTTCCTTATTCAAGTTCACTAAACCCGCAAGAAACTGAACCCTAAGAGGGTATTGGTGAACCCTGTCGTGGATGTGATTCAAAGATGGGACACTGAACCTTAAGAGTAGGGTACCGCATAAGACGGGACGGAAAAGGGTGTAAGGTTGGATTAGGCGGACCCGCTTTGCGGATCCGCCTAATCCAACCCTAAACCCTTTTCCTTATTCAAGGTCACTAAACCCGCAAGAAACTGAACCCTAAGAGGGTATTGGTGAACCCTGTCGTGGATGTGATTCAAAGATGGGACACTGAACCTTAAGAGTAGGGTACCGCATAAGACGGGACGGAAAAGGGTTTAGGGTTGGATTAGGCGGACCCGCTTCGCGGATCCGCCTAATCCAACCCTAAACCCTTTTCCTTATTCAAGGTCACTAAACTCGCAAGAAACTGAACCCTAAGAGGGTATTGGTGAACCCTGTCGTGGATGTGATTCAAAGATGGGACACTGAACCTTAAGAGTAGGGTACCGCATAAGACGGGACGGAAAAGGGTGTAGGGTTGGATTAGGCGGACCCGCTTCGCGGACCCGCCTAATCCAACCCTAAACCCTTTTCCTTATTCAAGGTCACTAAACCCGCAAGAAACTGAACCCTAAGAGGGTATTGGTGAACCCTGTCGTGGATGTGATTCAAAGATGGGACACTGAACCTTAAGAGTAGGGTACCGCATAAGACGGGACGAAAAAGGGTTTAGGGTTGGAGTAGGCGGACCCGCTTCGCGGATCCGCCTAATCCAACCCTTAACCCTTTTCCTTATTCAAGGTCACTAAACCCGCAAGAAACTGAACCCTAAGAGGGTATTGGTGAACCCTGTCGTGGATGTGATTCAAAGATGGGACACTGAACCTTAACAGTAGGGTACCGCATAAGACGGGACGGAAAAGGGTTTAGGGTTGGATTAGGCGGACCCGCTTCGCGGATCCGCCTAATCCAACCCTAAAACCTTTTCCTTATTCAAGGTCACTAAACCCGCAAGAAACTGAACTCTAAGAGGGTATTGGTGAACCCTGTCGTGGATGTGATTCAAAGATGGGACACTGAACCTTAAGAGTAGGGTACCGCATAAGACGGGACGGAAAAGGGTGTAGGGTTGGATTAGGCGGACCCGCTTCGCGGATCCGCCTAATCCAACCCTAAACCCTTTTCCTTATTCAAGGTCACTAAACCCGCAAGAAACTGAACCCTAAGAGGGTATTGGTGAACCCTGTCGTGGATGTGATTCAAAGATGGGACACTGAACCTTAACAGTAGGGTACCGCATAAGACGGGACGGAAAAGGGTTTAGGGTTGGATTAGGCGGACCCGCTTCGCGGATCCGCCTAATCCAACCCTAAAACCTTTTCCTTATTCAAGTTCACTAAACCCGCAAGAAACTGAACCCTAAGAGGGTATTGGTGAACCCTGTCGTGGATGTGATTCAAAGATGGGACACTGAACCTTAAGAGTAGGGTACCGCATAAGACGGGACGGAAAAGGGTGTAGGGTTGGATTAGGCGGACCCGCTTTGCGGATCCGCCTAATCCAACCCTAAACCCTTTTCCTTATTCAAGGTCACTAAACCCGCAAGAAACTGAACCCTAAGAGGGTATTGGTGAACCCTGTCGTGGATGTGATTCAAAGATGGGACACTGAACCTTAAGAGTAGGGTACCGCATAAGACGGGACGGAAAAGGGTTTAGGGTTGGATTAGGCGGACCCGCTTCGCGGATCCGCCTAATCCAACCCTAAACCCTTTTCCTTATTCAAGGTCACTAAACTCGCAAGAAACTGAACCCTAAGAGGGTATTGGTGAACCCTGTCGTGGATGTGATTCAAAGATGGGACACTGAACCTTAAGAGTAGGGTACCGCATAAGACGGGACGAAAAAGGGTGTAGGGTTGGATTAGGCGGACCCGCTTCGCGGATCCGCCTAATCCAACCCTAAACCCTTTTCCTTATTCAAGGTCACTAAGCCCGCAAGAAACTGAACCCTAAGAGGGTATTGGTGAACCCTGTCGTGGATGTGATTCAAAGATGGGACACTGAACCTTAAGAGTAGGGTACCGCATAAGACGGGACGAAAAAGGGTTTAGGGTTGGAGTAGGCGGACCCGCTTCGCGGATCCGCCTAATCCAACCCTTAACCCTTTTCCTTATTCAAGGTCACTAAACCCGCAAGAAACTGAACCCTAAGAGGGTATTGGTGAACCCTGTCGTGGATGTGATTCAAAGATGGGACACTGAACCTTAACAGTAGGGTACCGCATAAGACGGGACGGAAAAGGGTTTAGGGTTGGATTAGGCGGACCCGCTTCGCGGATCCGCCTAATCCAACCCTAAAACCTTTTCCTTATTCAAGGTCACTAAACCCGCAAGAAACTGAACCCTAAGAGGGTATTGGTGAACCCTGTCGTGGATGTGATTCAAAGATGGGACACTGAACCTTAAGAGTAGGGTACCGCATAAGACGGGACGAAAAAGGGTTTAGGGTTGGAGTAGGCGGACCCGCTTCGCGGATCCGCCTAATCCAACCCTTAACCCTTTTCCTTATTCAAGGTCACTAAACCCGCAAGAAACTGAACCCTAAGAGGGTATTGGTGAACCCTGTCGTGGATGTGATTCAAAGATGGGACACTGAACCTTAAGAGTAGGGTACCGCATAAGACGGGACGGAAAAGTGTGTAGGGTTGGATTAGGCGGACCCGCTTCGCGGATCCGCCTAATCCAACCCTAAACCCTTTTCCTTATTCAAGGTCACTAAACCCGCAAGAAACTGAACCCTAAGAGGGTATTGGTGAACCCTGTCGTGGATGTGATTCAAAGATGGGACACTGAACCTTAACAGTAGGGTACCGCATAAGACGGGACGGAAAAGGGTTTAGGGTTGGATTAGGCGGACCCGCTTCGCGGATCCGCCTAATCCAACCCTAAAACCTTTTCCTTATTCAAGTTCACTAAACCCGCAAGAAACTGAACCCTAAGAGGGTATTGGTGAACCCTGTCGTGGATGTGATTCAAAGATGGGACACTGAACCTTAAGAGTAGGGTACCGCATAAGACGGGACGGAAAAGGGTGTAGGGTTGGATTAGGCGGACCCGCTTTGCGGATCCGCCTAATCCAACCCTAAACCCTTTTCCTTATTCAAGGTCACTAAACCCGCAAGAAACTGAACCTTAAGAGGGTATTGGTGAACCCTGTCGTGGATGTGATTCAAAGATGGGACACTGAACCTTAAGAGTAGGGTACCGCATAAGACGGGACGGAAAAGGGTTTAGGGTTGGATTAGGCGGACCCGCTTCGCGGATCCGCCTAATCCAACCCTAAACCCTTTTCCTTATTCAAGGTCACTAAACCCGCAAGAAACTGAACCCTAAGAGGGTATTGGTGAACCCTGTCGTGGATGTGATTCAAAGATGGGACACTGAACCTTAAGAGTAGGGTACCGCATAAGACGGGACGAAAAAGGGTTTAGGGTTGGAGTAGGCGGACCCGCTTCGCGGATCCGCCTAATCCAACCCTTAACCCTTTTCCTTATTCAAGGTCACTAAACCCGCAAGAAACTGAACCCTAAGAGGGTATTGGTGAACCCTGTCGTGGATGTGATTCAAAGATGGGACACTGAACCTTAACAGTAGGGTACCGCATAAGACGGGACGGAAAAGGGTTTAGGGTTGGATTAGGCGGACCCGCTTCGCGGATCCGCCTAATCCAACCCTAAAACCTTTTCCTTATTCAAGGTCACTAAACCCGCAAGAAACTGAACCCTAAGAGGGTATTGGTGAACCCTGTCGTGGATGTGATTCAAAGATGGGACACTGAACCTTAAGAGTAGGGTACCGCATAAGACGGGACGAAAAAGGGTTTAGGGTTGGAGTAGGCGGACCCGCTTCGCGGATCCGCCTAATCCAACCCTTAACCCTTTTCCTTATTCAAGGTCACTAAACCCGCAAGAAACTGAACCCTAAGAGGGTATTGGTGAACCCTGTCGTGGATGTGATTCAAAGATGGGACACTGAACCTTAAGAGTAGGGTACCGCATAAGACGGGACGAAAAAGGGTTTAGGGTTGGAGTAGGCGGACCCGCTTCGCGGATCCGCCTAATCCAACCCTTAACCCTTTTCCTTATTCAAGGTCACTAAACCCGCAAGAAACTGAACCCTAAGAGGTTATTGGTGAACCCTGTTGTGGATGTGATTCAAAGATGGGACACTGAACCTTAACAGTAGGGTACCGCATAAGACGGGACGGAAAAGGGTTTAGGGTTGGATTAGGCGGACCCGCTTCGCGGATCCGCCTAATCCAACCCTAAAACCTTTTCCTTATTCAAGGTCACTAAACCCGCAAGAAACTGAACCCTAAGAGGGTATTGGTGAACCCTGTCGTGGATGTGATTCAAAGATGGGACACTGAACCTTAAGAGTAGGGTACCGCATAAGACGGGACGAAAAAGGGTTTAGGGTTGGAGTAGGCGGACCCGCTTCGCGGATCCGCCTAATCCAACCCTTAACCCTTTTCCTTATTCAAGGTCACTAAACCCGCAAGAAACTGAACCCTAAGAGGGTATTGGTGAACCCTGTCGTGGATGTGATTCAAAGATGGGACACTGAACCTTAAGAGTAGGGTACCGCATAAGACGGGACGGAAAAGTGTGTAGGGTTGGATTAGGCGGACCCGCTTCGCGGATCCGCCTAATCCAACCCTAAACCCTTTTCCTTATTCAAGGTCACTAAACCCGCAAGAAACTGAACCCTAAGAGGGTATTGGTGAACCCTGTCGTGGATGTGATTCAAAGATGGGACACTGAACCTTAACAGTAGGGTACCGCATAAGACGGGACGGAAAAGGGTTTAGGGTTGGATTAGGCGGACCCGCTTCGCGGATCCGCCTAATCCAACCCTAAAACCTTTTCCTTATTCAAGTTCACTAAACCCGCAAGAAACTGAACCCTAAGAGGGTATTGGTGAACCCTGTCGTGGATGTGATTCAAAGATGGGACACTGAACCTTAAGAGTAGGGTACCGCATAAGACGGGACGGAAAAGGGTGTAGGGTTGGATTAGGCGGACCCGCTTTGCGGATCCGCCTAATCCAACCCTAAACCCTTTTCCTTATTCAAGGTCACTAAACCCGCAAGAAACTGAACCTTAAGAGGGTATTGGTGAACCCTGTCGTGGATGTGATTCAAAGATGGGACACTGAACCTTAAGAGTAGGGTACCGCATAAGACGGGACGGAAAAGGGTTTAGGGTTGGATTAGGCGGACCCGCTTCGCGGATCCGCCTAATCCAACCCTAAACCCTTTTCCTTATTCAAGGTCACTAAACCCGCAAGAAACTGAACCCTAAGAGGGTATTGGTGAACCCTGTCGTGGATGTGATTCAAAGATGGGACACTGAACCTTAAGAGTAGGGTACCGCATAAGACGGGACGAAAAAGGGTTTAGGGTTGGAGTAGGCGGACCCGCTTCGCGGATCCGCCTAATCCAACCCTTAACCCTTTTCCTTATTCAAGGTCACTAAACCCGCAAGAAACTGAACCCTAAGAGGGTATTGGTGAACCCTGTCGTGGATGTGATTCAAAGATGGGACACTGAACCTTAACAGTAGGGTACCGCATAAGACGGGACGGAAAAGGGTTTAGGGTTGGATTAGGCGGACCCGCTTCGCGGATCCGCCTAATCCAACCCTAAAACCTTTTCCTTATTCAAGGTCACTAAACCCGCAAGAAACTGAACCCTAAGAGGGTATTGGTGAACCCTGTCGTGGATGTGATTCAAAGATGGGACACTGAACCTTAAGAGTAGGGTACCGCATAAGACGGGACGAAAAAGGGTTTAGGGTTGGAGTAGGCGGACCCGCTTCGCGGATCCGCCTAATCCAACCCTTAACCCTTTTCCTTATTCAAGGTCACTAAACCCGCAAGAAACTGAACCCTAAGAGGGTATTGGTGAACCCTGTCGTGGATGTGATTCAAAGATGGGACACTGAACCTTAAGAGTAGGGTACCGCATAAGACGGGACGAAAAAGGGTTTAGGGTTGGAGTAGGCGGACCCGCTTCGCGGATCCGCCTAATCCAACCCTTAACCCTTTTCCTTATTCAAGGTCACTAAACCCGCAAGAAACTGAACCCTAAGAGGTTATTGGTGAACCCTGTTGTGGATGTGATTCAAAGATGGGACACTGAACCTTAACAGTAGGGTACCGCATAAGACGGGACGGAAAAGGGTTTAGGGTTGGATTAGGCGGACCCGCTTCGCGGATCCGCCTAATCCAACCCTAAAACCTTTTCCTTATTCAAGGTCACTAAACCCGCAAGAAACTGAACCCTAAGAGGGTATTGGTGAAACCTGTCGTGGATGTGATTCAAAGATGGGACACTGAACCTTAAGAGTAGGGTACCGCATAAGACGGGACGGAAAAGGGTGTAGGGTTGGATTAGGCGGACCCGCTTCGCGGATCCGCCTAATCCAACCCTAAACCCTTTTCCTTATTCAAGGTCACTAAACCCGCAAGAAACTGAACCCTAAGAGGGTATTGGTGAACCCTGTCGTGGATGTGATTCAAAGATGGGACACTGAACCTTAACAGTAGGGTACCGCATAAGACGGGACGGAAAAGGGTTTAGGGTTGGATTAGGCGGACCCGCTTCGCGGATCCGCCTAATCCAACCCTAAAACCTTTTCCTTATTCAAGGTCACTAAACCCGCAAGAAACTGAACCCTAAGAGGGTATTGGTGAAACCTGTCGTGGATGTGATTCAAAGATGGGACACTGAACCTTAAGAGTAGGGTACCGCATAAGACTGGACGGAAAAGGGTGTAGGGTTGGATTAGGCGGACCCGCTTCGCGGATCCGCCTAATCCAACCCTAAACCCTTTTCCTTATTCAAGGTCACTAAACCCGCAAGAAACTGAACCCTAAGAGGGTATTGGTGAACCCTGTCGTGGATGTGATTCAAAGATGGGACACTGAACCTTAACAGTAGGGTACCGCATAAGACGGGACGGAAAAGGGTTTAGGGTTGGATTAGGCGGACCCGCTTCGCGGATCCGCCTAATCCAACCCTTATCCCTTTTCCTTATTCAAGGTCACTAAACCCGCAAGAAACTGAACCCTAAGAGGGTATTGGTGAACCCTGTCGTGGATGTGATTCAAAGATGGGACACTGAACCTTAACAGTAGGGTACCGCATAAGACGGGACGGAAAAGGGTTTAGGGTTGGATTAGGCGGACCCGCTTCGCGGATCCGCCTAATCCAACCCTAAAACCTTTTCCTTATTCAAGGTCACTAAACCCGCAAGAAACTGAACCCTAAGAGGGTATTGGTGAACCCTGTCGTGGATGTGATTCAAAGATGGGACACTGAACCTTAAGAGTAGGGTACCGCATAAGACGGGACGGAAAAGGGTGTAGGGTTGGATTAGGCGGACCCGCTTCGCGGATCCGCCTAATCCAACCCTAAACCCTTTTCCTTATTCAAGGTCACTAAACCCGCAAGAAACTGAACCCTAAGAGGGTATTGGTGAACCCTGTCGTGGATGTGATTCAAAGATGGGACACTGAACCTTAACAGTAGGTTACCGCATAAGACGGGACGGAAAAGGGTTTAGGGTTGGATTAGGCGGACCCGCTTCGCGGATCCGCCTAATCCAACCCTAAAACCTTTTCCTTATTCAAGGTCACTAAACCCGCAAGAAACTGAACCCTAAGAGGGTATTGGTGAACCCTGTCGTGGATGTGATTCAAAGATGGGACACTGAACCTTAAGAGTAGGGTACCGCATAAGACGGGACGGAAAAGGGTGTAGGGTTGGATTAGGCGGACCCGCTTCGCGGATCCGCCTAATCCAACCCTAAACCCTTTTCCTTATTCAAGGTCACTAAACCCGCAAGAAACTGAACCCTAAGAGGGTATTGGTGAACCCTGTCGTGGATGTGATTCAAAGATGGGACACTGAACCTTAACAGTAGGTTACCGCATAAGACGGGACGGAAAAGGGTTTAGGGTTGGATTAGGCGGACCCGCTTCGCGGATCCGCCTAATCCAACCCTAAAACCTTTTCCTTATTCAAGGTCACTAAACCCGCAAGAAACTGAACCCTAAGAGGGTATTGGTGAACCCTGTCGTGGATGTGATTCAAAGATGGGACACTGAACCTTAAGAGTAGGGTACCGCATAAGACGGGACGGAAAAGGGTGTAGGGTTGGATTAGGCGGACCCGCTTCGCGGATCCGCCTAATCCAACCCTAAACCCTTTTCCTTATTCAAGGTCACTAAACCCGCAAGAAACTGAACCCTAAGAGGGTATTGGTGAACCCTGTCGTGGATGTAATTCAAAGATGGGACACTGAACCTTAAGAGTAGGGTACCGCATAAGACGGGACGGAAAAGGGTTTAGGGTTGGATTAGGCGGACCCGCTTCGCGGATCCGCCTAATCCAACCCTAAACCCTTTTCCTTATTCAAGGTCACTAAACCCGCAAGAAACTGAACCCTAAGAGGGTATTGGTGAACCCTGTCGTGGATGTGATTCAAAGATGGGACACTGAACCTTAAGAGTAGGGTACCGCATAAGACGGGACGAAAAAGGGTTTAGGGTTGGAGTAGGCGGACCCGCTTCGCGGATCCGCCTAATCCAACCCTTAACCCTTTTCCTTATTCAAGGTCACTAAACCCGCAAGAAACTGAACCCCAAGAGGGTATTGGTGAACCCTGTCGTGGATGTGATTCAAAGATGGGACACTGAACCTTAACAGTAGGGTACCGCATAAGACGGGACGGAAAAGGGTTTAGGGTTGGATTAGGCGGACCCGCTTCGCGGATCCGCGTAATCCAACCCTAAACCCTTTTCCTTATTCAAGGTCACTAAACCCGCAAGAAACTGAACCCTAAGAGGGTATTGGTGAACCCTGTCGTGGATGTGATTCAAAGATGGGACACTGAACCTTAAGAGTAGGGTACCGCATAAGACGGGACGGAAAAGGGTGTAGGGTTGGATTAGGCGGACCCGCTTCGCGGATCCGCCTAATCCAACCCTAAACCGTTTTCCTTATTCAAGGTCACTAAACCCGCAAGAAACTGAACCCTAAGAGGGTATTGGTGAACCCTGTCGTGGATGTGATTTAAAGATGGGACACTGAACCTTAAGAGTAGGGTACCGCATAAGACGGGACGAAAAAGGGTTTAGGGTTGGAGTAGGCGGACCCGCTTCGCGGATCCGCCTAATCCAACCCTTAACCCTTTTCCTTATTCAAGGTCACTAAACCCGCAAGAAACTGAACCCTAAGAGGGTATTGGTGAACCCTGTCGTGGATGTGATTCAAAGATGGGACACTGAACCTTAATAGTAGGGTACCGCATAAGACGGGACGGAAAAGGGTTTAGGGTTGGATTAGGCGGACCCGCTTCGCGGATCTACCTAATCCAACCCTAAACCCTTTTCCTTATTCAAGGTCACTAAACCCGCAAGAAACTGAACCCTAAGAGGGTATTGGTGAACCCTGTCGTGGATGTGATTCAAAGATGGGACACTGAACCTTAACAGTAGGGTACCGCATAAGTCGGGACGGAAAAGGGTTTAGCGTTGGATTAGGCAGACCCGCTTCGCGGATCCGCCAAATCCAACCCTAAACCCTTTTCCTTATTCAAGGTCACTAAACCCGCAAGAAACTGAACCCTAAGAGGGTATTGGTGAACCCTGTCGTGGATGTGATTCAAAGATGGGACACTGAACCTTAAGAGTAGGTTACCGCATAAGACGGGACGGAAAAGGGTTTAGGGTTGGATTAGGCGGACCCGCTTCGCGGATCCGCCTAATCCAACCCTAAACCCTTTTCCTTATTCAAGGTCAGTAAACCCGCAAGAAACTGAACCCTAAGAGGGTATTGGTGAACCCTGTCGTGGATGTGATTCAAAGATGGGACACCGAACCTTAAGAGTAGGTTACCGCATAAGACGGGACGGAAAAGGGTTTAGGGTTGGATTAGGCGGACCCGCTTCGCGGATCCGCCTAATCCAACCCTAAACCCTTTTCCTTATTCAAGGTCACTAAACCCGCAAGAAACTGAACCCTAAGAGGGTATTGGTGAACCCTGTCGTGGATGTGATTCAAAGATGGGACACTGAGCCTTAACACTAGGGTACCGCATAAGACGGAACGGAAAAGGGTTTAGGGTTGGATTAGGCGGACCCGCTTCGCGGATCCGCCTAATCCAACCCTAAACCCTTTTCCTTATTCAAGGTCACTAAACTCGCAAGAAACTGAACCCTAAGAGGGTATTGGTGAACCCTGTCGTGGATGTGATTCAAAGATGGGACACTGAACCTTAACAGTAGGGTACCGCATAAGTCGGGACGGAAAAGGGTTTAGCGTTGGATTAGGCGGACCCGCTTCGCGGATCCGCCAAATCCAACCCTAAACCCTTTTCCTTATTCAAGGTCACTAAACCCGCAAGAAACTGAACCCTAAGAGGGTATTGGTGAACCCTGTCGTGGATGTGATTCAAAGATGGGACACTGAGCCTTAACACTAGGGTACCGCATAAGACGGAACGGAAAAGGGTTTAGGGTTGGATTAGGCGGACCCGCTTCGCGGATCCGCCTAATCCAACCCTAAACCCTTTTCCTTATTCAAGGTCACTAAACTCGCAAGAAACTGAACCCTAAGAGGGTATTGGTGAACCCTGTCGTGGATGTGATTCAAAGATAGGACACTGAACCTTAAGAGTAGGGTACCACATAAGACGGGACGGAAAAAGGGTGTAGGGTTGGATTAGGCAGACCCGCTTCGCGGATCCGCCTAATCCAACCCTAAACCCTTTTCCTTATTCAAGGTCACTAAACCCGCAAGAAACTGAACCCTAAGAGGGTATTTGGTGAACCCTGTCGTGGATGTGATTCAAAGATGGGACACTGAACCTTAACACTAGGGTACCGCATAAGACGGAACGGAACAGGGTTTAGGGTTGGATTAGGCGGACCCGCTTCGCGGATCTGCCTAATCCAACCCTAAACCCTTTTCCTTATTCAAGGTCACTAAACCCGCAAGAAACTGAACCCTAAGAGGGTATTGGTGAACCCTGTCGTGGATGTGATTCAAAGATGGGACACTGAACCTTAACATTAGGGTACCGCATAAGACGGGACGGAAAAAGTTTTAGGGTTGTATTAGGCGGACCCGCTTCGCGGATCCGCCTAATCCAACCCTAAACCCTTTTCCTTATTCAAGGTCAGTAAACCCGCAAGAAACTGAACCCTAAGAGGGTATTGGTGAACCCTGTCGTGGATGTGATTCAAAGATGGGACACTGAACCTTAACACTAGGGTACCGCAAAAGACGGAACGGAAAAGGGTTTAGGGTTGGATTAGGCGGACCCGCTTCGCGGATCCGCCTAATCCAACCCTAAACCCTTTTCCTTATTCAAGGTCACTAAACTCGCAAGAAACTGAACCCTAAGAGGGTATTGGTGAACCCTGTCGTGGATGTGATTCAAAGATAGGACACTGAACCTTAAGAGTAGGGTACCGCATAAGACGGGACGGAAAAAGTTTTAGGGTTGTATTAGGCGGACCCGCTTCGCGGATCCGCCTAATCCAACCCTAAACCCTTTTCCTTATTCAAGGTCAGTAAACCCGCAAGAAACTGAACCCTAAGAGGGTATTGGTGAACCCTGTCGTGGATGTGATTCAAAGATGGGACACTGAACCTTAAGAGTAGGGTACCGCATAAGACGGGACGGAAAAGGGTGTAAGGTTGGATTAGGCGGACCCGCTTTGCGGATCCGCCTAATCCAACCCTAAACCCTTTTCCTTATTCAAGGTCACTAAACCCGCAAGAAACTGAACCCTAAGAGGGTATTGGTGAACCCTGTCGTGGATGTGATTCAAAGATGGGACACTGAACCTTAAGAGTAGGGTACCGCATAAGACGGGACGGAAAAGGGTTTAGGGTTGGATTAGGCGGACCCGCTTCGCGGATCCGCCTCATCCAACCCTAAACCCTTTTCCTTATTCAAGGTCACTAAACTCGCAAGAAACTGAACCCTAAGAGGGTATTGGTGAACCCTGTCGTGGATGTGATTCAAAGATGGGACACTGAACCTTAAGAGTAGGGTACCGCATAAGACGGGACGGAAAAGGGTGTAGGGTTGGATTAGGCGGACCCGCTTCGCGGACCCGCCTAATCCAACCCTAAACCCTTTTCCTTATTCAAGGTCACTAAACCCGCAAGAAACTGAACCCTAAGAGGGTATTGGTGAACCCTGTCGTGGATGTGATTCAAAGATGGGACACTGAACCTTAAGAGTAGGGTACCGCATAAGACGGGACGAAAAAGGGTTTAGGGTTGGAGTAGGCGGACCCGCTTCGCGGATCCGCCTAATCCAACCCTTAACCCTTTTCCTTATTCAAGGTCACTAAACCCGCAAGAAACTGAACCCTAAGAGGGTATTGGTGAACCCTGTCGTGGATGTGATTCAAAGATGGGACACTGAACCTTAACAGTAGGGTACCGCATAAGACGGGACGGAAAAGGGTTTAGGGTTGGATTAGGCGGACCCGCTTCGCGGATCCGCCTAATCCAACCCTAAAACCTTTTCCTTATTCAAGGTCACTAAACCCGCAAGAAACTGAACCCTAAGAGGGTATTGGTGAACCCTGTCGTGGATGTGATTCAAAGATGGGACACTGAACCTTAAGAGTAGGGTACCGCATAAGACGGGACGGAAAAGGGTGTAGGGTTGGATTAGGCGGACCCGCTTCGCGGATCCGCCTAATCCAACCCTAAACCCTTTTCCTTATTCAAGGTCACTAAACCCGCAAGAAACTGAACCCTAAGAGGGTATTGGTGAACCCTGTCGTGGATGTGATTCAAAGATGGGACACTGAACCTTAACAGTAGGGTACCGCATAAGACGGGACGGAAAAGGGTTTAGGGTTGGATTAGGCGGACCCGCTTCGCGGATCCGCCTAATCCAACCCTAAAACCTTTTCCTTATTCAAGTTCACTAAACCCGCAAGAAACTGAACCCTAAGAGGGTATTGGTGAACCCTGTCGTGGATGTGATTCAAAGATGGGACACTGAACCTTAAGAGTAGGGTACCGCATAAGACGGGACGGAAAAGGGTGTAGGGTTGGATTAGGCGGACCCGCTTTGCGGATCCGCCTAATCCAACCCTAAACCCTTTTCCTTATTCAAGGTCACTAAACCCGCAAGAAACTGAACCCTAAGAGGGTATTGGTGAACCCTGTCGTGGATGTGATTCAAAGATGGGACACTGAACCTTAAGAGTAGGGTACCGCATAAGACGGGACGGAAAAGGGTGTAGGGTTGGATTAGGCGGACCCGCTTCGCGGACCCGCCTAATCCAACCCTAAACCCTTTTCCTTATTCAAGGTCACTAAACCCGCAAGAAACTGAACCCTAAGAGGGTATTGGTGAACCCTGTCGTGGATGTGATTCAAAGATGGGACACTGAACCTTAAGAGTAGGGTACCGCATAAGACGGGACGAAAAAGGGTTTAGGGTTGGAGTAGGCGGACCCGCTTCGCGGATCCGCCTAATCCAACCCTTAACCCTTTTCCTTATTCAAGGTCACTAAACCCGCAAGAAACTGAACCCTAAGAGGGTATTGGTGAACCCTGTCGTGGATGTGATTCAAAGATGGGACACTGAACCTTAACAGTAGGGTACCGCATAAGACGGGACGGAAAAGGGTTTAGGGTTGGATTAGGCGGACCCGCTTCGCGGATCCGCCTAATCCAACCCTAAAACCTTTTCCTTATTCAAGGTCACTAAACCCGCAAGAAACTGAACCCTAAGAGGGTATTGGTGAACCCTGTCGTGGATGTGATTCAAAGATGGGACACTGAACCTTAAGAGTAGGGTACCGCATAAGACGGGACGGAAAAGGGTGTAGGGTTGGATTAGGCGGACCCGCTTCGCGGATCCGCCTAATCCAACCCTAAACCCTTTTCCTTATTCAAGGTCACTAAACCCGCAAGAAACTGAACCCTAAGAGGGTATTGGTGAACCCTGTCGTGGATGTGATTCAAAGATGGGACACTGAACCTTAACAGTAGGGTACCGCATAAGACGGGACGGAAAAGGGTTTAGGGTTGGATTAGGCGGACCCGCTTCGCGGATCCGCCTAATCCAACCCTAAAACCTTTTCCTTATTCAAGTTCACTAAACCCGCAAGAAACTGAACCCTAAGAGGGTATTGGTGAACCCTGTCGTGGATGTGATTCAAAGATGGGACACTGAACCTTAAGAGTAGGGTACCGCATAAGACGGGACGGAAAAGGGTGTAGGGTTGGATTAGGCGGACCCGCTTTGCGGATCCGCCTAATCCAACCCTAAACCCTTTTCCTTATTCAAGGTCACTAAACCCGCAAGAAACTGAACCCTAAGAGGGTATTGGTGAACCCTGTCGTGGATGTGATTCAAAGATGGGACACTGAACCTTAAGAGTAGGGTACCGCATAAGACGGGACGGAAAAGGGTTTAGGGTTGGATTAGGCGGACCCGCTTCGCGGATCCGCCTAATCCAACCCTAAACCCTTTTCCTTATTCAAGGTCACTAAACTCGCAAGAAACTGAACCCTAAGAGGGTATTGGTGAACCCTGTCGTGGATGTGATTCAAAGATGGGACACTGAACCTTAAGAGTAGGGTACCGCATAAGACGGGACGAAAAAGGGTGTAGGGTTGGATTAGGCGGACCCGCTTCGCGGATCCGCCTAATCCAACCCTAAACCCTTTTCCTTATTCAAGGTCACTAAGCCCGCAAGAAACTGAACCCTAAGAGGGTATTGGTGAACCCTGTCGTGGATGTGATTCAAAGATGGGACACTGAACCTTAAGAGTAGGGTACCGCATAAGACGGGACGAAAAAGGGTTTAGGGTTGGAGTAGGCGGACCCGCTTCGCGGATCCGCCTAATCCAACCCTTAACCCTTTTCCTTATTCAAGGTCACTAAACCCGCAAGAAACTGAACCCTAAGAGGGTATTGGTGAACCCTGTCGTGGATGTGATTCAAAGATGGGACACTGAACCTTAACAGTAGGGTACCGCATAAGACGGGACGGAAAAGGGTTTAGGGTTGGATTAGGCGGACCCGCTTCGCGGATCCGCCTAATCCAACCCTAAAACCTTTTCCTTATTCAAGGTCACTAAACCCGCAAGAAACTGAACCCTAAGAGGGTATTGGTGAACCCTGTCGTGGATGTGATTCAAAGATGGGACACTGAACCTTAAGAGTAGGGTACCGCATAAGACGGGACGAAAAAGGGTTTAGGGTTGGAGTAGGCGGACCCGCTTCGCGGATCCGCCTAATCCAACCCTTAACCCTTTTCCTTATTCAAGGTCACTAAACCCGCAAGAAACTGAACCCTAAGAGGGTATTGGTGAACCCTGTCGTGGATGTGATTCAAAGATGGGACACTGAACCTTAAGAGTAGGGTACCGCATAAGACGGGACGGAAAAGGGTGTAGGGTTGGATTAGGCGGACCCGCTTCGCGGATCCGCCTAATCCAACCCTAAACCCTTTTCCTTATTCAAGGTCACTAAACCCGCAAGAAACTGAACCCTAAGAGGGTATTGGTGAACCCTGTCGTGGATGTGATTCAAAGATGGGACACTGAACCTTAACAGTAGGGTACCGCATAAGACGGGACGGAAAAGGGTTTAGGGTTGGATTAGGCGGACCCGCTTCGCGGATCCGCCTAATCCAACCCTAAAACCTTTTCCTTATTCAAGTTCACTAAACCCGCAAGAAACTGAACCCTAAGAGGGTATTGGTGAACCCTGTCGTGGATGTGATTCAAAGATGGGACACTGAACCTTAACAGTAGGGTACCGCATAAGACGGGACGGAAAAGGGTTTAGGGTTGGATTAGGCGGACCCGCTTCGCGGATCCGCCTAATCCAACCCTAAAACCTTTTCCTTATTCAAGGTCACTAAACCCGCAAGAAACTGAACCCTAAGAGGGTATTGGTGAACCCTGTCGTGGATGTGATTCAAAGATGGGACACTGAACCTTAAGAGTAGGGTACCGCATAAGACGGGACGAAAAAGGGTTTAGGGTTGGAGTAGGCGGACCCGCTTCGCGGATCCGCCTAATCCAACCCTTAACCCTTTTCCTTATTCAAGGTCACTAAACCCGCAAGAAACTGAACCCTAAGAGGGTATTGGTGAACCCTGTCGTGGATGTGATTCAAAGATGGGACACTGAACCTTAAGAGTAGGGTACCGCATAAGACGGGACGAAAAAGGGTTTAGGGTTGGAGTAGGCGGACCCGCTTCGCGGATCCGCCTAATCCAACCCTTAACCCTTTTCCTTATTCAAGGTCACTAAACCCGCAAGAAACTGAACCCTAAGAGGTTATTGGTGAACCCTGTCGTGGATGTGATTCAAAGATGGGACACTGAACCTTAACAGTAGGGTACCGCATAAGACGGGACGGAAAAGGGTTTAGGGTTGGATTAGGCGGACCCGCTTCGCGGATCCGCCTAATCCAACCCTAAAACCTTTTCCTTATTCAAGGTCACTAAACCCGCAAGAAACTGAACCCTAAGAGGGTATTGGTGAAACCTGTCGTGGATGTGATTCAAAGATGGGACACTGAACCTTAAGAGTAGGGTACCGCATAAGACGGGACGGAAAAGGGTGTAGGGTTGGATTAGGCGGACCCGCTTCGCGGATCCGCCTAATCCAACCCTAAACCCTTTTCCTTATTCAAGGTCACTAAACCCGCAAGAAACTGAACCCTAAGAGGGTATTGGTGAACCCTGTCGTGGATGTGATTCAAAGATGGGACACTGAACCTTAACAGTAGGGTACCGCATAAGACGGGACGGAAAAGGGTTTAGGGTTGGATTAGGCGGACCCGCTTCGCGGATCCGCCTAATCCAACCCTAAAACCTTTTCCTTATTCAAGGTCACTAAACCCGCAAGAAACTGAACCCTAAGAGGGTATTGGTGAAACCTGTCGTGGATGTGATTCAAAGATGGGACACTGAACCTTAAGAGTAGGGTACCGCATAAGACTGGACGGAAAAGGGTGTAGGGTTGGATTAGGCGGACCCGCTTCGCGGATCCGCCTAATCCAACCCTAAACCCTTTTCCTTATTCAAGGTCACTAAACCCGCAAGAAACTGAACCCTAAGAGGGTATTGGTGAACCCTGTCGTGGATGTGATTCAAAGATGGGACACTGAACCTTAACAGTAGGGTACCGCATAAGACGGGACGGAAAAGGGTTTAGGGTTGGATTAGGCGGACCCGCTTCGCGGATCCGCCTAATCCAACCCTTATCCCTTTTCCTTATTCAAGGTCACTAAACCCGCAAGAAACTGAACCCTAAGAGGGTATTGGTGAACCCTGTCGTGGATGTGATTCAAAGATGGGACACTGAACCTTAACAGTAGGGTACCGCATAAGACGGGACGGAAAAGGGTTTAGGGTTGGATTAGGCGGACCCGCTTCGCGGATCCGCCTAATCCAACCCTAAAACCTTTTCCTTATTCAAGGTCACTAAACCCGCAAGAAACTGAACCCTAAGAGGGTATTGGTGAACCCTGTCGTGGATGTGATTCAAAGATGGGACACTGAACCTTAAGAGTAGGGTACCGCATAAGACGGGACGGAAAAGGGTGTAGGGTTGGATTAGGCGGACCCGCTTCGCGGATCCGCCTAATCCAACCCTAAACCCTTTTCCTTATTCAAGGTCACTAAACCCGCAAGAAACTGAACCCTAAGAGGGTATTGGTGAACCCTGTCGTGGATGTGATTCAAAGATGGGACACTGAACCTTAACAGTAGGTTACCGCATAAGACGGGACGGAAAAGGGTTTAGGGTTGGATTAGGCGGACCCGCTTCGCGGATCCGCCTAATCCAACCCTAAAACCTTTTCCTTATTCAAGGTCACTAAACCCGCAAGAAACTGAACCCTAAGAGGGTATTGGTGAACCCTGTCGTGGATGTGATTCAAAGATGGGACACTGAACCTTAAGAGTAGGGTACCGCATAAGACGGGACGGAAAAGGGTGTAGGGTTGGATTAGGCGGACCCGCTTCGCGGATCCGCCTAATCCAACCCTAAACCCTTTTCCTTATTCAAGGTCACTAAACCCGCAAGAAACTGAACCCTAAGAGGGTATTGGTGAACCCTGTCGTGGATGTAATTCAAAGATGGGACACTGAACCTTAAGAGTAGGGTACCGCATAAGACGGGACGGAAAAGGGTTTAGGGTTGGATTAGGCGGACCCGCTTCGCGGATCCGCCTAATCCAACCCTAAACCCTTTTCCTTATTCAAGGTCACTAAACCCGCAAGAAACTGAACCCTAAGAGGGTATTGGTGAACCCTGTCGTGGATGTGATTCAAAGATGGGACACTGAACCTTAAGAGTAGGGTACCGCATAAGACGGGACGAAAAAGGGTTTAGGGTTGGAGTAGGCGGACCCGCTTCGCGGATCCGCCTAATCCAACCCTTAACCCTTTTCCTTATTCAAGGTCACTAAACCCGCAAGAAACTGAACCCCAAGAGGGTATTGGTGAACCCTGTCGTGGATGTGATTCAAAGATGGGACACTGAACCTTAACAGTAGGGTACCGCATAAGACGGGACGGAAAAGGGTTTAGGGTTGGATTAGGCGGACCCGCTTCGCGGATCCGCGTAATCCAACCCTAAACCCTTTTCCTTATTCAAGGTCACTAAACCCGCAAGAAACTGAACCCTAAGAGGGTATTGGTGAACCCTGTCGTGGATGTGATTCAAAGATGGGACACTGAACCTTAAGAGTAGGGTACCGCATAAGACGGGACGGAAAAGGGTGTAGGGTTGGATTAGGCGGACCCGCTTCGCGGATCCGCCTAATCCAACCCTAAACCGTTTTCCTTATTCAAGGTCACTAAACCCGCAAGAAACTGAACCCTAAGAGGGTATTGGTGAACCCTGTCGTGGATGTGATTTAAAGATGGGACACTGAACCTTAAGAGTAGGGTACCGCATAAGACGGGACGAAAAAGGGTTTAGGGTTGGAGTAGGCGGACCCGCTTCGCGGATCCGCCTAATCCAACCCTTAACCCTTTTCCTTATTCAAGGTCACTAAACCCGCAAGAAACTGAACCCTAAGAGGGTATTGGTGAACCCTGTCGTGGATGTGATTCAAAGATGGGACACTGAACCTTAATAGTAGGGTACCGCATAAGACGGGACGGAAAAGGGTTTAGGGTTGGATTAGGCGGACCCGCTTCGCGGATCTACCTAATCCAACCCTAAACCCTTTTCCTTATTCAAGGTCACTAAACCCGCAAGAAACTGAACCCTAAGAGGGTATTGGTGAACCCTGTCGTGGATGTGATTCAAAGATGGGACACTGAACCTTAACAGTAGGGTACCGCATAAGTCGGGACGGAAAAGGGTTTAGCGTTGGATTAGGCAGACCCGCTTCGCGGATCCGCCAAATCCAACCCTAAACCCTTTTCCTTATTCAAGGTCACTAAACCCGCAAGAAACTGAACCCTAAGAGGGTATTGGTGAACCCTGTCGTGGATGTGATTCAAAGATGGGACACTGAACCTTAAGAGTAGGTTACCGCATAAGACGGGACGGAAAAGGGTTTAGGGTTGGATTAGGCGGACCCGCTTCGCGGATCCGCCTAATCCAACCCTAAACCCTTTTCCTTATTCAAGGTCAGTAAACCCGCAAGAAACTGAACCCTAAGAGGGTATTGGTGAACCCTGTCGTGGATGTGATTCAAAGATGGGACACCGAACCTTAAGAGTAGGTTACCGCATAAGACGGGACGGAAAAGGGTTTAGGGTTGGATTAGGCGGACCCGCTTCGCGGATCCGCCTAATCCAACCCTAAACCCTTTTCCTTATTCAAGGTCACTAAACCCGCAAGAAACTGAACCCTAAGAGGGTATTGGTGAACCCTGTCGTGGATGTGATTCAAAGATGGGACACTGAGCCTTAACACTAGGGTACCGCATAAGACGGAACGGAAAAGGGTTTAGGGTTGGATTAGGCGGACCCGCTTCGCGGATCCGCCTAATCCAACCCTAAACCCTTTTCCTTATTCAAGGTCACTAAACTCGCAAGAAACTGAACCCTAAGAGGGTATTGGTGAACCCTGTCGTGGATGTGATTCAAAGATGGGACACTGAACCTTAACAGTAGGGTACCGCATAAGTCGGGACGGAAAAGGGTTTAGCGTTGGATTAGGCGGACCCGCTTCGCGGATCCGCCAAATCCAACCCTAAACCCTTTTCCTTATTCAAGGTCACTAAACCCGCAAGAAACTGAACCCTAAGAGGGTATTGGTGAACCCTGTCGTGGATGTGATTCAAAGATGGGACACTGAGCCTTAACACTAGGGTACCGCATAAGACGGAACGGAAAAGGGTTTAGGGTTGGATTAGGCGGACCCGCTTCGCGGATCCGCCTAATCCAACCCTAAACCCTTTTCCTTATTCAAGGTCACTAAACTCGCAAGAAACTGAACCCTAAGAGGGTATTGGTGAACCCTGTCGTGGATGTGATTCAAAGATAGGACACTGAACCTTAAGAGTAGGGTACCACATAAGACGGGACGGAAAAAGGGTGTAGGGTTGGATTAGGCAGACCCGCTTCGCGGATCCGCCTAATCCAACCCTAAACCCTTTTCCTTATTCAAGGTCACTAAACCCGCAAGAAACTGAACCCTAAGAGGGTATTTGGTGAACCCTGTCGTGGATGTGATTCAAAAGATGGGACACTGAACCTTAACACTAGGGTACCGCATAAGACGGAACGGAACAGGGTTTAGGGTTGGATTAGGCGGACCCGCTTCGCGGATCTGCCTAATCCAACCCTAAACCCTTTTCCTTATTCAAGGTCACTAAACCCGCAAGAAACTGAACCCTAAGAGGGTATTGGTGAACCCTGTCGTGGATGTGATTCAAAGATGGGACACTGAACCTTAACATTAGGGTACCGCATAAGACGGGACGGAAAAAGTTTTAGGGTTGTATTAGGCGGACCCGCTTCGCGGATCCGCCTAATCCAACCCTAAACCCTTTTCCTTATTCAAGGTCAGTAAACCCGCAAGAAACTGAACCCTAAGAGGGTATTGGTGAACCCTGTCGTGGATGTGATTCAAAGATGGGACACTGAACCTTAACACTAGGGTACCGCAAAAGACGGAACGGAAAAGGGTTTAGGGTTGGATTAGGCGGACCCGCTTCGCGGATCCGCCTAATCCAACCCTAAACCCTTTTCCTTATTCAAGGTCACTAAACTCGCAAGAAACTGAACCCTAAGAGGGTATTGGTGAACCCTGTCGTGGATGTGATTCAAAGATAGGACACTGAACCTTAAGAGTAGGGTACCGCATAAGACGGGACGGAAAAAGTTTTAGGGTTGTATTAGGCGGACCCGCTTCGCGGATCCGCCTAATCCAACCCTAAACCCTTTTCCTTATTCAAGGTCAGTAAACCCGCAAGAAACTGAACCCTAAGAGGGTATTGGTGAACCCTGTCGTGGATGTGATTCAAAGATGGGACACTGAACCTTAAGAGTAGGTTACCGCATAAGACGGGACGGAAAAGGGTTTAGGGTTGGATTAGGCGGACCCGTTTTGCGGATCCGCCTAATCCAACCCTAAACCCTTTTCCTTATTCAAGGTCACTAAACCCGCAAGAAACTGAACCCTAAGAGGGTATTGGTGAACCCTGTCGTGGATGTGATTCAAAGATGGGACACTGAACCTTAACACTAGGGTACCGCATAAGACGGAAAGGAAAAGGGTTTAGGGTTGGATTAGGTGGACCCGCTTCGCGGATTCGCCTAATCCAACCCTAAACCCTTTTCCTTATTCAAGGTCACTAAACTCGCAAGAAACTGAACCCTAAGAGGGTATTGGTGAACCCTGTCGTGGATGTGATTCAAAGATAGGACACTGAACCTTAAGAGTAGGGTACCACATAAGACGGGACGGAAAAAGGGTGTAGGGTTGGATTAGGCAGACCCGCTTCGCGGATCCGCCTAATCCAACCCTAAACCCTTTTCCTTATTCAAGGTCACTAAACCCGCAAGAAACTGAACCCTAAGAGGGTATTTGGTGAACCCTGTCGTGGATGTGATTCAAAGATGGGACACTGAACCTTAACACTAGGGTACCGCATAAGACGGAACGGAACAGGGTTTAGGGTTGGATTAGGCGGACCCGCTTCGCGGATCTGCCTAATCCAACCCTAAACCCTTTTCCTTATTCAAGGTCACTAAACCCGCAAGAAACTGAACCCTAAGAGGGTATTGGTGAACCCTGTCGTGGATGTGATTCAAAGATGGGACACTGAACCTTAACATTAGGGTACCGCATAAGACGGGACGGAAAAAGTTTTAGGGTTGTATTAGGCGGACCCGCTTCGCGGATCCGCCTAATCCAACCCTAAACCCTTTTCCTTATTCAAGGTCAGTAAACCCGCAAGAAACTGAACCCTAAGAGGGTATTGGTGAACCCTGTCGTGGATGTGATTCAAAGATGGGACACTGAACCTTAACACTAGGGTACCGCAAAAGACGGAACGGAAAAGGGTTTAGGGTTGGATTAGGCGGACCCGCTTCGCGGATCCGCCTAATCCAACCCTAAACCCTTTTCCTTATTCAAGGTCACTAAACTCGCAAGAAACTGAACCCTAAGAGGGTATTGGTGAACCCTGTCGTGGATGTGATTCAAAGATAGGACACTGAACCTTAAGAGTAGGGTACCGCATAAGACGGGACGGAAAAAGTTTTAGGGTTGTATTAGGCGGACCCGCTTCGCGGATCCGCCTAATCCAACCCTAAACCCTTTTCCTTATTCAAGGTCAGTAAACCCGCAAGAAACTGAACCCTAAGAGGGTATTGGTGAACCCTGTCGTGGATGTGATTCAAAGATGGGACACTGAACCTTAAGAGTAGGTTACCGCATAAGACGGGACGGAAAAGGGTTTAGGGTTGGATTAGGCGGACCCGTTTTGCGGATCCGCCTAATCCAACCCTAAACCCTTTTCCTTATTCAAGGTCACTAAACCCGCAAGAAACTGAACCCTAAGAGGGTATTGGTGAACCCTGTCGTGGATGTGATTCAAAGATGGGACACTGAACCTTAACACTAGGGTACCGCATAAGACGGAAAGGAAAAGGGTTTAGGGTTGGATTAGGTGGACCCGCTTCGCGGATTCGCCTAATCCAACCCTAAACCCTTTTCCTTATTCAAGGTCACTAAACTCGCAAGAAACTGAACCCTAAGAGGGTATTGGTGAACCCTGTCGTGGATGTGATTCAAAGATAGGACACTGAACCTTAAGAGTAGGGTACCGCATAAGACGGGACGGAAAAAGGGTGTAGGGTTGGATTAGGCAGACCCGCTTCGCGGATCCGCCTAATCCAACCCTAAACCCTTTTCCTTATTCAAGGTCACTAAACCCGCAAGAAACTGAACCCTAAGAGGGTATTTGGTGAACCCTGTCGTGGATGTGATTCAAAGATGGGACACTGAACCTTAACACTAGGGTACCGCATAAGACGGAACGGAACAGGGTTTAGGGTTGGATTAGGCGGACCCGCTTCGCGGATCTGCCTAATCCAACCCTAAACCATTTTCCTTATTCAAGGTCACTAAACCCGCAAGAAACTGAACCCTAAGAGGGTATTGGTGAACCCTGTCGTGGATGTGATTCAAAGATGGGACACTGAACCTTAACATTAGGGTACCGCATAAGACGGGACGGAAAAAGTTTTAGGGTTGTATTAGGCGGACCCGCTTCGCGGATCCGCCTAATCCAACCCTAAACCCTTTTCCTTATTCAAGGTCAGTAAACCCGCAAGAAACTGAACCCTAAGAGGGTATTGGTGAACCCTGTCGTGGATGTGATTCAAAGTTGGGACACTGAACCTTAAGAGTAGGGTACCGCATAAGACGGGACGGGAAAGGGTTTAGGGTTGGATTAGGCGGACCCGCTTCGCGGATCCGCCTAATCCAACCCTAAACCCTTTTCCTTATTCAAGGTCACTAAACTCGAAAGAAACTGAACCCTAAGAGGGTATTGGTGAACCCTGTCGTGGATGTGATTCAAAGATGGGACACTGAACCTTAAGAGTAGGGTACCGCATAAGACGGGACGGAAAAGGGTGTAGGGTTGGATTAGGCAGACCCGTTTTGCGGATCCGCCTAATCCAACCCTAAACCCTTTTCCTTATTCAAGGTCACTAAACCCGCAAGAAACTGAACCCTAAGAGGGTATTGGTGAACCCTGTCGTGGATGTGATTCAAAGATAGGACACTGAACCTTAAGAGTAGGGTACCGCATAAGACGGGACGGAAAAGGGTTTAGGGTTGGATTAGGCGGACCCGCTTCGCGGATCCGCCTAATCCAACCCTAAACCGTTTTCCTTATTCAAGGTCACTAAACCCGCAAGAAACTGAACCCTAAGAGGGTATTGGTGAACCCTGTCGTGGATGTGATTCAAAGATGGGACACTGAACCTTAAGAGTAGGGTACCGCATAAGACGGGACGGAAAAGGGTTTAGGGTTGGATTAGGCGGACCCGCTTCGCGGATCCGCCTAATCCAACCCTAAACCCTTTTCCTTATTCAAGGTCACTAAACTCGCAAGAAACTGAACCCTAAGAGGGTATTGGTGAACCCTGTCGTGGATGTGATTCAAAGATAGGACACTGAACCTTAAGAGTAGGGTACCACATAAGACGGGACGGAAAAAGGGTGTAGGGTTGGATTAGGCAGACCCACTTCGCGGATCCGCCTAATCCAACCCTAAACCCTTTTCCTTATTCAAGGTCACTAAACCCGCAAGAAACTGAACCCTAAGAGGGTATTTGGTGAACCCTGTCGTGGATGTGATTCAAAGATGGGACACTGAACCTTAACACTAGGGTACCGCATAAGACGGAACGGAACAGGGTTTAGGGTTGGATTAGGCGGACCCGCTTCGCGGATCTGCCTAATCCAACCCTAAACCCTTTTCCTTATTCAAGGTCACTAAACCCGCAAGAAACTGAACCCTAAGAGGGTATTGGTGAACCCTGTCGTGGATGTGATTCAAAGATGGGACACTGAACCTTAACATTAGGGTACCGCATAAGACGGGACGGAAAAAGTTTTAGGGTTGTATTAGGCGGACCCGCTTCGGGGATCCGCCTAATCCAACCCTAAACCCTTTTCCTTATTCAAGGTCAGTAAACCCGCAAGAAACTGAACCCTAAGAGGGTATTTGTGAACCCTGTCGTGGATGTGATTCAAAGATGGGACACTGAACCTTAACACTAGGGTACCGCAAAAGACGGAACGGAAAAGGGTTTAGGGTTGGATTAGGCGGACCCGCTTCGCGGATCCGCCTAATCCAACCCTAAACCCTTTTCCTTATTCAAGGTCACTAAACTCGCAAGAAACTGAACCCTAAGAGGGTATTGGTGAACCCTGTCGTGGATGTGATTCAAAGATAGGACACTGAACCTTAAGAGTAGGGTACCGCATAAGACGGGACGGAAAAAGTTTTAGGGTTGTATTAGGCGGACCCGCTTCGCGGATCCGCCTAATCCAACCCTAAACCCTTTTCCTTATTCAAGGTCAGTAAACCCGCAAGAAACTGAACCCTAAGAGGGTATTGGTGAACCCTGTCGTGGATGTGATTCAAAGATGGGACACTGAACCTTAAGAGTAGGTTACCGCATAAGACGGGACGGAAAAGGGTTTAGGGTTGGATTAGGCGGACCCGTTTTGCGGATCCGCCTAATCCAACCCTAAACCCTTTTCCTTATTCAAGGTCACTAAACCCGCAAGAAACTGAACCCTAAGAGGGTATTGGTGAACCCTGTCGTGGATGTGATTCAAAGATGGGACACTGAACCTTAACACTAGGGTACCGCATAAGACGGAACGGAAAAGGGTTTAGGGTTGGATTAGGCGGACCCGCTTCGCGGATTCGCCTAATCCAACCCTAAACCCTTTTCCTTATTCAAGGTCACTAAACTCGCAAGAAACTGAACCCTAAGAGGGTATTGGTGAACCCTGTCGTGGATGTGATTCAAAGATAGGACACTGAACCTTAAGAGTAGGGTACCGCATAAGACGGGACGGAAAAAGGGTGTAGGGTTGGATTAGGCAGACCCGCTTCGCGGATCCGCCTAATCCAACCCTAAACCCTTTTCCTTATTCAAGGTCACTAAACCCGCAAGAAACTGAACCCTAAGAGGGTATTTGGTGAACCCTGTCGTGGATGTGATTCAAAGATGGGACACTGAACCTTAACATTAGGGTACCGCATAAGACGGGACGGAAAAAGTTTTAGGGTTGTATTAGGCGGACCCGCTTCGCGGATCCGCCTAATCCAACCCTAAACCCTTTTCCTTATTCAAGGTCAGTAAACCCGCAAGAAACTGAACCCTAAGAGGGTATTGGTGAACCCTGTCGTGGATGTGATTCAAAGATGGGACACTGAACCTTAACACTAGGGTACCGCAAAAGACGGAACGGAAAAGGGTTTAGGGTTGGATTAGGCGGACCCGCTTCGCGGATCCGCCTAATCCAACCCTAAACCCTTTTCCTTATTCAAGGTCACTAAACTCGCAAGAAACTGAACCCTAAGAGGGTATTGGTGAACCCTGTCGTGGATGTGATTCAAAGATAGGACACTGAACCTTAAGAGTAGGGTACCGCATAAGACGGGACGGAAAAAGTTTTAGGGTTGTATTAGGCGGACCCGCTTCGCGGATCCGCCTAATCCAACCCTAAACCCTTTTCCTTATTCAAGGTCAGTAAACCCGCAAGAAACTGAACCCTAAGAGGGTATTGGTGAACCCTGTCGTGGATGTGATTCAAAGATGGGACACTGAACCTTAAGAGTAGGTTACCGCATAAGACGGGACGGAAAAAGGGTGTAGGGTTGGATTAGGCAGACCCGCTTCGCGGATCCACCTAATCCAACCCTAAACCCTTTTCCTTATTCAAGGTCACTAAACCCGCAAGAAACTGAACCCTAAGAGGGTATTTGGTGAACCCTGTCGTGGATGTGATTCAAAGATGGGACACTGAACCTTAACACTAGGGTACCGCATAAGACGGAACGGAACAGGGTTTAGGGTTGGATTAGGCGGACCCGCTTCGCGGATCTGCCTAATCCAACCCTAAACCCTTTTCCTTATTCAAGGTCACTAAACCCGCAAGAAACTGAACCCTAAGAGGGTATTTGGTGAACCCTGTCGTGGATGTGATTCAAAGATGGGACACTGAACCTTAACACTATGGTACCGCATAAGACGGAACGGAACAGGGTTTAGGGTTGGATTAGGCGGACCCGCTTCGCGGATCTGCCTAATCCAACCCTAAACCCTTTTCCTTATTCAAGGTCACTAAACCCGCAAGAAACTGAACCCTAAGAGGGTATTGGTGAACCCTGTCGTGGATGTGATTCAAAGATGGGACACTGAACCTTAAGAGTAGGTTACCGCATAAGACGGGACGGAAAAAGGGTGTAGGGTTGGATTAGGCAGACCCGCTTCGCGGATCCGCCTAATCCAACCCTAAACCCTTTTCCTTATTCAAGGTCACTAAACCCGCAAGAAACTGAACCCTAAGAGGGTATTTGGTGAACCCTGTCGTGGATGTGATTCAAAGATGGGACACTGAACCTTAACATTAGGGTACCGCATAAGACGGGACGGAAAAAGTTTTAGGGTTGTATTAGGCGGACCCGCTTCGCGGATCCGCCTAATCCAACCCTAAACCCTTTTCCTTATTCAAGGTCAGTAAACCCGCAAGAAACTGAACCCTAAGAGGGTATTGGTGAACCCTGTCGTGGATGTGATTCAAAGATGGGACACTGAACCTTAACACTAGGGTACCGCAAAAGACGGAACGGAAAAGGGTTTAGGGTTGGATTAGGCGGACCCGCTTCGCGGATCCGCCTAATCCAACCCTAAACCCTTTTCCTTATTCAAGGTCACTAAACTCGCAAGAAACTGAACCCTAAGAGGGTATTGGTGAACCCTGTCGTGGATGTGATTCAAAGATAGGACACTGAACCTTAAGAGTAGGGTACCGCATAAGACGGGACGGAAAAAGTTTTAGGGTTGTATTAGGCGGACCCGCTTCGCGGATCCGCCTAATCCAACCCTAAACCCTTTTCCTTATTCAAGGTCAGTAAACCCGCAAGAAACTGAACCCTAAGAGGGTATTGGTGAACCCTGTCGTGGATGTGATTCAAAGATGGGACACTGAACCTTAAGAGTAGGTTACCGCATAAGACGGGACGGAAAAAGGGTGTAGGGTTGGATTAGGCAGACCCGCTTCGCGGATCCACCTAATCCAACCCTAAACCCTTTTCCTTATTCAAGGTCACTAAACCCGCAAGAAACTGAACCCTAAGAGGGTATTTGGTGAACCCTGTCGTGGATGTGATTCAAAGATGGGACACTGAACCTTAACACTAGGGTACCGCATAAGACGGAACGGAACAGGGTTTAGGGTTGGATTAGGCGGACCCGCTTCGCGGATCTGCCTAATCCAACCCTAAACCCTTTTCCTTATTCAAGGTCACTAAACCCGCAAGAAACTGAACCCTAAGAGGGTATTTGGTGAACCCTGTCGTGGATGTGATTCAAAGATGGGACACTGAACCTTAACACTAGGGTACCGCATAAGACGGAACGGAAAAGGGTTTAGGGTTGGATTAGGCGGACCCGCTTCGCGGATTCGCCTAATCCAACCCTAAACCCTTTTCCTTATTCAAGGTCACTAAACTCGCAAGAAACTGAACCCTAAGAGGGTATTGGTGAACCCTGTCGTGGATGTGATTCAAAGATAGGACACTGAACCTTAAGAGTAGGGTACCGCATAAGACGGGACGGAAAAAGGGTGTAGGGTTGGATTAGGCAGACCCGCTTCGCGGATCCGCCTAATCCAACCCTAAACCCTTTTCCTTATTCAAGGTCACTAAACCCGCAAGAAACTGAACCCTAAGAGGGTATTTGGTGAACCCTGTCGTGGATGTGATTCAAAGATGGGACACTGAACCTTAACATTAGGGTACCGCATAAGACGGGACGGAAAAAGTTTTAGGGTTGTATTAGGCGGACCCGCTTCGCGGATCCGCCTAATCCAACCCTAAACCCTTTTCCTTATTCAAGGTCAGTAAACCCGCAAGAAACTGAACCCTAAGAGGGTATTGGTGAACCCTGTCGTGGATGTGATTCAAAGATGGGACACTGAACCTTAACACTAGGGTACCGCAAAAGACGGAACGGAAAAGGGTTTAGGGTTGGATTAGGCGGACCCGCTTCGCGGATCCGCCTAATCCAACCCTAAACCCTTTTCCTTATTCAAGGTCACTAAACTCGCAAGAAACTGAACCCTAAGAGGGTATTGGTGAACCCTGTCGTGGATGTGATTCAAAGATAGGACACTGAACCTTAAGAGTAGGGTACCGCATAAGACGGGACGGAAAAAGTTTTAGGGTTGTATTAGGCGGACCCGCTTCGCGGATCCGCCTAATCCAACCCTAAACCCTTTTCCTTATTCAAGGTCAGTAAACCCGCAAGAAACTGAACCCTAAGAGGGTATTGGTGAACCCTGTCGTGGATGTGATTCAAAGATGGGACACTGAACCTTAAGAGTAGGTTACCGCATAAGACGGGACGGAAAAAGGGTGTAGGGTTGGATTAGGCAGACCCGCTTCGCGGATCCACCTAATCCAACCCTAAACCCTTTTCCTTATTCAAGGTCACTAAACCCGCAAGAAACTGAACCCTAAGAGGGTATTTGGTGAACCCTGTCGTGGATGTGATTCAAAGATGGGACACTGAACCTTAACACTAGGGTACCGCATAAGACGGAACGGAACAGGGTTTAGGGTTGGATTAGGCGGACCCGCTTCGCGGATCTGCCTAATCCAACCCTAAACCCTTTTCCTTATTCAAGGTCACTAAACCCGCAAGAAACTGAACCCTAAGAGGGTATTTGGTGAACCCTGTCGTGGATGTGATTCAAAGATGGGACACTGAACCTTAACACTATGGTACCGCATAAGACGGAACGGAACAGGGTTTAGGGTTGGATTAGGCGGACCCGCTTCGCGGATCTGCCTAATCCAACCCTAAACCCTTTTCCTTATTCAAGGTCACTAAACCCGCAAGAAACTGAACCCTAAGAGGGTATTGGTGAACCCTGTCGTGGATGTGATTCAAAGATGGGACACTGAACCTTAAGAGTAGGTTACCGCATAAGACGGGACGGAAAAAGGGTGTAGGGTTGGATTAGGCAGACCCGCTTCGCGGATCCGCCTAATCCAACCCTAAACCCTTTTCCTTATTCAAGGTCACTAAACCCGCAAGAAACTGAACCCTAAGAGGGTATTTGGTGAACCCTGTCGTGGATGTGATTCAAAGATGGGACACTGAACCTTAACATTAGGGTACCGCATAAGACGGGACGGAAAAAGTTTTAGGGTTGTATTAGGCGGACCCGCTTCGCGGATCCGCCTAATCCAACCCTAAACCCTTTTCCTTATTCAAGGTCAGTAAACCCGCAAGAAACTGAACCCTAAGAGGGTATTGGTGAACCCTGTCGTGGATGTGATTCAAAGATGGGACACTGAACCTTAACACTAGGGTACCGCAAAAGACGGAACGGAAAAGGGTTTAGGGTTGGATTAGGCGGACCCGCTTCGCGGATCCGCCTAATCCAACCCTAAACCCTTTTCCTTATTCAAGGTCACTAAACTCGCAAGAAACTGAACCCTAAGAGGGTATTGGTGAACCCTGTCGTGGATGTGATTCAAAGATAGGACACTGAACCTTAAGAGTAGGGTACCGCATAAGACGGGACGGAAAAAGTTTTAGGGTTGTATTAGGCGGACCCGCTTCGCGGATCCGCCTAATCCAACCCTAAACCCTTTTCCTTATTCAAGGTCAGTAAACCCGCAAGAAACTGAACCCTAAGAGGGTATTGGTGAACCCTGTCGTGGATGTGATTCAAAGATGGGACACTGAACCTTAAGAGTAGGTTACCGCATAAGACGGGACGGAAAAAGGGTGTAGGGTTGGATTAGGCAGACCCGCTTCGCGGATCCACCTAATCCAACCCTAAACCCTTTTCCTTATTCAAGGTCACTAAACCCGCAAGAAACTGAACCCTAAGAGGGTATTTGGTGAACCCTGTCGTGGATGTGATTCAAAGATGGGACACTGAACCTTAACACTAGGGTACCGCATAAGACGGAACGGAACAGGGTTTAGGGTTGGATTAGGCGGACCCGCTTCGCGGATCTGCCTAATCCAACCCTAAACCCTTTTCCTTATTCAAGGTCACTAAACCCGCAAGAAACTGAACCCTAAGAGGGTATTTGGTGAACCCTGTCGTGGATGTGATTCAAAGATGGGACACTGAACCTTAACACTATGGTACCGCATAAGACGGAACGGAACAGGGTTTAGGGTTGGATTAGGCGGACCCGCTTCGCGGATCTGCCTAATCCAACCCTAAACCCTTTTCCTTATTCAAGGTCACTAAACCCGCAAGAAACTGAACCCTAAGAGGGTATTGGTGAACCCTGTCGTGGATGTGATTCAAAGATGGGACACTGAACCTTAACATTAGGGTACCGCATAAGACGGGACGGAAAAAGTTTTAGGGTTGTATTAGGCGGACCCGCTTCGCGGATCCGCCTAATCCAACCCTAAACCCTTTTCCTTATTCAAGGTCAGTAAACCCGCAAGAAACTGAACCCTAAGAGGGTATTGGTGAACCCTGTCGTGGATGTGATTCAAAGATGGGACACTGAACCTTAACACTAGGGTACCGCAAAAGACGGAACGGAAAAGGGTTTAGGGTTGGATTAGGCGGATCCGCCTAATCCAACCCTAAACCCTTTTCCTTATTCAAGGTCACTAAACTCGCAAGAAACTGAACCCTAAGAGGGTATTGGTGAACCCTGTCGTGGATGTGATTCAAAGATAGGACACTGAACCTTAAGAGTAGGGTACCGCATAAGACGGGACGGAAAAGGTTTTAGGGTTGTATTAGGCGGACCCGCTTCGCGGATCCGCCTAATCCAACCCTAAACCCTTTTCCTTATTCAAGGTCAGTAAACCCGCAAGAAACTGAACCCTAAGAGGGTATTGGTGAACCCTGTCGTGGATGTGATTCAAAGATGGGACACTGAACCTTAAGAGTAGGTTACCGCATAAGACGGGACGGAAAAGGGTTTAGGGTTGGATTAGGCGGACCCGTTTTGCGGATCCGCCTAATCCAACCCTAAACCCTTTTCCTTATTCAAGGTCACTAAACCCGCAAGAAACTGAACCCTAAGAGGGTATTGGTGAACCTTGTCGTGGATGTGATTCAAAGATGGGACACTGAACCTTAACACTAGGGTACCGCATAAGACGGAACGGAAAAGGGTTTAGGGTTGGATTAGGCGGACCCGCTTCGCGGATTCGCCTAATCCAACCCTAAACCCTTTTCCTTATTCAAGGTCACTAAACTCGCAAGAAACTGAACCCTAAGAGGGTATTGGTGAACCCTGTCGTGGATGTGATTCAAAGATAGGACACTGAACCTTAAGAGTAGGGTACCGCATAAGACGGGACGGAAAAAGGGTGTAGGGTTGGATTAGGCAGACCCGCTTCGCGGATCCGCCTAATCCAACCCTAAACCCTTTTCCTTATTCAAGGTCACTAAACCCGCAAGAAACTGAACCCTAAGAGGGTATTTGGTGAACCCTGTCGTGGATGTGATTCAAAGATGGGACACTGAACCTTAACACTAGGGTACCGCATAAGACGGAACGGAACAGGGTTTAGGGTTGGATTAGGCGGACCCGCTTCGCGGATCTGCCTAATCCAACCCTAAACCCTTTTCCTTATTCAAGGTCACTAAACCCGCAAGAAACTGAACCCTAAGAGGGTATTTGGTGAACCCTGTCGTGGATGTGATTCAAAGATGGGACACTGAACCTTAACACTATGGTACCGCATAAGACGGAACGGAACAGGGTTTAGGGTTGGATTAGGCGGACCCGCTTCGCGGATCTGCCTAATCCAACCCTAAACCCTTTTCCTTATTCAAGGTCACTAAACCCGCAAGAAACTGAACCCTAAGAGGGTATTGGTGAACCCTGTCGTGGATGTGATTCAAAGATGGGACACTGAACCTTAACATTAGGGTACCGCATAAGACGGGACGGAAAAAGTTTTAGGGTTGTATTAGGCGGACCCGCTTCGCGGATCCGCCTAATCCAACCCTAAACCCTTTTCCTTATTCAAGGTCAGTAAACCCGCAAGAAACTGAACCCTAAGAGGGTATTGGTGAACCCTGTCGTGGATGTGATTCAAAGATGGGACACTGAACCTTAACACTAGGGTACCGCAAAAGACGGAACGGAAAAGGGTTTAGGGTTGGATTAGGCGGATCCGCCTAATCCAACCCTAAACCCTTTTCCTTATTCAAGGTCACTAAACTCGCAAGAAACTGAACCCTAAGAGGGTATTGGTGAACCCTGTCGTGGATGTGATTCAAAGATAGGACACTGAACCTTAAGAGTAGGGTACCGCATAAGACGGGACGGAAAAAGTTTTAGGGTTGTATTAGGCGGACCCGCTTCGCGGATCCGCCTAATCCAACCCTAAACCCTTTTCCTTATTCAAGGTCAGTAAACCCGCAAGAAACTGAACCCTAAGAGGGTATTGGTGAACCCTGTCGTGGATGTGATTCAAAGATGGGACACTGAACCTTAAGAGTAGGTTACCGCATAAGACGGGACGGAAAAGGGTTTAGGGTTGGATTAGGCGGACCCGTTTTGCGGATCCGCCTAATCCAACCCTAAACCCTTTTCCTTATTCAAGGTCACTAAACCCGCAAGAAACTGAACCCTAAGAGGGTATTGGTGAACCCTGTCGTGGATGTGATTCAAAGATGGGACACTGAACCTTAACACTAGGGTACCGCATAAGACGGAACGGAAAAGGGTTTAGGGTTGGATTAGGCGGACCCGCTTCGCGGATTCGCCTAATCCAACCCTAAACCCTTTTCCTTATTCAAGGTCACTAAACTCGCAAGAAACTGAACCCTAAGAGGGTATTGGTGAACCCTGTCGTGGATGTGATTCAAAGATAGGACACTGAACCTTAAGAGTAGGGTACCGCATAAGACGGGACGGAAAAAGGGTGTAGGGTTGGATTAGGCAGACCCGCTTCGCGGATCCGCCTAATCCAACCCTAAACCCTTTTCCTTATTCAAGGTCACTAAACCCGTAAGAAACTGAACCCTAAGAGGGTATTTGGTGAACCCTGTCGTGGATGTGATTCAAAGATGGGACACTGAACCTTAACACTATGGTACCGCATAAGACGGAACGGAACAGGGTTTAGGGTTGGATTAGGCGGACCCGCTTCGCGGATCTGCCTAATCCAACCCTAAACCCTTTTCCTTATTCAAGGTCACTAAACCCGCAAGAAACTGAACCCTAAGAGGGTATTGGTGAACCCTGTCGTGGATGTGATTCAAAGATGGGACACTGAACCTTAACATTAGGGTACCGCATAAGACGGGACGGAAAAAGTTTTAGGGTTGTATTAGGCGGACCCGCTTCGCGGATCCGCCTAATCCAACCCTAAACCCTTTTCCTTATTCAAGGTCAGTAAACCCGCAAGAAACTGAACCCTAAGAGGGTATTGGTGAACCCTGTCGTGGATGTGATTCAAAGATGGGACACTGAACCTTAAGAGTAGGTTACCGCATAAGACGGGACGGAAAAAGGGTGTAGGGTTGGATTAGGCAGACCCGCTTCGCGGATCCACCTAATCCAACCCTAAACCCTTTTCCTTATTCAAGGTCACTAAACCCGCAAGAAACTGAACCCTAAGAGGGTATTTGGTGAACCCTGTCGTGGATGTGATTCAAAGATGGGACACTGAACCTTAACACTAGGGTACCGCATAAGACGGAACGGAACAGGGTTTAGGGTTGGATTAGGCGGACCCGCTTCGCGGATCTGCCTAATCCAACCCTAAACCCTTTTCCTTATTCAAGGTCACTAAACCCGCAAGAAACTGAACCCTAAGAGGGTATTTGGTGAACCCTGTCGTGGATGTGATTCAAAGATGGGACACTGAACCTTAACACTATGGTACCGCATAAGACGGAACGGAACAGGGTTTAGGGTTGGATTAGGCGGACCCGCTTCGCGGATCTGCCTAATCCAACCCTAAACCCTTTTCCTTATTCAAGGTCACTAAACCCGCAAGAAACTGAACCCTAAGAGGGTATTGGTGAACCCTGTCGTGGATGTGATTCAAAGATGGGACACTGAACCTTAACATTAGGGTACCGCATAAGACGGGACGGAAAAAGTTTTAGGGTTGTATTAGGCGGACCCGCTTCGCGGATCCGCCTAATCCAACCCTAAACCCTTTTCCTTATTCAAGGTCAGTAAACCCGCAAGAAACTGAACCCTAAGAGGGTATTGGTGAACCCTGTCGTGGATGTGATTCAAAGATGGGACACTGAACCTTAACACTAGGGTACCGCAAAAGACGGAACGGAAAAGGGTTTAGGGTTGGATTAGGCGGATCCGCCTAATCCAACCCTAAACCCTTTTCCTTATTCAAGGTCACTAAACTCGCAAGAAACTGAACCCTAAGAGGGTATTGGTGAACCCTGTCGTGGATGTGATTCAAAGATAGGACACTGAACCTTAAGAGTAGGGTACCGCATAAGACGGGACGGAAAAGGTTTTAGGGTTGTATTAGGCGGACCCGCTTCGCGGATCCGCCTAATCCAACCCTAAACCCTTTTCCTTATTCAAGGTCAGTAAACCCGCAAGAAACTGAACCCTAAGAGGGTATTGGTGAACCCTGTCGTGGATGTGATTCAAAGATGGGACACTGAACCTTAAGAGTAGGTTACCGCATAAGACGGGACGGAAAAGGGTTTAGGGTTGGATTAGGCGGACCCGTTTTGCGGATCCGCCTAATCCAACCCTAAACCCTTTTCCTTATTCAAGGTCACTAAACCCGCAAGAAACTGAACCCTAAGAGGGTATTGGTGAACCCTGTCGTGGATGTGATTCAAAGATGGGACACTGAACCTTAACACTAGGGTACCGCATAAGACGGAACGGAAAAGGGTTTAGGGTTGGATTAGGCGGACCCGCTTCGCGGATTCGCCTAATCCAACCCTAAACCCTTTTCCTTATTCAAGGTCACTAAACTCGCAAGAAACTGAACCCTAAGAGGGTATTGGTGAACCCTGTCGTGGATGTGATTCAAAGATAGGACACTGAACCTTAAGAGTAGGGTACCGCATAAGACGGGACGGAAAAAGGGTGTAGGGTTGGATTAGGCAGACCCGCTTCGCGGATCCGCCTAATCCAACCCTAAACCCTTTTCCTTATTCAAGGTCACTAAACCCGCAAGAAACTGAACCCTAAGAGGGTATTTGGTGAACCCTGTCGTGGATGTGATTCAAAGATGGGACACTGAACCTTAACACTAGGGTACCGCATAAGACGGAACGGAACAGGGTTTAGGGTTGGATTAGGCGGACCCGCTTCGCGGATCTGCCTAATCCAACCCTAAACCCTTTTCCTTATTCAAGGTCACTAAACCCGCAAGAAACTGAACCCTAAGAGGGTATTTGGTGAACCCTGTCGTGGATGTGATTCAAAGATGGGACACTGAACCTTAACACTATGGTACCGCATAAGACGGAACGGAACAGGGTTTAGGGTTGGATTAGGCGGACCCGCTTCGCGGATCTGCCTAATCCAACCCTAAACCCTTTTCCTTATTCAAGGTCACTAAACCCGCAAGAAACTGAACCCTAAGAGGGTATTGGTGAACCCTGTCGTGGATGTGATTCAAAGATGGGACACTGAACCTTAACATTAGGGTACCGCATAAGACGGGACGGAAAAAGTTTTAGGGTTGTATTAGGCGGACCCGCTTCGCGGATCCGCCTAATCCAACCCTAAACCCTTTTCCTTATTCAAGGTCAGTAAACCCGCAAGAAACTGAACCCTAAGAGGGTATTGGTGAACCCTGTCGTGGATGTGATTCAAAGATGGGACACTGAACCTTAACACTAGGGTACCGCAAAAGACGGAACGGAAAAGGGTTTAGGGTTGGATTAGGCGGATCCGCCTAATCCAACCCTAAACCCTTTTCCTTATTCAAGGTCACTAAACTCGCAAGAAACTGAACCCTAAGAGGGTATTGGTGAACCCTGTCGTGGATGTGATTCAAAGATAGGACACTGAACCTTAAGAGTAGGGTACCGCATAAGACGGGACGGAAAAAGTTTTAGGGTTGTATTAGGCGGACCCGCTTCGCGGATCCGCCTAATCCAACCCTAAACCCTTTTCCTTATTCAAGGTCAGTAAACCCGCAAGAAACTGAACCCTAAGAGGGTATTGGTGAACCCTGTCGTGGATGTGATTCAAAGATGGGACACTGAACCTTAAGAGTAGGTTACCGCATAAGACGGGACGGAAAAGGGTTTAGGGTTGGATTAGGCGGACCCGTTTTGCGGATCCGCCTAATCCAACCCTAAACCCTTTTCCTTATTCAAGGTCACTAAACCCGCAAGAAACTGAACCCTAAGAGGGTATTGGTGAACCCTGTCGTGGATGTGATTCAAAGATGGGACACTGAACCTTAACACTAGGGTACCGCATAAGACGTAACGGAAAAGGGTTTAGGGTTGGATTAGGCGGACCCGCTTCGCGGATTCGCCTAATCCAACCCTAAACCCTTTTCCTTATTCAAGGTCACTAAACTCGCAAGAAACTGAACCCTAAGAGGGTATTGGTGAACCCTGTCGTGGATGTGATTCAAAGATAGGACACTGAACCTTAAGAGTAGGGTACCGCATAAGACGGGACGGAAAAAGGGTGTAGGGTTGGATTAGGCAGACCCGCTTCGCGGATCCGCCTAATCCAACCCTAAACCCTTTTCCTTATTCAAGGTCACTAAACCCGCAAGAAACTGAACCCTAAGAGGGTATTTGGTGAACCCTGTCGTGGATGTGATTCAAAGATGGGACACTGAACCTTAACACTAGGGTACCGCATAAGACGGAACGGAACAGGGTTTAGGGTTGGATTAGGCGGACCCGCTTCGCGGATCTGCCTAATCCAACCCTAAACCCTTTTCCTTATTCAAGGTCACTAAACCCGCAAGAAACTGAACCCTAAGAGGGTATTTGGTGAACCCTGTCGTGGATGTGATTCAAAGATGGGACACTGAACCTTAACACTATGGTACCGCATAAGACGGAACGGAACAGGGTTTAGGGTTGGATTAGGCGGACCCGCTTCGCGGATCTGCCTAATCCAACCCTAAACCCTTTTCCTTATTCAAGGTCACTAAACCCGCAAGAAACTGAACCCTAAGAGGGTATTGGTGAACCCTGTCGTGGATGTGATTCAAAGATGGGACACTGAACCTTAACATTAGGGTACCGCATAAGACGGGACGGAAAAAGTTTTAGGGTTGTATTAGGCGGACCCGCTTCGCGGATCCGCCTAATCCAACCCTAAACCCTTTTCCTTATTCAAGGTCAGTAAACCCGCAAGAAACTGAACCCTAAGAGGGTATTGGTGAACCCTGTCGTGGATGTGATTCAAAGATGGGACACTGAACCTTAACACTAGGGTACCGCAAAAGACGGAACGGAAAAGGGTTTAGGGTTGGATTAGGCGGATCCGCCTAATCCAACCCTAAACCCTTTTCCTTATTCAAGGTCACTAAACTCGCAAGAAACTGAACCCTAAGAGGGTATTGGTGAACCCTGTCGTGGATGTGATTCAAAGATAGGACACTGAACCTTAAGAGTAGGGTACCGCATAAGACGGGACGGAAAAAGTTTTAGGGTTGTATTAGGCGGACCCGCTTCGCGGATCCGCCTAATCCAACCCTAAACCCTTTTCCTTATTCAAGGTCAGTAAACCCGCAAGAAACTGAACCCTAAGAGGGTATTGGTGAACCCTGTCGTGGATGTGATTCAAAGATGGGACACTGAACCTTAAGAGTAGGTTACCGCATAAGACGGGACGGAAAAGGGTTTAGGGTTGGATTAGGCGGACCCGTTTTGCGGATCCGCCTAATCCAACCCTAAACCCTTTTCCTTATTCAAGGTCACTAAACCCGCAAGAAACTGAACCCTAAGAGGGTATTGATGAACCCTGTCGTGGATGTGATTCAAAGATGGGACACTGAACCTTAACACTAGGGTACCGCATAAGACGGAACGGAAAAGGGTTTAGGGTTGGATTAGGCGGACCCGCTTCGCGGATTCGCCTAATCCAACCCTAAACCCTTTTCCTTATTCAAGGTCACTAAACTCGCAAGAAACTGAACCCTAAGAGGGTATTGGTGAACCCTGTCGTGGATGTGATTCAAAGATAGGACACTGAACCTTAAGAGTAGGGTACCGCATAAGACGGGACGGAAAAAGGGTGTAGGGTTGGATTAGGCAGACCCGCTTCGCGGATCCGCCTAATCCAACCCTAAACCCTTTTCCTTATTCAAGGTCACTAAACCCGCAAGAAACTGAACCCTAAGAGGGTATTTGGTGAACCCTGTCGTGGATGTGATTCAAAGATGGGACACTGAACCTTAACACTAGGGTACCGCATAAGACGGAACAGAACAGGGTTTAGGGTTGGATTAGACGGACCCGCTTCGCGGATCTGCCTAATCCAACCCTAAACCCTTTTCCTTATTCAAGGTCACTAAACCCGCAAGAAACTGAACCCTAAGAGGGTATTGGTGAACCCTGTCGTGGATGTGATTCAAAGATGGGACACTGAACCTTAACATTAGGGTACCGCATAAGACGGGACGGAAAAAGTTTTAGGGTTGTATTAGGCGGACCCGCTTCGCGGATCCGCCTAATCCAACCCTAAACCCTTTTCCTTATTCAAGGTCAGTAAACCCGCAAGAAACTGAACCCTAAGAGGGTATTGGTGAACCCTGTCGTGGATGTGATTCAAAGTTGGGACACTGAACCTTAAGAGTAGGGTACCGCATAAGACGGGACGGGAAAGGGTTTAGGGTTGGATTAGGCGGACCCGCTTCGCGGATCCGCCTAATCCAACCCTAAACCCTTTTCCTTATTCAAGGTCACTAAACTCGAAAGAAACTGAACCCTAAGAGGGTATTGGTGAACCCTGTCGTGGATGTGATTCAAAGATGGGACACTGAACCTTAAGAGTAGGGTACCGCATAAGACGGGACGGAAAAGGGTGTAGGGTTGGATTAGGCAGACCCGTTTTGCGGATCCGCCTAATCCAACCCTAAACCCTTTTCCTTATTCAAGGTCACTAAACCCGCAAGAAACTGAACCCTAAGAGGGTATTGGTGAACCCTGTCGTGGATGTGATTCAAAGATGGGACACTGAACCTTAACACTAGGGTACCGCATAAGACGGAACGGAAAAGGGTTTAGGGTTGGATTAGGCGGACCCGCTTCGCGGATCCGCCTAATCCAACCCTAAACCCTTTTCCTTATTCAAGGTCACTAAACTCGCAAGAAACTGAACCCTAAGAGGGTATTGGTGAACCCTGTCGTGGATGTGATTCAAAGATAGGACACTGAACCTTAAGAGTAGGGTACCGCATAAGACGGGACGGAAAAGGGTTTAGGGTTGGATTAGGCGGACCCGCTTCGCGGATCCGCCTAATCCAACCCTAAACCGTTTTCCTTATTCAAGGTCACTAAACCCGCAAGAAACTGAACCCTAAGAGGGTATTTGGTGAACCCTGTCGTGGATGTGATTCAAAGATGGGACACTGAACCTTAACACTAGGGTACCGCAAAAGACGGAACGGAAAAGGGTTTAGGGTTGGATTAGGCGGATCCGCCTAATCCAACCCTAAACCCTTTTCCTTATTCAAGGTCACTAAACTCGCAAGAAACTGAACCCTAAGAGGGTATTGGTGAACCCTGTCGTGGATGTGATTCAAAGATAGGACACTGAACCTTAAGAGTAGGGTACCGCATAAGACGGGACGGAAAAAGTTTTAGGGTTGTATTAGGCGGACCCGCTTCGCGGATCCGCCTAATCCAACCCTAAACCCTTTTCCTTATTCAAGGTCAGTAAACCCGCAAGAAACTGAACCCTAAGAGGGTATTGGTGAACCCTGTCGTGGATGTGATTCAAAGATGGGACACTGAACCTTAAGAGTAGGTTACCGCATAAGACGGGACGAAAAAGGGTTTAGGGTTGGATTAGGCGGACCCGTTTTGCGGATCCGCCTAATCCAACCCTAAACCCTTTTCCTTATTCAAGGTCACTAAACCCGCAAGAAACTGAACCCTAAGAGGGTATTGGTGAACCCTGTCGTGGATGTGATTCAAAGATGGGACACTGAACCTTAACACTAGGGTACCGCATAAGACGGAACGGAAAAGGGTTTAGGGTTGGATTAGGCGGACCCGCTTCGCGGATTCGCCTAATCCAACCCTAAACCCTTTTCCTTATTCAAGGTCACTAAACTCGCAAGAAACTGAACCCTAAGAGGGTATTGGTGAACCCTGTCGTGGATGTGATTCAAAGATAGGACACTGAACCTTAAGAGTAGGGTACCGCATAAGACGGGACAGAAAAAGGGTGTAGGGTTGGATTAGGCAGACCCGCTTCGCGGATCCGCCTAATCCAACCCTAAACCCTTTTCCTTATTCAAGGTCACTAAACCCGCAAGAAACTGAACCCTAAGAGGGTATTTGGTGAACCCTGTCGTGGATGTGATTCAAAGATGGGACACTGAACCTTAACACTAGGGTACCGCACAAGACGGAACGGAACAGGGTTTAGGGTTGGATTAGGCGGACCCGCTTCGCGGATCTGCCTAATCCAACCCTAAACCCTTTTCCTTATTCAAGGTCACTAAACCCGCAAGAAACTGAACCCTAAGAGGGTATTGGTGAACCCTGTCGTGGATGTGATTCAAAGATGGGACACTGAACCTTAACATTAGGGTACCGCATAAGACGGGACGGAAAAAGTTTTAGGGTTGTATTAGGCGGACCCGCTTCGCGGATCCGCCTAATCCAACCCTAAACCCTTTTCCTTATTCAAGGTCAGTAAACCCGCAAGAAACTGAACCCTAAGAGGGAATTGGTGAACCCTGTCGTGGATGTGATTCAAAGTTGGGACACTGAACCTTAAGAGTAGGGTACCGCATAAGACGGGACGGGAAAGGGTTTAGGGTTGGATTAGGCGGACCCGCTTCGCGGATCCGCCTAATCCAACCCTAAACCCTTTTCCTTATTCAAGGTCACTAAACTCGAAAGAAACTGAACCCTAAGAGGGTATTGGTGAACCCTGTCGTGGATGTGATTCAAAGATGGGACACTGAACCTTAAGAGTAGGGTACCGCATAAGACGGGACGGAAAAGGGTGTAGGGTTGGATTAGGCAGACCCGTTTTGCGGATCCGCCTAATCCAACCCTAAACCCTTTTCCTTATTCAAGGTCACTAAACCCGCAAGAAACTGAACCCTAAGAGGGTATTGGTGAACCCTGTCGTGGATGTGATTCAAAGATGGGACACTGAACCTTAACACTAGGGTACCGCATAAGACGGAACGGAAAAGGGTTTAGGGTTGGATTAGGCGGACCCGCTTCGCGGATCCGCCTAATCCAACCCTAAACCCTTTTCCTTATTCAAGGTCACTAAACTCGCAAGAAACTGAACCCTAAGAGGGTATTGGTGAACCCTGTCGTGGATGTGATTCAAAGATAGGACACTGAACCTTAAGAGTAGGGTACCGCATAAGACGGGACGGAAAAGGGTTTAGGGTTGGATTAGGCGGACCCGCTTCGCGGATCCGCCTAATCCAACCCTAAACCGTTTTCCTTATTCAAGGTCACTAAACCCGCAAGAAACTGAACCCTAAGAGGGTATTGGTGAACCCTGTCGTGGATGTGATTCAAAGATGGGACACTGAACCATAAGAGTAGGGTACCGCATAAGACGGGACGGAAAAGGGTTTAGGGTTGGATTAGGCGGACCCGCTTCGCGGATCCGCCTAATCCAACCCTAAACCCTTTTCCTTATTCAAGGTCACTAAACTCGCAAGAAACTGAACCCTAAGAGGGTATTGGTGAACCCTGTCGTGGATGTGATTCAAAGATGGGACACTGAACCTTAAGAGTAGGGTACCGCATAAGACGGGACGGAAAAAGGGTGTAGGATTGGATTAGGCGGACCCGCTTCGCGGATCCGCCTAATCCAACCCTAAACCCTATTCCTTATTCAAGGTCACTAAACCCGCAAGAAACTGAACCCTAAGAGGGTATTGGTGAACCCTGTCGTGGATGTGATTCAAAGATGGGACACTGAACCTTAACACTAGGGTACCGAATAAGACGGAACGGAAAAGGGTTTAGGGTTGGATTAGGCGGACCCGCTTCGCGGATCCGCCTAATCCAACCCTAAACCCTTTTCCTTATTCAAGGTCACTAAACCCGCAAGAAACTGAACCCTAAGAGGGTATTGGTGAACCCTGTCGTGGATGTGATTCAAAGATAGGACACTGAACCTTAAGAGTAGGGTACCGCATAAGACGGGACGGAAAAGGGTTTAGGGTTGGATTAGGCGGACCCGCTTCGCGGATCCGCCTAATCCAACCCTAAACCGTTTTCCTTATTCAAGGTCACTAAACCCGCAAGAAACTGAACCCTAAGAGGGTATTGGTGAACCCTGTCGTGGATGTGATTCAAAGATGGGACACTGAACCTTAAGAGTAGGGTACCGCATAAGACGGGACGGAAAAAGGGTGTAGGATTGGATTAGGCGGACCCGCTTCGCGGATCCGCCTAATCCAACCCTAAACCCTATTCCTTATTCAAGGTCACTAAACCCGCAAGAAAGTGAACCCTAAGAGGGTATTGGTGAACCCTGTCGTGGATGTGATTCAAAGATGGGACACTGAACCTTAACACTAGGGTACCGAATAAGACGGAACGGAAAAGGGTTTAGGGTTGGATTAGGAGGACCCGCTTCGCGGATCCGCCTAATCCAACCCTAAACCCTTTTCCTTATTCAAGGTCACTAAACCCGCAAGAAACTGAACCCTAAGAGGGTATTGGTGAACCTTGTCGTGGATGTGATTCAAAGATGGGACACTGAACCTTAAGAGTAGGGTACCGCATAAGACGGGACGGAAAAGGGTTTAGGGTTGGATTAGGCGGACCCGCTTCGCGGATCCGCCTAATCCAACCCTAAACCCTTTTCCTTATTCAAGGTCACTAAACTCGCAAGAAACTGAACCCTAAGAGGGTATTGGTGAACCCTGTCGTGGATGTGATTCAAAGATAGGACACTGAACCTTAAGAGTAGGGTACCGCATAAGACGGGACGGAAAAAGGGTGTAGGGTTGGATTAGGCGGACCCGCTTCGCGGATCCGCCTAATCCAACCCTAAACCCTTTTCCTTATTCAAGGTCACTAAACCCGCAAGAAACTGAACCCTAAGAGGGTATTGGTGAACCCTGTCGTGGATGTGATTCAAAGATAGGACACTGAACCTTAAGAGTAGGGTACCGCATAAGACGGGACGGAAAAGGGTTTAGGGTTGGATTAGGCGGACCCGCTTCGCGGATCCGCCTAATCCAACCCTAAACCGTTTTCCTTATTCAAGGTCACTAAACCCGCAAGAAACTGAACCCTAAGAGGGTATTGGTGAACCCTGTCGTGGATGTGATTCAAAGATGGGACACTGAACCTTAAGAGTAGGGTACCGCATAAGACGGGACGGAAAAAGGGTGTAGGATTGGATTAGGCGGACCCGCTTCGCGGATCCGCCTAATCCAACCCTAAACCCTATTCCTTATTCAAGGTCACTAAACCCGCAAGAAAGTGAACCCTAAGAGGGTATTGGTGAACCCTGTCGTGGATGTGATTCAAAGATGGGACACTGAACCTTAACACTAGGGTACCGAATAAGACGGAACGGAAAAGGGTTTAGGGTTGGATTAGGAGGACCCGCTTCGCGGATCCGCCTAATCCAACCCTAAACCCTTTTCCTTATTCAAGGTCACTAAACCCGCAAGAAACTGAACCCTAAGAGGGTATTGGTGAACCTTGTCGTGGATGTGATTCAAAGATGGGACACTGAACCTTAAGAGTAGGGTACCGCATAAGACGGGACGGAAAAGGGTTTAGGGTTGGATTAGGCGGACCCGCTTCGCGGATCCGCCTAATCCAACCCTAAACCCTTTTCCTTATTCAAGGTCACTAAACTCGCAAGAAACTGAACCCTAAGAGGGTATTGGTGAACCCTGTCGTGGATGTGATTCAAAGATAGGACACTGAACCTTAAGAGTAGGGTACCGCATAAGACGGGACGGAAAAAGGGTGTAGGGTTGGATTAGGCGGACCCTCTTCGCGGATCCGCCTAATCCAACCCTAAACCCTTTTCCTTATTCAAGGTCACTAAACCCGCAAGAAACTGAACCCTAAGAGGGTATTTGGTGAACCCTGTCGTGGATGTGATTCAAAGATGGGACACTGAACCTTAACACTAGGGTACCGCATAAGACGGGACGGAAAAGGGTTTAGGGTTGGATTAGGCGGACTCGCTTCGCGGATCCACCTAATCCAACCCTAAACCCTTTTCCTTATTCAAGGTCACTAAACCCGCAAGAAACTGAACCCTAAAAGGGTATTGGTGAACCCTGTCGTGGATGTGATTCAAAGATGGGACACTCAACCTTAAGAGTAGGGTACCGCATAAGACGGGACGGAAAAGGGTTTAGGGTTGGATTAGGCGGACCCGCTTCGCGGATCCGCCTAATCCAACCCTAAACCGTTTTCCTTATTCAAGGTCACTAAACCCGCAAGAAACTGAACCCTAAGAGGGTATTGGTGATCCCTGTCGTGGATGTGATTCAAAGATGGGACACTGAACCTTAAGAGTAGGGTACCGCATAAGACGGGACGGAAAAGGGTTTAGGGTTGGATTAGGCGGACCCGCTTCGCGGATCCGCCTAATCCAACCCTAAACCCTTTTCCTTATTCAAGGTCACTAAACTCGTAAGAAACTGAACCCTAAGAGGGTATTGGTGAACCATGTCGTGGATGTGATTCAAAGATGGGACACTGAACCTTAAGAGTAGGGTACCGCATAAGACGGGACGGAAAAGGGTGTAGGGTTGGATTAGGCGGACCCGCTTCGCGAATCCGCCTAATCCAACCCTAAAACCTTTTCCTTATTCAAGGTCACTAAACCCGCAAGAAACTGAACCCTAAGAGGGTATTGGTGAACCCTGTCGTGGATGTGATTCAAAGATGGGACACTGAACCTTAAGAGTTGGGTACCGCATAAGACGGGACGGAAAAGGGTTTAGGGTTGGATTAGGCGGACCCGCTTCGCGGATCCGCCTAATCCAACCCTAAACCCTTTTCCTTATTCAAGGTCAGTAAACCCGCAAGAAACTGAACCCTAAGAGGGTATTGGTGAACCCTGTCGTGGATGTGATTCAAAGATGGGACACTGAACCTTAAGAGTAGGTTACCGCATAAGACGGGACGGAAAAGGGTTTAGGGTTGGATTAGGCGGACCCGCTTCGCGGATCCGCCTAATCCAACCCTAAACCCTTTTCCTTATTCAAGGTCACTAAACCCGCAAGAAACTGAACCCTAAGAGGGTATTGGTGAACCCTGTCGTGGATGTGATTCAAAGATGGGACACTGAACCTTAAGAGTAGGGTACCGCATAAGACGGGACGGAAAAGGGTGTAGGGTTGGATTAGGCAGACCCGTTTTGCGGATCCGCCTAATCCAACCCTAAACCCTTTTCCTTATTCAAGGTCACTAAACCCGCAAGAAACTGAACCCTAAGTGGGTATTGGTGAACCCTGTCGTGGATGTGATTCAAAGATGGGACACTGAACCTTAACACTAGGGTACCGCATAAGACGGAACGGAAAAGGGTTTAGGGTTGGATTAGGCGGACCCGCTTCGCGGATCCGCCTAATCCAACCCTAAACCCTTTTCCTTATTCAAGGTCACTAAACTCGCAAGAAACTGAACCCTAAGAGGGTATTGGTGAACCCTGTCGTGGATGTGATTCAAAGATAGGACACTGAACCTTAAGAGTAGGGTACCGCATAAGACGGGACGGAAAAAGGGTGTAGGGTTGGATTAGGCGGACCCGCTTCGCGGATCCGCCTAATCCAACCCTAAACCCTTTTCCTTATTCAAGGTCACTAAACCCGCAAGAAACTGAACCCTAAGAGGGTATTTGGTGAACCCTGTCGTGGATGTGATTCAAAGATGGGACACTGAACCTTAACACTAGGGTACCGCATAAGACGGATCGGAAAAGGGTTTAGGGTTGGATTAGGCGGACCCGCTTCGCGGATCTGCCTAATCCAACCCTAAACCCTTTTCCTTATTCAAGGTCACTAAACCCGCAAGAAACTGAACCCTAAGAGGGTATTGGTGAACCCTGTCGTGGATGTGATTAAAAGATGGGACACTGAACCTTATGAGTTGGGTACCGCATAAGACGGGACGGAAAAGGGTTTCGGGTTGGATTAGGCGGACCCGCTTCGCGGATCCGCCTAATCCAACCCTAAACCCTTTTCCTTATTCAAGGTCAGTAAACCCGCAAGAAACTGAACCCTAAGAGGGTATTGGTGAACCCTGTCGTGGATGGGATTCAAAGTTGGGACACTGAACCTTAAGAGTAGGGTACCGCATAAGACAGGACGGAAAAGGGTTTAGGGTTGGATTAGGCGGACCCGCTTCGCGGATCCGCCTAATCCAACCCTAAACCCTTTTCCTTATTCAAGGTCACTAAACTCGTAAGAAACTGAACCCTAAGAGGGTATTGGTGAACCATGTCGTGGATGTGATTCAAAGATGGGACACTGAACCTTAAGAGTAGGGTACCGCATAAGACGGGACGGAAAAGGGTGTAGGGTTGGATTAGGCGGACCCGCTTCGCGAATCCGCCTAATCCAACCCTAAAACCTTTTCCTTATTCAAGGTCACTAAACCCGCAAGAAACTGAACCCTAAGAGGGTATTGGTGAACCCTGTCGTGGATGTGATTCAAAGATGGGACACTGAACCTTAAGAGTTGGGTACCGCATAAGACGGGACGGAAAAGGGTTTAGGGTTGGATTAGGCGGACCCGCTTCGCGGATCCGCCTAATCCAACCCTAAACCCTTTTCCTTATTCAAGGTCAGTAAACCCGCAAGAAACTGAACCCTAAGAGGGTATTGGTGAACCCTGTCGTGGATGTGATTCAAAGATGGGACACTGAACCTTAAGAGTAGGTTACCGCATAAGACGGGACGGAAAAGCGTTTAGGGTTGGATTAGGCGGACCCGCTTCGCGGATCCGCCTAATCCAACCCTAAACCCTTTTCCTTATTCAAGGTCACTAAACCCGCAAGAAACTGAACCCTAAGAGGGTATTGGTGAACCCTGTCGTGGATGTGATTCAAAGATGGGACACTGAACCTTAAGAGTAGGGTACCGCATAAGACGGGACGGAAAAGGGTGTAGGGTTGGATTAGGCAGACCCGTTTTGCGGATCCGCCTAATCCAACCCTAAACCCTTTTCCTTATTCAAGGTCACTAAACCCGCAAGAAACTGAACCCTAAGTGGGTATTGGTGAACCCTGTCGTGGATGTGATTCAAAGATGGGACACTGAACCTTAACACTAGGGTACCGCATAAGACGGAACGGAAAAGGGTTTAGGGTTGGATTAGGCGGACCCGCTTCGCGGATCCGCCTAATCCAACCCTAAACCCTTTTCCTTATTCAAGGTCACTAAACTCGCAAGAAACTGAACCCTAAGAGGGTATTGGTGAACCCTGTCGTGGATGTGATTCAAAGATAGGACACTGAACCTTAAGAGTAGGGTACCGCATAAGACGGGACGGAAAAAGGGTGTAGGGTTGGATTAGGCGGACCCGCTTCGCGGATCCGCCTAATCCAACCCTAAACCCTTTTCCTTATTCAAGGTCACTAAACCCGCAAGAAACTGAACCCTAAGAGGGTATTTGGTGAACCCTGTCGTGGATGTGATTCAAAGATGGGACACTGAACCTTAACACTAGGGTACCGCATAAGACGGAACGGAAAAGGGTTTAGGGTTGGATTAGGCGGACCCGCTTCGCGGATCTGCCTAATCCAACCCTAAACCCTTTTCCTTATTCAAGGTCACTAAACCCGCAAGAAACTGAACCCTAAGAGGGTATTTGGTGAACCCTGTCGTGGATGTGATTCAAAGATGGGACACTGAACTTTAACACTAGGGTACCGCATAAGACGGAACGGAAAAGGGTTTAGGGTTGGATTAGGCGGACCCGCTTCGCGGATCTGCCTAATCCAACCCTAAACCCTTTTCCTTATTCAAGTTCACTAAACCCGCAAGAAACTGAACCCTAAGAGGGTATTGGTGAACCCTGTCGTGGATGTGATTCAAAGATGGGACACTGAACCTTATGAGTTGGGTACCGCATAAGACGGGACGGAAAAGGGTTTCGGGTTGGATTAGGCGGACCCGCTTCGCGGATCCGCCTAATCCAACCCAAAACCCTTTTCCTTATTCAAGGTCAGTAAACCCGCAAGAAACTGAACCCTAAGAGGGTATTGGTGAACCCTGTCGTGGATGGGATTCAAAGTTGGGACACTGAACCTTAAGAGTAGGGTACCGCATAAGACGGGACGGAAAAGGGTTTAGGGTTGGATTAGGCGGACCCGCTTCGCGGATCCGCCTAATCCAACCCTAAACCCTTTTCCTTATTCAAGGTCACTAAACTCGTAAGAAACTGAACCCTAAGAGGGTATTGGTGAACCATGTCGTGGATGTGATTCAAAGATGGGACACTGAACCTTAAGAGTAGGGTACCGCATAAGACGGGACGGAAAAGGGTGTAGGGTTGGATTAGGCGGACCCGCTTCGCGAATCCGCCTAATCCAACCCTAAAACCTTTTCCTTATTCAAGGTCACTAAACCCGCAAGAAACTGAACCCTAAGAGGGTATTGGTGAACCCTGTCGTGGATGTGATTCAAAGATGGGACACTGAACCTTAAGAGTTGGGTACCGCATAAGACGGGACGGAAAAGGGTTTAGGGTTGGATTAGGCGGACCCGCTTCGCGGATCCGCCTAATCCAACCCTAAACCCTTTTCCTTATTCAAGGTCAGTAAACCCGCAAGAAACTGAACCCTAAGAGGGTATTGGTGAACCCTGTCGTGGATGTGATTCAAAGATGGGACACTGAACCTTAAGAGTTGGGTACCGCATAAGACGGGACGGAAAAGGGTTTAGGGTTGGATTAGGTGGACCCGCTTCGCGGATCCGCCTAATCCAACCCTAAACCCTTTTCCTTATTCAAGGTCAGTAAACCCGCAAGAAACTGAACCCTAAGAGGGTATTGGTGAACCCTGTCGTGGATGTGATTCAAAGATGGGACACTGAACCTTAAGAGTAGGTTACCGCATAAGACGGGACGGAAAAGGGTTTAGGGTTGGATTAGGCGGACCCGCTTCGCGGATCCGCCTAATCCAACCCTAAACCCTTTTCCTTATTCAAGGTCACTAAACCCGCAAGAAACTGAACCCTAAGAGGGTATTGGTGAACCCTGTCGTGGATGTGATTCAAAGATGGGACACTGAACCTTAAGAGTAGGGTACCGCATAAGACGGGACAGAAAAGGGTGTAGGGTTGGATTAGGCAGACCTGTTTTGCGGATCCGCCTAATCCAACCCTAAACCCTTTTCCTTATTCAAGGTCACTAAACCCGCAAGAAACTGAACCCTAAGTGGGTATTGGTGAACCCTGTCGTGGATGTGATTCAAAGATGGGACACTGAACCTTAACACTAGGGTACCGCATAAGACGGAACGGAAAAGGGTTTAGGGTTGGATTAGGCGGACCCGCTTCGCGGATCCGCCTAATCCAACCCTAAACCCTTTTCCTTATTCAAGGTCACTAAACTCGCAAGAAACTGAACCCTAAGAGGGTATTGGTGAACCCTGTCGTGGATGTGATTCAAAGATAGGACACTGAACCTTAAGAGTAGGGTACCGCATAAGACGGGACGGAAAAAGGGTGTAGGGTTGGATTAGGCGGACCCGCTTCGCGGATCCGCCTAATCCAACCCTAAACCCTTTTCCTTATTCAAGGTCACTAAACCCGCAAGAAACTGAACCCTAAGAGGGTATTTGGTGAACCCTGTCGTGGATGTGATTCAAAGATGGGACACTGAACCTTAACACTAGGGTACCGCATAAGACGGAACGGAAAAGGGTTTAGGGTTGGATTAGGCGGACCCGCTTCGCGGATCTGCCTAATCCAACCCTAAACCCTTTTCCTTATTCAAGGTCACTAAACCCGCAAGAAACTGAACCCTAAGAGGGTATTTGGTGAACCCTGTCGTGGATGTGATTCAAAGATGGGACACTGAACTTTAACACTAGGGTACCGCATAAGACGGAACGGAAAAGGGTTTAGGGTTGGATTAGGCGGACCCGCTTCGCGGATCTGCCTAATCCAACCCTAAACCCTTTTCCTTATTCAAGGTCACTAAACCCGCAAGAAACTGAACCCTAAGAGGGTATTGGTGAACCCTGTCGTGGATGTGATTCAAAGATGGGACACTGAACCTTATGAGTTGGGTACCGCATAAGACGGGACGGAAAAGGGTTTCGGGTTGGATTAGGCGGACCCGCTTCGCGGATCCGCCTAATCCAACCCTAAACCCTTTTCCTTATTCAAGGTCAGTAAACCCGCAAGAAACTGAACCCTAAGAGGGTATTGGTGAACCCTGTCGTGGATGGGATTCAAAGTTGGGACACTGAACCTTAAGAGTAGGGTACCGCATAAGACGGGACGGAAAAGGGTTTAGGGTTGGATTAGGCGGACCCGCTTCGCGGATCCGCCTAATCCAACCCTAAACCCTTTTCCTTATTCAAGGTCACTAAACTCGTAAGAAACTGAACCCTAAGAGGGTATTGGTGAACCATGTCGTGGATGTGATTCAAAGATGGGACACTGAACCTTAAGAGTAGGGTACCGCATAAGACGGGACGGAAAAGGGTGTAGGGTTGGATTAGGCGGACCCGCTTCGCGAATCCGCCTAATCCAACCCTAAAACCTTTTCCTTATTCAAGGTCACTAAACCCGCAAGAAACTGAACCCTAAGAGGGTATTGGTGAACCCTGTCGTGGATGTGATTCAAAGATGGGACACTGAACCTTAAGAGTTGGGTACCGCATAAGACGGGACGGAAAAGGGTTTAGGGTTGGATTAGGCGGACCCGCTTCGCGGATCCGCCTAATCCAACCCTAAACCCTTTTCCTTATTCAAGGTCAGTAAACCCGCAAGAAACTGAACCCTAAGAGGGTATTGGTGAACCCTGTCGTGGATGTGATTCAAAGATGGGACACTGAACCTTAAGAGTAGGTTACCGCATAGGACGGGACGGAAAAGGGTTTAGGGTTGGATTAGGCGGACCCGCTTCGCGGATCCGCCTAATCCAACCCTAAACCCTTTTCCTTATTCAAGGTCACTAAACCCGCAAGAAACTGAACCCTAAGAGGGTATTGGTGAACCCTGTCGTGGATGTGATTCAAAGATGGGACACTGAACCTTAAGAGTAGGGTACCGCATAAGACGGGACGGAAAAGGGTGTAGGGTTGGATTAGGCAGACCCGTTTTGCGGATCCGCCTAATCCAACCCTAAACCCTTTTCCTTATTCAAGGTCACTAAACCCGCAAGAAACTGAACCCTAAGTGGGTATTGGTGAACCCTGTCGTGGATGTGATTCAAAGATGGGACACTGAACCTTAACACTAGGGTACCGCATAAGACGGAACGGAAAAGGGTTTAGGGTTGGATTAGGCGGACCCGCTTCGCGGATCTGCCTAATCCAACCCTAAACCCTTTTCCTTATTCAAGGTCACTAAACCCGCAAGAAACTGAACCCTAAGAGGGTATTGGTGAACCCTGTCGTGGATGTGATTCAAAGATGGGACACTGAACCTTATGAGTTGGGTACCGCATAAGACGGGACGGAAAAGGGTTTCGGGTTGGATTAGGCGGACCCGCTTCGCGGATCCGCCTAATCCAACCCTAAACCCTTTTCCTTATTCAAGGTCAGTAAACCCGCAAGAAACTGAACCCTAAGAGGGTATTGGTGAACCCTGTCGTGGATGGGATTCAAAGTTGGGACACTGAACCTTAAGAGTAGGGTACCGCATAAGACGGGACGGAAAAGGGTTTAGGGTTGGATTAGGCGGACCCGCTTCGCGGATCCGCCTAATCCAACCCTAAACCCTTTTCCTTATTCAAGGTCACTAAACTCGAAAGAAACTGAACCCTAAGAGGGTATTGGTGAACCCTGTCGTGGATGTGATTCAAAGATGGGACACTCAACCTTAAGAGTAGGGTACCGCATAAGACGGGACGGAAAAGGGTTTAGGGTTGGATTAGGCGGACCCGCTTCGCGGATCCGCCTAATCCAACCCTAAACCGTTTTCGTTATTCAAGGTCACTAAACCCGCAAGAAACTGAACCCTAAGAGGGTATTGGTGATCCCTGTCGTGGATGTGATTCAAAGATGGGACACTGAACCTTAAGAGTAGGGTACCGCATAAGACGGGACGGAAAAGGGTTTAGGGTTGGATTAGGCGGACCCGCTTCGCGGATCCGCCTAATCCAACCCTAAACCCTTTTCCTTATTCAAGGTCACTAAACTCGTAAGAAACTGAACCCTAAGAGGGTATTGGTGAACCATGTCGTGGATGTGATTCAAAGATGGGACACTGAACCTTAAGAGTAGGGTACCGCATAAGACGGGACGGAAAAGGGTGTAGGGTTGGATTAGGCGGACCCGCTTCGCGAATCCGCCTAATCCAACCCTAAAACCTTTTCCTTATTCAAGGTCACTAAACCCGCAAGAAACTGAACCCTAAGAGGGTATTGGTGAACCCTGTCGTGGATGTGATTCAAAGATGGGACACTGAACCTTAAGAGTTGGGTACCGCATAAGACGGGACGGAAAAGGGTTTAGGGTTGGATTAAGCGGACCCGCTTCGCGGATCCGCCTAATCCAACCCTAAACCCTTTTCCTTATTCAAGGTCAGTAAACCCGCAAGAAACTGAACCCTAAGAGGGTATTGGTGAACCCTGTCGTGGATGTGATTCAAAGATGGGACACTGAACCTTAAGAGTAGGTTACCGCATAAGACGGGACGGAAAAGGGTTTAGGGTTGGATTAGGCGGACCCGCTTCGCGGATCCGCCTAATCCAACCCTAAACCCTTTTCCTTATTCAAGGTCACTAAACCCGCAAGAAACTGAACCCTAAGAGGGTATTGGTGAACCCTGTCGTGGATGTGATTCAAAGATGGGACACTGAACCTTAAGAGTAGGGTACCGCATAAGACGGGACGGAAAAGGGTGTAGGGTTGGATTAGGCAGACCCGTTTTGCGGATCCGCCTAATCCAACCCTAAACCCTTTTCCTTATTCAAGGTCACTAAACCCGCAAGAAACTGAACCCTAAGTGGGTATTGGTGAACCCTGTCGTGGATGTGATTCAAAGATGGGACACTGAACCTTAACACTAGGGTACCGCATAAGACGGAACGGAAAAGGGTTTAGGGTTGGATTAGGCGGACCCGCTTCGCGGATCCGCCTAATCCAACCCTAAACCCTTTTCCTTATTCAAGGTCACTAAACTCGCAAGAAACTGAACCCTAAGAGGGTATTGGTGAACCCTGTCGTGGATGTGATTCAAAGATAGGACACTGAACCTTAAGAGTAGGGTACCGCATAAGACGGGACGGAAAAAGGGTGTAGGGTTGGATTAGGCGGACCCGCTTCGCGGATCCGCCTAATCCAACCCTAAACCCTTTTCCTTATTCAAGGTCACTAAACCCGCAAGAAACTGAACCCTAAGAGGGTATTTGGTGAACCCTGTCGTGGATGTGATTCAAAGATGGGACACTGAACCTTAACACTAGGGTACCGCATAAGACGGAACGGAAAAGGGTTTAGGGTTGGATTAGGCGGACCCGCTTCGCGGATCTGCCTAATCCAACCCTAAACCCTTTTCCTTATTCAAGGTCACTAAACCCGCAAGAAACTGAACCCTAAGAGGGTATTGGTGAACCCTGTCGTGGATGTGATTCAAAGATGGGACACTGAACCTTATGAGTTGGGTACCGCATAAGACGGGACGGAAAAGGGTTTAGGGTTGGATTAGGCGGACCCGCTTCGCGGATCCGCCTAATCCAACCCTAAACCCTTTTCCTTATTCAAGGTCAGTAAACCCGCAAGAAACTGAACCCTAAGAGGGTATTGGTGAACCCTGTCGTGGATGGGATTCAAAGTTGGGTCACTGAACCTTAAGAGTAGGGTACCGCATAAGACGGGACGGAAAAGGGTTTAGGGTTGGATTAGGCGGACCCGCTTCGCGGATCCGCCTAATCCAACCCTAAACCCTTTTCCTTATTCAAGGTCACTAAACTCGAAAGAAACTGAACCCTAAGAGGGTATTGGTGAACCCTGTCGTGGATGTGATTCAAAGATGGGACACTGAACCTTAAGAGTAGGGTACCGCATAAGACGGGACGGAAAAGGGTGTAGGGTTGGATTAGGCAGACCCGTTTTGCGGATCCGCCTAATCCAACCCTAAACCCTTTTCCTTATTCAAGGTCACTAAACCCGCAAGAAACTGAACCTTAAGAGGGTATTGGTGAACCCTGTCGTGGATGTGATTCAAAGATAGGACACTGAACCTTAAGAGTAGGGTACCGCATAAGACGGGACGGAAAAAGGGTGTAGGGTTGGATTAGGCGGACCCGCTTCGCGGATCCGCCTAATCCAACCCTAAACCCTTTTCCTTATTCAAGGTCACTAAACCCGCAAGAAACTGAACCCTAAGAGGGTATTTGGTGAACCCTGTCGTGGATGTGATTCAAAGATGGGACACTGAACCTTAACACTAGGGTACCGCATAAGACGGAACGGAAAAGGGTTTAGGGTTGGATTAGGCGGACCCGCTTCGCGGATCTGCCTAATCCAACCCTAAACCCTTTTCCTTATTCAAGGTCACTAAACCCGCAAGAAACTGAACCCTAAGAGGGTATTGGTGAACCCTGTCGTGGATGTGATTCAAAGATGGGACACTGAACCTTAACAGTAGGGTACCGCATAAGACGGGACGGAAAAGGGTTTAGGGTTGGATTAGGCGGACCCGCTTCGCGGATCCGCCAAATCCAACCCTAAACCCTTTTCCTTATTCAAGGTCACTAAACCCGCAAGAAACTGAACCCTAAGAGGGTATTGGTGAACCCTGTCGTGGATGTGATTCAAAGATGGGACACTGAACCTTAAGAGTAGGTTACCGCATAAGACGGGACGGAAAAGGGTTTAGGGTTGGATTAGGCGGACCCGCTTCGCGGATCCGCCTAATCCAACCCTAAACCCTTTTCCTTATTCAAGGTCACTAAACCCGCAAGAAACTGAATCCTAAGAGGGTATTGGTGAACCCTGTCGTGGATGTGATTCAAAGATGGGACACTGAACCTTAACACTAGGGTACCGCATAAGACGGGACGGAAAAGGGTTTAGGGTTGGATTAGGCGGACTCACTTCGCGGATCCACCTAATCCAACCCTAAACCCTTTTCCTTATTCAAGGTCACTAAACCCGCAAGAAACTGAACCCTAAGAGGGTATTGGTGAACCCTGTCGTGGATGTAATTCAAAGATGGGACACTGAACCTTAAGAGTAAGGTACCGCATAAGACGGGACGGAAAAAGGGTGTAGGATTGGATTAGGCGGACCCGCTTCGCGGATCCGCCTAATCCAACCCTAAACCCTATTCCTTATTCAAGGTCACTAAACCCGCAAGAAACTGAACCCTAAGAGGGTATTGGTGAACCCTGTCGTGGATGTGATTCAAAGATGGGACACTGAACCTTAACACTAGGGTACCGAATAAGACGGAACGGAAAAGGGTTTAGGGTTGGATTAGGCGTACCCGCTTCGCGGATCCGCCTAATCCAACCCTAAACCCTTTTCCTTATTCAAGGTCACTAAACCCGCAAAAAACTGAACCCTAAGAGGGTATTGGTGAACCCAGTCGTGGATGTGATTCAAAGATGGGACACTGAACCTTAAGAGTAGGGTACCGCATAAGACGGGACGGAAAAGGGTTTAGGGTTGGATTAGGCGGACCCGCTTCGCGGATCCGCCAAATCCAACCCTAAACCCTTTTCCTTATTCAAGGTCACTAAACCCGCAAGAAACTGAACCCTAAGAGGGTATTGGTGAACCCTGTCGTGGATGTGATTCAAAGATGGGACACTGAACCTTAACAGTAGGGTACCGCATAAGACGGGACGGAAAAGGGTTTAGGGTTGGATTAGGCGGACCCGCTTCGCGGATCCGCCTAATCCAACCCTAAACCCTTTTCCTTATTCAAGGTCACTAAACCCGCAAGAAACTGAACCCTAAGAGGGTATTGGTGAACCCTGTCGTGGATGTGATTCAAAGATGGGACACTGAACCTTAAGAGTAAGGTACCGCATAAGACGGGACGGAAAAAGGGTGTAGGATTGGATTAGGCGGACCCGCTTCGCGGATCCGCCTAATCCAACCCTAAACCCTATTCCTTATTCAAGGTCACTAAACCCGCAAGAAACTGAACCCTAAGAGGGTATTGGTGAACCCTGTCGTGGATGTGATTCAAAGATGGGACACTGAACCTTAACACTAGGGTACCGAATAAGACGGAACGGAAAAGGGTTTAGGGTTGGATTAGGCGTACCCGCTTCGCGGATCCGCCTAATCCAACCCTAAACCCTTTTCCTTATTCAAGGTCACTAAACCCGCAAAAAACTGAACCCTAAGAGGGTATTGGTGAACCCAGTCGTGGATGTGATTCAAAGATGGGACACTGAACCTTAAGAGTAGGGTACCGCATAAGACGGGACGGAAAAGGGTTTAGGGTTGGATTAGGCGGACCCGCTTCGCGGATCCGCCAAATCCAACCCTAAACCCTTTTCCTTATTCAAGGTCACTAAACCCGCAAGAAACTGAACCCTAAGAGGGTATTGGTGAACCCTGTCGTGGATGTGATTCAAAGATGGGACACTGAACCTTAACAGTAGGGTACCGCATAAGACGGGACGGAAAAGGGTTTAGGGTTGGATTAGGCGGACCCGCTTCGCGGATCCGCCTAATCCAACCCTAAACCCTTTTCCTTATTCAAGGTCACTAAACCCGCAAGAAACTGAACCCTAAGAGGGTATTGGTGAACCCTGTCGTGGATGTGATTCAAAGATGGGACACTGAACCTTAAGAGTAAGGTACCGCATAAGACGGGACGGAAAAAGGGTGTAGGATTGGATTAGGCGGACCCGCTTCGCGGATCCGCCTAATCCAACCCTAAACCCTATTCCTTATTCAAGGTCACTAAACCCGCAAGAAACTGAACCCTAAGAGGGTATTGGTGAACCCTGTCGTGGATGTGATTCAAAGATGGGACACTGAACCTTAACACTAGGGTACCGAATAAGACGGAACGGAAAAGGGTTTAGGGTTGGATTAGGCGGACCCGCTTCGCGGATCCGCCTAATCCAACCCTAAACCCTTTTCCTTATTCAAGGTCACTAAACCCGCAAAAAACTGAACCCTAAGAGGGTATTGGTGAACCCAGTCGTGGATGTGATTCAAAGATGGGACACTGAACCTTAAGAGTAGGGTACCGCATAAGACGGGACAGAAAAGGGTTTAGGGTTGGATTAGGCGGACCCGCTTCGCGGATCCGCCAAATCCAACCCTAAACCCTTTTCCTTATTCAAGGTCACTAAACCCGCAAGAAACTGAACCCTAAGAGGGTATTGGTGAACCCTGTCGTGGATGTGATTCAAAGATGGGACACTGAACCTTAACAGTAGGGTACCGCATAAGACGGGACGGAAAAGGGTTTAGGGTTGGATTAGGCGGACCCGCTTCGCGGATCCGCCAAATCCAACCCTAAACCCTTTTCCTTATTCAAGGTCACTAAACCCGCAAGAAACTGAATCCTAAGAGGGTATTGGTGAACCCTGTCGTGGATGTGATTCAAAGATGGGACACTGAACCTTAACACTAGGGTACCGCATAAGACGGGACGGAAAAGGGTTTATGGTTGGATTAGGCGGACTCACTTCGCGGATCCACCTAATCCAACCCTAAACCCTTTTCCTTATTCAAGGTCACTAAACCCGCAAGAAACTGAACCCTAAGAGGGTATTGGTGAACCCTGTCGTGGATGTGATTCAAAGATGGGACACTGAACCTTAAGAGTAGGGTACCGCATAAGACGGGACGGAAAAGGGTTTAGGGTTGGATTAGGCGGACCCGCTTCGCGGATCCGCCAAATCCAACCCTAAACCCTTTTCCTTATTCAAGGTCACTAAACCCGCAAGAAACTGAACCCTAAGAGGGTATTGGTGAACCCTGTCGTGGATGTGATTCAAAGATGGGACACTGAACCTTAAGAGTAGGTTACCGCATAAGATGGGACGGAAAAGGGTTTAGGGTTGGATTAGGCGGACCCGCTTCGCGGATCCGCCTAATCCAACCCTAAACCCTTTTCCTTATTCAAGGTCACTAAACCCGCAAGAAACTGAATCCTAAGAGGGTATTGGTGAACCCTGTCGTGGATGTGATTCAAAGATGGGACACTGAACCTTAACACTAGGGTACCGCATAAGACGGGACGGAAAAGGGTTTAGGGTTGGATTAGGCGGACTCACTTCGCGGATCCACCTAATCCAACCCTAAACCCTTTTCCTTATTCAAGGTCACTAAACCCGCAAGAAACTGAACCCTAAGAGGGTATTGGTGAACCCTGTCGTGGATGTGATTCAAAGATGGGACACTGAACCTTAAGAGTAGGGTACCGCATAAGACGGGACGGAAAAAGGGTGTAGGATTGGATTAGGCGGACCCGCTTCGCGGATCCGCCTAATCCAACCCTAAACCCTATTCCTTATTCAAGGTCACTAAACCCGCAAGAAACTGAACCCTAAGAGGGTATTGGTGAACCCTGTCGTGGATGTGATTCAAAGATGGGACACTGAACCTTAACACTAGGGTACCGAATAAGACGGAACGGAAAACGGTTTAGGGTTGGATAAGGCGGACCCGCTTCGCGGATCCGCCTAATCCAACCCTAAACCCTTTTCCTTATTCAAGGTCACTAAACCCGCAAAAAACTGAACCCTAAGAGGGTATTGGTGAACCCAGTCGTGGATGTGATTCAAAGATGGGACACTGAACCTTAACACTAGGGTACCGCATAAGACGGGACGGAAAAGGGTTTAGGGTTGGATTAGGCGGACCCGCTTCGCGGATCCGCCTAATCCAACCCTAAACCCTTTTCCTTATTCAAGGTCACTAAACTCGAAAGAAACTGAACCCTAAGAGGGTATTGGTGAACCCTGTCGTGGATGTGATTCAAAGATGGGACACTGAACCTTAAGAGTAGGGTACCGCATAAGACGGGACGGAAAAGGGTGTAGGGTTGGATTAGGCAGACCCGTTTTGCGGATCCGCCTAATCCAACCCTAAACCCTTTTCCTTATTCAAGGTCACTAAACCCGCAAGAAACTGAACCCTAAGAGGGTATTGGTGAACCCTGTCGTGGATGTGATTCAAAGATAGGACACTGAACCTTAAGAGTAGGGTACCGCATAAGACGGGACGGAAAAAGGGTGTAGGGTTGGATTAGGCGGACCCGCTTCGCGGATCCGCCTAATCCAACCCTAAACCCTTTTCCTTATTCAAGGTCACTAAACCCGCAAGAAACTGAACCCTAAGAGGGTATTTGGTGAACCCTGTCGTGGATGTGATTCAAAGATGGGACACTGAACCTTAACACTAGGGTACCGCATAAGACGGAACGGAAAAGGGTTTAGGGTTGGATTAGGCGGACCCGCTTCGCGGATCTGCCTAATCCAACCCTAAACCCTTTTCCTTATTCAAGGTCACTAAACCCGCAAGAAACTGAACCCTAAGAGGGTATTGGTGAACCCTGTCGTGGATGTGATTCAAAGATGGGACACTGAACCTTAACAGTAGGGTACCGCATAAGACGGGACGGAAAAGGGTTTAGGGTTGGATTAGGCGGACCCGCTTCGCGGATCCGCCAAATCCAACCCTAAACCCTTTTCCTTATTCAAGGTCACTAAACCCGCAAGAAACTGAACCCTAAGAGGGTATTGGTGAACCCTGTCGTGGATGTGATTCAAAGATGGGACACTGAACCTTAAGAGTAGGTTACCGCATAAGACGGGACGGAAAAGGGTTTAGGGTTGGATTAGGCGGACCCGCTTCGCGGATCCGCCTAATCCAACCCTAAACCCTTTTCCTTATTCAAGGTCACTAAACCCGCAAGAAACTGAATCCTAAGAGGGTATTGGTGAACCCTGTCGTGGATGTGATTCAAAGATGGGACACTGAACCTTAACACTAGGGTACCGCATAAGACGGGACGGAAAAGGGTTTAGGGTTGGATTAGGCGGACTCACTTCGCGGATCCACCTAATCCAACCCTAAACCCTTTTCCTTATTCAAGGTCACTAAACCCGCAAGAAACTGAACCCTAAGAGGGTATTGGTGAACCCTGTCGTGGATGTGATTCAAAGATGGGACACTGAACCTTAAGAGTAAGATACCGCATAAGACGGGACGGAAAAAGGGTGTAGGATTGGATTAGGCGGACCCGCTTCACGGATCCGCCTAATCCAACCCTAAACCCTATTCCTTATTCAAGGTCACTAAACCCGCAAGAAACTGAACCCTAAGAGGGTATTGGTGAACCCTGTCGTGGATGTGATTCAAAGATGGGACACTGAACCTTAACACTAGGGTACCGAATAAGACGGAACGGAAAAGGGTTTAGGGTTGGATTAGGCGGACCCGCTTCGCGGATCCGCCTAATCCAACCCTAAACCCTTTTCCTTATTCAAGGTCACTAAACCCGCAAAAAACTGAACCCTAAGAGGGTATTGGTGAACCCAGTCGTGGATGTGATTCAAAGATGGGACACTGAACCTTAAGAGTAGGGTACCGCATAAGACGGGATGGAAAAGGGTTTAGGGTTGGATTAGGCGGACCCGCTTCGCGGATCCGCCAAATCCAACCCTAAACCCTTTTCCTTATTCAAGGTCACTAAACCCGCAAGAAACTGAACCCTAAGAGGGTATTGGTGAACCCTGTCGTGGATGTGATTCAAAGATGGGACACTGAACCTTAAGAGTAGGTTACCGCATAAGACGGGACGGAAAAGGGTTTAGGGTTGGATTAGGCGGACCCGCTTCGCGGATCCGCCTAATCCAACCCTAAACCCTTTTCCTTATTCAAGGTCACTAAACCCGCAAGAAACTGAATCCTAAGAGGGTATTGGTGAACCCTGTCGTGGATGTGATTCAAAGATGGGACACTGAACCTTAACACTAGGGTACCGCATAAGACGGGACGGAAAAGGGTTTAGGGTTGGATTAGGCGGACTCACTTCGCGGATCCACCTAATCCAACCCTAAACCCTTTTCCTTATTCAAGGTCACTAAACCCGCAAGAAACTGAACCCTAAGAGGGTATTGGTGAACCCTGTCGTGGATGTGATTCAAAGATGGGACACTGAACCTTAAGAGTAAGGTACCGCATAAGACGGGACGGAAAAAGGGTGTAGGATTGGATTAGGCGGACCCGCTTCGCGGATCCGCCTAATCCAACCCTAAACCCTATTCCTTATTCAAGGTCACTAAACCCGCAAGAAACTGAACCCTAAGAGGGTATTGGTGAACCCTGTCGTGGATGTGATTCAAAGATGGGACACTGAACCTTAACACTAGGGTACCGAATAAGACGGAACGGAAAAGGGTTTAGGGTTGGATTAGGCGGACCCGCTTCGCGGATCCGCCTAATCCAACCCTAAACCCTTTTCCTTATTCAAGGTCACTAAACCCGCAAAAAACTGAACCCTAAGAGGGTATTGGTGAACCCAGTCGTGGATGTGATTCAAAGATGGGACACTGAACCTTAAGAGTAGGGTACCGCATAAGACGGGACGGAAAAGGGTTTAGGGTTGGATTAGGCGGACCCGCTTCGCGGATCCGCCAAATCCAACCCTAAACCCTTTTCCTTATTCAAGGTCACTAAACCCGCAAGAAACTGAACCCTAAGAGGGTATTGGTGAACCCTGTCGTGGATGTGATTCAAAGATGGGACACTGAACCTTAACAGTAGGGTACCGCATAAGACGGGACGGAAAAGGGTTTAGGGTTGGATTAGGCGGACCCGCTTCGCGGATCCGCCAAATCCAACCCTAAACCCTTTTCCTTATTCAAGGTCACTAAACCCGCAAGAAACTGAACCCTAAGAGGGTATTGGTGAACCCTGTCGTGGATGTGATTCAAAGATGGGACACTGAACCTTAAGAGTAGGTTACCGCATAAGACGGGACGGAAAAGGGTTTAGGGTTGGATTAGGCGGACCCGCTTCGCGGATCCGCCTAATCCAACCCTAAACCCTTTTCCTTATTCAAGGTCACTAAACCCGCAAGAAACTGAATCCTAAGAGGGTATTGGTGAACCCTGTCGTGGATGTGATTCAAAGATGGGACACTGAACCTTAACACTAGGGTACCGCATAAGACGGGACGGAAAAGGGTTTAGGGTTGGATTAGGCGGACTCACTTCGCGGATCCACCTAATCCAACCCTAAACCCTTTTCCTTATTCAAGGTCACTAAACCCGCAAGAAACTGAACCCTAAGAGGGTATTGGTGAACCCTGTCGTGGATGTGATTCAAAGATGGGACACTGAACCTTAAGAGTAGGGTACCGCATAAGACGGGACGGAAAAGGGTTTAGGGTTGGATTAGGCGGACCCGCTTCGCGGATCCGCCAAATCCAACCCTAAACCCTTTTCCTTATTCAAGGTCACTAAACCCGCAAGAAACTGAACCCTAAGAGGGTATTGGTGAACCCTGTCGTGGATGTGATTCAAAGATGGGACACTGAACCTTAAGAGTAGGTTACCGCATAAGACGGGACGGAAAAGGGTTTAGGGTTGGATTAGGCGGACCCGCTTCGCGGATCCGCCTAATCCAACCCTAAACCCTTTTCCTTATTCAAGGTCACTAAACCCGCAAGAAACTGAATCCTAAGAGGGTATTGGTGAACCCTGTCGTGGATGTGATTCAAAGATGGGACACTGAACCTTAACACTAGGGTACCGCATAAGACGGGACGGAAAAGGGTTTAGGGTTGGATTAGGCGGACTCACTTCGCGGATCCACCTAATCCAACCCTAAACCCTTTTCCTTATTCAAGGTCACTAAACCCGCAAGAAACTGAACCCTAAGAGGGTATTGGTGAACCCTGTCGTGGATGTGATTCAAAGATGGGACACTGAACCTTAAGAGTAGGGTACCGCATAAGACGGGACGGAAAAGGGTTTAGGGTTGGATTAGGCGGACCCGCTTCGCGGATCCGCCAAATCCAACCCTAAACCCTTTTCCTTATTCAAGGTCACTAAACCCGCAAGAAACTGAACCCTAAGAGGGTATTGGTGAACCCTGTCGTGGATGTGATTCAAAGATGGGACACTGAACCTTAAGAGTAGGTTACCGCATAAGACGGGACGGAAAAGGGTTTAGGGTTGGATTAGGCGGACCCGCTTCGCGGATCCGCCAAATCCAACCCTAAACCCTTTTCCTTATTCAAGGTCACTAAACCCGCAAGAAACTGAACCCTAAGAGGGTATTGGTGAACCCTGTCGTGGATGTGATTCAAAGATGGGACACTGAACCTTAAGAGTAGGTTACCGCATAAGACGGGACGGAAAAGGGTTTAGGGTTGGATTAGGCGGACCCGCTTCGCGGATCCGCCTAATCCAACCCTAAACCCTTTTCCTTATTCAAGGTCACTAAACCCGCAAGAAACTGAACCCTAAGAGGGTATTGGTGAACCCTGTCGTGGATGTGATTCAAAGATGGGACACTGAACCTTAAGAGTAGGGTACCGCATAAGACGGGACGGAAAAAGGGTGTAGGATTGGATTAGGCGGACCCGCTTCGCGGATCCGCCTAATCCAACCCTAAACCCTATTCCTTATTCAAGGTCACTAAACCCGCAAGAAACTGAACCCTAAGAGGGTATTGGTTAACCCTGTCGTGGATGTGATTCAAAGATGGGACACTGAACCTTAACACTAGGGTACCGAATAAGATGGAACGGAAAAGGGTTTAGGGTTGGATTAGGCGGACCCGCTTCGCGGATCCGCCTAATCCAACCCTAAACCCTTTTCCTTATTCAAGGTCACTAAACTCGCAAGAAACTGAACCCTAAGAGGGTATTGGTGAACCCTGTCGTGGATGTGATTCAAAGATAGGACACTGAACCATAAGAGTAGGGTACCGCATAAGACGGGACGGAAAAAGGGTGTAGGGTTGGATTAGGCGGACCCGCTTCGCGGATCCGCCTAATCCAACCCTAAACCCTTTTCCTTATTCAAGGTCACTAAACCCGCAAGAAACTGAACCCTAAGAGGGTATTTGGTGAACCCTGTCGTGGATGTGATTCAAAGATGGGACACTGAACCTTAACACTAGGGTACCGCATAAGACGGAACGGAAAAGGGTTTAGGGTTGGATTAGGCGGACCCGCTTCGCGGATCTGCCTAATCCAACCCTAAACCCTTTTCCTTATTCAATGTCACTAAACCCGCAAGAAACTGAACCCTAAGAGGGTATTGGTGAACCCTGTCGTGGATGTGATTCAAAGATGGGACACTGAACCTTAACAGTAGGGTACCGCATAAGACGGGACGGAAAAGGGTTTAGGGTTGGATTAGGCGGACCCGCTTCGCGGATCCGCCAAATCCAACCCTAAACCCTTTTCCTTATTCAAGGTCACTAAACCCGCAAGAAACTGAACCCTAAGAGGGTATTGGTGAACCCTGTCGTGGATGTGATTCAAAGATGGGACACTGAACCTTAAGAGTAGGTTACCGCATAAGACGGGACGGAAAAGGGTTTAGGGTTGGATTAGGCGGACCCGCTTCGCGGATCCGCCTAATCCAACCCTAAACCATTTTCCTTATTCAAGGTCACTAAACCCGCAAGAAACTGAACCCTAAGAGGGTATTGGTGAACCCTGTCGTGGATGTGATTCAAAGATGGGACACTGAACCTTAACACTAGGGTACCGCATAAGACGGGACGGAAAAGGGTTTAGGGTTGGATTAGGCGGACTCACTTCGCGGATCCACCTAATCCAACCCTAAACCCTTTTCCTTATTCAAGGTCACTAAACCCGCAAGAAACTGAACCCTAAGAGGGTATTGGTGAACCCTGTCGTGGATGTGATTCAAAGATGGGACACTGAACCTTAAGAGTAGGGTACCGCATAAGACGGGACGGAAAAAGGGTGTAGGATTGGATTAGGCGGACCCGCTTCGCGGATCCGCCTAATCCAACCCTAAACCCTATTCCTTATTCAAGGTCACTAAACCCGCAAGAAACTGAACCCTAAGAGGGTATTGGTGAACCCTGTCGTGGATGTGATTCAAAGATGGGACACTGAACCTTAACACTAGGGTACCGAATAAGATGGAACGGAAAAGGGTTTAGGGTTGGATTAGGCGGACCCGCTTCGCGGATCCGCCTAATCCAACCCTAAACCCTTTTCCTTATTCAAGGTCACTAAACCCGCAAGAAACTGAACCCTAAGAGGGTATTGGTGAACCCAGTCGTGGATGTGATTCAAAGATGGGACACTGAACCTTAAGAGTAGGGTACCGCATAAGACGGGACGGAAAAGGGTTTAGGGTTGGATTAGGCGGACCCGCTTCGCGGATCTGCCTAATCCAACCCTAAACCCTTTTCCTTATTCAAGGTCACTAAACCCGCAAGAAACTGAACCCTAAGAGGGTATTGGTGAACCCTGTCGTGGATGTGATTCCAAGATGGGACACTGAACCTTAACAGTAGGGTACCGCATAAGACGGGACGGAAAAGGGTTTAGGGTTGGATTAGGCGGACCCGCTTCGCGGATCCGCCAAATCCAACCCTAAACCCTTTTCCTTATTCAAGGTCACTAAACCCGCAAGAAACTGAACCCTAAGAGGGTATTGGTGAACCCTGTCGTGGATGTGATTCAAAGATGGGACACTGAACCTTAACACTAGGGTACCGCATAAGACGGAACGGAAAAGGGTTTAGGGTTGGATTAGGCGGACCCGCTTCGCGGATCCGCCTAATCCAACCCTAAACCCTTTTCCTTATTCAAGGTCACTAAACTCGCAAGAAACTGAACCCTAAGAGGGTATTGGTGAACCCTGTCGTGGATGTGATTCAAAGATAGGACACTGAACCTTAAGAGTAGGGTACCGCATAAGACGGGACGGAAAAAGGGTGTAGGGTTGGATTAGGCGGACCCGCTTCGCGGATCCGCCAAATCCAACCCTAAACCCTTTTCCTTATTCAAGGTCACTAAACCCGCAAGAAACTGAACCCTAAGAGGGTATTGGTGAACCCTGTCGTGGATGTGATTCAAAGATGGGACACTGAACCTTAAGAGTAGGTTACCGCATAAGACGGGACGGAAAAGGGTTTAGGGTTGGATTAGGCGGACCCGCTTCGCGGATCCGCCTAATCCAACCCTAAACCCTTTTCCTTATTCAAGGTCACTAAACCCGCAAGAAACTGAACCCTAAGAGGGTATTGGTGAACCCTGTCGTGGATGTGATTCAAAGATGGGACACTGAACCTTAAGAGTAGGGTACCGCATAAGACGGGACGGAAAAGGGTGTAGGGTTGGATTAGGCAGACCCGTTTTGCGGATCCGCCTAATCCAACCCTAAACCCTTTTCCTTATTCAAGGTCACTAAACCCGCAAGAAACTGAACCCTAAGAGGGTATTGGTGAACCCTGTCGTGGATGTGATTCAAAGATGGGACACTGAACCTTAAGAGTAGGTTACCGCATAAGACGGGACGGAAAAGGGTTTAGGGTTGGATTAGGCGGACCCGCTTCGCGGATCCGCCTAATCCAACCCTAAACCCTTTTCCTTATTCAAGGTCACTAAACCCGCAAGAAACTGAACCCTAAGAGGGTATTGGTGAACCCTGTCGTGGATGTGATTCAAAGATGGGACACTGAACCTTAAGAGTAGGGTACCGCATAAGACGGGACGGAAAAGGGTGTAGGGTTGGATTAGGCAGACCCGTTTTGCGGATCCGCCTAATCCAACCCTAAACCCTTTTCCTTATTCAAGGTCACTAAACCCGCAAGAAACTGAACCCTAAGAGGGTATTGGTGAACCCTGTCGTGGATGTGATTCAAAGATAGGACACTGAACCTTAAGAGTAGGGTACCGCATAAGACGGGACGGAAAAAGGGTGTAGGGTTGGATTAGGCGGACCCGCTTCGCGGATCCGCCTAATCCAACCCTAAACCCTTTTCCTTATTCAAGGTCACTAAACCCGCAAGAAACTGAACCCTAAGAGGGTATTTGGTGAACCCTGTCGTGGATGTGATTCAAAGATGGGACACTGAACCTTAACACTAGGGTACCGCATAAGACGGAACGGAAAAGGGTTTAGGGTTGGATTAGGCGGACCCGCTTCGCGGATCTGCCTAATCCAACCCTAAACCCTTTTCCTTATTCAATGTCACTAAACCCGCAAGAAACTGAACCCTAAGAGGGTATTGGTGAACCCTGTCGTGGATGTGATTCAAAGATGGGACACTGAACCTTAACAGTAGGGTACCGCATAAGACGGGACTGAAAAGGGTTTAGGGTTGGATTAGGCGGACCCGCTTCGCGGATCCGCCAAATCCAACCCTAAACCCTTTTCCTTATTCAAGGTCACTAAACCCGCAAGAAACTGAACCCTAAGAGGGTATTGGTGAACCCTGTCGTGGATGTGATTCAAAGATGGGACACTGAACCTTAAGAGTAGGTTACCGCATAAGACGGGACGGAAAAGGGTTTAGGGTTGGATTAGGCGGACCCACTTCGCGGATCCGCCTAATCCAACCCTAAACCCTTTTCCTTATTCAAGGTCACTAAACCCGCAAGAAACTGAACCCTAAGAGGGTATTGGTGAACCCTGTCGTGGATGTGATTCAAAGATGGGACACTGAACCTTAAGAGTAGGGTACCGCATAAGACGGGACGGAAAAGGGTGTAGGGTTGGATTAGGCAGACCCATTTTGCGGATCCGCCTAATCCAACCCTAAACCCTTTTCCTTATTCAAGGTCACTAAACCCGCAAGAAACTGAACCCTAAGAGGGTATTGGTGAACCCTGTCGTGGATGTGATTCAAAGATGGGACACTGAACCTTAAGAGTAGGTTACCGCATAAGACGGGACGGAAAAGGGTTTAGGGTTGGATTAGGCGGACCCGCTTCGCGGATCCGCCTAATCCAACCCTAAACCCTTTTCCTTATTCAAGGTCACTAAACCCGCAAGAAACTGAACCCTAAGAGGGTATTGGTGAACCCAGTCGTGGATGTGATTAAAAGATGGGACACTGAACCTTAGAGTAGGGTACCGCATAAGACGGGACGGAAAAGGGTGTAGGGTTGGATTAGGCAGACCCGTTTTGCGGATCCGCCTAATCCAACCCTAAACCCTTTTCCTTATTCAAGGTCACTAAACCCGCAAGAAACTGAACCCTAAGAGGGTATTGGTGAACCCTGTCGTGGATGTGATTCAAAGATGGGACACTGAACCTTAACACTAGGGTACCGCATAAGACGGAACGGAAAAGGGTTTAGGGTTGGATTAGGCGGACCCGCTTCGCGGATCCGCCTAATCCAACCCTAAACCCTTTTCCTTATTCAAGGTCACTAAACGCGCAAGAAACTGAACCCTAAGAGGGTATTGGTGAACCCTGTCGTGGATGTGATTCAAAGATAGGACACTGAACCTTAAGAGTAGGGTACCGCATAAGACGGGACGGAAAAAGGGTGTAGGGTTGGATTAGGCGGACCCGCTTCACGGATCCGCCTAATCCAACCCTAAACCCTTTTCCTTATTCAAGGTCACTAAACCCGCAAGAAACTGAACCCTAAGAGGGTATTTGGTGAACCCTGTCGTGGATGTGATTCAAAGATGGGACACTGAACCTTAACACTAGGGTACCGCATAAGACGGAACGGAAAAGGGTTTAGGGTTGGATTAGGCGGACCCGCTTCGCGGATCTGCCTAATCCAACCCTAAACCCTTTTCCTTATTCAAGGTCACTAAACCCGCAAGAAACTGAACCCTAAGAGGGTATTGGTGAACCCTGTCGTGGATGTGATTCAAAGATGGGACACTGAACCTTAACAGTAGGGTACCGCATAAGACGGGACGGAAAAGGGTTTAGGGTTGGATTAGGCGGACCCGCTTCGCGGATCCGCCTAATCCAACCCTAAACCCTTTTCCTTATTCAAGGTCACTAAACTCGAAAGAAACTGAACCCTAAGAGGGTATTGGTGAACCCTGTCGTGGATGTGATTCAAAGATGGGACACTGAACCTTAACAGTAGGGTACCGCATAAGACGGGACGGAAAAGGGTTTAGGGTTGGATTAGGCGGACCCGCTTCGCGGATCCGCCTAATCCAACCCTAAACCCTTTTCCTTATTCAAGGTCACTAAACCCGCAAGAAACTGAACCCTAAGAGGGTATTGGTGAACCCTGTCGTGGATGTGATTCAAAGATGGGACACTGAACCTTAACACTAGGGTACCGCATAAGACGGAACGGAAAAGGGTTTAGGGTTGGATTAGGCGGACCCGCTTCGCGGATCTGCCTAATCCAACCCTAAACCCTTTTCCTTATTCAAGGTCACTAAACCCGCAAGAAACTGAACCCTAAGAGGGTATTGGTGAACCCTGTCGTGGATGTGATTCAAAGATGGGACACTGAACCTTAACAGTAGGGTACCGCATAAGACGGGACGGAAAAGGGTTTAGGGTTGGATTAGGCGGACCCGCTTCGCGGATCCGCCAAATCCAACCCTAAACCCTTTTCCTTATTCAAGGTCACTAAACCCGCAAGAAACTGAACCCTAAGAGGGTATTGGTGAACCCTGTCGTGGATGTGATTCAAAGATGGGACACTGAACCTTAAGAGTAGGTTACCGCATAAGACGGGACGGAAAAGGGTTTAGGGTTGGATTAGGCGGACCCGCTTCGCGGATCCGCCTAATCCAACCCTAAACCCTTTTCCTTATTCAAGGTCACTAAACCCGCAAGAAACTGAACCCTAAGAGGGTATTGGTGAACCCTGTCGTGGATGTGATTCAAAGATGGGACACTGAATCTTAACACTAGGGTACCGCATAAGACGGGACGGAAAAGGGTTTAGGGTTGGATTAGGCGGACTCACTTCGCGGATCCACCTAATCCAACCCTAAACCCTTTTCCTTATTCAAGGTCACTAAACCCGCAAGAAACTGAACCCTAAGAGGGTATTGGTGAACCCTGTCGTGGATGTGATTCAAAGATGGGACACTGAACCTTAACACTAGGGTACCGCATAAGACGGAACGGAAAAGGGTTTAGGGTTGGATTAGGCGGACCCGCTTCGCGGATCCGCCTAATCCAACCCTAAACCCTTTTCCTTATTCAAGGTCACTAAACCCGCAAGAAACTGAACCCTAAGAGGGTATTGGTGAACCCTGTCGTGGATGTGATTCAAAGATGGGACACTGAATCTTAACACTAGGGTACCGCATAAGACGGGACGGAAAAGGGTTTAGGGTTGGATTAGGCGGACTCACTTCGCGGATCCACCTAATCCAACCCTAAACCCTTTTCCTTATTCAAGGTCACTAAACCCGCAAGAAACTGAACCCTAAGAGGGTATTGGTGAACCCTGTCGTGGATGTGATTCAAAGATGGGACACTGAACCTTAACACTAGGGTACCGAATAAGACGGAACGGAAAAGGGTTTAGGGTTGGATTAGGCGGACCCGCTTCGCGGATCCGCCTAATCCAACCCTAAACCCTTTTCCTTATTCAAGGTCACTAAACCCGCAAGAAACTGAACCCTAAGAGGGTATTGGTGAACCCAGTCGTGGATGTGATTCAAAGATGGGACACTGAACCTTAAGAGTAGGGTACCGCATAAGACGGGACGGAAAAGGGTTTAGGGTTGGATTAGGCGGACCCGCTTCGCGGATCTGCCTAATCCAACCCTAAACCCTTTTCCTTATTCAAGGTCACTAAACCCGCAAGAAACTGAACCCTAAGAGGGTATTGGTGAACCCTGTCGTGGATGTGATTCAAAGATGGGACACTGAACCTTAACAGTAGGGTACCGCATAAGACGGGACGGAAAAGGGTTTAGGGTTGGATTAGGCGGACCCGCTTCGCGGATCCGCCAAATCCAACCCTAAACCCTTTTCCTTATTCAAGGTCACTAAACCCGCAAGAAACTGAACCCTAAGAGGGTATTGGTGAACCCTGTCGTGGATGTGATTCAAAGATGGGACACTGAACCTTAAGAGTAGGTTACCGCATAAGACGGGACGGAAAAGGGTTTAGGGTTGGATTAGGCGGACCCGCTTCGCGGATCCGCCTAATCCAACCCTAAACCCTTTTCCTTATTCAAGGTCACTAAACCCGCAAGAAACTGAACCCTAAGAGGGTATTGGTGAACCCTGTCGTGGATGTGATTCAAAGATGGGACACTGAATCTTAACACTAGGGTACCGCATAAGACGGGACGGAAAAGGGTTTAGGGTTGGATTAGGCGGACTCACTTCGCGGATCCACCTAATCCAACCCTAAACCCTTTTCCTTATTCAAGGTCACTAAACCCGCAAGAAACTGAACCCTAAGAGGGTATTGGTGAACCCTGTCGTGGATGTGATTCAAAGATGGGACACTGAACCTTAACACTAGGGTACCGCATAAGACGGAACGGAAAAGGGTTTAGGGTTGGATTAGGCGGACCCGCTTCGCGGATCCGCCTAATCCAACCCTAAACCCTTTTCCTTATTCAAGGTCACTAAACCCGCAAGAAACTGAACCCTAAGAGGGTATTGGTGAACCCTGTCGTGGATGTGATTCAAAGATGGGACACTGAATCTTAACACTAGGGTACCGCATAAGACGGGACGGAAAAGGGTTTAGGGTTGGATTAGGCGGACTCACTTCGCGGATCCACCTAATCCAACCCTAAACCCTTTTCCTTATTCAAGGTCACTAAACCCGCAAGAAACTGAACCCTAAGAGGGTATTGGTGAACCCTGTCGTGGATGTGATTCAAAGATGGGACACTGAACCTTAACACTAGGGTACCGAATAAGACGGAACGGAAAAGGGTTTAGGGTTGGATTAGGCGGACCCGCTTCGCGGATCCGCCTAATCCAACCCTAAACCCTTTTCCTTATTCAAGGTCACTAAACCCGCAAGAAACTGAACCCTAAGAGGGTATTGGTGAACCCAGTCGTGGATGTGATTCAAAGATGGGACACTGAACCTTAAGAGTAGGGTACCGCATAAGACGGGACGGAAAAGGGTTTAGGGTTGGATTAGGCGGACCCGCTTCGCGGATCTGCCTAATCCAACCCTAAACCCTTTTCCTTATTCAAGGTCACTAAACCCGCAAGAAACTGAACCCTAAGAGGGTATTGGTGAACCCTGTCGTGGATGTGATTCAAAGATGGGACACTGAACCTTAACAGTAGGGTACCGCATAAGACGGGACGGAAAAGGGTTTAGGGTTGGATTACGCGGACCCGCTTCGCGGATCCGCCAAATCCAACCCTAAACCCTTTTCCTTATTAAAGGTCACTAAACCCGCAAGAAACTGAACCCTAAGAGGGTATTGGTGAACCCTGTCGTGGATGTGATTCAAAGATGGGACACTGAACCTTAACACTAGGGTACCGCATAAGACGGAACGGAAAAGGGTTTAGGGTTGGATTAGGCGGACCCGCTTCGCGGATCCGCCTAATCCAACCCTAAACCCTTTTCCTTATTCAAGGTCACTAAACTCGCAAGAAACTGAACCCTAAGAGGGTATTGGTGAACCCTGTCGTGGATGTGATTCAAAGATAGGACACTGAACCTTAAGAGTAGGGTACCGCATAAGACGGGACGGAAAAAGGGTGTAGGGTTGGATTAGGCGGACCCGCTTCGCGGATCCGCCTAATCCAACCCTAAACCCTTTTCCTTATTCAAGGTCACTAAACCCGCAAGAAACTGAACCCTAAGAGGGTATTTGGTGAACCCTGTCGTGGATGTGATTCAAAGATGGGACACTGAACCTTAACACTAGGGTACCGCATAAGACGGAACGGAAAAGGGTTTAGGGTTGGATTAGGCGGACCCGCTTCGCGGATTTGCCTAATCCAACCCTAAACCCTTTTCCTTATTCAAGGTCACTAAACCCGCAAGAAACTGAACCCTAAGAGGGTATTGGTGAACCCTGTCGTGGATGTGATTCAAAGATGGGACACTGAACCTTAACAGTAGGGTACCGCATAAGACGGGACGGAAAAGGGTTTAGGGTTGGATTAGGCGGACCCGCTTCGCGGATCCGCCAAATCCAACCCTAAACCCTTTTCCTTATTCAAGGTCACTAAACCCGCAAGAAACTGAACCCTAAGAGGGTATTGGTGAACCCTGTCGTGGATGTGATTCAAAGATGGGACACTGAACCTTAAGAGTAGGTTACCGCATAAGACGGGACGGAAAAGGGTTTAGGGTTGGATTAGGCGGACCCGCTTCGCGGATCCGCCTAATCCAACCCTAAACCCTTTTCCTTATTCAAGGTCACTAAACCCGCAAGAAACTGAACCCTAAGAGGGTATTGGTGAACCCTGTCGTGGATGTGATTCAAAGATGGGACACTGAACCTTAAGAGTAGGGTACCGCATAAGATGGGACGGAAAAGGGTGTAGGGTTGGATTAGGCAGACCCGTTTTGCGGATCCGCCTAATCCAACCCTAAACCCTTTTCCTTATTCAAGGTCACTAAACCCGCAAGAAACTGAACCCTAAGAGGGTATTGGTGAACCCTGTCGTGGATGTGATTCAAAGATGGGACACTGAACCTTAACACTAGGGTACCGCATAAGACGGAACGGAAAAGGGTTTAGGGTTAGATTAGGCGGACCCGCTTCGCGGATCCTCCTAATCCAACCCTAAACCCTTTTCCTTATTCAAGGTCACTAAACTCGCAAGAAACTGAACCCTAAGAGGGTATTAGTGAACCCTGTCGTGGATGTGATTCAAAGATAGGACACTGAACCTTAAGAGTAGGGTACCGCATAAGACGGGACGGAAAAAGGGTGTAGGGTTGGATTAGGCGGACCCGCTTCGCGGATCCGCCTAATCCAACCCTAAACCCTTTTCCTTATACAAGGTCACTAAACCCGCAAGAAACTGAACCCTAAGAGGATATTTGGTGAACCCTGTCGTGGATGTGATTCAAAGATGGGACACTGAACCTTAACACTAGGGTACCGCATAAGACGGAACGGAAAAGGGTTTAGGGTTGGATTAGGCGGACCCGCTTCGCGGATCTGCCTAATCCAACCCTAAACCCTTTTCCTTATTCAAGGTCACTAAACCCGCAAGAAACTGAACCCTAAGAGGGTATTGGTGAACCCTGTCGTGGATGTGATTCAAAGATGGGACACTGAACCTTAACAGTAGGGTACCGCATAAGACGGGACGGAAAAGGGTTTAGGGTTGGATTAGGCGGACCCGCTTCGCGGATCCGCCAAATCCAACCATAAACCCTTTTCCTTATTCAAGGTCACTAAACCCGCAAGAAACTGAACCCTAAGAGGGTATTGGTGAACCCTGTCGTGGATGTGATTCAAAGATGGGACACTGAACCTTAAGAGTAGGTTACCGCATAAGACGGGACGGAAAAGGGTTTAGGGTTGGATTAGGCGGACCCGTTTCGCGGATCCGCCTAATCCAACCCTAAACCATTTTCCTTATTCAAGGTCACTAAACCCGCAAGAAACTGAACCCTAAGAGGGTATTGGTGAACCCTGTCGTGGATGTGATTCAAAGATGGGACACTGAACCTTAACACTAGGGTACCGCATAAGACGGGACGGAAAAGGGTTTAGGGTTGGATTAGGCGGACTCACTTCGCGGATCCACCTAATCCAACCCTAAACCCTTTTCCTTATTCAAGGTCACTAAACCCGCAAGAAACTGAACCCTAAGAGGGTATTGGTGAACCCTGTCGTGGATGTGATTCAAAGATGGGACACTGAACCTTAAGAGTAGGGTACCGCATAAGACGGGACGGAAAAGGGTTTAGGGTTGGATTAGGCGGACCCGCTTCGCGGATCCGCCTAATCCAACCCTAAACCGTTTTCCTTATTCAAGGTCACTAAACCCGCAAGAAACTGAACCCTAAGAGGGTATTGGTGAACCCTGTCGTGGATGTGATTCAAAGATGGGACACTGAACCTTAACAGTAGGGTACCGCATAAGACGGGACGGAAAAGGGTTTAGGGTTGGATTAGGCGGACCCGCTTCGCGGATCTGCCTAATCCAACCCTAAACCCTTTTCCTTATTCAAGGTCACTAAACCCGCAAGAAACTGAACCCTAAGAGGGTATTGGTGAACCCTGTCGTGGATGTGATTCAAAGATGGGACACTGAACCTTAACAGTAGGGTACCGCATAAGACGGGACGGAAAAGGGTTTAGGGTTGGATTAGGCGGACCCGCTTCGCGGATCCGCCAAATCCAACCATAAACCCTTTTCCTTATTCAAGGTCACTAAACCCGCAAGAAACTGAACCCTAAGAGGGTATTGGTGAACCCTGTCGTGGATGTGATTCAAAGATGGGACACTGAACCTTAAGAGTAGGTTACCGCATAAGACGGGACGGAAAAGGGTTTAGGGTTGGATTAGGCGGACCCGTTTCGCGGATCCGCCTAATCCAACCCTAAACCATTTTCCTTATTCAAGGTCACTAAACCCGCAAGAAACTGAACCCTAAGAGGGTATTGGTGAACCCTGTCGTGGATGTGATTCAAAGATGGGACACTGAACCTTAACACTAGGGTACCGCATAAGACGGGACGGAAAAGGGTTTAGGGTTGGATTAGGCGGACTCACTTCGCGGATCCACCTAATCCAACCCTAAACCCTTTTCCTTATTCAAGGTCACTAAACCCGCAAGAAACTGAACCCTAAGAGGGTATTGGTGAACCCTGTCGTGGATGTGATTCAAAGATGGGACACTGAACCTTAAGAGTAGGGTACCGCATAAGACGGGACGGAAAAGGGTTTAGGGTTGGATTAGGCGGACCCGCTTCGCGGATCCGCCTAATCCAACCCTAAACCGTTTTCCTTATTCAAGGTCACTAAACCCGCAAGAAACTGAACCCTAAGAGGGTATTGGTGAACCCTGTCGTGGATGTGATTCAAAGATGGGACACTGAACCTTAACAGTAGGGTACCGCATAAGACGGGACGGAAAAGGGTTTAGGGTTGGATTAGGCGGACCCGCTTCGCGGATCCGCCAAATCCAACCCTAAACCCTTTTCCTTATTCAAGGTCACTAAACCCGCAAGAAACTGAACCCTAAGAGGGTATTGGTGAACCCTGTCGTGGATGTGATTCAAAGATGGGACACTGAACCTTAAGAGTAGGTTACCGCATAAGACGGGACGGAAAAGGGTTTAGGGTTGGATTAGGCGGACCCGTTTCGCGGATCCGCCTAATCCAACCCTAAACCATTTTCCTTATTCAAGGTCACTAAACCCGCAAGAAACTGAACCCTAAGAGGGTATTGGTGAACCCTGTCGTGGATGTGATTCAAAGATGGGACACTGAACCTTAACACTAGGGTACCGCATAAGACGGGACGGAAAAGGGTTTAGGGTTGGATTAGGCGGACTCACTTCGCGGATCCACCTAATCCAACCCTAAACCCTTTTCCTTATTCAAGGTCACTAAACCCGCAAGAAACTGAACCCTAAGAGGGTATTGGTGAACCCTGTCGTGGATGTGATTCAAAGATGGGACACTGAACCTTAAGAGTAGGGTACCGCATAAGACGGGACGGAAAAGGGTTTAGGGTTGGATTAGGCGGACCCGTTCGCGGATCCGCCTAATCCAACCCTAAACCGTTTTCCTTATTCAAGGTCACTAAACCCGCAAGAAACTGAACCCTAAGAGGGTATTGGTGAACCCTGTCGTGGATGTGATTCAAAGATGGGACACTGAACCTTAACAGTAGGGTACCGCATAAGACGGGACGGAAAAGGGTTTAGGGTTGGATTAGGCGGACCCGCTTCGCGGATCCGCCAAATCCAACCCTAAACCCTTTTCCTTATTCAAGGTCACTAAACCCGCAAGAAACTGAACCCTAAGAGGGTATTGGTGAACCCTGTCGTGGATGTGATTCAAAGATGGGACACTGAACCTTAAGAGTAGGTTACCGCATAAGACGGGACGGAAAAGGGTTTAGGGTTGGATTAGGCGGACCCGTTTCGCGGATCCGCCTAATCCAACCCTAAACCATTTTCCTTATTCAAGGTCACTAAACCCGCAAGAAACTGAACCCTAAGAGGGTATTGGTGAACCCTGTCGTGGATGTGATTCAAAGATGGGACACTGAACCTTAACACTAGGGTACCGCATAAGACGGGACGGAAAAGGGTTTAGGGTTGGATTAGGCGGACTCACTTCGCGGATCCACCTAATCCAACCCTAAACCCTTTTCCTTATTCAAGGTCACTAAACCCGCAAGAAACTGAACCCTAAGAGGGTATTGGTGAACCCTGTCGTGGATGTGATTCAAAGATGGGACACTGAACCTTAAGAGTAGGGTACCGCATAAGACGGGACGGAAAAGGGTTTAAGGTTGGATTAGGCGGACCCGCTTCGCGGATCCGCCTAATCCAACCCTAAACCGTTTTCCTTATTCAAGGTCACTAAACCCGCAAGAAACTGAACCCTAAGAGGGTATTGGTGAACCCTGTCGTGGATGTGATTCAAAGATGGGACACTGAACCTTAAGAGTAGGGTACCGCATAAGACGGGACGGAAAAGGGTTTAGGGTTGGATTAGGCGGACCCGCTTCGCGGATCCGCCTAATCCAACCCTAAACCCTTTTCCTTATTCAAGGTCACTATACTCGCAAGAAACTGAACCCTAAGAGGGTATTGGTGAACCCTGTCGTGGATGTGATTCAAAGATGGGACACTGAACCTTAAGAGTAGGGTACCGCATAAGACGGGACGGAAAAAGGGTGTAGGATTGGATTAGGCGGACCCGCTTCGCGGATCCGCCTAATCCAACCCTAAACCCTATTCCTTATTCAAGGTCACTAAACCCGCAAGAAACTGAACCCTAAGAGGGTATTGGTGAACCCTGTCGTGGATGTGATTCAAAGATGGGACACTGAACCTTAACACTAGGGTACCGAATAAGACGGAACGGAAAAGGGTTTAGGGTTGGATTAAGCGGACCCGCTTCGCGGATCCGCCTAATCCAACCCTAAACCCTTTTCCTTATTCAAGGTCACTAAACCCGCAAGAAACTGAACCCTAAGAGGGTATTGGTGAACCCAGTCGTGGATGTGATTCAAAGATGGGACACTGAACCTTAAGAGTAGGGTACCGCATAAGACGGGACGGAAAAGGGTTTAGGGTTGGATTAGGCGGACCCGCTTCGCGGATCCGCCAAATCCAACCCTAAACCCTTTTCCTTATTCAAGGTCACTAAACCCGCAAGAAACTGAACCCTAAGAGGGTATTGGTGAACCCTGTCGTGGATGTGATTCAAAGATGGGACACTGAACCTTAAGAGTAGGTTACCGCATAAGACGGGACGGAAAAGGGTTTAGGGTTGGATTAGGCGGACCCGCTTCGCGGATCCGCCTAATCCAACCCTAAACCCTTTTCCTTATTCAAGGTCACTAAACTCGCAAGAAACTGAACCCTAAGAGGGTATTGGTGAACCCTGTCATGGATGTGATTCAAAGATAGGACACTGAACCTTAAGAGTAGGGTACCGCATAAGACGGGACGGAAAAAGGGTGTAGGGTTGGATTAGGCGGACCCGCTTCGCGGATCCGCCTAATCCAACCCTAAACCGTTTTCCTTATTCAAGGTCACTAAACCCGCAAGAAACTGAACCCTAAGAGGGTATTTGGTGAACCCTGTCGTGGATGTGATTCAAAGATGGGACACTGAACCTTAACACTAGGGTACCGCATAAGACGGGACGGAAAAGGGTTTAGGGTTGGATTAGGCGGACTCGCTTCGCGGATCCACCTAATCCAACCCTAAACCCTTTTCCTTATTCAAGGTCACTAAACCCGCAAGAAACTGAACCCTAAGAGGGTATTGGTGAACCCTGTCGTGGATGTGATTCAAAGATGGGACACTCAACCTTAAGAGTAGGGTACCGCACAAGACGGGACGGAAAAGGGTTTAGGGTTGGATTAGGCGGACCCGCTTCGCGGATCCGCCTAATCCAACCCTAAACCGTTTTCCTTATTCAAGGTCACTAAACCCGCAAGAAACTGAACCCTAAGAGGGTATTGGTGAACCCTGTCGTGGATGTGATTCAAAGATGGGACATGAACCTTAAGAGTAGGGTACCGCATAAGACGGGACGGAAAAGGGTGTAGGGTTGGATTAGGCAGACCCGTTTTGCGGATCCGCCTAATCCAACCCTAAACCCTTTTCCTTATTCAAGGTCACTAAACCCGCAAGAAACTGAATCCTAAGAGGGTATTGGTGAACCCTGTCGTGGATGTGATTCAAAGATGGGACACTGAACCTTAAGAGTAGGGTACCGCATAAGACGGGACGGAAAAGGGTTTAGGGTTGGATTAGGCGGACCCGCTTCGCGGATCCGCCTAATCCAACCCTAAACCCTTTTCCTTATTCAAGGTCACTAAACCCGCAAGAAACTGAACCCTAAGAGGGTATTGGTGAACCCTGTCGTGGATGTGATTCAAAGATGGGACACTGAACCTTAAGAGTAGGGTACCGCATAAGACGGGACGGAAAAGGGTTTAGGGTTGGATTAGGCGGACCCGCTTCGCGGATCCGCCTAATCCAACCCTAAACCGTTTTCCTTATTCAAGGTCACTAAACCCGCAAGAAACTGAACCCTAAGAGGGTATTGGTGAACCCTGTCGTGGATGTGATTCAAAGATGGGACACTGAACCTTAAGAGTAGGGTACCGCATAAGACGGGACGGAAAAGGGTTTAGGGTTGGATTAGGCGGACCCGCTTCGCGGATCCGCCTAATCCAACCCTAAACCCTTTTCCTTATTCAAGGTCACTAAACTCGCAAGAAACTGAACCCTAAGAGGGTATTGGTGAACCCTGTCGTGGATGTGATTCAAAGATCGGACACTGAACCTTAAGAGTAGGGTACCGCATAAGACGGGACGGAAAAAGGGTGTAGGATTGGATTAGGCGGACCCGCTTCGCGGATCCGCCTAATCCAACCCTAAACCCTATTCCTTATTCAAGGTCACTAAACCCGCAAGAAACTGAACCCTAAGAGGGTATTGGTGAACCCTGTCGTGGATGTGATTCAAAGATGGGACACTGAACCTTAAAACTAGGGTACCGAATAAGACGGAACGGAAAAGGGTTTAGGGTTGGATTAAGCGGACCCGCTTCGCGGATCCGCCTAATCCAACCCTAAACCCTTTTCCTTATTCAAGGTCACTAAACCCGCAAGAAACTGAACCCTAAGAGGGTATTGGTGAACCCAGTCGTGGATGTGATTCAAAGATGGGACACTGAACCTTAAGAGTAGGGTACCGCATAAGACGGGACGGAAAAGGGTTTAGGGTTGGATTAGGCGGACCCGCTTCGCGGATCCGCCAAATCCAACCCTAAACCCTTTTCCTTATTCAAGGTCACTAAACCCGCAAGAAACTGAACCCTAAGAGGGTATTGGTGAACCCTGTCGTGGATGTGATTCAAAGATGGGACACTGAACCTTAAGAGTAGGTTACCGCATAAGACGGGACGGAAAAGGGTTTAGGGTTGGATTAGGCGGACCCGCTTCGCGGATCCGCCTAATCCAACCCTAAACCCTTTTCCTTATTCAAGGTCACTAAACTCGCAAGAAACTGAACCCTAAGAGGGTATTGGTGAACCCTGTCATGGATGTGATTCAAAGATAGGACACTGAACCTTAAGAGTAGGGTACCGCATAAGACGGGACGGAAAAAGGGTGTAGGGTTGGATTAGGCGGACCCGCTTCGCGGATCCGCCTAATCCAACCCTAAACCGTTTTCCTTATTCAAGGTCACTAAACCCGCAAGAAACTGAACCCTAAGAGGGTATTTGGTGAACCCTGTCGTGGATGTGATTCAAAGATGGGACACTGAACCTTAACACTAGGGTACCGCATAAGACGGGACGGAAAAGGGTTTAGGGTTGGATTAGGCGGACTCGCTTCGCGGATCCACCTAATCCAACCCTAAACCCTTTTCCTTATTCAAGGTCACTAAACCCGCAAGAAACTGAACCCTAAGAGGGTATTGGTGAACCCTGTCGTGGATGTGATTCAAAGATGGGACACTCAACCTTAAGAGTAGGGTACCGCACAAGACGGGACGGAAAAGGGTTTAGGGTTGGATTAGGCGGACCCGCTTCGCGGATCCGCCTAATCCAACCCTAAACCGTTTTCCTTATTCAAGGTCACTAAACCCGCAAGAAACTGAACCCTAAGAGGGTATTGGTGAACCATGTCGTGGATGTGATTCAAAGATGGGACATGAACCTTAAGAGTAGGGTACCGCATAAGACGGGACGGAAAAGGGTGTAGGGTTGGATTAGGCAGACCCGTTTTGCGGATCCGCCTAATCCAACCCTAAACCCTTTTCCTTATTCAAGGTCACTAAACCCGCAAGAAACTGAATCCTAAGAGGGTATTGGTGAACCCTGTCGTGGATGTGATTCAAAGATGGGACACTGAACCTTAAGAGTAGGGTACCGTATAAGACGGGACGGAAAAGGGTTTAGGGTTGGATTAGGCGGACCCGCTTCGCGGATCCGCCTAATCCAACCCTAAACCCTTTTCCTTATTCAAGGTCACTAAACCCGCAAGAAACTGAACCCTAAGAGGGTATTGGTGAACCCTGTCGTGGATGTGATTCAAAGATGGGACACTGAACCTTAAGAGTAGGTTACCGCATAAGACGGGACGGAAAAGGGTTTAGGGTTGGATTAGGCGGACCCGCTTCGCGGATCCGCCTAATCCAACCCTAAACCCTTTTCCTTATTCAAGGTCACTAAACCCGCAAGAAACTGAACCCTAAGAGGGTATTGGTGAACCCTGTCGTGGATGTGATTCAAAGATGGGACACTGAATCTTAACACTAGGGTACCGCATAAGACGGGACGGAAAAGGGTTTAGGGTTGGATTAGGCGGACTCACTTCGCGGATCCACCTAATCCAACCCTAAACCCTTTTCCTTATTCAAGGTCACTAAACCCGCAAGAAACTGAACCCTAAGAGGGTTTTGGTGAACCCTGACGTGGATGTGATTCAAAGATGGGACACTGAACCTTAAGAGTAGGTTACCGCATAAGACGGGACGGAAAAGGGTTTAGGGTTGGATTAGGCGGACCCGTTTCGCGGATCCGCCTAATCCAACCCTAAACCCTTTTCCTTATTCAAGGTCACTAAACTCGCAAGAAACTGAACCCTAAGAGGGTATTGGTGAACCCTGTCGTGGATGTGATTCAAAGATGGGACACTGAACCTTAAGAGTAGGGTACCGCATAAGACGGGACGGAAAAAGGGTGTAGGATTGGATTAGGCGGACCCGCTTCGCGGATCCGCCTAATCCAACCCTAAACCCTATTCCTTATTCAAGGTCACTAAACCCGCAAGAATCTGAACCCTAAGAGGGTATTGGTGAACCCTGTCGTGGATGTGATTCAAAGATGGGACACTGAACCTTAACACTAGGGTACCGAATAAGACGGAACGGAAAAGAGTTTAGGGTTGGATTAAGCGGACCCGCTTCGCGGATCCGCCTAATCCAACCCTAAACCCTTTTCCTTATTCAAGGTCACTAAACCCGCAAGAAACTGAATCCTAAGAGGGTATTGGTGAACCCTATCGTGGATGTGATTCAAAGATAGGACACTGAACCTTAAGAGTAGGTTACCGCATAAGACGGGACGGAAAAGGGTTTAGGGTTGGATTAGGCGGACCCGCTTCGCGGATCCGCCTAATCCAACCCTAAACCCTTTTCCTTATTCAAGGTCACTAAACCCGCAAGAAACTGAACCCTAAGAGGGTATTGGTGAACCCAGTCGTGGATGTGATTCAAAGATGGGACACTGAACCTTAAGAGTAGGGTACCGCATAAGACGGGACGGAAAATGGTTTAGGGTTGGATTAGGCGGACCCGCTTCGCGGATCTGCCTAATCCAACCCTAAACCCTTTTCCTTATTCAAGGTCACTAAACCCGCAAGAAACTGAACCCTAAGAGGGTATTGGTGAACCCTGTCGTGGATGTGATTCAAAGATGGGACACTGAACCTTAACAGTAGGGTACCGCATAAGACGGGACGGAAAAGGGTTTAGGGTTGGATTAGGCGGACCCGCTTCGCGGATCCGCCAAATCCAACCCTAAACCCTTTTCCTTATTCAAGGTCACTAAACCCGCAAGAAACTGAACCCTAAGAGGGTATTGGTGAACCCTGTCGTGGATGTGATTCAAAGATGGGACACTGAACCTTAAGAGTTGGGTACCGCATAAGACGGGACGGAAAAGGGTTTAGGGTTGGATTAGGCGGACCCGCTTCGCGGATCCGCCTAATCCAACCCTAAACCCTTTTCCTTATTCAAGGTCAGTAAACCCGCAAGAAACTGAACCCTAAGAGGGTATTGGTGAACCCTGTCGTGGATGTGATCAAAGTTGGGACACTGAACCTTAAGAGTAGGGTACCGCATAAGACGGGACGGAAAAGGGTTTAGGGTTGGATTAGGCGGACCCGCTTCGCGGATCCGCCTAATCCAACCCTAAACCCTTTTCCTTATTCAAGGTCACTAAACTCGAAAGAAACTGAACCCTAAGAGGGTATTGGTGAACCCTGTCGTGGATGTGATTCAAAGATGGGACACTGAACCTTAAGAGTAGGGTACCGCATAAGACGGGACGGAAAAGGGTGTAGGGTTGGATTAGGCAGACCCGTTTTGCGGATCCGCCTAATCCAACCCTAAACCCTTTTCCTTATTCAAGGTCACTAAACCCGCAAGAAACTGAATCCTAAGAGGGTATTGGTGAACCCTGTCGTGGATGTGATTCAAAGATGGGACACTGAACCTTAAGAGTAGGGTACCGCATAAGACGGGACGGAAAAGGGTTTAGGGTTGGATTAGGCGGACCCGCTTCGCGGATCCGCCTAATCCAACCCTAAACCCTATTCCTTATTCAAGGTCACTAAACCCGCAAGAAACTGAACCCTAAGAGGGTATTGGTGAACCCTGTCGTGGATGTGATTCAAAGATGGGACACTGAACCTTAACACTAGGGTACCGAATAAGACGGAACGGAAAAGGGTTTAGGGTTGGATTAAGCGGACCCGCTTCGCGGATCCGCCTAATCCAACCCTAAACCCTTTTCCTTATTCAAGGTCACTAAACCCGCAAGAAACTGAATCCTAAGAGGGTATTGGTGAACCCTGTCGTGGATGTGATTCAAAGATAGGACACTGAACCTTAAGAGTAGGTTACCGCATAAGACGGGACGGAAAAGGGTTTAGGGTTGGATTAGGCGGACCCGCTTCGCGGATCCGCCTAATCCAACCCTAAACCCTTTTCCTTATTCAAGGTCACTAAACCCGCAAGAAACTGAACCCTAAGAGGGTATTGGTGAACCCAGTCGTGGATGTGATTCAAAGATGGGACACTGAACCTTAAGAGTAGGGTACCGCATAAGACGGGACGGAAAATGGTTTAGGGTTGGATTAGGCGGACCCGCTTCGCGGATCTGCCTAATCCAACCCTAAACCCTTTTCCTTATTCAAGGTCACTAAACCCGCAAGAAACTGAACCCTAAGAGGGTATTGGTGAACCCTGTCGTGGATGTGATTCAAAGATGGGACACTGAACCTTAACAGTAGGGTACCGCATAAGACGGGACGGAAAAGGGTTTAGGGTTGGATTAGGCGGACCCGCTTCGCGGATCCGCCAAATCCAACCCTAAACCCTTTTCCTTATTCAAGGTCACTAAACCCGCAAGAAACTGAACCCTAAGAGGGTATTGGTGAACCCTGTCGTGGATGTGATTCAAAGATGGGACACTGAACCTTAAGAGTTGGGTACCGCATAAGACGGGACGGAAAAGGGTTTAGGGTTGGATTAGGCGGACCCGCTTCGCGGATCCGCCTAATCCAACCCTAAACCCTTTTCCTTATTCAAGGTCAGTAAACCCGCAAGAAACTGAACCCTAAGAGGGTATTGGTGAACCCTGTCGTGGATGTGATTCAAAGTTGGGACACTAAACCTTAAGAGTAGGGTACCGCATAAGACGGGACGGAAAAGGGTTTAGGGTTGGATTAGGCGGACCCGCTTCGCGGATCCGCCTAATCCAACCCTAAACCCTTTTCCTTATTCAAGGTCACTAAACTCGAAAGAAACTGAACCCTAAGAGGGTATTGGTGAACCCTGTCGTGGATGTGATTCAAAGATGGGACACTGAACCTTAAGAGTAGGGTACCGCATAAGACGGGACGGAAAAGGGTGTAGGGTTGGATTAGGCAGACCCGTTTTGCAGATCCGCCTAATCCAACCCTAAACCCTTTTCCTTATTCAAGGTCACTAAACCCGCAAGAAACTGAATGCTAAGAGGGTATTGGTGAACCCTGTCGTGGATGTGATTCAAAGATGGGACACTGAACCTTAAGAGTAGGATACCGCATAAGACGGGACGGAAAAGGGTTTAGGGTTGGATTAGGCGGACCCGCTTCGCGGATCCGCCTAATCCAACCCTAAACCCTTTTCCTTATTCAAGGTCACTAAACCCGCAAGAAACTGAACCCTAAGAGGGTATTGGTGAACCCTGTCGTGGATGTGATTCAAAGATGGGACACTGAACCTTAACACTAGGGTACCGAATAAGACGGAACGGAAAAGGGTTTAGGGTTGGATTAAGCGGACCCGCTTCGCGGATCCGCCTAATCCAACCCTAAACCCTTTTCCTTATTCAAGGTCACTAAACCCGCAAGAAACTGAATCCTAAGAGGGTATTGGTGAACCCTGTCGTGGATGTGATTCAAAGATAGGACACTGAACCTTAAGAGTAGGTTACCGCATAAGACGGGACGGAAAAGGGTTTAGGGTTGGATTAGGCGGACCCGCTTCGCGGATCCGCCTAATCCAACCCTAAACCCTTTTCCTTATTCAAGGTCACTAAACCCGCAAGAAACTGAACCCTAAGAGGGTATTGGTGAACCCAGTCGTGGATGTGATTCAAAGATGGGACACTGAACCTTAAGAGTAGGGTACCGCATAAGACGGGACGGAAAATGGTTTAGGGTTGGATTAGGCGGACCCGCTTCGCGGATCTGCCTAATCCAACCCTAAACCCTTTTCCTTATTCAAGGTCACTAAACCCGCAAGAAACTGAACCCTAAGAGGGTATTGGTGAACCCTGTCGTGGATGTGATTCAAAGATGGGACACTGAACCTTAACAGTAGGGTACCGCATAAGACGGGACGGAAAAGGGTTTAGGGTTGGATTAGGCGGACCCGCTTCGCGGATCCGCCAAATCCAACCCTAAACCCTTTTCCTTATTCAAGGTCACTAAACCCGCAAGAAACTGAACCCTAAGAGGGTATTGGTGAACCCTGTCGTGGATGTGATTCAAAGATGGGACACTGAACCTTAAGAGTTGGGTACCGCATAAGACGGGACGGAAAAGGGTTTAGGGTTGGAATAGGCGGACCCGCTTCGCGGATCCGCCTAATCCAACCCTAAACCCTTTTCCTTATTCAAGGTCAGTAAACCCGCAAGAAACTGAACCCTAAGAGGGTATTGGTGAACCCTGTCGTGGATGTGATTCAAAGTTGGGACACTGAACCTTAAGAGTAGGGTACCGCATAAGACGGGACGGAAAAGGGTTTAGGGTTGGATTAGGCGGACCCGCTTCGCGGATCCGCCTAATCCAACCCTAAACCCTTTTCCTTATTCAAGGTCACTAAACTCGAAAGAAACTGAACCCTAAGAGGGTATTGGTGAACCCTGTCGTGGATGTGATTCAAAGATGGGACACTGAACCTTAAGAGTAGGGTACCGCATAAGACGGGACGGAAAAGGGTGTAGGGTTGGATTAGGCAGACCCGTTTTGCGGATCCGCCTAATCCAACCCTAAACCCTTTTCCTTATTCAAGGTCACTAAACCCGCAAGAAACTGAATCCTAAGAGGGTATTGGTGAACCCTGTCGTGGATGTGATTCAAAGATGGGACACTGAACCTTAAGAGTAGGGTACCGCATAAGACGGGACGGAAAAGGGTTTAGGGTTGGATTAGGCGGACCCGCTTCGCGGATCCGCCTAATCCAACCCTAAACCCTTTTCCTTATTCAAGGTCACTAAACCCGCAAGAAACTAAACCCTAAGAGGGTATTGGTGAACCCTGTCGTGGATGTGATTCAAAGATGGGACACTGAACCTTAAGAGTAGGGTACCGCATAAGACGGGACGGAAAAGGGTTTAGGGTTGGATTAGGCGGACCCGCTTCGCGGATCCGCCTAATCCAACCCTAAACCCTTTTCCTTATTCAAGGTCACTAAACACGCAAGAAACTGAATCCTAAGAGGGTATTGGTGAACCCTGTCGTGGATGTGATTCAAAGTTGGGACACTGAACCTTAAGAGTAGGGTACCGCATAAGACGGGACGGAAAAGGGTTTAGGGTTGGATTAGGCGGACCCGCTTCGCGGATCCGCCTAATCCAACCCTAAACCCTTTTCCTTATTCAAGGTCACTAAACTCGAAAGAAACTGAACCCTAAGAGGGTATTGGTGAACCCTGTCGTGGATGTGATTCAAAGATGGGACACTGAACCTTAAGAGTAGGGTACCGCATAAGACGGGACGGAAAAGGGTGTAGGGTTGGATTAGGCAGACCCGTTTTGCGGATCCGCCTAATCCAACCCTAAACCCTTTTCCTTATTCAAGGTCACTAAACCCGCAAGAAACTGAATCCTAAGAGGGTATTGGTGAACCCTGTCGTGGATGTGATTCAAAGATGGGACACTGAACCTTAAGAGTAGGGTACCGCATAAGACGGGACGGAAAAGGGTTTAGGGTTGGATTAGGCGGACCCGCTTCGCGGATCCGCCTAATCCAACCCTAAACCCTTTTCCTTATTCAAGGTCACTAAACCCGCAAGAAACTAAACCCTAAGAGGGTATTGGTGAACCCTGTCGTGGATGTGATTCAAAGATGGGACACTGAACCTTAAGAGTAGGGTACCGCATAAGACGGGACGGAAAAGGGTTTAGGGTTGGATTAGGCGGACCCGCTTCGCGGATCCGCCTAATCCAACCCTAAACCCTTTTCCTTATTCAAGGTCACTAAACACGCAAGAAACTGAACCCTAAGAGGGTATTGGTGAACCCTGTCGTGGATTTGATTCAAAGATGGGACACTGAACCTTAACACTAGGGTACCGCATAAGACGGGACGGAAAAGGGTTTAGGGTTGGATTAGGCGGACCCGCTTCGCGAATCCGCCTAATCCAACCCTAAAACCTTTTCCTTATTCAAGGTCACTAAACCCGCAAGAAACTGAACCCTAAGAGGGTATTGGTGAACCCTGTCGTGGATGTGATTCAAAGATGGGACACTGAACCTTAAGAGTTGGGTACCGCATAAGACGGGACGGAAAAGGGTTTAGGGTTGGATTAGGCGGACCCGCTTCGCGGATCCGCCTAATCCAACCCTAAACCCTTTTCCTTATTCAAGGTCAGTAAACCCGCAAGAAACTAAACCCTAAGAGGGTATTGGTGAACCCTGTCGTGGATGTGATTCAAAGTTGGGACACTGAACCTTAAGAGCAGGGTACCGCATAAGACGGGACGGAAAAGGGTTTAGGGTTGGATTAGGCGGACCCGCTTCGCGGATCCGCCTAATCCAACCCTAAACCCTTTTCCTTATTCAAGGTCACTAAACTCGAAAGAAACTGAACCCTAAGAGGGTATTGGTGAACCCTGTCGTGGATGTGATTCAAAGATGGGACACTGAACCTTAAGAGTAGGGTACCGCATAAGACGGGACGGAAAAGGGTGTAGGGTTGGATTAGGCAGACCCGTTTTGCGGATCCGCCTAATCCAACCCTAAACCCTTTTCCTTATTCAAGGTCACTAAACCCGCAAGAAACTGAATCCTAAGAGGGTATTGGTGAACCCTGTCGTGGATGTGATTCAAAGATGGGACACTGAACCTTAAGAGTAGGGTACCGCATAAGACGGGACGGAAAAGGGTTTAGGGTTGGATTAGGCGGACCCGCTTCGCGGATCCGCCTAATCCAACCCTAAACCCTTTTCCTTATTCAAGGTCACTAAACCCGCAAGAAACTGAACCCTAAGAGGGTATTGGTGAACCCTGTCGTGGATGTGATTCAAAGATGGGACACTGAACCTTAAGAGTTGGGTACCGCATAAGACGGGACGGAAAAGGGTTTAGGGTTGGATTAGGCGGACCCGCTTCGCGGATCCGCCTAATCCAACCCTAAACCCTTTTCCTTATTCAAGGTCAGTAAACCCGCAAGAAACTAAACCCTAAGAGGGTATTGGTGAACCCTGTCGTGGATGTGATTCAAAGTTGGGACACTGAACCTTAAGAGCAGGGTACCGCATAAGACGGGACGGAAAAGGGTTTAGGGTTGGATTAGGCGGACCCGCTTCGCGGATCCGCCTAATCCAACCCTAAACCCTTTTCCTTATTCAAGGTCACTAAACTCGAAAGAAACTGAACCCTAAGAGGGTATTGGTGAACCCTGTCGTGGATGTGATTCAAAGATGGGACACTGAACCTTAAGAGTAGGGTACCGCATAAGACGGGACGGAAAAGGGTGTAGGGTTGGATTAGGCAGACCCGTTTTGCGGATCCGCCTAATCCAACCCTAAACCCTTTTCCTTATTCAAGGTCACTAAACCCGCAAGAAACTGAATCCTAAGAGGGTATTGGTGAACCCTGTCGTGGATGTGATTCAAAGATGGGACACTGAACCTTAAGAGTAGGGTACCGCATAAGACGGGACGGAAAAGGGTTTAGGGTTGGATTAGGCGGACCCGCTTCGCGGATCCGCCTAATCCAACCCTAAACCCTTTTCCTTATTCAAGGTCACTAAACTCGAAAGAAACTGAACCCTAAGAGGGTATTGGTGAACCCTGTCGTGGATGTGATTCAAAGATGGGACACTGAACCTTAAGAGTTGGGTACCGCATAAGACGGGACGGAAAAGGGTTTAGGGTTGGATTAGGCGGACCCGCTTCGCGGATCCGCCTAATCCAACCCTAAACCCTTTTCCTTATTCAAGGTCAGTAAACCCGCAAGAAACTGAACCCTAAGAGGGTATTGGTGAACCCTGTCGTGGATGTGTTTCAAAGTTGGGACACTGAACCTTAAGAGTAGGGTACCGCATAAGACGGGACGGAAAAGGGTTTAGGGTTGGATTAGGCGGACCCGCTTCGCGGATCCGCCTAATCCAACCCTAAACCCTTTTCCTTATTCAAGGTCACTAAACTCGAAAGAAACTGAACCCTAAGAGGGTATTGGTGAACCCTGTCGTGGATGTGATTCAAAGATGGGACACTGAACCTTAAGAGTAGGGTACCGCATAAGACGGGACGGAAAAGGGTGTAGGGTTGGATTAGGCAGACCCGTTTTGCGGATCCGCCTAATCCAACCCTAAACCCTTTTCCTTATTCAAGGTCACTATACCCGCAAGAAACTGAATCCTAAGAGGGTATTGGTGAACCCTGTCGTGGATGTGATTCAAAGATGGGACACTGAACCTTAAGAGTTGGGTACCGCATAAGACGGGACGGAAAAGGGTTTAGGGTTGGATTAGGCGGACCCGCTTCGCGGATCCGCCTAATCCAACCCTAAACCCTTTTCCTTATTCAAGGTCACTAAACTCGAAAGAAACTGAACCCTAAGAGGGTATTGGTGAACCCTGTCGTGGATGTGATTCAAAGATGGGACACTGAACCTTAAGAGTTGGGTACCGCATAAGACGGGACGGAAAAGGGTTTAGGGTTGGATTAGGCGGACCCGCTTCGCGGATCCGCCTAATCCAACCCTAAACCCTTTTCCTTATTCAAGGTCATTAAACCCGCAAGAAACTGAACCCTAAGAGGGTATTGGTGAACCCTGTCGTGGATGTGTTTCAAAGTTGGGACACTGAACCTTAAGAGTAGGGTACCGCATAAGACGGGACGGAAAAGGGTTTAGGGTTGGATTAGGCGGACCCGCTTCGCGGATCCGCCTAATCCAACCCTAAACCCTTTTCCTTATTCAAGGTCACTAAACTCGAAAGAAACTGAACCCTAAGAGGGTATTGGTGAACCCTGTCGTGGATGTGATTCAAAGATGGGACACTGAACCTTAAGAGTAGGGTACCGCATAAGACGGGACGGAAAAGGGTGTAGGGTTGGATTAGGCAGACCCGTTTTGCGGATCCGCCTAATCCAACCCTAAAACCTTTTCCTTATTCAAGGTCACTAAACCCGCAAGAAACTGAACCCTAAGAGGGTATTGGTGAACCCTGTCGTGGATGTGATTCAAAGATGGGACACTGAACCTTAAGAGTTGGGTACCGCATAAGACGGGACGGAAAAGGGTTTAGGGTTGGATTAGGCGGACCCGCTTCGCGGATCCGCCTAATCCAACCCTAAACCCTTTTCCTTATTCAAGGTCAGTAAACCCGCAAGAAACTGAACCCTAAGAGGGTATTGGTGAACCCTGTCGTGGATGTGATTCAAAGTTGGGACACTGAACCTTAAGAGTAGGGTACCGCATAAGACGGGACGGAAAAGGGTTTAGGGTTGGATTAGGCGGACCCGCTTCGCGAATCCGCCTAATCCAACCCTAAAACCTTTTCCTTATTCAAGGTCACTAAACCCGCAAGAAACTGAACCCTAAGAGGGTATTGGTGAACCCTGTCGTGGATGTGATTCAAAGATGGGACACTGAACCTTAAGAGTAGGGTACCGCATAAGACGGGACGGAAAAGGGTTTAGGGTTGGATTAGGCGGACCCGCTTCGCGGATCCGCCTAATCCAACCCTAAACCCTTTTCCTTATTCAAGGTCACTAAACTCGAAAGAAACTGAACCCTAAGAGGGTATTGGTGAACCCTGTCGTGGATGTGATTCAAAGATGGGACACTGAACCTTAAGAGTAGGGTACCGCATAAGACGGGACGGAAAAGGGTGTAGGGTTGGATTAGGCAGACCCGTTTTGCGGATCCGCCTAATCCAACCCTAAACCCTTTTCCTTATTCATGGTCACTAAACCCGCAAGAAACTGAATCCTAAGAGGGTATTGGTGAACCCTGTCGTGGATGTGATTCAAAGATGGGACACTGAACCTTAAGAGTAGGGTACCGCATAAGACGGGACGGAAAAGGGTTTAGGGTTGGATTAGGCGGACCCGCTTCGCGGATCCGCCTAATCCAACCCTAAACCCTTTTCCTTATTCAAGGTCACTAAACTCGAAAGAAACTGAACCCTAAGAGGGTATTGGTGAACCCTGTCGTGGATGTGATTCAAAGATGGGACACTGAACCTTAAGAGTTGGGTACCGCATAAGACGGGACGGAAAAGGGTTTAGGGTTGGATTAGGCGGACCCGCTTCGCGGATCCGCCTAATCCAACCCTAAACCCTTTTCCTTATTCAAGGTCAGTAAACCCGCAAGAAACTGAACCCTAAGAGGGTATTGGTGAACCCTGTCGTGGATGTGATTCAAAGATGGGACACTGAACCTTAAGAGCTGGGTACCGCATAAGACGGGACGGAAAAGGGTTTAGGGTTGGATTAGGCGGACCCGCTTCGCGGATCCGCCTAATCCAACCCTAAACCCTTTTCCTTATTCAAGGTCAGTAAACCCGCAAGAAACTGAACCCTAAGAGGGTATTGGTGAACCCTGTCGTGGATGTGATTCAAAGTTGGGACACTGAACCTTAAGAGTAGGGTACCGCATAAGACGGGACGGAAAAGGGTTTAGGGTTGGATTAGGCGGACCCGCTTCGCGGATCCGCCTAATCCAACCCTAAACCCTTTTCCTTATTCAAGGTCACTAAACTCGAAAGAAACTGAACCCTAAGAGGGTATTGGTGAACCCTGTCGTGGATGTGATTCAAAGATGGGACACTGAACCTTAAGAGTAGGGTACCGCATAAGACGGGACGGAAAAGGGTTTAGGGTTGGATTAGGCGGACCCGCTTCGCGAATCCGCCTAATCCAACCCTAAACCCTTTTCCTTATTCAAGGTCACTAAACCCGCAAGAAACTGAATCCTAAGAGGGTATTGGTGAACCCTGTCGTGGATGTGATTCAAAGATGGGACACTGAACCTTAAGAGTTGGGTACCGCATAAGACGGGACGGAAAAGGGTTTAGGGTTGGATTAGGCGGACCCGCTTCGCGGATCCGCCTAATCCAACCCTAAACCCTTTTCCTTATTCAAGGTCAGTAAACCCGCAAGAAACTGAACCCTAAGAGGGTATTGGTGAACCCTGTCGTGGATGTGATTCAAAGTTGGGACACTGAACCTTAAGAGTAGGGTACCGCATAAGACGGGACGGAAAAGGGTGTAGGGTTGGATTAGGCAGACCCGTTTTGCGGATCCGCCTAATCCAACCCTAAACCCTTTTCCTTATTCAAGGTCACTAAACCCGCAAGAAACTGAATCCTAAGAGGGTATTGGTGAACCCTGTCGTGGATGTGATTCAAAGATGGGACACTGAACCTTAAGAGTAGGGTACCGCATAAGACGGGACGGAAAAGGGTTTAGGGTTGGATTAAACGGACCCGCTTCGCGAATCCGCCTAATCCAACCCTAAAACCTTTTCCTTATTCAAGGTCACTAAACCCGCAAGAAACTGAACCCTAAGAGGGTATTGGTGAACCGTGTCGTGGATGTGATTCAAAGATGGGACACTGAACCTTAAGAGTTGGGTACCGCATAAGACGGGACGGAAAAGGGTTTAGGGTTGGATTAGGCGGACCCGCTTCGCGGATCCGCCTAATCCAACCCTAAACCCTTTTCCTTATTCAAGGTCAGTAAACCCGCAAGAAACTGAACCCTAAGAGGGTATTGGTGAACCCTGTCGTGGATGTGTTTCAAAGTTGGGACACTGAACCTTAAGAGTAGGGTACCGCATAAGACGGGACGGAAAAGGGTTTAGGGTTGGATTAGGCGGACCCGCTTCGCGGATCCGCCTAATCCAACCCTAAACCCTTTTCCTTATTCAAGGTCACTAAACTCGAAAGAAACTGAACCCTAAGAGGGTATTGGTGAACCCTGTCGTGGATGTGATTCAAAGTTGGGACACTGAACCTTAAGAGTAGGGTACCGCATAAGACGGGACGGAAAAGGGTGTAGGGTTGGATTAGGCAGACCCGTTTTGCGGATCCGCCTAATCCAACCCTAAACCCTTTTCCTTATTCAAGGTCACTAAACCCGCAAGAAACTGAATCCTAAGAGGGTATTGGTGAACCCTGTCGTGGATGTGATTCAAAGATGGGACACTGAACCTTAAGAGTAGGGTACCGCATAAGACGGGACGGAAAAGGGTTTAGGGTTGGATTAAACGGACCCGCTTCGCGAATCCGCCTAATCCAACCCTAAAACCTTTTCCTTATTCAAGGTCACTAAACCCGCAAGAAACTGAACCCTAAGAGGGTATTGGTGAACCGTGTCGTGGATGTGATTCAAAGATGGGACACTGAACCTTAAGAGTTGGGTACCGCATAAGACGGGACGGAAAAGGGTTTAGGGTTGGATTAGGCGGACCCGCTTCGCGGATCCGCCTAATCCAACCCTAAACCCTTTTCCTTATTCAAGGTCAGTAAACCCGCAAGAAACTGAACCCTAAGAGGGTATTGGTGAACCCTGTCGTGGATGTGTTTCAAAGTTGGGACACTGAACCTTAAGAGTAGGGTACCGCATAAGACGGGACGGAAAAGGGTTTAGGGTTGGATTAGGCGGACCCGCTTCGCGGATCCGCCTAATCCAACCCTAAACCCTTTTCCTTATTCAAGGTCACTAAACTCGAAAGAAACTGAACCCTAAGAGGGTATTGGTGAACCCTGTCGTGGATGTGATTCAAAGATGGGACACTGAACCTTAAGAGTAGGGTACCGCATAAGACGGGACGGAAAAGGGTGTAGGGTTGGATTAGGCAGACCCGTTTCGCGGATCCGCCTAATCCAACCCTAAACCCTTTTCCTTATTCAAGGTCATTAAACCCGCAAGAAACTGAATCCTAAGAGGGTATTGGTGAACCCTGTCGTGGATGTGATTCAAAGATGGGACACTGAACCTTAAGAGTAGGGTACCGCATAAGACGGGACGGAAAAGGGTTTAGGGTTGGATTAGGCGGACCCGCTTCGCGAATCCGCCTAATCCAACCCTAAAACCTTTTCCTTATTCAAGGTCACTAAACCCGCAAGAAACTGAACCCTAAGAGGGTATTGGTGAACCGTGTCGTGGATGTGATTCAAAGATGGGACACTGAACCTTAAGAGTTGGGTACCGCATAAGACGGGACGGAAAAGGGTTTAGGGTTGGATTAGGCGGACCCGCTTCGCGGATCCGCCTAATCCAACCCTAAACCCTTTTCCTTATTCAAGGTCAGTAAACCCGCAAGAAACTGAACCCTAAGAGGGTATTGGTGAACCCTGTCGTGGATGTGATTCAAAGTTGGGACACTGAACCTTAAGAGTAGGGTACCGCATAAGACGGGACGGAAAAGGGTTTAGGGTTGGATTAGGCGGACCCGCTTCGCGGATCCGCCTAATCCAACCCTAAACCCTTTTCCTTATTCAAGGTCAGTAAACCCGCAAGAAACTGAACCCTAAGAGGGTATTGGTGAACCCTGTCGTGGATGTGTTTCAAAGTTGGGACACTGAACCTTAAAAGCAGGGTACCGCATAAGACGGGACGGAAAAGGGTTTAGGGTTGGATTAGGCGGACCCGCTTCGCGGATCCGCCTAATCCAACCCTAAACCCTTTTCCTTATTCAAGGTCACTAAACTCGAAAGAAACTGAACCCTAAGAGGGTATTGGTGAACCCTGTCGTGGATGTGATTCAAAGATGGGACACTGAACCTTAAGAGTAGGGTACCGCATAAGACGGGACGGAAAAGGGTGTAGGGTTGGATTAGGCAGACCCGTTTTGCGGATCCGCCTAATCCAACCCTAAAACCTTTTCCTTATTCAAGGTCACTAAACCCGCAAGAAACTGAACCCTAAGAGGGTATTGGTGAACCGTGTCGTGGATGTGATTCAAAGATGGGACACTGAACCTTAAGAGTTGGGTACCGCATAAGACGGGACGGAAAAGGGTTTAGGGTTGGATTAGGCGGACCCGCTTCGCGGATCCGCCTAATCCAACCCTAAACCCTTTTCCTTATTCAAGGTCAGTAAACCCGCAAGAAACTGAACCCTAAGAGGGTATTGGTGAACCCTGTCATGGATGTGATTCAAAGTTGGGACACTGAACCTTAAGAGTAGGGTACCGCATAAGACGGGACGGAAAAGGGTTTAGGGTTGGATTAGGCGGACCCGCTTCGCGGATCCGCCTAATCCAACCCTAAACCCTTTTCCTTATTCAAGGTCACTAAACTCGAAAGAAACTGAACCCTAAGAGGGTATTGGTGAACCCTGTCGTGGATGTGATTCAAAGATGGGACACTGAACCTTAAGAGTAGGGTACCGCATAAGACGGGACGGAAAAGGGTTTAGGGTTGGATTAGGCGGACCCGCTTCGCGGATCCGCCTAATCCAACCCTAAACCCTTTTCCTTATTCAAGGTCACTAAACCCGCAAGAAACTGAACCCTAAGAGGGTATTGGTGAACCCTGTCGTGGATGTGATTCAAAGATGGGACACTGAACCTTAAGAGTAGGGTACCGCATAAGACGGGACGGAAAAGGGTTTAGGGTTGGATTAGGCGGACCCGCTTCGCGGATCCGCCTAATCCAACCCTAAACCCTTTTCCTTATTCAAGGTCACTAAACCCGCAAGAAACTGAACACTAAGAGGGTATTGGTGAACCCTGTCGTGGATGTGATTCAAAGATGGGACACTGAACCTTAACACTAGGGTACCGCATAAGACGGGACGGAAAAGGGTTTAGGGTTGGATTAGGCGGACCCGCTTCGTGGATCAGCCTAATCCAACCCTAAACCCTTTTCCTTATTCAAGGTCACTAAACCCGCAAGAAACTGAACCCTAAGAGGGTATTGGTGAACCCTGTCGTGGATGTGATTCAAAGATGGGACACTGAACCTTAAGAGTAGGGTACCGCATAAGACGGGACGGAAAAGGGTTTAGGGTTGGATTAGGCGGACCCGCTTCGCGGATCCGCCTAATCCAACCCTAAACCCTTTTCCTTATTCAAGGTCACTAAACCCGCAAGAAACTGAACACTAAGAGGGTATTGGTGAACCCTGTCGTGGATGTGATTCAAAGATGGGACACTGAACCTTAACACTAGGGTACCGCATAAGACGGGACGGAAAAGGGTTTAGGGTTGGATTAGGCGGACCCGCTTCGCGGATCCGCCTAATCCAACCCTAAACCCTTTTCCTTATTCAAGGTCACTAAACCCGCAAGAAACTGAACCCTAAGAGGGTATTGGTGAACCCTGTCGTGGATGTGATTCAAAGATGGCACACTGAACCTTAACAGTAGGGTACCGCATAAGACGGGACGGAAAAGGGTTTAGGGTTGGATTAGGCGGACCCGCTTCGCGGATCCGCCTAATCCAACCCTAAACCCTTTTCCTTATTCAAGGTCACTAAACCCGCAAGAAACTGAACCCTAAGAGGGTATTGGTGAACCCTGTCGTGGATGTGATTCAAAGATGGGACACTGAACCTTAAGAGTAGGGTACCGCATAAGACGGGACGGAAAAGGGTTTAGGGTTGGATTAGGCGGACCCGCTTCGCGGATCCGCCTAATCCAACCCTAAACCCTTTTCCTTATTCAAGGTCACTAAACCCGCAAGAAACTGAACACTAAGAGGGTATTGGTGAACCCTGTCGTGGATGTGATTCAAAGATGGGACACTGAACCTTAACACTAGGGTACCGCATAAGACGGGACGGAAAAGGGTTTAGGGTTGGATTAGGCGGACCCGCTTCGCGGATCAGCCTAATCCAACCCTAAACCCTTTTCCTTATTCAAGGTCACTAAACCCGCAATAAACTGAACCCTAAGAGGGTATTGGTGAACCCTGTCGTGGATGTGATTCAAAGATGGGACACTGAACCTTAAGAGTAGGGTACCGCATAAGACGGGACGGAAAAGGGTTTAGGGTTGGATTAGGCGGACCCGCTTCGCGGATCCGCCTAATCCAACCCTAAACCCTTTTCCTTATTCAAGGTCACTAAACTCGCAAGAAACTGAACTCTAAGAGGGTATTGGTGAACCCTGTCGTGGATGTGATTCAAAGATGGGACACTGAACCTTAAGAGTAGGGTACCGCATAAGACGGGACGGAAAAGGGTTTAGGGTTGGATTAGGCGGACCCGCTTCGCGGATCCGCCTAATCCAACCCTAAACCCTTTTCCTTATTCAAGGTCACTAAACTCGAAAGAAACTGAACCCTAAGAGGGTATTGGTGAACCCTGTCGTGGATGTGATTCAAAGATGGGACACTGAACCTTAAGAGTAGGGTACCGCATAAGACGGGACGGAAAAGGGTGTAGGGTTGGATTAGGCGGACCCGCTTCGTGGATCCGCCTAATCCAACCCTAAACCCTTTTCCTTATTCAAGGTCACTAAACCCGCAAGAAACTGAACCCTAAGAGGGTATTGGTGAACCCTGTCGTGGATGTGATTCAAAGATGGCACACTGAACCTTAACAGTAGGGTACCGCATAAGACGGGACGGAAAAGGGTTTAGGGTTGGATTAGGCGGACCCGCTTCGCGGATCCGCCTAATCCAACCCTAAACCCTTTTCCTTATTCAAGGTCACTAAACCCGCAAGAAACTGAACCCTAAGAGGGTATTGGTGAACCCTGTCGTGGATGTGATTCAAAGATGGGACACTGAACCTTAAGAGTAGGGTACCGCATAAGACGGGACGGAAAAGGGTTTAGGGTTGGATTAGGCGGACCCGCTTCGCGGATCCGCCTAATCCAACCCTAAACCCTTTTCCTTATTCAAGGTCACTAAACTCGCAAGAAACTGAACTCTAAGAGGGTATTGGTGAACCCTGTCGTGGATGTGATTCAAAGATGGGACACTGAACCTTAAGAGTAGGGTACCGCATAAGACGGGACGGAAAAGGGTTTAGGGTTGGATTAGGCGGACCCGCTTCGCGGATCCGCCTAATCCAACCCTAAACCCTTTTCCTTATTCAAGGTCACTAAACTCGAAAGAAACTGAACCCTAAGAGGGTATTGATGAACCCTGTCGTGGATGTGATTCAAAGATGGGACACTGAACCTTAAGAGTAGGGTACCGCATAAGACGGGACGGAAAAGGGTGTAGGGTTGGATTAGGCGGACCCGCTTCGTGGATCCGCCTAATCCAACCCTAAACCCTTTTCCTTATTCAAGGTCACTAAACCCGCATGAAACTGAACACTAAGAGGGTATTGGTGAACCCTGTCGTGGATGTGATTCAAAGATGAGACACTGAACCTTAACACTAGGGTACCGCATAAGACAGGACGGAAAAGGGTTTAGGGTTGGATTAGGCGGACCCGCTTCGCGGATCCGCCTAATCCAACCCTAAACCCTTTTCCTTATTCAAGGTCACTAAACCCGCAAGAAACTGAACCCTAAGAGGGTATTGGTGAACCCTGTCGTGGATGTGATTCAAAGATGGCACACTGAACCTTAAGAGTAGGGTACCGCATAAGACGGGACGGAAAAGGGTTTAGGGTTGGATTAGGCGGACCCGCTTCGCGGATCCGCCAAATCCAACCCTAAACCCTTTTCCTTATTCAAGGTCACTAAACCCGCAAGAAACTGAACCCTAAGAGGGTATTGGTGAACCCTGTCGTGGATGTGATTCAAAGATGGGACACTGAACCTTAAGAGTAGGGTACCGCATAAGACGGGACGGAAAAGGGTTTAGGGTTGGATTAGGCGGACCCGCTTCGCGGATCCGCCTAATCCAACCCTAAACCCTTTTCCTTATTCAAGGTCACTAAACTCGCAAGAAACTGAACTCTAAGAGGGTATTGGTGAACCCTGTCGTGGATGTGATTCAAAGATGGGACACTGAACCTTAAGAGTAGGGTACCGCATAAGACGGGACGGAAAAGGGTTTAGGGTTGGATTAGGCGGACCCGCTTCGCGGATCCGCCTAATCCAACCCTAAACCCTTTTCCTTATTCAAGGTCACTAAACTCGAAAGAAACTGAACCCTAAGAGGGTATTGGTGAACCCTGTCGTGGATGTGATTCAAAGATGGGACACTGAACCTTAAGAGTAGGGTACCGCATAAGACGGGACGGAAAAGGGTGTAGGGTTGGATTAGGCGGACCCGCTTCGTGGATCCGCCTAATCCAACCCTAAACCCTTTTCCTTATTCAAGGTCACTAAACCCGCAAGAAACTGAACCCTAAGAGGGTATTGGTGAACCCTGTCGTGGATGTGATTCAAAGATGGGACACTGAACCTTAAGAGTAGGGTACCGCATAAGACGGGACGGAAAAGGGTTTAGGGTTGGATTAGGCGGACCCGCTTCGCGGATCCGCCTAATCCAACCCTAAACCCTTTTCCTTATTCAAGGTCACTAAACCCGCAAGAAACTGAACCCTAAGAGGGTATTGGTGAACCCTGTCGTGGATGTGATTCAAAGATGGCACACTGAACCTTAACAGTAGGGTACCGCATAAGACGGGACGGAAAAGGGTTTAGGGTTGGATTAGGCGGACCCGCTTCGCGGATCCGCCTAATCCAACCCTAAACCCTTTTCCTTATTCAAGGTCACTAAACCCGCAAGAAACTGAACCCTAAGAGGGTATTGGTGAACCCTGTCGTGGATGTGATTCAAAGATGGGACACTGAACCTTAAGAGTAGGGTACCGCATAAGACGGGACGGAAAAGGGTTTAGGGTTGGATTAGGCGGACCCGCTTCGCGGATCCGCCTAATCCAACCCTAAACCCTTTTCCTTATTCAAGGTCACTAAACTCGCAAGAAACTGAACTCTAAGAGGGTATTGGTGAACCCTGTCGTGGATGTGATTCAAAGATGGGACACTGAACCTTAAGAGTAGGGTACCGCATAAGACGGGACGGAAAAGGGTTTAGGGTTGGATTAGGCGGACCCGCTTCGCGGATCCGCCTAATCCAACCCTAAACCCTTTTCCTTATTCAAGGTCACTAAACTCGAAAGAAACTGAACCCTAAGAGGGTATTGGTGAACCCTGTCGTGGATGTGATTCAAAGATGGGACACTGAACCTTAAGAGTAGGGTACCGCATAAGACGGGACGGAAAAGGGTGTAGGGTTGGATTAGGCGGACCCGCTTCGTGGATCCGCCTAATCCAACCCTAAACCCTTTTCCTTATTCAAGGTCACTAAACCCGCATGAAACTGAACACTAAGAGGGTATTGGTGAACCCTGTCGTGGATGTGATTCAAAGATGAGACACTGAACCTTAACACTAGGGTACCGCATAAGACAGGACGGAAAAGGGTTTAGGGTTGGATTAGGCGGACCCGCTTCGCGGATCCGCCTAATCCAACCCTAAACCCTTTTCCTTATTCAAGGTCACTAAACCCGCAAGAAACTGAACACTAAGAGGTTATTGGTGAACCCTGTCGTGGATGTGATTCAAAGATGGGACACTGAACCTTAAGAGTAGGGTACCGCATAAGACGGGACGGAAAAGGGTTTAGGGTTGGATTAGGCGGACCCGCTTCGCGGATCCGCCAAATTCAACCCTAAACCCTTTTCCTTATTCAAGGTCACTAAACCCGCAAGAAACTGAACCCTAAGAGGGTATTGGTGAACCCTGTCGTGGATGTGATTCAAAGATGGGACACTGAACCTTAAGAGTAGGGTACCGCATAAGACGGGACGGAAAAGGGTTTAGGGTTGGATTAGGCGGACCCGCTTCGCGGATCCGCCTAATCCAACCCTAAACCCTTTTCCTTATTCAAGGTCACTAAACTCGCAAGAAACTGAACTCTAAGAGGGTATTGGTGAACCCTGTCGTGGATGTGATTCAAAGATGGGACACTGAACCTTAAGAGTAGGGTACCGCATAAGACGGGACGGAAAAGGGTTTAGGGTTGGATTAGGCGGACCCGCTTCGCGGATCCGCCTAATCCAACCCTAAACCCTTTTCCTTATTCAAGGTCACTAAACTCGAAAGAAACTGAACCCTAAGAGGGTATTGGTGAACCCTGTCGTGGATGTGATTCAAAGATGGGACACTGAACCTTAAGAGTAGGGTACCGCATAAGACGGGACGGAAAAGGGTGTAGGGTTGGATTAGGCGGACCCGCTTCGTGGATCCGCCTAATCCAACCCTAAACCCTTTTCCTTATTCAAGGTCACTAAACCCGCATGAAACTGAACACTAAGAGGGTATTGGTGAACCCTGTCGTGGATGTGATTCAAAGATGAGACACTGAACCTTAACACTAGGGTACCGCATAAGACAGGACGGAAAAGGGTTTAGGATTGGATTAGGCGGACCCGCTTCGCGGATCCGCCTAATCCAACCCTAAACCCTTTTCCTTATTCAAGGTCACTAAACCCGCAAGAAACTGAACACTAAGAGGTTATTGGTGAACCCTGTCGTGGATGTGATTCAAAGATGGGACACTGAACCTTAAGAGTAGGGTACCGCATAAGACGGGACGGAAAAGGGTTTAGGGTTGGATTAGGCGGACCCGCTTCGCGGATCCGCCAAATCCAACCCTAAACCCTTTTCCTTATTCAAGGTCACTAAACCCGCAAGAAACTGAACCCTAAGAGGGTATTGGTGAACCCTGTCGTGGATGTGATTCAAAGATGGGACACTGAACCTTAAGAGTAGGGTACCGCATAAGACGGGACGGAAAAGGGTTTAGGGTTGGATTAGGCAAACCGGCTTCGCGGATCCGCCTAATCCAACCCTAAACCCTTTTCCTTATTCAAGGTCACTAAACCCGCAAGAAACTGAACCCTAAGAGGGTATTGGTGAACCCTGTCGTGGATGTGATTCAAACATGGGACACTGAACCTTAAGAGTAGGGTACCGCATAAGACGGGACGGAAAAGGGTTTAGGGTTGGATTAGGCTGACCCGCTTCGCAGATCCGCCTAATCCAACCCTAAACCCTTTTCCTTATTCAAGGTCACTAAACCCGCAAGAAACTGAACACTAAGAGGGTATTGGTGAACCCTGTCGTGGATGTGATTCAAAGATGGGACACTGAACCTTAACACTAGGGTACCGCATAAGACGGGACGGAAAAGGGTTTAGGGTTGGATTAGGCGGACCCGCTTCGCGGATCCGCCTAATCCAACCCTAAACCCTTTTCCTTATTCAAGGTCACTAAACCCGCAAGAAACTGAACCCTAAGAGGGTATTGGTGAACCCTGTCGTGGATGTGATTCAAAGATGGGACACTGAACCTTAAGAGTAGGGTACCGCATAAGACGGGACGGAAAAGGGTTTAGGGTTGGATTAGGCGGACCCGCTTCGCGGATCCGCCTAATCCAACCCTAAACCCTTTTCCTTATTCAAGGTCACTAAACCCGCAAGAAACTGAACCCTAAGAGGGTATTGGTGAACCCTGTCGTGGATGTGATTCAAAGATGGGACACTGAACCTTAACAGTAGGGTACCGCATAAGACGGGACGGAAAAGGGTTTAGGGTTGGATTAGGCGGACCCGCTTCGCGGATCCGCCTAATCCAACCCTAAACCCTTTTCCTTATTCAAGGTCACTAAACCCGCAAGAAACTGAACCCTAAGAGGGTATTGGTGAACCCTGTCGTGGATGTGATTCAAAGATGGCACACTGAACCTTAACAGTAGGGTACCGCATAAGACGGGACGGAAAAGGGTTTAGGGTTGGATTAGGCGGACCCGCTTCGCGGATCCGCCTAATCCAACCCTAAACCCTTTTCCTTATTCAAGGTCACTAAACCCGCAAGAAACTGAACCCTAAGAGGGTATTGGTGAACCCTGTCGTGGATGTGATTCAAAGATGGGACACTGAACCTTAAGAGTAGGGTACCGCATAAGACGGGACGGAAAAGGGTTTAGGGTTGGATTAGGCGGACCCGCTTCGCGGATCCGCCTAATCCAACCCTAAACCCTTTTCCTTATTCAAGGTCACTAAACTCGCAAGAAACTGAACTCTAAGAGGGTATTGGTGAACCCTGTCGTGGATGTGATTCAAAGATGGGACACTGAACCTTAAGAGTAGGGTACCGCATAAGACGGGACGGAAAAGGGTGTAGGGTTGGATTAGGCGGACCCGCTTCGCGGATCCGCCTAATCCAACCCTAAACCCTTTTCCTTATTCAAGGTCACTAAACCCGCAAGAAACTGAACACTAAGAGGGTATTGGTGAACCCTGTCGTGGATGTGATTCAAAGATGAGACACTGAACCTTAACACTAGGGTACCGCATAAGACAGGACGGAAAAGGGTTTAGGGTTGGATTAGGCGGACCCGCTTCGCGGATCCGCCTAATCCAACCCTAAACCCTTTTCCTTATTCAAGGTCACTAAACCCGCAAGAAACTGAACACTAAGAGGTTATTGGTGAACCCTGTCGTGGATGTGATTCAAAGATGGGACACTGAACCTTAAGAGTAGGGTACCGCATAAGACGGGACGGAAAAGGGTTTAGGGTTGGATTAGGCGGACCCGCTTCGCGGATCCGCCAAATCCAACCCTAAACCCTTTTCCTTATTCAAGGTCACTAAACCCGCAAGAAACTGAACCCTAAGAGGGTATTGGTGAACCCTGTCGTGGATGTGATTCAAAGATGGGACACTGAACCTTAACAGTAGGGTACCGCATAAGACGGGACGGAAAAGGGTGTAGGGTTGGATTAGGCGGACCCGCTTCGCGGATCCGCCTAATCCAACCCTAAACCCTTTTCCTTATTCAAGGACCCTAAACCCGCAAGAAACTGAACCCTAAGAGGGTATTGGTGAACCCTGTCGTGGATGTGATTCAAAGATGGGACACTGAACCTTAACAGTAGGGTACCGCATAAGACGGGACGGAAAAGGGTTTAGGGTTGGATTAGGCGGACCCGCTTCGCGGATCCGCCTAATCCAACCCTAAACCCTTTTCCTTATTCAAGGTCACTAAACCCGCAAGAAACTGAACCCTAAGAGGGTATTGGTGAACCCTGTCGTGGATGTGATTCAAAGATGGGACACTGTACCTTAACAGTAGGGTACCGCATAAGACGGGACGGAAAAGGGTTTAGGGTTGGATTAGGCGGACCCGCTTCGCGGATCCGCCTAATCCAACCCTAAACCCTTTTCCTTATTCAAGGTCACTAAACCCGCAAGAAACTGAACCCTAAGAGGGTATTGATGAACCCTGTCGTGGATGTGATTCAAAGATGGCACACTGAACCTTAACAGTAGGGTACCACATAAGACGGGACGGAAAAGGGTTTAGGGTTGGATTAGGCGGACCCGCTTCGCGGATCCGCCTAATCCAACCCTAAACCCTTTTCCTTATTCAAGGTCACTAAACCCGCAAGAAACTGAACCCTAAGAGGGTATTGGTGAACCCTGTCGTGGATGTGATTCAAAGATGGGACACTGAACCTTAACACTAGGGTACCGCATAAGACGGGACGGAAAAGGGTTTAGGGTTGGATTAGGCGGACCCGCTTCGCGGATCCGCCTAATCCAACCCTAAACCCTTTTCCTTATTCAAGGTCACTAAACCCGCAAGAAACTGAACCCTAAGAGGGTATTGGTGAACCCTGTCGTGGATGTGATTCAAAGATGGGACACTGAACCTTAACAGTAGGGTACCGCATAAGACGGGACGGAAAAGGGTTTAGGGTTGGATTAGGCGGACCCGCTTCGCGGATCCGCCTAATCCAACCCTAAACCCTTTTCCTTATTCAAGGTCACTAAACCCGCAAGAAACTGAACCCTAAGAGGGTATTGGTGAACCCTGTCGTGGATGTGATTCAAAGATGGCACACTTAACCTTAACAGTAGGGTACCGCATAAGACGGGACGGAAAAGGGTTTAGGGTTGGATTAGGCGGACCCGCTTCGCGGATCCGCCTAATCCAACCCTAAACCCTTTTCCTTATTCAAGGTCACTAAACCCGCAAGAAACTGAACCCTAAGAGGGTATTGGTGAACCCTGTCGTGGATGTGATTCAAAGATGGGACACTGAACCTTAAGAGTAGGGTACCGCATAAGACGGGACGGAAAAGGGTTTAGGGTTGGATTAGGCGGACCCGCTTCGCGGATCCGCCTAATCCAACCCTAAACCCTTTTCCTTATTCAAGGTCACTAAACTCGCAAGAAACTGAACTCTAAGAGGGTATTGGTGAACCCTGTCGTGGATGTGATTCAAAGATGGGACACTGAACCTTAAGAGTAGGGTACCGCATAAGACGGGACGGAAAAGGGTGTAGGGTTGGATTAGGCGGACCCGCTTCGCGGATCCGCCTAATCCAACCCTAAACCCTTTTCCTTATTCAAGGTCACTAAACCCGCAAGAAACTGAACACTAAGAGGGTATTGGTGAACCCTGTCGTGGATGTGATTCAAAGATGAGACACTGAACCTTAACACTAGGGTACCGCATAAGACAGGACGGAAAAGGGTTTAGGGTTGGATTAGGCGGACCCGCTTCGCGGATCCGCCTAATCCAACCCTAAACCCTTTTCCTTATTCAAGGTCACTAAACCCGCAAGAAACTGAACACTAAGAGGTTATTGGTGAACCCTGTCGTGGATGTGATTCAAAGATGGGACACTGAACCTTAAGAGTAGGGTACCGCATAAGACGGGACGGAAAAGGGTTTAGGGTTGGATTAGGCGGACCCGCTTCGCGGATCCGCCAAATCCAACCCTAAACCCTTTTCCTTATTCAAGGTCACTAAACCCGCAAGAAACTGAACCCTAAGAGGGTATTGGTGAACCCTGTCGTGGATGTGATTCAAAGATGGGACACTGAACCTTAAGAGTAGGGTACCGCATAAGACGGGACGGAAAAGGGTGTAGGGTTGGATTAGGCGGACCCGCTTCGCGGATCCGCCTAATCCAACCCTAAACCCTTTTCCTTATTCAAGGACCCTAAACCCGCAAGAAACTGAACCCTAAGAGGGTATTGGTGAACCCTGTCGTGGATGTGATTCAAAGATGGGACACTGAACCTTAACAGTAGGGTACCGCATAAGACGGGACGGAAAAGGGTTTAGGGTTGGATTAGGCGGACCGCTTCGCGGATCCGCCTAATCCAACCCTAAACCCTTTTCCTTATTCAAGGTCACTAAACCCGCAAGAAACAGAACCCTAAGAGGGTATTGGTGAACCCTGTCGTGGATGTGATTCAAAGATGGGACACTGTACCTTAACAGTAGGGTACCGCATAAGACGGGACGGAAAAGGGTTTAGGGTTGGATTAGGCGGACCCGCTTCGCGGATCCGCCTAATCCAACCCTAAACCCTTTTCCTTATTCAAGGTCACTAAACCCGCAAGAAACTGAACCCTAAGAGGGTATTGATGAACCCTGTCGTGGATGTGATTCAAAGATGGCACACTGAACCTTAACAGTAGGGTACCACATAAGACGGGACGGAAAAGGGTTTAGGGTTGGATTAGGCGGACCCGCTTCGCGGATCCGCCTAATCCAACCCTAAACCCTTTTCCTTATTCAAGGTCACTAAACCCGCAAGAAACTGAACCCTAAGAGGGTATTGGTGAACCCTGTCGTGGATGTGATTCAAAGATGGGACACTGAACCTTAAGAGTAGGGTACCGCATAAGACGGGACGGAAAAGGGTTTAGGGTTGGATTAGGCGGACCCGCTTCGCGGATCCGCCTAATCCAACCCTAAACCCTTTTCCTTATTCAAGGTCACTAAACCCGCAAGAAACTGAACCCTAAGAGGGTATTGGTGAACCCTGTCGTGGATGTGATTCAAAGATGGGACACTGAACCTTAAGAGTAGGGTACCGCATAAGACGGGACGGAAAAGGGTTTAGGGTTGGATTAGGCGGACCCGCTTCGCGGATCCGCCTAATCCAACCCTAAACCGTTTTCCTTATTCAAGGACCCTAAACCCGCAAGAAACTGAACCCTAAGAGGGTATTGGTGAACCCTGTCGTGGATGTGATTCAAAGATGGGACACTGAACCTTAACAGTAGGGTACCGCATAAGACGGGACGGAAAAGGGTTTAGGGTTGGATTAGGCGGACCCGCTTCGCGGATCCGCCTAATCCAACCCTAAACCCTTTTCCTTATTCAAGGTCACTAAACCCGCAAGAAACAGAACCCTAAGAGGGTATTGGTGAACCCTGTCGTGGATGTGATTCAAAGATGGGACACTGTACCTTAACAGTAGGGTACCGCATAAGACGGGACGGAAAAGGGTTTAGGGTTGGATTAGGCGGACCCGCTTCGCGGATCCGCCTAATCCAACCCTAAACCCTTTTCCTTATTCAAGGTCACTAAACCCGCAAGAAACTGAACCCTAAGAGGGTATTGATGAACCCTGTCGTGGATGTGATTCAAAGATGGCACACTGAACCTTAACAGTAGGGTACCACATAAGACGGGACGGAAAAGGGTTTAGGGTTGGATTAGGCGGACCCGCTTCGCGGATCCGCCTAATCCAACCCTAAACCCTTTTCCTTATTCAAGGTCACTAAACCCGCAAGAAACTGAACCCTAAGAGGGTATTGGTGAACCCTGTCGTGGATGTGATTCAAAGATGGGACACTGAACCTTAAGAGTAGGGTACCGCATAAGACGGGACGGAAAAGGGTTTAGGGTTGGATTAGGCGGACCCGCTTCGCGGATCCGCCTAATCCAACCCTAAACCCTTTTCCTTATTCAAGGTCACTAAACCCGCAAGAAACTGAACCCTAAGAGGGTATTGGTGAACCCTGTCGTGGATGTGATTCAAAGATGGGACACTGAACCTTAAGAGTAGGGTACCGCATAAGACGGGACGGAAAAGGGTTTAGGGTTGGATTAGGCGGACCCGCTTCGCGGATCCGCCTAATCCAACCCTAAACCGTTTTCCTTATTCAAGGTCACTAAACTCGAAAGAAACTGAACCCTAAGAGGGTATTGGTGAACCATGTCGTGGATGTGATTCAAAGATGGGACACTGAACCTTAAGAGTAGGGTACCGCATAAGACGGGACGGAAAAGGGTGTAGGGTTGGATTAGGCGGACCCGCTTCGCGGATCCGCCTAATCCAACCCTAAACCCTTTTCCTTATTCAAGGTCACTAAACTCGCAAGAAACTGAACCCTAAGAGGGTATTGGTGAACCCTGTCGTGGATGTGATTCAAAGTTGGGACACTGAACCTTAAGAGTAGGGTACCGCATAAGACGGGACGGAAAAGGTTTTAGGGTTGGATTAGGCGGACCCGCTTCGCGGATCCGCCTAATCCAACCCTAAACCCTTTTCCTTAATCAAGGTAACTAAACTCGAAAGAAACTGAACCCTAAGAGGGTATTGGTGAACCCTGTCGTGGATGTGATTCAAAGATGGGACACTGAACCTTAAGAGTAGGGTACCGCATAAGACGGGACGGAAAAGGGTGTAGGGTTGGATTAGGCGGACCCGCTTCGCGGATCCGCCTAATCCAACCCTAAACCCTTTTCCTTATTCAAGGTCACTAAACCCGCAAGAAACTGAACCCTAAGAGGGTATTGGTGAACCCTGTCGTGGATGTGATTCAAAGATGGGACACTGAACCTTAAGAGTAGGGTACCGCATAAGACGGGACGGAAAAGGGTTTAGGGTTGGATTAGGCGGACCTGCTTCGCGGATCCGCCTAATCCAACCCTAAACCCTTTTCCTTATTCAAGGTCAGTAAACCCGCAAGAAACTGAACCCTAAGAGGGTATTGGTGAACCCTGTCGTGGATGTGATTCTAAGTTGGGACACTGAACCTTAAGAGTAGGGTACCGCATAAGACGGGACGGAAAAGGGTTTAGGGTTGGATTAGGCGGACCCGCTTCGCGGATCCGCCTAATCCAACCCTAAACCCTTTTCTTTATTCAAGGTCACTAAACTCGCAAGAAACTGAACCCTAAGAGGGTATTGGTGAACCCTATCGTGGATGTGATTCAAAGATGGAACACTGAACCTTAAGAGTAGGGTAACGCATAAGACGGGACGGAAAAGGGTTTAGGGTTGGATTAGGCGGACCCGCTTCGCGGATCCGCCTAATCCAACCTTAAACCCTTTTCCTTATTCAAGGTCACTAAACTCGCAAGAAACTGAACCCTAAGAGGGTATCGGTGAACCCTGTCGTGGATGTGATTCAAAGATGGGACACTGAACCTTAAGAGTAGGGTACCGCATAATACGGGACGGAAAAGGGTGTAGGGTTGGATTAGGCGGACCCGCTTCGCGGATCTGCCTAATCCAACCCTAAACCCTTTTCCTTATTCAAGGTCACTAAACCCGCAAGAAACTGAACACTAAGAGGGTATTGGTGAACCCTGTCGTGGATGTGATTCAAAGATGGGACACTGAACCTTAACACTAGGGTACCGCATAAGACGGGACGGAAAAGGGTTTAGGGTTGGATTAGGCGGACCCGCTTCGCGGATCCGCCTAATCCAACCCTAAACCCTTTTCCTTATTCAAGGTCAGTAAACCCGCAAGAAACTGAACCCTAAGAGGGTATTGGTGAACCCTGTCGTGGATGTGATTCAAAGTTGGGACACTGAACCTTAAGAGTAGGGTACCGCATAAGACGGGACGGAAAAGGTTTTAGGGTTGGATTAGGCGGACCCGCTTCGCGGATCCGCCTAATCCAACCCTAAACCCTTTTCCTTAATCAAGGTCACTAAACTCGAAAGAAACTGAACCCTAAGAGGGTATTGGTGAACCCTGTCGTGGATGTGATTCAAAGATGGGACACTGAACCTTAAGAGTAGGGTACCGCATAAGACGGGACGGAAAAGGGTGTAGGGTTGGATTAGGCGGACCCGCTTCGCGGATCCGCCTAATCCAACCCTAAACCCTTTTCCTTATTCAAGGTCACTAAACCCGCAAGAAACTGAACCCTAAGAGGGTATTGGTGAACCCTGTCGTGGATGTGATTCAAAGATGGGACACTGAACCTTAAGAGTAGGGTACCGCATAAGACGGGACGGAAAAGGGTTTAGGGTTGGATTAGGCGGACCTGCTTCGCGGATCCGCCTAATCCAACCCTAAACCCTTTTCCTTATTCAAGGTCAGTAAACCCGCAAGAAACTGAACCCTAAGAGGGTATTGGTGAACCCTGTCGTGGATGTGATTCTAAGTTGGGACACTGAACCTTAAGAGTAGGGTACCGCATAAGACGGGACGGAAAAGGGTTTAGGGTTGGATTAGGCGGACCCGCTTCGCGGATCCGCCTAATCCAACCCTAAACCCTTTTCTTTATTCAAGGTCACTAAACTCGCAAGAAACTGAACCCTAAGAGGGTATTGGTGAACCCTATCGTGGATGTGATTCAAAGATGGAACACTGAACCTTAAGAGTAGGGTAACGCATAAGACGGGACGGAAAAGGGTTTAGGGTTGGATTAGGCGGACCCGCTTCGCGGATCCGCCTAATCCAACCTTAAACCCTTTTCCTTATTCAAGGTCACTAAACTCGCAAGAAACTGAACCCTAAGAGGGTATCGGTGAACCCTGTCGTGGATGTGATTCAAAGATGGGACACTGAACCTTAAGAGTAGGGTACCGCATAATACGGGACGGAAAAGGGTGTAGGGTTGGATTAGGCGGACCCGCTTCGCGGATCTGCCTAATCCAACCCTAAACCCTTTTCCTTATTCAAGGTCACTAAACCCGCAAGAAACTGAACACTAAGAGGGTATTGGTGAACCCTGTCGTGGATGTGATTCAAAGATGGGACACTGAACCTTAACACTAGGGTACCGCATAAGACGGGACGGAAAAGGGTTTAGGGTTGGATTAGGCGGACCCGCTTCGCGGATCCGCCTAATCCAACCCTAAACCCTTTTCCTTATTCAAGGTCACTAAACCCGCAAGAAACTGAACCCTAAGAGGGTATTGGTGAACCCTGTCGTGGATGTGATTCAAAGATGGGACACTGAACCTTAAGAGAAGGGTACCGCATAAGACGGGACGGAAAAGGGTTTAGGGTTGGATTAGGCGGACCCGCTTCACGGATCCGCGTAATCCAACCCTTAACCCTTTTTCTTATTCAAGGTCACTAAACCCGCAAGAAACTGAACCCTAAGAGGGTATTGGTGAACCCTGTCGTGGATGTGATTCAAAGATGGGACACTGAACCTTAACAGTAGGGTACCGCATAAGACGGGACGGAAAAGGGTTTAGGGTTGGATTACGCGGACCCGCTTCGCGGATCTGCCTAATCCAACCCTAAACCCTTTTCCTTATTCAAGGTCACTAAACCCGCAAGAAACTGAACCCTAAGAGGGTATTGGTGAACCCTGTCGTGGATGTGATTCAAAGATGGGACACTGAACCTTAACAGTAGGGTACCGCATAAGACGGGACGGAAAAGGGTTTAGGGTTGGATTAGGCGGACCTGCTTCGCGGATCCGCCTAATCCAACCCTAAACCCTTTTCCTTATTCAAGGTCACTAAACCCGCAAGAAACTGAACCCTAAGAGGGTATTGGTGAACCCTGTCGTGGATGTGATTCAAAGATGGGACACTGAACCTTAACAGTAGGGTACCGCATAAGACGGGACGGAAAAGGGTTTAGGGTTGGATTAGGCGGACCCGCTTCGCGGATCCACCTAATCCAACCCTAAACCCTTTTCCTTATTCAAGGTCACTAAACTCGCAAGAAACTGAACCCTAAGAGGGTATTGGTGAACCCTGTCGTGGATGTGATTCAAAGATGGGACACTGAACCTTAAGAGTAGGGTACAGCATAAGACGGGACGGAATAGGGTGTAGAATTGGATTAGGCGGACCCGCTTCGCGGATCCGCCTAATCCAACCCTAAACCCTTTTCCTTATTCAAGGTCACTAAACCCGCAAGAAACTGAACCCTAAGAGGGTATTGGTGAACCCTGTCGTGGATGTGATTCAAAGATGGGACACTGAACCTTAACAGTAGGGTACCGCATAAGACGGGACGGAAAAGGGTTTAGGGTTGGATTAGGCGGACCCGCTTCGCGGATCCACCTAATCCAACCCTAAACCCTTTTCCTTATTCAAGGTCACTAAACTCGCAAGAAACTGAACCCTAAGAGGGTATTGGTGAACCCTGTCGTGGATGTGATTCAAAGATGGGACACTGAACCTTAAGAGTAGGGTACAGCATAAGACGGGACGGAATAGGGTGTAGGGTTGGATTAGGCGGACCCGCTTCGCGGATCCGCCTAATCCAACCCTAAACCCTTTTCCTTATTCAAGGTCACTAAACCCGCAAGAAACTGAACCCTAAGAGGGTATTGGTGAACCCTGTCGTGGATGTGATTACAAAATGGGACAGTGAACCTTAACAGTAGGGTACCGCATAAGACGGGACGGAAAAGGGTTTAGGGTTGGATTAGGCGGACCCGCTTCGCGGATCCGCCTAATCCAACCCTAAACCCTTTTCCTTATTCAAGGTCAGTAAAACCGCAAGAAACTGAACCCTAAGAGGGTATTGGTGAACCCTGTCGTGGATGTGATTCAAAGTTAGGACACTGAACCTTAAGAGTAGGGTACCGCATAAGACGGGACGGAAAAGGGTTTAGGGTTGGATTAGGCGGACCCGCTTCGCGGATCCGCCTAATCCAACCCTAAACCCTTTTCCTTATTCAAGGTCACTAAACTCGAAAGAAACTGAACCCTAAGAGGGTATTGGTGAACCCTGTCGTGGATGTGATTCAAAGATGGGACACTGAACCTTAAGAGTAGGGTACCGCATAAGACGGGACGGAAAAGGGTTTAGGGTTGGATTAGGCGGACCCGCTTCGCGGATCCGCCTAATCCAATCCTAAACCCTTTTCCTTATTCAAGGTCAGTAAACCCGCAAGAAACTGAACCCTAAGAGGGTATTGGTGAACCCTGTCGTGGATGTGATTCAAAGTTGGGACACTGAACCTTAAGAGTAGGGTACCGCATAAGACTGGACGGAAAAGGGTTTAGGGTTGGATTAGGCGGACCCGCTTCGCGGATCCGCCTAATCCAACCCTAAACCCTTTTCCTTATTCAAGGTCACTAAACTCGCAAGAAACTGAACCCTAAGAGGGTATTGGTGAACCCTATCGTGGATGAAATTCAAAGATGGAACACTGAACCTTAAGAGTAGGGTAACGCATAAGACGGGACGGAAAAGGGTTTAGGGTTGGATTAGGCGGACCGGCTTCGCGGATCCACCTAATCCAACCCTAAACCCTTTTCCTTATTCAAGGTCACTAAACTCGCAAGAAACTGAACCCTAAGAGGGTATTGGTGAACCCTGTCGTGGATGTGATTCAAAGATGGGACACTGAACCTTAAGAGTAGGGTACAGCATAAGACGGGACGGAATAGGGTGTAGGGTTGGATTAGGCGGACCCGCTTCGCGGATCCGCCTAATCCAACCCTAAACCCTTTTCCTTATTCAAGGTCACTAAATCCGCAAGAAACTGAACCCTAAGAGGGTATTGGTGAACCCTGTCGTGGATGTGATTACAAAATGGGACACTGAACCTTAACAGTAGGGTACCGCATAAGACGGGACGGAAAAGGGTTTAGGGTTGGATTAGGCGGACCCGCTTCGCGGATCCGCCTAATCCAACCCTAAACCCTTTTCCTTATTCAAGGTCAGTAAAACCGCAAGAAACTGAACCCTAAGAGGGTATTGGTGAACCCTGTCGTGGATGTGATTCAAAGTTAGGACACTGAACCTTAAGAGTAGGGTACCGCATAAGACGGGACGGAAAAGGGTTTAGGGTTGGATTAGGCGGACCCGCTTCGCGGATCCGCCTAATCCAACCCTAAACCCTTTTCCTTATTCAAGGTCACTAAACTCGAAAGAAACTGAACCCTAAGATGGTATTGGTGAACCCTGTCGTGGATGTGATTCAAAGATGGGACACTGAACCTTAAGAGTAGGGTACCGCATAAGACGGGACGGAAAAGGGTGTAGGGTTGGATTAGGCGGACCCGCTTCGCGGATCCGCCTAATCCAACCCTAAACCCTTTTCCTTATTCAAGGTCACTAAACTCGAAAGAAACTGAACCCTAAGAGGGTATTGGTGAACCCTGTCGTGGATGTGATTCAAAGATGGGACACTGAACCTTAAGAGTAGGGTACCGCATAAGACGGGTCGGAAAAGGGTTTAGGGTTGGATTAGGCAGACCCGCTTCGCGGATCCGCCTAATCCAATCCTAAACCCTTTTCCTTATTCAAGGTCAGTAAACCCGCAAGAAACTGAACCCTAAGAGGGTATTGGTGAACCCTGTCGTGGATGTGATTCAAAGATGGGACACTGAACCTTAAGAGTAGGGTACCGCATAAGACGGGACGGAAAAGGGTTTAGGGTTGGATTAGGCGGACCCGCTTCGCGGATCCGCCTAATCCAATCCTAAACCCTTTTCCTTATTCAAGGTCAGTAAACCCGCAAGAAACTGAACCCTAAGAGGGTATTGGTGAACCCTATCGTGGATGTAATTCAAAGATGGAACACTGAACCTTAAGAGTAGGGTAACGCATAAGACGGGACGGAAAAGGGTTTAGGGTTGGATTAGGCGGACCGGCTTCGCGGATCCACCTAATCCAACCCTAAACCCTTTTCCTTATTCAAGGTCACTAAACTCGCAAGAAACTGAACCCTAAGAGGGTATTGGTGAACCCTGTCGTGGATGTGATTCAAAGATGGGACACTGAACCTTAAGAGTAGGGTACAGCATAAGACGGGACGGAATAGGGTGTAGGGTTGGATTAGGCGGACCCGCTTCGCGGATCCGCCTAATCCAACCCTAAACCCTTTTCCTTATTCAAGGTCACTAAACCCGCAAGAAACTGAACCCTAAGAGGGTATTGGTGAACCCTGTCGTGGATGTGATTACAAAATGGGACACTGAACCTTAACAGTAGGGTACCGCATAAGACGGGACGGAAAAGGGTTTAGGGTTGGATTAGGCGGACCCGCTTCGCGGATCCGCCTAATCCAACCCTAAACCCTTTTCCTTATTCAAGGTCAGTAAAACCGCAAGAAACTGAACCCTAAGAGGGTATTGGTGAACCCTGTCGTGGATGTGATTCAAAGTTAGGACACTGAACCTTAAGAGTAGGGTACCGCATAAGACGGGACGGAAAAGGGTTTAGGGTTGGATTAGGCGGACCCGCTTCGCGGATCCGCCTAATCCAACCCTAAACCCTTTTCCTTATTCAAGGTCACTAAACTCGAAAGAAACTGAACCCTAAGATGGTATTGGTGAACCCTGTCGTGGATGTGATTCAAAGATGGGACACTGAACCTTAAGAGTAGGGTACCGCATAAGACGGGACGGAAAAGGGTGTAGGGTTGGATTAGGCGGACCCGCTTCGCGGATCCGCCTAATCCAACCCTAAACCCTTTTCCTTATTCAAGGTCACTAAACTCGAAAGAAACTGAACCCTAAGAGGGTATTGGTGAACCCTGTCGTGGATGTGATTCAAAGATGGGACACTGAACCTTAAGAGTAGGGTACCGCATAAGACGGGTCGGAAAAGGGTTTAGGGTTGGATTAGGCGGACCCGCTTCGCGGATCCGCCTAATCCAATCCTAAACCCTTTTCCTTATTCAAGGTCAGTAAACCCGCAAGAAACTGAACCCTAAGAGGGTATTGGTGAACCCTGTCGTGGATGTGATTCAAAGATGGGACACTGAACCTTAAGAGTAGGGTACCGCATAAGACGGGACGGAAAAGGGTTTAGGGTTGGATTAGGCGGACCCGCTTCGCGGATCCGCCTAATCCAATCCTAAACCCTTTTCCTTATTCAAGGTCAGTAAACCCGCAAGAAACTGAACCCTAAGAGGGTATTGGTGAACCCTGTCGTGGATGTGATTCAAAGTTGGGACACTGAACCTTAAGAGTAGGGTACCGCATAAGACGGGACGGAAAAGGGTTTAGGGTTGGATTAGGCGGACCCGCTTCGCGGATCCGCCTAATCCAACCCTAAACCCTTTTCCTTATTCAAGGTCACTAAACTCGCAAGAAACTGAACCCTAAGAGGGTATTGGTGAACCCTATCGTGGATGTAATTCAAAGATGGAACACTGAACCTTAAGAGTAGGGTAACACATAAGACGGGACGGAAAAGGGTTTAGGGTTGGATTAGGCGGACCGGCTTCGCGGATCCACCTAATCCAACCCTAAACCCTTTTCCTTATTCAAGGTCACTAAACTCGCAAGAAACTGAACCCTAAGAGGGTATTGGTGAACCCTGTCGTGGATGTGATTCAAAGATGGGACACTGAACCTTAAGAGTAGGGTACAGCATAAGACGGGACGGAATAGGGTGTAGGGTTGGATTAGGCAAACCCGCTTCGCGGATCCGCCTAATCCAACCCTAAACCCTTTTCCTTATTCAAGGTCACTAAACCCGCAAGAAACTGAACCCTAAGAGGGTATTGGTGAACCCTGTCGTGGATGTGATTACAAAATGGGACACTGAACCTTAACAGTAGGGTACCGCATAAGACGGGACGGAAAAGGGTTTAGGGTTGGATTAGGCGGACCCGCTTCGCGGATCCGCCTAATCCAACCCTAAACCCTTTTCCTTATTCAAGGTCAGTAAAACCGCAAGAAACTGAACCCTAAGAGGGTATTGGTGAACCCTGTCGTGGATGTGATTCAAAGTTAGGACACTGAACCTTAAGAGTAGGGTACCGCATAAGACGGGACGGAAAAGGGTTTAGGGTTGGATTAGGCGGACCCGCTTCGCGGATCCGCCTAATCCAACCCTAAACCCTTTTCCTTATTCAAGGTCACTAAACTCGAAAGAAACTGAACCCTAAGATGGTATTGGTGAACCCTGTCGTGGATGTGATTCAAAGATGGGACACTGAACCTTAAGAGTAGGGTACCGCATAAGACGGGACGGAAAAGGGTGTAGGGTTGGATTAGGCGGACCCGCTTCGCGGATCCGCCTAATCCAACTGTAAACCCTTTTCCTTATTCAAGGTCACTAAACTCGAAAGAAACTGAACCCTAAGATGGTATTGGTGAACCCTGTCGTGGATGTGATTCAAAGATGGGACACTGAACCTTAAGAGTAGGGTACCGCATAAGACGGGACGGAAAAGGGTGTAGGGTTGGATTAGGCGGACCCGCTTCGCGGATCCGCCTAATCCAACCCTAAACCCTTTTCCTTATTCAAGGTCACTAAACTCGAAAGAAACTGAACCCTAAGAGGGTATTGGTGAACCCTGTCGTGGATGTGATTCAAAGATGGGACACTGAACCTTAAGAGTAGGGTACCGCATAAGACGGGTCGGAAAAGGGTTTAGGGTTGGATTAGGCGGACCCGCTTCGCGGATCCGCCTAATCCAACCCTAAACCCTTTTCCTTATTCAAGGTCAGTAAACCCGCAAGAAACTGAACCCTAAGAGGGTATTGGTGAACCCTGTCGTGGATGTGATTCAAAGATGGGACACTGAACCTTAAGAGTAGGGTACCGCATAAGACGGGACGGAAAAGGGTTTAGGGTTGGATTAGGCGGACCCGCTTCGCGGATCCGCCTAATCCAATCCTAAACCCTTTTCCTTATTCAAGGTCAGTAAACCCGCAAGAAACTGAACCCTAAGAGGGTATTGGTGAACCCTGTCGTGGATGTGATTCAAAGTTGGGACACTGAACCTTAAGAGTAGGGTACCGCATAAGACGGGACGGAAAAGGGTGTAGGGTTGGATTAGGCGGACCCGCTTCGCGGATCCGCCTAATCCAACTGTAAACCCTTTTCCTTATTCAAGGTCACTAAACTCGAAAGAAACTGAACCCTAAGAGGGTATTGGTGAACCCTGTCGTGGATGTGATTCAAAGATGGGACACTGAACCTTAAGAGTAGGGTACCGCATAAGACGGGACGGAAAAGGGTTTAGGGTTGGATTAGGCGGACCCGCTTCGCGGATCCGCCTAATCCAATCCTAAACCCTTTTCCTTATTCAAGGTCAGTAAACCCGCAAGAAACTGAACCCTAAGAGGGTATTGGTGAACCCTGTCGTGGATGTGATTACAAAATGGGACACTGAACCTTAACAGTAGGGTACCGCATAAGACGGGACGGAAAAGGGTTTAGGGTTGGATTAGGCGGACCCGCTTCGCGGATCCGCCTAATCCAACCCTAAACCCTTTTCCTTATTCAAGGTCAGTAAAACCGCAAGAAACTGAACCCTAAGAGGGTATTGGTGAACCCTGTCGTGGATGTGATTCAAAGTTAGGACACTGAACCTTAAGAGTAGGGTACCGCATAAGACGGGACGGAAAAGGGTTTAGGGTTGGATTAGGTGGACCCGCTTCGCGGATCCGCCTAATCCAACCCTAAACCCTTTTCCTTATTCAAGGTCACTAAACTCGAAAGAAACTGAACCCTAAGATGGTATTGGTGAACCCTGTCGTGGATGTGATTCAAAGATGGGACACTGAACCTTAAGAGTAGGGTACCGCATAAGACGGGACGGAAAAGGGTGTAGGGTTGGATTAGGCGGACCCGCTTCGCGGATCCGCCTAATCCAACCGTAAACCCTTTTCCTTATTCAAGGTCACTAAACTCGAAAGAAACTGAACCCTAAGAGGGTATTGGTGAACCCTGTCGTGGATGTGATTCAAAGATGGGACACTGAACCTTAAGAGTAGGGTACCGCATAAGACGGGTCGGAAAAGGGTTTAGGGTTGGATTAGGCGGACCCGCTTCGCGGATCCGCCTAATCCAATCCTAAACCCTTTTCCTTATTCAAGGTCAGTAAACCCGCAAGAAACTGAACCCTAAGAGGGTATTGGTGAACCCTGTCGTGGATGTGATTCAAAGATGGGACACTGAACCTTAAGAGTAGGGTACCGCATAAGACGGGACGGAAAAGGGTTTAGGGTTGGATTAGGCGGACCCGCTTCGCGGATCCGCCTAATCCAATCCTAAACCCTTTTCCTTATTCAAGGTCAGTAAACCCGCAAGAAACTGAACCCTAAGAGGGTATTGGTGAACCCTGTCGTGGATGTGATTACAAAATGGGACACTGAACCTTAACAGTAGGGTACCGCATAAGACGGGACGGAAAAGGGTTTAGGGTTGGATTAGGCGGACCCGCTTCGCGGATCCGCCTAATCCAACCCTAAACCCTTTTCCTTATTCAAGGTCAGTAAAACCGCAAGAAACTGAACCCTAAGAGGGTATTGGTGAACCCTGTCGTGGATGTGATTCAAAGTTGGGACACTGAACCTTAAGAGTAGGGTACCGCATAAGACGGGACGGAAAAGGGTTTAGGGTTGGATTAGGTGGACCCGCTTCGCGGATCCGCCTAATCCAACCCTAAACCCTTTTCCTTATTCAAGGTCACTAAACTCGAAAGAAACTGAACCCTAAGATGGTATTGGTGAACCCTGTCGTGGATGTGATTCAAAGATGGGACACTGAACCTTAAGAGTAGGGTACCGCATAAGACGGGACGGAAAAGGGTGTAGGGTTGGATTAGGCGGACCCGCTTCGCGGATCCGCCTAATCCAACCGTAAACCCTTTTCCTTATTCAAGGTCACTAAACTCGAAAGAAACTGAACCCTAAGAGGGTATTGGTGAACCCTGTCGTGGATGTGATTCAAAGATGGGACACTGAACCTTAAGAGTAGGGTACCGCATAAGACGGGTCGGAAAAGGGTTTAGGGTTGGATTAGGCGGACCCGCTTCGCGGATCCGCCTAATCCAATCCTAAACCCTTTTCCTTATTCAAGGTCAGTAAACCCGCAAGAAACTGAACCCTAAGAGGGTATTGGTGAACCCTGTCGTGGATGTGATTCAAAGATGGGACACTGAACCTTAAGAGTAGGGTACCGCATAAGACGGGTCGGAAAAGGGTTTAGGGTTGGATTAGGCGGACCCGCTTCGCGGATCCGCCTAATCCAACCCTAAACCCTTTTCCTTATTCAAGGTCAGTAAACCCGCAAGAAACTGAACCCTAAGAGGGTATTGGTGAACCCTGTCGTGGATGTGATTCAAAGATGGGACACTGAACCTTAAGAGTAGGGTACCGCATAAGACGGGACGGAAAAGGGTTTAGGGTTGGATTAGGCGGACCCGCTTCGCGGATCCGCCTAATCCAATCCTAAACCCTTTTCCTTATTCAAGGTCAGTAAACCCGCAAGAAACTGAACCCTAAGAGGGTATTGGTGAACCCTGTCGTGGATGTGATTCAAAGTTGGGACACTGAACCTTAAGAGTAGGGTACCGCATAAGACGGGACGGAAAAGGGTGTAGGGTTGGATTAGGCGGACCCGCTTCGCGGATCCGCCTAATCCAACTGTAAACCCTTTTCCTTATTCAAGGTCACTAAACTCGAAAGAAACTGAACCCTAAGAGGGTATTGGTGAACCCTGTCGTGGATGTGATTCAAAGATGGGACACTGAACCTTAAGAGTAGGGTACCGCATAAGACGGGACGGAAAAGGGTTTAGGGTTGGATTAGGCGGACCCGCTTCGCGGATCCGCCTAATCCAATCCTAAACCCTTTTCCTTATTCAAGGTCAGTAAACCCGCAAGAAACTGAACCCTAAGAGGGTATTGGTGAACCCTGTCGTGGATGTGATTACAAAATGGGACACTGAACCTTAACAGTAGGGTACCGCATAAGACGGGACGGAAAAGGGTTTAGGGTTGGATTAGGCGGACCCGCTTCGCGGATCCGCCTAATCCAACCCTAAACCCTTTTCCTTATTCAAGGTCAGTAAAACCGCAAGAAACTGAACCCTAAGAGGGTATTGGTGAACCCTGTCGTGGATGTGATTCAAAGTTAGGACACTGAACCTTAAGAGTAGGGTACCGCATAAGACGGGACGGAAAAGGGTTTAGGGTTGGATTAGGTGGACCCGCTTCGCGGATCCGCCTAATCCAACCCTAAACCCTTTTCCTTATTCAAGGTCACTAAACTCGAAAGAAACTGAACCCTAAGATGGTATTGGTGAACCCTGTCGTGGATGTGATTCAAAGATGGGACACTGAACCTTAAGAGTAGGGTACCGCATAAGACGGGACGGAAAAGGGTGTAGGGTTGGATTAGGCGGACCCGCTTCGCGGATCCGCCTAATCCAACCGTAAACCCTTTTCCTTATTCAAGGTCACTAAACTCGAAAGAAACTGAACCCTAAGAGGGTATTGGTGAACCCTGTCGTGGATGTGATTCAAAGATGGGACACTGAACCTTAAGAGTAGGGTACCGCATAAGACGGGTCGGAAAAGGGTTTAGGGTTGGATTAGGCGGACCCGCTTCGCGGATCCGCCTAATCCAATCCTAAACCCTTTTCCTTATTCAAGGTCAGTAAACCCGCAAGAAACTGAACCCTAAGAGGGTATTGGTGAACCCTGTCGTGGATGTGATTCAAAGATGGGACACTGAACCTTAAGAGTAGGGTACCGCATAAGACGGGACGGAAAAGGGTTTAGGGTTGGATTAGGCGGACCCGCTTCGCGGATCCGCCTAATCCAATCCTAAACCCTTTTCCTTATTCAAGGTCAGTAAACCCGCAAGAAACTGAACCCTAAGAGGGTATTGGTGAACCCTGTCGTGGATGTGATTACAAAATGGGACACTGAACCTTAACAGTAGGGTACCGCATAAGACGGGACGGAAAAGGGTTTAGGGTTGGATTAGGCGGACCCGCTTCGCGGATCCGCCTAATCCAACCCTAAACCCTTTTCCTTATTCAAGGTCAGTAAAACCGCAAGAAACTGAACCCTAAGAGGGTATTGGTGAACCCTGTCGTGGATGTGATTCAAAGTTGGGACACTGAACCTTAAGAGTAGGGTACCGCATAAGACGGGACGGAAAAGGGTTTAGGGTTGGATTAGGTGGACCCGCTTCGCGGATCCGCCTAATCCAACCCTAAACCCTTTTCCTTATTCAAGGTCACTAAACTCGAAAGAAACTGAACCCTAAGATGGTATTGGTGAACCCTGTCGTGGATGTGATTCAAAGATGGGACACTGAACCTTAAGAGTAGGGTACCGCATAAGACGGGACGGAAAAGGGTGTAGGGTTGGATTAGGCGGACCCGCTTCGCGGATCCGCCTAATCCAACCGTAAACCCTTTTCCTTATTCAAGGTCACTAAACTCGAAAGAAACTGAACCCTAAGAGGGTATTGGTGAACCCTGTCGTGGATGTGATTCAAAGATGGGACACTGAACCTTAAGAGTAGGGTACCGCATAAGACGGGTCGGAAAAGGGTTTAGGGTTGGATTAGGCGGACCCGCTTCGCGGATCCGCCTAATCCAATCCTAAACCCTTTTCCTTATTCAAGGTCAGTAAACCCGCAAGAAACTGAACCCTAAGAGGGTATTGGTGAACCCTGTCGTGGATGTGATTCAAAGATGGGACACTGAACCTTAAGAGTAGGGTACCGCATAAGACGGGACGGAAAAGGGTTTAGGGTTGGATTAGGCGGACCCGCTTCGCGGATCCGCCTAATCCAATCCTAAACCCTTTTCCTTATTCAAGGTCAGTAAACCCGCAAGAAACTGAACCCTAAGAGGGTATTGGTGAACCCTGTCGTGGATGTGATTACAAAATGGGACACTGAACCTTAACAGTAGGGTACCGCATAAGACGGGACGGAAAAGGGTTTAGGGTTGGATTAGGCGGACCCGCTTCGCGGATCCGCCTAATCCAACCCTAAACCCTTTTCCTTATTCAAGGTCAGTAAAACCGCAAGAAACTGAACCCTAAGAGGGTATTGGTGAACCCTGTCGTGGATGTGATTCAAAGTTGGGACACTGAACCTTAAGAGTAGGGTACCGCATAAGACGGGACGGAAAAGGGTTTAGGGTTGGATTAGGTGGACCCGCTTCGCGGATCCGCCTAATCCAACCCTAAACCCTTTTCCTTATTCAAGGTCACTAAACTCGAAAGAAACTGAACCCTAAGATGGTATTGGTGAACCCTGTCGTGGATGTGATTCAAAGATGGGACACTGAACCTTAAGAGTAGGGTACCGCATAAGACGGGACGGAAAAGGGTGTAGGGTTGGATTAGGCGGACCCGCTTCGCGGATCCGCCTAATCCAACCGTAAACCCTTTTCCTTATTCAAGGTCACTAAACTCGAAAGAAACTGAACCCTAAGAGGGTATTGGTGAACCCTGTCGTGGATGTGATTCAAAGATGGGACACTGAACCTTAAGAGTAGGGTACCGCATAAGACGGGTCGGAAAAGGGTTTAGGGTTGGATTAGGCGGACCCGCTTCGCGGATCCGCCTAATCCAATCCTAAACCCTTTTCCTTATTCAAGGTCAGTAAACCCGCAAGAAACTGAACCCTAAGAGGGTATTGGTGAACCCTGTCGTGGATGTGATTCAAAGATGGGACACTGAACCTTAAGAGTAGGGTACCGCATAAGACGGGACGGAAAAGGGTTTAGGGTTGGATTAGGCGGACCCGCTTCGCGGATCCGCCTAATCCAATCCTAAACCCTTTTCCTTATTCAAGGTCAGTAAACCCGCAAGAAACTGAACCCTAAGAGGGTATTGGTGAACCCTGTCGTGGATGTGATTACAAAATGGGACACTGAACCTTAACAGTAGGGTACCGCATAAGACGGGACGGAAAAGGGTTTAGGGTTGGATTAGGCGGACCCGCTTCGCGGATCCGCCTAATCCAACCCTAAACCCTTTTCCTTATTCAAGGTCAGTAAAACCGCAAGAAACTGAACCCTAAGAGGGTATTGGTGAACCCTGTCGTGGATGTGATTCAAAGTTAGGACACTGAACCTTAAGAGTAGGGTACCGCATAAGACGGGACGGAAAAGGGTTTAGGGTTGGATTAGGTGGACCCGCTTCGCGGATCCGCCTAATCCAACCCTAAACCCTTTTCCTTATTCAAGGTCACTAAACTCGAAAGAAACTGAACCCTAAGATGGTATTGGTGAACCCTGTCGTGGATGTGATTCAAAGATGGGACACTGAACCTTAAGAGTAGGGTACCGCATAAGACGGGACGGAAAAGGGTGTAGGGTTGGATTAGGCGGACCCGCTTCGCGGATCCGCCTAATCCAACCGTAAACCCTTTTCCTTATTCAAGGTCACTAAACTCGAAAGAAACTGAACCCTAAGAGGGTATTGGTGAACCCTGTCGTGGATGTGATTCAAAGATGGGACACTGAACCTTAAGAGTAGGGTACCGCATAAGACGGGTCGGAAAAGGGTTTAGGGTTGGATTAGGCGGACCCGCTTCGCGGATCCGCCTAATCCAATCCTAAACCCTTTTCCTTATTCAAGGTCAGTAAACCCGCAAGAAACTGAACCCTAAGAGGGTATTGGTGAACCCTGTCGTGGATGTGATTCAAAGATGGGACACTGAACCTTAAGAGTAGGGTACCGCATAAGACGGGACGGAAAAGGGTTTAGGGTTGGATTAGGCGGACCCGCTTCGCGGATCCGCCTAATCCAATCCTAAACCCTTTTCCTTATTCAAGGTCAGTAAACCCGCAAGAAACTGAACCCTAAGAGGGTATTGGTGAACCCTGTCGTGGATGTGATTCAAAGATGGGACACTGAACCTTAAGAGTAGGGTACCGCATAAGACGGGTCGGAAAAGGGTTTAGGGTTGGATTAGGCGGACCCGCTTCGCGGATCCGCCTAATCCAATCCTAAACCCTTTTCCTTATTCAAGGTCAGTAAACCCGCAAGAAACTGAACCCTAAGAGGGTATTGGTGAACCCTGTCGTGGATGTGATTCAAAGATGGGACACTGAACCTTAAGAGTAGGGTACCGCATAAGACGGGACGGAAAAGGGTTTAGGGTTGGATTAGGCGGACCCGCTTCGCGGATCCGCCTAATCCAATCCTAAACCCTTTTCCTTATTCAAGGTCAGTAAACCCGCAAGAAACTGAACCCTAAGAGGGTATTGGTGAACCCTGTCGTGGATGTGATTCAAAGTTGGGACACTGAACCTTAAGAGTAGGGTACCGCATAAGACGGGACGGAAAAGGGTTTAGGGTTGGATTAGGCGGACCCGCTTCGCGGATCCGCCTAATCCAACCCTAAACCCTTTTCCTTATTCAAGGTCACTAAACTCGCAAGAAACTGAACCCTAAGAGGGTATTGGTGAACCCTATCGTGGATGTAATTCAAAGATGGAACACTGAACCTTAAGAGTAGGGTAACGCATAAGACGGGACGGAAAAGGGTTTAGGGTTGGATTAGGCGGACCGGCTTCGCGGATCCACCTAATCCAACCCTAAACCCTTTTCCTTATTCAAGGTCACTAAACTCGCAAGAAACTGAACCCTAAGAGGGTATTGGTGAACCCTGTCGTGGATGTGATTCAAAGATGGGACACTGAACCTTAAGAGTAGGGTACAGCATAAGACGGGACGGAATAGGGTGTAGGGTTGGATTAGGCGGACCCGCTTCGCGGATCCGCCTAATCCAACCCTAAACCCTTTTCCTTATTCAAGGTCACTAAACCCGCAAGAAACTGAACCCTAAGAGGGTATTGGTGAACCCTGTCGTGGATGTGATTACAAAATGGGACACTGAACCTTAACAGTAGGGTACCGCATAAGACGGGACGGAAAAGGGTTTAGGGTTGGATTAGGCGGACCCGCTTCGCGGATCCGCCTAATCCAACCCTAAACCCTTTTCCTTATTCAAGGTCAGTAAAACCGCAAGAAACTGAACCCTAAGAGGGTATTGGTGAACCCTGTCGTGGATGTGATTCAAAGTTAGGACACTGAACCTTAAGAGTAGGGTACCGCATAAGACGGGACGGAAAAGGGTTTAGGGTTGGATTAGGCGGACCCGCTTCGCGGATCCGCCTAATCCAACCCTAAACCCTTTTCCTTATTCAAGGTCACTAAACTCGAAAGAAACTGAACCCTAAGATGGTATTGGTGAACCCTGTCGTGGATGTGATTCAAAGATGGGACACTGAACCTTAAGAGTAGGGTACCGCATAAGACGGGACGGAAAAGGGTGTAGGGTTGGATTAGGCGGACCCGCTTCGCGGATCCGCCTAATCCAACCCTAAACCCTTTTCCTTATTCAAGGTCACTAAACTCGAAAGAAACTGAACCCTAAGAGGGTATTGGTGAACCCTGTCGTGGATGTGATTCAAAGATGGGACACTGAACCTTAAGAGTAGGGTACCGCATAAGACGGGTCGGAAAAGGGTTTAGGGTTGGATTAGGCGGACCCGCTTCGCGGATCCGCCTAATCCAATCCTAAACCCTTTTCCTTATTCAAGGTCAGTAAACCCGCAAGAAACTGAACCCTAAGAGGGTATTGGTGAACCCTGTCGTGGATGTGATTCAAAGATGGGACACTGAACCTTAAGAGTAGGGTACCGCATAAGACGGGACGGAAAAGGGTTTAGGGTTGGATTAGGCGGACCCGCTTCGCGGATCCGCCTAATCCAATCCTAAACCCTTTTCCTTATTCAAGGTCAGTAAACCCGCAAGAAACTGAACCCTAAGAGGGTATTGGTGAACCCTGTCGTGGATGTGATTCAAAGTTGGGACACTGAACCTTAAGAGTAAGGTACCGCATAAGACGGGACGGAAAAGGGTTTAGGGTTGGATTAGGCGGACCCGCTTCGCGGATCCGCCTAATCCAACCCTAAACCCTTTTCCTTATTCAAGGTCACTAAACTCGCAAGAAACTGAACCCTAAGAGGGTATTGGTGAACCCTATCGTGGATGTAATTCAAAGATGGAACACTGAACCTTAAGAGTAGGGTAACGCATAAGACAGGACGGAAAAGGGTTTAGGGTTGGATTAGGCGGACCCGCTTCGCGGATCCACCTAATCCAACCCTAAACCCTTTTCCTTATTCAAGGTCACTAAACTCGCAAGAAACTGAACCCTAAGAGGGTATTGGTGAACCCTGTCGTGGATGTGATTCAAAGATGGGACACTGAACCTTAAGAGTAGGGTACAGCATAAGACGGGACGGAATAGGGTGTAGGGTTGGTTTAGGCGGACCCGCTTCGCGGATCCGCCTAATCCAACCCTAAACCCTTTTCCTTATTCAAGGTCACTAAACCCGCAAGAAACTGAACCCTAAGAGGGTATTGGTGAACCCTGTCGTGGATGTGATTCAAAGTTGGGACACTGAACCTTAAGAGTAGGGTACCGCATAAGACGGGACGGAAAAGGGTTTAGGGTTGGATTAGGCGGACCCGCTTCGCGGATCCGCCTAATCCAACCCTAAACCCTTTTCCTTATTCAAGGTCACTAAACTCGCAAGAAACTGAACCCTAAGAGGGTATTGGTGAACCCTATCGTGGATGTAATTCAAAGATGGAACACTGAACCTTAAGAGTAGGGTAACGCATAAGACGGGACGGAAAAGGGTTTAGGGTTGGATTAGGCGGACCCGCTTCGCGGATCCACCTAATCCAACCCTAAACCCTTTTCCTTATTCAAGGTCACTAAACTCGCAAGAAACTGAACCCTAAGAGGGTATTGGTGAACCCTGTCGTGGATGTGATTCAAAGATGGGACACTGAACCTTAAGAGTAGGGTACAGCATAAGACGGGACGGAATAGGGTGTAGGGTTGGATTAGGCGGACCCGCTTCGCGGATCCGCCTAATCCAACCCTAAACCCTTTTCCTTATTCAAGGTCACTAAACCCGCAAGAAACTGAACCCTAAGAGGGTATTGGTGAACCCTGTCGTGGATGTGATTACAAAATGGGACACTGAACCTTAACAGTAGGGTACCGCATAAGACGGGACGGAAAAGGGTTTAGGGTTGGATTAGGCGGACCCGCTTCGCGGATCCGCCTAATCCAACCCTAAACCCTTTTCCTTATTCACGGTCAGTAAAACCGCAAGAAACTGAACCCTAAGAGGGTATTGGTGAACCCTGTCGTGGATGTGATTCAAAGTTAGGACACTGAACCTTAAGAGTAGGGTACCGCATAAGACGGGACGGAAAAGGGTTTAGGGTTGGATTTGGCGGACCCGCTTCGCGGATCCGCCTAATCCAACCCTAAACCCTTTTCCTTATTCAAGGTCACTAAACTCGAAAGAAACTGAACCCTAAGAGGGTATTGGTGAACCCTGTCGTGGATGTGATTCAAAGATGGGACACTGAACCTTAAGAGTAGGGTACCGCATAAGACGGGTCGGAAAAGGGTTTAGGGTTGGATTAGGCGGACCCGCTTCGCGGATCCGCCTAATCCAATCCTAAACCCTTTTCCTTATTCAAGGTCAGTAAACCCGCAAGAAACTGAACCCTAAGAGGGTATTGGTGAACCCTGTCGTGGATGTGATTCAAAGTTGGGACACTGAACCTTAAGAGTAGGGTACCGCATAAGACGGGACGGAAAAGGGTTTAGGGTTGGATTAGGCGGACCCGCTTCGCGAATCCGCCTAATCCAACCCTAAACCCTTTTCCTTATTCAAGGTCACTAAACTCGCAAGAAACTGAACCCTAAGAGGGTATTGGTGAACCCTATCGTGGATGTAATTCAAAGATGGAACACTGAACCTTAAGAGTAGGGTAACGCATAAGACGGGACGGAAAAGGGTTTAGGGTTGGATTAGGCGGACCCGCTTCGCGGATCCACCTAATCCAACCCTAAACCCTTTTCCTTATTCAAGGTCACTAAACCCGCAAGAAACTGAACCCTAAGAGGGTATTGGTGAACCCTGTCGTGGATGTGATTCAAAGATGGGACACTGAACCTTAAGAGTAGGGTACCGCATAAGACGGGACGGAAAAGGGTTTAGGGTTGGATTAGGCGGACCCGCTTCGCGGATCCACCTAATCCAACCCTAAACCCTTTTCCTTATTCAAGGTCACTAAACCCGCAAGAAACTGAACCCTAAGAGGGTATTGGTGAACCCTGTCGTGGATGTGATTACAAAATGGGACACTGAACCTTAACAGTAGGGTACCGCATAAGACGGGATGGAAAAGGGTTTAGGGTTGGATTAGGCGGACCCGCTTTGCGGATCCACCTAATCCAACCCTAAACCCTTTTCCTTATTCAAGGTCACTAAACTCGCAAGAAACTGAACCCTAAGAAGGTATTGGTGAACCCTGTCGTGGATGTGATTCAAAGATGGGACACTGAACCTTAAGAGTAGGGTACAGCATAAGACGGGACGGAATAGGGTGTAGGGTTGGATTAGGCGGACCCGCTTCGCGGATCCGCCTAATCCAACCCTAAACCCTTTTCCTTATTCAAGGTCACTAAACCCGCAAGAAACTGAACCCTAAGAGGGTATTGGTGAACCCTGTCGTGGATGTGATTACAAAATGGGACACTGAACCTTAACAGTAGGGTACCGCATAAGACGGGACGGAAAAGGGTTTAGGGTTGGATTAGGCGGACCCGCTTTGCGGATCCACCTAATCCAACCCTAAACCCTTTTCCTTATTCAAGGTCACTAAACTCGCAAGAAACTGAACCCTAAGAAGGTATTGGTGAACCCTGTCGTGGATGTGATTCAAAGATGGGACACTGAACCTTAAGAGTAGGGTACAGCATAAGACGGGACGGAATAGGGTGTAGGGTTGGATTAGGCGGACCCGCTTCGCGGATCCGCCTAATCCAACCCTAAACCCTTTTCCTTATTCAAGGTCACTAAACCCGCAAGAAACTGAACCCTAAGAGGGTATTGGTGAACCCTGTCGTGGATGTGATTACAAAATGGGACACTGAACCTTAACAGTAGGGTACTGCATAAGACGGGACGGAAAAGGGTTTAGGGTTGGATTAGGCGGACCCGCTTCGCGGATCCGCCTAATCCAACCCTAAACCCTTTTCCTTATTCAAGGTCAGTAAAACCGCAAGAAACTGAACCCTAAGAGGGTATTGGTGAACCCTGTCGTGGATGTGATTCAAAGATGGGACACTGAACCTTAAGAGTAGGGTACCGCATAAGACGGGTCGGAAAAGGGTTTAGGGTTGGATTAGGCGGACCCGCTTCGCGGATCCGCCTAATCCAATCCTAAACCCTTTTCCTTATTCAAGGTCAGTAAACCCGCAAGAAACTGAACCCTAAGAGGGTATTGGTGAACCCTGTCGTGGATGTGATTCAAAGTTGGGACACTGAACCTTAAGAGTAGGGTACCGCATAAGACGGGACGGAAAAGGGTTTAGGGTTGGATTAGGCGGACCCGCTTCGCGAATCTGCCTAATCCAACCCTAAACCCTTTTCCTTATTCAAGGTCACTAAACTCGCAAGAAACTGAACCCTAAGAGGGTATTGGTGAACCCTATCGTGGATGTAATTCAAAGATGGAACACTGAACCTTAAGAGTAGGGTAACGCATAAGACGGGACGGAAAAGGGTTTAGGGTTGGATTAGGCGGACCCGCTTCGCGGATCCACCTAATCCAACCCTAAACCCTTTTCCTTATTCAAGGTCACTAAACCCGCAAGAAACTGAACCCTAAGAGGGTATTGGTGAACCCTGTCGTGGATGTGATTCAAAGATGGGACACTGAACCTTAAGAGTAGGGTACCGCATAAGACGGGACGGAAAAGGGTTTAGGGTTGGATTAGGCGGACCCGCTTCGCGGATCCACCTAATCCAACCCTAAACCCTTTTCCTTATTCAAGGTCACTAAACCCGCAAGAAACTGAACCCTAAGAGGGTATTGGTGAACCCTGTCGTGGATGTGATTACAAAATGGGACACTGAACCTTAACAGTAGGGTACCGCATAAGACGGGACGGAAAAGGGTTTAGGGTTGGATTAGGCGGACCCGCTTCGCGGATCCGCCTAATCCAACCCTAAACCCTTTTCCTTATTCACGGTCAGTAAAACCGCAAGAAACTGAACCCTAAGAGGGTATTGGTGAACCCTGTCGTGGATGTGATTCAAAGTTAGGACACTGAACCTTAAGAGTAGGGTACCGCATAAGACGGGACGGAAAAGGGTTTAGGGTTGGATTAGGCGGACCCGCTTCGCGGATCCGCCTAATCCAACCCTAAACCCTTTTCCTTATTCAAGGTCACTAAACTCGAAAGAAACTGAACCCTAAGAGGGTATTGGTGAACCCTATCGTGGATGTAATTCAAAGATGGAACACTGAACCTTAAGAGTAGGGTAACGCATAAGACGGGACGGAAAAGGGTTTAGGGTTGGATTAGGCGGACCCGCTTCGCGGATCCACCTAATCCAACCCTAAACCCTTTTCCTTATTCAAGGTCACTAAACTCGCAAGAAACTGAACCCTAAGAGGGTATTGGTGAACCCTGTCGTGGATGTGATTCAAAGATGGGACACTGAACCTTAAGAGTAGGGTACAGCATAAGACGGGACGGAATAGGGTGTAGGGTTGGATTAGGCGGACCCGCTTCGCGGATCCGCCTAATCCAACCCTAAACCCTTTTCCTTATTCAAGGTCACTAAACCCGCAAGAAACTGAACCCTAAGAGGGTATTGGTGAACCCTGTCGTGGATGTGATTCAAAGTTGGGACACTGAACCTTAAGAGTAGGGTACCGCATAAGACGGGACGGAAAAGAGTTTAGGGTTGGATTAGGCGGACCCGCTTCGCGGATCCGCCTAATCCAACCCTAAACCCTTTTCCTTATTCAAGGTCACTAAACTCGCAAGAAACTGAACCCTAAGAGGGTATTGGTGAACCCTATCGTGGATGTAATTCAAAGATGGAACACTGAACCTTAAGAGTAGGGTAACGCATAAGACGGGACGGAAAAGGGTTTAGGGTTGGATTAGGCGGACCCGCTTCGCGGATCCACCTAATCCAACCCTAAACCCTTTTCCTTATTCAAGGTCACTAAACTCGCAAGAAACTGAACCCTAAGAGGGTATTGGTGAACCCTGTCGTGGATGTGATTCAAAGATGGGACACTGAACCTTAAGAGTAGGGTACAGCATAAGACGGGACGGAATAGGGTGTAGGGTTGGATTAGGCGGACCCGCTTCGCGGATCCGCCTAATCCAACCCTAAACCCTTTTCCTTATTCAAGGTCACTAAACCCGCAAGAAACTGAACCCTAAGAGGGTATTGGTGAACCCTGTCGTGGATGTGATTACAAAATGGGACACTGAACCTTAACAGTAGGGTACCGCATAAGACGGGACGGAAAAGGGTTTAGGGTTGGATTAGGCGGACCCGCTTCGCGGATCCGCCTAATCCAACCCTAAACCCTTTTCCTTATTCACGGTCAGTAAAACCGCAAGAAACTAAACCCTAAGAGGGTATTGGTGAACCCTGTCGTGGATGTGATTCAAAGTTAGGACACTGAACCTTAAGAGTAGGGTACCGCATAAGACGGGACGGAAAAGGGTTTAGGGTTGGATTAGGCGGACCCGCTTCGCGGATCCGCCTAATCCAACCCTAAACCCTTTTCCTTATTCAAGGTCACTAAACTCGAAAGAAACTGAACCCTAAGATGGTATTGGTGAACCCTGTCGTGGATGTGATTCAAAGATGGGACACTGAACCTTAAGAGTAGGGTACCGCATAAGACGGGACGGAAAAGGGTGTAGGGTTGGATTAGGCGGACCCGCTTCGCGGATCCGCCTAATCCAACCCTAAACCCTTTTCCTTATTCAAGGTCACTAAACTCGAAAGAAACTTAACCCTAAGAGGGTATTGGTGAACCCTGTCGTGGATGTGATTCAAAGATGGGACACTGAACCTTAAGAGTAGGGTACCGCATAAGACGGGTCGGAAAAGGGTTTAGGGTTGGATTAGGCGGACTCGCTTCGCGGATCCGTCTAATCCAACCCTAAACCCTTTTCCTTATTCAAGGTCACTAAACTCGAAAGAAACTGAACCCTAAGAGGGTATTGGTTAACCCTATCGTGGATGTAATTCAAAGATGGAACACTGAACCTTAAGAGTAGGGTAACGCATAAGACGGGACGGAAAAGGGTTTAGGGTTGGATTAGGCGGACCCGCTTCGCGGATCCACCTAATCCAACCCTAAACCCTTTTCCTTATTCAAGGTCACTAAACTCGCAAGAAACTGAACCCTAAGAGGGTATTGGTGAACCCTGTCGTGGATGTGATTCAAAGATGGGACACTGAACCTTAAGAGTAGGGTACAGCATAAGACGGGACGGAATAGGGTGTAGGGTTGGATTAGGCGGACCCGCTTCGCGGATCCGCCTAATCCAACCCTAAACCCTTTTCCTTATTCAAGGTCACTAAACCCGCAAGAAACTGAACCCTAAGAGGGTATTGGTGAACCCTGTCGTGGATGTGATTCAAAGTTGGGACACTGAACCTTAAGAGTAGGGTACCGCATAAGACGGGACGGAAAAGGGTTTAGGGTTGGATTAGGCGGACCCGCTTCGCGGATCCGCCTAATCCAACCCTAAACCCTTTTCCTTATTCAAGGTCACTAAACTCGCAAGAAACTGAACCCTAAGAGGGTATTGGTGAACCCTATCGTGGATGTAATTCAAAGATGGAACACTGAACCTTAAGAGTAGGGTAACGCATAAGACGGGACGGAAAAGGGTTTAGGGTTGGATTAGGCGGACCCGCTTCGCGGATCCACCTAATCCAACCCTAAACCCTTTTCCTTATTCAAGGTCACTAAACTCGCAAGAAACTGAACCCTAAGAGGGTATTGGTGAACCCTGTCGTGGATGTGATTCAAAGATGGGACACTGAACCTTAAGAGTAGGGTACAGCATAAGACGGGACGGAATAGGGTGTAGGGTTGGATTAGGCGGACCCGCTTCGCGGATCCGCCTAATCCAACCCTAAACCCTTTTCCTTATTCAAGGTCACTAAACCCGCAAGAAACTGAACCCTAAGAGGGTATTGGTGAACCCTGTCGTGGATGTGATTACAAAATGGGACACTGAACCTTAACAGTAGGGTACCGCATAAGACGGGACGGAAAAGGGTTTAGGGTTGGATTAGGCGGACCCGCTTCGCGGATCCGCCTAATCCAACCCTAAACCCTTTTCCTTATTCAAGGTCACTAAACTCGAAAGAAACTGAACCCTAAGATGGTATTGGTGAACCCTGTCGTGGATGTGATTCAAAGATGGGACACTGAACCTTAAGAGTAGGGTACCGCATAAGACGGGACGGAAAAGGGTGTAGGGTTGGATTAGGCGGACCCGCTTCGCGGATCCGCCTAATCCAACCCTAAACCCTTTTCCTTATTCAAGGTCACTAAACTCGAAAGAAACTTAACCCTAAGAGGGTATTGGTGAACCCTGTCGTGGATGTGATTCAAAGATGGGACACTGAACCTTAAGAGTAGGGTACCGCATAAGACGGGTCGGAAAAGGGTTTAGGGTTGGATTAGGCGGACCCGCTTCGCGGATCCGCCTAATCCAATCCTAAACCCTTTTCCTTATTCAAGGTCAGTAAACCCGCAAGAAACTGAACCCTAAGAGGGTATTGGTGAACCCTGTCGTGGATGTGATTCAAAGTTGGGACACTGAACCTTAAGAGTAGGGTACCGCATAAGACGGGACGGAAAAGGGTTTAGGTTTGGATTAGGCGGACCCGCTTCGCGAATCCGCCTAATCCAACCCTAAACCCTTTTCCTTATTCAAGGTCACTAAACTCGCAAGAAACTGAACCCTAAGAGGGTATTGGTGAACCCTCGTGGATGTAATTCAAAGATGGAACACTGAACCTTAAGAGTAGGGTAACGCATAAGACGGGACGGAAAAGGGTTTAGGGTTGGATTAGGCGGACCCGCTTCGCGGATCCACCTAATCCAACCCTAAACCCTTTTCCTTATTCAAGGTCACTAAACCCGCAAGAAACTGAACCCTAAGAGGGTATTGGTGAACCCTGTCGTGGATGTGATTCAAAGATGGGACACTGAACCTTAAGAGTAGGGTACCGCATAAGACGGGACGGAAAAGGGTTTAGGGTTGGATTAGGCGGACCCGCTTCGCGGATCCACCTAATCCAACCCTAAACCCTTTTCCTTATTCAAGGTCACTAAACCCGCAAGAAACTGAACCCTAAGAGGGTATTGGTGAACCCTGTCGTGGATGTGATTACAAAATGGGACACTGAACCTTAACAGTAGGGTACCGCATAAGACGGGACGGAAAAGGGTTTAGGGTTGGATTAGGCGGACCCGCTTTGCGGATCCACCTAATCCAACCCTAAACCCTTTTCCTTATTCAAGGTCACTAAACTCGCAAGAAACTGAACCCTAAGAAGGTATTGGTGAACCCTGTCGTGGATGTGATTCAAAGATGGGACACTGAACCTTAAGAGTAGGGTACAGCATAAGACGGGACGGAATAGGGTGTAGGGTTGGATTAGGCGGACCCGCTTCGCGGATCCGCCTAATCCAACCCTAAACCCTTTTCCTTATTCAAGGTCACTAAACCCGCAAGAAACTGAACCCTAAGAGGGTATTGGTGAACCCTGTCGTGGATGTGATTACAAAATGGGACACTGAACCTTAACAGTAGGGTACCGCATAAGATGGGACGGAAAAGGGTTTAAGGTTGGATTAGGCGGACCCGCTTCGCGGATCCGCCTAATCCAACCCTAAACCCTTTTCCTTATTCAAGGTCAGTAAAACCGCAAGAAACTGAACCCTAAGAGGGTATTGGTGAACCCTGTCGTGGATGTGATTCAAAGTTAGGACACTGAACCTTAAGAGTAGGGTACCGCATAAGACGGGACGGAAAAGGGTTTAGGGTTGGATTAGGCGGACCCGCTTCGCGGATCCGCCTAATCCAACCCTAAACCCTTTTCCTTATTCAAGGTCACTAAACTCGCAAGAAACTGAACCCTAAGAGGGTATTGGTGAACCCTGTCGTGGATGTGATTCAAAGATGGGACACTGAACCTTAAGAGTAGGGTACCGCATAAGACGGGTCGGAAAAGGGTTTAGGGTTGGATTAGGCGGACCCGCTTCGCGGATCCGCCTAATCCAATCCTAAACCCTTTTCCTTATTCAAGGTCAGTAAACCCGCAAGAAACTGAACCCTAAGAGGGTATTGGTGAACCCTGTCGTGGATGTGATTCAAAGTTGGGACACTGAACCTTAAGAGTAGGGTACCGCATAAGACGGGACGGAAAAGGGTTTAGGGTTGGATTAGGCGGACCCGCTTCGCGAATCCGCCTAATCCAACCCTAAACCCTTTTCCTTATTCAAGGTCACTAAACTCGCAAGAAACTGAACCCTAAGAGGGTATTGGTGAACCCTATCGTGGATGTAATTCAAAGATGGAACACTGAACCTTAAGAGTAGGGTAACGCATAAGACGGGACGGAAAAGGGTTTAGGGTTGGATTAGGCGGACCCGCTTCGCGGATCCACCTAATCCAACCCTAAACCCTTTTCCTTATTCAAGGTCACTAAACCCGCAAGAAACTGAACCCTAAGAGGGTATTGGTGAACCCTGTCGTGGATGTGATTCAAAGATGGGACACTGAACCTTAAGAGTTGGGTACCGCATAAGACGGGACGGAAAAGGGTTTAGGGTTGGATTAGGCGGACCCGCTTCGCGGATCCACCTAATCCAACCCTAAACCCTTTTCCTTATTCAAGGTCACTAAACTCGCAAGAAACTGAACCCTAAGAGGGTATTGGTGAACCCTGTCGTGGATGTGATTCAAAGATGGGACACTGAACCTTAAGAGTAGGGTACAGCATAAGACGGGACGGAATAGGGTGTAGGGTTGGATTAGGCGGACCCGCTTCGCGGATCCGCCTAATCCAACCCTAAACCCTTTTCCTTATTCAAGGTCACTAAACCCGCAAGAAACTGAACCCTAAGAGGGTATTGCTGAACCCTGTCGTGGATGTGATTACAAAATGGGACACTGAACCTTAAGAGTAGGGTACCGCATAAGACGGGACGGAAAAGGGTTTAGGGTTGGATTAGGCGGACCCGCTTCGCGGATCCGCCTAATCCAATCCTAAACCCTTTTCCTTATTCAAGGTCAGTAAACCCGCAAGAAACTGAACCCTAAGAGGGTATTGGTGAACCCTGTCGTGGATGTGATTCAAAGTTGGGACACTGAACCTTAAGAGTAGGGTACCGCATAAGACGGGACGGAAAAGGGTTTAGGGTTGGATTAGGCGGACCCGCTTCGCGGATCCGCCTAATCCAACCCTAAACCCTTTTCCTTATTCAAAGTCACTAAACTCGCAAGAAACTGAACCCTAAGAGGGTATTGGTGAACCCTATCGTGGATGTAATTCAAAGATGGAACACTGAACCTTAAGAGTAGGGTAACGCATAAGACGGGACGGAAAAGGGTTTAGGGTTGGATTAGGCGGACCCGCTTCGCGGATCCACCTAATCCAACCCTAAACCCTTTTCCTTATTCAAGGTCACTAAACCCGCAAGAAACTGAACCCTAAGAGGGTATTGGTGAACCCTGTCGTGGATGTGATTCAAAGATGGGACACTGAACCTTAAGAGTAGGGTACCGCATAAGACGGGACGGAAAAGGGTTTAGGGTTGGATTAGGCGGACCCGCTTCGCGGATCCGCCTAATCCAATCCTAAACCCTTTTCCTTATTCAAGGTCAGTAAACCCGCAAGAAACTGAACCCTAAGAGGGTATTGGTGAACCCTGTCGTGGATGTGATTCAAAGTTGGGACACTGAACCTTAAGAGTAGGGTACCGCATAAGACGGGACGGAAAAGGGTTTAGGGTTGGATTAGGCGGACCCGCTTCGCGGATCCGCCTAATCCAACCCTAAACCCTTTTCCTTATTCAAGGTCACTAAACTCGAAAGAAACTGAACCCTAAGATGGTATTGGTGAACCCTGTCGTGGATGTGATTCATAGATGGGACACTGAACCTTAAGAGTAGGGTACCGCATAAGACGGGACGGAAAAGGGTTTAGGGTTGGATTAGGCGGACCCGCTTCGCGGATCCACCTAATCCAACCCTAAACCCTTTTCCTTATTCAAGGTCACTAAACCCGCAAGAAACTGAACCCTAAGAGGGTATTGGTGAACCCTGTCGTGGATGTGATTACAAAATGGGACACTGAACCTTAACAGTAGGGTACCGCATAAGACGGGACGGAAAAGGGTTTAGGGTTGGATTAGGCGGACCCGCTTTGCGGATCCACCTAATCCAACCCTAAACCCTTTTCCTTATTCAAGGTCACTAAACTCGCAAGAAACTGAACCCTAAGAAGGTATTGGTGAACCCTGTCGTGGATGTGATTCAAAGATGGGACACTGAACCTTAAGAGTAGGGTACAGCATAAGACGGGACGGAATAGGGTGTAGGGTTGGATTAGGCGGACCCGCTTCGCGGATCCGCCTAATCCAACCCTAAACCCTTTTCCTTATTCAAGGTCACTAAACCCGCAAGAAACTGAACCCTAAGAGGGTATTGGTGAACCCTGTCGTGGATGTGATTACAAAATGGGACACTGAACCTTAACAGTAGGGTACCGCATAAGATGGGACGGAAAAGGGTTTAAGGTTGGATTAGGCGGACCCGCTTCGCGGATCCGCCTAATCCAACCCTAAACCCTTTTCCTTATTCAAGGTCAGTAAAACCGCAAGAAACTGAACCCTAAGAGGGTATTGGTGAACCCTGTCGTGGATGTGATTCAAAGTTAGGACACTGAACCTTAAGAGTAGGGTACCGCATAAGACGGGACGGAAAAGGGTTTAGGGTTGGATTAGGCGGACCCGCTTCGCGGATCCGCCTAATCCAACCCTAAACCCTTTTCCTTATTCAAGGTCACTAAACTCGCAAGAAACTGAACCCTAAGAGGGTATTGGTGAACCCTGTCGTGGATGTGATTCAAAGATGGGACACTGAACCTTAAGAGTAGGGTACCGCATAAGACGGGTCGGAAAAGGGTTTAGGGTTGGATTAGGCGGACCCGCTTCGCGGATCCGCCTAATCCAATCCTAAACCCTTTTCCTTATTCAAGGTCAGTAAACCCGCAAGAAACTGAACCCTAAGAGGGTATTGGTGAACCCTGTCGTGGATGTGATTCAAAGTTGGGACACTGAACCTTAAGAGTAGGGTACCGCATAAGACGGGACGGAAAAGGGTTTAGGGTTGGATTAGGCGGACCCGCTTCGCGAATCCGCCTAATCCAACCCTAAACCCTTTTCCTTATTCAAGGTCACTAAACTCGCAAGAAACTGAACCCTAAGAGGGTATTGGTGAACCCTATCGTGGATGTAATTCAAAGATGGAACACTGAACCTTAAGAGTAGGGTAACGCATAAGACGGGACGGAAAAGGGTTTAGGGTTGGATTAGGCGGACCCGCTTCGCGGATCCACCTAATCCAACCCTAAACCCTTTTCCTTATTCAAGGTCACTAAACCCGCAAGAAACTGAACCCTAAGAGGGTATTGGTGAACCCTGTCGTGGATGTGATTCAAAGATGGGACACTGAACCTTAAGAGTTGGGTACCGCATAAGACGGGACGGAAAAGGGTTTAGGGTTGGATTAGGCGGACCCGCTTCGCGGATCCACCTAATCCAACCCTAAACCCTTTTCCTTATTCAAGGTCACTAAACTCGCAAGAAACTGAACCCTAAGAGGGTATTGGTGAACCCTGTCGTGGATGTGATTCAAAGATGGGACACTGAACCTTAAGAGTAGGGTACAGCATAAGACGGGACGGAATAGGGTGTAGGGTTGGATTAGGCGGACCCGCTTCGCGGATCCGCCTAATCCAACCCTAAACCCTTTTCCTTATTCAAGGTCACTAAACCCGCAAGAAACTGAACCCTAAGAGGGTATTGCTGAACCCTGTCGTGGATGTGATTACAAAATGGGACACTGAACCTTAAGAGTAGGGTACCGCATAAGACGGGACGGAAAAGGGTTTAGGGTTGGATTAGGCGGACCCGCTTCGCGGATCCGCCTAATCCAATCCTAAACCCTTTTCCTTATTCAAGGTCAGTAAACCCGCAAGAAACTGAACCCTAAGAGGGTATTGGTGAACCCTGTCGTGGATGTGATTCAAAGTTGGGACACTGAACCTTAAGAGTAGGGTACCGCATAAGACGGGACGGAAAAGGGTTTAGGGTTGGATTAGGCGGACCCGCTTCGCGGATCCGCCTAATCCAACCCTAAACCCTTTTCCTTATTCAAAGTCACTAAACTCGCAAGAAACTGAACCCTAAGAGGGTATTGGTGAACCCTATCGTGGATGTAATTCAAAGATGGAACACTGAACCTTAAGAGTAGGGTAACGCATAAGACGGGACGGAAAAGGGTTTAGGGTTGGATTAGGCGGACCCGCTTCGCGGATCCACCTAATCCAACCCTAAACCCTTTTCCTTATTCAAGGTCACTAAACCCGCAAGAAACTGAACCCTAAGAGGGTATTGGTGAACCCTGTCGTGGATGTGATTCAAAGATGGGACACTGAACCTTAAGAGTAGGGTACCGCATAAGACGGGACGGAAAAGGGTTTAGGGTTGGATTAGGCGGACCCGCTTCGCGGATCCGCCTAATCCAATCCTAAACCCTTTTCCTTATTCAAGGTCAGTAAACCCGCAAGAAACTGAACCCTAAGAGGGTATTGGTGAACCCTGTCGTGGATGTGATTCAAAGTTGGGACACTGAACCTTAAGAGTAGGGTACCGCATAAGACGGGACGGAAAAGGGTTTAGGGTTGGATTAGGCGGACCCGCTTCGCGGATCCGCCTAATCCAACCCTAAACCCTTTTCCTTATTCAAGGTCACTAAACTCGAAAGAAACTGAACCCTAAGATGGTATTGGTGAACCCTGTCGTGGATGTGATTCATAGATGGGACACTGAACCTTAAGAGTAGGGTACCGCATAAGACGGGACGGAAAAGGGTGTAGGGTTGGATTAGGCGGACCCGCTTCGCGGATCCGCCTAATCCAACCCTAAACCCTTTTCCTTATTCAAGGTCACTAAACTCGAAAGAAACTGAACCCTAAGAGGGTATTGGTGAACCCTGTCGTGGATGTGATTCAAAGATGGGACACTGAACCTTAAGAGTAGGGTACCGCATAAGACGGGACGGAAAAGGGTTTAGGGTTGGATTAGGCGGACCCGCTTCGCGGATCCGCCTAATCCAATCCTAAACCCTTTTCCTTATTCAAGGTCAGTAAACCCGCAAGAAACTGAACCCTAAGAGGGTATTGGTGAACCCTGTCGTGGATGTGATTCAAAGTTGGGACACTGAACCTTAAGAGTAGGGTACCGCATAAGACGGGACGGAAAAGGGTTTAGGGTTGGATTAGGCGGACCCGCTTCGCGGATCCGCCTAATCCAACCCTAAACCCTTTTCCTTATTCAAGGTCACTAAACCCGCAACAAACTGAACCCTAAGAGGGTATTGGTGAACCCTGTCGTGGATGTGATTCAAAGATGGGACACTGAACCTTAAGAGTAGGGTACCGCATAAGATGGGACGGAAAAGGGTTTAGGGTTGGATTAGGCGGACCCGCTTCGCGGATCCGCCTAATCCAACCCTAAACCCCTTTCCTTATTCAAGGTCAGTAAAACCGCAAGAAACTGAACCCTGAGAGGGTATTGGTGAACCCTGTCGTGGATGTGATTCAAAGATGGGACACTGAACCTTAAGAGTAGGGTACCGCATAAGACGGGACGGAAAAGGGTTTAGGGTTGGATTAGGCGGACCCGCTTCGCGGATCCGCCTAATCCAATCCTAAACCCTTTTCCTTATTCAAGGTCAGTAAACCCGCAAGAAACTGAACCCTAAGAGGGTATTGGTGAACCCTGTCGTGGATGTGATTCAAAGTTGGGACACTGAACCTTAAGAGTAGGGTACCGCATAAGACGGGACGGAAAAGGGTTTAGGGTTGGATTAGGCGGACCCGCTTCGCGGATCCGCCTAATCCAACCCTAAACCCTTTTCCTTATTCAAGGTCACTAAACTCGAAAGAAACTGAACCCTAAGATGGTATTGGTGAACCCTGTCGTGGATGTGATTCATAGATGGGACACTGAACCTTAAGAGTAGGGTACCGCATAAGACGGGACGGAAAAGGGTGTAGGGTTAGATTAGGCGGACCCGCTTCGCGGATCCGCCTAATCCAACCCTAAACCCTTTTCCTTATTCAAGGTCACTAAACTCGAAAGAAACTGAACCCTAAGAGGGTATTGGTGAACCCTGTCGTGGATGTGATTCAAAGATGGGACACTGAACCTTAAGAGTAGGGTACCGCATAAGACGGGACGGAAAAGGGTTTAGGGTTGGATTAGGCGGACCCGCTTCGCGGATCCGCCTAATCCAATCCTAAACCCTTTTCCTTATTCAAGGTCAGTAAACCCGCAAGAAACTGAACCCTAAGAGGGTATTGGTGAACCCTGTCGTGGATGTGATTCAAAGTTGGGACACTGAACCTTAAGAGTAGGGTACCGCATAAGACGGGACGGAAAAGGGTTTAGGGTTGGATTAGGCGGACCCGCTTCGCGGATCCGCCTAATCCAATCCTAAACCCTTTTCCTTATTCAAGGTCAGTAAACCCGCAAGAAACTGAACCCTAAGAGGGTATTGGTGAACCCTGTCGTGGATGTGATTCAAAGTTGGGACACTGAACCTTAAGAGTAGGGTACCGCATAAGACGGGACGGAAAAGGGTTTAGGGTTGGATTAGGCGGACCCGCTTCGCGGATCCGCCTAATCCAACCCTAAACCCTTTTCCTTATTCAAGGTCACTAAACTCGCAAGAAACTGAACCCTAAGAGGGTATTGGTGAACCCTGTCGTGGATGTGATTCAAAGATGGGACACTGAACCTTAAGAGTAGGGTACAGCATAAGACGGGACGGAATAGGGTGTAGGGTTGGATTAGGCGGACCCGCTTCGCGGATCCGCCTAATCCAACCCTAAACCCTTTTCCTTATTCAAGGTCACTAAACCCGCAAGAAACTGAACCCTAAGAGGGTATTGGTGAACCCTGTCGTGGATGTGATTACAAAATGGGACACTGAACCTTAACAGTAGGGTACCGCATAAGACAGGACGGAAAAGGGTTTAGGGTTGGATTAGGCGGACCCGCTTCGCGGATCCGCCTAATCCAACCCTAAACCCTTTTCCTTATTCAAGGTCACTAAACCCGCAAGAAACTGAACCCTAAGAGGGTATTGGTGAACCCTGTCGTGGATGTGATTCAAAGTTGGGACACTGAACCTTAAGAGTAGGGTACCGCATAAGACGGGACGGAAAAGGGTTTAGGGTTGGATTAGGCGGACCCGCTTCGCGGATCCGCCTAATCCAATCCTAAACCCTTTTCCTTATTCAAGGTCAGTAAACCCGCAAGAAACTGAACCCTAAGAGGGTATTGGTGAACCCTGTCGTGGATGTGATTCAAAGTTGGGACACTGAACCTTAAGAGTAGGGTACCGCATAAGACGGGACGGAAAAGGGTTTAGGGTTGGATTAGGCGGACCCGCTTCGCGGATCCGCCTAATCCAACCCTAAACCCTTTTCCTTATTCAAGGTCACTAAACTCGCAAGAAACTGAACCCTAAGAGGGTATTGGTGAACCCTGTCGTGGATGTGATTCAAAGATGGGACACTGAACCTTAAGAGTAGGGTACAGCATAAGACGGGACGGAATAGGGTGTAGGGTTGGATTAGGCGGACCCGCTTCGCGGATCCGCCTAATCCAACCCTAAACCCTTTTCCTTATTCAAGGTCACTAAACCCGCAAGAAACTGAACCCTAAGAGGGTATTGGTGAACCCTGTCGTGGATGTGATTACAAAATGGGACACTGAACCTTAACAGTAGGGTACCGCATAAGACAGGACGGAAAAGGGTTTAGGGTTGGATTAGGCGGACCCGCTTCGCGGATCCGCCTAATCCAACCCTAAACCCTTTTCCTTATTCAAGGTCACTAAACCCGCAAGAAACTGAACCCTAAGAGGGTATTGGTGAACCCTGTCGTGGATGTGATTCAAAGATGGGACACTGAACCTTAAGAGTAGGGTACCGCATAAGACGGGACGGAAAAGGGTTTAGGGTTGGATTAGGCGGACCCGCTTCGCGGATCCGCGTAATCCAACCCTTAACCCTTTCCTTATTCAAGGTCACTAAACCCGCAAGAAACTGAACCCTAAGAGGGTATTGGTGAACCCTGTCGTGGATGTGATTCAAAGATGGGACACTGAACCTTAACAGTAGGGTACCGCATAAGACGGGACGGAAAAGGGTTTAGGGTTGGATTAGGCGGACCCGCGTCGCGGATCCGCCTAATCCAACCCTAAACCCTTTTCCTTATTCAAGGTCACTAAACCCGCAAGAAACTGAACCCTAAGAGGGTATTGGTGAACCCTGTCGTGGATGTGATTACAAAATGGGACACTGAACCTTAACAGTAGGGTACCGCATAAGACGGGACGGAAAAGGGTTTAGGGTTGGATTAGGCGGACCCGCTTCGCGGATCCGCCTAATCCAACCCTAAACCCTTTTCCTTATTCAAGGTCACTAAACCCGCAAGAAACTGAACCCTAAGAGGGTATTGGTGAACCCTGTCGTGGATGTGATTCAAAGATGGGACACTGAACCTTAACAGTAGGGTACCGCATAAGACGGGACGGAAAAGGGTTTAGGGTTGGATTAGGCGGACCCGCTTCGCGGATCCGCCTAATCCAACCCTAAACCCTTTTCCTTATTCAAGGTCACTAAACCCGCAAGAAACTGAACCCTAAGAGGGTATTGGTGAACCCTGTCGTGGATGTGATTCAAAGATGGGACACTGAACCTTAAGAGTAGGGTACCGCATAAGACGGGACGGAAAAGGGTTTAGGGTTGGATTAGGCAGACCCGCTTCGCGGATCCACCTAATCCAACCCTAAACCCTTTTCCTTATTCAAGGTCACTAAACTCGCAAGAAACTGAACCCTAAGAGGGTATTGGTGAACCCTGTCGTGGATGTGATTCAAAGATGGGACACTGAACCTTAAGAGTAGGGTACAGCATAAGACGGGACGGAATAGGGTGTAGGGTTGGATTAGGCGGACCCGCTTCGCGGATCCGCCTAATCCAACCCTAAACCCTTTTCCTTATTCAAGGTCACTAAACCCGCAAGAAACTGAACCCTAAGAGGGTATTGGTGAACCCTGTCGTGGATGTGATTACAAAATGGGACACTGAACCTTAACAGTAGGGTACCGCATAAGACAGGACGGAAAAGGGTTTAGGGTTGGATTAGGCGGACCCGCTTCGCGGATCCGCCTAATCCAACCCTAAACCCTTTTCCTTATTCAAGGTCACTAAACCCGCAAGAAACTGAACCCTAAGAGGGTATTGGTGAACCCTGTCGTGGATGTGATTCAAAGATGGGACACTGAACCTTAAGAGTAGGGTACCGCATAAGACGGGACGGAAAAGGGTTTAGGGTTGGATTAGGCGGACCCGCTTCGCGGATCCGCGTAATCCAACCCTTAACCCTTTCCTTATTCAAGGTCACTAAACCCGCAAGAAACTGAACCCTAAGAGGGTATTGGTGAACCCTGTCGTGGATGTGATTCAAAGATGGGACACTGAACCTTAACAGTAGGGTACCGCATAAGACGGGACGGAAAAGGGTTTAGGGTTGGATTAGGCGGACCCGCGTCGCGGATCCGCCTAATCCAACCCTAAACCCTTTTCCTTATTCAAGGTCACTAAACCCGCAAGAAACTGAACCCTAAGAGGGTATTGGTGAACCCTGTCGTGGATGTGATTACAAAATGGGACACTGAACCTTAACAGTAGGGTACCGCATAAGACGGGACGGAAAAGGGTTTAGGGTTGGATTAGGCGGACCCGCTTCGCGGATCCGCCTAATCCAACCCTAAACCCTTTTCCTTATTCAAGGTCACTAAACCCGCAAGAAACTGAACCCTAAGAGGGTATTGGTGAACCCTGTCGTGGATGTGATTCAAAGATGGGACACTGAACCTTAACAGTAGGGTACCGCATAAGACGGGACGGAAAAGGGTTTAGGGTTGGATTAGGCGGACCCGCTTCGCGGATCCGCCTAATCCAACCCTAAACCCTTTTCCTTATTCAAGGTCACTAAACCCGCAAGAAACTGAACCCTAAGAGGGTATTGGTGAACCCTGTCGTGGATGTGATTCAAAGATGGGACACTGAACCTTAAGAGTAGGGTACCGCATAAGACGGGACGGAAAAGGGTTTAGGGTTGGATTAGGCAGACCCGCTTCGCGGATCCACCTAATCCAACCCTAAACCCTTTTCCTTATTCAAGGTCACTAAACTCGCAAGAAACTGAACCCTAAGAGGGTATTGGTGAACCCTGTCGTGGATGTGATTCAAAGATGGGACACTGAACCTTAAGAGTAGGGTACAGCATAAGACGGGACGGAATAGGGTGTAGGGTTGGATTAGGCGGACCCGCTTCGCGGATCCGCCTAATCCAACCCTAAACCCTTTTCCTTATTCAAGGTCACTAAACCCGCAAGAAACTGAACCCTAAGAGGGTATTGGTGAACCCTGTCGTGGATGTGATTACAAAATGGGACACTGAACCTTAACAGTAGGGTACCGCATAAGACGGGACGGAAAAGGGTTTAGGGTTGGATTAGGCGGACCCGCTTCGCGGATCCGCCTAATCCAACCCTAAACCCTTTTCCTTATTCAAGGTCACTAAACCCGCAAGAAACTGAACCCTAAGAGGGTATTGGTGAACCCTGTCGTGGATGTGATTCAAAGATGAGACACTGAACCTTAAGAGTAGGGTACCGCATAAGACGGGACGGAAAAGGGTTTAGGGTTGGATTAGGCGGACCCGCTTCGCGGATCCGCGTAATCCAACCCTTAACCCTTTCCTTATTCAAGGTCACTAAACCCGCAAGAAACTGAACCCTAAGAGGGTATTGGTGAACCCTGTCGTGGATGTGATTCAAAGATGGGACACTGAACCTTAACAGTAGGGTACCGCATAAGACGGGACGGAAAAGGGTTTAGGGTTGGATTAGGCGGACCCGCGTCGCGGATCCGCCTAATCCAACCCTAAACCCTTTTCCTTATTCAAGGTCACTAAACCCGCAAGAAACTGAACCCTAAGAGGGTATTGGTGAACCCTGTCGTGGATGTGATTACAAAATGGGACACTGAACCTTAACAGTAGGGTACCGCATAAGACGGGACGGAAAAGGGTTTAGGGTTGGATTAGGCGGACCCGCGAAGCGGGTCCGCCTAATCCAACCCTAAACCCTTTTCCTTATTCAAGGTCACTAAACCCGCAAGAAACTGAACCCTAAGAGGGTATTGGTGAACCCTGTCGTGGATGTGATTCAAAGATGGGACACTGAACCTTAACAGTAGGGTACCGCATAGGACGGGACGGAAAAGGGTTTAGGGTTGGATTAGGTGGACCCGCTTCGCGGATCCGCCTAATCCAACCCTAAACCCTTTTCCTTATTCAAGGTCACTAAACCCGCAAGAAACTGAACCCTAAGAGGGTATTGGTGAACCCTGTCGTGGATGTGATTCAAAGATGGGACACTGAACCTTAAGAGTAGGGTACCGCATAAGACGGGACGGAAAAGGGTTTAGGGTTGGATTAGGCGGACCCGCTTCGCGGATCCGCCTACTCCAACCCTAAACCGTTTTCCTTATTCAAGGTCACTAAACCCGCAAGAAACTGAACCCTAAGAGGGTATTGGTGAACCCTGTCGTGGATGTGATTACAAAATGGGACACTGAACCTTAACAGTAGGGTACCGCATAAGACGGGACGGAAAAGGGTTTAGGGTTGGATTAGGCGGACTCGCTTCGCGGATCCGCCTAATCCAACCCTAAACCCTTTTCCTTATTCAAGGTCACTAAACCCGCAAGAAACTGAACCCTAAGAGGGTATTGGTGAACCCTGTCGTGGATGTGATTCAAAGATGAGACACTGAACCTTAAGAGTAGGGTACCGCATAAGACGGGACGGAAAAGGGTTTAGGGTTGGATTAGGCGGACCCGCTTCGCGGATCCGCGTAATCCAACCCTTAACCCTTTCCTTATTCAAGGTCACTAAACCCGCAAGAAACTGAACCCTAAGAGGGTATTGGTGAACCCTGTCGTGGATGTGATTCAAAGATGGGACACTGAACCTTAACAGTAGGGTACCGCATAAGACGGGACGGAAAAGGGTTTAGGGTTGGATTAGGCGGACCCGCGTCGCGGATCCGCCTAATCCAACCCTAAACCCTTTTCCTTATTCAAGGTCACTAAACCCGCAAGAAACTGAACCCTAAGAGGGTATTGGTGAACCCTGTCGTGGATGTGATTACAAAATGGGACACTGAACCTTAACAGTAGGGTACCGCATAAGACGGGACGGAAAAGGGTTTAGGGTTGGATTAGGCGGACCCACGAAGCGGGTCCGCCTAATCCAACCCTAAACCCTTTTCCTTATTCAAGGTCACTAAACCCGCAAGAAACTGAACCCTAAGAGGGTATTGGTGAACCCTGTCGTGGATGTGATTCAAATATGGGACACTGAACCTTAACAGTAGGGTACCGCATAAGACGGGACGGAAAAGGGTTTAGGGTTGGATTAGGTGGACCCGCTTCGCGGATCCGCCTAATCCAACCCTAAACCCTTTTCCTTATTCAAGGTCACTAAACCCGCAAGAAACTGAACCCTAAGAGGGTATTGGTGAACCCTGTCGTGGATGTGATTCAAAGATGGGACACTGAACCTTAAGAGTAGGGTACCGCATAAGACGGGACGGAAAAGGGTTTAGGGTTGGATTAGGCGGACCCGCTTCGCGGATCCGCCTACTCCAACCCTAAACCGTTTTCCTTATTCAAGGTCACTAAACCCGCAAGAAACTGAACCCTAAGAGGGTATTGGTGAACCCTGTCGTGGATGTGATTCAAAGATGGGAGACTGAACCTTAAGAGTAGGGTACCGCATAAGACGGGACGGAAAAGGGTTTAGGGTTGGATTAGGCGGACCCGCTTCGCGGATCCGCCTAATCCAACCCTTAACCCTTTTCCTTATTCAAGGTCACTAAACCCGCAAGAAACTGAACCCTAAGAGGGTATTGGTGAACCCTGTCGTGGATGTGATTCAAAGATGGGACACTGAACCTTAAGAGTAGGGTACAGCATAAGACGGGACGGAATAGGGTGTAGGGTTGGATTAGGCGGACCCGCTTCGCGGATCCGCCTAATCCAACCCTAAACCCTTTTCCTTATTCAAGGTCACTAAACCCGCAAGAAACTGAACCCTAAGAGGGTATTGGTGAACCCTGTCGTGGATGTGATTACAAAATGGGACACTGAACCTTAACAGTAGGGTACCGCATAAGACGGGACGGAAAAGGGTTTAGGGTTGGATTAGGCGGACTCGCTTCGCGGATCCGCCTAATCCAACCCTAAACCCTTTTCCTTATTCAAGGTCACTAAACCCGCAAGAAACTGAACCCTAAGAGGGTATTGGTGAACCCTGTCGTGGATGTGATTCAAAGATGAGACACTGAACCTTAAGAGTAGGGTACCGCATAAGACGGGACGGAAAAGGGTTTAGGGTTGGATTAGGCGGACCCGCTTCGCGGATCCGCGTAATCCAACCCTTAACCCTTTCCTTATTCAAGGTCACTAAACCCGCAAGAAACTGAACCCTAAGAGGGTATTGGTGAACCCTGTCGTGGATGTGATTCAAAGATGGGACACTGAACCTTAACAGTAGGGTACCGCATAAGACGGGACGGAAAAGGGTTTAGGGTTGGATTAGGCGGACCCGCGTCGCGGATCCGCCTAATCCAACCCTAAACCCTTTTCCTTATTCAAGGTCACTAAACCCGCAAGAAACTGAACCCTAAGAGGGTATTGGTGAACCCTGTCGTGGATGTGATTACAAAATGGGACACTGAACCTTAACAGTAGGGTACCGCATAAGACGGGACGGAAAAGGGTTTAGGGTTGGATTAGGCGGACCCACGAAGCGGGTCCGCCTAATCCAACCCTAAACCCTTTTCCTTATTCAAGGTCACTAAACCCGCAAGAAACTGAACCCTAAGAGGGTATTGGTGAACCCTGTCGTGGATGTGATTCAAATATGGGACACTGAACCTTAACAGTAGGGTACCGCATAAGACGGGACGGAAAAGGGTTTAGGGTTGGATTAGGTGGACCCGCTTCGCGGATCCGCCTAATCCAACCCTAAACCCTTTTCCTTATTCAAGGTCACTAAACCCGCAAGAAACTGAACCCTAAGAGGGTATTGGTGAACCCTGTCGTGGATGTGATTCAAAGATGGGACACTGAACCTTAAGAGTAGGGTACCGCATAAGACGGGACGGAAAAGGGTTTAGGGTTGGATTAGGCGGACCCGCTTCGCGGATCCGCCTACTCCAACCCTAAACCGTTTTCCTTATTCAAGGTCACTAAACCCGCAAGAAACTGAACCCTAAGAGGGTATTGGTGAACCCTGTCGTGGATGTGATTCAAAGATGGGAGACTGAACCTTAAGAGTAGGGTACCGCATAAGACGGGACGGAAAAGGGTTTAGGGTTGGATTAGGCGGACCCGCTTCGCGGATCCGCCTAATCCAACCCTTAACCCTTTTCCTTATTCAAGGTCACTAAACCCGCAAGAAACTGAACCCTAAGAGGGTATTGGTGAACCCTGTCGTGGATGTGATTCAAAGATGGGACACTGAACCTTAAGAGTAGGGTACCGCATAAGACGGGACGGAAAAGGGTTTAGGGTTGGATTAGGCGGACCCGCTTCGCGGATCCGCCTACTCCAACCCTAAACCGTTTTCCTTATTCAAGGTCACTAAACCCGCAAGAAACTGAATCCTAAGAGGGTATTGGTGAACCCTGTCATGGATGTGATTCAAAGATGGGACACTGAACCTTAAGAGTAGGGTACCGCATAAGACGGGACGGAAAAGGGTTTAGGGTTGGATTAGGCGGACCCGCTTCGCGGATCCGCCTAATCCAACCCTAAACCCTTTTCCTTATTCAAGGTCACTAAACACGCAAGAAACTGAACCCTAAGAGGGTATTGGTGAACCCTGTCGTGGATGTGATTACAAAATGGGACACTGAATCTTAACAGTAGGGTACCGCATAAGACGGGACGGAAAAGGGTTTAGGGTTGGATTAGGCGGACCCGCTTCGCGGATCCGCCTAATCCAACCCTAAACCCTTTTCCTTATTCAAGGTCACTAAACCCGCAAGAAACTGAACCCTAAGAGGGTATTGGTGAACCCTGTCGTGGATGTGATTCAAAGATGGGACACTGAACCTTAACAGTAGGGTACCGCATAAGACGGGACGGAAAAGGGTTTAGGGTTGGATTAGGCGGACCCGCTTCGCGGATCCGCCTAATCCAACCCTAAACCCTTTTCCTTATTCAAGGTCACTAAACCCGCAAGAAACTGAACCCTAAGAGGGTATTGGTGAACCCTGTCGTGGATGTGATTCAAAGATGGGACACTGAACCTTAAGAGTAGGGTACCGCATAAGACGGGACGGAAAAGGGTTTAGGGTTGGATTAGGCGGACCCGCTTCGCGGATCCGCGTAATCCAACCCTTAACCCTTTCCTTATTCAAGGTCACTAAACCCGCAAGAAACTGAACCCTAAGAGGGTATTGGTGAACCCTGTCGTGGATGTGATTCAAAGATGGGACACTGAACCTTAACAGTAGGGTACCGCATAAGACGGGACGGAAAAGGGTTTAGGGTTGGATTAGGCGGACTCGCGTCGCGGATCCGCCTAATCCAACCCTAAACCCTTTTCCTTATTCAAGGTCACTAAACCCGCAAGAAACTGAACCCTAAGAGGGTATTGGTGAACCCTGTCGTGGATGTGATTACAAAATGGGACACTGAACCTTAACAGTAGGGTACCGCATAAGACGGGACGGAAAAGGGTTTAGGGTTGGATTAGGCGGACCCGCTTCGCGGATCCGCCTAATCCAACCCTTAACCCTTTTCCTTATTCAAGGTCACTAAACCCGCAAGAAACTGAACCCTAAGAGGGTATTGGTGAACCCTGTCGTGGATGTGATTCAAAGATGGGACACTGAACCTTAAGAGTAGGGTACCGCATAAGACGGGACGGAAAAGGGTTTAGGGTTGGATTAGGCGGACCCGCTTCGCGGATCCGCCTACTCCAACCCTAAACCGTTTTCCTTATTCAAGGTCACTAAACCCGCAAGAAACTGAATCCTAAGAGGGTATTGGTGAACCCTGTCGTGGATGTGATTCAAAGATGGGACACTGAACCTTAAGAGTAGGGTACCGCATAAGACGGGACGGAAAAGGGTTTAGGGTTGGATTAGGCGGACCCGCTTCGCGGATCCGCCTAATCCAACCCTAAACCCTTTTCCTTATTCAAGGTCACTAAACACGCAAGAAACTGAACCCTAAGAGGGTATTGGTGAACCCTGTCGTGGATTTGATTCAAAGATGGGACACTGAACCTTAAGAGTAGGGTACCGCATAAGACGGGACGGAAAAGGGTTTAGGGTTGGATTAGGCGGATCCGCTTCACGGATCCGCCTAATCCAACCCTAGACCCTTTTCCTTATTCAAGGTCACTAAACCCGCAAGAAACTGAACCCTAAGAGGGTATTGGTGAACCCTGTCGTGGATGTGATTCAAAGATGGGACACTGAACCTTAACAGTAGGGTACCGCATAAGACGGGACGGAAAAGGGTTTAGGGTTGGATTAGGCGGACCCGCTTCGCGGATCCGCCTAATCCAACCCTAAACCCTTTTCCTTATTCAAGGTCACTAAACCCGCAAGAAACTGAACCCTAAGAGGGTATTGGTGAACCCTGTCGTGGATGTGATTCAAAGATGGGACACTGAACCTTAACAGTAGGGTACCGCATAAGACGGGACGGAAAAGGGTTTAGGGTTGGATTAGGCGGACCCGCTTCGCGGATCCGCCTAATCCAACCCTAAACCCTTTTCCTTATTCAAGGTCACTAAACCCGCAAGAAACTGAACCCTAAGAGGGTATTGGTGAACCCTGTCGTGGATGTGAATCAAAGATGGGACACTGAACCTTAAGAGTAGGGTACCGCATAAGACGGGACGGAAAAGGGTTTAGGGTTGGATTAGGCGGACCCGCTTCGCGGATCCGCCTAATCCAACCCTAAACCGATTTACTTATTCAAGGTCACTAAACCCGCAAGAAACTGAAACCTAAGAGAGTATTGGTGAACCCGGTCGTGGATGTGATTCAAAGATGGGACACTGAACATTAAGAGTAGGTTACCGCATAAGACGGGACGGAAAAGGATTTAGGGTTGGATTAGGCGGACCCGCTTCGCGGATCCGCCTAATCCAACCCTAAACCCTTTTCCTTATTCAAGGTCACTAAACCCGCAAGAAACTGAAACCTAAGAGGGTATTGGTGAACCCGGTCGTGGATGTGATTCAAAGATGGGACACTGAACATTAAGAGTAGGGTACCGCATAAGACGGGACGGAAAAGGATTTAGGGTTGGATTAGGCGGACTCGCTTCGCGGATCCGCCTAATCGAACCCTAAACCCTTTTCCTTATTCAAGGTCACTAAACCCGCAAGAAACTGAACCCTAAGAGGGTATTGGTGAACCCTGTCGTGGATGTGATTCAAAGATGGGACACTGAACCTTAAGAGTAGGGTGCTGCATAAGACGGGACGGAAAAGGGTTTAGGGTTGGATTAGGCGGACTCGCTTCGCGGATCCGCCTAATCCAACCCTAGACCCTTTTCCTTATTCAAGGTCACTAAACCCGCAAGAAACTGAACCCTAAGAGGGTATTGGTGAACCCTGTCGTGGATGTGATTCAAAGATGGGACACTGAACCTTAACAGTAGGGTACCGCATAAGACGGGACGGAAAAGGGTTTAGGGTTGGATTAGGCGGACCCGCTTCGCGGATCCGCCTAATCGAACCCTAAACCCTTTTCCTTATTCAAGGTCACTAAACCCGCAAGAAACTGAACCCTAAGAGGGTATTGGTGAACCCTGTCGTGGATGTGATTCAAAGATGGGACACTGAACCTTAACAGTAGGGTACCGCATAAGACGGGACGGAAAAGGGTTTAGGGTTGGATTAGGCGGACCCGCTTCGCGGATCCGCCTAATCCAACCCTAAACCCTTTTCCTTATTCAAGGTCACTAAACCCGCAAGAAACTGAACCCTAAGAGGGTATTGGTGAACCCTGTCGTGGATGTGAATCAAAGATGGGACACTGAACCTTAAGAGTAGGGTACCGCATAAGACGGGACGGAAAAGGGTTTAGGGTTGGATTAGGCGGACCCGCTTCGCGGATCCGCCTAATCCAACCCTAAACCGATTTCCTTATTCAAGGTCACTAAACCCGCAAGAAACTGAAACCTAAGAGGGTATTGGTGAACCCGGTCGTGGATGTGATTCAAAGATGGGACACTGAACATTAAGAGTAGGTTACCGCATAAGACGGGACGGAAAAGGATTTAGGGTTGGATTAGGCGGACCCTTGATAATCAAATGAAAATGACGACAATCAAATGACGACAATCAAATCAATCAAATCAATTAGGCGGACCCTTGATAATCTAAATCTGCAAGTGAAAATGACGACAATCAAATCAAGAACAGAAATCATTGATAATCAAGCATAGAATTCCTTGATAATCAAGAACAGAATTCGTAAAATCAATTCTACGAACGAATTTACAAAGTGAACAAAATGAAATCTGCAACTTAAATGATGATAATCGAATGATGAAGATCTGCAATTGAAATGATGAAGACGCTCGATTTTACGAGTAAGCACAATTAAATCTGCAAGTAAAAATGATGAAGATCAAACGATGAAGATCTGCAACGGAACTGATGAAGATGATCGAATGATTTGAATGAAAAAATAAATAAATTTCTAGAGAGAGAAAGTCGACTAATTCAAAAGGAAAGGAAGGAGATGGCGCGCGTTTGTTTTTGTGCTTAGAATTTTGATCAAGCCTGGTCCGTTGATCTCAATCAGCTTTAACGGCCCAGATGCTGCCTCAACGGTTGCAGGGAGTTAGGCTGCCTCAAAGGATCCCGAATATATATATATATATATATATATATATATATATATATATATATATATAGAGAGAGAGAGAGAGAGAGAGAGAGAGAGAGAGATAGGTTCACATAAGGCCAACAACTCTTATAAGTTCATAAGTTCCAGTGTTAAAGTTACACAAAAGGTGCTTAAAGTTACACGAGATGAGTGTTAAAGTTGCACTTTATCACTTGAAGTGATAACAGTGCTGAATGTTATAGTTACATATCAATCTTGAACAAATACAACTTCAACGTATGTCAACTATAACTTTAATATAGACTTAATTGCATGTGGTGAACTTATTTGATCCCTTCTCTCTCTCTCTCTCTCTCTCTCTCTCTCTCTATATATATATATATATATATATATATATATATATATATATATATATATATATATATATATATATATATATATATCAAGTGAGCTTTTTTCGAGCGATCTCATTGGTCCGTTTCATCAAACCTCAAATTAGGAAAATATCATAAAAAATAATAAAAAATTAATTAGAGAATCTTTTAATTATTATACTATATATTTAATTTATTATATTAATGTGATGTTTTACAATTCTGAGGTAAAAACTTCATTTTCTAAAAACATCATTGTAAAATAAATTAGAAAAATAAAATAATTAGATTCGTGGTAAAAAATGTTTTCATTAGAGTATAAATTTTGTATTATTTGTTTCACATTATGTGATGAATTTTTACATATAACAGTTGTAAAATTATCCCACATCGACAAATTTTAATATGATGGTGAAATTCTATATTATAAATAAGAGTAATCATCCGTTCTTTGATATCTACCAAAAGTCTTTTGAATCTAAAAAATAGTTGATTATAAATAAGAGTAATCATTCGGTTATAAATATCGACCAAGAAAAACTTTTTAATTATCCCACATCAAAAAATTATGATGGGGTGATGCAATTCTATATTATAAATATGAGTAATCATTCGGTTTTAAATATCGACAAAAAAACTTTTCAGTCTTAAAAAAACATTTAATGTATAAGACTACAAATTTAAAATCATCCCACATTGAAAACGTATAGTGAGGTGAAAAATTCTATATTGTTCCGGCTAAGGAATCAATTAACCCGACTTTGAGTTCGGGTCCTGGAATGTGGTGCTACTAATGTGATAACTGTCTGACTTCCTTCAGTCTCTCCTTCATTTCACTCCGTAGGTCGGACCTTCCCGGCGAGACGGCCTGCTCCCTGCACAATGAACGCACAGGGCCTCGGAGGTGTCCGAGGGAACCCTCTCCGATGCCTAAGTCAGTCCGTGGAATGCCTTGATGAACCTAGTTCGTGAGGAGCTAGGTGGCGTTTTTAGAGTGAGAGTTTAGAGAGAGAAAATCCAACCATCTGAATGTGGGAGGAAGGAAAGTATTTATACCTTCCTCCAAGAGAGAGGAAAGAGAGGGAAAAGAGCGGGAAAATGGGTGGACGACAGAGTGACACGTGGGTCTGTCTTGTCCACTCATTCTCCCTTACCCTAGGCAAAATGACGGAGGGGCCCCTGGCTTCCCCTGTCCCTGCTGAAGGTGGGGGCGCCTTGGAGGCAGGCAGGTAGGGAGCTTGACTGCCCTGCTCAGCGGATGGCGAGGCCGTGACGGGCAGGCAAGCGGTTTCAGGGCTCTACACTTGGGTTCGCCTGGGCAGTCCTTTTCTTGTTCATGGGTCAGGTCCTCTTGGGGTCTAATTGACAGGCGACCCGAGGCAGGCTACCGACCCCCATCATATATTATAAACAAGAGTAAAGATGTATATTTTATACCCTCTCTTTTGAGTCTTTTGAGTATTTTTTATTCCTTTTTTGTTGTTGTGTCGTATTTTTGTTTTGTTGTGCGTGTTTTGCCTCCCTTTTTCCTTATAGGTTGCTTATTCACCGCTAGCTTTGGAAAGCTTGGAAGACATCCGGTAACGCCTTTCTATCCCTTTTTTCCTCTTTATCTCTTGTGGAGTGTGGAGGAGATTTGTGATGTTGTGTGCTCGGGTGGAGCTTTGTGAAGATTTGTGGATGATTGGTTGCTCATTTGGAAACTTGGGGTGGTGTTTGTTTTGTTTATGTGTTTGTTTTATCTTGTTTTGTTTTGTTGTTTCTTGTCTCTTTTTCTTATTGTTTTCGTCATGTCTTTGTTTTGTGTGTGGTTGAGTCTTGTGTGTAAAAAGGTTTTCGAAAACCCAGTTTAGAGGCTAGTGTGCAAGTGTTTACTTTCCCTTCCTAGTTGTATAAATCGAGTCTTGGACTTTAGTCTAGTAGAATGACCCTAAATCAATGAATTCGTTGGTCCTTTACCTTGAGTCCACCTAGCTCACTAGGGATTTACTACGGGATTTGCATTATTGACCATTATGAATTGCTTATTTCCTTTTAACACCTTGAAGAATGGGGTTGATTTGTCTGATGACCTGGCGATGAAGCGCGACAGGACGGCCATCCTGCCCGTCAGGCGCTGGATGTCTCTTATGGTTTTGGGTTCTGGGAGATCTAAGACAGCCTGAACCTTTTCTAGGTTGGCATCTATCCCTCTGGAGCTGACCAGGAAGCCCAGGAACTTACCAGAACGAACTCCAAACATACACTTCTTTGGATTGAGTTTCATTTTGTAGGCCCGCAGGGATGAGAAAGTCTCCTGCAAATCCATCAGGTGTTCACTGTCTCCCTTACTTTTCACGATAGCGTCGTCGACGTAAGCCTCTAGATTCCTCCCTTTCTGGTCTTCGAAGACTTTGCCGACTAACCTTTGGTAGGTGGCGCCTACGTTCTTCAGCCCGAATGGCATCATTTTATACATATAAGTGCCAGAGCTGGTAATGAAGGCACACTTTACCTGTCGGGCTGCCAAAGATACACCTGATGGTACCCTGAAAAAGCATCCAGAAAACTCAGCATAGAGTACCCACTAGTGGCGTCTACTAGCTGGTCTATTCTTAGGAGGAGGTAGCAGTCCTTCGGGCAGGCTTTGTTCAGGTTTGTGAAGTCCAAGCACATCCTCCATGCACCTGAGGACTTCTTAACCATTACGATATTCGCTAGCCATTCAGGGTAGTCGCAAATTTCTATGAAGTCCGCCTTCAAAAGCTTTTCTATTTCTTCTTTGATAGCCAGGTCCTTCTCTGCAGACATATTTCTGTTTTTCTGCTTCACAGGGCGAGCCTCCGGACTCACGTTCAGCCTGTGAACGATGTGAGCCGGGTCGACTCCCGACATTTCATCCGCCGAGTAGGCGAACACGTCCCTGTTGTCTCTCAGGACCTTGATCAGCTCTACTTGGTAGGACTCTTCCAGGTCAGCCCCTATGAGGACTTTTCTTCCTGGTTCCAGGTCCACCAGCATGCTTTCCCCCCCCAGGTTCAAGGTGGTTAGCTGCCTGCTGGCCAGCTGGAATCTCTCCCTCCCTGCTGGGGGAACTGTCAGCTTTTCTTTTTCCTTTTCTCTCGGTCTCATGGGTCTGCAAGGCTACAGTGTAACAGTGTTTGGCTGATTCTTGATCCCAATGTACCTTTCCCTCCATGCCGAAGTCTGTCACATGGGCTATGATTAAGGCCCTGATTGATATGGCGGCTTCAAATTCATCCAAGGTGGCTCTGCCTATCAGGGCGTTGTACGCAGATTTCGCGTCTACCATAACAAATGATGCCCTGACATTCCTGGCGGAGGTCCCCTCTCCGAATGTTACTGGCAAATCTATAATTCCCATGGGAAGCACGCCTGCCCCGCTGAACCCGTACAACGATCCAGGGGCAGGTTTCAGGTGTCTTTTCTCCAGACCCATTTTCTCGTAGGCATCTTTGTACAATAAGTTCGTGTAGGCACCAGTATCCACCATGCTTCTTCTTACGATGTGATTGTTGATTTCGAGGGACAGCTCCAAGGGATCACTGTGGGGGTATATTACCTGCCCTGCATCCTCAGGAGTGATGCTCAGGGTCATACCCTTCGGATTTCCTGCCCTTTCAGCGTAGCAGATTTGATTTCTCAATTCGCGGATTTGCCTTTTCTGGCCTCTCTTGCTTGTCTGGCCCTCTACATCCCCTGATATCACATGGATTATCAGGCGGTTCTCCACCGAGCCTTCAGGTTTCTCCACTGTTTCTTTCAGGGTTTTGTTCCTTGCTGCGTAGTTGCTCAGCCAGCCATTCCTGATGAGTTTTTCGATCTCGTCTTTCAGGTGGCGGCATTCTTCGGTGGTATGCCTACGCAGTCATGGAACGTACAAAATTTCTTCGGGTCTCCCTTTGGGCTGCGTGGCTTACTTGGGCGATTCCATTTAGTTGTTTCCTTTTCCAGCTCGAAAATTTCCACCCTGGATTTGTTGAGAGCCGTATAGCTGTCAAATCTGGGATGGTAGGCTACGCGCTCTTTCCTGGGGGTATCTCCTTCTTCGGTCCTCTGCTTCCCTGCCTCGGCTCTGCCGCGCCCACCCTGCGGTCCCCCCTGCTGCCTGGCAGTGCCTGCGGGGGTATCCGGCAGGCTGTGGAATTCCTCCTGCAGCATGAAACCTTCAGCAATTTTTCGAGCCTTGGCCAGAGTTTCCGGCTGAGCCCTGATCATTTGATTCTTCATTTCTCCAGGGAGCAGAGAGTTGGTCAGCGCATACTCTGCTGTTGGGTCATCTATTTCATTGACCTGGTGGAAGGATAAGTCAAACATCTTCAGGTACTCCCTAACGGTCTCGCCCTTCTTCTGCCTAAGGGTCATCAGGACAAATCGGGTAAGACGACGTCTCTTGTTTCCAACATACTGGTCCAGGAAAGCTTCTGCCAGTTCGATGAAAAAACAGATTGAACCCTGTGGCAAGTCCCTAAACCAACCCTGGGCCAAACCCACCAGGGTGGTGGGAAAGATCTTACACCAGACTGCGTCGTCGGCGTCGTACATGCCCATATGACTCTCATACGCAGCCAAATGATCTTCTGGGTCGGTCGTGCCATCGAACTTAACAGATGGCATCTTGATTTTTGGAATAGGGTACCCCTGCACTTCTGGATGAAGCGGGGTCCTGGTAGGCCTGCCTGCCATCCTCGACCTGCTCCCGATGGAGTGGTAACCGTGATCGTCCCATCTATCAGGGGTCGGTTTCCTACTGCCAGGGGATCGGTGTCTTGGCGGCTGCCTGCTAATTGCTTCGTCGTCCCATCTATCAGTGGAGTGATGTCGCGAGCGCTTCCTCTGGGCTGGCTCGAGATTGTCGCTCTGACGATGTTTTGACTTAATAGGCTGCCCTTGGTTAAGTCTTGACTGGAGGCTTTTAGACAGGCCCAGTGCTGGCTGTGAGTTTGCCATATGCGTCAGCCTGGAGAAGACATCGCCCTGTCTTTCTTCCAGGCGCTTAGATGCAGGCTCTCTATGCCTCATTCGGTCCTGGAGGTCTTGGGACAAACCCCTTCTTTCACGGGCAGCGGTTGACTCTGTTGTGTGTATGGAGAACGCCTTCTGCTGAGCAGGCTGCTCCTGGTTGCCTGCTGTAATGCGCCTCTGCACTTGCGCATACACTTGAGCTGTTTTCTTTGCCTTCCTTTGGATCTTTTTGGCGGCGGTTTCCTTCGAGCCCCCAGTCCCTTCCCCACTTTCGAAGTGAAGCTGTCTGGGGGTCGTGGCGACCCTGCCTATCAGATCCTCCGGAGTAAACTCCTGGTTAAGCATTGACGAGAAGAAGGCCGCCGTTTGCGCCATCTGAGCGGGGGTGAGGTTTAAGGTTTGCCTCGGATGTGCCCCCTGCCCAGCTGCGACAACGGTATCCTTAGCGGGCGCTCCGTGGAGACTCGCCCGCCGTACTCCCGGGATTGTGGCAGCGGCCGTTTTCTCCGGGAACGACATGCCATACAGGGGGCCCGCTGGTGGCACCATCGACAAAAAAACTTTTCAGTCTTAAAAAAACTTTTAATGTATAAGACTACAAATTTAAAATCATCCCACATTGAAAACGTATAGTGAGGTGAAAAATTCTATATTGTTCCGGCTAAGGAATCAATTAACCCGACTTTGAGTTCGGGTCCTGGAATGTGGTGCTACTAATGTGATAACTGTCTGACTTCCTTCAGTCTCTCCTTCCTTTGACTCCGTAGGTTGGACCTTCCCGGCGAGACGGCCTGCTCCCTGCACAATGAACGCACAGGGCCTCGTAGGTGTCCGAGAGAACCCTCTCCGATGCCTAAGTCAGTCCGTGAAATGCCTTGATGAACCTAGTTCGTGAGGAGCTAGGTGGCGTTTTTAGAGTGAGAACTTAGAGAGAGAAAATCCAACCATCTGAATGTGAGAGGAAGGAAAGTATTTATACCTTCCTCCAAGAGAGAGCAAAGAGAGGGAAAAGAGTTGGAAAATGGGTGGACGATAGAGTGACACGTGGATCTGTCTTGTCCACTCATTCTCGCTTACCTTAGGCAAAATGACGGAGGGGCCCCTGGCTTCCCCTGTCCCTGCTGAAGGTGGGGGCGCCTTGGAGGCAGGCAGGTAGGGAGCTTGACTACCCTGCTCAGCGGATGGCGAGGCCCTGACGGGCAGGCGAGCGCTTTCAGGGCTCTACACTTGGGTTCGCCTGGGCAGTCCTTTTCTTGTTCATGGGTCGGGTCCTCTTGGGGTCTAATTGACAGGCGACCCGAGGCAGGCTACCGACCCCCATCATATATTATAAACAAAAGTAAAGATGTATTTTTTATACCCTCTCTTTTTAAAACACTCTTGAGGCTATAAACTTAAGTAAATTATCTCACATCAAAAAAACTATACTCCCTCCAGCAACTATTTTTTGCCTCATTTCATTAAAATATCCCTTCACAAATATTAAGGTAATGGAGAAAAAAATAGTAAAATTAAGGTAATGGAGAAAAAAATAGTGAACGAAAAGAGTATAATAAAAAAATGGATTATGTTATATAAATAAAAGTAAACCATTTCTCCAAATTAGGATGAGGTGATGAAATTATATATTATAAATGAGACTAATCATTCGTCCTTAGATATCAACAAAAAAAACTTTTTAATCTTACAAAAAGTTCTCAATAAGACTACAAATAAAGTTAAATTAGATTATCACATATCGAAAAAATAAAGAGGTGATAGAATTCTTTGTAATCATTCGTTCTTAAATATTAACCAACAATCTGTTGAGACTAAAAAAAAGTTCCTAAGAATAAGATTATATAGTTAAAGTATAATAATCATGTGTCAAAAAATTAAGATGGGTTGATGGAATTCTATATATTATAAATAAGTATTATTATTCGTCTATAACTAAAAGTTCTTAATTAGACTATATCTAAACTTAAATAAACTTAAGTAAATTTATCCCACATCGAAAAATTATAATAAGGTGAATTTTTTTTATCATATAAATAAGAGTAATCATTTATCGAAAATATATAATAAGACGATCAAATTCGATTATATAAATAAAGAGTAAACGTTTGTCCTTTTAACTTAAACTAGTTTTAACCCGTACAAATTGCACGGTTGCTATTAGACTGCATTCATACACTAATGAGTGCACAACAGTCATGTTATAAGTAATTCAACGTATTATACTACTCAAATAATTTGAACGCATTGTAATTGGAGCTCGGAAACTGCAATTAATAATAACGCAATTCTAAATGTTAGCAAAACAACCCACAAATAATAACAGCAAAATCATGACAAATATTGGAATACTTCATGGTAAACAACATTAGTAGTAGTGTTCGTTCTACGCTTCTCCGTATCGTAAATAAGAATTTTTAATCCGCGCTTGATAGTGACTCTTGATAATGCAACGTACAACTGCCCATGTGTAAAAAACAGCCTTCGGGAGGTATAGCCCAACATGAGATAGTGACTGCCCTTGACTCTTGTTAATAGTCATCGCGAAGCATACTGAAATGGGAAACTAACGCCTTATAAACCGAACCGGAAATTTACTTGAATCAGATGGAGACAGAGAGAATCGATGGATAAAAACCTTGTCACCCTTGTGACTACCTGTTAGCACTTTACAACAGATTACTCTTTTCGCTAGGTCAGTAATAATTAACCGCGTTCCGTTACATAATCCATGGAATTGGTTAATATTCCTAATGAGCATGACCATAGCACCTAGCTTTAATCGGAGCTCATGATTAGGCACACCGGAGCAATTAATGCTGTTTAGAAATTCAGTTGAGTGAAGTTCAGGATGGCATGCAGGTGAATCGGTTGACGATAGATAAGGTGTTTTTACAGGTGCTTCATCCATACAGGGCTCATCAGAGCTTAAGTGTACGACTTCTGGTTCATCAATAAGAGATAGGACATAGTCGTTAATCAACTCCACAAATTCATGGGTAGGAGCGAGGATTGCTCTTTCCTGTAGGTAACCATCTTCCGACATTCGGTCCAAAAGGTTAGGGTTTGTCGAGGACACTATTGACGCAATTGGGTCATCAACATTATGAATTAGAACTTCCTCCGGGAAAGTAATAGCAACTTCGCCGTCATTTGGACCACCTTCTTTTCCATCACCAACTCTTAACATCCAGTCAGAGAATTCGCGTATCTCATGTGCGTTAGTAGAGGAGTTCCCAACACGTAAACGCATATTTTGAGTCAACTCAATGACCTGCATGATATTTTCACGGGAAAGTATTAAATCGGCAATAAAAAGGGCCAAGTTGTAAAGCATTAATATTTTAATTAAAATAGCACTCCATAACGAAATTAAAAAAGAGGTCTACAAACAGGGGAAAACGAACCTTGCATGATGACCATATATGTGATGAACATAGAGCCGCATGCACGATATCTGACCTGCTGCCTCTAGGGACAACCGGAAGTATCTGCCTAAAGTCTCCCCCAAAAACAACAGCCTTCCCACCAAAAGGTAGATCAGCATTACTTGGCGAAACAACACGCATGACATATTTTAAGCTACGATCAAGTGCTTCAAAGCTATGTCTATGCGTCATTGGTGCCTCGTCCCAAATAATGAGGCTTGCCTTCACTATTAACTCAGTCAAAAATGTCCCTGGCTTAATATCCGAGCAGGTGGACGTTTCAACGACATTAATAGGAATACTGAACCTGGAATGAGCCGTCCTACCACCAGGGATTAACGTAGCTGCAATTCCCCTTGATGCAACAGAGAGAATAATCTTCCCCTTGCTACATAAATCGGCGCATAGAGTACGCCATATGAATGTCTTCCCTGTTCCTCCATAGCCATATACAAAGAAGACAGCACCACGATTAGATGCAACAGCAGCACTTATTTCATCATATACGGAGCGCTGTTCAGTTGTGAACATGGGTAATGCAGCTTCGTATTCTCGCCGCAGTGTGGCCCTATCATACGCTAGCTCGTCACGTACCAATGTGTTCCCAAGATATTCAAGAATTGACTCGTTGGGGATAGGCATGTCAGGAAATCTAGTCAAGCTGCTGCCATTGCTTCGCAGTGATGCCTCAATTTCAAGGAGAGCTAAATTTTGTATCTCTTCCTCCGACAGCTCTAAGTCTGAGATGCAAATAACATGATGGTCATACATAACTGATCCAATAGTGTAATGGTGAAGTCGAATAATCATCTTAGATAATTTAATAGGTATTGGCAAAATAAACAAAATGTTGTCAATCAACTACTAAGAATGTATATAAAGTGAAGGTACTAATAATTGAAATTACCTGGATTCTGCAAAAATTTGCGCTGCTTGTAAAGGATGTCATCAGATAACAAAGGCCATGTTTTCTCCCAGACAATATGAGGCATCGACAGCGAATTAGATAGAAGCAATGATGTGAACAAATGCCTTAGGTACACACCCGATTCCCAATAGTTCGCTTCTTCAATGGCGTCAATGTATTCTGTGTCATCCCCAACCAAGCCAAGGGCGTAACATGCTTCACGAAAGGTTGGGTGCACCACGTCACCAATCTTTCGAATATCTTCATAAAACCTGGGACCTCTAATGTGGTTCAACATTACTGTCATATAAAATAACTCACCACACTTTGGAGATATGTGGTGCAGTCTTCCAATTGCAAACCCTCTTTGCCTACGCTTCCACATCTTCTTAGTCCTGTCCCAAACATATTTTTGAGGGATTTCACATAACAACAGTTCACGTGCAGCATGGTCTCTCTCATTTAGCTGTAGCCAGTCATTAAATTTTGACATGCCAACACTGGCGTCCTCAAGCACCTCATCGATTGGTTCATCATCGTCAAAGATAACAGATTCTTCCCTTGGAAGGTGGAATTGCAACCTCTCAACAACAGGCGTTCTATAGTGGATATCGAAAGCAAATATCCTCCAGCTAGCTTCACATGCAGATATGTATCTACAATCGTATAAATTTTTAATCTCGTCGAGCTTATTCTGGTTATTACGCCGACTATATGACGATTCCATTGTCGTACGATCGGGCCCCTTGTTAATTTACTTGAAGAGGTATTTAATCGACCTAGCCTGATTGCACCATTCCACATTGATGTTTGCCCGGTACTTGTCAATCAAGTCGGCATTATAAGGGACGACGTATCGATTGTCAATAGGGACACCATTTTTGTAAATGACACGACCATTATCCCTTCTTTGATAAATGGGGAATCCATGTATGTCAATAGTTGTTTTTTCATTGAAAGGCTTCGGAAATTTGCGAATGCACACACCATCTTACATGCAGGGTGAGCTTGGGTTTGCAATGCCACAGGGACCATGAATCATTAGCTCAGACACAGCAGCATGCAATCCCGGGTGTTGCCGTTCATCAGGAATCTCTGCAGAGATGATTCTGTCGACATTTGATACCTCTGGAAATTTATCATCCCGATGGAGGAATAGTAGAATATGTGCATGAGGGAGACCGCGCTTTTGGAATTCAACTGTGTACACAACTGCAAGTGATTTCAAGAGACAAAATATATACATAAGATTGAATATCCCAAGACAGTCAATTCACTATAAGTAATAAGAGTAATTATGGAGTTTACTAACCTGTTGTAGTTCTTCCAAAGATTTCCCGGGTTTTTAGATCATGGATCAATTCATAAAACTTCACCTGAAATACACGGGACAAAATATCTGGTCGGTCTTCAGCACGAAGACCCCGCCTAGATACAAATCATACAATTTCAGGCCATTTTGGATTGCAGGTGAAGGTTATGAATAGGTCTGGGTAGCCACACCACCTACAAATAGCAAGCGTGTCTAGATACTTTCCCCTCATGAAAGCATCTCCAGACGTGAAAGAAGATGGAACAACATAACGACCACCTGTTGACGACGGGTCGACATTACCTTCTTCAGTCGCGGCAACAATATTCTTTAGTTTGTCAACCCTGAGCAAGTTTTGGTTGAAACGTAAGAAAGATAGGCGTTGAGATTTTATCAACGTATGTTATTGTCCCCCGACAACCGTTTTTGAGCTTTTCTTCTTCTATAATTATATGTTTAATGTCGATTTCTATTAGAAAGTCGATACTGTCGGTTCTCGTGCTATTTTGCAGGTTAAGTGCAATTTCGAGCATATTTAGGAGTGATAGCCCAGATAGCCGAGACGAGGACAAAGGACGAGGAAGAAAACGAAAAAAAGCCGAGAAGCAAAGGAATAGCTCAATTACGAGCTCAACAGCACTCACTCGATCGAGTGGTGCTAAGCACTCGATCGAGTGCCTATTTCCATACTCAACTAGACTGCAGATACGGATCCACTCGATCCAGTGCACGCATGTACTCAATCGAGTGCCTCGCACTCAGGCCGCGGATTAGATTTTCGTTTACTTAGAACTTTGGGCCTGCTTTCTAAGTCCAACTGATTTCTTTTAAATCAGTTGGAGGAGGGTTGTCAGATACACTTTTACTTTTGCTTTATGAACATTACGTTACATTGCCCTAGCATAGAAGTCACGTTCGTTTCCGCTTTCCTTCGCAAGATTCATCGTATTTCGTTCTTCCCTTTTCAGATCTCAAATTGTTCGGTATCACTACTTTAATTTTAATTTTTATTCTAATTTCAATTCTCTAGTTTAATTCTTGTCTTAATTCCCTAGTTTAATTCTTGTCTTAATTCGTTCTTAGTTTTCATAGTTATCTGATTTCAGTCTCGTAGTTTAATTTAATCCGCATTCATCATGTTTAATTGCAATTCATATTTTGTTAATTTAATTATAATCATCATGAGTAGCTAATTTTTATCTAGGGTTTAAGGGGATCGATGAGTGTTAATTGGGTTATAGAAAATTGACCTGTCTCTGATTATATGAATTGTCGCCTGAATATTGTTTTTAATTCTGGTTGATTAATTACTGGCCAGGATTAATTAGTTAGTATCACAATTAGGACTTTTCGCCGACCGGGTTAAGGACTAATTAGGTCACGATATTTTGGGTAGACTAGCTTAATTCTAGCGACCGCAGGTTAAGTTTAGTTCTAAAGTTTGTAGTAGTACCGACCGGACCTACACCTTAGACAATTCGATTAGTGACCTGTTAGTTGACTCCCTGACCCGATTGACATTCATTGTGAACCTGAGACCCTAGACCTTTTTATTATTGATTTACCTTATAGCAATTAGTTGATAGTCCACTCAAACAAACAGAAAAACAGTGACCCGTAATCTTTAGTCTAGACCTTAGAACAAGTAATTGAGTCCCGTCTCCTTGTGGTTGAAACGTAAGAAAGATAGGCGTTGAGATTCGACCATCATATAACCATCAACACAAATTTGTTGAAATAATATTCCAGCCTGCGACCAAGTTGGGAACTCCAGTTCCCGAGGCCTGTCTTGTAAGCGAAAGACGAAAAATTCGCGTAACGTAACTTCTTCGCGTGGTTTCAGACTCTTGCTACTACCAAGAGATGCTTCGCTATGGAGTATGTGAGGACGGAAACCATCCTCACCATACGTGATAAGTGTGGTTTGTAGTGCCTATTTTGTAGTGTTTTGGTCCCATTTTCCTAGTAGAATCGCTCCTTGGGAGCGGTTTAGGGGCTTCTTATGCTTCCTTTAGTTCTTTTCAGGTTTCCGAGACCGATTTGGAAGAGTTGGAGCGATTCCGACTCTATACATATACATTTTGGAGCCAACGGAGTAAAGGAACGATGATTCGATGCCTTGGAATCGACCCCGAGACCTTGGGACCCAATTCCGAGCCTTCGAGACCCGATCCCGAGTCCCGAGAATCGATGGGAAGCCCATGAGAAGCAAGGAGGGACCAAAAAGTTCATATTGATGGCCTACAAGGCTCATCCCGAACGGGTATGGCCTCATCCCGTTCGGGATGAAGGAGGAAATGAAGATGGTGCGTTCTGACTGCCCATCCCGACCGGGAGCAGGTCTTCCCGACCGGGACCGACCCTATCCCAACCGGGACCACCCCGTCTCGGCCGGGACGGGCCTGCTGCAGCTCCGCCTTGCTTTGTTTCAATTCCCTTCATTCTTAAACCCTATATATACCCCCCTCTTGTATTAAGACACCATCTTATGTTATATTCTTCACTTCTCCTAAAACCCTAGACTACTTTAGGTTATATTAGATTAGATTAGTGTAGATTAGTCGGTAATTAGTAGTTAATCTTAGTTTACTCTTGTATTATTGGATCTCTTGAAGAATCCATCCAAGATTGACAACCTTGGTGGATGAATTTGGGTTATCTTCTATGCAAGTGTTCTCCTTTTCATTCTCTTTTTAGTATGGTATAATCTTCTCTTCCTTTTTACTCTTTATCTTGTTTATTCATCCAAGTTTACATCTTTGTTCATCTTAGTGTTCATAGTTCATAGTTTTTACTAGTTTGTTTATGTTTGTTTTGGTTCTTATGTTGAATCCTCTTGTTCTTGTTAGTTGTAGTATAATTATGTTTGAGTAGACTCTTGCTAGGGTTAGTAAGGCGATTAGGGTGTTAATTGGATGATTAAGGGATTTTTGGAGATGTTGGTGGAAGATTTGGGTTTCCTCTTGGTTTGGTGCACATCACATGTTTGTTGAAATGCTTGATTGACTAAGTAGTTGTGAATGCTTGTTTTTCTTGCCTTTCTCTTGTGGGTGATAGTTGTTTGTGGGTTTGGTTCCCTCACTAATTTGCGAGAGCCCGGTGAGGACGACCCCTAGGTCGGTCTAAGTAGCGAGAGCCCGGATGCGACCTAGGCCACCATAGCGCGCTAGAACCCCGTTTGTCATGTGTGTCGCCGAGATGGGTTCTAGGTGGAACCTCTAGGTGGGTCTAAGTCGCGAGAGCCCGGACCAACCTAGATCACCCTACTACCTCCTTCACTCTAGTTCTCCCTTGACCATTCCGTTACCCCTTTGACCCCGACCTAACTCTAGCCCGTTTCCTTATTTGTGTTCCTTAGCCATAGTCATAGTCTAGTTTTCTCCCCTTCTATCATTCTCTAGTTTAGCTTAGCTCGTTGACTTAGTCTAGTATTTGGGCCGACCTAGTCTAGGCTCTACATTACCGTCCCCGTGGATTCGACCCGACTTGCCCTATCTACCGTAGGAATAGCCGGTTATATTATTGACGGTTGGGATTCCACGACAAATCCCTCCCATCAATTTGGCGCCGTTGCCGGGGACGGTGCTAGTTTAGACTTTGTTTTCCTAGTTACTTGACTTTGTCTTTGTGTTTGTTTGGTAGCGTAGTCTCGTTTGTAGGCCGACCTAGTCTAATCTTCGCAATACCGTCCTCGTGGATACGATCCCGACTTACCCTAGCTACCCACTAGGTGTAATCGGTAGTTTATTGACGGTTAGGGATTCCACGACAAATCCCTACCATTAATTTGGAAAGTTTATTGCGATTTTGTCGCAAGACCCTACTTGCCTTGCGGAGTGCACTTGTCCTCTAAGTGTACTCGCGTGATTTGAAAGGGCGTAGGGTGCGCTAATACCCACTCGGCTAGTTTAGTAGATAGTATGTGCTTACTCGAGGGCGAGTAAGGGTTAAGTGTGGGGGAGTTGATAAGTTTAGTTTGTAGTGCCTATTTCGTAGTGTTTTGGTCCTATTTTCCTTGTGGAATCGCTCCTTGGGAGCGATTTATGGGTTACTTAAGCTTCCTTTAGCTCGTTTCAGGTTCCCGAGACCATTCATGAAGAATTGGAACGATTCCGACTCGTTTCATACACTTTTGGAGCCAACGAAGAGAAGGAACGATCACTCGATGCCTTGGATTCGACCCTGAGACCTTGGGACCCAATCCCGAGCCTCTTAGACTCGATCCCGAGACCCGAGAGTCGGTGAGAAGCCCATGAGAACCAAGGAGGGACCAAAAAGATCATATTGGAGGCCTACAAGGACCTTCCCGGGCGGGATAGTGGCCTTCCCGACCGGGAAGGAGTGCACAAAACCAACAGCTCCTGTCTTGAGCCCGTCCCGGCCGAGAAGGACTCGTCTCGGGCGGGACCATCTCGTCCCGGGCGAGACCATCTCGTCCCGGGCGGGATGAGTGAGCTGCAGCTCCGCCTTGTTTTCTTTCTTCTCCTTTCCACTTGTAACCCTATATATACTCTTTTCCTTTGTTTTGTTAAGCTTATGTTAGACATTTCCCCTAAAACCCTAGACTACTTTAGGTTAGATTAGATTAGATTAGTGTAGATTAGTCGGTAATTAGTAATTAATCTTAGTTTAATCTTGTATTAAGAGATCTCTTGAAGAATCCATCCAATCTTGACAACATTGGTGGAGGAATTTGGGTTTTCTTTATATACAAGTGGTCATCTTTTAATTCTTCACTAGTATGGTATAATCTTCTCTTCCTTTTTACTCTTAATCCTTTATTATTCATCAAGTTCTCATGTTTAGTTCTTGTTTATTGTTTTCACTAGTTTGTTTATGTATGTTTTGATGTTTATGTTGATTCATCTTGTTTTTGTTAGTATTTCCTTTAGATATGTTTGAGTAGATTCTTGCTAGGGTTAGTAAGGTGATTTGGGTGTTAATGGATGATTAAGGGATTGTTGGAGATATTGGTGGAAGATTTGGGTTTCCTCTTGGTTTGATGCATATCACATGTTTGTTGAAATGCTTGAATGACTAGTAGATGCATATGCTTGTTTTTCTTGCCTTTCTCTTGTGGGTGATAGTTTGTTTGTGGGTTTGGTTCCCTCACTACGTAGCGAGAGCCCGGTGAGGACGACCCCTAGGTCGTTCTACGTAGCGAGAGCCCGGATGCGACCTAGGCCACTATAGCGCGCTAGTAACCCCGTTTGTCATGTGTATCGCCGAGATGGGTTTTAGGTGAAACCTCTAGGTCGGTCTACGTAGCGAGAGCCCGGACCACACCTAGATTACCCTACTACTCCCTTCACTCTAGTTCCCCCTCGACCATTCCATTACCCCTTTGACCCCGACCTAATCCTAGCCCGTTTTCCTTGTTTGTTTTCTCCGTCTCCTTAGCCATAGTCTTAGTCTTCTTCCCCTTCTTATCACCTTAGTTTAGCTTAGTCCGTTGACTTAGTCTAGTAATCGGGTGATCTTAGTCTAGACGCCTCTTACCGTCCCCGTGGATTCGACCCGACTTACCCTAGCTACTCACTAGGTCTAGTCGGTTTTATTTATTGATCGGTTGGGACGTGACAAATCCCTCCCATCAAACCAATCGTCAAACTTGGAGTTGTATCATTTGATTCTTCAATTGCAAAGGAGCACACAAGAAATGGCCATTCAAATGCAAAAAGAGCAAGATGAATTCATGGCCCGATTTTGAAGGGAAAACAAGGCGAGGGATGCTCGATTAAATGCAATAGCGGTTAAAACCGTAATGCTTTTATCCCGAACATCGCAATTAGATGAAGGATGCCCACTTGAGAAAGAGGAGCATCCTAACCATGAAGCCGCCAATGTAGTTCCCTTTGATAGAGAAGTTTGCTTTGAAGAAGCTCAATCGTCTACCCAAAAAGAGACGGATGAGGATATGACCCTTGGTGAAGGCAACATTGGTGAGGAATTGGAGGAGGATAGTGAGTTGGATGGTTTGGTGGAGTTTGTGAAGTTGTTGGGTGAGATTGATAGCCTCGAGTTGCCCATGTCCGAGAATGTGGATATGCATCAAGAGCCCTTAGCTAGTGAACCAAGCAATGACTTGGAGGAGATTGAAACCGCCGGTAGAAGTTTCGATCCTCTTCTCCATGATGATGTGGGGATAAGTGATGAAGATGGGGAACCACAACTTAAGGCAAGTGTGGGGGTGTGCAACGAAGAAATGAGGCCAAAACCGCTTTTTGTGCCTTGTTTCTTGGAGATGAAGCTTGCTTGTGATTGGAGGCAATGCTTAGGGAGGAAGAGATCGGTGAAGCTCGTAGGATGGATAGACCCCGGAGACTACGTGCAAGATGATTTTGGGTCTTGGGATTCCTACTTCTTGCCTCCTCCTTGGAGGCCGTGGAGGTTGGCTAAGCTCGAGCGCTTCTTGGGCCTTCACTATGATGTCGGTAGCGCGTTCGACTTGCTCCTCCATGCCCTTGAGGGCTACGGTTGAAGAAGAGTCCACCATCCTAGGTTTGACGGAGTTCCTAAAGAACCGTCATGTTGTATATTCCCCTCTCCTCTTCTTTAGAGTACTTGTGCTTGTATTTGTGATTTTTGTTTCTAGGACTCTTTTGTTTTTGTGGGATTCTTGTAATTGTTTTGGTATTTTGATGAGCAATGTGAGGGAGTGAATTTGATGTGTATTTTGAGTTTATTGTGATAGGTGAAGTGAAGATGACTCCTTGAGAAGATTGGTTATCGATAGAGCTTGGATCGTGAGTAAGGGAGTCGGTTTTGGGGTCATGGGAGTCATGAAGACTCTTCCCGGCCGAGAAGGAAGCTTTCCGACCGGTAAGGGTGTGTCATCCCGACCGGGATGGGGCCGTCCCGATCGGGATGAGGGTGCCAAAAATCGAGTCCACTGGAGTGTCATCCCGATCGGGAAGGAGGCTTCCCGACCGGGAAGGGTTTATCAACCCGACCGGGATCATCCATCCCGACCGGGATGATCCCCTACTCCTTTTTGGTGCTTCTTCTTCTTCATTTAAGCCCACCCAACCATTGTATACCCCCACCTAACCTCCCTACCTTCCTTTCTCATATCATACCACCCATGTACCTCATTTACATACCTTAACCTCATTTCCTCCTCACTTTAGACCGATATTCACATCAAATCCCACCCCCTCGCACCATTACTACCTCTACCATGCGGTTCTATCAAGCTTGAAGCGGGATAGAAATGATGAAGACAAGCAAGTGCCTATATTGATCTATGAGACGATGGAGAGAGTGAGTTGCTAACCTATGGTACGGCAACTATCCTTTCTTTTCCGTTTTTGTTGTTGCTTGTTTTCCTTTGTTTATTCCCTTCCCCTTGTACACTTTTGTGTCTTGATGTCATGGTGGCCTTCGAGGCCTCGGTAGTGGTTGCTTCCGACTCCCGACGATGTGATTACGTCGAGAGTCAATTGAAAAATCCAAATTTTACAAGATTTTCACTTTCTTTTTGAGGATTTAGTCGGATTTAGGCGGAATCGGGGCTAGGTGACTTGATTACACCTAGCCCTCCCCTCCCATTTCCTTTTATTTCCTTCTTTTTATTTCTTCCCCCATCCATATGTTTTTCTCGTCTCGGCCCATGGTGACTTGACTACACCCCGGCCGGACACCTTCTACCCTTTTCTTCAGTTTATTCTTTGATTTTTAGCTTTATTTTCGTAGCTTCTTTTCCTTTTCTTTTGTCTCTCCGCACACTACGATTGAGCATATGAGGACATTGCTCGGTTTAAGTGTGGGGGAGCGATATTCTATCATAGATAGTTTTGATTTCCTAATTTATCGAAAAATCTTGAAAAAACCCTAAAAAATTGAAAAATTTTCACAAAATCAAAAAGATTTTCCCCTTTTGTGTTTCCCTTTTGTGTCTTTGTGTCTTGTATATTTGTGTTGTTGTGCGTGTTTGCCTCCCTTTTCCTTATAGGTTGCTTAATCACCGTTCTTTGGAGAGCTTCCAAGACTTCCGGTAACATCTCTTCACCCCTTTTTCATCTTTCTTCCTTGTGGAGTTTGGAGGAGTTGTGTGTTGTGGTGTGCTCGGGCGGAGCTTGTAAAGTTTGTGGTTGATTGGTGACTTGTTTGGAAATTCGGGGTGGTGTTTGTGTTATATATGTGTTCGTTTTGTTTTGTTTTTGTTTTGTTGCTTTTGCTTCTTTTTCTTTCGTTCGTTTTCGTCGTGTCTTTTTTTTGTGTTGTGTTGTGTGTCTTGTGCGTAAACCGTTTTCGAAAACCCGGTTTAGAGGCTAGTGTGTGAGTGTCTATTTTCCCTTCCTAGTTGTATAAATCGAGTTTTGGACTTTAATCTAGTAGAATGACCCTGAATCAATGAGTTCGTTGCTCTTTTACCTTGAGTCCACCTAGCTTCCTAGGAATTTACTGCGGGATTTGCACCTTTGACCATTATGACCACCCACGGTGTGAAAAGGCCTTGGTTACCGAGTCTCGTCCCTTAGGTGACCGTGTTTAGGATCGTTTGATTAGTCCAAGTTCTCCACCTTTTTGTGGGTTTGAAGGGAAATCGCGACCCCCGACTCACCCATTCACCTACCTCCTACACATTCCACACAAATAAAATGCAATTTGTTGATTTCTCTCTTTCTCAATTGTCAAAGAAGTGCCAAAAAGCCAAATCTTGCCAAAAAGGGCAAAGAAAAGAAAAGAAGGAAAAATGAAAGAAAGAAAAGAAATGAAGAAAAATAAAAGACACAAAAGCCAAAAAGAAAATAGAAAAGAAGAAAAAGAAATGGCATGGCAACAAACAAATCAAAACGTCGTAAAGAGAAAATGCCAAAAGAAAACCCGATTCACAAAAATAACCCCTACCTCTCAAAATAAGCCTTTTTCCGACTTTTGCTGTGAAGAGCCTACCAAAGGACCGAGTCCCTAGGAAGGATGATAGCGGCATTAGTCGGTCTTCCCTCATTTTGCATGTTTTCCACCTTTTTACTTGGACTAGTTAGGCGGTTTTGGACACGGGACGACCCTCTTGGCTCACGCTAAAGGGGGCGGGGTCTCACTTACCTACAGTGTCGACTAACACCGTGGTTCTTCACTTTTCCACTCCGCCGATCGTCCCGTAGTACGTTTTTAGAAAGTTAGGAGGACCTAGGTAAGTTACCAACGTTTTTGTTGCTTTATCGTCATACTATTAGGGTTTAGTCCACCTTGGTTTGTATTGCTAGCTTGGGAACGTTGTCACTTACCTCGAGTCCTAAACCGGTGCTTCTTTCACCGCTTTTGGAGGGAAGTGGTATTTCTTTTGTTTTGGGTGCAACCGTCTAAGTGTTTGTTTGTGTGTTTGTTTGTTTGTGTGTTTTGTGTCCGGTTGCATCCGCGGTTTTGTCGCAAGACCCCACTTGCCTTGCGGGGTGCACTTTTCCTCAAAGTGCATTCGCGTGAGTTGAAAGGGCGTAGGGTGCGCTAATACCCACTCGGATAGTTAAGTAGTTAGTATGTGCTTACTCGAGGGCGAGTAAGGGTTAAGTGTGGGGGAGTTGATAAGTGTGGTTTGTAGTGCCTATTTTGTAGTGTTTTGGTCCCATTTTCCTTGTAGAATCGCTCCTTGGGAGCGGTTTAGGTGCTTCTTATGCTTCCTTTAGTTCGTTTCAGGTTCCCGAGACCGATTTGGAAGAGTTGGAGCGATTCCGACTCTATACATATACATTTTGGAGCCAACCGAGTAAAGGAACGATGATTCGATGCCTTGGAATCGACCCCGAGACCTTGGGACCCAATCCCGAGCCTCCGAGACCCGATCCCGAGTTCCGAGAATCGATGGGAAGCCCATGAGAAGCAAGGAGGGACCAAAAAGTTCATATTGGAGGCCTACAAGGCTCATCCCGAACGGGTATGGCCTCATCCCGTCCGGGATGAAGGAGGAAACGAAGATGGTGCGTTCTGACTGCCCATCCCGACCGGGAGCAGGTCTTCCCGGCCGGGACCGACCCCATCCCGATCGGGACCACCCCGTCTCGGCCGGGACGGGCCTGCTGCAGCTCCGCCTTGCTTTGTTTCAATTCCTTTCATTCTTAAACCCTATATATACCCCCCTCTTATATTAAGATACCATCTTATGTTATATTCTTCACTTCTCCTAAAACCCTAGACTACTTTAGGTTAGATTAGATTATATTAGTGTAGATTAGTCGGTAATTAGTAGTTAATCTTAGTTTACTCTTGTATTATTGGATCTCTTGAAGAATCCATCCAAGATTGACAACCTTGGTGGATGAATTTGGGTTATCTTCTATGCAAGTGTTCTCCTTTTCATTCTCTTGTTAGTATGGTACAATCTTCTCTTCCTTTTTACTCTTTATCTTGTTTATTCATCCAAGTTTACATCTTTGTTCATCTTAGTGTTCATAGTTCATAGTTTTCACTAGTTTGTTTATGTTTGTTTTGGTTCTTATGTTGAATTCTCTTGTTCTTGTTAGTTGTAGTATAATTATGTTTGAGTAGACTCTTGCTAGGGTTAGTAAGGCGATTAGGGTGTTAATTGGATGATTAAGGGATTTTTTGGAGATATTGGTGGAAGATTTGGGTTTCCTCTTGGTTTGGTGCACATCACATGTTTGTTGAAATGCTTGATTGACTAAGTAGTTGTGAATGCTTGTTTTTCTTGCCTTTCTCTTGTGGGTGATAGTTGTTTGTGGGTTTGGTTCCCTCACTAAGTTGCGAGAGCCCGGTGAGGACGACCCCTAGGTCGGTCTAAGTAGCGAGAGCCCGGATGCGACCTAGGCCACCATAGCGCGCTAGAACCCCGTTTGTCATGTGTGTCGCCGATATAGGTTCTAGGTGGAACCTCTAGGTGGGTCTAAGTTGCGAGAGCCCGGACCAACCTAGATCACCCTACTACCTCCTTCACTCTAGTTCTCCCTTTACCATTCCGTTACCCCTCTGACCCCGACCTAACTCTAGCCCGTTTCCTTATTTGTGTTCCTTAGCCATAGTCATAGTTTAGTTTTCTCCCCTTCTACCATTCTCTAGTTTAGCTTAGCTCGTTTACTTAGTCTAGTATTTGGGCCGACCTAGTCTAGGCTATACATTATCGTCCCCGTGGATTCGACCCGACTTGCCCTATCTACCGTAGGAATAGCCGGTTATATTATTGACGGTTGGGATTCCACGACACATCCCTCCCATCAATACGGAAATAGGATGGGGTATTGTAGGGCAAGATATGATGGGTGAAGCTCAGAAATACGTTGCAGTGAACCGCACGTTTTTTGAACGATAATGTCACGCTGTTCCATCTCAGGCCCAATATCACCTTCGATTAAAGCAGCAACTTCAGAGGCAGTTGGCCGATTGTAAGTTCTACCATCGGTACATCTCCGTGCAATGAGCCTAATACTGACGTCATCCTCTATATCTAACGCCAGTCTATCTCGAGCTCTACGGAATGTCTTTGCAAGAGGATTGTGCTAATCAATCATCTCCTTTAGTAAGTACATGAGCTCTTCGTTGAATCCGGGACCGCTGCCAGAACTTGTTTTCAAAAAATTGTCACAATTTGTTCATGGTTTTAAAACGCGTATTTGTTTAGAACGACATTCAACATCGAAAATAGCTGGGTAATGTATGAAAAAAATATGTGGAGACATAACGTAAGAGGAGATAAGTACCTTAAGGCGTTTATTCGATTGTTTACCTCATCCTCTGTGTCATAAATGTACAGCTGACAAAACTTAGGAATTGATTCGTCAGGGGGCAGCAAACTACCAATGCGATGTATGTTTTGACCGCCCATTCGAAATGTATAGGGGCCACGTCCACAATTAACCGTTTTATCGATAATGCCACCCAAAGATGACCAAGCCCAGCCACAATTATATTTCCGAATATTTGTAATGAACGTGCCACTCAATCGATTTTCACGGAGTAAAAGTGACTTCAACAAATCGGGGGGATCAGTTAAATATGGCAGTGTTACTTTCCCATCCGAACAACACAGTGAAAATCTTGGTCTAGTTGTCCCACGATCTTTACCAATTCTCTCCTCGTACCACATTAGTGCTCCACACATTCCACATTGGTATTCTGGGTCACCAATATCCCAATATTTTGTAGACATCAACACTGATCACATATATTCAAGCCAACAAAACTGATGACATAAGTGTCAATATATAAATAATTCAATTAGGTACTTAAATATGTTTTGTAAACTAACCTTCATCGAAAAATGGTACAGCTGGCACGATAGCACTGCTTGACCCAACCTCAAAATGTGGCTGAGAGTCAGTTGGTCCACCCGCTTCATGGTTTGAAATTAAAGGAATGTTTATTGTGTTGCTGAGGGTAGATGTGGTACGTGGAGATTCACCTAATATCATAAATTACACGAAATTTTTCAGTTGCTAATACGAAATCAATTACATAGACAAACTGATAGTGATCCTTTACTAAAGTAGAAGAGTTTGCTAAGAAAGTAGAAATGTGAATACCATTAGCATTTGAAATGATTGACTGACTTGACATCTTCTTCTGTGCGTTTAAAACTTTCCTCTTACCCCTTTTTACTTTTGTAGCTTGTTGGACTAGTGTGAGGACAGGAGTTCCAATTGTGAGTATGGGTAGTGGAATTGGGGTAACTGTGGCAGGTGTGCGGGGACAATGGGAAGAACCAATAGTAGACGAAGAAGACAACACTGGGGAATGATGTACCCGACGATCTACCTGCAACAACGATGGAAATGGTTTAGAACTTCACAATCGCGAGACATAGTGATGTAGCGTTCAAAATATGTGAACATATATTGATTGAATATGAATATACGTATGTGCACATATGAATGCACGTGCGCGCACACACACACATTTATATATATGTACACACACGTATATATACATACATAATACGTATGAATGTACGTAAAAGGAGAGAAATTACTATGAGAAACTTTATCTCACTGAGAGCCGTGTGAACGAATTATATTCATATTCAATGAACAATGTACACTTGTTGGTGGTGGATAGTTGTACTTGTAATAGCACTACTTGTAGATTCAACTATTTGAGCTAAATTCTATTTTTTTTTATAACTAATGGACCTAAAAGTGTAACCAAGGTCATTAAAAGTAATAATTTTTGTAAGTCTTATTGAAATGTAGTACTTAATTGTAACTTAGTTGTATTTATTTCTCCGTGTATGTACATACGCGCGCGCACACTATATATGTATATAATATATACATACGTATGCATGTGTGTGTGTGTGTGTATATATATATACATGTATGTATGTATGTATATGTATGTATGTATGTATGTGTAAATGTAATTATATACTCCCTCCGTCCTTTATGTTTCTTCCCGTTTCAATTAAATACTTCTCACAAATCATAAAAAGTGGGAAAAAACATGAAGGATGGACGGAGTAGCATTCATACAACATCGATGTCAGTATAGGAACATAAGCGGACAAACAAATTGGAGTGACAACAAAGATATACCATTGGTAATATTTGTCAAAGGAGAACGAACGATTGTCGTGGCTTCAGCATGTGGGTTTGTCCGGCCTATTGTGGTCATGCTGTTTTCAGTGCCTAAAACAGAAGGACAAACAGTCGTCAATAAACTCCGACAATAATAAACAACAATAGGCCTTTTGTGAGTCAATGTCATGATAATCGTATCGTCAAAACTCTCGGATAAGGAGTCAACAAAAGTGTATAGTATTTGTAGGGTGAAAACAACTTATTGTAAGACCGTCTCATATTAATGACTGTCAATAACAAAACCCGACTTGCAACCTAAACATGATCGTCGTTATCATTTAAACACACAGCTGCCCGAGGCCGACATATTCGATCCCAACAAATTTTAGCCCAACAGAGTCGAGCCCAGCATGAGTGTCCAATAATGGGGTGAACATACCACATGCATGGCCCAAACGAACCCCACAAAACATTACAACCCACCTTTCATACTATCTTATTACATCAAACCCTACTAACTCGCCTACTTCCCCTTATACTGCTCTGTCTGACTCCCTCCCTCCCTCACTCATCTCCCCTAATCTAGAATATTCGCCGCCTTCCTCCGCCTTCCTCCCCTAAATGAAACCTAAATCAAAGCCACTATTTTGAACATTTAATCGATCATACTCCATTGACGATTCTGCGATATATTGGTCGACGCCGGGTGGTTTGATTAGCGGGTTCTGCGCCAAACGTCGTGGCCAGATCTGGAATTTATGCATCTCCGGCGCATGTTCGGTGGATCTTCGATCTGGCAACCCAGTTGTTCTGGACAGCCGACAGTCGGAAGTGCCTAAACCGTGGTATACTCACTTCCTCCCTTCACAATCACTTCCCTCTCTCCTTATGTTTTTCCAGATTAAAATCGTTGTTGTTGCATGTTAATCATCGCACTATAAATACATCATAAAATTGTTGACAATCAAACTTTTAAATAATGTGAGTGTTCTTTCTTCTTCTTGGAAATCAACATGCATAATGATGTAGTAGTAGATCGATACATATTAAATGTCTCCTTATGTTTTTTCGTTCATGATTATGTTAAAAAATTACTATGTTTTCATGTTATTTCATCCTACTGCGATTGTTTCAACAAAATGCAAACCATCTCCCCCCTTCTTCAAAATCGACATGCATGATGGTTTAGTAGTAGATCAGTACATATTAATCTTGACCTTGTGTTTTCTGGTTCATGATACAGAAATGACTATGTCTTCATGCTATTATCACTGTAAAATTATCACTTTAAAATTTAAAATGTAGATCTACTTTTTGGGAACTCATTGCATTTATGGCAGATGGTCTTCTTTTTCTCCTGACTAAACAGTTTTCAGAACTAAGAATGCATTTTTAGTTGATCATTTCCTGCCCGAACTGTATATCTGAAGTTTTAATCATTTGATTTACAAAAATATTCTCACAAATTAAATATCATCTTAAATAACCTGATGTTCAACCCATTCATTATGTTGTCTGGGCGAGGCATGTATCTAAAATCATCTAAACTCTTTACTCACCAAAAAACATTCAAAAACTTCGTCCAGGTCTTATTTCCCTATTCGAATTGGCTCTTTTAATCCTTAAATAAGATGGTTATTAATAACGAAGAAAGACTTCTTAATAAATTATCCACTAAAATGAATAACCCTAATATCGTTTGGGTTGGAGAACTTACTGTAATCTCTGTCCAACTTGCTTCTTTTCCTTGATTTTTTTTTCCTTGAACTCGGTGCATCTGCTTTTCCCATCACGAACTTGAATAATCTAAAACAGGATATTTTTCCTTGAGTTTAAATATAAAAATTGGGTGATATAGATTCTTAGTTGTTGATGATCTCTGCAATTAATTAGTTTTATGAATTCATTGTAACTTGCACAGTAAAAATGTGTAAATGGTATAAAAAGGGAAATTACATGGGCAGTTAACAACATGACTTCACTGAAACCGAATGTCAAAATGTACACTGCATGAATTGCCCAAGACTTAATTGTTATTGCTAACAGTTCCAAAACTGCTGCATTTTCATACTGCCTAGCTAGATCTTCCTATTTGGTTTTATTTCTTAGTCGTCCATCCTATGTACCTTACAATTAAGCGTTGCAACCTGTTGATTAATTTAATTTAACATCAATGCATGTTGTGCTTCACCACATATGATGTTGCATCTTTTTATAGTGATAACAGTTGTGTGTCACCTCTTTTGCTGTTACACAGTATCCCTTATATTAATATTAATAATACAAACTAAAATCTGGCTATGAAATCTTTAATAATACAAACTGAAATTTGACTATTAAATCTTTAAAAAAACACTATAACTTTACTGAACACAATAAAAACTTAATAAGCAATAAATGGAAACAAATGCACTTCAGTCAACATATTAGAAGCTGATTTAAATGGAAAATAACTGAAATCAAACTAAACACACACTTAAATATGACACAAACAACCTGCATCAAATCAAACAGTACTTTAATTGTTCTACTTCTTTTGGCATTTTACGGCTTGTTTGGTTGTCGATTCATCATCTAATGCATCTGTTTTCTCCTAACATGAACCTTCCACTTCCGAAAAAACTCGTTTACATGGGAGCTTGCTCATGGGTGTGACTTCAGAATTGTTTTCACTCACTGAACTTGACCCGGATCCATCAACAACTGTATAACCAAGAGGTATTACTTTCTGCATTCAATCAATGATTAATCAGTATTTTAGAATAATTAGATGTAATGTCTGTCACTGGTTAATTGTATGATGCCACAAACAAAAATTAATTTTCCAATCCTGAGTCTGTTGATAACCCTGATGCTACTGAAGTCACTGCACTTTCTTCCTACATTTTGCAAACAATAACATCAGAATAGCCTTCTCAAAGAACTCATTTTACATTGGCATGAGATAATAGTGTTTACTGTTTAACCTTATGTGCATAGGCATCCTTCATCTTGCATATTTCTTCACTGTTATCACAAAAACGCAGCACCTTAAAACACTTTAAACCCAAATCGACATTGAAATATCTTGAAACCTCCAAATCAATAATGTACTCCTTGTTCAAAAGTGCCTTCAATGTAAACGGTATCTCCTTTGAATTGACCTACAAAGAATACTTGTCAAATATAAGGTCGAACATAACTTAATGTATAATATGAAGTTTCTTAGATGATTAATTATTATTTGTATTATTGTATATCATACTTTCATGAGCAATGCTAAACAATCAGCTGCTGGTAGCCCAACTTCATCCTCTACTACATTGTCCTTTGCAATAATATGCACTTTGTCACCATTCTAATCTTCAATAAGAAATTTGACTTTGAAACTGCAGTGCAGCAAAACAAACATGAAATGAATGTCATCTTGATTAATTAACAGAAAATTTGCCTGGAACCTGTGTATAGTTAATCTACGAACATTATATTTCTCTCAGTTTATCCATATTCAGAAGCATAGCAATACTCCTTTGAACAATACCACAGATTATCCATTTTCTGTCCAGCTCTACCGTCCTTGCATTTTCTGCATTTGTTGCGATACCACCTCTTTGTCATGTCAATTTCTTTTACTGTTGCAATGAGAGAATAATTTCCAGCCTACAATTTATATTAAAAAAAAAATCAGCAGTAATTAAAATATGTTGCTCACATTTAAATCAATAACGATGTCAAAAAGTATACACTTGCCTTGTGAACTTCACACAATTCTGAAATACTTGAAAGAATGGTTGGACATTGGATTCGCTTGGAATTCATTGTTATTGGATGATAACTCTTCTCTTTCAATAAATTAGTGAAAGTTTTTGTGAGGAAATTAGTGTTGTAGAATATGTGAAAAACTTACAGCCTCAACCTGTATTTATATGCGCTTGACACTAATTGCTTTTCCTATTTTGATGGAGGATAATGGTGATAATGGCTTGAGAGGAGGAAGTGCCATAGTGGGAAACATGGGTTTGATAGAAAGGTGATAGTGGCCATAAGCTAAGTATTCTTTCCCATTACATTTAACATATTAATTACTCTTTCCCTACTGTTGCTTCAATAATTGTGCATCTGTTCAAAATGGTCAAGTGTCCTGTCAAACTGCATTGTTGTGAACATCTACTGTTACTTGTGATCATATATCTTGATACATGAATTCACCCACTACATATGCTCTAGTTGCTACTAACTTCATATATTGTTTAAGAAATGTGTAGATACTATTGTTATTCTTTGTGAATAATTGATGTTTACTAATAACCTAGATTGTTTCTCGTACCAAATAAATAATTGATGCATACTTTTAATAATTGTCCCAACAATGTACTTTGACATTTTGGCAACACAATCTAACATGGATTCCAAAATTTATAATATTTTATACGAATTATATCTTACATTAATTATACGTTAGTCTATACTTCGGTCACATTTAATGGTCCACTAAATATATAAATCGAAAATGGCTTAATTGTTGATCTTCAAAATAAACATTAATAAATGTTGATCTCAGCAAAACAATATATTATTTTCAACGTAATTTAGCAATGTTGTAATGCAAAACATATACCCTTACAGAATATTGAATTTTTTCTCCCCTTCAAAATTGACTGCCACCTATATTTTCCACTCTACTTTATTATCTATTTCAATCTCAACTTAATTTTCAATTATAAAGTTGCAGACGTCTTTTCCTCAGAACTTGTTATTTCGTTCAACTGTTTGTTTTTTTTGACAAAAAAAGCGACTGCCCAGCAGAAAAAACAATACAACTGCAAAGCCATCTTGTTTTGTAACATTTATACAGCTTTTTAATATTTTTTTGACAACACAAAAGACAATTTCACTTCCGCTCTATTACGATATTTTATTACTTCAAAAAAAAACTTTTTAATTCATCACTTATTATTTCACTGAATCTCATTTTTTAAAGCAACTTAATCATTTTATTATTTCACTGAATCTCATTCTTTATTCTCAGAACTTACTCGAGTCTAATCTTTTCAATGTACTCCAGCTTCCGAGATGCTTGTCTTCGTGACAGAAAAACATACTTCCTTTTGTAATCTGTTTTTCTCTTAAAAAAACACGAATTTTCTCAATCTAAATGCATAACACACTTCATCCTTCTTCAATTTAGGTTTTATCACTATCGTGCAACAATATTTAATTTTTGTGAGAAGTAAATTAACTTTCATTGGTAAGTTATATTATGCCTTCTTAATTAAAACAAAATGAAACTAAACAACAACGAAGTCTGACTGAGTCCACAATCAGGAAAAAAGATAGCAGAAATAAAACAACCTAAAAAATAAATGGTTCTCAGAAATCAGCAGAAAAAGAAATAAATTAAAATGACCACAATCTAGCCAAATAAATTGCCTTCATACTGCCCTAATAACACTGGCAAACAAAACAAAACAGTATTTTATTCTGATACGCTGCCATCTGCACCGAGAGCATTCCACTTCACTCGGTAGATCTCCCTCTCACCATCCGTACGATCGTAGTTCCGTACTTCAGGAATGTCTGGGTCTAAGTGTAGCTTTGTTGCTTATGTTGCCTCCAGCACAATATTTCCAAGCACATCGTCCACTGTAGTACATGTATGTCAATATATGAGAAATTGAATGTACATATAACTTAAATATATCATTCATGTTAAAAAAACGTAACATTAAATTTACTTACATGTATACTTGAATGCCACACATTGGAAAACCAATATCGGTCTTCGCAAGAAGTACCCTTCATCAGTGGTCACTCGTTCCAATTGCCCGATGAAATCACCCCACAGCCACACTCTAGCTTTATCTCCACTTATTATACATAGTAAATCACATAGAAATATAGAGTATGAGATTAACATTTTTTTCAGCACAAAAGAATATGGAACATTAATCGAGGCTTTGAAGATAAAACACATACTTTACGTCACACAAATGCAAGTACACACATGGTGCACGTCCCTTGAAGAGCACCCTGTATTCCACGATCTCAGCAACAAAATCTGTGAATGATATCAACAACATCACAAACATATAGATAACTGCATACTTAATTGTAAACTATTTGCTTAACTGTTTATAGAACATGTGAAAATTGTACTGGAATCAAACACACTAACCTATGAGTTCTCGTCCTCGTAAATCTTTTTCAAGTATATCTCTAACTGAAACAAAATTGAAACCATAAAATGGAAATCTTGACATTACTGTTTCCACCACAGTGTTTCTGTCGAACCACACCTTAAAAGAATGGGAAGTAGCCACCTCAAATCCTTTGTTCTCACCACATTTGATGTTGGATATTTTATAACAGTTGCCTTCAGTGAACATACCTCCAAACAAATCGAAAAGCTGCTTAGGAACAGTACATTGAATTACACACCCCTGCATTTGATTTAGTTGATCATGGTTATTCATATACATGGAGATATATCATAAGTTATTAAAAATTAACAACATAATGTAACCTTATCGTCAGTTAACATCATCTCTTCCGAATTGATTTCTTTTTTTCCCTGAGTACAGTCAACAGCTTTCCCTGACCAAACTCTGAGAATCCTTCCCTCAATAGGAGGGAAATCCATAGAGATAACCATAGTTGTGCTCACTGTGACTGTTTTTTCAAAGCACTGTATTCTGATTTTTTGGACTAAGATAGTACTGTTGATGCACCTACTCTATAACCCTTATAACCCTTATATACTAATATTTAAACATTTCTGATTATTTAATTAATCATTCTCAAAACATGCTGGTAATCCCTAGTGGAAAATATCCCCTTTTTTTGGCATATTTTATGTGATTCACAGTAACTGACTTCTAAATAAGATCCCATAAAGCTGTCATCCAGATTTTTAGGTCAAATAATGTTGTTCTCAGAAGTTGAAGGCCACTGGGTCGTTGTTTTTTCTTTCATTTGTTGATGGACTTGGAAGACTTTTTAATTATTAGAATTAAGTGATTCATATTTCCATATCTACTACTTTATGTCTTCGTTATTCATATTGTAAATTTGAAAAAATCTATGTACCACATTTGTCGTATCCTCTTATCTACTCCTTAATTAGGAACTGATGAACGACTATACTTTCATTGGACAGTTAAATAGGCTGCTAAAAGCATGGATACACTCGGCAGCTTATTCGAGGTAGCATCCCTACTTTAACCTAATCAATATTTAAGACTTCAAAAATAAAAATTGGCAGTACATTCGGCAAACCAAGCGTATATTTCTAAACGGCTTACACTGACAAATACCTTGTTGTGTTGGCAGGCACGATTTATTATTGAGAGACACTGTTAGGACGCCGACACAACTATTATTACGATCAAAGGCTCAATGTAAGATGCTCTTAGAGTGATGGGTGATCACAATTGTCATTCTCTAACTGTAGTGACTGCTTGTGTCCGTAAATCTGTTTTAATAGGATGTGTGGTCTTCTAACCAATGCTGCTGCTTTCTCAATGATGAGCTATACTAATGAACAAATTATAAAAGCAGCAGTTAAGATTCGCACATATCCATAATTACGATCAAAGACACAATGTAAGATGCTCTTAGAGTAATGGGTAACTACAATTCCCATCCTCTAATTGTAGCGACTGCTTGTGTCCATAAATCTGTTTTGATAGGATGGGTAGTCTCCTAACCAATGTTGCAGCTTTCTCGATGATGAGCAGTACTAATGAACAGAACATAAAACCGGCAGTTAAGATGCCTACTTATCCACCTTCACGATGAAGGACACAATGTAAGCCGCTCTTAGAACGACGGGTGACTACAATCGCCATCCTCTAATTGTAGTGGCTGCTTGTGTCCGTTAATCTGTTTCGGTAGGATATGTGGTCTTTTATCTGTTGTTGATGACTGTAGTAAATGCTTGAGAGAAAGATGACAGCAGCAATTACAATGACTGCACAACCATCATTGCAATCAAAGACCCATTGCAAGACAATTTTAGAGTGATGGGTAACTCCAATTTCCTTCTAATTAGTGGTTGCTTGTGGCCTTGATTTGCATTGATAGGATGTGTAGGCTTGTAATTGTTGACGACTTAGTAAAATGCATGAAAGAAGTGGTCAGCGCCAAGAAAACCGTAAAGAAGCTATCAGAAAGTCAGAAATCTATAAGGAAAGTCTGAAAAACAAAAATCTGAAAACCATAATGAACTGTAAATAACTTAATCAAACTGCATGTTTTTTGCCATTGTCAGTCCTATGCTTCTTGTTTTGCACCCCAATAACTTCACAGCCGCTGTCACTGTCGGCGTCCACCACATCAGCTACCTCACACGGCTCTTTGGCACACGTAGCCTCACCTGATGCACGTGTTTCTGTTATGGTCTCCCTACAATCTACCTCCACCGCTGTTGATTTTGCATCCACTATTGTCTCTGTAAATTCTGCTGCAATGGGCTCGGCAAATTGCTCCTGCAATTTAGAATCTCTTGTCTTAGATAGCTGTAAATCAGAAACCTGAAAGTGAAATGCCAGTATACGTCTGCAGACGTTCCCCACATTTGAGCATCAGGTACACACAAAGGTAAATAAAATATCAGTCACAAAACTTAATTTTTAAAAACGTAAAACAAATAATGTCAAACCGTGTTAGTCTGTACGCATATCGTTGAACTTTCCCCAACATCTTGCCTTGCAATAGGTTCATTCTGTATTGGGATATTGTGTGTTTGTTAGTTTCTCGTACAGTACATGTTAGAAGTTATGAGTCAGTGAGCCATGAAAATATATATGTGTTTTGCTTAGCGAGGATGAAGCAGACTTACAGCTGAGCCGCTAACTAACACCCTCCAATCCTGCATCAAAGTAGTGTCGGTACTAATCTCCACAACTCCATAACACTTAGACTTTTGAAGGATGTTGTATGTTCTTGTAACTCTCACTTTGAGCAAATACTTCTTCTCAATAATAGAGTGAAATATTGGGGGAGGTAGGTCCGTCGAACTGGATTCCTAAGGGAAGACATTTGTGTAAGTGTATCTGTCAGTTTTAAAACACCAAAAAATGAAGTTGTGGATGGTATTTAGTAATGTACCACTGTCTTGTCTAGCATTTCTTGGGCTGTCATTCCCAGCAGCTTAGTCATATCCTCATCCAAGATGATGACATCAGCGAACTCGCATTCATCGTCAAAGATGGTAAACTTGGCTTGGTACCTGTCGTTGGTATTACAAATAAGTGGAAGTAGAGGAACATAATCGAAATGCCAGTATGTTTTCACTGGGTCTAGCTGCTGACCTGATCTTAGGGTCTGTGATAGGATTCTCGAAAAGTGTGCATTTCGACTTTTCACAGTAATATTTTTCACTATCCTTTGTCGTCATTTTGGATCGACACACTGAACACGAATAGTAACACCATTCTGTAGATGTGTCCATTTCATATATAATGGCAAGTACGACAAATGTGTCAGCCTGCAAAGTTGGTTGTTATAATCGGTCCCATATAATTAGGCATTAAGTGAAAGATTGTGCTAATACCAAATGCAGCCATGTACATTTTGATAACATACCATGGTGCTGTTTTTGATCTCTTTTAGCATCTTGCATCTAGATCCTGTAAGAATGTTTCTTTTAGTGTCCACAAACGCCCCCACTGACCATCGATCTGCTCCACTGCTTTTTGGGTAGCCGCACAATTTACACATAACCATTACACTGCATGTCAATTAATTTAACCAAAGTTGCCAAGATAATGTTGTATAATTTTGTTGCCAACTTACTTTTCCAAAAAAGTCTTGACCTCCTCAATCTTTGGGTTAGCTGCGACCCTTGTAGCATCCCGGGTCGTGACAGATATCTCATCTACATAGTTCAAGTTGTGGTGTTGCATTAAAATGAAAAAGACTATATTTCTTAGCATCATGATAGCCCAAATGCTACATAGTCGAAATGTAACATCTACTACAGCAGAAAACATACCTCTCCAACTGTTGTGTTTGACATGTCTTAGCACCATGATAGGCCGGTCAAGGAGCTTATAATCATTTACGATTGAAATAATGTCAGGAACACAATCCCCAAAAACTGAACATGAAATTTGTTCATTCCTGCATAAAAAGTAATGTTAGATATGAACATTAATTCCATAAAGTATTGATAACATCAAAGATTTTCCATCAAATTGGTTATACTTTTACCTTGTATTTTTCAGCAGGATTTTTGTCCAACTTTATCCTTTTGTTGATGTAAAAACTGGATTGTATGCTACAAATTTTCCGATAACATCTGTGTGAATGAACAAAATTGTTCTAGTGAAGGTTCAACCATAGTTAATAAAAAAAATAGAAAACCATGTGTACCTAGGCACACAGTAAGAGTATCACTTATGTACTGGTTGTTGGAGACGTTTTCTGCAACGATGTCTTCGTACTCCACAAAGTTGTAGACACACCTCGGAATATTGGGGTCGGGATGCATCTCCATTGCTTTTGTGCTAAATTCAATCCAAATCCGACATGGGTGTGTTGTAGCAAGCTCGTTTCTCATATTCGATGAGATTGAAAATTTGTGGATATTGTAAATGCGTCCTTCCTTGAAGCCGCTATTAAAGTTCGACACTAACCTCTGTCTGATAGATGCTTGAATCGTGGAACCCTACCAAGTGAATAACAATAAATAATGATCAATTTATTTACAATTTACTATTACTATGAAGGAAAAAGTTAAAACGTATCATGGTGACGATACAATTGTATTAACACTTTGACTGTACTTACACTGCTGTCCACCAAAATAAGCTCAACACCGTAGATGACAGGCTTCACCCCAATTTGAGTCGCGTCGTTGTCCGGTTTTCTAGCCTTCCGCAGCCACTTTGTCATAACTCTGGCTTTAATCTGTATCATTCGCATTGATTCCGTGATCTCGGATATTGTGACAGGTTCGTACTCTAGAGACATTTTTTTATAATTGAATCAAAAATACAGAAATTTGATAATTAATGATTCATAATTAATATTAATAATGATAATGATAATGATAATGATAATGATTGATATTGATTTGATAATTTGATTTGATTTGATGATAATTGTTGCATGAAAACTGAATGAATGGAAGTAGGATGCAAGTATGAGTGGATGAGAGGTTTCCTTGCTAAACTACTCGACGCATGTAACTGCTAGGTAGTTACACCGGCAGTTTTCCATCAAACTTGATTTTATGCCTTTTTTCCACTGCCACATATGCTGCCACATCGAGTCCATGTCACCTGATCCAATCAGCAGCCGGCGTGGCGCAATATGGAGGCAGCATTTGCTGCTACTTTAAGATATAAGGGATATAAAAGCAAACTCTTTTAAGTCTTAAAAATATCTCTTAAAACTATAAACTTAAGTAATTTATACCACATCTAAAAATTATGATAAGATAATGAAATTCTATATCATAAATGAGTTATCTTTTGGTTTTAAATATCAACCAACAATATTTTGAGTCTTAAAAAGCTTTTAAAAAGACTACAAACCTAAAATTATCCCACATCAACAAAATTAAAATAAAGTGATGAAATTTTATATTATAAATAAGAATAATCATGTGTTCTTTTGAATTTTAAAATGAGCTCCTAAGACTATAAACTTAGCTGAAATTAAGTTTAATTACTAATATAATGTGATCATCTTATTTATTGTAATGACATGGTTTGATTAAGCTTCTTATTTAACGAATGTACATAATCAATGTACATAGTTCGATTATAATATGATGATGAAATTCTATATTATAAATAAGAGTAATCATTCATTTTTTGATATCTACCAAAAGTATTTTTAATCTCAAAAAGAGTTCCTTAAAATTACGAAAAATTATGATGAGGAAATGAAATTTTATATTATAAATAAGAATAATCATTCGGTTTTAAATATCGACCTAGAAAAAATTTGAAATTATCCCACATCGAAAAATTATGATGGGGTGATGGAACTTTATATCATATAGATAAGAGTAATCATTTAGTTTTAAATATCGAAAAAAAAAACTTTTGAGTCTTAAAAAGCTTTTAATATATAAGATTACAAACTTAAAATCATATCACATTAAAAAATTATAGTGAGGTGATGAAATTCTATACTTCGTATTATAATCTAGACTTCAAGAGTAATGTATGATGTATTTTTTTTAGTTTTGAAAAAAGCTCTTAAGACTATAAGCTTTAAGTAAATTATCTCACATCGAAAAAAATTTGCCAAGTTGATGGAAGACTATAAACTTAAATTATCCCACATAAAAAGTTACGATAAGTTGATGAAATCTACATTATAAATAAGACTATCATTCGTTCTTAAATATCAATTAAAAAAACATTTAAGTCTTAAAAACTCTCTTAATAAGACTACAAACTTAAGTAAAAGTAATTGAAAAATTATAATAAGGTGATGAAACTTTATATTATAAATAATAGTAATCATTCGGTTTTAAATATCGATAATTTTTTTTTAAGTACTAAAAAAGCTTTTAATATATAAGACTACAAACTTAAAATTATCCTACACTGAAAAATTATAGTGAGGTGACAAAATTTTATATTATAATCAAGAGTTATGTCGGAGTATGATGTATTTTTTTTCGTTTTAAAAAGAACTCTTAAGACTATAAGCTTAAGTAATTATCTCACATCAAAAAATTATTACGAGGCGATGAAAGACTATAAACTTAAATAAATTATCTCACATCGAAAAATTATGATAAATTGACAAATTCTATATTATAAATAAGATTAATCATTCGTTCTTAAATATCAATCAAAAAAACCTTTTAAGTCTGAAAAAGTCTCTTAATATATAAGACTACAAACTTAAGTAAAAATAATGTCACATCGAAAAATTATAATAAGATGATGAAATTTTATATTATAAATAAGATAATCATGTGCTCTTAGATATTAACCAAAATTCTTTTGATTCTTAAAAATATATTAAGACTATAAACTTAAGTAAAACTATCCCACATTCGAAAAGGTTTAAAATTTCATCAAACAAAAATCTTTTGAGTCTTAAAAAAAGTTCTTAAGACAATACATTTAAGTAAAAAATTACTCCCTCTATTTCTTTGATATCTTCCACATTTCCTTTTTCAACCATTTCTTTGATTTCTTCCACTTTCCTTTTTTCTATCACACTTCTCTCTTATCTAGGTGGCCCACTTACTTTACTCCCTCTCTACTTTTACTTATTTTATTGTTTTTCTTAAGAAATGTGTCACTTTTAAGGTGGAAGAAATCATAGAAACGGAGGGAGTATAATAAGATGATTAAATTTTATATTGTAAATAAGACTAATAATAATTCTTCCTTAAACAGCAACCAACTTAAGAAATTCTCCCACATTGAAAAATTATGATAAGAGTAATCATTGTTTTTAAATATCAACCAACAATATTTTGAGTTTAAATTAAAAAGGTCTTAATAAGACTACAAAGTTAAAATTATCCCACATTGAAACAATTAAAATAAGGTACGATGATGATTCCATATTACAAATAAGAAGACTACAAATTTTAGTTAAATTATCCAACATCAATAAATTATAATAAGGTGATAGATTTTTATATTATAAATAAGACTACGACTATATAGTTAAAGTAAAATTATCCTGGATCGAAAAATTAAGATGAGGTGATGAAAACTTAAATAAACTTAAGTAAAACTATCCCACAACGAAAAATTATAATAAGGTGATTTTTTTTTATTATATAAATAAGAGTAATCATTCATCAAAAATATATACTCCAATAAGATGATCAAATTCGATTATATAAATAAAGAGTAATCGTCTATCCTCTAACTTTAAATATAAAAAAACTCTTCTAAGTCTTAAAAATAGTACTTAATTTAGTAAATTATCATGAGGTGATGAAATTTTATATCATAAATGAGTAATCTTTCGGTTTTGGATATCAACCAACAATCTTTTGAGTCTTAAAAAGCTTTTAAAAATACTACAAACCTAAAATTATCCAACCTCGAAGAAAATAAGGTGATGATTCTATATTATAAATAAGAGAATCGTGTGTTTTTCTGGGTCTTAAAAGCAGATATTAAGACTATAAACCTTAAGAGGCGATGAAATCTTATATTATAATCTTAAAATAAATTTTATATTATAAATAAGAGTAATCATGTATTCTTTTGAGTTTTAAAATGAGCTTTTAAGACTATAAACTTAGCTGAAGTTAAGTTTGATTATTAATATTATGTGATTATCTTATTTATTGTAATGATATAGATTGATTAAGTTTTTTATTTAGTGAATATACTTCGTCAATGTAATTAAGCCAATTAACCCGTGTAGTGCACGGGCTTTAATCTAGTAATAATAATAATAATAATAATAATAATAATAATAATAGGGTGATACTTTTTCATATTTGCATGTTACTCATTTGTACTTAACAATTACACTAATGTCCCTCTCATTTCCCCCTCCCCTCACACTAACATTATAAAGGTTTTGAGTGAAATTCAAATAAATCCCAAAACTTCCAAATTCCATCTCCCTCCACCAACTCACTACGCCGGCAACAACTTCAGCCCACCACTCCAGCCACCGATTTTTGTTCCCTTTTTCCACCGGTTTTTTTAAAAGATGTTTTTTTTGGGAAAAATGATTAGTACTCGTATTAATTTTTTTTTAATAATACCGGATTAACTCGCCGGGGTAGTGATTTGCAAGTAAATTTTGAAGTTTTGCATCTTTTTGGGTGTAAAATATTAAAAAAAAAATTCATAAGGGAGTAAATTTTAATAAATGCATCTTTGAAGGGAGTAATTCTTAATTTACTCTTTTTTTAATTATAATGTTTATATTTTTAAAAATATAATTTTTTTTTTAATAACTATAATTGATAAAAAAATTAAATTAAATTGAATATTTGTTTATATTTTTGATTTCGAATATTTAAAGTTTATAATTTTCTCATTGACTCACGGGTCGAACGGGTCATGTCGGTTTGGACCCTAAATTAACGGGTTATTCGTTCGGGTTAAACGGGTCGCGGGTGAAAATAAATAGGTTTACGATCAGGCGGTCGGGTTTGCAGATCGGATCGAATGTTAACAGTTGTACTCAGCCACCTTCAAATTCTGGTCAAAAATTTTTTTGCCTTTGAACAAGACCGATTAAATTGGATCAAGTAGGCAATAATATCTAAGAAAATATCAATTAAAAGTAGTGTCGATTTTTTCACACTAAACCGATACGAAAGGCGGGACGGGAATAAATCGAGCCGAACATCAAAATTATTAAAAGTCAACGAAATTGTTTTTTCAAACCAATTTGTCACTTACATGCCACTTTTTTTACCAATTTGGTACAACTTAAATATTTTTACCAATTTGGCATATTGGAGCCATTTTTTTTACCTATTTGAAAATTTGGCCTAATTTAATTTGACTTCGACTAACTCTCTACGATTGTGCAGTCTAACCAATTTATGCATCCAAATTCGTATCCTTATTAACGTCACTAACAAGTGATTCGTGCATCGCACGGGCTTTTCAACTAGTAAGTTATTAAACCCGGAACAAAGCTCCATTTCCAAACAATTATCTCCATATTTCTCTCATATTCAACCTCAATTGCAGATTTTATCAATTTCCTCCACTTCCCAGCTGCAAATGTATCACCGATAGAACCGTTACACATTTTGTTCTTCACCCACACCCCTACATCCTTCTCTATATGGCGTGTAGATAACAGATGTGTAGCATTTGGGAAATGTTTCTTGATTGCATTCATTAAAGCTTACTCCCTATCAGTAACAAATACTATATTTCATCTGTATCCAATACTTCCCTTATGCATTTGAAGGCCCAATCATATGTCACATCCCTCTCATTTGGCAAGAATGCATAGAAAACACTAAAATTCAAATTCATCGGTGTCATACCAACTACTTGTAACAAGGGCTCTATACTATTAGAGATATTAATATAATATCTCTAGAATATATTATTGTATTTGATATAATTTAGTTTAGTTAATTATATCTCTTAGAATCTTTATTTTAGGTAATCTGTATCTCTTAGAATATCCTAGTGATATTATACTTGTACCCATTGTAATCCTATAAATAGGACCCTTGTACATCAATATTAATTATGCAATTCACAATAATCATAATCAATCTTTCAGAATTCTAACATATACATGTTGGTCTTGTACGTACTATCAGCGAGAAATACATACGAGTAGTGCTTCAAAATATTAATTGAATCTGGATGAGCGAATAAAATATCAATTAGCTCATGTGTACCTTTTTTGCAAATAAAATATTAATTAGCTCATGTATACCTTTTTTTTGTGGGAATTGTTTGATTGAAGCATATATATCCTCGATCAACCACGTTCTTAAGGAAGCTGTGCGATGATATCTCGCCTTTATCCTTTGTCTGGAAGTAACATTATAAACTTGTTTCTTGCAACATATCCAAGTTTTCCAAACTCAATCAGGATGCTTGAAACTGGAATTTTACTTGCAATCATTCTCAAAATTATTTGCTTCGCTTCTTTCTATATCATCCCAAACTTTTCAACAAGTTTGTGATTGTGAGATCCATTTATCACATTTAACTTCCATGTACCATCATCTTGTTCGACACCCTTTAAGCGAAAGGGACAATGAATATTTTTCGTACCCGTGTACGAGTTGGTAGATGGAACGTCAATCTTTGCGTTCGATAAATATCCATCGAATCGTTCACAACAAAGCCACTGCTCCTCGTAAGGTAATAGTTGTGATTTTTAATTCGAATATGAATATTGTGTAACAATCCGACTCTTTTAACTTCTTCAATTAGTTCAGCACAGTCTTTGAAATTTCTATCAAAGTTGAAGAAATTTGAAGTGCCAATGAGTTCTTTGTCAGAAGTATCGTCCACAAAATTATCGTCCTAACGTCCAAAACATAATTCGAAATTAAATGTTACACAATACATACAAAAAAATAGAAAAATTAAAATACAAAAAATTACAACAAATAAAATTATAATAACAAAATTAATTCGAAAATTAGCACAAATTAAAATTCATAATAATTACAATAGGACAAATCAACATTAAAATTAAAAGGAAAATTCCCACCTGCACCCCTCTACATTTTCATTTTCTCACTTGTACCCCTCCTTTTTGGAGAAAAAACTTTGACTGACAATAAATCTTAGATACGAATTCGGAAAACGGTAATTTTTTTTTCCATATTGTACGTCTTTACGAGATCTTCAATTTAAAAAAAATCGTTATTTTCCGAATTCGTAATCGGGATTTATAATCGGTCAAAGTGTTTTGACGAAATAAACTTTGAACGGGTAACTTCGGAAAACGACGTTTTTTTTTCAAAATGAAGATTTCGTAAAGACATACAATATGGAAAAAAGATTTACCATTTTTTGAAATCGTAGCTAAGAGTTATTGTCAGTCAAAGTTTTTTCTCCAAAAAAGAGGGTATAAGTGAGAAAATGGAAAAGTATAAGGGTACATGTGGGAATTTCCCAAATTAAAATACTTTCCATTTCAACTAGTTCTTTAATTTCTTCCACTTTCCTTTTTTATTACACTTCTCTCTTACCTGGTTGGCCCACTTAATTTACTCTCTCCCTACTTTTACTTATTTTATTGTTTTTCCTACTTTGATTTATTTTATTGTTTTTCTTAAGAAATATGCCACTTTAAGGTGAAATAAATCAATGAAACGAAGGGAGTATAAAAGAGACTTAGGACTGTAAGCTAATGGAAAAGAGAAATCATCCGTGTTTAGATATTAACCAAATAAATTTGAGTTCTAATTTTTTTTAAGACTATAAAACTAAGTAGAATTATCGCATATCGAAAAATTATAATAAGGTGATGAAATTATATATCATAAATAAGAGACCTTATTCGTTTTTAGATATTAACTAAAAAATTAGTAGTCTTATAAAAGCTCTAAAAGATACTTATAAATTTAATTAAAGATTATCTCACATCGAGAAATTATAATAAGGTGATGAAATTCTACTATATAAAGTAATCATTCGTCTTTAGATATCAACAAGAAATCTTTTGAGTCTTAAAAAATATTCTTAAGACTATAAATTCAAGTAGAATTATCTCACATAAAAAAATTATAAGTTGATTGAATTTTATTACTCCTATATATCGAAAAATTATGATGAGTTGATGAAATTGTACATCATCAATAAGAGAATTTTTCGTTTTTATATGTCAATTTTTTTTAGTTTTATAGTAGCTTCTAAGACTATAAATTGAAGTAAAAATTATCGAACATCAAAAAATTATAATAAGGTGAGGAAATTCTATTATATAAATAAAAGTAATCATCATCTTTAGATATCAATCGGTAATCTTTTGAATCCTAAAAGAAGTTCTTAAAATTATAAATTTAAGTTGAAATATCACACATCGAAAAATTATGATGGACTTATGAAATTTTATACTATATCATAAATAAGAGAAATCTTTCGTTTTAAATATTAACGAAAAATCTTTTGAGTCTTATGACAACTCTTAAGTCTTATAAATTGAATTAAAATTATCCCACATCGAGAAATTATATTAAGATGATGAAATTCTATTATATAAATAAAAGAAACCATTCGTCAACCAGAAATCTTTTGAGTCATAAGAAGAGAGTTCAAGTAAAATTATCTCACATCGAGAAATTTTGATGAGGTGATGAAATTTTATATCATAAATAAAAGAAATCATTCATCCTTAAATAATATTATGTCAACCAAAAAAATTATGGGAATAACAAAACGTACATCATCAGTGTACTTATTATTATATTTCGTACAAGTTACTTGAAAAGTCTTCTTAAAAAGAGATTTTAAATGTAATTAATTATGATATTTTTTTATCAACATCACTAACAAGCGGCCCGTGTATCGCTATATTTGACTAAAATTTACTACTAATAGCATGATTCAAGAGTGTTTTTTTTAAGAAAGTGAGATAACGTAAGAGATTTATATTTGACAATTTATAGAAATTTTCTCCAAAGTGTTGCTCAATCTTACGTGTACTTAGTTAATCATATGAGCAATATTTTAATCCTCTATTATATCAATTATTAATGCATTTATTGTGTAAGAAATAAGCACGTCTATTTATACTATCATGAAATTTAATTACTCATATCACTATATACACGCTACGTACAATATATTTTTGAATTATCTATGTCAAATTGGGTCTCTTACTTTACATTTATGCGTAAATATTATTGTCATTTTACTCCGTATTATTAGTTCATACCTTTCTCCTTCTCCTCTCTCGGCGAGCTCGACACGGATGTTGTTTCTCTGCTCCAGCGGATTCGGAAATTCGCTTTATCACAAGATGCTGGAGCGCGTGCCGCAGTTCATATTTTCACTAGAATTAGCTTTGCAATTGCTAAAGGAGTGGGGGCCCAGATAGTATCTCGGCTTCCCTCTATATTCTTGTAATTTGTTCTGGTGTTTAATGCAAGTTCCGTTTATAATAAAATAATAATAATAATAATAATAATAATAATAATAATCCGTAGATAATATTGTTGAATGCAAAATTTATAGAGTAACAAGTACATTTTCCATAAAATTAAATATAAATGAATATTGGTACGCATATGTAGCTGAAGATATACTTGTGTGCGAGGTTCTTTAATTAGTCTTTCTAACTATAATGCACGCCTATAATTTAATTTGACGTTTACCGCAAATATTACTACCTAGAAACACATTCACATATGTGAATAGTATTCGTTTACTATTATGCATACTAACTTGATGTCATTATCAACGTCACTAAAAATCGGCTCGTGCATCGCACGGGCTTTCCAACTAGTATATTATATTAATAAAGCTGAAATTTTTCGAGCGATATAATTGGTCCAAGTTTTTTAATATATTTTTTAAGTTAGATAAAGAATATGAAAAATTTTATATGAAAAAAATCCTAAACCACCTAAGACTCGATTTTTTAAAATTTAAATAAAGAATATAGGAATTTGTATAGAAAAAAAAACAATCTTACCCCACTTAAGACTCGAAATATTATCACTATATAAACCGACGGTAAGGCAACAAAAGTTGGACCGCGACAACGTTAAACGCTTAGTCTATTTCATAAAACAAAACAATTAAAATAAGATTGATGATTCTATGTTATAAATAGCTCTTTTGAGTCTTAAAAAGAGCTCTTACGACAGTAAATTATCCCACATATATATATATATATATATATATATATATATATATATATATATATATATATATATATATATATATATATATAGAGTAAGGCTCTTATGAGTCCTTCTCTATATATGAGTCCATGAGTCCTCATCTCATCCATTGGATGAGATGAGGATGGATGGACAAGATGCGTTGCATTAAAAAAGAAGAAGGAAGATTTACGTTCCTAAAATAGCTCTCAAGAATTTAGGAAACAATAACCCACTTTATCACGTTCATTCATCATTCATAACGCTCATTCATTCATTCAACCGTGAAAAAAAAAAATCCTTGCTTCATCACATTCATCCATTCATTCAATCAATACTGTGCTCCAAAACGCGTTACAATGGATTCAATGACAGCATCGTCTTCTTCAACAGTTGATAAGCAATTGATCGAGTATAACAATGGTGAGTTTCAATATTTCTGTTGACGTCAATTTTCATTGTTGCTATAACTTTCATGTTTGCGTTATTTTTTGACGTCAATTTGAATGTTGATATTGCTTTCATTGTTATTTCATTCATCATCGTTTTTCTCTCGATCTTTACAGATACCAGGGTTTTAATCATGTTTCTTATTTAGGTTTTGCATGATGTACAATGAGTAATACCGTTTTGTCCTGTATTAAGGAAAAAACGTCATTGAAGTAACATAACGTCTGAGTTACAATAACACTTAATTGCAATTACAGTAACACACTGGACGCTTAGAAAAAGGATTTTGATGATGGTGTTAAAGTAACGTACTGTATTAATTAGAGTAACAGGACTTGTCAATTGAAGTAATACATTGGTTTCATAGATGTAACGTTGTTTTATTTTTTTGCAGGTGGCATTGGCAAAGAAGCACAAGGTGATATTTTATTCATTTGATTAATCATGGATTAATGACGGTGGTTCATCGCTCTTGTTTTAGCATATATTCTAGATTTAGCGTATGATTCATTGATACTACCGTTTTGTTTTGTATTAACGTAGAAAAGTAATTGAAGTAACATACAATCTGAGTTACAGTAACACTTAATTGCAAATACAGTAACACACTGGGCGCTTAGAAGAATGGTTTTGATGATGATGTTAAAGTAACATACTATATTCGTTACAGTAACACAACATATGAAGTGATGTAACACACATGTCCCATGTGACGTTGTTTAATTTTGTGCAGGCGGCATTTGCCAAGAACCGAATGCACAGGAAAGGTGCAGAGATGTGGGTGAGGCTTTCACTCCGTACATGAAGCAAGTATTCGGAACAATCGAAGAGGCGGTGGAGTTTTATAAAATCTACGCGCTGGCTTGCGGATTTGATGTGAGAAGGTATACCACAAAGCGATGGTACGGTGGTGAGATAAAGTCGAAGCTTCTAGTCTGCAACAGACAGGGTTTTACGAAATCTGTTAAAGTTGTTAGCAATACACCTGCGGCTGTGAAAGTTGTTAACGATGCAGCTGGGGGAGGAGTTGTTGTGGACGCGCCTAAAAAGAAGACAAAAGTCCGTCGTTGCGGGTGCAAGGCAAGAATTAGGCTGTTCAATAAAGGCGGCATTCTCAGTATTGATAGGTTCCACATCGGCCACAACCACGAACTGATCTCACCAAAAGACAGAGAATTCCAAAAGCTGTCGAGGAACCTGACAAAGTACCACAAGCAACTGATCTTGAACAATTCGCGGGTATGGAGTAACACAATTTCTTTTGTAGAATAACATTTGAGTAAGATAGGTGTAACACCAATTTTTTGCTAGAGTAACACAGCTGGATTAATCCAGTGTGTACATGATCTAAGTACTTTTGCTAGAATAACACCAGTGATCCTATAGAGTAACAGTACTTAAAAATAAGAGTAACAGTATTAATGTTAAATTGTCACAACGCTTGACTCTTATTTTCAGCTGAATATCGGAGCAACGCGGACGTACAACATGTGCAAGGAGCAGGTAGAGGGTTTCGCAAACGTAGGTGCGAGCTTGGTTGACTTCAAAAACTGGGGAAGGGATATAAAGTGCTTCCTACATGAGAGGGACGGTCAGCTATTCATCGATCGTTTCAAAGACATGGCTAAGAATAGGAAGGGTTTCTATTTGACTACGACCTGGATGAAGATGGGAGTTTGAGCAGGGTTTTCTGGGCTGACGGTGAGGCGTGGCGAAACTACCAGTTATTTGGGGATGCAGTTTCGTTCGACCCGACATACGGGACGAACAAATATAAGATGATATTCACGCCGTTCACCGGTGTTGATCATCACAAACGATCGGTAACCTTTGCTGGCGCTCTGATAGCGCACGAGGATTATGAGTCGTTCGTGTGGATGTTTGAGAGATTTCTGACTGCAATGGGCGGGAAAGAGCCGGGGTATATTATTACCGACCAGGATCCGGGTATTATACCAGCCGTGAAGAAGATGTTTAAGACGGCGCTACACCGTTTCTGTATGTGGCATATCTTGCACAAGGTCCCCACCAAATACGGTGCAACGCGGAGCGACTACCAGGATTTTCTGAAAAGATTGAATGCTATAGTATGAGATGTGGAGATTGATGGAGATGAGTTCGACGCGGAATGGCGTGACATAATGGAGGAGTACCATGGGGGTGATGTCGAGTGGTTTTCAACTACATTCTCCATCAGGAAGCAGTGGGTGATGGCACATTGCAGGGATTTAAAGATGGGTGGCTTAATGCGAACAACTCAAAGGTCGGAGAGTGAGAACAGTTTCTTCAAAAGATTCGAACAAAAATCGGGGACGTTGGTCGAATTCTGGATGCGATTCGAGAGCGCCATGGACCAGCAACGGTATACATAGAAAAAACTCGACAATGACAATGTACAAGCTTCTCCAAAAACAGTAACCCACCTGCCAATTGAACATCACGCTGCGAAAATTTACACCCACGCCGCATTTGAAGAATTCCAGGAGGAGGTGAAATTTTCTGTGGGTACTTGCAGCGTGAGGGGCTTCCTTGAGAATGACGGGGTTGAGGAGACATTGGTTAGGGATGCTACACGAGATAAAGAGTTTACGGTCCAGTATATATCAGGTACTCCTTAAAACTTAACCTCGTTCATGTGATAGAAGAGTATTTAATAAAGTAACACCAGTCGTTCCTTACAGTAACATATATAATGCGTTAGAGTAACTGAGGACAGCACTTGGACATCTGTGTTGTAAATGCTTAAAAGTAACACCGACCATGGATTACAGTAACACCTTATATTCTTAAAATTATCTCATTCTGCACTCCATTACATTTTGCACACCATTATAATTGTTGTCTCTGTTGACTGAAAAAATGGATAAATATATCCATCATCCATTAATATGTCATCATCTGTCCAGGAACATCTGGATCAAGCTGCACATGTCAGTTGTTTAATTTACGAGGGGTACTGTGTAGACACGTAATCTGGATATATTCGTCGAAAGGGCTGACCACTATACCCGAAAACATGGTAACCAAAAGGTGGACAAAAGAGGCTGTTCGCACTGCTCGTATCATTGATGAAGGATTAGACGGCGAAAACATTGACATCATCGACGTAAAACCGATAGAGATGTCGAAATTATGGTCGGAAATCCATGAGACAATGGGACTTCTAAGGGAAGGGGACAAGGCAGATGTGGAAAGCTTGTGCGGACTAATTTCGGAATATTGGCAAGACACAGGAACTGGAAAATATGCTTGGGTGTACTACCTCTGACAATATCACGATACTCCCTCCGAAGATTTCTAAGACAAAGGGCAGCGGAAAGCGGATGTTGTCGAGCAAGGAAAAGAAGGTCGCACTTTCTAGAAAGCCGAAACGCATGTGCAATAACTGCAAACAGATGGCACACCATGACAAGCGAAACTGTCCAAATCCGTACGAAGCACGACCCCCTAAACAGCCTACTAAGCCACCCAATGATGAGGATGATGAGGATGAGGAGGATGAGGAGGATGAAGTAGATGAAGACATCGAAGGAGAGGAAACTGAAGAAGACACCGAGGAAGACGAGGAGGATGAACAAGCCTTTTGAGCATACTCGTGTTTTTTGTCATTATAAGAATTTTCGCTCTTTTGCTGGTTTACACGAATAACTTTTTTTGTAAACATTTTTTTACAGGTAGCACTGTGCTACGTTGTAAATTAACACTATATTTATTTAATACATGTGTTTTTGGTTAGAGTAACATCTCATGTGTGTCGGAGTAACACTTATTGTCTGTTACAGTAACAGAAACAATGCATTCAGGTAACTGTGGATAACTTGGGTAACTTGGTTTGGTTCCATTCATTAACAAAGTACCAACTTGGATTGGTTCCATCATTGCCAAAGTAACTGGGATATATTGTTCTTCAAAAAACAATATATCATTGTTCCAACACCATTAATCAATTATGCGTCAGAGGAATTGATTGCAACATCATTGTAATAACACCATTAATCAATTAAAGTAACATAATGCGTTCATTAGAGTAACATTTACTGGACTTCAGTAATCACCATAGTAACAACAGCAGTAATTTAGAGTGACATGTTCAGCTAGTCAGTGTAAACAGAGATTGACAACTTCAATGCATTATTGGTGTCAGTCAAAATACCAATGCAATTAGAAAAGTAACTAAATAATACAAACCATTAAATCGTTTTTAGAAAAGATATGACATGATTCAGTAACAACATTATTTTTTTCGGCCCTTTGTTGGCTTGCAATTGGGACGGTCGATGATCTTTTGTCTATCGCCCGCATACTTGTCCACTTTTTCCAACAATTCCGATCGCGCCTTGTTCTTGTCTGCCAATAGAAGTGTGGCTGCAAGTTCCACCACCAGATACCGTCTGTTAACCTTCCTCTCGAGGTCTATGTGGTGGAATGTACGTCCATCGTACATCAACATGTGCATCATCGTGAAAATTCCCGACTCGTCCTAGGTACAGTCTTGTTTCTGCCACTTAAACTTGGCCTCTTTAAACTCGAAAGTACCGATATCAGCTGCATCAGGGACTTCGAGCTTCTCAAAGTAATCGCTGATTGCTGACACCTGTGTGTATCACAACGACGTTATTAGGTGAGAAACAAATAGCGGTATTCAATAATAACTACTAGCATAATATACTAACCATTATCATTGCGGCCTTGTACAATTTTGTATCTTTCACGTTCGTGTAACGTTGGTGGTCAAGGAGATCTACTGTCCTCGTTTTACGGTTAATGCACACGCATGAGTAGTAATCATCGATGTGGATCGGGACAAAGGTGAGATCAGCTTTCAAGTTAAGATGACGACCACACTTCCTTCTAAAAATAGCGAGATGGTTCATCAAGGTGTCTACTGCCTGCGTGGATGGGCCGTCTTCATACTCTTCAATCATCCCATAAAGGCAGTCCTACAAAAATATTCAATGTGTCTCAGATTGGGTTCAACTGTATACAAGTCTTCCAAAACGAGAATGTTGAAGTAACACATTGACTACGTATAAGAGCATGTTGAATAACAAAGACGCAGATTAAAGTAACACATTTTCTGGATTACAGTAACACCAAAAAAGCGCCAAAGTAACACCATATTTATTTAACACAAGTATGTCAGATCAACACCATAAAGTTAAATTGTAGCTGATAAGGGTTAATGTAACCACGGTGATAATTATATATGTGTACACAAATGCAACAGTAATGCGTACCGCCTGTCGTATACCGAAGTATGCCGTCGTAGGTGTCTCGGCCGAATCAGTGGCGGGAGATGGAAGCTTGTTCAACAACACCGACCAGCATTCGATGATGCACAACCTCATTTTTTGTCCTGGTAACATTGAACGTATGTCATCCCACTCAATTGAAGCCAGGAGTGAATAGTTTGCAACCTCGTCGCTGAAGAAAAACAAAAAATACCTCGTCAAAAAATCTGTTTTAATATTCACCCATTAATGTTACAGTAAATGCATACCTATTTTTTATGGATGGAAGCTCAACAAGGCAGTAGTCAACGACGTCTTTGCGACGGACGGCGATCTTACTTAACAACGTCCCATTGTTCAATAGAAACGGTGACAACATGGGAGAGTTCGCATCTTCGCTGCCACAGTCAATTGAGCAGCCAAGACCGTCACCCTCACCACGGTTTCGGCTCTTCAGGACGGTTCTTGTCCGCATTGACAACTCAGAGTCAAGCACCGTATCCGCGACCGGGGTTGTAGGGTCATGTGTCGACAGTCGGCTCTTCTTCGACGGTCGTTTCTCTTGTTCTGCCTCGCGTGCCCTCTTGACAGTCCCCACGGTAGAACCCGCAACACCGGATATTGTTCTCTCAATGACAATATTCGCTTTATCGTTTAGGAACTGCCTCACCCTCGCTAAAACCTCATCTCTGTCCTTATTGATGTCACACAGGACCAGAGTCGCTGCAATCTCCGCTCTATAGAGGATGTTCGCCTCCATTGTTCCTAGGCAACAGTCGAACACTTCCCCCACGTACAACATCATGTGTATCATGAGCTAGACACCGCAGTCGTTTGCCGAGAAACCTCCACCCTGCCATGTGAATGGGACGTTGACAACAGGGAAACCCGCGACAGCCGAACCCCTCGCGATACCTTTTTTGACCATGTATTTTCCCATTTCCACAGCCTTGATAAAAAAAAAATGACGGAGGGTAAAATCATGAACGATTATATAAAACATAAATACACTTACTGCGATTTTTGCCATCCCGACATATGGCAGACTTTCGAATTCCTGATCTTCGTAACTCCTGTTGTTGAGGTAAACAATCTGATTTGACAGAAAGTTGATACATGCACAGCTGTAGTGGTCGTTGTCGTTGGAAAGCACCGGGACGAAGACCTGTTATTTGGTAACAAAGTGATTGGCGATTATTGTTAAAGAGCTGTAGTAAAGGGTGATCCGTGTGAGTGTTTCATATAGACGTACCAAGTCAGAGTCTAGGTGTATGATGTCTTTATTCACATCGGTCCAAATGTCCCAGAAGTTGAACAAGTCATCGCCAATGTAGACTTTTGCACCGCTCTTTACGCCATTCCACAGCTTCATTACTGTCTTCTGCAGGACACATGTTGAAGTAAAATTTCATTATCGTGGAAATAAGACAGATTAAACACAGTTACTAATTAAAGTAACAGTATGAAAGCCTTACAGTAACATCTGTTATTGTGTTAGAGTAACAGTATTAATGTCTAGGAGTAGCACTAGTTATGGATATCATCATTAGTGACTTACTTATTAAAGTAACAGTATACACACCATACAGTAACACCAGTTGGTGTATTAAAATAACATTGACAGTAATGAACATGTGGAAGGGCATGGAGAGTGGTACAGAACAGGAAATTCATTATGAATGTTCAGTCCTAATATGAAAAGATTACATTTGTTATGAAAATGATCATTCCGGATATGTTAGTGGCACTAGTTGTTGATTGTGCTGGTATGATAAATATAATAAAGACAAGCTTACGCTGTGGCTAATGCCAAAGAAGCAGCGTGATGTAGGACGTGGCGCAGTCTGACTCGCGTCAAGACTGTTAAGGAGTATACACCAGCTATCGATAACAGCATTCGACAGTTGCTGTCCCGGTTGGAGTGTCGACAGCTCATGACGAGGGACGTTGAAGAAGTCGTCAACCCTCACAAGCATCTCACTAACAGATTTTGAATAACTATAAGAATTATAAGACAATTGATAAAAAATAACATAGATAGATAGGATCAGGTAAAGAACATTGAGCAATATTGAAAACTTACTCCGCACTGTACTTGTCATTTTTGTACAAGACGTAATCCATTACGTCTTTCCGAACTCTCAAAACTGACCTGAACAACCTACTGTTTCTGACCAAAAAATCCGATACTATTAGTTGGTCTGGTTCAGGGGTTCCACAGTCATAAGAGCACCCAAGTTTCTCATCAACAACTTGCATGCAATCCAAAATTTTTTCAGAGTGGAGAAAGTAGGGATGGAAGACCTTCCGTCCATCAACTTCCACAAACAAATTCTCAATAACGTTCGCTTCATCAATTCGGTGATCCCTGTCCTCCGAACCACCGTTAACAGCCTCAACCATCTCCGCTGTCGTGTACAGTTCGAAGTCGGGACAACCTCGACTCTCATCCCCAGTGACAACATCCTCATCCCCCGCCACATTTGTACGCATGCTCGCACCTGCTGTTTGTGTGGGCTGGCCTGTGAATGCAGGGCCTTGGGTCGCTGCGTTCTTCGCACGTGCGTAGGCCTCGCACACTTCATCGACCGTCCGGTGGAGCTCTTCTCCACTCCAGAAGTCTTGCGAGGCCTGTGACGGTACGGGGTCATCGTTCAGTGGTTTGCCGGATGTTATTCTCCTGAGTTTGGAAGCGGCTGAGATCCACCAATCATGGAATGGAACTGCATTCCTTGCCATCATGAGGTACAATTCATTTACCTCCTGCATCAAGAGTAAACAAAAAGTGTTACTTTGGAGGGGAGGCTGTAACTTATGATTAGTATTAAAGTAACACATCTGTGTCATTAGAGTAACACGTGATCAACATTAAAGTAACACATATTCATGCTCAGATTAACACATCTTCACGCTTAAAAAGTAACTGAATACCTTAAAGTAACACATAATGCGCATTAGAGTAATAGGATATGATAGTTAAAGTAACATAATTAGGCAACTGCAGCAACAACAAATTTGTTTTCTTGCGAACAATGCGTATTCAATGAACACAGAGACATATAACAGGCAATTTATTGATGAAATTTTTTATTACTTACGTCAACCGCCTTCGCTCTTAGCTCAGCGTCATCCTCGACGCCATCTGCTAGCTCAATGTTTATAGACTTGGCAGCTTTGTGCGCGGATGATGCTGGGGCATTCAATATCCTCAGCGGCACCCCGTCATCCACCACCTCCTCGTCCACCACCTCCTCAAGTAGACAACGGGGGTATTTCACCTTTGACTTGGTAAGACGACCAAGCCCACCACCAACAAATTCACCATATAACCTATCTACCATCCGCTCGCTATCCCAATGCTTAATAAGCGCCAGGTCGTGCGGAGAAGGATGATCACGGTATTGGAAACACTGAAAGTATGTGATCATCAAAAATGGCACACAACCGAGCAGGTATGTCGGTTTCTGAAGAACATTGTCTTGACAGGCTGCAGCAAGCCCATCCAATACAATCGTGCACCAATCATAGTTCCTAATCTGCTCTACGTTCTCAACGCACCTCAGCAGACTAAGATCAATAGTGTAATTCGACGTTGGATTAAGAACAAACAATCTACAAAAGTCGTCCCCACCGTCAACGTCCTTTTGTAGTTCTTCCAGCAACAGAGTCAGAGAAATCAAGTCGCTTCCAGTAGGAACATGGAACCGGTCCCTCCATACTTGTTTCAGACTGACAACATCCTCCGCCAGTGCTTTCTTCGACCGGCCCATTGTGAGCAGGTCAGCTGGGTTCGGACCGTATGGTAGGAGGAAGCAATCGTGGACATCATGCTTCGTTACCAAGAATTGATCGCTTTTCCTTGGTAGTCTGAAAATGAGAGTGTCATCCGCAAAAAGCGTTATGAAGTCGATTGCATACTTACCGGGAAAACTTTTGAGTCGCATCAGTAGTAGGCCGCCAAAACCGATTCTGATGACAGCCTCCCGCTGCCTATCATTAAATTTGGACATCAACTCGACGAGGTTCTGTGGTCTACACCTGAACTGGATCTTCTTAACAACAACTTCTTGTTCCCCCACTTCTTCCTTTTGAAAAGGGACAAGTATAAAAATAATTAGTATGTTCAACTATTGTTAGAGCTAAATATGAGCCAGGTAAGAGATGAACATCAACAATGCTAAGGCCTGCAACTGACCTGCTCCTCGCTGACCTGCTCCTTGCTTTGCCTCCTACTTTTGCCATCTGTGGCACGAGTTTTTCTGGACTTGTCTCCTCCTTTTGCCATCTGAAAATTACAATGATCATGTACAACTGTTCTAACAAGTAGCTGGTTACAAGTCACTACAAAAAAACAAGTCAAATTGCGGCGGAAAAATCCGCCGCAAATATCTTAATTCCGACGCAAATCGACGTTTACGTCGGACTGACCGACGCAAAGGTGTCGCCGCAATATTTTGTCGCAATTTTTTTTTGTGCGTCGGACCTGTCGACGCAGAGGCTAATTGCATCGGATATGCGTCGAAAAATCCGACATACACTAAAAAGTCAAAAAATAGTCAAACTGATTTGCGACGGACTTGCCGTCACAAATTCCGTCGCAAATTTTATTTGCGACGGCAAGTCCGCCACAAATCGTGGATTTATATATATATATATGTATATATATATATGTGTATATATATATATATGTGTATATATATATATATGTATATATATATATATATGTATATATATATATATATATATATATATATATATATATATATATATATATATATATATAAATCCTAAATGATATATATAGTCCAAATAGAAATTACCGTATAAAATAATATAATTTAAATTTCAAGATATAAGTAACATGGAGTATCGTTTCTTACAATTTTTCACAAATCGAAAGAATACCATGACAAATATTTTCAAAAAAAAGAGCGTGAAAAAAATATCAACTCATCTTATGTTTTCTACGAAAGGTGCAACATACTTATGCTTTTCTGCAAAGATAAAAAAAATATCTACAAAATTATTAAATCCTAACTAGAAGATCCAACTAATTAGCTCCCAAAAGTGAATGCGAGAATTGTTGCTTTCATCCGGAAGCACCGCCAAGAGCATTTATCTGGTCACATGAAAGGGTGGTTAGGGCCGAGAAAGACGGTGAATATTTTCAAGAAAATAAGCACAGAAGTCAATGTAACTTTATATGACATCTATATACCTATAGTACATACAGAAAATTTAGTGACAATACATCATTCAACGCTTAACAAAGGTAAAATAGAAGAGCATATTCACATACTATCTCATACGAAAATATGGTTTCTCCTTCTACATCACATAATACTTGAAGTAACATGATCATGTTGTTAGAGCTAAGTATGAGCTAGGTAAGAGATGAAAATCAACAATGCTAAGGCCTGCGACTGACCTGCTCCTTGCTTTGCCTCCTGCTTTTGTCATCTGTGGCACGAGTTTTTCTGGACTTGTCTCCTCCTTTTGCCATCTGAAAAGTACAATGATCATGTACAACTGTTCTAACAAGTAGCTGGTTACAAGTAAGTATTAAAGTAACACGAAGAAAGTGTTAAAGTAATATAAGAAGCGAATTAGAGTAACAAATGTACATAATTGAGTGTACCAGTTTACAAGGATTCAGAGTTTCACGAAGATGATAGTTAGAGTAACACCTCTTCTGCATTACAGTAACACATTGTTGTCTTTGAAATAACACCATGCATGTGACACAGAAAAACGAGCGACCTCTTACAGTAACACATAAAGATTATTATCTGTAACAGCGTAAGGGCATTAAAGTAACATTCGAAATATGTTCGCCTGTAGTTGAATTCAATTACACGAAACAGATGAAAACCCAGATACCACGACAGTCTTTAGTGGAAAAAAAATTAGGGCACAAACACAGCAAGGTTAATCAATCAATAATTAGCGAAAAAATGGATGAAATCAGACAATGATGATAATGTTTGCTGAAATTAGAAAGTGACTTGAATGTAACCTTGCTCGAGTTGAAAGTGAGCGATTGAGTTGAGTTGAACGATTGGGTTGAGTTGGATGATTGAGTGCTCGGGTATGCTTGAGTTGAGCGAGCGATTGAGTTGAGTTGAGAGATTGAGTGCACGGATATGATTGAGTTGAGTGAAAAATTTGATTGAGATGAGAGAAGATAAAGGGTTTTTCTTAGGCGGGGTTTGAATGAAACGTAATGAATGAGATGAGAGAGAAGTTGCAGTTGGCGCTAATCAAGGGAGGAAGAGGATTTTTTTTTCCAAAATTTGGTAGTTACTACCTTAAATACAATATGCAATCTCAACCATCCATCTTGTTTAAATCAATGGCTAAGAAAGGGACTCATGGACTCAAAAAAAGAAAAAAGACTCACTTGATCCTTCCTCTCTCTCTCTCTCTATATATATATATATATATATATATATATATATAGAATTAGGATCCCGTCCGAACCACATGTTTGTCCGAACCAACTAGTTACACTTTTAAGTACCCCAATTACACTTTTAAAATTTAACTAGTTACAAAAACAAAAAATGAGGGGATAAGAGGACCGCTAAAGAGTGTAATTTGTAACTACTCAAAAATTAAGGGAGTAAGGGGACTCCAATTACTTTTCAATTTACTTTAACCTTAAAAGTGTAACTTGGATCTTTAAAAGTGGAACTTGAGTCTTTAAAGGTTAGTTCGGACGGTTCGTACCGAACTAAGGTTCGGATGGGATCTCCTCCCTATAGATATAATATTGATACAGGTTCACATTGTTAATGAAAAACAACTTTAACTAGTGCATTTTTTTATTGTACAGGTGATCCACTTTGGTGATTGACGACAAGTTCGATTTACTCTACTTAGATCAATGAAAAATAGCTCTAGCTCCACAACACTAAGCCAACAAAGTCGATCTCATTCTGAGACAGAGCTTGATGGAGATGCAGAAAGAGTAGGTATGACTGACATTCTCTTGCGTAAGAAAAAACTGCATGGAGTCAACGAAGAGATAAGCGTTGTTACCCGATCATACTCTACACGGTCACAAGGTTCGTACATGATATTGTTTTTGAAAATTTAAATATTTCTCAATTAGTTTAGCACTATAGTAAGCCACTTTTATTAAATTTGCTTGTCGAAGTACTTGAAGATGAGCACAATGCCATTGATTACTTAAAAGAGTAGATTTGTGGGAACTGATGACGAGAATCCAGACGGATATGGTGACCAAGAGAATTTTGATAAGAAGGATGAACAAGTTAACTTACATAGCCGAGATCTTGAACTACAAGGTATTAGTGTAATTCGTCCATAGGTTATATTTTATAATAATTCTAGACATTTAAATGGTCATTTTTTTCTAACTTATGATTATTATTAATATAACTCGATATGTTAAATTCAGTTACCACGAAAGTGAAAAGAAGATGACCGACCATGATATATGCATCACGTGCATACAAGGAAAGAAGAAGATCGTACATTGATAATTCTTAACTAGTTTGAAATAACCCATTGGTCCTATAACCGTTCAAGATGATTGGGTAGCCGAGTTTTTTCTCGTTTCTTAGGTACAATAGCTCACGATTACAGTTATGCCCCTTTAATAGTTGAAGATTGGAGGAGAGTGCCTAACAAAGAGAAAATTTGGGAATATGTTTTGGTATGTCTTTCTTAAAAACCTTTTTTACTTGCTTCTTTGTTTAATTACGAGTTCTAGATACACAACTGCATAATTATTTTCTTCCTGCAAACGAAGTATATAGTCCCACCCAAAGGTAAGGAGTGGGTGATGAAGACTATAGGAGCTGCTTGGAGAGTTCACAAAAGTCGCTTACAAAAACACTACTCCTATACAAAATACAAGAGTAGATGGAAAAACAGGTCTAAGACTGTTCTGGAAGAAGATTTTACGAAACTGTTGGCGAAGTGGAAAAAGAAAACTTACCAGGTTTTGTTTACGATTTACAACCTACTCTTTATTTAAGCGAAAAGTATGAAATCATTTAAACCTACATTATATAAATAAGATATTTATACATTAAATGTATATGCAGATGTGGTGCGCGTCTAACAAGAACCACCGCTTATCACAAAGGAATATGCACATTGTTAGTGCAAAGAGCTTTGCAGTAGTTCGCGAGAAAATGGTAATTGATCGTATTAACAACAAATCGTTTGTAGTTTAAATTCATGTTTAATTATTGATTGATTAACAAGTTACTGCCATCTTATGATTATGTCATCTTATATTTTATTTGGTATCACAGACAAATGAACATCCAAATAAGGAAGCGCCTTCAATTCTTTTGTTCAAATGTTTAAGCAAACTCGTAGAAGGACCGAGGAAAGACAATATAATGATTCATACATTGACACTGCCAAAAACAATTGTAAGTTAATTGAGAATTTTTAAAATGTTTACTTAAATATTTTTCACAACAGTTACAATGTCTCAATTTTTTTAAATCTTTATTGTAAGAGAATATGAGGACTATGCCTCACCAGATGATGGAAGTGTCTCTACGTGTGCTTATATAGGAGTTATGGGTAAGGGATATGATGGGTCTTGTAGGTTATATGGTAGGGTGTCTCCAATAAAAAAAGTAAAAGTAATAAATGGAGACACGACGTCTTATGTGGTGACTAGAAAGATTATGGAGTCACTTATAGCTAGTTTAATTGAGGAGTTAAGAAAGGATTTGGATTCTGAAATTGTTGTTAGACTAAATGAAGCGCAAAGACAAATGGAGGAAGAACAATTAAAAAAGAAGACATGATTAGAAAATAGTCAAAGAGAGCTTGATGTCGAAAGAGAGAACTTAACTGAAGATATTTTGCGTAAAATTCTTGGAAAGATACCTTCAGAAATTGCAAACAATACTTATGTTAGAGGTATGTATTTTTTTTCCTTCGTTTTTTAATGTTTAAAATCTGGTGGCATTATGACTGTGGTTATTTACTCTTTTTTTGTCACAGACCACCTTTTGGGTTACATATGAACTCGACGACAACGCAAATTTGGATCTACTGAAGACTTGTATATTCTGATGTTTTATTTCTTTTTGTATTCAAATAGTGTTTTGAATTCTTTAGCTCTTTTTCATTTTGACATTTTTCAATAAGATGTAGTACGAAATATGAATATTGATTTTTGGATTATCAATGAACAATCTATTTTGTGGATCAATTAATTATTATTTTTGGATCGGACGTATTGTATGTGCGGATACTATTTGTAATGATTAATAGCGTGCGGTAAAAAAATAAATCAAATGTATATTACATTTTCATTAAGGAATGTTGCATTAGAAATACAATAGTGTTGTCTTTGACAATATTGGATATGTTGCATTAGCACCATAATAATGTTGCCTTTATGTTTCGTTTAGACAAAAATATGTTGCATAAGATTAAAATACATGCTGCAAAAGTTTGGAGGGAACAAGAAAAAGTGTTGCATATTTATACTTAAAGTGTTGCAATAGTTACTGAAGACATGTGTTGCATTAGGGTATCGTTGCACCATTTTTAAAAAAATGTTGCATTTGAGTAGAAAATGTTTCAAAAAGTGTTATAGTAGGCTATTGCAACGGAGTTTTAAGCAGCACAGTTAAAAAAGTTACATAAACCATAAAGCAACATTTTTGAGGTCATATGCAACATTTTCCCTGAGTTGCAATAGGCCTTTATTGTAGTAGTGATATGAGCACACTGCTTTTACATTAGCAAGGCTTTATCTACAACATCCATGCGCTCTACATGGCCAATAAACGCTTTAGGTGATAATCCCTTAGTTAACGGATCGGCTACCATTATATCCGTCCTAATATGTTCAATTGACACTCTACGTTTCTGCACATTCTCTTTAACTGATAAGTATTTCAATTCAATATGCTTTGCACCCTTAGAGTACTTATCGTTTTTAGCGAAGAATACGGCTGATTCATTATCACAATAAATTCTCAGCGGCTTGGCTATACTATCGATGATTCCTAGTCTCGAGATAAAGTTCCGCAGCCACAATGCATGAATAGTGGCTTCAAAGCACGCCACAAATTCATCTTTCATAGTGGAGGTAGCAAAGATAGATTTTTTTCTACATTTCCATGATACTGCCCCCTCAGCTAATAGGAAGACATAACCAAATGTTGATTTCCTAGTATCTTTACATCCGGCATGGTCTGAATCTGAATATCCAATAACCTCTAGATCATTGTCGGATCTCCTAAGTGTAAGCATGAACTCCTTGGTTCCTTGCAAGTACTTGAGTACTTTCTTTGCAGCTCTCCAATGGTCCATCCCGGGATCACTTTGATATCGACCCAACATTCCAACAGCAAAGCTGATGTCTGGTCGAGTACATGTTTGAACATAGTTCAAGCTCCCAACCACTGATGCATAAGGAATTCTTTCCATTTCTTTTCGTTCTAGCTCATTCTGGGGACATTGCATTTTACTGAACTTATCCCCTTTCTGTATAGGAACGATTCCGGGCGAACAACTCTCCATTCTGTATCTCTCTAAAATTTTAATGATGTAAGTTTTCTGAGACAGTCCCAACAATCCTTGTGACCTATCACGGGTTATTTCAATCCCAATCACATAGGATGCCTCACCCATATCTTTCATCTCAAAATTTTTAGAGAGGTACTTCTTTACATCATGTAACATACCCATATTATTTGCTGCAAGCAAAATATTGTCAACATACAGAACTAAAATTACAAACTTACTCCCACTGATCTTCATATAGATACACCGATCAACGATGACCTCTGTGAAACCATATGATGTGATAGTATCATTAAACTTTAAGTACCACTGTCGGGAAGCTTATTTTAGTCTATGTATAGACTTTCTCAGTCTACAAACCTTGTCCTCATTACTTGGAGCTAAAAAGCCCTCTGGTTACTTCATATATACTACCTCCTCAAGTTCACCATTTAGAAAAGCGGTTTTCACATCCATTTGGTGAAGCTCGAGATCATAATGAGCCACCATTGCTAACACAATTCTTAAGGAATCCTTCTTAGAAACTGGAGAGAAAGTTTCCTTATAGTCAATGTCGTCTTTCTGAGTAAAACCTTTGGCAACAAGTCGGGCTTTGTATCTTTCTATGTTCCCCTTAGATTCCTTTTTGATCTTATAGACCCATTTCGACCCAATGGTCTTGGACCCTTCAGGTAACACAACTAAATCCCACACTTTATTATCATCCATTGATTTTATAGCTGGTCAAGGGACGTACCGACCGATTGGCCCGTCCCGTCCGGCCCGAATTTTTAGCGGGCTTGGACACAACATTTTTAAAAATATACAAAGGCCTGGCCCGCAAACCCGTCCCAAACCCGCTAACCCGTTCCGAACTCGCTTGTCCGTGGGCCAAAATTTCACTGTTAGCCCGGCCCGTGTCCGGCCCGAACCCGCATATGATCACCTCTAATTGATTTCATCTCTTCTTTCATAGAAATTAACCACTTTCAGAATCGTTACTTTCTATGGCATTTCGGAATGAGACGGGATCCTCACTAGTGCTTAAGTCACATTCATTTTCCACGTGATAACACACATAATCATCTGAAATAGCAGGTCTTTTTTCTCTTACAGACCGCCTTGGTTGTTCATGTGGTGTATCATTTCCTCCTTGAATTGTGACTTCTGTTTCATTGTTATTGTCATTTTGTGGGTGTTGGACATCATTCTGTTGCTCCATTGTGTCATTTGACTGTATAGATACAATGGGTACAACTACTTTAGGTGCAACTTCAGGAGAGCGAATTTCTTCCCGAATTTCATGAATATCCACATTTCGTGGTTTATCACTCCCACTAGTTTGACCATTCTCAATGAATCTAGCATTACCAGTCTCAACTATTCTCGTACTGTGGTTAGGACAGTAAAATACATACCCCTTTGACTTTTCAGGATAGCCAATGAAAAAACCACTGACCGTCCTAGAATCTAGCTTCTTTTCATGAGGGTTATACAACCTCATTTCAGCTTGGCAACCCCATACTCTAAGATGTCTTAAGCTAGTTTCCTTCCCGTCCACAGTACATAAGGAGTCTTAGGAACTGACTTACTAGGAACCCGATTTAAAACATAGGTTGTCGTCTTTAATGCATAGATCTATAAGGAAGGGGGTAGGGAACAATTATTTAACATGCTCCTAACATTTCAATTAGAGTACGATTCCGCCTTTCAGCTACACCATTCTGCTGAGGTGTACCTGGCATAGTATATTGAGCACAAATGCCTCTATTTTCAAGAAGCTTTGCAAACGGACCAGGACACTGACCATTTTCGGTGAACCTCCCATAATATTCACCACCTCTATCTGATCTCACAATTTTTACTTTCTTTTCTAGCTGCCTTTCTACCTCATTCAAGAATATATCGAGGACATTCACAGAATGGGCCTTTTCATGCAGTAGATAAGTGTATCCATACCGTGAATAGTCATCAATAAAGGTGATAAAGTACTTTTCACCACTCCAAGAAGGAGCGTCAAAAGGTCCACAAATATCAGTGTGTGTAATTTCAAGTAGCTGAGAACTTCTCGTGGCTGGTTTCTTTACTGTGTGTTTAGTATGCTTATCCTTAATGTATTCTATACACACATCTAAGTCACTAAAATCTAATTGAGGAAGAATTTCATTCTTTACCAACCTCAATAACCTTTCTTTAGATATGTGACCTATTCTCTCATGCCACAAGTAAGCTGAACTTTGATCCGATGCACTACGTTTAATGCCTCTACTTTCAACATGATACAAAGATTCAGAAAAATTAACATCAAGATTGAACTTATAAAGAGAATCACATAAAGTACCACTACCACAATAGTAATCGTTCCAGTACAAAGTAAATAATCCAAGTTCAATGTTAATCTTAAAACCTACATCATCCAGCTTACTTAAAGATACAAGATTTCTAGCACATTCGGGTACATAAAGACAATTTATAAGATCTATTTGACAACCAGTGTCTAAGATCAAACGATAGGTCCCAATGCCCTCAATTCGTGCCTTCATCCTGTTTCCCATGGATAGATATTCATTTGGTTCTCTTATGGGCCGGATCAAAATAAATCCCTGTTTAATATGAGAAAGGTGAGTAGTAGCACCAGAATCTAACCACCAGGTATTATTAGGCACTTTCATAAGGTTTGATTCAAAGCATACGGAACAATAATGCATATCTCTCTTTTCGAACCAATCTTTCATTTTTGGACATTCTTTCTTGAAATGTCCCTTTTTCTTACAAAAGCGACACTTCAAATCCTTTTTCATCTTACTTTCGGGTCCTTTAATGTAAGATTTGCCCTTGTTTTTGCCTTTCCAACCTGGTGTGCTCCTGCTGCTGCTGGCTCCTTCATGACCTACAAGATGGACAACTGGAGTTTTTGCCTTCTTTAATCTCCCTTCCTCCTGAATGAGCATATCCTTTAACTCTTGAAGTTTCCATTTAACCGTTAATGTGTTATAATTCACTTGAAACTGGCTAAACTCATTTGGTATGGAGTTAATAACAAATTGCAACAAGAAGGAATCATTTACTTCCATCCCTAGCTTCTTTAACTTTGCTGCCAGATTTGACATTTCTGTCACATGAGTATGCATTGATTCCGAGCCATTCAAGTCATATTTCTTATTAGTCAGTTCACTCATAAGACTATCCGTTATTGACTTGTCCGCCAGCTCAGATTGGGAGCACTCCTTTATCTTTTTCAAGAATTCCCTCGCTTTCTCTGTTTTAGGCATTGATGGCTTAATACTTTCGGCCATTATCAATCTCATGAGGGTTAAACTCGGCCTGTTAGAGCGTTCCCACGACTCATACAAGGAAATTTCTTCCTTAGTGCTCTTGTCAATTATGGCTGAGGGTTCCTCATCAGAAATTATGGCTAGGTCGAGTGCCATAATACCCAGTGTGAACCGGATTTCCTCGGACCATTCATCATAGTTAAGCTCATTAAACATAGTAACAGAGTTAGCGGATGCAGGTAAATTAGATGAGACTGCAAAAATTTACATATGCTTAACCTATTAGTGCTTTGAAAACATAATACAAATTCAGAAACATTACATACACATTTAAGTAACCTTTGGACAATACTAAAATGCATATACTACAATCGATGTTATAAATACTTTAATTAGTCAATTATCAACATACCAAAATTTTAAACGAATGACATCTTTGGACATACATAACATTCAAATTTCGTACAAATAATAATTTAACCCTTTCATATTATTATCTATATTTCATGTTCCTCCTCTGGGTAGTCACATAAACATATATAATAAAATATAGGACTTTAATATATAACATCTCTATAATATGGTCTAAAAAAACATTTAAACTTTTCAAATGCTTAAGTTTATCATAACAAGGTCACTTTGGTGACTAACAAGTCATATAACATGTAAACATATAATCTTTAATGGATAATAATTGTTTATTATAATTTCCTATTGAATGAGTGTGGATTAATGGCAAAACATAGTTATAGTGTCTGTGAGTCAAAATCTGATGCAATATACATGTGATATATATGTACTTTAACTCATGATCCACACAGTAACATTGGGGTATAAACCAATTAACATAATTATTCTGCATTCTTAATAGTGAACACCACGTACAATAGGAATAACATGCTGCATATTTTCTTTTTCTATACAGAGCACATACCTTGCGACTAAAATGGATTATTATTAAAAATATGCAGTGACAAAATCTTTTAGACATAATCATACATTCAAACCATTATCATACGCATCAAATTTCATGACATGCAAAACAATGATGGTCAAATCTCAAATGGTCAATATAACATGCAAAACTATGATGGTTAAATCACTTTTCAATTGTTCCGTAGTCTGTAGGATTAGTCATCACAAAAACACTTCATACCAGCAATCAACTTACACAGAATTGTATCATAAATTATCTCATTAATTTAGATATTACCCGGTATTCATATATTAGTGTCAATCAACAAAAAAAAACTTTTCGGTAAAACAATTACGCAGCTGAAAAATGCAAGAATAAAATGAAGTTTTACCACTCAACAATTTTACGAGCATGATCATATACACATAATAGGCAGAAACAATTCAATCAACATAAATAAGTGTGATTTTAAAAAATATTACTCCATATTTATTAATCTATTAAATCATGATTAATGGAAAACAACTACAGTACAGTACGCATAAATAAGTGTGATTTAAAAAAAAATCAAGTATAATTACAGTACGAGAAAAATTTAGTATGCATCATTATACGCACAAAATCATCATGCATAAGACAGGGACTTTCAAAATTTATCATTATACGCACAAAATCATCATTATACGCACAAAATTTTCGAGAAAAGTTTTGTACAAATTCCAAAATCATCATCATATGCACAAAATATGTTCCAAACAGAATATACGGTATGTATAACAATCTGAAATTATACTGTAAAACTTTCATGGGTAAATTAATCAAATTTATAATGCCCTGATACCAACTGTAAGATATAAGTTATGATTCGATAATGAAATCTGTCCCATGATCATTATAGATTCGATTTAATTCAACCCTAATACAGTCAGTGAACGAAAAAGAGGACTAACCTTGGTCCATGTCGTACGACGCACTCAATAATAATAATAATATAAGAAGAATAAAGACCCAAATATGATTTTCCTCCTTAACCCGTTTCCTTAATGTTCTTAGTATGATGGAGAAGAGAACTCTGCCTTTCACAAACTGTTTTCTTTTTAGAAGATGAAAAATATTACGTACACTGTTATTGATATGTATATGGATATATACATGTCAAGGGATGTATTTGTTCATAACTCAAATCGTTATATCTCTTCATGAAAAGACATCTTGTGATATTGGGTAAGGTCGGAAGGAATAGCAATTCTCGATTTTAATTACTTTAATCGAAACCGAACCATCACGGTGTCGACTTTATATCAAAGTCCCGTTAAACGTGAAATCATTATTTACAAACCCGAAAGACACAAGGCCATAAGAATATAAATATTCTAACATTGAAAACCCTAAAAAATTGTAATTCTTGTCTCAAGGCTCAAGCAATTGCTTTGATAAATTGTTATCCCTGCCATCAACAGACTAAAACCTCTTCAATCATAAGTTGTATTGAGTAATTTCTTAAGAAAAAACAGAATAAAAACTTTTCATATATACCAAATTTAACATCATTATTGAGTTTCGATTGGATTTGTTGAAGCAAGTCATCCATCATTGATAAATCAATTGACTTGCTAATTGTACCATATAATGCCTTTTTATGAGAATTTTAAAATTTGGATTTTGTAGGATTCTTTCTGGGTTTATGGAATTGATGGTGTAAATGAGACGGGCGGTTGTGTTGAATGGTGCATGATGTAGGTGACTGTCCGTGGCGACAACTAATGACAATGGTGAGCAGTGACGGATTGTGGTGGCAGTGGCGGTGGACGTTGACCGTGAAGGGGAAGGAGTTGGGTTTGAATGTTTGGTGTTCATGGTGGTGTATGGTGATTGGTGAAGGTACGGTCTTACGGATGGAGATGGGCTAAAATAGTTATGGTTCCTAAGTTAAATGGATCTTAAATGATGTTGATTTTTTTTTTGAAGTGAAGATCAATATCATTAATAATAAGTCATCCGGCATCTACAAACGATGTCAATCTTAAATGATGTTGATTATTATTCCTTAATACAGTGATAAAATATTGAATAAGTAGTGACCTGACTAATAGGTTTCTGGTCACTTGATATACTTTGAGAAATAAATATCTAGAGTTGGGTTTATTCTTAGTTAAAACATTGTTCGAAGTATTATGAAAAGATGGGTAATAGTTGAGATTATTTATATAAATTAACCCTTTTTTTTTTGTAAAATCTATCTAAATAATAAAACATCTTATAACATTCACTTTTAAGATCATCCCAAGTGTTGAGCGGAAGCTAACAAACACGGCAATAATAAAAGAAAGAGACTAAGATTTAACGTGGTTCACTAACAACTTATTAGCTACGTCCACAGGCGAAGGGAAAAACTTTTACTATGTCGAGAATGCAAATTACAGACTCGTATGAGCTCTCTCTAAGTAATGACTTAAGAGACTCAAATATTTTTGGATGAATTCTAAGGTGGAGGGGAGACTCCTATTTATATGAATAGAATCCCCTCACCTTTTCTAATCTTCCGATATGGGAATAAAATACAATATATAGGTTATACATGAACCACACTTTCCTATTTCCTCAGATGTGGGACAACCACCAAACTAGGAAATATCAACTTCAAGTCACATATTCTAACAATTCTCCACCTTGACTTGAACGATCGCATCTTTCAACGGTCTTCAATCAGTAGTCGTTTTTCTCCCTTCCCTCGGTTTTCTTTTTCACCCAAGACACGGGTCTTGCCTTTTTCGCCCAAGACACGGGTTTGCCTTTTTCACCCAAGGCACGGGTCTTGCCTTTTTCACCCAAGGCACGGGCTTTGTCTTTTCCACCCAAGGCACGGGCCTGCTCCACCTAGGACTTAATACCCTCCGTGGAGCTGTGCAGCCCCGAAGGGCTTACATATAACTGTCAACATTTAGCACATTCAAACAATATTTCAATTTGCTAGGCGGAACCAGCTTAGTGAACATGTCAGCTGGATTATCAGATGTCCCAACCTTTTTCACCACGATACGCTTCTCACTACGTAGAAAATGATACCTTACATCAATGTGTTTGGTTCTTTCATGATGCACCTGATCCTTAGCAAGACATATAGCACTTAAGCTATCACAGTAAACAACTGCTTGATCATGATGTAACTCAAGATCGCTAACTAACCCTTTCAACCAAGTACCCTCCTTGGGCGCTTCAGTTAAAGCCATGTACTCAGCCTCTGTTGTTGACAAAGTAACAGATGACTGTAGAGTAGCCTTCCAGCTAACAACAGATCCACCAAGAGTGTATACGTAGCCAGTCATCGATCTTTTGTCGTCTACATCTGCTGCATAATCAGAATCAGAATAACCTGTCACCAAACACGTTGTATCACACCCATATATGAGACCGACATTTGTCGTTCCCCTCAAATAGCGGAATATCCGCTTAACTTGTTGCCATTGTTTGCGGCCAGGTTGAGCCATAAACCTGCTTACAACACTAAAAGCATGCGCAATATCAGGCCTTGTGCAAACCATAGTGTGGATATGACATAGGTCCACCCCGACGCGGCCATGCGCGGGTTTGGGGAGGCGAATGAATCTCATGTGAGATGGTTCTCGGGTTAAAATTTAAATGGAAGTTGGAGTCGCCACCGAACTTTGTGGGAATTCGGGCCCATTTGAACCCACTCTATAACAGAGTATGGCCCATTTGGATTTCAGAGTTGATTGGGATCGTCCCTTTGCATTACGATACCGGTACCGACATTATCGGTTACCGTGTATTGAATGACTCTCGTGTGCCAATGGTTTTGGACATCCGAAAACCACGGTTCTGAGTAAGGGGTGAGGGTACATGTTGGGAAGTTCACAAAGAACACCCAAACCCGCCCGCACTTAGCGACCTCTACTAAGATATCGTTCGATTTTAGAATATCCGCGTTAGTAATTCGATGAGAATGTTATGCAAACAGTATTTTGACTAAAAATGCAAAGATTTGAATAAGTTGCTATGTCGATTTAATGCATCTTTGAATCACGTCGAAGTTGTATTTAGCATGCGAAGTCCGTTTTAGTATAATAAAAAAACGACGAGAATGAAATACAAAAGAAGAAACGAACGAGTTAGTAACGATAATAACAGTTTGTAAATAGTCTAGAATGATATAAAAGGCATGATATATGGTTTTGAAAAGAGTAAAACACGTGATGGACTTGACACGTGACGACCGAAGTCGTTAAAAGTAGTTCGATCGAGGCTCAAAATATGTTGAAGGCTCACGACTTTGGTGTGACAAAGGCCACTCGATCGAGTCATTGAGGGACTCGACCGAGTGGACCTCAAAAAAAAGCTTCTGCCCAATTTTGAGGTGCCACTCGATCGAGTGGGCTAGGCACTCGGTCGAGTGCCCCCTGTACGAACAATGGTTTGTTTTGAAATTGATTTTGAAATTGCTTTTAATTTTGAAAGATCGATAATTTTGCCAAGTCGTTTAAAAATATGATACGATTTATACTCGACTTAAATTTTCGATACTCGTCATATTTGATGCTTGATTATGGAATCAATATCTAATATTTAGAGTGAGTTTTAGAAAAGACGTTATAAGTCGTTTCAAATCGAACTAAAACGAAATAATTCTCTCTGCGTTATAATGTCGTAATTAGTCCTTTCGGACTATGTGACGATTATTTCGGCATCAACGAGTTTGTGCTAGTTCGATTTATTGACTAATTCTTTTAGACACGATGTTCGACTATAGATTCGATATCGCATCTTAAGAATGATCGTTTTATGTAAATTAGATAGTAGTAGCGATAATATCGATATTAGAAACAAGGAGAAAGAAAAGAAATAAATAATGCGACGACGACTCGACCCAGGCAGACGGACGAAACAAAAAAAAACGAGAGAGAGAGAGAGAGAGAGAGAGAGAGAGAGAGAGAGAGAGAGAAAAGAGGAAAAGGGAGAAAACGGGATTGAATTTACACCCTCAACCTACATGCTTTTTATTCTCGGAACGGTGCTCGTCTCGTTGTGGCTTAGGCACGGGAGCGTCGAGATGATATAGGAAGAGTTATGGTGGTTTATAATTGGGAAGGGATTTGGCGAGTTTTGGTCTCGAGGTCTTTGACGTGTTTTGATCTCGGCTTTGCTAAAGGTTGCTGAAATTTCGGGGATGAATTGTTGTGAATTGTGTGTGTCGTTGTAGTGAATTGTGTGTCTAAATTGAAGGTTGCAAAGAGGTGTATTTATAGGAGAGTACCCCGACTTTGGATAGGAAAGGTACCCGGCTTTGGATAGGAAAGGTACCAGTTTCGGATAGAAAATGATTCCGATTTTGGATAGAAAAGGAATCATTTCTCGGATAGGAAAGGAGCCACCCGATCGAGTGGTACATAGTACTCGATCGAGTGCCCAGTCTGAAGCCGATTTAGTGGGGTTTTGCGAGCCTACTCGACCGAGTGGGCCGGTCCACTCGATCGAGTGGGGCTAGACAAGTGGGAGCCTCTTTTTAGAGATAGAATTTTATCTCTAACGAGTTTGTTTGGTTGCTTGATTCTTCTTTGTAGCTGTTATTTGTGTAGTCTTTGACTTCGAGCCAGAATTTAGAAATGGCGTGCCTGATTTTTATGTCTCGGAATGGCCTTTGACCGGGGTTTGACCCGGTCGCTAAAAGACGGTTTTGCCCTTGATGTCGGTTTTGACCCAAATTAGTCTTATTTGATTGGAAATGACCCGCTGGGCCTGGATTTGAGGTTGGTTTTGTGAGATTTGTACTCCGTAAAAAGCTCAAGCCAAATACTAACGATTTTGAGCCCATATTCGAGTATGCTAAAGCACGTTCACGTCCGATCATCATCGGGTGTTTTTTGGAAATTGCTATAGACACCTAGCAGCCAAATGTGGGTGTCTACAGAGCCCGCACTCTGGCTGAGGCTTGGACAAGGCGAAAGTCAGAGTAGCTACCAGGCCAATCGAGGATTAAGACCTGGTAGACTTCCGGTCAGGGCGTTTATAGTCCATTAGACTCGCGTGAAAGGGCTCGCCAGCCATAAGATAGAAATCATACCTGAGTTGATAGCTCTGTGGCGACTTGTTTTTGAAGCCCTGGGTGTGTCTGTATGTGGATACATCCCATCTTGGAGCTGCACGGGAGCTTGCCTAAGAAGCCATGGGTGTGCTCGTTTGCAGAAACATCCCATCTCGGAACTACGCGGGAGCTTGCCTAAGAAGCCCTGGGTGCGCCCATTTGCAGACACATCCCAATTCAGAATTACGCGGGAGCTTGCCTAAAAAGCCCTGGATTTGCCCGTTTGCAGACACATCCCGATTTGGAATTACACGGGAGCCTGCCTAAGAAGCCCTTGGTGTGCCCGTTTGCAGACACATCCCGTGTTTCTTTAGGGGAAATGCCACCTTGGGCTTTCCGCTGGGGAGTTTTAGTGAGTTGCGCGGGCCTGCTTCTGAAGCCTTGAGTTGTACATGCTTATGGTTACACAAAACTTTGCATGTAATATTTAGGTAAAACACGACTCACGCTGTGGAATAAAAACTCGATGTTCCTTTGGGAAGCACAAGCTGGTACCTGAAATGTTAGATATATTGGCAGAAATAGCAAATATAGCCGATAGGAAATGAAAATAGCATTTATAGACTGACTTGTGCTGGGGAAAATGATTTTTGCTTCATTTTGAAATTGAAGTCCTAAAAGCAACTTACGTGCTAGGAGATAGGTTTTCAAAATTGAAAGTGGTAGAAAAGAAATTTGCAGTTTAAATAGACTGAAATTTGACCTTGTCGAAAAGGATTTTCTCAAATGGCTAAGTTTTGCAAATTTCAAAGCAAGAATTTGAAGAGAGAAGCCTACCGACAGACCCGACTCTGGACGCGACAGGACGAGTTGACAGACACGAACTGGACTCTCGAGGGATTGGACCATGACTCGGTAGGGGGGTGGGCCACCTAAGATGACAAGACTCTTAAGTTGTGCTATTCCGTAGCCTAGGCGAGTGGCAACACGGTCGAACATCGAATAGATATGCTATAAGGGGACTGCAGTAGTCTGTAATGAGATTGTTTCTGCATGATAGGTCGTAGCAGTAGCAATGTTGTAGTGTTCTTCTGATTTTTTCGGTTTTGGGGTACATTCTCAAAGTAGGTGTTGTTTCGAGTCCCTGACAAATTCTTGTCTTTGACTGAGCCGAGTGCTAGGACACACTATAGAAAGGTGGCTAGATTTTCGAAAGTCTCTTGGATTTTGTGAGTGGATAGAGAACTTCTGTCTAATAGAAGCCCTCAGGAAGACAAAGGTAGCTGTTGAGAACATGACAGTGTCGTGACCGGAATGATGGTGCTTTATGAATTTGTGTCAATGTGGGTGGTTGTGCCTTTGTTAAAAAGGTTGCATACGTATTCACGTGTTGTTAAATCAAACCAAGTCGTAGTTCAGTGTTGAAAGATATATTACGGTACCTAGTTTATTAGGGCTTTGTGTGTAACTAGCCATATTGACGGTGTAGGCTAGGTGCATTCCCAATGATGTCTTGATCAAAAGGCTAGAATGGTTAGGAATTTAGGATGTTGATCCTGTGACTGTGAGCGTTCTCTGGGGTAGCCCCCAGAGGTGGTGTGAACTATTTGGGCATGTTCTATGCCGACCGCAAGTTGAGTTCCCGTGTTTGGGACTGGTAACCGGTTTGGATGTTTTTGGAAATTGGTGCTAGGTCGTAAGTGGCTTTGATGATTCGAAATTTGGAGCTCGATTTTGTGGAGCTAAGGCTTCGAGGGTAAGGTATTGTAATGCGGTAGGAAAAGGGGAAGTCAAGTAAAAATGCCTCGAACTTCGATTGGGGTAGGTTTGATAATGATGCGAGATCTGATTTCCATGTCTGGCCCTAATGGTTAGGGTATATATCCTATGGAGCTTGAATCCTCAAAATTTCGGGCTGTCTTTTAGCCTAGGTCTCGAGAAGGTCTTGAGGGTTGTAATGTGGGACGCTAGATGTGGTGTTAGCTGACTAGCTTGATTATCTCTCCTATTGGATGGTATAGGTATTGTTAATTTTGAATTGACCGTGCCCTAGTCAAGGGACTTTCACTTGGGTCGATCGTTGACCACGGTCATGGGTGTTTTTGATGTTGGTTTACCTCTTAGCCCCGGTCATGGGATTGACCGTATCTGGTCGGGGATGCTGAGAATTCTTTTTGATCATGGCAAGCTCTTTTTTTTTTTGGGTCAGACTAACACCTAAGGTAGGGATTGGTCGATCTTATTGGAGGGGTGTTTATTGTGGGAAATGGGCTTGCCTCCCGTCTTGAACCCAAACTACGAGACTACCTACATTTGTCATAGGATTCGATACCGCTCTTGCTAAGGGTAGTTATGTGGTTTTCTATGTCAGACATGGAACAGGTAAAGGAAAACACGAGTCTCAGTTTCCTGCAGTCATTATAGATGTGCCTATAGTCACGTGCATGTGTTCACGGTGCATGATGGTGTTCATCATGTTCTCGGAAACACATAAGGAAAGCATATATAGGGAATAGAAAAGCCGATTTTATTGAATTTGAAAAGAGGACAGAATACAGTTGACTCTGACTCTGATTTGGAAATGAGGATGTTTGGTATCCTAGACTCGGACTCAGACTTAGACTCGAATCAAATCCCGACTTTCGGATGCTCGGTTGGTATTTTTTCTTTGTACAGTAAGTTCCTCGACAGGTGCCACGACTCGCCTAAACTCGGTTTTGCGCAAATGCAAGAGAGGTAGTCAAACTAGACACATCCCGGGGTGACCGGATGACAAAGACTCTTGAGTTGGGATGCTCGGACGTTGACCTGGACAAGGTAACGACCGCGACTTTGACTCGAGCATGAGACTCGAGTTGCACGAAGATAAGTCCGAAAATGGGGCGACCGTGTTTGACCGCGTCGCGTGCTTGGACCAACCATGGTGACCTAACCCTAGGTGACTCGAGCGCTCGCATCATAGGTACGACTCGAAGAAGGCATCATAAGGACGCCGGTGTATGATGAACGTAAGGTACCCCTTAAGGTGACTGTGGTCGAATGCTCGGGTTAAGGACAGCCCCCAACTGAGACTAAAGACTCTGATTGGACTCAGATGGTGTGGCATCTGAGTGACTCAAAAGTGGGGCACGTGAGATGACACACGTAAGACCTGACCCTTAGAGCAATCGTGATTGATCGCTCCGCTGAAGGGTAGCCCCCAAGTGGGATTGAAGACTTGGTTGAGACTCGGGTGTCGGACGAGTGACCCTTAGATGTAAGGATCACGAACCTTTTGTTACAAGGCTATGTCTTGTAAAAGGTTAACTCGGCCTCGAGGAAAGGCGGACGGGGTAAGGGAAGAAACTTGCGATGTAAGATCGTCAGAGTTTCGACGCTAGAGACCCTTGACTTGACTTGAATAAGGATGGACCCTGTGATTAGAGTAGACCTTTAAGTTAAAGAAGTTTTTAAATTGGGATGACTTGACTAGCAGATTGAAAGGTGGGCGAAATTCCCTTAGGAAAGGTCGTGGGGACCGTCCTGCTAGAGAGAAAGATCACGTGGGACTTTCTAGTTAGGATTCGAGTGTTTGGACGGACCTTCCATTTACGAGTGTATGACCCGTGTTGGTTGGTTATGCCTTCGACAAATAAGGCGGACTGGGATAGGGAGAAACCCGTGATGTAGGATCAACGGAATTTTGACGCTACGGACCTTCGACGTCTTACGAAAAGACCCGACACACGGATAGCGGTAGGTCCTAGGACAAGAAGGGTTTTGAAAAATGATTGAATTTTGAAATTTGAGAGGACGGTCCTGAAATTGGTAGTAGGCCAATAGGACCGGGCATTTTGAAATGTTGGAATGGTTGCGAGTAATTTCGCGTTTTTTTTTTAAGAATGGGAGACGGTCCTGTCTTTTGAAATGGGCTTTTTTGAAATGTTGGATAATTGGAATTTTGAAAATTTGAATATTGAAAATAAATTTCAGGGAATTTGAAAAAATCGAAAACGGGATCCCGAAAATTTTGAAAATCGAAAACGGCATCTCGAAGACTTGAAGATCGGAGTGGAATTTTGAAAATTTGAATATCGAAATGGAATTTTGAAGATTTGAAAATCGAAATGGAATTTTGAAAATTTGAATGGAATCTTGAAAATTCAAAAATCGAAAAGGGATCAGAAATTCGAATATTGAAATGGGTAACATGCCGGCTAGAAAATAGCCTTGTTTTGAGTCAAATCTTAAGTCTAAATTTCGGCAGCATTCCGATTTTTTGAAAATTGGATATTTTTGAAAAGATGCATTTTTGGAATTTTGGAATTTTGAATATCGAAAATGAATTTTCGAAAATTTAAAAATCGAAAACAGGATCCCGACTTTTAAAGTTAGCAAAAATGCCGCCGGCCCCGAATTGTTTGAAAAGTCGAAATTTTTGGAATTTTTGAAATGGATAGCATACCGGCTGAAAATAGGCTACCTTGAGTCAAATCATAGTCCTAATTTCGGTACCACTCCAGGTTTTTGAAAATTTGAATATTCTTGGAAAGATGCATTTTTTGAAATGACGATTTTTGAAAACGACACAGAAACGAAGTAGCACATAACCACGTAAGTAATATGACGACAGCATGTATGCTTCAAACTAAGTCTCGGTCGGTCGAAATCGGGTCTATACCAACAACGACAATTTTCTCGTAAATCAGGACGGACTTCCTAAGCCGAATTGATCTTAGAACATGCCGCGAAACTCATACGAGTTCGGCCATAGAAGTTTTTGGCGCACCCATTTAGGAATGCACCGCGGTATAGTGGGACGTCGGTCACAAGTAACCGGCCCGGGAAAGATTTGGGTTATGCATAACCCCGATGACAAGTGGTACATCAAGAGTCCCCAGCGGAGTCGCCAAATTGTGGACATGACATAGGTCCACCTCAACGCGGCCACACGCGGGTTTGGGGAAGCGCATAAATCTTATGTGAGACGGTTCTCGAGTTGAAATTTAAATCGAAGTTGGAGTCGCCACCGAACTTTGTGGGAGTTCGGGCCCATTCGAACCCACTCTATATCTTGGTCGGCCGCGCACAGAGTACGGCCCATTTGAATTTTAGAGTTTATGGGGTTCGTCCCTTTGCATTGCGATACCGATACCGACATTATCGGTTACCGTGTATTGAATGACTCTCGTGTGCCACTGTTTTCGGACATCCAGAAACCACGGTTCTAAGTAAGGGGTGAGGGTACGTGTTGGAGAGTTCACAAAGAACACCCAACCCCACCCGCACTTAGCGGCCTCTACTAAGATATCGTTCGATTTTAGAATACGCGCGTTAGTAATTCGATGAGAATGTTATGCGAATAGTATTTTGACTACACACGGATAACAAGATTTGAATAAGTTGCTATGTCGATTTAATGCATCTTTGAATCACGTCGAAGTTGTATTTAGCATGCGAGGTTCGTTTTAGTATAATAAAATAAACAACGAGAATGTGTAGACACCCACATTTGGCTGTTAGGTGTCTATAGCAGTTTCCAAAGAACACCCGATGATGATCGAACGTAAACATGCTTTAACATACTCGAATATGGGCTCAAAATCATTAGCATTTGGCTTGGGCTTTTTATGGAGTACAAATCTCACAAAACCAACCTCAGATTCAGGCCCAGTGGGTCATTTCGAGTCAAGTAAGGCTAATTTGGGTCAAAACCAACACCAGGAGCAAAACCGTCTTTTAGCGACCGAGTCAAACCCCGGTCAAAGACGTTCCGAGGCATAAATATCTGCTGTGACACCCCGCGAATCCGACCTGAAATCCAATACTACAAAAATCAGCCACACAAAATAATAAACAAATCCGTAAGAGATAAAATTCGATCTCTAAGGAAGAGTTCTACACGAGCTAGACCCACTCGATCGAGTGGACCGGCCCACTCGGTCGAGTGAGCTCACGAAACACGCTTAACCGGTGTCAAAATCGGGCACTCGACCGAGTACCAGACATCACTCGGTCGAGTGACTCCTTTTCCAGCCCGAGGAGGATTTCTTTCCCACCAAGCAACGAAATCCTCCTTGCTCTCGAATTGTTGCTTTTCCTATCCAAAGGGGCATTTCTTCTCACCCAAGCAAGATTATATCTCCTACTCGGGATCGGGAACCTTCCCTATAAATAGATTCCCTTGCACACATTCAAAACACAATTAACATACACAGAAGCAATCTACAATTCACACACACACATAGCATCGAACAACCGATAATACAACCCGAGAATACACCACCCAAACCCCAAAAAAACGGTCACCACGGCAGCCTCACCGTGACACCTAAACCACCATAATTCAACCACATTGTCTCGACGCTCCCGTGTCTAAGCCACATCCCGACGAGCCCCGTTCCGAGAATACAAAGCATGTAGGTTGAGGGTGTAAATTCAAACCCCATCTTCTCCCTTTTCTCCCCTCTCTCTCTCGTTTTTTTCCGTGTCGTCCGTCCGTCTTTTTTATTCGGGTCGTCGTCGCGTCTTTTTTTTATATATTTATTTTATAGTTACTAATATCGATATTATCGCAACTATCTACAGTAATTTTTATACGAAAACAGTCATTCCTAAAATACGATACCGACTCTATAGTCGAATATCGTATCTACAAGAATCAAATTAATCTCGTTGATGCTAAGATAATCGTCACACAGTCCTAAAAACAAAATACGACGATTTCAACGCGGAGAGAATCTACATTGCTTTTAGCTCGATTTTCAAACGATTTGCAAAACATCTTTTCTAAAAAGTCGCTCCGAATATTCGATATTGATTCCATAATCAAGTGTCGAATATAACGAGCATCGAAATTTAAGTCAGGTATAAATTGTATTATATTTTACGCGGCTTAGCAAAGTTATTGATTTTTCAAAAAACAATTTCGAGATCAAAATTAAACCGGACAACAGTCCGTACAAGGGGCACTCGATCGAGTGGCATCACAAAACCCGAGACATAAGCCTTTTTTTCGAGACCACTCGGTCGAGTCCAGCAATGACTCGATGTAACACCCTCATTTTTTCAAGAGACTTAACAAGACAACCCGAACAAATACGGATGTTACCATCTCGGTAATCCGAGGTAGCAGACATCATTACTCACAATAATAGAGTGTCCAAAACGTTACAACTTAATAAAAGATTATAATAAAAAAATCCAATCTTCAAACCAAAAGATAAAGAGTATCTGTGATGGACTAGTAAATAAGATGAAATACAAACGGCCAAGGGTCTAAACTATTCCGATGATTTCGCACTCTGCCCATCCGGCAAATAGCATCCCGATTCAGAATCACATCCCATCAAGCACCTGAATACATCTCTGCTCCCCAAATTACCATAATCGTCAAGTGGATCATCACAGACACATCAGACAGACACACACAAGGTCAGTTTACGATAGCATTAAACAACATTAGTACAATCCAAATCACAAACATCATCATTATTCCTATCATCACTATCGCGACCGCAGTCATGCCCCGTCTGTCCAAGTGTGCACACCCCTCCTAGGCTCTCCTAAGAGGAAACATTAGGGAAGGTCCCGAGATCAACCGGGCCTAGCTAGTCCTAGCTAGCTTCTCTCAATAGGCACACAATCGTAATTTCAATAGGCACACAGCCAAAATCTCAATTTCATCATTATACCATTACATAACATACATACAACGAAAACTGAGTAAGGATAACCTTACCTAATTAGCAGGTCATGACCATGTCTTCAGTACAATTCACCGCGAAATTTCTACGAAGTCCGAACCTAAATATATTATATTATTAAATTAATTAATATCGACCTAACATAGGTAAATTATAAAGTGAAACCGACTCAACCTCACTAAACTATAACAAGAATTTGATACGGTTCTAATAAAACTATAACCCCTAATGACAATCTTACTCCAACTTACTTGTTTAGCCAACGTCACTTACAACATTAATAATATACTACACCTTCATCTACTATACTACAAGTTTACGACACTATACGAACACCAATTATTCCCTCTATTTCAACCTTATCAATAACCCATTATTCCAGTAAGTCATACGCCACCCATGAAATCGCCTATGAAGTATTTCATATAATGGAGTATATGCTACACCTGACATACTAAATTAATATTATCGGTACCACTACCCATTAAACAATATACACATAAGTCATAGCATTATACAACAATAATAAGAATGACATCACCCCTAACAACATGATAGCAGTACCAATGCAACTCCATTAACAATTTCAATTAGTCCTGTTAAACTCCAATTAAATCCAATTAAATCAATACTATACCATTTCCTTCAAGCTTCGACTCTCACAGCAGGGCAACCATGGCGTCACAACGATATCAACAATGACGGAGTGATAGACACACACAACGATATCAACAAAACAACGACAACCAACACATTCCCGTGACAGTGCAACAACACCGAACCCAACCACGTTATATAGACATTAAGACCCGACTAAATAACAATGTTAAACCCCAAAAGACGATGTATGCATACCTATAGCTACGTGTATGAAGTGATTGGCTGCCCGACTCGAATTCTATTGTGCTCTCTCTTCCCTTCGTGCTTCGTGCGGCAACCCTACGCCAAGAATCGTGCTAATTGGGTGTGCTTTACGTGTATACTACTAGGGCATTATAAAGGAATTTAAAGGGAGAAAGGAACGTGGGTCCTAGGGTATTGTGAGGGAGGTTAAAGAAATAAGAAAAGGGTGCGTGGACTTGAGTATGTCATCCGCCCATTAACAATGTGGAAGTTGGGAATTTAGCATTTAACTACGTGTATTAGTACACTAATTAATTTGGGCTGGGTCGTTCTATTTTTAAAACTTACTACGTGATTTCTCGGGTTAGACTTAGTATAATTACTGACTCGGTTTGACCCACTATAAACACAGGTATTACAATCTACCCTCCTTATAAGGAACTTCGTCCCGAAGTTCAGGATCCACTCAATAACGACCCCTCTCGACTACCTCATCAGACTCATTACATGATTAACTATTGTACCTGTCTCATGTAGATTAACAATATACGTGCAATTAAAACTAGTGACAGCCAATCCAACTTATCACAAAGTGACTGACACAGTCACCAAGCAAACATGATATATGAAAATAACCGGGTAAGTATGACATCCTACCCTCCTTAAAGACAAGGTTACGTCCCTATAACCGAAGTAATTACCTGGTCGAAGAGATGAGGGAAACGTTTCCGCATCGACGGTTCTGTTTCCCAGGTGCCTCCTCGATATTGTGATTAGACCATAAAACTTTAACAAGGGCTGTTTCTCCTCCCCGGGTTCTTCGAACTTTTCGGTCTAGAATTTCCTTTGGCACCTCCTCATATAGGTAAGAGAATCATCTAACTGGATCGTCTCGGGTTCAATGATGTGAGACGGGTCACTCAAGTATTTCCTCAACTGGGAAACATGAAACACATTATGAACCTTATCGAGAGCTGGGGGAAGTTCTAACCGATACGGCACCTCTCCTATCCTATCCAGAATTTCATACGGCCCAATAAACTTGTGGCTCAACTTGCCCTTCTTCCCGAACCTCATAACCCTTCTCATAGGTGACACTTTTTTTTTTTCTTTTTTTTTTGGTAAAATGTGAATATATTGAATATCATCAAAGAGTTTTTTAAGTACATCACCAAGACCAAATTATCAACACATATAACGACACTTTACAGTATACTACTATCTTATGATTCCACATTGATTAAACCAATTTGCAGCACCCTTACTATTGATCAGCGGTATACGTGCTGATACTCTCTCAATCACCATTCTTCGCACATCAGCAATTAGAACCTCAGGCCTGACCACACGAATGTCCACCCTGCATACATTTCTCTCCTGCCAAATCCTGTATATACAAGCGAGAACAACACTAAAGACAACCTGCTTCCTTAACCCAGATTTCGTCCGCCATCTAATACACCATGCTATAATATCATGAGTGGGGAACCTGCTGCCAATCCATTCCTGCATCAGCCCAAGGCACCTCCTGCAATACTCACACTCAAAGAAAAGATGCATTTCCATTTCAGGTTCAGTTCCACACAGTAGGCACGTATCATCTTGCAAGAAGCCAAACCGTAATAGTCTATCCTTAGTCATAAGTCTATGGTTGGCAAATAACCATCCTATAAACGAATGCTTCGAAGCGGCCATCCTACACCAAATCAGTGGACACCACAAAGCTTTTTCCCCCTGCCCTTGGAGCCACTTATAACCATTCCTCACAGTATAACCCGTTTCATCCCACTCACTCATAGAAGGAGCAAACTTGTTCCTAACAGAGCATATCCTCCTCCAATACCAACTAGTAGCTTGAGAAGGCTGATATGTGTTCCAATTTCTCCCTTTTAAATAAATTGCATCAACCCATTTAATCCATAAATGATCTTTCTTCTCATGGATCCACCAATTATATTTGCCAATAGTAGCCATATTCCACATTCTAGCATTCAAAATGCCTAGACCCCCCACTTTCTTCTCCCTACAACACTTCTCCCAAGCCATTAAAGGCACTTTATGGTAGCTATCCTCCCTACTCCAGAGGTAATTCCTGCATATACACTCAATTCTCTTGACAACCCCACTTGGAAGCAGAAAAATCCTACACCAATACGAGTGAATATGAGACAGTACAGCTTTGACTAACGTTAATCTGCCAGCATAGCTTAGTCTTCTAGCTCCCCACCCTCTAATCTTACTGACCATTTTATCCACCAAGACTGAGCAATCTTTAGAAGAGAGTCTCTTAGAGGAGATAGGAACCCCTAAATACTTAAAAGGAAGGCTTCCCTCATTAAATCCAGACTTCTGCAGAATTCTTTGTTTCATATGACCACTCACACCATTAATAACTATATCAGACTTATGCTTATTAACCTCCATCCCAGAGCTCTGTTTAAACCAACCAAAGGTGTTGCTAACAATACTCACAGACTCCACATTTGCATAACAGAAAACCAGCAGGTCATCCGCAAAGCACAGATGAGACAATTTAATACGATTGCAAAGTGAGTGATATCTAAAACCTGTTTGTAATGTCACCACATCCATAAGCCGCGTAAAATACTCCATACACAGCGTAAAGAGGAGGGGGGACATAGGATCTCCCTGTCTGATACCTCGCCTTCCCTGAAAAAATCCAAATAAGGTCCCATTAAGGGCTAAAGTATAAGAAGGAGAGCACACACATTCCATTACCCAATCTATCATTTTTTGTGGAAACTGCAAGGCTTCAAGCATCTGTCTAAGCAAAGACCACTCAATAGAATCGTAAGCCTTCTTAAGATCCACCTTCATCATACACCTCGAAGAGCATCCTTTCCTATTGTATAACCGAACCATGTCCTGACATATCAATATGTTGTTCACTATATCTCTCCCTTTAATGAACGCACTTTGATTCTGACTAACTAAGGATGGGAGTACCTCCATAAGCCTATTACATATCAGTTTGGTGATGCACTTATACAGAACATTACAACACGCTATCGGTCTGAAATCAGCAACAGATACAGGCCTGTCCTTTTTAGGAATCAGTGTAATGATAGTTGCATTAATTTGCTTCAACAACTTGCCCGTGTGAAAGAATTCTTTCACCGCCAAGATGAAATCAACACCCACTATGTGAAAACCATCCTTAAAAAACCCACTTGAGTACCCATCAGGGCCGGGGGCTTTAATCTCAGGAATGCCCCATAAAGCCTGCTTCACTTCCTCATCTGATACTGGTTTAAGCAATCCTTCCCACTAATCTTGCTGCACTACTTTCCCTCGTTGAACTGCTTGTGTGCTAATAGGCACTGTAGGTCTGGATGTGCCCAATAAATCCTCATAATAATCAAGGAATGCCTTCTCAACACTATCCGGCTCATTGCACACCCTACCATGTCTATCCTGTATCACAAACACTCTATTCCTGCTTCTCCTCGCTTTAATAGTAGAGTGGAAATACTTGGTGTTGTCATCTCCATCCAAAGCCCAATTAACTTTCGCTCGCTGCGCCAGAAAACTGATTCGAGCCCTCTCTAATTCTCTGTACCCTTTTGCCAACTTCACCTCCTCAGCCTGGTACTGCTTATTCAGGGGGGAGTTGTGCATTCTCATCTGCGCTTGCTGTAGCGCCAGGAAAGCAACCTGGGCTGCATTCTCTATATTTGCAAAACCTTTGTTGAGAATTCTCAGGGGATGTTTAAGTAACTTGAGTTTTCTAGCCAACTTAAACATCCTGGTCCCTGGAATAATCTGATTCCACGTATTCCTCACAATCTTCTCAAACTCAGCATCCTTACCCCACATATTGTAATATTTAAAATTTCTATTCCTTCTCAAATCATCATTCATTATCTTAATCACGCAAGGGGAGTGATCATAAAGACCCTCAGGCATAAACTGGACACAACAGACAGGCATACTCCTTATCCAAGCATCATTAGCCATTGCTCTATCAATATGGCTAAACCTTCGAATTCCTTCCTCATGTTTGTTATTCCAAGTAAAAAAGGCTCCTGTGGCTGGTAGATCCTCCATCCCACAGTCATCTACACATCTACGAAAATCCTCAACCTCAGCCTGCGTTACATCACTGCCAATTCTCTCATCAAAATGGAGGACATTATTGAAATCCCCTACCATAATCCAGGGCCCCTGAGACACCCTCCTAAACTGCCTGATTGAGTCCCACAACCCCCTACGTTCACTGCCTCTATTGTAACCATATACAAAAGACATATTCCAACGATTATCATTCACAAGTAAATGAACCTGCGCATGAATAACCTGGTCCTCCTTGGCCACAATATGAATATCATAAACCATGGGATCCCACATTACCCACACTCTACCTCCTTCATTTGAATGTGTATTAGTAATTAGCTTCCAATTGACACCAATACCACTAAACACTTTATTAATAGCCCCCAATCTAACCCGGGTTTCCATTATTCCAAAAAGTCCTATATTATTCTTATGCAAAAACCAATTAAGATCTTTCTGCTTATTAGGACCACTTATTCCCCTCATGTTCCAAAACCCAATGCTAGTCATTACAACCATCACCCTCCACACCTCCAAACATCTCACCTGAACTATTCATATGGATTGAAGAAGTAAGCACCTCAAAGAATGATTTGCCACCAAATCTGATTCCTCCTCTGTCTTGTTGAGTAACCTTAGTAATAACCTTCCCAGGTGTTATACTATTGTTCCCCACTTGTGTAGGCATCGGGGTTTTTAGTGTTTCATCATCCCTTATGATTTGCAAAGTCCCTTGCCCTTTAGCTGGTGCCTCAACATGGCCTGCTACTGCTGCAACAGCCCTCCACACCTTCCTCTTCCCAGCCTTTTTCTCCTCTTTCTTCTTATAACACAATATCTCATCATGTCCTATCCCCTGGCAGAGTTTGCACTTGATTGGCTTCCACTCATAGTGTACAATTTGTGTATGCCTAATGTCCAAATCGTCCTGAAAATTAACAATATCAGGTAACTGGGTATCAAAAGGGACCTCAACCAATACCCGAGCATAGCCTAAAAAAGACTTCTCCATAGTAGCAGTATCCGTCCGTATTGCCTTCCCCACCAACCCTGCAATTTTGAGTAAAGCTTTTCCCCAGAACTTCATAGGCAAGTTGTAGAATCGGATCCATATTGGCACAGAAGCAACATCAGATTTTTCCAGTTTAAGATTAGGGTTCCAATCTTTAACAACCACAGGCTTGTTATCAAAGAAAAGAAACCCTTCCCTTAATACCTCCTGCTTTCTTTCTTCAGTTTTGAAACGGACCACACATATCCCATTAGGTTGAAATGAAATTTGTTCGATCTCAGATTGCTTCCATTTTCGACGCAAAAAACCACTAAGCACAAACCAAGGGGGGTTTGCACCAAGTACATAACACATAACCGCTGTAGACCAGTAATCAAGCTCAGCTTGAACATCTTCATGAGTAAGCACAAGAGAATTACCATAGGTGACACTTTCAGTAAGACCTTGTCACCCACAGCGAACTCAACCTCTCGGCGGTGTAGATCAGCGTAGCTCTTCTGACGATCTTGTGCCGCTCGCATCTTCTGTCGAATTACATGTACCTGCTCGATCATTTCCTGAATCATGTGGGGCCCCAGCACTACTGCGTCGGCCTTCTCGTCCCAACATACCGGGCTCCTACACTTTCTCCCATACAAAGCTTCAAACGGTGCCATCTGGATGCTAGCATGGTAGCTTTTGTTGTAGGAGAACTCAATCAGATCTAGTCGATCCTCCCACGAACCTCGAAATTCCAAGGCGCAGGCCCGCAAAATGTCTTCCAATGTCTGTATGGAGAAATGTCTGACCATCAGTCGCGGGGTGAAAGGCTGTACTCATCTTCAATTGTGTACCCAAGGATTCCTGCAGCTTCTGCCAAAATTTCGATATGAACCTCGAATCACGATCTGACACAATGTCCTTAGGTACTCCATGTAATTTCAGAACATGCCTCCTATAAGCCATTGCTAGCTCAACCTTACTCCACTTATCCTTCATTGGCACAAAGTGAGCCGACTTGGTGAGTCGATCTACTATCACCCAAATCATATTATTCCCCTTTGGGGTTCTCGGCAAACCGACAATGAAATCCATGGAAATCGAGTCTCACTTCCACTCAGGTACTTCTAAGGGTTGCAGCTTACCCTGTGGTCGTTTGTGTTCACTCTTGACCTTCTGACAAGTCAGACATCTAGACACAAACTCGATCACCTCTCTCTTCATGTTCTCCCACCAGAATGTCTTCTTCAGATCCTTGTACAGTTTGTCCCCACCCGGATGTACCGAGTAAAGACTAAAATGCGCCTCGGTCATGAAGTTCCTCAATTCTCCTCCTTCCGGCACTCACCACCTGTCATTGAACCTGAGGCTCCCGTCTGAGTGAATGGTAAGATTTGAGGATTCACCTCTCTCAATATGGGCGCGCCACATTACATACTTCTAATCCAAAAACTGCTCTTCTCGTATTTCGGCGTACAACTCGGGTTGAATCGCCAAGTGCGACATTGCTTCCCCTGTCCTTATCACATGAATCCCCATCTGTTGCACTTCATTCCTTAGCCTCAATATGTACATATTCAAACACAGAGAATGCACCGATTTCCTGCTTAGAGCGTCGGCCACCACGTTTGCCTTTCCCTCGTGGTACAAAATCTCCATATCATAATCTCCGATCAACTCTATCCATCGCCTCTGCCGCATATTCAACTCCTTCTGTGTGTAGATGTACTTCAAACTCTTGTTGTCTGAAAACACCTTGAATGTCGCCCCGTACAAGTAATGTCTCCATATCTTCAGAGAAAACACCACTGCCCCAAGTTCTAGGTCATGAGTTGGGTAGTTCTCTTTGTAAGTCTTCAGGTGATGTGAAGCATACGCAATGACTTTCCCATTCTGCATCAGTACACAACCTAACCCATTTTTCGATGCATCAGTGTACACCTCAAAACTTTCGCTTCCTTCGGGTAGGGCCAGGATTGGTGTCGTAGTCAGACGCTCTTTCAAGGTTTGGAACGCCCTCTCACAGCTGTCATCCCACCGATACCGAATCTCCTTCCTCATAAGGTTAGTCAACGGTCTTGCTATCTTCGAGAAGTCCTTTACGAACCTTCGATAGTACCCGGCTAACCCCAAGAAACTCCGAATCTCTACCACATTCTTTGGCGCCTGCCACTTTGAGACAGCTTCAATCTTGCTCGGGTCTACAGATACACCCTCTTTTGAAATCATGTGTCCCAAAAATGCGACCTTCTCCAACCAGCACTCACACTTCGATAACTTAGCGTACAACTGGTTGTCTCGGAGTAATTGCAACACGAGCCTCAAATGCTCTGCATGCTCTTCCCGATTCCTTGAATATACTAGGATATCATCGATAAACACCACAACGAACTTGTCCAAGTAGGGGCGGAAAACTCGGTTCATCAAATCCATGAAAACAGCAGGAGCATTTGTTAGACCAAACGGAATCACCACAAATTTATAGTGGCCATACCGCGTTCTGAATGCGGTCATAGGATTATCTTCATTCTTGACCCTCAACTGGTGATAACCGGACCTCAAATCAATCATTGAAAAGATACCGGCCCCACTCAGTTGATCGAATAAATCATCAATACGAGGCAAAGGGTACCGATTCTTCACAGTGATGTTGTTCAGATCCCTGTAATCGATACACAGCCTCATGCGCCCATCCTTCTTCTGTACAAACAAAACAGGAGCACCCCACGGCGATACACTAGGTCTGATATACCTCTTATCCATCAATTCTTCCAACTGCTTCTTTAGCTCGGTCAACTCCTTAGGCCCCATACGGTATGGTGCTTTAGAGATCGGCCCCGTCCCTGGCTTCAATTCGACACCGAAATCAACTTCTCGCCTTGGTGGTAACCCCGGGATCTCCTCCGGAAATACGTTTTCGAACTCATTCACTACAGGTATTGAGTTAGAAGATAACTCCTCGGCCCGAGTATCCCGTACATGGCACAAGAATAACGGACTCCCCTTCTTCAGATCGGTCTTCAGGGTAATGGCTGCTATGATCTTCACAGTTGGCTTTACCACAAATCCCCTATAAGACACTCTAACACCCTTCGGACCTCTTAATGACACTTTCTTGACGTTACAATCAATCTGGGCTCTAAACCGTCCTAACCAATCCATTCCCACGATAATGTCAAAGTCATCTAAGGGAAACTCTATTAAATTAATTGGCAGGTCAACTCCTCCAACTATTAAAGACACATTTCGAAAGACCCTTGTACACCTAACCGATTTCCCCAAGGGTGTGATTATATCATCAGCTATATTTGAATGGTTACAGGCTACAAATGAATGGGTTACCCCAGAATCGAACAGAATAAAAGAAGGTTTCGAGTTAACGAGAAAGGTACTCGTGATAACTTGTGTGTCCTCCTTAGCAGCTTGTTTCCCCATAGCAAAGAGCTTCCCAGTATTCTTACTACCTTCAGGCCCCCCATTAACAGTGGTAGTTGGCCCAGCTTCTGCAGCTGACTGGGTAGTGCTTCCTGACTCCTGATAGTAACTTCCCTGTTGCCGATTCCAGTTCCCCTGTGATCGGTTCCAGTTTCTCTGCTGTCGGTTCCCGTTACCATGGTATCGATTCCCATGGTTAACATTGCCTGAAGTTGCTGAAGGAGCGGAGTAAAAACCCCCTTGACTCGAACCCCCATTCTGCTTCGGTGCAAAACACTCATAGGCACGGTGTCCCGCTTTCCCACAATTGTAGCACGTGACGGGTTTTCCATTACAATCCTTACCGGGGTGGTTGCGGTCACAGTTCTTACATTCATATACTCGAGGTTCGTTCCTTCGTCCTTGACCGGACCCTGTTCCTCCATAGTTGTTTCCCCCAAAGTATTGCGGTCGCACCATTTCGCTGTTCAGGTTTCCCCTCTTAGGTTCATTCTGGAGTGTGCCTTCAGATTCGACTTTTCTCTTCTCCCTTTTTGCTATCCCAACTCCTTGATTCGGTCAGCCAATCGTTCTGCGTGCCCGGCCCTCAAATATACCTCTTTCACATCAGTATTAAGTCCCATGGGTAGCCTTTCCAGGATTCTGACAGACAAGCCCCTCTCAAAACGGGAAGCCAATAGGTCAGAACTCAAATTGAGGTCAGCAGAATAAGTGGCCAGCTTCATAAACTTGTCGTAATAGTCCTCGACAGTCATGTCTTCTGTCATGGTGAAATGATCAAATTCAGCTCTTTTTGCACATCAGATATGTTCCGGAAAGAAATCCACCCTCAGCGCTTCTGCGAGACTCTTCCACCCAAAGGCATACTCCCCATAATCCCCTTCCTCATGCTCTGCAATAAGCTTGTCATAGTTAAGGTAACACCATAAGTCGGCCTTGCCACTGAAATAGAATGCAGCTTGGCCCAGCTCCATATTCTCCGACAGTTCACGATTTGGAACACCTTCTTCATTTCTCTTACCCAGTTCTCTAGCCGTGACGGCCCACCAGTTCCGTCATATTTACTGGGGCGAAGGCGTGCTATCACAGTGCTGATGGTGGCCGCGTCTGTCACTGGTGGTTTCGGGACGTGGATGTTTCTCAAAGCTTCCAAAAGCGCATCGTTGGTTGCCTTTAAGCGCGCCATTTCTTCGACACTCAGAGTGGCTGGGGCAGAACTGGTAGTTGCTTCCTTTGACATGATTACTTCAAAACAACAATAACATACACATGAGCCTTAAATGCTCATACATCATAAGAATACATTACTATTAACGTTGTAATTACCCATATCATTGTAAACATCACACTTATAACTACTCGAAAAATTATGCAATTCGAAGGAGATTCATATCATCACCACAGACCCATCCTATTCTACCCTCTCTCGGTCTCACACGTGGTTACCAGGTCTAAAGCAAAAGGGCCGAGGGTTGGTATAAGGACGTCTCCTCAACCAGAGATTTTAAATGGGCTCCTAATGGCTTATTACCGGGTTCATTTTTAATCTTCCTAAGTTCATTTATTCAGGCTCCAAAATCGATCGCTCTGATACCACTTTGTAACACCCTCATTTGTTCAGGAGACTTAACAAGACATCCCGAACAAATACGGCTGTTACCATCTCGGTAATCCGAGGTAGCATACATCATTACTCACAATAATAGAGTGTCCAAAACTTTACAACTTAATAAAAGATTATAAAAAAATCCAATCTTCAAACCAAAAGATAAAGAGTATTTGTGATGAACTAGTAAATAAGATGAAATACAAACGACCAAGGGTCTAAACTATTCCGATGATTTCGCACTCTGCCCATCCCGCAAATAGCATTCCGAGTCAGAATCACATCCCATCAAGCACCTGAATACATCTCTGCTCCCCAAATTACCATAACCGTCAAGTGGATCATCACAGACACATCAGACAGACAAACACAAGGTCAGTTTACGATAACATTAAACAACATTAGTATAATCCACATCACAAACATCATCATTATTCCTATCATCACTATCGCGACCGCAGTCACGCCCCGTCAGTCCGAGTGTGCACACCCCTCCTAGGCTCACCTAAGAGGAAACATTAGGGAAGGTCCCGAGATCAACCGGGCCTAGCTAGTCCTAGCAAGATTCTCTCAATAGGCACACAGCCGTAATTTCAATAGGCACACAGCCGAAATCTCAATTTCATCATTATACTATTACATAACATACATACAATGAAAACTGAATAAGGATAACCTTACCTAATTAGCAGGTCACGACCACGTCGTCAGTACAATTCACCACGGAATTTCTACGAAGTCCGAACCTAATAAAATATTATACTATTAAATTAATTAATATCGACCTAACATAGTTAAATTATAAAGTGAAACTGACTCAACCTCACTAAACTATAACAAGAATTTGATACGGTTCTAATAAAACTATAACCCCTAATGACAATCCGACTCCAACTTACTCGTTTAGCCAACGTCACTTACAACATTAATAATATACGACACCTTCATTTACTATACTACGAGTTTACGACACTATCTAAACACCAATTATTCCCTCTATTTCAACCTTATCAATAACCCATTATTCCAGTAAGTAATACGCCACCCATGAATTCACCTATGAAGTATTTCATATAATGGAGTATATGCTACCCCTGACATACTAAATTAATATTATCGATACCACTACCCATTAAACAATATACCCATAATTCATAGCATTATACAACAGTAATAAGAATGACATCACCCCTGACAACATGATAGTAGTACCAATGCAACTCCATTAACAATTCCAATTAGTCCTGTTAAACTCCAATTAAATCTAATTAAATCAATACTATACCATTCCCTTCAAGCTTCGACTCTCACAGCAGGGCAACCATGGCGTCACAACGATATCAACAATGACGGAGCGATGGACACACACAACGATATCAACAAAACAACAACAACCAACACATTCCCGTGACAGTCCGACAACAACAAACCCAACCACGTTATATAGACATTAAGACCCGACTAAATAACAATGTTAAACCCGAAAGACGATGTATGCATACCTATAGCTACGTGTATGAAGTGATCAGCTGCCCGACTCGAATTCTAGTGTGCTCTCTCTTCCCTTCGTGCTTCGTGCGGCAACCCTACGCCAGGAATCGTGCTAATTGGGTGTGCTTTATGTGTAGACTACTAGGGCATTATAAAGGAATTTAATGGGAGAAAGGAACGTGGGCTCTAGGGTATTGTGAGGGAGGTTAAAGAAATAAGAAAAGGGTGCGTGGACCTGAGTATGTCATGCACCCATTAACATTGTGGAAGTTGGGAATTTAGCATTTAACTACGTGTATTAGTACGCTAATTAATTTGGGTTGCGTTGTTCTATTTTTACAACTTACTACGTGATTTCTCGTGTTAGACTTAGTATAATTACTGACTCGATTTGACCCACTATAAACACGGGTATTACACTCGATCGAGTGGCTCCTGATTTAGCAAAACAACGAGCTTTTCAGCATGTTTCGAGTCTTGATAAATATTTTTATGACTTCGGTCAACACGTGCCAAATCTGTCACGTGAATTATCTTTTCAAAATCATTCATCGTATTGTGTTTACATCATTTATTCAATTTGCAAATCGTTACTAACTCGTTTGTTCTTTGTCTTTGTATCTTGTTTTCATTGTTTTGTTTTATTATACTAAAACGGACCTCGCATGCTAAATACAACTTCGACATAGATTCAAAGATGCATTAAACGACGTAGATCAAACATAATTCACATGTTTAGTCGAAAATACTGTTTGCATATCAATCATCGTATTACTAACGCGCGTATTCTAAAATCAAACAATATCTTAGTAGAGGCCGTTAATGTGCGGGCGGGGTTGGGTATTCTTTGTGAACTTCCCAACACGTACCCTCACCCCTTACTCAGAACCATGGTTTCCGGATGTCCGAATCCATTGGCACACGAGAGTCATTCAATACTCGGTATCCGATAATGTCGGTATCGGTATCAAATGCAAAAGGACGAACCAAATAAACTCTGAGATCGGAATGGGCCATACTTTGTGCATGGCCCACTAGGATATAGAGTGGGTTCGAAGGGCCCGAACTCCCACAAAGTTCGGTGGCGACTCCAACTTCGATATAAATGTCAATTCGATCCATCTCATATGGAGATTCATTCGCCTCCCCAAACCCGCGCGTGGCCGCGTCGGGGTGGACCTATGTCATGTCCACCCCGAAGTCGTTAGAAGTAGTTCGATCGAGGCTCGAAATATGTTGAAGGCTCACGACTTTGGTGTGAAAAGGCCACTCGATCGAGTCATTGAGGGACTCGACCGAGTGGACCTCAAAAAAAGCTTCTGCCCAAATTTTGAGGTGCCACTCGTTGAGTGCCCCCTGTACGAACAATGGTTCGTTTTGAAATTGATTTAGAAATTGCTTTTAATTTTGAAAGATCGATAATTTTGCTAAGTCGTGTAAAAATATGATACGATTTATACTCGACTTAAATTTTCGATACTCGTCATATTCGATGCTTGATTATGGAATCAATATCTTATATTTAGAGTGAGCTTTAGAAAAGACGTTATAAGTCGTTTCAAATCGAACCAAAACGAAATAATTCTCTCCGCGTTATAATGTCATAATTAGCCCTTTCGGACTATGTGAAGATTATTTCGGCATCAACGAGTTCGTGCTAGTTCGATATATTGACTAATTCTTTTAGACACGATGTTCGACTATAGAGTCGATATCGCATCTTAAGAATTATTGTTTTATGTAAATTAGATAGTAGTAGCGATAATATCGATATTGGAAACAAGGAGAAAGAAAAGAAATAAAAAATGCGACGAGGACTCGACCCAGATGGACGGACGAAACGAAAAAAACGAGAGAGAGAGAGAGAGAGAGAGAGAGAGAGAGAGAGAGAAGAAGAAAAGGGAGAAAACAGGACTGAATTTACACCCTCAACCTACATGCTTTTTGTTCTCGGAACGGGGCTCGTCTCGTTGTGGCTTAGGCACGGGAGCGTCGAGATGATATAGGAAGAGTTATGGTGGTTTATAATTGGGAAGAGATTTGGCGAGTTTTCCTCTCGGGTCTTTGACGAGTTTTGATCTCGGCTTTGCTAAAGGTTGCTGAAATTTCGGGGATGAATTGTTGTGAATTGTGTGTGTCGTTGTTGTGAATTGTGTGTCTAAATTGAAGGTTGCAAAGGGGTGCATTTTTAGGAGAGTACTCCAACTTTGGATAGGAAAGATACTCGGCTTTGGATAGGAAAGGTACCAGTTTCGGATAGAAAATGATTCCGATTTTGGATAGAAAAGAAGTCCTTTCTCGGATAGGAAAGGAGCCACTCGATCGAGTGGTACATAGTACTCGATTGAGTGCCCGGTCTGAAGTCGATTTAGTGGGGTTTTGCGAGCCTACTCGACCGAGTGGGCCGGTCCACATGATCGAGTGGGGCTAGACGAGTGGGAGCCTCTTTTTAGAGATAGAATTTTATCTCTAACGAGTTTGTTTGGTTGTTTGATTCTTCTTTGTAGCTGATATTTGTGTTGTCTTTGACTTCGAGTCAAACTTTCGAAATGGCGCGACTGATTTTATGTCTCGGGACGGCCTTTGACCGGGGTTTGACCTGGTCGCTAAAAGACGGTTTTGCCCTTGATGTCAGTTTTGACACAAATTAGTCTTATTTGATTGGAAATGACCCACTGGGCCTGGATTCGAGGTTGGTTTTGTGAGATTTGTACTCCGTAAAAAGCCCAAGCCAAATACTAACGATTTTGAGCTCATATTTGAGTTCACGTCCGATCATCATCGGGTGTTTTTTGGAAACACCTAGCAGCCAAATGTGGGTGTCTACACATAGCGTACATCAAGCTACCAACTGCACTAGCATACGGTACACCTGACATATATGTCTTCTCAGCTTCAGTTTGAGGTGCAAAAGAATTAGATAACCGAACATTCCTAACCGATGGAGTGTTTATAGGTTTCGTGGAACTCATCCCAAACTTGGATAAAACCTTCAAAATCTAACTTTTCTGTGACAAGAAAAGTTTCTTCTGAACCCGATCTCTATAAATCTCCATGCCGAGAATTTTCCTAGTTGCTCCCAAATCTTTCATATCAAACTCGGAACTGAGAAGTACTTTGAGCTTTTGAACATAAGACATCTTCTTCGCAGCTATGATCATATCATCTACATATAGAACCAAGTATAAATAATACGACCCATCCTCCATTTTGTTATGATAAACACAACAATCATAAGGACTTCTATTGTAGCCATGCCCTACCATAAAGCTGTCAAACTTCTTGTACCACTGTCTCGGTGATTGTTTGAGCCCGTATAAGGACTTCTTTAACTTACAAGCATAGGCCTCTTTTCCCCGAATTTCGAACCCCTCTGGCTGACTCATCAAGATATCTTGCTCTAACTCCCCATGAAGGAAAGTTGTCTTCACAACCAGTTCTAGTTCTAGATCATAACGAGCGACCATCGCTAAAAGAACTTGAATAGAAGTGCGTCGCACTACAAGAGAAAAGATCTCATTGTAGTCAACTTCTTCTTTCTGACTAAAACCTTTCGCGACTAGACGTGCCTTGCATCTGATGCTTTCACCCTCTATTGTTCCTTCTTCCCGTTTGAATACCCACTTGCAACCAACCACCTTCCTGCCTTGTGGCATCTTAATTAGCTCCCATGTCTTGTTCTTGTGAAGAAACTCTATCTCCTCACTCATAGCAGTGATCCATTGCACCAAATCACCACTAGAAACTGCTTCTCTATAAGATAGTGGCTCAGATGACTCAATTTCTTCGGCTACTTGTAGTGCATATCCCACCATCTCTTCAGCATAGCAGTTCTGGGAACGAATTCTTCACCCCTCTATCTCTTTGATCAACCTACTAGGCTCTCTTATTGTTTGTTTAGGGCGTCCATCAGAAGCCTCTGGTTCATTAACACTGGACCCTTCTGGTTGACTTTCCTCCTCAACCGGAGTAGTCTCTGGAGCTTCTTCTGTAACTTGGATCGATGTTCCTGGTAACAACACGGCTGGCGCTACATCTGGCTCCACCTGTTTCTCGAGACTATCATTCTTGTCTTGACTTGTCGAACTATCGGAAGACATAAACATAGAGCTTTCATCGAAAGTGACATCCCTGCTAAGGATGACGCGGTTCTCTGACGGAGACCAAATGCGGTATCCCTTCACTCCATCTTCATATCCCATAAAGCAACCCTTTTTGGCTCGCGGCTCTAGCTTTCCCTCATCTACGTGATAATAGGCCAAACAACCAAAAAGCTTCATACATGAATAATCAGCATCCTTACCAGACCATACCTCATAAGGCGTCTTGCAGTCAATCCCCGTATGAGGTGCACGATTTATCAAGTAACATGCCGTATTCACAGCTTCACCCCAAAACTTCCTAGTCAACCCTACATTGAAGAGCATGCACCGAACTCCCTCAAGCAACGTCTGATTCATGCGCTCTGCAACACCGTTTTGCTGCGGTGTTCCCCTAATGGTGTGATGTCTAGCAATCCCATTATCCTTGCAAAGCTCATTGAACTTAGATAAACAAAATTCCAGACCATTATTCGTTCATAGCCTCTTGATCTTCTTTCCCGTTTGATTTTCCACCAATGCCTTCCACTGAGTGAAGGTTTTAAGGACCTCACTCTCGTGCTTCAACAGATAAAGCCACGTGTACCTAGAGAAATCATCTCTAAAGGCGACAAAATAGTTAAAACCTTCAATACCTTCTACGCGAGCAGGTGTAGACACCCACATTTGGCCGCTAGGTGTCTATAGCGGTTTCCAAAAAACACCCGATGATGATCGGACGCAAACATGTTTCCACGCGCTCGGATATGGGCTCGAAACCATTAGTTTCTGGCTTGGGCTTTTTACGGAGTACAAATCTCACAAAACTAACCTCAAATTCAGGCCCAGCGGGTCGTTTCCAATCAAACAAGACTAATTTGGGCCAAAACCGATACCGGAAATAAAACTGACTTTTAGCGACTGGGTCAAACCTCGGTCAAAGCCGCTTCCGAGAACACAAAAAAATAGCCATGAAAACATCAAAAGTCCAACCCAAATACAAGATCCACAAAATGCCTAACCCGAGGTTCAAAAAACCCAGACCTCTCGCTCCAACTAACCCACTCGACCGAGTGTCAGCCCACTCGATCGAGTGGGCCCTCAAACAGGCCCGACTGCGTAACTTTGGGTCACTCGACCGAGTCAGCAGGGTACTCGGTCGAGTAACCCTAGACGGGGAGGGGAGCTTTGCCTATATATACACCCCTCTTAACACACTTTTTACACACATCAATTACAACCCTAATCTTCACCTACACGTCCTTCATTCAAAAACCCTAACCCTAGCATCTAGGAATCCAAACCCTAACCACCATAACTCAACTTACGTAAACCTCGATACTCCCGTGTTAAAGCCACAACTAATGAGTTCTATCCGACACTAAGAAACATGTAGGTTGAGGGTGCAAAATCCCGTTCTTCTCCTTTCTTCTTTTCTCCTCGTCCGTCCTTCCTCCTCGTCGTCGTCTTCGTCGTCTTTCTTCGTTTTTTTTTTTATATTTCGTTGTCGTGTCTATAATATCATTAATATCACTAGTATAACACATTAAAATACTTGCGGATTCGTGTCGAGTGTGAATGATGACAGGATAAGGAAATCCGAATATACAAGGATGTTTCATCCGATGTTGTCGGTCGCTTATCCCGACACCCCTAGCGCTTGATTATTGAAGCAAGTCAACGTAAACAATATCTTTTTTTATTTTGTTCGCGTCGTCGTTAATCGCATATTTCATCGATTTTAAAACTATTTTCGAATGAAACATCTTTTTTAGTTATGGTCGAAACCCATTGACGCGGATCCGACATCACACAATCCGCAAGGATTTATTACGATGTCGGGATGCCGAGGGAATCAAGTCAAGTCTTTCAATTCAGGTAAAGTGTCAATCTATTAGATTCGATACCAATTCAATAATTAGATGTCGAATCTAAACGATTTAGTCAATAAATTAAACTAATACGATTTTCGTTGATGCTAAAATAGTTGTCAACTAATTCGATAGAATTAATACGACACTATAAACGGGGAGAAAATCTATATCGTTTTAGTTTAATTTAAACGACTTATAACATCTTTTTCAAGTTTCGCTCTAATATTCGATATCGATTAAATAATCGAATATCGGATATGATGAGTATCAAAGTCCGAATCGAGTATAAATCTTGCAATATTTATACCCGATTCAACAAAATCATTGACTTATCAAAAATTAAAACGCAATTTCAAAATCCATAAGAATTGTAGAGCGAACCCTAGTTCGTACAGGGGGCACTTGATCGAGTGCCTAGCCCACTCGGTCGAGTGACACCCCAAAAACCGAGACAAAAGGTTTTTTTAACCACCACTCGGTCGAGTCTCGCAATGACTCGATCGAGTGGCAGCTCACTCGGTCGAGTTCTTCAATAAACTCGATCGAGTGACGTCTCAAATACGGGACATAAGCTTTTTCCGAGGACCACTCGGTCGAGTCCGTCAATGACTCGATTGAGTGGCCTTATCACGACAAAACCGTGAGTCCCGTAACGCTTTTCTAGTTTCGATAATACTTTTTTTATGACTTAGGTCAAGGCGTGTCAAATCAATCACGTGTCGTACTACTTTCTCAAAACCATGCATCATGTTTACATTATTCTATAGCATTCTATATTCTTCGCAAACCGTTATTACCGTTACTAACACGTTTGTTCCTTTTCTTCGATTTATTTTCGTTGTTTATTTTATTGCACTAAAATGAACCTCGCATGCTAAATACAACTTTGGCGTTAATTTTTAGATGCATAAAATCGACATAGCAACCCATTTAATTATTCTCATGTTTAGTTAAAACAATGTTTGCATATCATTCATCATATTACTAACGCGTGTATTAAAACGTCATTCGATATCTTAGTAGAGGCCGCTAATGTGCGGGCGGGGTTGGGTGTTCTTTGTGAACTTCCCAACACGTACTCTCACCCCTTACTCAGAACCATGGTTTCCGGATATCCGAATCCATTGACACACGAGAGTCATTCAATACACGGTATCCGATAATGTCAGTATCGGTATCAAATACAAAGGGACGAGCCCAATAAACACTGACATCCGAACGGGCCATACTTTGTGCATGGCCCACTAAGATATAGAGTGAGTTCGAACGGGCCCGAACTCCCACAAAGTTCGGTGGCGACTCCACTTCGATTTAAATTTCAATTCGACCGATCTCATATGGAGATTCATTCGCCTCCCCAAACCCGCGCGTGGCCGCGTCGGGGTGGACCTATGTCATGTTCACAATTTGGCGACTCCGCTGGGGAATAACTTATGCGTGACTTACCAACGGCATCCTCAGGGTGAGACTCGAATAGAAATTGTTTGACTAGTACAATACGTGTTTTAGTTTTACGGTTCATGCATAACCCTATATTTTCCCGGGCCGGTACTGGTGACCGACGTCCCACTATACCGTGATGTACTCCAATATGGATATGTCAAAGGTGTTCATAGTCGAATCGTATGGGTTTCGCGGCATGTTCTAAGCTCAACTCGACTTAGGAAGTCCGTCCCGATTCTGATCTCGGATAGGCTATGTGCACTGGTATAGACCCTTTATAGACCGACCGAGACTTAGTGTAAAGCATACACGATGTTGTCATAATGCTTGCATGAATATGTGCTACTTGGTTTCCGTGTCGTTTTCAAAAACCGTCATTCCAAAAATGCATCTTTTCAAAAATATTCAATTTTCAAAAACTCAGAAAGCTGCCGAAATTTAGACTTAAGATTTGACTCAAAACAAGCCTATTTTCTAGCCGGCATGCTATCCATTTCAATATTCGAATTTCTGATCCACCATTCGATTTTCGAATTTTCAAAAATTCCGTTTCGATTTTCAAAACGTCAAAATTTCTCTTCAAATTTTCGAATCTTCGGGATCCCGTTTTCGATTTTCATATTTTTTTTCGGAAATTTTTTTTTTCGATATTCAAATTTCGAAATTCCAAATATTCAAATTTTCAAAAACCCGAGAAGCTACCGAATTTAGGACTTATGATTTTACTCAAAAAAACCTATTTTTAGCCGGTATGCTGCCCATTTCAAAATTCAAAAATCTTTTCAAACTTCAAAATTGCGGCCCGACGACATTTTGCTGGTTTCAAAAGTCGGGCCCTCCACCGACTTTCTCGGAATTCTGACTTCCTTTTCAAAACTTTCCTCTTCTTAGGACTTCTCGTATTTAGTAGTGTCAGGTCTTGTCATAAGTCGTCGAAGGTCTTTAGCGTCAAAACTCCATCGATCTTACATCACGGGTTTCCTCCCTATCCCGGTCTGCCTTATTTGACTAAGGCAAGGCTAACCAACGTAGGGCATACCCCTACCAAGGAAACCCCGTTTACACACTCGAGTCCAAACTAGAAAGTCCCACGCGACCTTTCCCTCTAGCAGGACGGTCCCCACAACCTCTCCTAAGGGAATTTCGCCCATCTTTCGATCCGTTAGTCGAGTCATCCCAATTCGGGAATCCTTTAACTTAAGGGTCTACCCTAATCATAGGGTCATAATTATTCGAGTCATGTGAGGGTCTCTAGCGTCGAAACTCTGCCGATCTTACAGCGCAAGTTTCTTCCCTTACCCCGTCTGCCTTTCCTCGAGGTCGAGTCAACCTTTTACAAGGCATATCCCTAAAACAAAAGGTTCGTGATCCTTACGTTTAAGGGTCACTCGTCTAACACTCGAGTCACCTAGGGTTAGGTCACCACGGTTGGTCCGAGCTCTTGGCACGGTCAAACAAGGTCGCTCCATTTTAGGATTCACCCTTTTGCAGCTTGAGTCTAATTCGCAGTCGTTATTTTGTCTAGGTTAATGTCCGGATTTCCCGATCCGAGAATTTTAGTCATCTCTTTCACCCCGGGCCATGTCTAGTTTGACTCATTCTCTTGCATTTATGCAAAACCGAGCTTAGGCGAGTTCTAACACCTGTCGTTTCTTCCAATCAGGGACCCTATGAATGAGACACTACCAAACCACAACAAATCCCGCGCCATCGAGAAAGGGGATATCCAGGGGAGTATGCTTATGCTGTCTTGCTCCATTAACAATATCTTCTCAAAAATCAATACCGCCCTAGATAACCTAAATGCCAGGGTAACCACCATCGAAGAAGACCTTGTAAGAACCCGATCCCGTCTAACACAACTAGAGCGGGTAAGGCAGCCAATAACCCAACCGAGCCATTTGAAGGGTGAACGCTCTTACGAAACTGTCCGATACCCTCAAGATGGCAAGACCGAGAGAGGTAACCCTCAAGTCACCTCTCCAAAAATCAAGAACCAGACAAAGGTAAGGACATTTACCCACTTGGATATGTCCGACACCGTCGCTTTCCAGAGGTTGGTTTCGAAGGGCCTAATACTACCTATAGGTCCAACAGTCGACCCACTTTCAGAAAAACGTGCAAAGACATGGAGCGCTGAATGTTACTGCCAGTTCCATATGGGGAGGGGGCATGATACAGAACAATGCTGGAAACTGAAACACCTCATTCAAGATTTCCTCGACGCCGGGAGGACTCCCGTTTTGGAAACATTAGCACTTGCAAAGCCTCTCATGGACTATACAGGGCCCGATGACCAAAGCATCCAATCTACCTCTCATGCATCAAAGAGTCCGGATTTGATTCAAGTCCACGTCTAAGTCCGAGTCTAGGATATACTATTTATTTCAATTTCAAGGTCAGAGTCAGAGTCAATTGTATTCTGTCCTCTTTTCAAAATTCAAAAAAATCAGCTTTCAATATTCTTAGCTTTCTCATATATACTTTCCTTGTGTGTTTTTCGAGAACATGATGAACACCATCATACACCGTGAGCACACACACGTGGCTATTATAAGCACATCTATGAGGACTGTAGGAAACCGAGCCCATGTTTTTCTTTACCTGTTCCATGTCTGACATAGAAAGCCACATAACTACCCTTAGCAATAGTGGTATCAAATCCCATGACAAATCTAGGTAGTCTGATCTCCTAGTTTGGATTCAAGACGGGACGCAAGCCCATTTCCCACAATAAACACCCCTCCAATAAGACTGACCAATCCCTACCTTAGGTGTTAGTCTGACCAACAAAAAAAACTGGACAAAAAAAATCAAAAGTCCAAGAAAAAAAGAAAGCAAAAGGCCCAAAACAAAAAAGTAGGCCATCATCAACAAAAAAATCAAATACCCATGACCGTGGTCAACGGTCAACTCAAGTGAAAGTCTCTTGACCGAGATACGGTCAATTCAAAATTTATCAATACCCATACCATCAAATAGAGGAGAAACAATCAAGCTGGTCAGCTAACACCACATCTAGCTTTCACACATTACAACCCTCAAGACCTTCTCGAGACCTAGGCTAAGAGACAGCCCAGAATTTTGAGGATTCAAGCTCCATAGGATACCCCTAACCATTAGGTCCAGACATGGAAATCAGATCCCGCATTATCAAACCTGCCCGATCGAAGTCCGAGTCATTATTACTCGACTTCCCCCTTTCCTACCACATTGCAATACCATACCCTCGAAGCCATAGCTCCAGAAGATCAAACTCCAGATGTCAAACCATCAAAGCCACTTGCGACCTAGCTCCACATTTCCAAAATTATCCAACCAACTACCAGTCCCAAACACGGGAACTCAACCTGCGGTCGGCATAGAACATGCCCAAATAGTTCACACCACCTCTGGAGGCTACCCCGGAGAATACTCACAGTCACAGGATCAACATCCTAACCATTCTAGCCCTTTGATCAAGACATCACTGGGAATGCACCTAGCCTACACCATCGTTATGGCTAGTTACACACAAAGTCCTATTAGACTAGCTAGGCACCATAATATATGATTAGTCTAGTTTAGTAGGGATTAATAAGGGTCACTTAGTTGACTATTTTGTAGATTTGGGTGTGTTTTGACGGATTATTGTGTGCATGTCGTAATTGATGGATTAATATAATAAAATGTGTAATTAGGCGGATTAAAGGGTGAAAAGTAATATGGGTTGTAATTGAAATGTTTATTGGGTTAAAGTGTCAACAATTCTTTGTAAGTGAAGACAAATCAAGCCCAAAGTGAAAGTGGAAGCTCAGACCAAGTAGAAGGAAGAAGTGGAGAATTTCTAAAATCCGCTGCCAGCGGAATTTCTTGCCAGCGGATTTCCAAAAATCCGCTGCCCGGCAGAAATTTATGAGTAGGATTTCTTCTTGGATTCTTTTTCGCATAAGATTCTTTGTCTAGTCTTTTGTTCTTCTTCTTTACTCACCTCCTTTATTCTTCTTCTTCATTATGAGGCATTTTATGAGGCTTTATAAGCCATTGATGAAGATGCTCCATGGATGACTATATAAAGAGGGGAAGTTCACCATCACATTCATCAGCCAACACATCAATCATCACTTGTAATTCTCAAAAACACATACATTTTCTAGTTTATTTTGCAAGTAGTTCATTTGTATGGAGGGCAAAGTTCTTATTCTTGGAACAAGTAGTTGAAGCCTTTCAAGTTTGTGAATTGTAAGACTCGTTTCTATTTTACATTAATATTAGAATATCAAGTTTAATTTGCATTATTTCTTGGTTTGTTAATTCATCTTCTAGCTTGATCACCTAGTTTTTGTTATTGATAAACCATTGCTAGAATAGTTAAATGAATCTGTTGTTTGTTTAACTATATCCGAGTAGCAAATATAATTCACCAATTCGTATGCTTTTCATCGTTGTTGAGTTATAAAGATTAAACTTGTATGAAATAAAGTGATACCGCTTGAGTAATCATTCTTCATCTTTGCTAAATTCCATCATTCTAATCTACATATTGATATGATTTAGACGCTTGATTTAAATTGACAATATCGTAAGGGCTATTTGAGTATGTTTCTCATATCTTATAACTATTAATAAGTGGAATTGGAAGTCGATTAAACTTCATAGCAAAGTATTCTAATATAAATTGTAAAGTAGAAGAGTCAATGATCAATTCGTTAAACTTGATGATGGATATTGCTTGGTCCAAGTGCTTTTCTCATATTTTTTTAGATCGTTTATTTGTATTAGTTTATTTTACTTTGTTAATTTATTTTGTTAGTTTATTAGACTTAGAGTAATCATTCACACATAAATCCCCCCATATTGGTTACTAATTTATATAGATTTATACACACTTAAAACAACTTAATCACCTTCCTTGTGGGTTTGACCCCTACTTTCACTAACTACTAGTTTGTGTTAGAAGTGGATTAAAATTGTAATTTGGAGACTCACGACAAGTCTAGCCAAATTTTGGCGCCGTTGCCCGGGAAGGCAATTATTTGTTTTTGTGTGTGTTTCTTGTAAATATTTGTTTTAATTAAGGATCTTCGTCTTTGTCATCTAAAATGAATTTGTGGTGTCCCCAACTTGATAATGAGTTACTAGATCACTATTTTGAAGGGCTCACGGAGTATGTACTAGAACGTCCATATTTACATATGAGCAATGAAAGACTCTTGGTAAAGATTTACCATAACTTTAATCTCGCGACTCAAATCGATTTGCAAGTTAAATGCGAGGGTAGATTTCTTGAGTTAAGTCATAGTGAAAAGTGGGATATGGTTGATCTTTTGGTTATCAACGCTCGAGAACTAGAGATAAGCACTTTATTTCTTGAACTTCCCCAATATTTCGAGAATGGTCCAAGCCATGAGCGTATTTCTATTAATGATCTGCCCGAAAACGGATTTTCTACCTCCCTTAACCATGACGACGGTGCTCTACTTGATGATGAAGGGGAGGTAAATGACTCATTTTTGTTGACTTTGTCGTATACTGAACCCGAACTTTATTTGCCATCGTCCATAGGTGAGGCTGATATTTTATGGGATTTGAACGACACATTAGTAAGGAGTGGGGAAAAGGAACACTTGTTTGAGATGACACCATTGGTTAAAGACCCATACCATGAGTCTGTATTTATTTTTGAAAATTTTTTAGACACGGATAATGACATTCTACATTTTTGTATATTCATGTGGGGTGTATGGTATCTTCTTATTATAAGCTTTTATAGAGTTTTCAATAACTCTTTTGCTAGCTTATTTGACCGTCTCTTAAGGGCACTAACTTGCTCCGATCTTAATATAAAATGGATTACTTTATAAAAGGGGTAGTCCTGTGTGACCCCATAAATGTTCTTTAATGAATATGCATCGTGCGGGACATTAAACTAGCGCTTACGGGAGGCAACCCGTTTTTTGCTATTTGATGCATTTGTTTATTTTTGAATAAGGTAGTTTGTAGATGAAGATAGACGGGGATCTAAGGAAAGCGGTCAAAGGAATCCATCTTTTCGACCCAAATTATGAAGATTTAATATGCTCTCCTTAAGTCGACCCACGACGTTAAATAAGACGCTTGTCGAGAGGCAACCCGTCTTTTCTTTTCTTTTATTTCTTCTATTTTTCATCATTTTTATTTATTTCCCGTTATTTTAGAATAATTTTTAATTTTTATAATTAATTTTGTTTTCCTATTTTGTAGGTACGAATCTCAAATATGAAATCGACGTAATTCTATTTTGTAATTCCAGTTTAAAAAAAAAAGCAATCAATTGTCGGATACCATAACAAACGACCGAGCTATCAATGTCGACCCGCAACAACATCAATATCAGCACATTCAAGCAGCTGGGCGCGGCCCCACACGCCGTTGGTAGCGGACACGAATTAGGAACTCGAATATGTGCCGCTAGGAGATGCAAACTGCCGCTGGGCGCGGTTGGGATGGCCGCTGGGCGTGGCTGAAGTACGCCGCTGGCAGCGGAGGCCGGATCAGGAAGTAGTAATGTCGCCGCTGGTGAGGCTGAGTTGGCTGCTGGGCGCGGCTGGGATGGCCGCTGGCCGCGGAAAATCGGCCGCTGGCAGTGGCAATGGCAAAGTCGTGTTGTTTTTACTGTGCTGGTTCAGAGTAGTCGCTAGTGTTTCAATGTTGGTTCAGTGTGTTGTTTGCTACTGGTTCGGTGTGCTGGCTGTTGTTGGTTTGAAGTCTGGTTGTTGTCGAGATGGTACCGCGTCGGGGTGTTGCTGGTGGTGGTTCGGGTTCTATGCACCAGGTACTTCGTTACTTCTATTTTTTTTATTTCTTTTTTCCTTACTCTACAACTTACCTTCATCTTCTATATTCTTAAATAATTACTGCAACTTTTTCCTCCCAAAATCTCATCAAAACTCATTCAATTTGATTCAATTTTGTCCCAAATCACTTCAAAATCATTTATTTATCATTGCCCATTACAATTCCTATCATTCTAACACATAATTTTACCCACAAAGTCAAAAAAATCGAGTTTTTCTGCCCTCGGGTTCCAAAATCCGAATTTGATTTTTTTTACCAATTGGGTCAATTTCGATTCAAATTAATGCAAGCAGACCATCCATTCACTCTTTTTCATCTTCCCAAGGTATAATTTTCATATTAATCTTTCGATTCTTCAAATTTTACCTCTTCCCATTGATTAGTACCTCTTCCCACGCATTTGAAGGAGTTATGTCCACTGTCTTACGGATTAACCCGCTTAAGTCTATGTATCCAATATGCCTTGCTAGAGGTCGATGTCGGGTTGACATATAAATGGGTTATATGTCTGGTAGTCTTAAGTGGGCTCATTGGGTCACACACAATGTGTACGGGATATTATTAATATAACGGTATATTAATATATCGGGTCAGTAGTAATACGACTCAGCTGCGTTGTCGGGTTATGGTAATTAGAGTTATACTAATAATCTAATTATGTTAATTAGAGTTATATGGGAATAACCTAATTCTACCTTCTCATCTCCTATATAAGGAGGTTCATATGATGAACCATAATAGGGAATTAAGAGTATTGACTCATCCCCTATTCACTAAAACAAAAACCAAGGGGCAATTTTGTCATTTAATCTTTCCCGCCTAAATGCTACCTATAAATAAGGAAAATTGAGTTTGGGCCAAAACATATCAAAAGATTATTATTCTAACAAAGTCCATCTAAACATTCATATCAAGAGGCCCAAATTTCTATAACAATTAACAAAAGATCCTTAATACATACTCCGTATAATTTTTAAATTCAATTATTTATAAAATATTAGTCATATTTAATATCACTAAAGTTACTCCGTATTAAATTCATTAGTTATTGAATTTACAATTACAAATTTGTAACAGTATATTATTTTACAAATATTTTATCATTAAAAATGCTACTTCGTATAAAAAATATATAAAAGTATTATTCTTTAATTTTTTTTTTGTGATTCACAATAATAAAGTCAATAATTTTTTAATAATTATTTTTCATGACACGTTATTGAACCAACGGGTCAACCCGAATTTTGATCCTAAATTCACGGATCATTTCGGGTTTAATTCAAATGGAACACGGCCTCGTGGATCAAATTTTTAGGGTGTTGACTCCGAAAAATGGGCAAAGTTTACGAGTCGGGTCGAAATTTAACATAACTATTTTTTAATTTAAAAATCCCCAATCTAATCCTAATCCCCTAACATTTAGGATTAAATTAATTGAAAAATACTTTACTAAACTCTAAATTTAAAAATTTCCGTTTAATCTTTTCAAAGATATGTACGATAATTAATAACAAAAGTAATGACAGATATGATCCAATATTAAAAATATTTTTCTAACCTAAAATACGTAAAAATCAAGGCATTCGATAGTATTTTTTACTTATTATATTCTGACAATGTTTTGTGTCACAAATTAGACGCGATCTGATCCATTATTTGTTAGGTATACTTTTTATAGAATATCATTTTATGGATGACACATAAAAAAATGATAAAAACGTTAATAACATATTGTATTTTATATATGAATCAACATATTACTAATCTTATACGCTCTCCATCATACTCCGTAATAGAATGTTACATTTTATTTATGCAGAATGACACAATAGTGAAAATAAAATTGCATTTATTATGCTTAAAAATAAAAAGTAGAGATAAAATTTTCCCCAAAACGAAATGTAAACTATTGACGGAAACACTGAAACAGAAAACCGTAAATCATTGAGAAGATGATATAATTTTAGTCACAACTCACAAGTCACTAAAATCTTTTTATGAACAAAACAAAATTAAAAAAACCGTGCAGAGGCACGGGTTTTACACTAGTAATATATATATACGGAGTATTCTTTTTATAAAGAGTTATAAGACAGATATAGAGAGAAGTTGTGAGACGGTCTCACGTACCTTTATACTAGCATATACTCGCAGTTCTGTACCCGTGTGGATACCAAAGGAGGCATCACGTTTGGGGTGCTTTATTCTATTCGTAAAGATTATTTATTCTGTCCGTGGGAATTATTTATTCTGTCCGTGAAGATTATTTATTCTGTCCGTGGAGATTATATATATTTATGGGTTTATTATACTTCTTATTAATACGCTGTTCCGCTGCAAATAAGGTATAATTGTTATCCTTCTACTTTTGTCTTTTCGGTTAATACTCGTAACAGGTCCTTGGGTTTAAGGGTTGTAACCCTACAGTGGTATCAGAGCCTCTGTTATGTAGTATTAATCAAATCGACCTGAATCTTTGTCTCATAATTGGTTATGAGGGATTCTATTGCGTATTAATCTGATTATATAATGGTCGTGAGAATTGTTCTTACAGATTTTTAAGTTCTTGTTGATGCATGTTGCTTTGATTTACTCGTTTGATCTGCTTTGTCACTAAATTCTAGTTATTATGTCTTGTCGTTTGATGCATGTAGTAATTCTCTTCCATGCTTTGTCTCTTGCCACATGTCATGTGATTGACAATGAAGATTATTTGATAATCATGCTTTTGACTTGGTGATTGAATAAGTAAATTTAGTTACGAGATCAAAGTTAATCAATTGCAGATGTAGTCATCTTCGTTTCATCCAGATTATCGATATCTTTAGGGTTTGTTTTAGTTTATCAATTTAAATTGTTAAATTTTGAAATTGATTATTAAAGTTAAATTAAGATCTAATATTGATTACGTTTTAATTTGATTTACCCTAAATTGACCTACTATAATCCTCAATTTCCTTGTTGATGATGAGACTAATTAGATTAGTCAAGATTCGATTGAAATTGAAAACGTAAAATTACTAGAATTTATCGTTGACGATGAGACCTAACAAGATTAGGACAAGACTCGTTTTAATTATGGTGGAGACGTAACGAAACAAGGTCAACCCGGATGACCCGAGTGTGACTCGGTCAGAACGGGTGTGACTTAGTTGGCACGAGTATGCGGTAGGCACGGGTGTGACTCAGCTGTCACGAGTATGACTCGGTAGACACGGGTATGTCCCGGTCGAAACGGGATGATCCGAGCGGCAACAGTTTGACCAAGATGACACAATATTTACTCGGACGACATGGTGTCGGGTCGAGTGACGCTTTTAAGAAAAGTCGTTTTCTTGCGTTTGTATGTTGATTATGAATCAAACATGGATTATACTTTTATTTTTCCGAATCAATGAAAAATTAGTTTTCTAAATTGGCTAAATAATTTTATGCATTGTAATTGTCATATTATCATAAATAGATCGGAAAAGGAGTTTCTCGAGTCTTATTTGATTTTGATGAATTGTTCATCTATATGACAATTATAAGTTGCAAATCGATTGGGAATGGAATGTTGTATATCCGTTCAATTTTTTCCGGGTGGGGAATTGTTTCTCATAGTTGGAAAAATGAAAGATATTGGTGAAATTGTTCAAACCAACTAGCAATTATGAATTGTAATTGATTATGAATCAAAAATATGGGATCTCTTAACTTGATTTATACACAAATCACTAGTAACAATTGAATTATTATGTCATATGATGCATGATTTTTATTGTTTGAGACTTGTGACTTGTGTGCTTAGGTTACCTTGTAAGTTGACCTATCAACATGGTTAGGACCCATATTACATTTAATCCCTCGCACAAATATTAAGTATTGTCTTTCCAGAATTGACCACTACAACAATTTCATACCATTGGTTGAAGTGACTGCCTAAGCGGTGCTTTGCCGATGTGTGTGGACTGAGTAGGTGGGTAACGGTTACCCACAGGTTCAGTCTGGTTTGCTTAACATTGCTATCAAGTCGGACTTGGGCTTTGAGGCAAATAGTTGGTGTCATATGATGACTAATTCCGACGAACCAAGAATTACATATTGATGTAATTGACAATGTTGTTGTCTACCTTTACTTTTGGAGCTTGAGCAGTGAGCCCAAGTTCACTTGAGCGACAAAATGTTTAGGATCTTAAAATATTATGCGAACTTGAGGGTAGTTTGCATGATTTTTTTTCTTAAAATTGTTTATGATTATTAATATTAATTATCGTTTTACTATGCATATACATGTAGTTGTAATTTAGTTACCGTTATCACATTTATTAAAGATGAATTTGAATTGTTCAACCTCGTCGATTGGTATCTTGAGAATTGTTCTCAAAATTAGAGATACGGATTTTGTCCTTGTGAAGGATAATTCCGATAGATTATTACCAATGCTAATGTACAGTATGGACTGTATTAGAGTCATGAAGATGATTATAAGTACCAAAATCAATTGTTTCAATAAAAGGGAACAGTTCTCATTAAGTGAGAAAATATTGAAGATGATCTAATTAATCCATATGTCATACGATGACGTGATTATATTGATAATCAGGAAATTTTGGATGCTTCTTTCTAAAGAATTAGGAACTGAAATCGTTTCAATTAGTCCTAAGTTTAGGTCACTTTATTATGAATAAACATGTGACTTAATAAAGTTTCTCACCTGTTAGCATGAGATGTTAAAAGACGATTGAACATTGTATCAAGAAGGCAAATAATATTAATGTTCTATGAGTTCATTAAGAAAATTGCTTGAGATTATGATTAATGAATCTAAGACGTTGGTTAAACTAAGGGAAGGACAATCGTTGTCATACCCAAACTTGTTGCCAAATTTAGATTAGGTACGATTTTATTAGTCATTAATGTAATGGCAAATATAAGACATTGGTAGATAGTTTCTAGAAGTGTCTAGAAAATCTGCAAATCAATTGAAGTATGACTTCTGGTGTGTATGTTACTAGAGTAATTGTTACTTTCATTCTACTGTTTTGGTATAAGATACCAAATGCAACTATTACATTTTGGATGTGATGGCTTTAAGAGGGTAGAATAATGGTATATAAGTGAAGTGTTTTGTGATTGAAATGGACAAACGTTGTTGTTTCATATGCAAAAGGAAAATCACTTAATTTTACCATAAAGCTGAATACTGGAATTGAATAATTGTTATTCTTGTACTACTCATAAGCAAGAATATTGATTCTGTTTCATGTATGGGCATGAAAAGTTTTGATAAAAGTAGAACAATTGTTGCTCTATACTTTGCAAGAATATGAGGTACAGTAAGGCTAACATGATTGTTGAGCCCTACATTTTTTGTATAACTACAAAATCTTTGGTTTCTTGACGCTTTAAAGATAGGTTCTCGTCGCTTTAAAGTGTCGCAAAATTAATTCTCGACGCTTCCAGAAAGCGTGGAGATTTTGGGCGTCGGGAATTCTCGACGCATTTTTCCGTCACCATTCTCGACGCATTAAAACGTTGAATATTTTATTCAAGACGCTTTTTTGTGTCACTACGTGGTACACTAAAATATGCAACCTCGACGCTTTTCTACGTCGCAATTTTTTTTCCAGACCAATTTTTTTTCAACGCGCGAGACTTTCTACTATTTAAAGTGTCGAGAAATAATAATATAAAATTCAGTTATCGACACTTTGATATCGTAAAAGCGTCGAGAATCTTATAAAAAAGAATATAATAATAATTATATATTTCCAACAACTGACTACTGCTTGCGATTACATATTTATGTTGTCTAAAAAGCGCGACTCCATATTTACTGAATTGATATCAATAATACACAAAGATCGAGTTGGTCGTTCAGAAAACAAACACTTAATTAGAATAATCTCCAATCGTATATATATTTCGCAATCAATAAATAGAGTTTCATAGGACAGACATCTAGAATAATCTTCATCCAATCATATATTTCGCAATCCAAAGTAAAATAAAAAAAAATGACTAAAAAACTACGGTCGAAGTTCAAAAACAGTGAATCGATTTTGTCGTCTATCAATTCCGTCATCATCTCCCTTTTTGTGTTGTACAACTTCCTGTAGTGGTAAAAAAAATATAATAAGGAAAACTGAATAGACCATATAATGAACCATAAATATGTAGAAAATATAAACGCATATCAGTGAAATAAATTACCCCAGGATCAGCAATGTTGTGCAAGATTATCTTTGCCATATTTGCATTCTCAACTGATGTTCCCCCACTACTCATAACATTCAAAAAAAAATTTAGTAACGAATTAGTCTGAGCATACTTCAATTGTAGCTCTTCATTTTTTCTTCTTCATTCCCTTATTCTCCTCTGTCAACTTATCCACAACCTTTTGCACATCTAATAAAAACATGAAGGAACATATTACATCTACATTTGATAAATTCCATCATTGACAACCCAAAATGTACAAGATTTACCTAGAAGTCTACAACTAAATATCTTATTATTGAGCGCTAGTAGTACCTGATCCCAGTATTTCAGGGATATGGTCTCGGCATCTTCTGCAAACCAACCTTCCATTCTACACAAGTACCATTGTAGTACCTTATGAGCAAGCCCTTCTAACCTGTAGTTTCATCATATGTGTAAATACTTGGTAGAGATGGTTATTCAATATCAATTGACTTCAGGAGACGATTCATAGCTTACCTCAAATCTGATCTTCTTTCAAAGACTATTGAAAATGCTCGCTGGATTGATATGTCCTCACTGAATTCCTCTCGTACTTTTTCTACCTGAAAATCAGTAAACAAACAAAATATACAGTTACAACACCAAACTAAGCCTTAATATAAAAACAAGGATGCTTCACACATGAACATATAGTGTGACCAGACTACTTGCCTCTTTTAGAGCATCTTCAAATGCTAGGTCAACCTTAGTCACTAACTCCTGGGGGACTTGATTTCCTTCCATATCAAAAAGAGCATAACTGCATCAAACAAATCCAAAAAATAATCAGTTGTTGGAACAGTAACTATAAGCTGCCTCTGAGATTCGTGCAACACTTAAGCAAGCGATCCAAACAACTATTTTATCCAAAGAAAGAGATCCAAACGTTTGGAGATTCAGTTGATAAAAAGCTGAACGTAAACATGACTATATATACATAAAAATCATTATAATTAGGTGGTTTAGACAAGGAGGCAGTTATCTGGACCAGTTTCAAACCTCGGAAGGAAGGGAGGGAGGCAAATCTCCTTCACCTCCCCCCACCAGTTTTTGAACATGTGACCAGTCACAAGAGAAAGACCTTATTACCAGGGCATAACATGCAAAAGAAAAAGTGGAACTAATTATGTAATGGATGAAAATACTGCACATATATCTAAAAAACACACCAAGCAAAAATGTTTGGTCCTCCATAAATGCTTTCAAAGCTACTACCAGATCCTAAACCATCAACACCCCATAATATTGTTTTTCCTATTAATTAACTAATTGCACGTTTGAGTCTCAAAAAGGCAGCATTTTGAATATCAACTTGAGCTTATAATTCAGCAATACTGTCCATTTTGATCAGTAAATGAGCTCACTCATTATCAACATTATTTAATGGGCAGCTAACTGATTATTAACATTATTTAATGGGCACGTACTAAAATTTATACAAGCAATATGAGTTGGATCACAGAATTACCTTTCTAAGTCATGGTCATACAAAACCGAGTTATCACCACTAGTGCGACACAAGGGCAGCCCAAGTCTACCAATCAATGGCGCCAAAGTATTTTCATTGCATACACAATGTAACCTGAAGTAGAATCACAGGATATCAGACTTGAAGTAAGACATAAGGAATGTTACAATGTTCTGCTTTTAAAGTCAACCTTTTTCGAAATAAATTCGTTATATAATACTCCGTATCATTTTCAAACAACTCTCTTCTATGACATGTTTACGTACAAATCACTACGTAATCACATGTGTGGGTCATTTTTCCATTTATGCTAAGATAAGTAAATAGAATTCTTAATCTACCTTTTCATTTCAATACTTATCTATGAAATTAAACAAAATGAGCAAATTGGATAGGGACTTAGTTCTAATTCTGAAGGATTAGATATGGAGGGAAATGGTAGAATAGGAATACAAGTACTTATCTTAGTTAAAAGGGTTGGGAAACATAACTTATGGTCGAAAAATTTAGAAGAAAAAAGAAAACCCGAATCAGGTCACTAGGCCGTGAAACATGCCTTCAAATGAGAATTGCTTGAAAATATAAGGGAGTTGTTTCGAAAAATTGACTTCAAACGAGAGTTATTTTCCCTAAATTATAAACAGATAGAACATATACACAAAATAATGGTAAGATTGGAAGTAATGTAAAGCTTACCATGACGCACACAGGTCAACCGGGAAACCAAATGTGTAGTCAGTGCATACTTGGCCTCCAATTCTATCAAAGAGACCACCTCCCTTTATCAAAGAGACCGGTTTTTGTTAATAACAAATGTCTTAATTTCACCAAAGAGACCACCTCCCTCAAATGGTTTCTTATGAACCGGTAACGAACTGGTTTCTTGTGCAATTTTTAACCGGTTTCTTTTGCATTTTTTGTAATAGTGACACATTTATAACCCAATCAATAATACTCACAGAAAGATCATGAACAAGTCGATTAATTAAAAAATAATCAACTAAAAATTCACAGAAAAATCAACAAAATAAACAACTAGTATCTCGCTGATAATCAACAACAGCGACGCCAAATACGATGATAATCAGCAAGATAAAAAAAATATTAATCACTACGGAGTATTTCCTTGCTCAAATTACACAACCAAATACGCGAATTTCTTTTTGGGGTTTGTCCTTGAGGAAAAGGGCCTAAAAAGGATAAGAGTACCTGAAGCTCTCTCTGTTGAGCAAGAAGTTTCATCTCAACTATCTTGTATTGTTGAAGCCTGAAAATGCATAAATCAATGATTAATAACAGGAATCACACAAATGAACGATCAATAGATTATAATGGCTAATATAAGCTCTTAAGAGTTCATAAAAATCTCATATTCACGTTCCAAAAACAGTTTACTAGAGCTACAAGATAGATGGGGATAGTACTTTCATAGTCATATTTACGTAACTTCATCACAACTTATCTTCACTACTGACAACAGTAAACCAATCAAACAAATAATATCGCAAACAAACCATAAATGATTCAGCAGCAACTACCCCAGTGCCTCAAGGGTTTCAGCAAATTGCGGGTAAGGGAGGTTGGATGTACGCAGCTCACTCATGGTAGCAACAAAAGGAGGTTACTTTCTAATTATCTAATATGAAAATTGCATCGAGAACTACAACAAATAAGTGCTACGTACTTCCCATTAAAAAGAAGTACAACAATTAATGACCCATTTTGCTTTATTTTCATCATAAACTAAAACAAAATACTTAATGAATCTTTGATTCCATGGAGAATGGAAAGAAAATCATAGAACATTGCAAATACAATTTGAGCATTAACAAACAAAAGCAGTGCGTCGGTCTCTGGGAAATCTTTTCATAAATAGAGTTGATCAAAAGTCAAAACAAACACAAGAGCACACAAGTTTAAGTCAATGAACTCGCAAACGTACACCTTTGACTCCTCTAATGTACATCCTTCTATGTCTAAAATCTCCCCTATTTTAAAGGTAACAACAGTAATTCAACCTTTGAAAGCTTCATCTCAAGAGGAAAAAATCTCAAGAGTTGCAGCCAAAAGTGATGAACTAAGTGCCTAGTTTCTAGAGGGGCGAGCCACAAGGCAAAGGTGTCCCTCTTAGAAATAGAATCAAACTTCTGAACTACGAAGCTAAACATATCAATGCGGGAGGGGCCGAGGGGGAACTAGTCCTACAGCTTTAAACAACTAAGAACCTTGAAATAACATCAACGAGATACAAAATGAACATACAACTACGAAACAACAATTTCACACCAATTCATACCATAACAACACAAACATTACAAGAAACATAAAACATACTTGACGGTCGATTTGAAAGTTCAAAATCTCGCCTATATTTCAACGATAGCCACAGTGACTCAGTCTTCCAAATTTTGATCGCAACACAATAATTCTGACGACAAACGATGAACCAAATTCACACTTACTTCGCCAAGCAACAACATTGCTGGCGGCTCACATCATTAATACATTAAGCAAAGAACCGACTCAAGCAAAGCTAGCTCATTCGAGACCGTCTTGAGCTTAAGACACGTATTCCCTTGCTATAACGACTACTCCGTATGCTGTAAGATCAAACCGTCTCAAGCAAATCAAGCAAAACTAGCTTCTATTCTACAATCTTTTAACAAGTACTATATGATGAATATTTCTAGCTACAACGTAACAATTTCACATCAAAACATAGAATTAACAGTACTAAAATCACAGTTGACAAATGAAGGAGCTAAAAATCAAATCAAATTAAACTTAATAGTGATCTAAGCATCTAAATAATAGAGCAATTAGGTCTAATTCAACAAGCTGATCAAATTACAGATCGATGATAATCAGCATGATAAATACGATGATAATCAGCAAGATAAAAAAATATATTAATCACTACGGAGTATTTCCTTGCTCAAATTACACAACCAAACACGCGAATTTCATTTGGGGTTTGTCCTTGAGGAAAAGGGCCTAAAAAGGATAAGAGTACCTGAAGCTCTCTGTTGCTCAAATAACGAAAGGTGATTGATAAATAATGAAATATGGTTATTTCTTGATTATCATCACGAAGCAAGATGAATAATCACAATCACAAAGCAACAGTGACGCGAAAGCAAGATGAATAATCACGGATGGAAGGTGATTGATGAAGGAGGAAGCAGCGGATATATATAATCAAGGAATGATTAGGTTTTATTTGGGGATTTCGTTTATTAATTTAGTTTAGGGCATTAATTTGGTAATTTCATCTTTGGGATAAATAAGCGGGATAAAATATGTTTGAGGATTATCACCGCGCTCAGTTTTGATCTATTAGTAAGTTTAGTAAAGGTTTTTATTAGTTTATGATTATTATATTAATTATATAATTCTCGACACATTAAAGTGTAGACAGAAAAAATTTGATAAGGCGAAGGGTAGACACTTGTAAAAGTGTCGAGCTTAAAGCGTCAAGAAATTAGTGATTTTTTAGTAGTGGTAGTGAATGTTTTTATTTGTAGTATAACAATCAAAAGGTTTCGTCCCTCGACACGAGTTTTACCTATTATGGCATTGTCCTTAATCCATGAGACAAGAAACATAAGAATAAGTTTCATAATGATGAAATTATAAACCTTATTGATAAGGATCAACTGAGGTAAATGGATCTTGTTTAGATGGATAAATGACATTACAAGTGACTTCTATTAATTGTAGTGGGAGAGTAATTAGACTTGTTAAATCACACATATACAGATACGTGTGGGTTTAACTAGTAATGTTGCAAAAATAGGTAACACGTATTGTTTTGTTCATTTGATGAAATTTGAAACTGAATGCTTTGAATTGTTCAAGGAAATTCAGATGAAAGTACAAGATCAACTTGATAAGTTGATACGAGTCGTTCGATATGATTGAAACAGGGAGGAATTGAACTAAAAGATTGTGATCATCTTAGAAGTAGTGAAAAGTGTTTCAAACTACATTGAACCATATTTGATATGATTTGGTCTATGATGAGTCATATGCAGATTTCATTGACGCTTTAGAAAGTTATGCACTATAAAAGTCTTTGTACAATGTTGATGAGATTGTCCATGTAAGTCGAAGAATAGACTCCATATGAGATCTGGATTGGAAAATATTCTAAACAGTCTTTTCTTAATTATCAAGTCTTTAAGTTTAAAGAAAATCATTTTCTAGAACTTAGACTCAATTATGACATGTGTTTTATCAGGGGTATTATGTTAATTCTACAAATCATCCAAAGAACAAAACTGTTTTGTTGCATGGAGTGATATGTTTCTTTTAAAAATATGTGATTTCTAATAGAAACAGTGGGAGTAGAATCGATCTTGAATTGTTCAAGATTAACAGAAATTCTCTACAACTGTTGAAGAGGATATTGATGCATCCATGAAAAGTCATGATCATCTTAGATGTAAAATATTATCCTTTATAGGTTTGACCTATGATGAAACAATAATGGGCAAAGACTCCAACAGTCACATAAAATCTAATAGATTCTATATACCATAACTACCAAGTATAGACTTTGGTTAAATGGGTCTTATAGTGAAGAATAGTCTTCAATATACAGACGATGTAGATTGATATGAGAGTATCTATGAAGCATAGTTGATAGTTAAGGATTGATCTCATAGTAATGATTATGGAAAAACCTTTTTTTACAACACTATGCTTGAGTCTATTAGGAACGATTTAGCATTTTGATTGTCATCACTCATTTGATGAGTTTTGGACATATATATGTGAAATACATTTCTTGAAAGAGATGCAATATGATGTGTGTGCAACTCATCGTATGAATTTCATATTATCATTTTTGCTAGACAAATGTGAATGTTCTAATTTGATTGGAGCATGGAGCAAGTATCTTCGTTCTCAATGTGGTAATTCAAATATGTTTGTTTTCCATTGAGACGAAGAAAGACAGTGTGTACAAGAGGTTAGTGGGAGTGCATTTATCGTTATGATTTGGTATGTAAGTGACATACTTCTCTAACTAGACGACATTTGATTGCCTTAGTCAATGAGACTTTGCAAGAAATGTGTTTATTATGTGCTCGTGTGACGAGTAGATACTAATCTGGTGAGTGTCACTAGAATGCTATCTAAGAATTGTTCCTTTGCGCTTAAGAAGCAAAAAGAGGAATTGTTTAAGAGATGTGCATGATGTGATAAGTGAATTATTGTAAACTAGTTACAACGATTCATATTTCCAAATAGACAAAGATGACATGAGATTGTACTCTCAGTATATTTTGTTTTGGATGAAAGTTGTGTGTTGAAACGGTTCCAAAGGACAACTTTGTGACTAGTATTAGAACTAAAGTTAGTGTTCTATTACTTTTAAAGAAAATAGACGTTTGATTACGAATTAAGCACACACTCAACTTTAAAGTTTATGAAGCAATTTGTTGCTTATGAAACTATCAGTTTACTTTAATTGAGAGAAGGTAGATTGATCATATGCTTGTAAATAACCGATACAAATGTTGTATGTCCCGAAATCTATTCTACATAAAGATCATATTGATTATGATCGGTATAAGACGCATGGGAGAGTGGTCTTAGTACTTTTAGAGGTGTTTGGTTTAGTGGGAGTTATTTCGATAATTGATATATGTAGGACATATTGTCATTTGGTTAATGTAACCGAGTTTTGTCCCTAAATAATTTGCATCGATGAAATAGATCACTAAGTACGTGACTTAGTCTTGGAACTCTATTTAGATGATGTAATTATTTTGTCTCTAGTCAGGATATTATGTTGGGACATTTGAATACCCTTAAATGACTAGTGTGTGAGTTGATTGATGACTAAGTTCCTTGAGTCATAGGTATTGAGATACTAAATCACGCACACGGGTGTATGTTAAGAATATTCATTAGACAGACCCACCGAAAAGGATTTTACTAAGATTTCGCTTAGTGTCGGTAAAGTTCTTTGCAAGTTATGAACTTGTACGGTCTTTAGACCTGAGTCTTTGACTATTCTGTACATGTGATGTGTATGCTTTGATACTATTCCTCGTCAGCTGTGAAAGGGGGCTATGGATGGTTATTGGGCATGCATGGATCATGTGATAGGATGTGGTTAGACAAGAGGGGATTTGCTATTCCTTTACTGAAGGGAATTTATTGTTTCTTGGCCACTCGAAGAGTGTGACTTGTGCAAATGCGTGGCCGCGCTCAGATAGGATGATTGTCATCTATCTGCTCTTTTAACAAGTCAACTCAAAGATTCGAGTAAAAGATTAAGATATGTGAGGATGACACTTTTTCTTACCTCATTCTCAGTTGGAGACAATAGTAGCAAAGAGACTTAACGCCGTTCTTGAGAGGACATGTACAAGTGGGAGACTGAAGGAGTTATGTCCACTGTCCTACGGATTAACCCGCTTAAGTCTATGTATCCGATATGCCTTGCTAGAGGTCGATGTCGGGTTGACATGTAAATTGTTATATGTCTGGTACTCTTAAGTGGGCTCATTGGGTCACACACAATGTGTACGGGATATTATTAATATAACGGTATATTAATATATCGGGTCAGTAGTAATACGACTCAGCTGCGTTGTTGGGTTATGGTAATTAGAGTTATACTAATAATCTAATTATGTTAATTAGAGTTATATGGGAATAACCTAATTCTACCTTCTCATCTCCTATATAAGGAGGTTCATATGAAGAACCATAATAGGGAATTAAGAGTATTGACTCATAATATATATACGGAGTATTCTTTTTATAAAGAGTTATAAGATAGATATAGAGAGAAGTTGTGAGACGGTCTCACGTACCTTTATACTAGCATATACGTCGCAGTTCTGTACCCGTGTGGATACTAAAGGAGGCATCACGTTTGGGGTGCTTCTATTCGTGAAGATTATTTATTTTGTCCGTGGGAATTATTTATTCTGTCCGTGAAGATTATTTATTCTGTCCGTGGAGATTATATATATTTATGGGTTTATTATACTTCTTATTAATACGATGTTCCGCTGCAAATAAGGTATAATTGTTGTCCTTCTACTTTTGTCTTTTCGGTTAATACTCGTAACAGGTCCTTGGGTTTAAGGTTTGTAACCCTACAAGGAGACCATCCATTCACTCTTTTTCATCTTCCCAAGGTATAATTTTCATATTAATCTTTCGATTCTTCAAATTTTACCTCTTCCCATTGATTAGTAGCTCGAATTTTTCTTATTCTTGCTCAATTTTGGGTTTTTCTTTATCCTCGTGTTATTTGAATCACTTTGTGTCTCTGATATTTTTGTTGTAATGGTGTGAAAATTTAAGTGATTGAATTGGTGAATTGTGAGTGAAAAAAAAATAAGAAAAAAAAATTGAGTGAATTGTGAGTGAGATTTTGTTGATCATTACTTGAGAGATGGGGAGAACTAAAAGGAAAAATTACTCCACTACCGTTTCTACACCACCACCAAAAAAAAATCCAAAACCGTCACTAAAAAAGCTCAACCCAAACCCGTGCATCCTAAACATATTCCCGTTACCAAACCATCTTGGTTAACTAAAGCTCAAGACCCAATTTTCCACCATTTCAATTTCTAAAAAAAGCACTAAACTTGTACCCGCAATTAGCTTCAAATTGAATGGTAAAGCTCATGAGTTGACTTATGCGAAGTTGAGGGAAGCTTTTGGTATTCGGGATATGTGTGATAAGGAGTATGTGGGGGTGAGAGAGAGAGAGAGAGGGATTTGGTGGCAAGAGGTTACGGGGTTGCTTTTGGGTGGTAAATCTGGTGAGTTGAGTTCGAGTATTCCCAACCCATGTCTTCGACTTGCTCATCGTCTGATTGTTAACTCATTCCTTTGTAAAGGGGAGCCTAATAAGCTTCCCCAATCTCATTTTGGTTACTTGAGGGCTATGATGCCGGATGGCGAAGGTGTTCCCGATTGGGTTGCTCTTTTTGTTACATCTAGCATAGCTTTGGGTACTAAAGATGGGGGGATTATAAATGGTGGTGGGTTAGTCACTCTCATTATGAATTACTTGAATATTGAGGTGGCGGAGGGGAAGAATCCGTTACTTGATAATTACCTCTTTGATATTCCTTGTTTGATTCACGCTAAGATGTTACGATTACGACCTCGCATGAAGGTAAAAGGGTCTTATTATTATCATTGGGGGAAGAATCATGATTCTTATCTACAATTGCCGAGACCCGAGGATGATCCTTTGGTTTATGGTGAAGTTTCAGAAGATTTCTTTGTTCCCCGAGATCGTGACATTGATGATGATGAGGAGGAGGAGGAGGAAGAGGGAAGTGATGACGATGTCGAAAGTGAGGAAGATGAGAGTGGTGAGGATAGTCAAGTTCGTAAAAAAGGAGAAAGAGCAAGGGTGAAGGAAGGGAGGAGTCCTGAGAAGAATAAGAGTGTGGATGCTTTGGAGGGGGCGAATAATGAGTTAGAAGTGGATCGAGAAGCTTGGTTTACAAAGATAGATGCTTGGTGTGCCTCGACCGATGCTATGATTCATGACATGCGTGCACGGTTGGAGGAAACTCATGCCGCTACTTTGGAGACTAGAGACTTGATGAGAACTTTGTCTCGTGCTCTCTTAGCATGGTTCCCGGACGCTCGACCACCATCGTCCGAGATCCTTGGCGAGATTGAGGGGCAAGCTACCACCTCTAAGGAAGATGACATCGGGGATTCCCCCAACACTTGATTGCTTGGTATGTTCCTTCTTCTCATTTTCTATGTCTTTTTCTTTAATTTTCCTCACATTGAGGACAATGTGGAGATTAAGCGTGGGGAGTGGAATATACTTGTATATATGTTATTTCATATTTTCAAAAAAAAAATCCAAAAAAAATTTAAAAAAATTGAAAAAAAGAAAAGAAAAAAGAATCTCGGCTAGGTAAAAACTCGCAAGGGCGAGCGCCTAGGCAAAAATGGGTATATGGCCGAGGACGGAGTGAAAACCCGAAAGGGCGCTCCGGGTAAAATGAAGAAACGAGAAGCGTGCCATGAGAGTAGAATGAGGAATAAAAGCTAAATCGAAAACCCGCAAGGGCGGGCGGTTTAGGCAAAATGAGGGATTAGGAAAAAAAAGAAATCATTATTTTTGATTACTATTTTTGCTATTTCTTCATGATTCGGGAGTCATAAGGAGGTTAGAAGGGTGATTCAGGTTTAGGATCATCTTAGAGTTGGAGTGATGAGTGGATGTCAACTACATGTTTTTATTTGTCAACCGTTTTTCTGTAGTTGGTGTTGTGATTTTTTGTGTGTGAGCTGGCATTGATTGTAGTATGGTCTTGGTGAATAGGTTATTTTATTCCTTTGACCATATATATTTTTTGAGAGGGATGTTATAAGGAGGGGGTGTGAGAGTCGAGAGTAGTTTTTGGTTGTATCAAGCTACTTACGTTTCGCTGTATAGACCTTGTGGAGGACCATTATTTTGATTTAATTTACTCGAGGACGAGTAAAGGTCTAAGCGTGGGGATGTTTGATTAGTCTAGTTTAGGAGGGATTAATAAGGGTCACTTAGTTGACTATTTTGTAGATTTGGGTGTGTTTTGACGGATTATTGTGTGCATGTCGTAATTGATGGGTTAATATAATAAAATGTGTAATTAGGCGGATTAAAGGGTGAAAAGTAATATGGGTTGTAATTGAAATGTTTATTGGGTCAAAGTGTCAACAATTCTTGGGAAGTGAAGACAAATCAAGCCCAAAGTGAAAGTGGAAGCCCAGACCAAGTAGAAGGAAGAAGTGGAGAATTTCTAAAATCCGCTGCCAGCGGATTTTCCAAATTCCGTTGCCAGCGGAATTTCTTGCCAGCGGATTTCCAAAAATCCGCTACCAGCGGCAGAAATTTATGCATAGGATTCCTTCTTGGATTCTTTTTCGCATAGGATTCTTTGTCTAGTCTTTTGTTCTTCTTCTTTACTCACCTCCTTTATTCTTCTTCTTCATTATGAGGCATTTTATGAGGCTTTATGAGCCATTGATGAAGATGCTTCATGGATGACTATATAAAGAGGGGAAGTTCACCATCACATTCATCAGCCAACACATCAATCATCACTTGTAATTCTCAAATACACATACATTTTCTAGTTTATTTTGCAAGTAGTTCATTTGTATGGAGGGCAAAGTTCTTATTCTTGGAAGAAGTAGTTGAAGCCTTTCAAGTTTGTGAATTGTAAGAGTCGTTTCTATTTTACATTAATATTAGAATATCAAGTTTAATTTGCATTATTTCTTGGTTTGTTAATTCATCTTCTAGCTTGATCACCTAGTTTTTGTTATTGATAAACCATTGCTAGAATAGTTAAATGAATCTTTTGTTTGTTTAACTATATCCGAGTAGCAAATATAATTCACCAATTCGTATGCTTTTCATCGTTGTTGAGTTATAAAGATTAAACTTGTATGAAATAAAGTGATACCGCTTGAGTAATCATTCTTCATCTTTGCTAAATTCCATCGTTCTAATCTACATATTGATATGATTTAGACGCTTGATTTAAATTGACAATATCGTAAGGGTTATTTGAGTATGCTTCTCATATCTTATAACTATTAATAAGTGGAATTGGAAGTCGATTAAACTTCATAGCAAAGTATTCTAATATAAATTGTAAAGTAGAAGAGCCAATGATCAATTCGTTAAACTTGATGGTGGATATTGCTTGGTCCAAGTACTTTTCTCATATTTTTTTAGATCGTTTATTCATATTAGTTTATTTTATTTTGTTAATTTATTTTGTTAGTTTATTAGACTTAGAGTAATCATTCACACATAAATCCCCCCATATTGGTTACTAATTTATATAGATTTATACACACTTAAAACAATGTAATCACCTTCCTTGTGGATTCGACCCCTACATTCACTAACTACTAGTTTGTCTTAGAAGTGGATTAAAATTGTAATTTGGAGACTCACGACAAGTCTAGCCAATATATCTTTCGATCCACTTAACTACGGCATGGTTTGATTTCACTGCACGTTAATACGTAGGCAGCCTTTCAACAGAGGCACAACCACCCACATTGACACACACTCAAAAAGCACCATCATTCCGGTCACGACACCGTCATGTTCTCAACAGCTAGCCTTGTTGTCATGGGGGCTTCTCTTATGTAGAAAACCTCCATCCACTCACAAAATCTACATAAATTCAAAAAAAATCTAGCCTCCTTTCTATAGTGTGTCCTAGTACTCGGCTCAGTCGTAGATGAGAATCTGTCAGGACTCGAAGCAATACAAACTTTGGAAATGTACCCTAAAATCAAAAATCCAGAAAAGCACTAGACTACCACAGTCTTATTACGGACTACTGCAATCCCCCTTTAGCATATCTATCCCATTTCGATGTTCGACCATGTTGCAACTCGCCGAGGCTACGGAATAACGCAACTTGAGAGCCTTGTCCTCTTAGGTGGCCCACCCCCTACCGAGTCACGGTCCAACCCTTAGAGAGTCCAATTCATGTTTGTCAACTCGTCCTGTCGCGTCCAGAGTCGAGTCTGTTGGTATATCTCTCTTCAAATTCTCATTTTAAAATTTGCAAAACTTGGTCATTTGAGAAATTCCTTTTCGACAAGGTCAAATTTTGATCTATTTAAACTTTAAATTTCTATTCTACCCCTTTCAGTTTTGAAAATCTATCTCCTAGCACATGAGTAGCTTTTGGGAGTTCGATTTCAAAATGAAGCAAAAATCATTTTCCCCAGCGCAAGTCAGTCTATAGATGCTAATTGCATTTCCTGTATGCCATCTTGCTATCTGCTATATTTGCTATTTTTGCCTGTATATCTAACATTTCAGGTACCAGCTTGGCTTCCCAAAGGAACATCAAGTTTTTTTATTCCCCAGCGCTTGCGCAACTCACATATCTCCCCAGCGGAAAGCCCAGGGCGGCATTTTCCCGAAATAGCACGGGATGGGCCCATATATAGGCGCACCCAGGACTTATACAACTAGTCCGATTTCCCGCGTAATTCTGAGTTGGGATGTGTCTGCAAAAGGACACACCCAGGGCTTCTTAGGCAGGCTCCCGCGTAATTTCGGATTTGGATGTGCCTGCAAATGGACACACCCCGAGATTTCTAGGCAAGCTCCCGCATAGTTCTGAGATTGGATGTGTCTGCAAACGAACACACCCAGGGCTTCTTAGGCAAGCTCCCGCGCAGCTCTTAGGCGGGATGTATCTGCATACAGATACACCCAGGGCTTAAAAAACAAGTCCGACGGAGCTACTCCTGGCAACAGAACTCATGTATGATTTCTATCTTATGGCTGGCGGGCCCTTTCACGCAAGTCTAATGGACTATAAACGACCCGACCGGCAGTCTGCCAGGTCTTAATCCTCGATTGGCTTCGTAGCTAATCTGACTTTCGCCTTGTCCAAGCCTCAGTCAGAGTGAGGGCTCTGTAGACACCCACATTTGGCCGCTAGGTGTCTATAGTAGTTTCCAAAAAACACCCGATGATGATCGGACGCAAACATGTTTCCACGCGCTCGGATATGGGCTTGAAACCATTAGTTTATGGCTTGGGCTTTTTTACGGAGTACAAATCTCACAAAACTGACCTCAAATTCAGGCCCAACGGGTCGTTTCCAATCAAACAAGACTAATTTGGGTCAAAACCGATACCGGAAATAAAACCGACTTTTAGCGACCGGGTCAAACCTCGGTCAAAGCCGCTTCCGAGAACACAAAAAAATAGCCATGCAAACATCAAAAGTCCAACCCAAATACAAGATCCACAAAATGCCTTACCCGAGGATCAAAAAACCCGGACCTCTCGCTCCAGCTGACCCACTCGATCGAGACCCACTCGACCGAGTGTCAGCCCACTCGATCGAGTGGGCCCTCAAACAGGCCCGACTGCGTAACTTTCGGTCCCTCGACCGAGTTAGTAGGGTACTCGGTCGAGTAACCCTAGACGGGGAGGGGGAGCTTTGCCTATTGTGGACATGACATAGGTCCACCCCGACGCGGCCACGCGCGGGTTTGGGGAGGCGAATGAATCTCCATATGAGATGGTCAAATTGAAATTTAAATCGAAGTTGGAGTGGCCACCGAATTTTATGGTTATTCGGAACCGTTCGAGCCCACTCTATGTCGTAGTGGGCCGTATACAAAATACGGCCCATTTCCGATGTCAGAGTTTATTAGGCTCGTCCCTTTGCAGTTCGATACCGATGCCGACTTGATCGGTTAATCGTATATTGAATGACTCTCGTTGCCAATGGATTCGGACATCCGGAAACCACGGTTCTGAGTAAGGGGTGAGGGTACGTGTTGGGAAGTTCACTAAGAACACCCAACCCCGCCCGCACATTAGCGGCCTCTACTAGGATATCGAATGATTTTTTAATACGCGCGTGTTAGTAATACGATGAATGATATGCAAACATTGTTTTCCTAAACATGCGAGGAATTGAATGGGTTGCTAAGTCGGTTTAATGCATAAAAATTAACGTCAAAGTTGCATTTAGCACGTGAGGTTCGTTTTAGTATAATAAAACAAACGATAAAAAAAAAAGGATGAATTTGCTAAAAAAACCTGAAAATATTGCTAAAAAAACGCGGTTTTGTATAAAAAACAAAGTTCGGAAAATAATAAAAAAAAAAAAGAAGAAGGTGCGTAATTGATTCGTATTGTGTTTGTAGTTGGTAATTGACGATGTTTTTTTGATGTTATGAGTGTATGAGAATAATTGATGTTGTAGATGTCTTGAAAAGTGTGTGTGCAAGGGGCTATTTATAGGGAGTTCCCGACCTTAGCTAGGAGAGTTTGAACTACCGTTTGAGATAGGTAACGTAAGAATACGAAAGGAATGAGGATTCCGCTTTCTTGTGAAGGAAGAAAGGGATCCGGCTAGTAGAGGGTTGCTCGGCCGAGTGTTTGCACTCGGTCGGGTGTTTGAATCGGTTTTCGGATAGGATTTCTACTTGAGATCGAATTCCATCCTTAAACGGATTTGTTTAATATTTTGTGAAGCTGATTTTTCGTAGGATTGGAGTATGAATCAGCCGTGTGAGGTGTCACGGCTGACTCACGTGTCTCGGGAAAATCTTTGACCGGGTTTTGACTCGGACGCTAAAAGACGGTTTTACCCCTGGTGTCGGAATCGACCCAAATTAGTCTTATTTGACTCGAAATGACCCACTGGGCCTGATTTTGAGGTTGGTTTTGTGAGATATGTACTCTATAATGAGCCCAAGCCAAATGCCAATGATTTTGAGCCCGTTTCTGAGTATGTTAAAGCACGTTTGCGTCCGATCATCATCGGGTGTTTGTCGAAAACTGTTATAGACATCTGGCGGTCAAAATGTGGGTGTCTACAGAGCCCCCACTCTGACTGAGGCTTGGACAAGGCGAAAGTCAGAGTAGCTACCAGGCCAATCAAAGATTAAGACCTGGCAGACTTCCGGTCGGGTCGTTTAAGGTCCATTAGACCTGCTTAAAGGGTCCGCCGGCCGGAGACTAGAAATGTACCTGAGTTGATGATGATAACTCCGTGGGGAATCGGACTTGTCGTATAAGTCTATGCCGCTGGGGAGTTATGTGGATTGCGCGGTCTTGAATTGTACCTGTATATGTTACATAAAATTTTGCATGCAACATGTAGGTGAAACAAATATGACTTGCACTGGGGAATAAAAATGATTTTTGCTTAGTTTCGAAATCGAAGTCCTGAAAGCAGCTCATGTGCTAGGAAATAGGTTTTCAAAACTGAAATGGGTAGAAAAGAAATTTGCAATTTAAATAGACCGAAATTTGACCTTGTCGAAAAGGGTTTTCTCAAATGGCTAAGTTTTGCAAATTTTAAAATGAGAATTTGAAGAGAGGGACCTATCGACAGAGTCGACGCTGGGCGTGACCGGACGAGTTGACAGACACGACTGGACTCTCGAGGGGTTGGACCGTGACTCGGTAGGGGGGTGGGACACCTAACAAGACTCTTAAGTTGCGCTATTTCGTAGCCTAGGCGAGTGGCAACATGGTCGAATCCTCGGAATGGGAAGGATGTGCTATGGGGGAATTGCAATAGTCTGTAATGAGACTGTTGTAGTCTAGTGCTCTCCTGAATTTTCGATGTTAGGGTACATTTCCAAAGTGGGTATTGCCTCGAGTGCTGACAGATTCTTGTCTTCGACTGAGCCGAGTACTATGACACACTACAGAAAGGAGGCTAGATTTTTTTCAATTTATATGGATTTTGTGAGTGGATGGAGGTTTTCTGCCTAAGAGAAGCCCCCAGGACGACAAAGCTAGCTGCTGAGAACATGACGGTGTCGTGACCGGAATGATGGCGCTTTTTGAATGTGTGTCAATGTGGGTGGTTGTGCCTCTGTTGAAAGGCTGCCTACGTATTCACGTGTGGTGAAATCAAACCAAGCCGTAGTTCAGTGTTGAAAGATATATTATGGTGCCTAGTCTAATAGGACTTTGTGTGTAACTAGCCATAGCAATGATGTAGGCTAGGTGCATTCCCAATGATGTCTTGATCAAAGGGCTAGAATGGTTAGGATATTGATCCTGTGACTGTGGGCATTCTCCGGGATAGCCCCCAGAGGTGGTGTGAACTATTTAGGCATGTTCTATGCTGACTACAAGTTAAATTCCCGTGTTTGGGGTTGGTAACTGGTTTGAATGAGAAGAATTGGGATGAGATTTTAACGAGTTCTGCTCTCGGGGATTTGATGAGTTTTGCTCTCGGGGATTTTAACGAGTTTTGCTCTCGGGGATTTTAACGAGTTTTCCTCTCGGGGATTTTAACGAGTTTTGCTCTCGGGTCTTTGTATGGTGATTGTGAATTTTGTTATGTAAAGGGGAAGCCGAGTAAAATGGCTCGAACTTTGATCGGGATATGTTTGATGATGCGGGATCTGGTTTCCATGTCTGTCCCTAATGGTTAGGGGTATCCTATGGAGCTTGAATCCTCAAAATTCCGGGCTGTCTTTAGCCTGGGTCTCGGGAAGGTCTTGAGGGTTGTAATTTGGGAAGGCTAAATGTGGTGTTAGTTGACCAGCTTGATTGTTTCTCCCTTATTGAATGGTATGAGTATTGATCTTGAGTGGACCGTTGACCACGGTCATGGGCATTTGAATATTTTGTTGGTTGACCTCTTAGCCCCGGTCATGGGATCTTCATTTGTGTTGACCGTTCTGGTCGTGGATGCCCTTTTTTGATGATGGCCTGCTTTTTTGTTTTGGCCTTTTGCTTTTTTTCCTCAGACTTTTTGATTTTTTTTTTCCAGTTTTTTTTCTTTTTTTTGTTGGTCAGACTAACACCGTAGGTAGGTATGGTTGATCTTGTCGGAGGGGTGTTTATTGTGGGAAATGGGCTTGCCTCCCAAACTAGGAGACTACCTAGATTCGTCATTGGATTCGATACCGCTCCTGCTAAGTGTAGTTTTGTGGCTTCCTATGTCAGACATGGAACAGGTAAAGGAAACCACGGGTCTCGATTTCCTGCAGTCATTATAGATGTGCCTGTAATAGTCACGTGCATGTGCTCACAGTGTATGACGGTGTTCATCATGTTCTCGGAAACACATAAGGAAAGTAAATATGAGCAATAGAGAAGCTGATTTTATTGAATATTGAAAAGAGGACAGAATGCAAAAGACTCTGACTCTGATTTGGAAATGAGGATGTAGGGTATCCTAGACTCGGACTCAAACTTAGACTCGAATCCAATTCGGACTTTCGGATGCTCGGTTGGTTGTTTTTTTTTCGGTAAGGTCTTCGATAGGTGCCACGACTCGCCTAAACTCGGTTTTGCGCAAATGCAAGAGAGGGAGTCAAACTAGACACGGCCCGGGGTGACGGGAATGAATAAGATTCATGGACCGGGATACTCGAACGTTGACCTGGACGAGGTAACGACCCTGGCTTGGACTTGATGATGAGACTCAAGCTGCACGAGGGTGAGTCCGAAAATGGGGCGACCATGTTTGACTCGGGTTAGACTCTCCTAAGACAAATGTGTAGGGTGCGATTCTCGGGGTGACTGTGATTAATCGTTCCGTCGGGGAATAGCCCCCAAGTGAGACTAAGGACTCAAATAGGACTCAGATGGTGTGGCATCTAAGTGGCTCGAAAGTGGGGTATGTGAGACACGTGTAAGACATGACTTTTAGAGCAATCGTGATTGACCGCTCTGATGAAGGGTAGTCCCCAAGTGGGATCGAATATTTGGTTAAGACTCGAGTGTCGGACGAGTGACCTTTAGACGTAAGGGTTACAAACCTTTTGTTATAGGGCTATGCCTTGTAAAAGGTCGACTCGGAAAAGACTCCTAGACGGGTGACTTGTGAAAGGTGGGCCTCCTTTAGGATCCAGCTGTGTGGGTTGGGCCCTGTTTGAAAGGAGGTTTACATGAGACATTCCCCAGATTTTGGACTCGATTTGTGTAAACGGGCCAACCTTTGTAGGAGTATGTCCTACGTAGGTGGGCCTTGCCTTAGTCTAATAAGGCGGACTGGGATAGGGAGGAAACTCGTGATATAAGATCGACGGAGTTTCGACGCTAAAAGACTCGACGACTTACGACATGACCCGACACTGCTAAATACGGGAAGTCCTAAGAAGAGGAAGGTTTTGAAATTGAAGTTTTGAAAGGCCCTAAAGAATCGGGGAGAACCGGCCCTTTTTCGAGAAAGAAAACGGAAAGGCGGACCGGGGACGGTTTTGAAAAGTTTCGAAAATATTTTCGAGTTTTGAAATGGGCGTAATACCGGGTAAAAATAGGCTATTTTGAGTAAAATCGTGGATCCTAAATTCGGTATATGTCCCGGGTTTTGAAATTGGATATTTTGAAAAGGATGCTATTTTGAAAAAAGACGGTTTTTGAAAAACGACTTGTAAATCAGGTAGCACGTAGTCATGGAAACAGTATAACGACGCCATGTATGCTCTAATTCTAAGTCTCGGTCAGTCTGAAAGGGTCTATACCAGTGTACACAGCCTATCGAGAATCGGGGCGGACTTCCTAAGTCGAGTTGAGCTTAGAACATGCCGTAAAACCGATACGAATCGGCTAATGGACACCTTCGACATATCCAATTTGGACTACATCGATAGTATAGTGGGACGTCGGTCACCAGTACCGGCCCGGGAAAATATAGGGTTATGCATGAACCGTAAAACTAAAACGCGTATTGTACTAGTCAAACGATTTCTATTCGAGTCTCACCCTGAGGATGCTGAAGGTCAGTAACGTATCAGCAAATACCCAGCGGAGTCGCCAAATTGTGGACATGATATAGGTCCACCCCGACGCGGCCACGCGCGGGTTTGGGGAGGCGAATGAATCTCCATATGAGATGGTCAAATTGAAATTTAAATCGAAGTTGGAGTGGCCACCGAATTTTATGGTTATTCGAAACCGTTCGAGCCCACTCTATGTCGTAGTGGGCCGTATACAAAATACGGCCCATTTCCGATGTCAGAGTTTATTAGGCTCGTCCCTTTGCAGTTCGATACCGATGCCGACTTGATCGGTTAATCGTATATTGAATGACTCTCGTTGCCAATGGATTCGGACATCCGGAAACCACGGTTCTGAGTAAGGGGTGAGGGTACGTGTTGGGAAGTTCACTAAGAACACCCAACCCCGCCCGCACATTAGCGGCCTCTACTAGGATATCGAATGATTTTTTAATACGCGCGTTAGTAATACGATGAATGATATGCAAACATTGTTTTCCTAAACATGCGAGGAATTGAATGGGTTGCTAAGTCGGTTTAATGCATAAAAATTAACGTCAAAGTTGAATTTAGCATGTGAGGTTCGTTTTAGTATAATAAAACAAACGATAAAAAAAAAGGATGAATTTGCTACAAAGGATAAACAAACGAATTAGTATCGATTTGTGAAAAAAATAATATAGCAAATATAATAAATATACGAAATCGAGAAAAATCTGAAAATATTGCTAAAAAAACGCGGTTTTGTATAAAAAACGAAGTTCGAAAAATAATAATAAAAAAAAGAAAAAGAAGAAGGTGCGTAATTGATTCGTATTGTGTTTGTAGTTGGTAATTGATGATGTTTTTTTGATGTTATTAGTGTATGAGAATAATTGATGTTGTAGATGTCTTGAAAAGTGTGTGTGCAAGGGGCTATTTATAGGGAGTTCCCGACCTTGGCTAGGAGAGTTTGAACTACCGTTTAAGATAGGAAACGTAAGAATTCGAAAGAAATGAGGATTCCGCTTTCTTGTGAAGGAATAAAGGGAACCGGCTAGTAGAGGGTTGCTCGGCCAAGTGTTTGCACTCGGTCGGGTGTTTGAATCGGTTTTCGGATAGGATTCCTACTTGAGATCGAATTCCATCCTTAAACGGATTTGTTTAATATTTTGTGAAGCTGATTTTTCGTAGGATTGGAGTATGAATCAGCCGTGTGAGGTGTCACGGCTGACTCACATGTCTCGGGAAAATCTTTGACCGGGTTTTGACTCGGACGCTAAAAGACGGTTTTACCCCTGGTGTCGGAATCGACCTAAATTAGTCTTATTTGACTCGAAACGACCCACTGGGCCTGATTTTGAGGTTGGTTTTGTGATATATGTACTCTATAATGAGCCCAAGCCAAATGCCAATGATTTTGAGCCCGTTTCTGAGTATGTTAAAGCACGTTTGCGTCCGATCATCATCGGGTGTTTGTCAGAAACTGTTATAGACACCTGGCGGTCAAAATGTGGGTGTCTACACCTATATATACACCCCTATTAACACACTTTTTACACACATCAATTATAACCCTAATCAACCATAATCTTCACCTACACGACCTACATTCAAAAACCCTAACCCTAGCATCTAGGAGTCCAAACTCTAACCACCATAACTCAACTTACGTAAACATCGATACTCACATGTTAAAGCCACAACTAACGAGTTCTATCCGAGACTAAGAAACATGTAGGTTGAGGGTGCGAAATCCCGCTCTTCTCCTTTCTTCTTTTCTCCTCGTCCGTCCGTCCTCCTCGTTGTCGTCTTCGTCGTCTTTTTTCATTTTTTTATATTTCGTTGTCGTGTCTATAATATCATTAATATCACTAGTATAACACATAAAATACTTGCGGATTCGTGTCGAGTGCGAATGATGACAGGATAAGGAAATCCGAATATACAAGGATGTTTCATCCGATGTTGCCGGTCGCTTATCTCGACACCCCTAGCGCTTGATTGTAACAACCCAGATTTTCAAAAACTTAAATAATATAAATAGTATGAATAATAGGGTCAAAGGTGGCGGAAACACCTGACCAAATCCGAATTGTCACTATCTCGACAATTAACTAATACATTATTCAAAGAGTTCAAACTGAAAATTAAAGACATAAAATAAAGGGGTCTCTCTCTCCACAAGCCTTCCCCAACAACGAAGCAGTCAACAGTATCCTGAAAGACCTGAAAGGGGGGGGTCCACAGTCAGTGGGGAGTAACTAGATGTTCTCCCAGTCGTCTTTACAATAGGATGAAAGCAATTAATAATCAGCAATCAATTAATAATACGGATAAGGAGTACATGAAAGCATTATCATACTCGACCAATTAGAATCATACCAATTACTAAGAAATTCAAACATCCAAACCAAACTGATCACACACAGATAACCTTCTTACACTACGTCTAGGGTATAGAGCGAACACCGGCTTGAGTGTATAACTGACACTCTCACCTGCGAGAGCATATAACTGATACTCTGACGGATGGGTCGTATAACAGACTTCCCATCGGTGTGGAGCATATAACTGATACTCCACGGTACTATGTATAGCCGTATAACTGACAACTATATGTCTAAGCCTTGCTAGGGCTCTCGATGCAATAACTGTACACCGAACGACACACGGGACCCAGAGCGTATAACTGACGTCTCAAGGCACACCCGAACATAGACCTTCGGCATTTGGTGCTTTTTCATTCCGATTGGTATATAACTGATACCGCACGTCATCTATACCACTAGCTTTGTGTAACTGTACAGTATAACTGACTGCACAGGGCTCTTGTGCATAACGTCACAACTCCAATCCTAGTACAGTATAACCGACTGTACTAAGTGGCAACCCACCCCAGCATAGTATAACTGACTATACGAGGTGGTAATCAGACTTAGCATAGTGTCACTAGCTATACCAGGGAGAATCAAGCCCTAGATAGTGTAACTAACTATACCAAGTATTACTCCACTTCAATATAGTATAACTGACCATACTAGATAACGACCATGTCTCAAAAATAGGACAATATAACTGACTGAACTATGAAGAACATACATAGAAGTAACCTTTCAGCAATACGTGAACAATAGATAGCACAACTAACTATAACCATAGAGTAAACCTTGCATATCTAATGCCTAATAGTAACCAAGGTTAAAGTTCGCAAACTATAACCTTGTCTACTAAGTTGAGGTTGACCTAACCTCAATCATAACCTCGTGGAGTTACAATAACTACAACAAGATTATGATGGTACGACGAGATTACATTAACCTCAAGTGAAGTGGTGTAGTAACTTCTTAATGAAGGTACATTAACTTCAATCAAGGTCACATTAACCTCGGCTATAGCATTAGCTTCTTGCTAAGGTTACATTAAACTTAGATATAACCTTAACTCCATGCTAAGGTTACCTTAACCTTCGCCTTAACTTTAACTCTAAGTTAAGGTTACCTTAACCTTGACTATAACCTTGCAAAGTTCGGGAACCTCGACAAGATTATAACCCCGTGTTGAAGTTATATTAACCTCAAGTGAAGTTGCATAGTACTTCTTGACGAAGTTACATTAACTTCAAATAAGGTTATGTTAACCTCAACCCTAACCTCAACCACCGGGTGATGGTAGGTTGAGTCATCATTGAATCTAGGGTTTGAAAACCTAAAAGCATCGATGAAACACCCTAGCATCTCCACCAAGGGAGGCCATGGTCGGTTCATGCGCGTCCTAGAATTCTCTCACGAAACGACTCACAACTTTATAATTCGCACAAAACGGTAATTAACGTCTTAACGGTAAAATTAACGATATAATTAAATCGTGCAATTATCAACGAAATAATAAACATGCATAATAATATCACACAACATCCAATATCATATTATACATTCATTCATCATATTAATGGCATTCACATATCATAAACACGATTAAAAGACACATCTAGTTACCTTGAAGCGTGCTAACTCTCGATCTCGTCTTCTATGACGTAAATATCCTTACCCGGACCTGTCTCCACGCCTATCCCACCATCAATCACGTGCCAAACACCAAAAGAAAACCCTAATCAAACACTACTAAAAGAACTACGAAAAACTAGCGCAAAAGAAGTAAAACTTACGAAACAATGCAAAGGATTGCGCTAGGATCGATTAGGATTCGAAAGGGATGAAGATATATACTTGAATGAGTGTTAGGAGGCACGAAATAAGGAGGAGGAGGAGGAGGAGGGTTGTGTCGTGGCTTAGGAGGAGGAGGAGAAAGGAGAGGGTGAAACCTAGTTTTAGGGTTTGCAAATGAGAATAAGAGGTGGAAATCTCCACACTAATCACCTATATATAGGGAAAAGTCATGGGTAAAGCTAACTTGGGCCCAAATACCAATGCTCCCTCATCAAACCACACATGGGAAGCAAGGATGGGTTAGCCTTGGCCCAAAATCCAAGCTAAACCGATAAAAGGTTACAAGGATGCGGTTTTACAATTAAACCGGGAAAGGAAATATCCGAATAGAAAAATTAGAGGAATTGAATTAAATAAATAATTTCGGATATTAAAATATATGAAATGGAAGAAAATAATTATGTCCGAAAATTCGGGGTGTTACATTGATTGTTGAAGCAAGTCAATGTAAACAATAGCTTTTTTTATTTTGTTCGCGTCGTCGTTAATCGCATATTTCATCGATTTTAAAACTATTTTTCGAATCAAACATATTTTTTAGTTAAGGTCGAAACCCATTGACGCGGATCCGACATCACACAATCCGCAAGGATTTATTACGATGTCTGGATGCCGAGGGAATCAAGTCAAGTCTTTCAATTCAAGTAAAGTGTCAATCTATTAGATTCGATACCAATTCAATAATTGGATGTCGAATCTAAACGATTTAGTCAATAAACTAAAGTAATACGATTTTCGTTGATGGTAAAATAGTTGTCAACTAATTCGATAGAATTAATACGACACTATAAACGCGGCAAAAATCTATATCGTTTTAGTTTAATTTAAATGACTTATAGCATCTTTTTCAAGTTTCGCTCTAATATTCGATATCGATTCGATAATCGAATATCGGATATGATGAGTATCAAAGTCCGAATCGAGTATAAATCTTGCAATATTTATACCCGATTCAACAAAATCAATGACTTATCAAAAATTAAAACGCAATTTCAAAATCCATAAGAATTGCAGAGCGAACCCTAGTTCGTACAGGGGGCACTCGATCGAGTGCCTAGCCCACTCGGTCGAGTGACACCCCAAAAACCGAGACAGAAGGTTTTTTTTTAACCACTACTCGGTCGAGTCTTGCAATGACTCGATCGAGTGGCAGCTTACTCGGTCGAGTTCTTCAATAACCCGATCGAGTGATGTCTCAAATACGGGACAGAAGCTTTTTCCGAGGACCACTCGGTCTAGTCCGTCAATGACTCGATCTAGTGGCCTTATCACGACAAAACCGTGAGTCCCGTAACGCTTTTCTAGTTTCGATAATACTTTTTTTATGACTTAGGTCAAGGCGTGTCAAATCAATCACGTGTCGTACTACTTTCTCAAAACCATGCATCATGTTTACATTATTCTATAGCATTCTATATTCTTCGCAAACCGTTATTACCGTTACTAACATGTTTGTTCCTTTTCTTCAATTTATTTTCGTTGTTTATTTTATTGCACTAAAATGAACCTCGCATGCTAAATACAACTTTGACGTTAATTTTTAGATGCATTAAATCGACATAACAACCCATTTAATTATTTGCATGTTTAGTTAAAACACTGTTTGCATATCATTCATCGTATTACTAACGCGTGTATTAAAACGTCTTTCGATATCTTAGTAGAGGCCGCTAATGTGCGGACGGGGTTGGGTGTTCTTTGTGAACTTCCCAACACGTACTTTCACCCCTTACTCAGAAACATGGTTTCCGGATATCTGAATCCATTGGCACACGAGAGTCATTCAATACACGGTATCCGATAATGTCGGTATCGGTATCAAATGCAAAGGGACGAGCCCAATAAACTCTGACATCTGAACGGGCCATACTTTGTGCATGGGTCACTAAGATATAGAGTGGGTTCGAACGGGCCCGAACTCCCACAATGTTTGGTGGCGACTCCACTTCGATTTAAATTTCAATTCGACCCATCTCATATGGAGATTCATTCGCCTCCCCAAACCCGTGCGTGGCCGCGTTGGGGTGCACCTATGTCATGTCCACAGCAGGACCCCAACAATCTGAATGGATATAATCAAGCATTCCCTTGGTAATTTGCACCCCTTTGCCGAACTTAGCACGATGCTTCTTCCCGAACACACAATGCTCGCAGAAACTAAGATTCTTCATCTTATACCTAACCAGAAGATCTCTCTTGGATAATATCTGCATCCCTCATTCACCCATGTGACCAAGTCGCATATGCCATAACTTACTTTCATCTATGTGACCATCCTCTGACGTTATAACTGCAGAACCTGTCAACGTCATACCTTGCAATAAATACAATGTATTTCTCTTGATACCCGTAAGTATCACCTTGGAACCCTGCATAACGTTCAATGTCCCTTCTGAACCCGAAAAAAAGAAACCCTTTTCATCTAGAACACCAAGAGATATCAAATTTTTCTTCAACAAAGGAACATGTCTTACATTAGTTAAAGTACGAATCATACCATCACATGTTTTAATCTTGATTGACCCTTTCCCAGAAACTTTGCAGACAACATCATTTCCCATAACAATATTACCACCATTAAAGCTCTCATAAGTGGAAAACCAATCACGATGTGGACACATATGATATGAACAACCTGAGTCTAAAACCCATTTGTCGGAAGGATGTTGAACCTTATTGACAGTAGGCTATATCATTCTCTGAATCATACTTTTGACCCTGGACAACGGCTGCAGTTGAAGGCTTTTTCTTTGGACAATTAGCCTTCCAATGTCCTGGTTCCTTACAAATGTGGCAAAGGTCATTTGGCCTTGGTCCCTTAGGTTTAGATTTAGACTTATTCTTTTTCTTACCTTCTTGACCCTTCCCCTTGGATGTATTAACTATTAACCCGACATTATGACTTTCACCCACATCAATTGTCGCCTTTTGACGCAACTCCCTAGTGTGAAGGGCCGACTTCACCTCTTCTAGGGTCAAGGTTTCTTTCCCAACAACAAATGACTCAACAAAATTTTCATACGAGTTAGGCAATGAAACAAGCAGAATTAAGGTAGCATCCTCATCCTCGACCTTAACATCTATATTACGTAAATCAAGCAATATAGTATTTAATCTATCGAGATGATCTCTAAGGGACATACCATCTTGCATTCGGAGGCTAAACAAGCGTTGCTTCAAAAGTAACTTGTTTGTGAGTGACTTCGTCATAAACAAAGAATCCAACTTTGACCAAAGGTCAAGGCAGTATCTTCGTCAGCAACTTCGGTGATGACGTCTGTAGACACCCAGATTTGGACCTGGTGGCTGCAGAAGTGCCCAACAAACACCCGATGATGATAGGACTGCAACGCGACGCGGGTTCACGGTGTTCTAGATAGTTTTTCTATAGAACGGATCAAATAAATTACTCGGGCAAATTAAACTAACATGATGGCAGCCTTAGTCGTGTCGTTACGATCGCATAGACACTAATTAGAGTCAATTCTGACACCGGGACCCCGAGTTGGTCCCGAAACTCGAACCGAGTCAACACCGCGCCAAGCGAGCCTGGGGATGAATACCCGAGGCTCACTAAACTCGCGGCGCTAGGTCAAACCCGGGGTAAACTTAATCCCCAAGAATCATATCACACTCCTCCCTCTCGGTTTTGGAAAGTATCAAAACCGTATAATCAGAACTCCAACCGCACCACCTGATGCGCCTGGGTCTCCCCACGCCCGGACCCAGCCGCCTGAGTCTTAGTACGCCCCAGCTCGGGCGCCTATATGGGCGACGAGGGCCGAAAACACCTATAAATACCCCCCCTTCACGCCCTCATTTGAGGACACATCATTCAATCTTCTCTTCTCCCTCTAAACTCTCGCTAAGGGCTCGCACTTCGACACCCGAGACAAACGATCCACTCGATCGTAGTTCCGATAATAAAAGCGACATCAACGCTACTCCTCACCTTCGAACACTGCACTCAATACCGAGGTGCCTGTGATCGACTAGCTCAAAACTAGTACACAGGTTCTGTCGGATTAGCCGCAGAACTAGTCTTTAGAACCGAAGCTCTGCCGGAATAGCCGCGGGAAGGTCAAACGGTAATGGAACTCTGCCGGAATAACTAGTCAAGCTAGGAGGATCCGCCTGTCAAAGTCGTATCGTCACTAAGTTGCCATCTAAACAAAATTTTCAATAATCGCACTTTCTATTATTATGCACTACGACAACACTAGATGTGGGCACTAGGCCCACAAACATCTACTAAAATACATAACGTCCCAACTTCAATCACAAACACTAAAACACACTAAATAGATCCGAGTAATTTCGAGATCCGTTCTCAAACTATCTATGCATCGAGTCCCGTTTAGTGTATACTCTGAGGGTGCAACTCCTCACAATGTGATTTACTTACATTCGTCTTTACAGTTGTTCGTATGATTTATTGCTTTTATGACCTTATAATCGCATGCTAAATCACCTAACACGGAATTCAAAACGTAAAATAACTAAAATTGAACAAAGTGATGGTCGGGTTCCGTATTAGTCCCGATGCTCGCCTCATTACGTTCGACGTGTCTCTATTAGTACCGAGCCGACGCATCTTAAGCAGAATACCAGGTAAGGTATACCACGAGAATGACTAATATCTGTATTATCGCGTTAAAACTGATTTTCTAATACGTATAATACTAGTACTCTCTACTCTCTTATGTGCATCTTTTCATGGCCTGCTTGTCACGTGAAATTGTATGCAAAGAATGTAAACACAACTACTTCGACGACAAAACTTACTTGTCCTTAAACAACCGACATAAAAAAAGGTTTAGGGTTAAAACAACGGATGTTACAGTACTTCCACCACAACAAAAGAACTTACGGATATTATAGTGCGGGCGGGATTGGGTGTAGACATCTATCGGATGTTGGCTTCCCAATACGTACCCTCACCCCTTACTCAGAATCGACGGTTTTCGGATGTCCGAAACCATTGGCAATGAGAGTCATTCCAGGCATGGAGTGCTTAAGGGTACAAGTCTTTATCTTTAGGTCTCGTGCCACTCAACTTTGAGCCGGCAAGGGATCAAAGTTGACTTGAACGATTTCTGAGTCCCCATAATTGACTCGGTGGCGACTCCACGATTTGGCAACAACTTCAGTTCACTAAAAAGGTCACCTTACCAAACAAAACGGCCTTTAAACATTTACAAGCACGACTCGGTCGATTCCCAAACGGAAACACGGGTCCCACACCCATCTAGTACAAGTCCGGATCGTCATCCAAATCGAGGTCCGACACTTCGCCCCGTACGCGAGATCGGAGCGGCCCCCGGAAGGGAGGGGGCCGCGTGGGTGGCCGCCGCCACACGTTGAAAAACCGGGTCAGTCCCGCGCGGGCGCGCGCGGGGCTCTGGGCGGTGCGGACGGACGTTCACAACGTCATCCGCCAAACATAGCAAAATGTGGAGTGAGCTTTCTCCCGAGATACCTTGAGCTCTGATCACAGATACCCGAGATATCTTGAGCTCTGATCCCAGTTTGTTGAGGGGAAGTTAACAAACACAACAATAATAAAAGAAAGAGACCAAGATTTAACGTGGTTCACTAACAACTTATTATCTACGTCCAGAGGCGCAGGGAAAAACTTTTACTATGTCGAGAATGCAAATTACAGACTTGTATGAGCTATCTCTAAGTAATGACTTAAGAGACTCAAATATTTTTGGATGGATTCAAAGGTGGAGGGAAACTCCTATTTATATGAATAGAATCCCCTCACCTTTTCTAATCTTCCAATATGGGACAAAAATACAATATATAGGTTGTACATGAACCACACTTTCCTATTTCCTTAGATGTGGGACAAGCACCAAACTAGAAAATATCAACTTCAAGTCACATATTCTAACACCAAGCAAGGTGGATAGGGAGGTCATGACCCTCTAGGTCATGATCTAAGCAAGAAAAAGTCTTGCGATGACCCAAGGTCATGCCATCTATCTTTTCCATGACCTTACATATGACACATTATTATTGGTTGGCACAACTAATAAGATCAATTTTATTTATTTTCTTTAAATCCCCTTTCCACTAACCAAATAACACTACTCAAGTGTTTTCCCGCCTACTTTGTTGGGCTACTTAATGGGCTTATATTCATTGGGTCATTTAATTATTAAGGCGATTGGGCTGATCCATATATCAATATATCAATCTACATTTTAGAATTTTCATATATGCGTTTGACTTAATTATGCATATATGCATTTAACGTGATATGAGGTGATATAATATAGTATGATTACCTGATATAATAATTATTATGCCATAAATTCTATATCTACATTATAATCCATATTGTATATTATTATATATTACATATTATAATCCATATATATTCCATATATAATCCATATCTACATTATTTCTCATATATTATGCTATAAAATCCATATATATGTCATAGTTATTATATCACGTTATATTTTACTCAATATCACGCTATATGACATAATTGTTATTATTACAATTCAAATAACTCATATAATTATGTTACATATCAATACACATGCACTTTTCTATATAATTATCCCATAAATTCTGAATTTTATTAAATTTTACCGACAGTAATAATATTGATGATCTTTTAGAATAATTGTGTATATTTGAGTATCTTTGACGGTATAATTTTTAAAGGTTAATAATATCAGAGTATCTTTGACCGTATAATAGTATAGACAAAAAATATAGCATACCAAATATACCATACTACTAAGATTAATATTAAAGCATAATTATGCACTTAAAAATATATAGCATACCAAATATCGTATACTACTAAGATTAATTCAATTATTAATAATATTAAGATAAAAATATAATTAGAGAGATATCGTGTATGAACGGAGGTAATTGCGCACTTGATTGATATATAACATCCTCTATATAATAAAAGAATAACACTTACTAAAATTTTCAATCCAAAATGCACCAATTTCTAAATAAAAAAGTAAGAGAAAATTCACAACATATTCAATGTCATTTATGACAAAATTTAGTATAGAAATAAATTTAGAAATTTTACGATATGATTTTTTTAACTTTGTGACAAAAAAAAGTGATATCTATGAATTACAATTTTATTTTCAAGATGAGTTTTTTACTTAATTTTTTTTTTTTAATTATAAAATACAATAAAATTTTCCCTCCAAAATGCACCAATTTCTAAATAAAGAAGGAAGAGAAATTTTTTAACATATTCAATGTCATTAATGACAAAAATTTATAGAAATAAATTTAGAAATTTTATGATATGATTTTTTTAACTTTTTGACAAAAAAAAAGTGATTTCTATGAATTGCAATTTTATTTTCAAGATGATTTTTTAACTTTATTTTTTTTAATTACAAAATACAAAGTAGTATATCATTAAATTTCTTATGAAAAAGTTTCACAAATTATAGAAGAATAAATTTTTATTTTGTAAAAATACAATTTACTTACGACATATTGAATGGAGTTTTACAACATGCTAACTACTAAAAAAATTCATATCATTTTGATAAATATTGAGGAGAGAAGTACGACGGACTCGAGAAACATGAATGACATGTTAAAAAACAGTGGAGTAGTATTAATGTTAAAATACACATTTTATGACACTATTTGTTAAACTCTCTATTTTGATTAGTTTATTTTCAATTTATTTTCACAAAACAAAATATTAAAATGAAAAATATGAGAAAATAATGAATTGCTAATCAAAATTTATTTTGTTTAAATAATCAACTAAAAATTAAACTTATATATATACCATGCTTGGCTCGAGGTCTATACTAGTATAAATATTAATTGAATTTTTTTTTATAAATCAATAAACTAAATTGTTTTATTTTTTCTCCTTAATATGAGTTTAATTTTCAACTATCTTGTTAACTTCATTTTTTTCCTATCTTAATATATATGAGCACATCATATTATTATGAAAACATTAAAACAATACCAAAAAATATTTAAAAAAAATCAAATATAATATGGGTTTAAATAATTTTGATTGTAAAGTTACGGTCTACGTCTCAAGAAACTCCAATTATCAATTTAAAAAATGTACTTCAAATTATATTCCTATTTTTACGGAATTAATTTTAGGTAGTCAAACTTTCTAAAATCATGACGTTTTTAAAAAAAATCATGTTTTAGATAAACTACCGAGTATATTAGTTATCAATAGAATCATCTTTCACGTTTTAAAATTTTAACGTCATTTTTTTCTAATATTTGAAATAAAATTAAAATACTTATTTTATTGGAATAATTATTATTTTTTAAGATATTTAGAAAATAAAAAATATAACGGAGAGGTTATAATTTACACAACTCGTCCAAAGGGGGACTACTTTTTACCGTCGGCGCTTTACTTCTTATCGTCGGCGTTAATTACGTGAAATGACGACTTTGCCCTTACTATTTATTCTCAAAATAATATTACTTTTACATTTTATAGATTATCGATTTATTAAAACTCGATAACAAAACCGTCTTTTTCGATTATCGTAATAAACCAAAACCAACTTCCTATATAGTTAATTACGCAAAATGACGAATTCTCCTTTGCAATTAATTCTCGAAATATTATCACATTTACATTTTATAGAGTATCGGTTTATTAGAACTCGATAATAAAATCATTTTTTCGATTATTGTTACGCCTCTGATTTTAAACAGTTAATTAGATTAATTAATGACTTAATACAATTTAATAAACGTAATTAACAAATACGAGTAATATGCAAATTAAATCCTAATTAATCTAGGATAAGTCGACAATCAAGATTTATTATACAGATCGATGCAAATTAAAATAAAAAAAAATTCGGAAATGGGTCAGGTCGAGTGGGTTTTTCGACCCACCTAAGGGTCGTATTATTTTCTCTATAATACTTGAAAATTAATGGTATGAGACATGAAGTATAAGGTCAACAATTTTTTTAAGTCTATATTAAAGTTATAGATGACATACGATAAAGTTACATTTGTTCAAAATTGATATGTAACTATAACATTCAGCACTTTTATCACTTCGAGTGATAAAGTGCAACTTTATCACTCATCTCGTGTAACTTTAAGTACTTTTTGTGTAACTTTAACCCTAGAACTTAGGAACTTACTAGAGTTATTGACCTTATAATATATATATATATATATATATATATATATAGGTGATATGTGTCCAATGGGCACATGTTAAGAGTTTAGTTATCATGATATCATGATATTTTGTTGCAAATCTTACCAAATATAAATTCTTAACATGTGTCCATTGGGCACATTTTAGAAAACCTATATATATATATATATATATATATATATATATATATATATATATATATATGTATATAGAGGAGGGCTCTGGTGAGGGAGGGCAACTCCTTACACCCATAGAGGCAGCATCTAGACCATTAGATTAAGATCTGATCTAACGATCCAGATTAAAAGACTAAAAAACACGCACTGCTCCTCTCCACCTTCTAAAACCCTATCATTTGAACACTACTACTTTCTCTCTGTACTCTGAAAACCTCTGAAATTCATTGCCGTGTAATTCTGCACCTTCAATGGCTATTCTGCATCTTCAATGGCGACTGATTCTTCATCAAAGCGTCGAAAATTAGATACAAATGAAAATCCTTCAATTTCACCTTCAATTACTTCAGATTTAGGTCAGAAAAATTCTATTTATTATAAAATTCAATTTCAGATTTTAAATCTGATTCTTAATTTATTTATGCCGTGATTCGTTTTTTGAATGCAGTGAATAGTCAAGAAACAACTGCAACATGTTCGATGATGGACGATTCTAATATATTAGGTAAAATATTTCATTAATTCATCTATTTTTCAATTTTAGTTTATATTACTTCATCAATTCAATTGTTCAAGTTTTCATAGAAACGTATCCTATATTGTTTGATTCATATTTAAAGCAGTTGCTGCTTTGATGTACATAACTTAATATCTGTTGTACATGTCGAAAAATGTTCATAATTAAAGTAGTTGCTGCTTTGATGTAGACAACTTAATATCTATTGTACATGTCGAATAATGTTCATAATTAAAGCAGTTGCTGCTTTGGTGTAGATAACTGAGTATTTGTTGTACATGCTGATAATTGTTCATAATTAAAGCAGTTGCTGCTTTAGTGTAGATAACTGAGTATTTGTTGTATATGTCGAGAATTGTTTATAGTTAAAGCAGTTGCTACTTTGATGTACACAACTTAATATCTGTTGTACATGTTGAAAAATGTTCATAATTAAAGCAGTTGCAGTTTTGGTGTAGATAACTTAATATCTGTTGTACATGTCGAGAATTGTTCATAGTTAAAGCAGTTGCTGCTTTGATGTAGATAACTTAATATATGTTGTACATGTTGAGAATTGTTTATAGTTAAAGCAGTTACTGTTTTGGTGTAGATAACTTAATATCTGTTGTACATGTTTAGAATTGTTCATAGTTAAAGAAGTTGTTGCTTTGATGTAAATAACTTAATATATGTTGTACATGTTGAGAATTGTTCATAGTTAAAGCAGTTGTTGCTTTGATGTATATACCTTAATATCTGTTGTACATGTTTAGAATTGTTCATAATTTTGATGTAGAATTTAATATTATGTGTTAAATTTACATAGATACTCCCGAACCTAAGCAAGATTTGAAGATACCAACTTGTTCCAAAGATTTGAAACCTCATGTGGGTCAAATTTTTAAAAATTTGGAAGAAGCATTCCAATTTTATTCCAAGTACGCAACTGCTGGTGGCTTCATTGCTAGGAAGAGCACTGGACGCACTAGTCGTGGTATTGTTAAAAAAAGTACATTGTCTGCAATAGAGAAGGAGAATATGAACATAAGGGACAAAAGCAAATAAGGGAGATAATAAGAATTCTTTGTATGACCAGAATCATCTTAGAAAGAACATCTGATGGGCGATATAAAATCACAAAATTTAATGAAGGACATAACCATTGTTTGAACACACCTTCCACGATGATGCACCTTAAAAAGGCAAGGAAACTCACCATTTTGCACAAAAAGATGATCATTGACAACTCCATGGTGAACCAAGGTGCAGTTAAAACTTTCATAATGTTCAAGCAGTTCGTAAAGGGTTATAAGTATGTAGGTGCATCAAAGGTTGATTTTAAAATTTTTGGTAGAGATATAAAGAAGTTCATCAAGGACTCTGATGCACAAATGTTCATTGAGATACTTATAAAAAGAAAGCCATATGTGACTCTTTTTATTTCGACTTTGATGTTGATGACGAACAAAGAATTACTCGTTTATTTTGAGCTGACCCTATAATGATAAAGAACTACATGTTATTTGGTGATATGGTGTCTTTCGATACTACATATAACATGAATAAGTACAAGATGGTCTTTGCTCCCTTCACGGGTATAGATCATCACAAGAGATGTGTCACATTTGGTGCTGGCCTTGTTGGGAGAGAGAATGGTAAGAGTTTTTATGACTGCTATTTTTGTCATTATTTGTATTTTGAAGATAACATGTGTTGCACATAAGGAATTTTATTATACTATCTCCTCAATGCATGTGCAGGTAATGGCTTTATTTGGCTGTTTAAAAACTTTATAAAGGCAATGGGAGGTACTTTTCCTTCCTTCATTATTACTGATCAAGATTTGGGGATCAAAGCTGGGGTGAAGGAGATTTTTGGAAGCAACACATTTTACAGATTGTGCATGTGGCACATAATGAAGAAAGTAGCAGATAAAGTGGGTTCGAAAATATGCACTGAAACAGATTTTCTTAAGGATCTAAATGTTGCTGTTTGGGGTGAGGATGTGAACCCCACTCAGTTTGAACAGATGTGGCAGGATCTTATTATTAAGTAAAATCTTGAGGCTAATGAGTGGCTTCAGGAGATATTTGAGATGCGAGAGAAGTGGATACCAGCTTACCACCGTGACCTGTTTCTTTCAGGGTTAATGAGGACAACTTCAAGGTCTGAGTCTGAGAATAACTTCTTCAACAACTTTACGAATCCTCATCTGACACTTGTTGAGTTTTACATGAGGTTTGACAGTGCGATTGATGCCCAAAGGTGGGAGCAGTCCAAGGTGATCGCTGACTGTAAGAGCACTTCTACTGTTTTGATCAGTCAATTTTCTCTTAAAAAACATGCTTCTGAAATCTACACACGAACTGTCTTCTATGACTTGCAGGAAGAGTTAAAGGCATCCATGTACAATTGTGGTGTTAATGATATTATAAAGGAGGATGGTGTTGAACATATATCTATACAGGACAACATCAAAAATAGGGTATATGTAGTTGACTATACACCTGCAGAAGAGAAAATTGTCTGTGCCTGCAAGATGTTCGAGCAGCGTGGACTGTTGTGTCGTCATGCTCTTTGGGTCCTGAAAGAAAGAGGTGCCAAAAGGATACCTAATTCATATCTACTTCCTCGTTGGAATAAGTTTGCAACATCCAGGGAAATGTTTGATGAAAATGGCACACTTCTTTCTGATTGTCGGTCATCTGATGGAATAAAAACAAAGGTTGCAGAATTATGGACTGAAATTTTTGATTGTGTGACTGTGATTGAGGAGAAGGAAGAGAAGGTGAACGAGCTCTTACAATTAGTGAGAGCATTCATGGAGAAGGTTGTGGAAGAAGGAACAAACCTGCGAAATGACAAGATGTCTGAGATCGAGTTTTTTATGGGTGCCACTATTCCAACTGACATTAAGATCTTGAATCCAAACCAGTCTAAAACTAAAGGCTCTGGAAGGCGACTTATTTCGTCTAAAGAAAAAGCCACGAAACAACATAAGAAGCCTCCTCGGAAGTGCAATGCTTGTGGAGAGATGGGATACCATGATTCAAGGAATTGTCCTGGCAAAGTTTAATCATCATACATTCTCTTATTTTTACTTAATTTTAATATATATTTTAAATATAATAAATTGTTCAGGGATACATTAAGTATATTATACTTTTATCAAGTACACTTGATTTTCAATTGTCCAGGGATATATGAACATCTCTATTTGATTTTATATGCAGCAATTGAACTTATTTCTTCTTTTGACATACATATTTTACCATATATTGTATATGTGTGAATTTCGTACATACTTATGTAGATATTTTACATAGTTAAACAAGTGTCTGTTTTGATGTACATATTGATATTTTTACATAGTTTAAACAGGGTCTGTTTTGATGTACATAACATAATATCTGTTGTATTTGTCGATTTTTTACATATTTAAAGTAGTGTCTGTTTTGATGTACATAAGTTGATATCTGTTGCACATATTCACAATTTGTACATTGTCAAAGCAATGTCTGTTTTGATGTACATAAGTTAACATTTGATGTACATATTGATATTTTTACATAGTTTAAACAGGGTCTGTTTTGATGTACATAACATAATATCTGTTGTATTTGTCGATTTTTTTACATATTTAAAGTAGGGACTGTTTTGATGTACATAAGTTAACATCTGTTGCACATGTCGATATTTTACATAGTTAAAACAGTGTCTGTTTTGATGTACATAAGTTGATATCTGTTGCACATGTTCACAATTTGTACATTGTCAAAGCAATGTCTGTTTTGATGTACATAAGTTAACATTTGATGTACATGTTGATATTTTTACATAGTTTAAACAGGGTCTGTTTTGATGTACATAAGTTTCTATATGTTGCACATATTCAAAATTTTTACATAGTTAAAACAGTGTCTGTTTTGATGTACATAAGTCAATATCTGTTGTATATTTTCACATATTTAAATAACTGTCTATTTTGATGTACATAAGTTAATATCTGTTATGCATGTTGAAAATTTGTACAGTAATCAAAGCACTGCATGTTTGACACGTGCCAGATTATTAGTAATTAGTACAATAAATGGATTAGTTGAATTTCACCTTTATAATCTACTTACTCCCATCTTATTCACATCATCTACATATTTTCACATCCATCTCACTCAATCTTATTTTATTTCGTTAATTAAATTTACATTATGAAATTTTTATCCAAGGGGTGGTTGATAAATAATGAGGTTGAAGATAGATTAACAACTATAAACAACTCAAGGCAGCAGAAGATGCATAATCTTTCCTTCATTTTCAATCAGTATCATCAGTTTGACACATATGATAAACGATCTTCGTCAACAACCGAAGTTATGTGCAACGAAGATTACATGGCGAAAATTTTCGAAAGACTTCCATCTTACGTTGATAAGGCTAACACGGCGATTGTCTGTAAAAGATGGGCGCAGATGTTCCTATTACACCCCGATGCACCTCGATGGGTTGTTGATTACAATAGAAGCTTGATAACATTGATCCGTGATGGAATGAATATTGTACTTATGGGTGGAATTATTGTTTCAAAGAGATGCAGATGCTATCTGACAGATAATGTGCATGCACAAACAGTATTGCACTATTATCATTTGATGGGAGGGATTCGTCACGTCCCAACCGTCAATAATATAACCGGCTAACCTAACTAGGGTAGATAGGGCAAGTCGGGTCGAATCCACGGGGACGGTAATGTAAAGTCTAGACTAGGTCGGCCCAAATACTAGACTAAGTCAACGAGCTAAGCTAAACTAGAGAATGATAGAAGGGGATAAAACTAGACTAAGACTAAGGTGCCGGAGAAAACAACTAAGGAAAACGGGCTAGGATTAGGTCGGGGTCAAAGGGGTAACGGAATGGTCAAGGGAGGACTAGAGTGAAGGAGGTAGTAGGGTAATCTAGGTAGGTCCGGGCTCTCGCAACTTAGACTCACCTAGAGGTTCCACCTAAAACCCATCTCGGCGATACACAACACAAACGGGGTTCTAGCGCGCTTTAGGCCTAGGTTGAATCCGGGCTCTCGCAACTTAGACCGACCTAGGGGTCGTCCTCACCAGGCTCTCGCAACTTAATGAGGGAACCGAACCCACAAACAAAGTAATACCCACGAAAGAAAAGCAAGAAAAACAAGCATTCGTACATACTTAGTCAATCAAGCATTTCAACAAACATGTGATGTGCATCATACAAGAGGAAACCCAAATCTTCCACCAACATCTCTAACAATCCCTTAATCACCCAATCAACACCCTAATCACCCTACTAACCCTAGCAAGAACACTACTTTAACATATCTAATCTAGAATTAACACTAACAAGATGAATCATCAAAGAAACAAAACAAACATTAACAAACTAATGATAACAATGAACAATAACAAAACAAACAACTAAAGATTCAAACTTGAACAACATAAACAAGATTAAGAGAAAAGGAAAAGGATTATACCACACTAGAGAGGAAGAAAGAACAAAACTTGCATTAATGAAGAAAACTCAAAACAAACATCCAAGGTTGTCAAGCTTGGTGAAGATCTTGAAGAATTCCCTTAATACAAGACTAAACTAGGATTAACTACTAATTACCGACTAATCTACACTAATCTAATCTAATCTAACCTAAAGTAGTCTAGGGTTTTCAGGATATAACATAAGATAGTGTCTTAATACAAGAGGGGGGGGTATATATAGGGTTACAAATGGAAGGGAGAAGAAAGAAAAGCAAGGCGTGCAGCAGCAGGCCCGTCCCGGCCGAGACGGGGTGGTCCCGGTCGGGACGCCACCTTCCCGATCGGGATGGCCCCTGGTCAGTAACCCTCTTGTTTGTGCACCTCATCCCGAACGGGATGAGCCTAGTAGGCCTCCATTATGATCTTTTTGGTCCCTCCTTGGTTCTCATGGGCTTCTCACCGATTCTCGGGACTCGGGATCGGGTCTCAGAGGCTCGGGATTGGGTCCCAAGGTCTCGGGGTCGACTCCAAGGGATCGAGTGATCGTTCCTTTACTCCGTTGGCTCCAAATGTGTATGTATCGAGTCGGAATCGCTCCAACTCTTCCAATTCGGTCTCGAGAACCTGAAACGAACTAAAGGAAGCATAAGAAGCCCCTAAACCGCTCCCAAGGAGCGATTCTACAAGGAAAATGGAACCAAAATACTACGAAATAGGCACTACAAATGACACTTATCAACTCCCCCACACTTAACCCTTACTCGCCCTCGAGTAAGCACATACTACTACTAAACTATCCGAGTGGGTATTAGCGCACCCTACGCCCCTTCAACTCACGCGAGTGCACTTAGAGGACAAGTGCACTCCGCAAGGCAAGTTGGGTCTTGCGACAAAACTGTGGATGCAACCGGACGCAAAACACATAAACAAACACACACACAAACAAACACATAATCGGTTGCACCCAAAACAAAAGAAATACCGCTTCCCTCTAAAAGCGGTGAAAGAAGCACCGGTTTAGGACTCGAGGTAAGTGACAACGTTCCCAAGCTAGCAATACAAACCAAGGTGAACTAAACCCTATTTGTATGACGATAAAGCAACAAAAACGTTGGTAACTTACCTAGGTCTTCCTAACTTTCTAAAAACGTACTACGGGACGATCGGCGGAGTGGAAAAGTGAAGAACCACGGTGTTAGTCGACATTGTAGGTAAGTGAGACCCCGCCCCCTTTAGCGTGAGCCAAGAGGGTCATCCCGTGTCCAAGACCGCCTAACTAGTCCAAGTAAAAAGGTGGAAAACATGCAAAATGAGGGAAGACCGACTAATGCCGCTATCATCCTTCCTCGGGACTCAGTCCTTTGGTAGGCTCTTCACGGAAAAAGTCGGAAAAAGGCTTATTTTTGTGGGGATTTCTTCTTGTGAGACGGGTTTTCTTTTGGCATTTTCTTTCTTTTCGACGTTTTGATTTGTTTGTTGCCATGGCATTTCTTTTTCTTATTTTCTATTTTCTTTTTGGCTTTTGTGCCTTTTCTTTTTTTTCTTCATTTCTTTTCTTTCTTTCATTTTTTTCTTTCTTTTTCTTTTCTTTTCTTTGCCCTTTTGGCAAGATTTGGCATTTTTGGCATTCTTTTGATAATTGAGAAAGAGAGAAATCAACAAATTGCATTTTATTTGTGTGGGTATGTGTAGGAGGTAGGTGAATGGGTAAGTCGGGAGCGCGCTTTCCCTTCAAACCCACAAAAAGTGGAGAACTTGGACTAATCAAACAATCCTAAACACGGTCACCTAGGGGACGAGACTCGGTAACCAAGGCCTTTTCACACCGTGGGTGGTCATAGTGGTCAAAATGCAAATCCCGTAGTAAATCCCTAGTAAGCTAGGTGGACTCAAGGTAAAGGACCAACGAACTCATTGATTTAGGGTCATTCTACTAGGCTAAAGTCCAAAACTCGATTTATACTACTAGGAAGGGAAAATAGACACTCACACACTAGCCTCTAAACCGGGTTTTCGAAAATGGTTTACACACAACACAACACAACACAAAATAAAGACACGACGAAAACGAACGAAAGAAAAAGAAGCAAAAGCAACAAAACAAGAACAACACAAAACGAACACATACATAACACAAACACCACCCCTAGCTTCCAAATGAGCAACCAACCAACATCAAACTTTACAAAGCTCCTCCCGAGCACACCTCATCACAATCTCCTCCAAATTCCGCAAGAGACAAGAAGGAAAAAGGGATAGAAGTTGTTACCGGACATTTTGAAAGCTTTCCAAAGCCATCGGTGGTTTAACCAACCTATAAGGAAAAGGGGGGCAAACACACACAACAAAACAAAAATACGACATAACGACACAAAAAGGAAAAGACACAAAAGAAAATATTTTTGATTTTTGTGAAAAAATTTCAAATTTTTAGGGTTTTTAAGATTTTTTTCGAAAAAGTACGAAAATAAACTAAACTATACTAGAATATCGCTCCTCCACACTTAAATCGAGCCATGTCCTCATGCTCGATCGTAGGGTGCGGAGAGACAAAAACAAAAAGAAAAGAAACTACGAAAATAAAGCTAAAAATCAAAGAATAAGGTGAAGAAAACGGTAGAAGGTGTCCGGCCGGGGTGTAGTCAAGTCACCATGGGCCGAGACGAGAAAAAGATATGGATGGGGGAAGAAATAAAAGAAGGAAATAAAAGGAAATGGGAGGGGAGGGCTAGGTGTAATCAAGTCACCTAGCCCGGATTCCGCCTAAATCCGACTAAATCCTCAAAAAGAGAAAGTGAAAATCTTGTAAAAATTTGAATTTTGAAATGACTCTTGATGTAATCACGTCATCGAGAGTCGGGAGCAACAAATACCAAGGCCTTGAAGGCCACCATGGCACAAATGATAAGGGAAGGGGATAAACAAAGGAAAACAAGCAACAACAAAAACGGAAAAGAAAGGATAGTTGCCGTACCATAGGTTAGCAACTCACCCTCTCCATCGTCTCATAGATCAATAAATGCACTTTCTTGTCTTCATCATTGCTATCCCGCTTCAAGCTCGATAATACCGCATGGTAGAGGTGGTAAAGGTGTGAGGGGGTGGAAATTGATGTGGATCTCGGTGTAAGGTGAGGTGTACGGGTCATATGATAGGAGTAAGGAGGAGTAGGGAGGTTGGGAGGGGGTATAATGGATGGGTGGAGTCAAGGGGACCATCCCGGTCGGGATGGATGGTCCCGATCGGGTTGATAAACCCTTCCCGATCGGGAAGCTCTCGTCCCGGTCGGGAACTCACTCCAGTGAGTCCGATTTCTGGCACCTTCATCCCGATCGGGATAGCTCCTTCCCGGTCGGGATTCCTCATCCTACCCGGTCGGGAAGCCCTCTTCCCGGTCGGGATGAGTCTTCTTTGCTTTCCCCAAGCCCAAAAGCTTATCGTAAGCTTCAAAAACCGACTTCCTCGCTCGCAAACCAAACTCCATCATCAACCACTCCTTTCTAGGAGTCACCTTCACTTCACCTATCACAATGAACTCACAGTACACATCAAATTCACTCCCTCACATCGCTCATCAAAATACCAAATCAATTACAAGAATCCCACAAAAAACAAAGGAGTCCTAGAAACAAAAATCACAAATACAAGCACAAGAATTCTAAAGAAGAGAGGAGGGGAATATACAACATGACGGTTCTTTTAGGAACTCCGTCAAACCTAGGATGGTGGACTCTTCTTCAACCGTAGCCCTCAAGGGCATGGAGGAGCAAGTCGAACGCGCTACCGACATCATAGTGAAGGCCCAAGAAGCGCTCGAGCTTAACCGACCTCCACGGCCTCCAAGGAGGAGGCAAGAAGTGGGATTCCCAAGACCCAAAATCATCTTCAAAGTAGTCTCTGGGGTCTCTCCATCCTACGAGCTTCACCGATCTCTTCTTCCCTAAGCATTGCCTCCAATCACAAGCAAGCTTCATCTCCAAGAATCGAGGCACAAAGAGCGGTTTTGGCCTCATCTCTTCATTGCACACCCCCACACTTGCCTCAAGTTGTGATTTCCTATCTTCATCACTCGGCCCCACATCATCTTGGAGGAGAGGATCGAAACTTCTACCGACAGTTTCAATCTCTTCCAACCCATCTCTCGGTGTACTAGCAAGGGGCTCTTGATGCTTGTCCAAATTATCGCACAAGGGCAACTCGAGGCTAACAATCTCGCCCAACATCCTCACAAACTCCACCAACCCATCCAACTCACTATCCTCCTCCAATTCCTCACCAAGAATGCCTTCACCAAGGGTCACATCCTCATTCGTCTCTTTTTGGGTAGACGATTGAGGTTCTTCAAAGCAAACTTCTCTATCAAAGGGAACTACATCGGCGGCTTCGTAATTAGGTTGCTCCTCTCTCTCAGTGGGCATCCTCCATCTAAATATGATGCTCGGGATAAAGACATTACGGTTTGAACCGATAATGCATTTAAATGAGCATTCCTCGCCTCGTTTCCCCTTCGAATTTGGGCCAAGAGTTCCTTATTCTTTTGCAATTGGATGGCCATTTCTTGTTGCATTTGAAGCATCGATTGATGAAGCTCTAAGTTTGGCATTTGGCGGTCATTGGGGTCTTGTAAAGCTCCTTGAAAATCTTGATGATGCCCAAGGGGTGGGGCATCATATTGTTGGTAGTGAGGTTGAGGTGATTGGTAGTATTGTGGGTCATGGGTTTCATATTGTGGTTGGGGTGGAGGGTAATATTGTGGGTTTTGGGAAAATTGGCTTCCATACGGTGAATCTTGATTGAACATGGTGGGCTCACAATCATAACTCGAGTAATAGTCACCATGATCGTAGGAGTGATAATCGTCCACTTGCTGGTAGCCATTTCCATAATCTTGAAGATCGTACCCACCTTGATTACCCCAAGAAGCTTGATAGTGGTAGGGGGACGTCATGTCATACCCTTGGTTCATGGAAGAAGAGGGGTAGCTCATATCGGCTCCCGAGTGTGTGGAGTTTAGATCAAACCCCATGCTTGCTCGAAAATCGTAGTCCATACCCGGTTGGAAACCACTCTTTCTAGCAACCGTCCGTTTAAGCGGCTCTGAGTTGCAAGAAGAAGATAATCACCACCTCTAAGCACAAACTGTAGACTAAGAACAAACGTGAGAAGCCAAGTGCTTTTTGGGCACTAGACAAGAGAGAAATAAACTTCACACACACAAGAAGCAAGGAAACAAAAAGAAAAAAGAAAACACAAACACAAAGACAAAGTCAAGCAACTAGGAAAACAAAGTCCAAACTAGCACCATCCCCGGCAACGGCGCCAAATTGATGGGAAGGATTCGTCACGTCCCAACCGTCAATAATATAACCGGCTAACCTAACTAGGGTAGATAGGGCAAGTCGGATCGAATCCACGGGGACGGTAATGTAAAGTCTAGACTAGGTCGGCCCAAATACTAGACTAAGTCAACGAGCTAAGCTAAACTAAAGAATGATAGAAGGGGAGAAAACTAGACTAAGACTAAGGTGTCGGAGAAAACAACTAAGGAAAACGGGCTAGGATTAGGTCGGGGTCAATGGGGTAACGGAATGGTCAAGGGAGGACTAGAGTGAAGGAGGTAGTAGGGTAATCTAGGTTGGTCCGGGCTCTCGCAACTTAGACTCACCTAGAGGTTCCACCTAAAACCCATCTCGGCGATACACAACACAAACGGGGTTCTAGCGCGCTTTAGGCCTAGGTCGAATCCGGGCTCTCACAACTTAGACCGACCTAGGGGTCGTCCTCACCGGGCTCTCGCAACTTAATGAGGGAACCGAACCCACAAACAAACTAATACCCACGAAAGAAAAGCAAGAAAAACAAGCATTCGTACATACTTAGTCAATCAAGCATTTCAACAAACATGTGATGTGCATCATACAAGAGGAAACCCAAATCTTCCACCAATATATCTAACAATCCCTTAATCACCCAATCAACACCCTAATCACCCTACTAACCCTAGCAAGAACACTACTCTAACATATCTAATCTAGAATTAACACTAACAAGAGGAATCATCAAAGAAACAAAACAAACATTAACAAACTAATGATAACAATGAACAATAACAAAACAAACAACTAAAGATTCAAACTTGAACAACATAAACAAGATTAAGAGAAAAGGAAAAGGATTATACCACACTAGAGAGGAAGAAAGAACAAAACTTGCATTAATGAAGAAAACCCAAAACAAACATCCAAGGTTGTCAAGCTTGGTGAAGATCTTGAAGAATTCCCTTAATACAAGACTAAACTAGGATTAACTACTAATTACCGACTAATCTACACTAATCTAATCTAATCTAACCTAAAGTAGTCTAGGGTTTTCAGGATATAACATAAGATAGTGTCTTAATACAAGAGGGGGGGTATATATAGGGTTACAAATGGAAGGGAGAAGAAAGAAAAGCAAGGCGTGCAGCACCAGGCCCGTCCCGGCCGAGACGGGGTGGTCCCGGTCGGGACGAGGTCGGTCCCGGTCGGGACGCCACCTTCCCGATCGGGATGGCCCCTGGTCAGTAACCCTCTTGTTTGTGCACCTCATCCCGAACGGGATGAACCTTGTAGGCCTCCATTATGATCTTTTTGGTCCCTCCTTGGTTCTCATGGGCTTCTCACCGATTCTCGGGACTCGGGATCGGGTCTCGGAGGCTCGGGATTGGGTCCCAAGGTCTCGGGGTCGACTCCAAGGCATCGAGTGATCGTTCCTTTACTCCGTTGGCTCCAAATGTGTATGTATCGAGTCGGAATCGCTCCAACTCTTCCAATTCGGTCTCGAGAACCTGAAACGAACTAAAGGAAGCATAAGAAGCCCCTAAACTGCTCCCAAGGAGCGATTCTACAAGGAAAATGGGACCAAAACACTACGAAATAGGCACTACAATTGACACTTATCATCATTTCAGAACTATTGATTCTAAGGAAAATAAACACTTGGAAACTATTAAGTGTGCTAAAGAAGAAAGTGACCTATATAGATTAAAATTAATTACATTAGAAGAGTGCATGGATATTGATAAATTATGTAAAATATTGCGCAGTGGAAATGATTTTTAATGGAAATGATATTTTAATTCTGAAGTATATTAATTACCTTCATTTATTTATTAATTTGTTTGTTTTGGTATACATAAGTTACTTTGTACTGAACATAACGCATGCATATAAGTTAATAAGCGGGTGTACATAAGTTTATTTTCTGAATAAACGGGAGTTCCTACCACAACCATAAGTACATATTAGTACTAAAGTCGCAATACAAACAGTAGAAATGAAAATACCAAAACATACAAATGGTTGACATACAAATGAAAATCCTGCAAGAAATTGAACCCTAAGAGGGTATTGGTGAATCCTGTTGTCGATGTGATTCAAAGCATTGTTTACTTTGATGTACATAAGTTAATATCTGTTGTACATGTTCAAAATTTTAAACTTCTTGAAAAAAAATTCTAAATAGTTAAAACAGTGTCTATTTTAATGTACATAACTTAATATCTATTGTACATGTTGATATTTTTACATATTTAAATTAGTGTCTGTTTTGATGTACATAAGTTAACATATGTTGTACATATTGATATTTTTACATAGTTAAAACAGTGTCTGAATTGATGTACATAACTTAGCATATGTTGTACATATCGATATTTTTACATAGTTAAAACAGTTCCTTTTTTTACATGATATCTGTTGTACACGTTCACAATTTGTACATTATCAAAGAACCGTTTGTTTTGGTATACATAAGTTACTTTGTACTGAACATAAGTTGGTATATACAATTGATTCAAAATGATTCAAACACTGTAATAATGTACAGTGAAAATACAGTATAGAATGTACATGGAAAATGATGCTTTTAACGCGTGGAGCATTTAATGACATACCTTCCCCCAAAAAATACCTTCCCCAGAAAAACACATCCACACACACGCAAACACATCCATAATCCTTCCGTCCCCTACTACAACCCTACAACTATCAAAATATTATCATAAGCGAATCAAAGTATTTATTATTAATGAGAAATAAAGATGTTCATGGAGTTATTTCATCACGCACTATTCAAAAAATAATGTTTAGTTGATTCGTCTTTAGTACCTCAGATGAATTGGTGCAAGTTTGGAATAGTACCATAGCTTCTCTCATAGTACCATAGCTTCAAAGAAAATGAGCATGGAGAAGGAAGCAAGATTGCACATCGAAGACATTAGAAAGAAGAAGTTTTCGATCGGTGCAAGTGATCCAAACCCGTTAACAATATGTCGAAGCTGGACAGTACTCTTCGTATATTTCAGGAGTCTCTACAGCGTTCATAGCTTCCACCAGCTTTCTCTGCTCCTCGTCTAGAGCTTTGTATTTTTCAGCATCGTCCCTCAATCTCTCGCCCTCATACACCAGAAAATTCTGTTCAGTTTCATAGTCGGCTGCAGTAACAAATTTCTCTGTCTTCTTCACAGGGATACTTGTGTTTCTTGGAATGACAACAGATACTGTGCAATCTCTAACCAGAATACCGAGTGATAAAGGCGTGACATCAACTAGAGCGATATCCTTGTTACTATTACAAAAACCACTTAAGACAACTCCTTTCCAAAAAAATACAAATGGGAGAAACAGTGATCCCGTTCGTGCGTTCCCAACTATGTCGTATTGGACGCAAGAGACAATGACAAAGAGGATAAAGGAGGAAGCTAAACTCTCTGGAACATTTGGGAAGGGTTATGTGATACCGTTACAGACATATTACATTAGTTCAGTTGTAGTTGTAAATCTTTCGTCTTTGTTTTGGATGCTGAAAAGGGTTATGTGTAAGTAATATAGAAATATGTACAATGAACTACTGTAATATGTCCTTTCTAGTCAAAAACTTAAAATGTACGGAGTATTACTTTAGATGGGCTATGTTCAACTTTTATAGAAATATGTACAATGATATTCTCAGATGTATTAAGCACAGTTGTTATTTAAATATGTACATCACCTAGTGACCTATATATATTATTATGTACATGTGATATTTACATATATACATTACGTAGTGCGAATTTGTTCATCAACACTTATTAACGTAATTCAGCAAGAAATATAATTCAATCACTATAAGTTAAACCAGTGTCTGTATTGATGTATATAAGTTGTCTATTTGGATGTACATAACTTGATATCTATCGCACATGTACAAATTTGTACATTATCAAAACACTGTCTATTTTGATGTACATAAGTTAATATCTGTTGTGAATGTTGAAAATTTGTACAGTAATCAAAGCACTGCATGTTTGACACGTGCCAGATTTATTCAAAGCACTACATTATCTTAATTTTTTTTTTTAATTTGTATGTTTTTTTATACATAAGTTACTTTGTACTGAACATAAAGAATGCATATAAATTGGTAAACAGTGTATATAAGTTACTTTCTGAATAAATAGACAATGCTTTATTTATGTTGTATTATATAAGTTACCAAAACAATATGAATGAAAATCCCAAAATATACAAATGGTTGGCTAATTAATTATTCCATAGAATAAATCATTCAATCATGAAAATTTCTTCTTGGTTGTAGAGCATTTTACTTAATCTACATCCTTTTAAATAATCTTTCAATGAAAAATGTGATCTGTAATCTTCATCTTCTGTAGATTCAATAATCTTCAAATGTTCGTTTTCTTCAGATCCAAGTTGAAAGATGTGCAATAATCTTCGAGCATGCATATTGTTCGTCAAATAACATCTACATCTCTTGGAAACTTCAATTCCATCCCTACGAACAGTAGTCATTCCTTTAATATGAGTTGTTCCCAATCTTCTATTATAATCTATATTCCATCTAGGTGCATCGGACTGTAATAGAAACATTTGAGACCACCTCTTGCAAACAATATCCATGTTCGCTTTATCATAATCAGAGGGAAGCTTTTGAAAGATTTTTTTCCCTAAAATCTTCATTGCACATTACTTTAATTGTTGATGAAAATCATCTTCCATATATTTCCACTTCATGATGATGATTATAAATGAAAGATAGATGATCAATCTTCTGTTTCTTGCTCTTATTAATGGTTGTTACTCTATCTTCAATTTCATTATTCTTCGCCCATCCCTTACACAATATTTTCATGGTGTTATTAATGAAGTTAAGTGAAAAAGGGGAAATAGAAGGGTGTATAAACAAAAAGATAGGGTACTGTGTAAGACTTTGAACATACTGACTTTGAATATAAAGTACTGTAATAGTTAATTAAATAAATTCTGAGTCCGTATTAACTGCTTATACCTACCCCAGCTTGGTTTTTTACGCGTGGACATACATTACTTTACCAATCCCATCTTATACCTACCCCAGTTATACCTTCCCCACCTAGACTTTATGATGTCTTTAGATATATGAATAAGTGAAATTTAAATATATACATTACGTAGTGGAATATATGTCTTTTGATGTAAAGTGTCTGTTTTGATTTAAATTGGAATATAAATTTAAGTTTTACATTACATAATTAAAATTGTGTCTGTTTTGATATACATAAGTAGATATATGTTGTACATATTGATATTTTTTACATGGTTAAAATAGTGTCTGTTTTGATGTACATAAGTAGATATCTGTTGTACATATTGATATTTTTACATAGTTAAAATAGTGTCTGTTTTGATGTACATAAGTAGATATCTGTTGCACATATTGATATTTTTACATAATTAAAATAGTGTCTGTTTTGATGTACATAAGTAGATATCTGTTGTACATATTGATATTTTTACATAGTTAAAATAGTATCTGTTTTGATGTACATAAGTTGATATCTGTTGCACATGTTCACAATTTATGCATAGTTATAACAGTGTATGTTTTGATATACATAACATAATATCTGTTGCACACATGTTCAAAGTTTATACTCCGTACATAGTTAAAACAATCTCTATTCAACCACTGTAAGATACAATGTACAGTGAAGATAAAGTATACAATGTACATGGACAACTTTGTTATTATGGGAAATGATGCTTTTAACGTGTGGAGCATTTAATGACATACCTTCCCCAAAAAATACCTTCCCCAGTACAAATTAATGACAGTTTCCCCATTGACGGTATAAAAACACATCCATAATCCTTCTGTTCTCTACAACGATCAAAATATTACGGAGTATCATCTAATTTAAAAATATTATATTCTACAATATTTTATAATTCAAATATTATCATCTACAACTACTACAAAAATATTATCATAAGCGTTAAAAAGTACTACTATTTATTATTAAATTTAATTAATGAGAAATGAAGATGTTCATGGAGTTATTTCATCGCGCATTATTCAAAAAAAAAATCTTTAGTTGATTCATCTTTAGTACCTCAGATGAATTGGTGCAAGTTGAAGTCTTGTGTTGATCTGTTATCAACACAGGGTTATGTGAAACCGTTATAGTCCCTTGAATGGTACAAAGCCGTGAGGGTATAACGTGTCGAAACTAGAGACGACATTCTTCGGTTTCATCAAGGATACAACTTCAAGTCGTCGATTGATTTTAATTTTTGGGACTATATTGATTTTTGTCGATTATGAGGATAACTTCAAGTCGTCGATTGATTTCAATATGCCATCCCGCCGCAGCTTCACACTTTTTTTTAACTGGGTTTCTTATGGGATTCATTGACGTTGTTCTCGCTGAATATGATGATAAATCTAATAAGTATCGTCAGTTGGTTAAGACATTTAGGGATCAGTTTAAGGGTGGTAAGATGTCAAACCCAATTCTCCAACACATCTTGGTTAACCAGAAGGAGCGTGGAGATTTATTCAAGAGGAACTTCATCGTTTACATATGCTCTGTTTTTATACATGGGAGCGTTAATTTGTGAAGGGTTATGTGATACCGTTACAGACATATTACATTAGTTCAGTTGTACTTGTAATCTTTCGTTTTCTTTTAGATGTTGAAAAGGGTTATGTGAAAATAATATAGAAATATGTACAATGAACCACTTTAATATGTACTCCTATATAGTCAGAAACATAAAATGTATCGATTAGTATTTTAGATGGATTATGTTAAACTTTTATCGAAGTATGTACAATGATGTCCTCAGATATTTCATGCACAATTGTTATTTTAATATGTACATCACCTAGTGACCTATATACTGTACCTTTTGTTTTTTAATTAAAAATATGACAATACATACGGAGTAATTAAGAATATAGTGTATACTGTATATAATTTATGATTTGACACTAGTAAAATATGGCCACTCGAATATGTTTAACTAGTTGAGATATGTACATCTAATATGGAATTATGTGTAATGATGTCCTTAGATGGATTATGTACATGTGATATTTAAATAATATAATAAAATATGTAGTGCAAATTTGTTCATCAACAGTTATTAACGTAATTCAGCAAGAAATATGATTTAATAACTGTAAGATATAGGTTATATTTACATATATACATGTAATATTTACATATATACATTATCTACAAATATGTACATCAAGAATTATTAATGCAATTCAGCAAAAAATTTGATTCAATCACTGTATGTACAGTAAAGCTAAAAATGTGTTAAATTTGATTCAATCACTGTATGTAGATGTGTTATGTACAACTAATATAGAAATATATACAATGATTTCCTCGGTTGTACTATGTACAACTACTATTTAAATATGCACATCACCTAGTGACCTATCATAATATAGTGTATACAGTATAAGTTATCATTTGACACTAGTAAAATGATATACATAATTAATAATATAGTGTATATAACTTATCATTTGACGCTAGTAAAATGTCCACTCTAAGTATCTTACATTGATTATGTATAGATGATACGGAGTATGTAAATATATAAATTTGTAATTTCAAATTTGATATATAAATCAGTAATTATTATTAATGTAATTCAAAATGATTCAACCATTGTAAGATACATTGTACAGTGCAGATACAATTGTACTTGGACACGTTTGTCATTTTGGGAAAGAATGCTTTTGATATAATTTCATCCCGTTTTATACAATTTTTAAACACAATTGTATTTGGGAAATGACACTTTTGACGAAAGCACTTATATTCTTCCATATATACCTTCCCCATGTATACCTACCCCAGTGGATATACATCAGCATTTATATTCTTCCATATATACCTTCCCCATGTATACCTTCTTTTTTATCTAATTAATGACTTTTTCCATTTACAGTATAAATTGACGAAAACACACCCACAACCACACCCACACCAACACCCACACCCACAACCACAATCCATTCCTCTTTGCATTATTTAATTGGAAATAATTATAATTATTCATCAAGTACCATGCAAATAAATTCTTTAGTTGATTTGTCTTTAGTACCTTAGATGAATTAGTGCAAGTTAATGAACACATAATTTGCACCAATTCATCGGAGGTACTAAGGAAAAATTTGCTAAAGATTTTATTTGAAATGGAGTTGGGGTATTAAATACTTACAAAGGGAGTTTAGTCTTCTATGTTTTGTTGTTTTACTGTACATAATAAGTATAGCACTGTCAAAGTATAGAGTAAGAGTATTATTTTACCCATAAAAAACTATATTTAATATTCTAAAGTAATACTGACTGCAAAGTATTCATGACTTTTTCATACTCAACTACCCCAGCCGACTTTTCATTTCAAAGTATTGATTATGGTATACTCTATTAAGTTGTAGGAGTAGTACATATTGAATCAAAGTAGTGTTACATAACTTACGATTTGTTTTATATAAGTTGTACCGCACATATTCAAAGGTATAGCACTGTCGATTCTATATTTAAACTATTATTAATGGTGTGTTTTAAAATTGTTTTAATGTTAATGTAAGTTATGTATATTAAAACAGTGTCCGATTAAATGTACATAATGTTATACTGTGTTGTACATAATTTATACTACAACATAAATAAAGCACTGTCTGTTTTGGTGTACATAAGTAAATATGTGTTGTACATGATACATGTCTGACAGCAGTATCTCTTTTAAAGGATATATGTACATATAAAAAGCTATACTTGAAGTACATATAGAGTATACGTACTGCGAAGTAATGATGACTGCAAAGTAATGATGACTTTTTCATCCTTGAGTACCACAGCCGACTTGTCATTTCAAAGTAATGATGATTTTTGCATCTACTGACGTCTGTTGCATATGCAAGACTATTAAATTTTATTGCATTTGATTTTTTTATATTAAGGCAGTATATATTAAATCAGAGACTTTTTTAGTGTACATAACATACGACATAACTTATAGTGCACATAACTTTTTTGTATTACTTGATTATATTTCGAGACATATAGATTTTTTTTTGTTGCACATAATTTGTACATCACATATTCATATATATAATACTGTCTCTTTAGGGTTATTAATATTATGTGCATCAAATCTTTAGATAATGACAAGGCCAATGTGGCAGTATTAATGTTATTTGCATCAAATCTCTAGCTGAAATGAATTTGTATTACTTGATTAATTTCTTATATCCCTATAGTATTATGTATGCTTAAAATAGTTATGTCTTATGTAGTACAACATATAATACCCTATATACTTACAATTTGATTTTCAAATGTGTTCAACTGCATCTTATGTACACTAAAAATTACTTTATGTACACTTAAAGTTCTAATGTCCTATGATGGTTAAAGCAGCGTATTGAGATTTATACATGGTTAAAGCAATGTCCGTTTTGATGTACATAAGTTAATATTTGTTGTACATGTTGTAATTTGTACATGGATAAGTTAATATGTAGATCTAATATGGAATTATGTAAAATTGATAATCACCGTTTCCATTCTTTACCACATCTACTCCTCTCTCTATGAACCTTAACAGATTGGAGGTATTGATCATATCGACTAATGTTCTAACGAATAGAGGGTACTGATCATATCGACTAAACTGGAAGTCATTCACCAAAAATTGCATGCATACTCACTACAGATCAGTACTACCAAGAACAGATACGTCAAATCCGTACTTAACATTCATACCATAATCAGTTCGTTCCAAAATGTAACTGATTAATAATTGCAGTACAATACATCCAAAGTAGGATTAGAGTATTTAATTACAATCCGAGTTAACAGTAAGTGCATATGCACAAAATCATACCAGAAAAATTTATATGCTTGCAAAATGACATTCATATGCTAGGGTTCCCCGATCACTTACATGGACCATCTTTTCAAGGGTAGAAATTTGGGTAAATCTGCCACAAGGCCTCCAGGCAGATCTCATAGTGGTACATTTCCGTCATATCCGCCAAATATCCACCCTCTCCCCTCAACGTCAGGGGAACCACCCTGTAGCCCGTGTGACTGGACATATATTGGCGATCCATCCATGAGGCAACCCAACAGCGAGGTCCGTCGTATGGATGAATCTGCATCCCCATCTCAGGTTTCCCTTTTCCGAAGTCCTCAAAGGCCCGTTGCAACTTATACGCATGGAGGTAGTTCTGATAACCGCTCTTGAAACAAATGACTGCAGCTCTGGTGAAGATCGGACCATTTGGACCAGAAACCCACTTTAGCATTATCTTCTCCACCGGATAACCCAAGTTAATTAACCTGTTCCTTAAACCAGTTAGTGATCTACTAGTATGTAAATATGTACAGTATGTATTAATCTATGTACGACAAAACTACCAGTATAAAAGCTTTGTATATGATTTCTTATTCAATGCATGCAAGTGTTTCTTACACAATACAGTGTGTATAATATGATGTACATAGTTTAAAAGACATTGTATATAAACTATGATTTGTTCTAGTAAAATGAATATGTATTTGATGTTCAAGCAAATTAACTTGTTCCTTAATTAAACCAGTTACTGATCTACTGGTAACCCTGTTATCAACCCACTCAAATGTTAAATTTGCAATAATGCATTTAGAAGGGTACATCAGTTCTACATACATTTTTTAAGGTTTTTTTTTTTTTTTCAATTTTGAAAGTTTAACTACTCTCAATCTTAACTTGAGGAGTATATATAACTGATTGAAAGTCCACTCAACCCCCTTTGTAATTATTACTTATGCAATATTGAGATATTTATTTATTGCATGATAGACACGTTTTAATTTGCCCATCAAATACCTCATTTACCAAAGTGAATAATTGTATCTAATAGAATCCAGAATTTGAATTGTTAAACCTAAATTTAAGTGTGTACATGTTATTGAACTTTACTTCAATTTAAATTTATATACTACATTTAACGCATTTTATACATTGGTAAATCACTGCCTTATACATTAATTAGTCTCTTTGTACATGTTACATATACACATTTCACTCTCTTATACATTGAAATTTATGTACTACGAACATTCTATTTTGGTGCACATAATCTATCTCAGAAGATTAAAAACTTGTGATATAAAAACTTGTGTACATAATCCCATATTCTAAAAACTTGTGCTATAAAATCCCACATTCTCAACAAATTCTCAATTTGTCTCTCTGTTTCTCTCTTTCCCTTTCTTTTTGCGTGTCTCTCTCTGTATCCCTTTTTCTCTCTTTCTTTCTCAACAAAAGATGAATGTTACATGTGATGGACAGGTATACTATATTAGGCAACAACATAAACTGTGGTTTGCTTCTTAAAAGAAGGAGAAGTTGTCTTTTATATTTACCGATTCTTATAGACCTATTTCAAGTCCATATGTTGAATCACTTGAAAACGTTTTTGCAAATGAAAATATAATGGAAATAATTTTCAGAAGGATCAACCCTACTTTTAGAAAGGAAGAGTTTGCAAAATTGACTCTTGTTTGCAAGAGGTGGGGTCAAATACTATTGGCACATCCTCATTCTCTTTTGTTAGATATGGAGTACAGTATGAGTGTGCATGCAAGCATCACTACAAAAAGCAGATGAAATTGCGGCGGACGTTTTGCGGCAGACTAACTATCCGACACATGTTATCCGATCACATCGGATTTGCGTCAGATTAGGCGACGCGACTGGCTTGTGTGGGAATACCCCACGCAAGATGGACGCAGGGTAAGGGCGCCCATGTGAGTGAGTTTCGCGCTCAATTATGCGGCGGATTATTCGCCGCATAGTGAGTTATGCGGCGGCCAATCCGCCGCGTGCTATTCCTTTTACCGACGCATGGGTGACATGTAATTAAAAAAATTCATCGTACGATGTGGCGGAAAATCCGACGCATAATTAATGACTTGCGGCAGATCTTGCGTGGGATTTTCCGCCGCAAAGAAGGTCATATAAATAAAAAAACGCGGACATATACGCAAACACCCTAAATCGATTTCCCCAAATCGATTTGCCCAACCCTAATCTACCCAATTCCCCTCCCCCTTCCCATCTTCCCCTCCGGCGACGGCATCATACGCCGGCGCCACTGCCGGCGCACCCTTCCACTGCCGCGTCTCCCCCTGTTGTCGCGTTCTCCGGGTCGCCCTCTCCCTTGCCGCGTGCCATTCTCATCTTCGGTTCATTTTTCCATCTTTTATCCATTAAAGTATGTTCAAACTGTTAAATTTTTAAAATATTTGTTATTATTATTGTTATTGTTAATGTTATTGTTGATTAGGTTATTGTTGTGGTTGGTTGTGTTAGTGTTGGGGTTTCTTAGAGTTGCTACTTATAAATTATAGTAGTAGAAGTAAAGGTTGTTACTTATAAATTTTGTAGTCACCAATTATAGTTGTTGTTGTTGTTGTTGATCAATTACTATGAATTGGGAATTGGGGATTTGTGATGAATTTCATCTGCTGCTACTACTATAACAAAAAAATTCCTGAAAAAATTTCATATACTATAAATAAAAAGGAAGCAATACCTGGAAATTTCCTACTGAAAAATCAAAAAAAAAATGTGTAAGAAAATGACAAAAAGTAAAAAAAAAAGGACAAAAGTCTAAGCTTTTTTATAGCTGAAGAAGTGAAGATGAACTATCAATGAACAGTTGAACACAAACTACACCCAAAAAAAAATAAAAAAATCACGATTGAAGAAGTTGATCAATTTGCTAGAAGTGAAGAAAAAGTCACCAAACTACTATAAGGTTGTTGTTGTAATGGTGATCAATATTCCATCCATTTTAATTTCACCCATCCAAGTAAAAGTAGATTAGTATTAATGGTAGTAGTAAATTAGAAGTAATAGTAGTAAATTAGTAGTATTATTTGTAGTTGTAGTATTAGTAGTAGATTAGTAGTGCTAGTGAAGTACTTTAACTACTACACAATACTAATATTATTTCACTAATACCACTAATACTCCTAAACTATTAATCTACTACTACTGCTACCACCACTACTACTAATCTACTACTACTAATACTATTTAACTACTACTAATATTACTACTAATCTACTACTACTAATATACTACTACTAATCTACTACTACTAATATTACTTTAACTCCTACTAATAATACTACTAATCTACTAGTACTACTAATTTACTACTACTATTACTAATCTACTACTAATACTATTACTACCACCACTACTATTAATCTACTACTACTAATACTACTTAACTACTACTAATAATACTACTAATCTTCTACTACTCCTACTACAAATACTACTAATACACTACCACTAATCTACTACTACTAATACTACTTAACTACTACATACTAATAATACTACTAATCTACTACTACTACTACTACTACTACTACTACTACTACTACTAATCTACTACTAATACTACTACTACCACCACTACTACTACTCAACTACTACTAATAATACTACTAATCTACTACTGTTACTACTAATACTACTAATATACTACTACTAGTACTACTACTACTACTACTACTACTAATCTACTACTACTATTACTATTACTAATTTATTACTACTAATCTACTACTACTACTAATTTACTACTACTACTACTAATCTACTACTAATACTACTACTACCACCACTACTACTAATCTACCACTACTACTACTACTACTACTACTTAACTACTACTAATAATACTACTAATCTACTACTATTACTACTAATACTACTAATATACTACTACTACTACTACTACTACTACTACTACTACTACTAATCTACTACTACTACTACTACTACTACTAATACTTAACTACTACTAATAATTCGTCCCAAAAAAAATCCCAGCCCCCTCCTCCCAAAAAAACCCTAACCTTCATCTTTCATCTGGGGCTTCCATCGATGATTAATCGATGGTAAGCCCCCAAAAACTGATTAGTTTTCGCTTCCTAGTTTAATAATCAATATGCTATTCAATAAAAGTCTCTCTTTTTATGGGAGTTTCGTCCTTTATTTCAAGGTTTTTGTCCTTTTGTTTAAGGCTTCGGTCCCTTACGTTGTTATGGGGCTTACTTTTACTTTTATTCTCATTGACAAGGGTAGTTTGTTGATGGTTCGTCGCACGTCTATTCAATGTCTACAAGTAATTTGTCAACGATCTTTGAGGCCAATAGAAGGTAAGCTTTCTCAAGTTCTGAATCAAACGAAGGATCCCCTCAACAAAAGCTGCAAAAAGATAGCGATACGAGGTCATGCCGAATTGTCAGATCATGTCTTGAGATCCTTATTAGTTTATAAGAGAAATTACTTTCTTTGATTTTTATTGGATTTCATTGCAATTATAGGTATACGTTGTAAGTGCCGTTTGGCGTTCTATTAATGAATTATTCTTCTCGCTCAAAAAAAAAAATACTACTAATAATACTAATAATCTTCTACTACTACTCATTTACTACTACTACTACTACTACTACTACTAATACTACTACTACTACTACTAATCTACTACTAATACTACTACCACCACTACTACTAATCTTCTACTACTACTAATACTACTTTAACTACTACTACTACTACTACTACTACTACTACTACTACTAATCTTTAACTACTAATGTACCTTCAGTATTAGTATTGTACATTGTTAATGTGTTTTCACGTTTTGCAACTATGGTTCTCGTAGCGGAAATGTAATAATGGCAGGTGCTGGGAACAACGACGATATACCGGATGCTGATAAGAAATACCTTTCGCGGAACGAAACCGGTGTTTGGTAAGAATTCCTGTATTGTATTAATGTTTTTCTAACATATGATATTTATTTCATTTACGATATACTACTAACTCGTTAAATTGTCGTTGTAGGTGGGAAGATGACGACATTGTCGACTACCTACGCGAGTCCATCATCGGCACTTACATGAATGTCTCTGGCGTTTACAGGAACTGGACTGAGGCGCCCCAACAGGCGAGGGACGCCATGTACTCCCACTTCGCAGTGAGTGTTTTTTATTTTATTTTGGGCTACTACTTGAACTATTTAAGTAATTTGTTAATTTTCTAATAACTTGTTTGTCTTTTGCAAACAGAAACGAGTGAGGGTCGATCCGGGCTATGAGTTGAGAAATGCATATGAGGTAAGGATCAAGAAGCGTCTCTCCGACATCTTCCAGAGAGCAATGAAGGCGAAGGATAGGCCTACTTGGATCCCGGAGAACAAGTACCAGGAGCTGCAACGTAGGGCGATGGATCCTAAATTCCTGAAGAAAGTGGAAGTGAACAAAGCGAACCGTCGTGGCGGAAACAAAGACGGAGTAGCGAAAGGGACCAACTGCCTAGGGCGTAATAGCGCGACAAAAGCTTTCAATAAAATGGTGTGCATTTTGAAAATAAATTATTAGTTTTTTGTGTTCAATATAACATGGTTTGTACTGTTTTCTGACATTTTATTTTGAAGGGAACGGATGCGACCCCGATTCAGCTTCTTCACAAGATAAAGAAGAACAAGAAAGGTCAATGGGTTGATCCCACTACAGAGGACGTGGACGTAAGTTCTCCGACAATAGAATTCAAATCAGATTAAATTATCTCAACTTCATCATTTGGTGTTAAACTACTTATAATTTAACATTTGAATGTCATTTCAGCAAAAATTTGTACGAGCGAGGGAAGAGGCGATGTCCCAAGGAGGGGAGGGGATATCACGTGTGGACGAGTTTCGTTTATACCATGACGCCTCGGGGGGGTTCAACAAGAAGAAACGTGTGTTCGGGGTTTGAAGTGCAGCCAAAGAACTGTTCAAACCGTGCATGAACCATACCAGCACCGCGGTTGATGACTCGTACGTACCCACCGCCGCCACCCAGCAACGGACCGAGAACATGAGAATCAAAGAGGACTTGAAGAGAATGGAGGAACGGCAGCTGCAGCATGAGCGCGAGATGCAGGACCAGAGGAGGACGATAGAGATGCTGAAGGAGAGGATCGCTATGTCTGACGAAGGCTGCGGTTCCATGCCACGGGGTCAGAGGCATGACGACAACGCTGACGATGGACACGCGTTTGGTAGTAACACGGAGGTAGAACTTGGTAATTAGGTAGACTCGGTAATATGGATTTTCTAATTACTAGTCCTCGAACTTGTTAACGTAATATATATTAGTTTCTTTCGAATTAGGTAGACTTGTGAACTTGGTAATTAGGTAGACTTGGAAATTAAGTAGACTTGTGAATTTAGGAATTAAGTAGACTTGGAAATTAGGTAGACTTGTGAACTTGTGAAGTTGTGAACTTGGGATTAGGTAGACTCGGTAATATATTAGTTTCTTTTCCATCATTGAGCATGTTCTGGTTCTGCTGCTTCTGCGTGAAAACTTCGATGTGGAATTTGCTCGGGAGGAGCACATTTGGTTGCACGTGATGTGCTTTTATTTTTTTCAGGTCGCTTTTCATTTTGGGGACGTTCAATATTCGGTAAATGTGAGCCTATATATAAAGAAGCTTGCGTGGGATTTTCCCACGCAAACTGGTCATGCATACCCATTTTGCGTGGGATTTTCCCACGCAAAACTGGTCGCACACACCCATTCTGCAAGGGAAATTCCCACGCAAATTGGTCTCATATACCCATATCTGCGTGGGAAAATCCGCCGCAAACCAACCTATTTCCGACGTTTGAAAAATTGACTATAAATCCCCTTTGACTTGGCAAGCGTCGCCCAATCCGCCACAAGTCCGACGCATAGTACCTTGCGTCGGCCAATCCGACACACATGCTTCTTTTTGCGTCGAAAATTAATGGCGGCCTTTCGCGTCGCGTAATCCGCCGCAAACTTGATTTTGCGTCGGATTATCGTGTTTTGCGGCGGATTTTTCCGCCGGGACAGCCCCTTCATTTTTGTAGTGCATTGAGAATGGATTACTTTCTCTTCATAGGAATGGTGTCTTGTTGTTAAAGCAATGCAGATGCTATTTGACTTATGATCTGCTTTGTAGAGATATACTACACAACATGCAACTCCGACTTTCATCTCCAGAAGATGTAGTTCATCTTCATGGTTCTTCTCCTGAAGAAGCATAAAGAGAAAATTTTGAAGGTGTTCCACATCAAGAGTTTCGTCGATCATCTACCTTTGCTGAATATCTGTTTGAGCCAAGAAATTTTTATCCAGATGTATAAATATATTTTGTTTTTTCCTTAAATATGTAATGTTTGAAGTATATAAAAGATGAATCTCAAGTTAATTTGAACTTATGTACACTTGTTATAAAATTATTTATTAATCACGCGTTTTTATATGTATGTGTACATAAGGCTATGTTTGACGGACTATGAGTGCTTCAGTAAAATTAACTAATCTAATGTATATAACTAGATGTTTTATTTTGTACTTAATAAATCTATTTTAAAGATTGTCAAGGCATTCAATTGTGTTCAACTGCCCCATAAATCTAATTAGAATAACTTATGATTTGATTCCAGTAATATGTAACTAGATGAGTTATGTACAACAATTATAGAAATATGTACAACCTTGTTCTTGGTTATTACTATGACTAATATGTACAGTTGATATTTAAATATGTACATTATGTATTGATAACTAATATGTACTTGTTTCAATATGTACATTATTTTTAATTTAACCGTATAAAAGCTTTTTATATATATACAACCATGTCTATTTCGATGTATATAAGTTACTATGTGTTGAAAATGTTGGGATTTGTACATGGTTATAGAAGTGTCTGTTTCGATGTACATAAATTAAATATTTGTTGCACATGTTCAAAATTTATGCATAGTTAAAACAGCGTCTGTTTTGATGTACATAAGTTACTATATGTTGCACATGTTGGAATTTGTACATGGTTATAGAAGTGTCTTCTTTGATGTACATATGTACATTATGTATTGACAAAACGACCCGTATAAAAGCTTTTTGTATGATTTCTTATTCAATGCATGTAAGTGTTTATTACACATCCAGTTTATATAATAGATATGATATACATAGTTTAAAATACAGAGTATATAAAATATGATGATACATAATCTTCATATGTACATGCGTATTTATATAGAAAAATCGTTTCATATCTTCTTAGGGTTTAAAATATTAACATTAATAATAATAATAATAATAAAGTACTCTGTATTAGACACATTATTTTGAAATATAGTAATTACTCTCTACCCTAGGACATATTTATGACGTATTGGAACTTTTGAAACTATGACGTATTATTAAGACTTTGGAAATAACTACTGAGAATTCCTATAATCACTTCAACAGTCAATTCACAACTATTGCATAATTATACTCAAAAAGAGCATCACTTCACAACAATTTGAAAAATCAAGTACAGAGTAATTTTTGAAGTACTGTAATTTCTATCGATCATCTTCAACGATTCTTTGGTGAGTGATATGTTCTTGATTCTTTGCATGCCTTAACTACTGGTTTTTCGAACAATTTTGTGAAATTTACAGTAAAGTAAAAATACAATCTTTTATTCTTTGGAGATTAGGTCTTTTATTCGCGTTATTTATAAAGTACATATGCAGTTTTGTGTGTTATATTTTTTTAGAGTGATTTTGTTGAAAATTAGGGTTAAGTAATTCACGACACAACATGAATTCAAATCAGGACAAGACTGCACAAAAGAGGAATGCAGATAAGAAGGAGAAAGGTATTAGAATCTTACATTGAATTTAAATTATGTACAATTTAAGGAGGGAGAAATTATAACGGTTTGGTGTTCTTTATTCATATCTGAATGTAAAAGAAGGCGAATTGAAGAAAGGGATGAAGAATCTGATAATTATGAAGAAACATCAGACAAATAATTATGTTTGATAACAAATGCAGATAAAGGTATATTCATTAAATAGACTACTATGTTTCAAAATTGTTTGAAAACAACTTTTTTTATTTAGTATAGCTTTAAAAATTACTTATGCTCACTTTGTGTTTGAAGTTATGTGCATTATGTAATGCCTTATGAACATACAATTTACAGCTATTGCTCCTAAAACTACAAATACTAGAAGGAAGAGAGTTGTACATGCCACGAATGAACTGCCATCATTGAAAACACGCATGTTCCCTGATGGTTCGGTTAAACTTCTAAACGACATGTCTGAGAAGCAGATTGCTGATATAAAGGAACTAGGGTTTGGGGATTTAATCAATCTAAAAGTAAAAGAAGTCCCATCCAAGCTTGCTCATTGGCTTGTTTCAAATTTCAACCCTGATTCAGCAACATTTAAAGATAGTACATTTGATGTAACCAATTTAGATGTACATATCGCAACTGGGTTTCCTATGGGACCAAACAAGATTGTCCTTGCATCGTATGATGACCAATCCATGGAATACATAAAACTTCTTAATGAATGTAAGGATCAATTTGAAGGTTCAAAGGTTACAGCCCCTGCATTGAAAACCATCCTTAGTAATCAAAGGGATGGAGGTGATCTATTCAAAAGGAACTTTATAGTTTATATCTGTTCTTATTTTATAGAAGGTACCTGTTCTGCAACTCCAGGATTTAAGATATTGAAATCTTTAGTCGACTTGTCATTGGTACCTACATTTAATTGGTGCCAATTTTGTCTTGATGCCTTCATTGAAGCTGTTGATTTATGGAAGATGAATACAACAGTGAAAGATAAGTTCTTTGATGGACCTATAATCATCTTTGTGTTCATATATCTGCAAAGAATGCGTTACAGAAACAGTCAACCTGTTCGTGCATTCCCAACAATGTGTTTTTGGACACAAGACTCCATTTCAAAGAGAATATTGGAGGAAGCAAAGAAATCGGGTACGTTTGGTAATGGTCTGGTTATCCCATTACAGTCCCTTGATTGGTACAAGGGGGAGGAAGTAAAGGAAAGTGTGAAGATGGAGGAGGAAAAGGAGAAAGTTAACAAAGAGGGGAAGGAAGAAAGGGATTGGTTACAAAATTTAGTGGTGAAATCTATTGAATTCACAAAATCTTTCAAGGGGTTGGAAGATGCTATAGAAGTTGCAAAGTGTGCCTCCCCTCAATGCGAACCACTACTAGACTTGCAAAATTTGACCAGTGACTTTGTTGCAAGACTTGTAACAATAAGGAAAGATGAAGAATCAAGAGAATTTGGTAAGAATTTTTCTTCAATTTGTTTTATCCCATTCATTAATTATAATATGTTGAATATAGTACTTATGTTTCATATTTTGTTTCGAAATAGGTGAGGAGGAAGAAAATGAGTTGAGTCCACAAATAGTGGATATGATACATAACATGGCAAAAGATCTTACTTCTTTGAGAAAGACTGATCTTGAAAGGAAGAAGAAGACAAAAAAGCAGACAGATCAAATGATTCCAAAATGCAGTCAAATTGTTTCTGTGCAAAATGAAGAAGTGATGAATGTTCACAATGGGGTAAATGTTGATACTGCAGAAGACATCAATAACATAAATACTCCTATTTCTACTCCTGTTAAGAATGACAGTGAAATTATTTCTGAGGAAAATGGGGATGTTTTGAATGTGGATACTGTGGAAAATGTTGATGTGCAACATAATCTACTACTTCTACAAAATGTTGATGCTGCAGAAGACATCTGCACAGATTCTCCTATTTCTACTCTTGTCAAGAACGACAGTGAAATTATTTCTGAGGGAAATGATGATGTGTTGAATGCAGAAAATGTGGAAAATGTCAATGTTGAAAATAATCTACTACTTTTGGAAAATCTTGATACTGCAGAAGGCATCTGCACAGATTCTCCTATTTCCACTCATGTCAACAACGACAGTGAAATTATTTCTGTAGAAGACGAAGATGTGTTGACTGCGCATACTGTGGAAAGTGTTGACGTGGATTTGGAAACTTCTGTTGATGTTCCAAATGTGCGTTTGGAAACTCTTACAAAGCAAACAAGGAAATTGATATCCTCGAAAAAAAAGAGATTGAAGAAAAGCAGAAGAGAAAACAAGGAAATGTACCAGTTTTCAAATCTTCTTTTATGAATCAGAACTTCAGCTGTTTGGCCTCTCTTAAATCTCAGCATAAATATGTGTCAGACTATGTATTTGCACCAGAACAGTCTTTGAAGTAAGTCTAATTAATCTTTTAAACAAGTTTCTTATCAATTCCTGTTTTGATGTATTAATATCTTTTATTTGTACATGTTAAAAATTGTTCATATTGAATGCAGTTTCTGTTTTGATGTAGGTAAGTTAATATCTGTTCTACATGTTGAAATTTTTACATATTTAAAACAGTTTCTGTTTTGATGTAGATAAGTTAATATCTTTTGTACATGTTGAAATTTGTGCATGGTTATAGCAATGTCTGTTTTGATGTACATAAGTTAATATATTTTGTACATAAGTTTCATACCAGCTATAGGAAAACTAATACACTAAGTAATTTAGTTTTAAAGGGATCCTCTGTTTAAGTTTGGAGACATTCAGCTTTCAAGGGGGGACATGTCGATTATGGAAACATGTGATACCAAAATCAATGCGTTAATTTTAAATATTTGGTGCCTGTTGATGAATGATATGGAAAAGCTATCACCTATGTCACCTATCAAACGTGTTTATATGTCTCCTTTTGAAGAATATGATGTAATGCTATGTATTCCATTCAAATATGATTAAAAGTGTGATCACTCATTACTCTCTTCTAATCAATTACTATAATGTTTCAGTTTCCTGCAAACGAAATGGACGTTAATGATGTCCAACTGGTAATCAAAAAGATATTCTTTATAACTCTTATTTATTTATTTAACCATTCATTCATTATGAGAACTAATAATGTGATTTTCTTCAAAGCATTTTTCTGCTCGAGATCACCAGCAGGTTATATTGTTTATTGTGCAAACTCAATCTCGAAGAAATTTGAGATGATTCATTTTGGGATTCCTGAAGAGTCTGACAGCAAAGTGATTGGTCTTGAAGCTAAAGCTTTATATGTGAGCATACTCTAGGCATTAACATTACAGATTCTATGTTTGTGTTTTTTCATTCATTAAAATTTTAGGTATTTATATATAAGTTTGTGCTCTTTTGTACATTAATATTTATGTTATCTGCCTGAATACTTGGGTTATATTTTCAGGGAGGTTATTTGAAGGAAAATTTCACATACGATGAAATGGGTGAATGAGTTTCATATGTATGACTTGATCGAATATATTCCAGATTTCTCTAAAGATTTGGAAACTAACAATGGTATTCTTTCAATGAGAATCATGGAAACATACATACGGAAGAAAGAGAATTATACCAAAGAGTTCAAACCAGTAAGTTGACAATTACAAACATTCATCACTGATACTAATCTACATCTGATTATTTTCCAATATACTAATGTTATCATGTGCAGGCCATCATTTCATACGCTGATTATGTAAAGATGTTGACGGTGTGCTATTGCCACAACATACTAACTTCAGAAAGGAATGAGCTGAAGAAAACTTTGTTGAAGAAGGCAAAGGAATTGTTGTATGTATCTTTTAACTTATTGTTGATAAGTCATAATTTGACATACATAAATTATTATATATTGTTTCGATTAGAAAGTCATATTCTGTTCTATGACTTTTATCAGCTTGAAAGTGGACTTCTTATCAACAAAAAAATACAGCGATGCTCATATACTTCAAAATTTCTTGAAAGAAGTAACGAAAAAGAATTTTGCTGGAGAGGGATTAGGCGACCAGTAGAAAAAATACGATGCCATGCTACAATCGTATAATAAGTAATACATTCTACCCTTTCCACTGTTTTTGAAATCATTCATCATAATTAATTAATTTTAAGATTATTACTCCTGTGTTGTGTGTTATTTTACAGTGATAACGTTGTACAAACTGATTGGATGAATGTAAACCGCGAAGATATGCAAACATTGTTATTTCCAGATGAGCAATTATGTGATACGGTAAAAAAAATCTCTAACAAGTTTTAATCTTATAAATTCAAATGCTTCTAAATAAATCTAACAAGTTCCATTTTAATAGCCGATCGATTTGTATGGAATTTATACCACATTACGAATGAAGGATATCATATTCATTTCAACAAAGTCAGGGGTAAGTATATCAAATTCGTATACTTATTTTCGGTATGTAAGGTTACAGTTCTTTATTTGATGCTTATCTTTTGTTTCAGGAATTAGACCCAAAGGAAACTCGTTCTCTGGATACTTTATACTGTACTATATCATACATGCCTCGTGATCCGGAATTAGTGAAAAAGGTACACCGAATGATTATAGTATTAAAAGTTGACGATAATTAACTATAAAAAAAACTATGTTCATGACTGTGAAATGTGTAAATTTTCAGATCTTTGTTCCAGTTCACACCCAAGAACCAGATCATTGGATTTTACTTGTCTGTGATCTAGAAGATAAAAAGAATTACATCCTTGATTCATACAAGACGAAGTATTTCAGAAGAAGGATTAAGCAAGTTGAAAATGTAGTGTATAATGTTTCAAACATTTTACAAAACTACCCTGGCTATCAACAAATTTCTGAAAAAATGGGAAGATTTAAAGTGGAAATGGCTAAAAATATAGCGAAGCAAAGCAATGGAAGTGATTGTGGTGTCTTTGTTATGAAATGGATAAAGGCATTGCATGACAACAAGAAATGGGGGAAACAATCATACTTTAGTAATATCGAAGAATTTAGGCGTCAAGCATGCTTAGATCTTTTGAAGTGGGATAGGAACTATGTGAAAAATTTCAGTGTTAAGGAAAAATATGAGATCTTATTTTAATTGTACGTAAACTTAGTTATATTACTGTAATAGACAAGATCTATTAATATGAAAATGGCAATTAATGGATTATCTGTTTATCATTGAATATGTTATGTACGCTTCGAAATATAGATATGTACAAGGAACATCTCTAAGATAACCTTGGACGAAATATGTGTTGTAGATAAAGTTGCTAAAACTTCACACAAGAAGCATACAAAATTGCTAAAACGTTGTTCGGAGGAAGGAATGTTTACTTGTTTAGATAAACTTGATCTTTACCTTATTTTGTGCATCATAAATCTAGTTTGAAGATCATCAAGGCAGCCAATTATGTTGAACTGTCCCCTATGTATGCTAAAGTTTATGTTATGTACGTTTAAACTACTTATATCTTATTTTTTTCTTATAATATTATGTATGCAGTATGCTTAAAATAGTCGTGTCTTATGTTTTTGTATAATGTTTAAATAAGCTTGATATTTGGTTTTTTTTTTTTTTTTTGAAGAATAATATTTGGCTTTATTTTTTTTTTTGAAGGATGATATTTGGCTTTACTTTGTATTTCATAAATCTAGTTTAAAGATTATCAAGTCATTCAATTGTGTTCAACTGCCCCTATGTACGCCACAATCTACGTTACGTACACTTAAAGTAGTCATGTTTTACTATAAACTTATGTACAACATATAATATCTTATATACTTAGAATTTGATATTTAAGTAATTAATTTATGTACGCTAAATTCTACATTGTGTACACTAAAAGTATTTATTTCTTATGTTTTCCAATAAACTTATGTACAAAATATAATATCTTATATACTTAAAATTTGTCTTATTTTCAATGAACATAACAGGATTATAAATTGAATACTCGAACATAGTACTCTGTATCTTAAGAGGAGCCCGTTTATTAAATTAAAGCCCACAAAAGAATACTCAAAATTGGTATCTGACCTACTTCATAGCCACAAAAGAAAAACAAAACGATCTCTTAAGATCTTTCCGGATTATCTTCAACAATTCAGTACTGTAAGTTTATTCTAGCTTATCTTTTCCGATTACCTTCAACATTGCGGTACTGTGTGTTATATTGTTGTTTTTGGAAACGATTTTTTGAAGATTGGTATAAAATAATACTAGCAGTATGCAATTACTTCTGATCTAGGTTTAAATACGGTTTTACTGCGTTCATTAGGATTCAAGTATCGATGATTATTCAACTTATGCAAATTAGGTACTTACTTGTCTCTGTTCTTATTTTTATTTGACGTTAATTAGGTTAACAAAAAAGATGAAAACAAATCAGGAGAAAAGCGGAACAAAGAGGGAAGCTGCTCATCAGATCGAAGGTATATAAACTTATACAGTATTCCATATTGAACCCCATACTCTCAATGTAAATGATGCATATTGATTTTTCGTTATTTATCTATAGTTGCATGTAAAAAGAGACGGGTAAAAGCAAAAGATGCTCCCAATTGTGATGATTCTAGGGATGATAGTTATCAGACACCGAAATCATAATTACACTTACTGTCAGAAGCAGTTGTAGGTATTTACATTAGTTGTTTTAATTATCTGTTCTTAGAACTTGAACTTGTTAGATATGCCTTCTATACATATCATTTAAATCTGTTTTGCTCACTCAAATTTACAGCTGTAATTAATAAGCCTACAAAAACTAGAAGGAAGAGGGTTGTACATGCAGTGAATGAACTCCCATCATTGACCACAAGGATGTCCCTTGAAAGTTTGTTTAAATTTGTAAGAAATCTGTCAGAGAAGCAAATTGAAGATATTAAGGAATTGGGGTTTGGGGATATAATTTTTCTAAATGTAAGAGAAGTCCCAGCCAAGCTTGCTCATTGGCTTGTTTCCAATTTCGACCCTGATTCGTCATCATATAAAAGTAGGACACTTCAGGTTACGAATTTGGATGTACACATAGCAACTGGGCTTCCTATGGGATCGAATGATATTGTATTAGCATCATATGATGACAAGGATGTTGAATATAATCGATTAGTTGATGAGTTCAGGCAACAGTTTAATGGTTCCAAGATAACAAACAGTGTGTTGCAGTTCATGCTAACAAGACAGACAGAAGGGGGGAATCAATTCAAGAGGAACTTCATTGTTTATCTTTGCTCTATTTTTATAGAGGGTACCTGTTTCGTAACCCCAAGCTTAAAGATATTGAAATCTTTAATCGACTTGTCATTGGTACCTACCTTTAATTGGTGCAAATTTTGCCTTGATGCTTTCATTGAGGCTGTTGATTTGTGGAAAATGAACACAGGAGAGAGAAACAAGTGCTTTGATGGACCTATAATGGTCTTTGTGTTCATATATCTGCAAAGAATGTGTTACAGAAACAGCAAACCTGTTCGTTCTTTCCCAACAATGTTGTTCTGGACACAAGAGTCCATTTCAAAGAGAATAATGGACGAAGCAAAGAAATCGGGTACATTTGGTAATGGCTTTGTGTTGCCATTACAACCCGTTGATTGGTACAAGGTGGATAACTCCAAAACCTGTACTCCAAATATTTCCTCTGTAATGGAAAAAGAGAAGCTAGTGAAAGTGGAGGAGGAAATAAAAGATGAAAATGAGTAGCCAATTGAAGAAATTCATTGGGTGCAAAATTTAATCACCAAATCTTGTCAATTGTCAAAATCTTTTAGGGGGTTGAAAGATGCGATAAAAGTTGCAAAAGTTGCCTCCCCACAATGCAAACCACTACTAGACTTGGAAAATTTGGCAAATGAATTTATAAACAAACTTGCAGAGACTAGAAGAGAAAAACCATCAAGAGAGAATGGTAATATTTTTTTTATTTTTTTCTACTTCTATATACACTACAGTAACATTTATATCCATTCATAGAATTTAAACATAGTATTGTTTATAATTATAACTTGTATATAGTACTTACTTTTTGAATAAAATGGTCATTTTTACTTGTATAATTATAACATTTAAAACAGTGTCTGTTTTGATGTACATAAGTTAATATCTGTTGTATATCTGTTGCATATGTTCAAAAGTATGCATAGTTAAAACAGTGTCTGTTTTGATGTACATAAGTTACTATGTGTTGCACATGTTCAAAAATTATGCATAGTTAAAACAGTTTCTCTTTTGATGTACATAACTTACTATGTGTTGCACATGTTCAAAAGTTATGCATAATTAAAACAGTGTCTTTTTTTATGTACATAAGTTAATATCTGTTGCACATGTTTGAATTTGTACATGGTTATATAAGTGTCTGTTTTGGTGTACATAAGTTAATATATGTTGCACATGTTCAAAATTTATGCATATTTAAAGCAGTGTCTGTTTTGATGTACATAAGTTACTATGTGTTGCACATGTTCAAAAATTATGCATAGTTAAGACTAGACCTGGCAAACAGATCGTGTCGTGTCGGGTTCGTGTCGCATATAAACGGGTCAGTAAACCTCTAACCTGAACCTGACCTGTTTAATTAAACGGGTCAGTTCACATGACCTGAACCTGATCTGTTAGTATTTTGCACAACCCGACCTGATCTGTATAACCCATTTATCAAAGAGCAGGTATTTTTCTAACCCATTCAACCCGAATAACCCGAATAACCCATGAGACCTGTTTAACCCAAAAAATGTGTTTTGTGAGGCCCGATAAGAATTAAGAATAATATGTTGTTGGGTTAATCGGGTTAATCTTGTCAACCTGACCTGATGTGAACCCATTTAAATAAACGGGTTATCCGTGTCGGTTTCGTGTTTTGATATGTCAACCCTAACACGACCCATTTAATATTCGTGTCGTGTTCGTGTCGATCCATATACTTAAACGGGTCATTAACCCTCAACCCAAACCCGTTAATTTTGTGTCGTGTTCGTGTCGTGTTTTCGTGTCGTGTTAATTTTTGCCGGCTCTAGTTAAGACAGTGTCTGTTTTGATGTACATAAGATACTATGTGTTGCACATGTTCAAAAGTTATGCATAATTAAAACAGTGTCTTTTTTTATGTACATAAGTTAATATCTGTTGCACATGTTTGAATTTGTACATGGTTATATAAGTGTCTGTTTTGGTGTACATAAGTTTCTATCTGTTGCACATGTTCAAAATTTATGCATATTTAAAACAGTGTCTGTTTTGATGTACATAAGTTACTATGTGTTGTATAATTATAACTTGTATACAGTACTTATTTTTCATCTTTTACTGCTTAGAATCTGGAGATAAATGGAAGGATGTTACTAATATTGCAACACAAGTTGTTGATGATGACAACACCAAAGGAGAAGAAAAAATAAGTACCATACCTTCTCCAAAGGGATTCCCTACCTTCTCAGATACAGACTTTGGTCTAGATGATCTGACTCAACATGTAATAGAGATGTTAGATAACATAGTAGAAGAAGCTCTTTCTAGCAAAAAAAATGAGTTGGAAAAGAAGAAGAAGAAGAAGAAGGAGAGAGACCTAATGATGCCAAGATACAGTTTGTTGAACTCAGATGAGAGCTATCAACTCAGTGAGGATATTAACCTTGTCATGTATTCTAACACTCAAGTTACTCCTCTGATAAATGAAGATGTGGAAAATGTAGATATAGAAAAAACTCCTATGGTAAATGAAGATGTGAAAAATGTGGATATGGAGAATGTGGCTGTGGAAGCTACTACTGATAGTGCTGAAGAAGTGTTCAATAACAAGCTTGTGGAGTTTGTGGAGAATATGGAATCTACTCTTGCGCATGCAATAGAAAATGTTAACTTAGAAACTCCTTATGCTGTGAAAAATGTCATTCCGGAGAGCCCAGATATTGTTGAAAACTTGGTCACTCCACCAATAGTGGGGAATGCATCTCAGAAAGATGATGACATGAATGAAAAAGAAATTGAAGTACAATACAAGAGGAAACAAGCAATACTAGCTGTTTTTAAATCTCTTTTCATACAAAGGAACATCAGCTTTTTGACCAGTCTGAGCGCCGAGGAGAAATATGTGACAGACTACACATTTGCGTTACATATGTCTGCAAGGTAAGCAACTTATTTACATAGTTAAAGCACTGTCTGTTTAAATGTACGTAAGGTACTATGTGATGCACATGTGTGAAATTTGTACGTGCATAGTTAATGCAGTGTCTGTTTTGATGTAGATAAGGTAAAACTTATTGTATATAATTCATACAACAGATATACATATGTAAATCATTGTTAAATGTGTTTAAATGCTAATAGTTTGAAAGTCATTGTTAAAATTGTTACATATGAATGATTGCTATACTAAAACTAATACACTAAAAACTTTTTAATTTTACAGTGAATGTCTCTTTAAGTTTGAAACCATTCAGATTTCAAGGGGGCAGCTGTTGATGATGACACAGTCTGAAAGTAAACTTGAGCAACCAATTTTAAGTCTTTTGGGGCTATTGATGAATGATTTGGAGAAGCTATTGTCTCCATCATCTGTCAATCGTGTTTATATGTCTCCATTTGATAAATATGTGTTAATGTTATATATTCAATTAACAATGTCAATAGTATAAATATATTTTTGCTCATGAATCTCTTCTAAACACTTCTTTAATGTTTCAGATTCCTACAAGTGAAATTAGTTGGACGATGTGCAATTGGTAAACAAATACATACTCCTTATAACCTTCATTCATTCATTCATTCATTCATTATGAAAACTAATATTGCGATTTTCTTCAAGGTCTTTTTCTGGACAACAGAATTACCAGTTATTGTTGTTTACTGTGTAAACTCAATCGCAAAGTCATTTGAGATAATTCACTTTGGGATTCCTTCAGAATTTGACAGCCAACTGAACAGTTTTGAAGCTAAAGATCTATATGTGAGGACACTGATTTATTGTTTTTACTTTTATGTACATTGAAATTTATGTTATCCTTGTTGAATACTTTGTTATATTTTCAGTGTAATTATCTCTCTGATAATTTCAAGAATAAGATCAAATGGGTCAATGAAGTGACAGACTATGGCATAATGGAATATATTCCAGATTTTAGTTGTTATCTGGAAGCTGACAATGGTATTTTTTCAATGAGAGTCATGAAAATATATAATGGGAATAAAAATACTTTTACCCAAGTGTTCAAACTGGTAAACTTAATTATTCTACTTATATCATTGATACTATTTTATGTTTGATTATATTTCCATATATAAATGTTATTGATGTATATGTCCACAGCAATGTTACTTATGAAAAGTATGTAAGGATGATGAAGGTGAAGTATTGCCACAAAATACTAACCTCAACCAGGAATTAGATGAAAGAGACTATTCTGAAAGATGCAAAAAGAATGTCAAGGAAACTTCTGTATGTTATAGACTTGCACTATGCTATTATATGACTACATATATTGCACATAAAGCATAAATCATTAACATATACTTTGTATTCATCATAAATAAAAATCTGATAAATTTTGTTTTATAACTTTTCTCAGTATGGCAGCGGAACTCTATGTGGAAAAAAAATTCAGTGATGAACATATTTGTCAACAATTCTTAAAAGAAATAAAGAAGAAGACCTTTGCAGGAAAGGCAAATGAGAAAAAGAAGGATTTATATGACAAGATTGAAAACTCATATCGCATGTAATACATTTTATCCTTTCCAATGTTTTTTAATTCATTCATCATAATTAATTTCAAAATTGTTGATTATTTGTACTAAATTATCTTGCAGGGAAGAGGTTATGAAAACACAATGGATGAATGTAAGCCGAAAGGCAATGCAAACCTTGTTATTACCAAATGAGGAATTATATGATATGATAAATGTTACACTAACATTATCACTAACATGTTTTAATGTTATAAATTCAAATGCTACTAAATAAATCTAATAAGTGTTCTTTTAATAGGCAACCGATATTGGTGGAATATATGCAACATTCGGGATGAGGGATATACTATTCATTCCAACAAAATCAGGGGTAAATATATCAAATTAAAATTCCTGTACTTAAGTACTTTTTTGGTACATAATCTTACAGTTGTTTACCTATTGTGTATCCTTTATTACAGGAATTAGACCCAGACAAAAAATCTAGTCTGACAACGGCATACTGTAGTGTATCATACTTGCCTGAAGATGGTAAATTCTTGAGAAAAGTACAACCATCTAATCTATATACTCCTATAGTATTAACATGGTTGGAATTTGTACATGGTTATAGAAATGTCTGTTTGGATGTACATAAGTTACTATGTGTTGCACATGTCGAAATTTGTACGTGGTTATAGAAGTGTCTGCTTTGTTGTAGATAAGTTAATGTCTGTTGCACATATTCAAAATATGTACATTAATTAAAACAGTGTCTGTTTTGATGTACATAAGTTATATCTGTTGCACATGTTGTCAAAGCACAGTCTATTTTAATGTACGTAAGTTAATATCTGTTGTACATGTTCAAAATTTATGCATAGTTAAAACAGTGGCTGTTTTGATGTACATAAGTTACTATGTGTTGCACATGTTCAAAGTTTGTACATAGTTAAAATAGTGTCTGTTTTGATGTACATAAGTTACTATGTCTTGCGCATGTTAGAATTTGTACATGGTTATAGAAGTGTCTGTTTTGATGTAGTTAAAGTTAATGTCTGTAGCACATGTTCAAAAGTTATTCATAGTTAAAACAGTGTCTATTTTGATGTACATAAGTCACTATGTGTTGAAAATCTGTATTACAATAACTATGAAATGTATACGTTTTCAAATCTTTCTCCCAGTTCATATCGACACACCATCACACTGGATTTTGGTTGTGTGTGATTTTGATGACAAAAAGAATTACATCTTGGATTCAAGTAAAAGAAAGGGTAACAAAGCACGGTTGACGTTTGCACCAAAATGCTGACAAATGTCGCATATATCATTCAGAACTACTCCGGCTATGAACACATCTCCAAAAATATGACGACAAATCCAATGGAGTATGTCAAAAAGGCAGTTCAACAAAGTAATGGATTTGATTGTGGTGTTTTTGTCTTGAAGTGGATAAATGCATTACACGACAAAGAGAAATGAACAGACAAAGATTATTTTAATGACATCAATGAATTTCGTCGTCAAACATGCATAAATCTTATGAGGTGGGATAAGAACTTTGTTAGGAAAATTACAGTTAACAGAAAATATAAGATTTTATTTTAGCTGTGTGTATGTAAACAGTAACTTATGTAAACATTAATCCATGACAAGCATTTATTATATAAACATCAATGCTTTTATAACGTTCTCAGGTGGGTTGTGTATAGCTGATATGTACATATGTACATTACATAATAACCTATATACTGTACTTTGTAAATTGTTAAACGTATAACAAAATTAACCTATGACGTTCTTCTGTAAATAGTCAAAAATATAAAATGTACAGAGTTCTACTTTAGATGGGTTATGTAAAGCTAATATAGAATTATGTACAATGATGTCGTAAGATGGGTTAAATACAGCTGATATAGAATTATGTACAATGATGTCGTATGATGGGTTATGTACACTTGTACATAACCTTAAGAGTACAACCCTAAACCCTAAACCCTTTTCCTTATTCAAGGTTACTAATCCCGCAAGAAACTGAACCCTAAGAGGGTATTGGTGAACCCTGTCGTGGATGTGATTCAAAGATGGGGTACAGAACCTTAAGAGTAGGGTATTGCATAAGACGGGACAGAAAAAGGTTTAGGGTTGGATTAGGCGAACCCGCTTCGCGGCTCCGCCTAATCCAACCCTAAACCCTTTTCCTTATTCAAGGTCACTAAACCCTCAAGAGACAGAACCCTAAGAGGGTATTGGTGAACCCCGTCGTGGATGTGATTCAAAGATGGGGTACTGAACCTTAAGAGTAGGGTACTGCATAAGTCGGGACGGAAAAGAGTTTAGGATTGGATTAGGTGTACCCGCTTCGCGGCTCCGCCTAATCCAACCCTAAACCCTTTTCCTTATTTAAGGTCACTAATCCCGCAAGAAACTGAACCATAAGAGGGTATTGGTGAACCCTGTCGTGGATGTGATTCAAAGATGAGGTACTGAACCTTAAGAGTAGGGTCCTGCATAAGACGGGACGGAAAAGGGTATAGGGTTGGATTAGGCGTACCCGCTTCGCGGCTCCGCCTAATCCAACCCTAAACCCTTTTGTCTTAATCAAGGTCACTAAACCCGCAAGAGACTGAACCCTAAGAGGGTATTGGTGAACCCTGTCGTGGATGTGATTCAAAGATGGGGTACTGAACCTTAAGAGTAGGGTACTACATAAGACGGGACGGAAAAGGGTATAGGGTTGGATTAGGCGTACCCGCTTCGCGGCTCCGCCTAATCCAACCCTAAACCCTTTTGTCTTAATCAAGGTCACTAAACCCGCAAGAGACTGAACCCTAAGAGGGTATTGGTGAACCCTGTCGTGGATGTGATTCAAAGATGGGGTACTGAATCTTAAGAGTAGGGTACTGCATAAGATGGGACGGAAAAGGGTTTAGGGTTGGATTAGGCGTACCCGCTTCGCGGATCCGCCTAATTCAAACCTAAACCCTTTTCCTTATTCAAGGTCACTAATCCCGCAAGAAACAGAACCCTAAGAGGGTATTGGTGAACCCTGTCGTGGATGTGATTCAAAGATGGGGTACTGAACCTTAAGAGTAGGGTACTGCATAAGACGGGACGGAAAAGGGTTTAGGGTTGGATTAGGCGTACCCGCTTCGCGGCTCCGCCTAATCCAACCCTAAACCCTTTTGTCTTAATCAAGGTCACTAAACCCGCAAGAGACTGAACCCTAAGAGGGTATTGGTGAACCCTGCCGTGGATGTGATTCAAAGATGGGGTACTGAACCTTAAGAGTAGGGTACTGCATAAGACGGGACGGAAAAGGGTTTAGGGTTCGATTAGGCGTACCCGCTTCGCGGCTCCGCCTAATCCAACCCTAAACCCTTTTCCTTATTCAAGGTCACTAATCCCGCAAGAAACTGAACCCTAAGAGGGTATTGGTGAACCCTGTCGTGGATTTGATTCAAAGATGGGGTACTGAACCTTAAGAGTAGGGTACTGCATAAGACGGGACGGAAAAGGGTTTGGGGTTGGATTAGGCGTACCCACTTCGCGGCTCCGCCTAATCCAACCCTAAACCCTTTTCCTTATTCAAGGTCACTAATCCCGCAAGAAACTGAACCCTAAGAGGGTATTGGTGAACCCTGACGTGGATGTGATTCAAAGATGGGGTACTGAACCTTAAGAGTAGGTGTAGACACCCACATTTTTACTGCCAGGTGTCTATAGCAGTTTCCGACAAACACCCGATGATGATCGGACGCAAACGTGCTTTAATATACTCGGAAACGGGCTCAAAATCATTGGCATTTAGCTTGGGCTTTTTACGGAGTACATATCTGTAGACACCCACATTTTGACCGCCAGGTGTCTATAGCAGTTTCCGACAAACACCTGATGATGATCGGACGCAAACGTGCTTCAAATACTCAGAAACGGGCTCAAAATCATTGGCATTTGGCTTGGGATCATTATGGAGTACATATCTCACAAAACCAACCTCAAAATCAGGCCCAGTGGGTCGTTTCGAGTCAAATAAGACTAATTTGGGTCGATTCCGGCACCAGGGGTAAAACCGTCTTTTAGCGACCGAGTCAAAACCCGGTCAAAGATTTTCCCGAGACACGTGAGTCAGCCGTGACACCTCACACGGCTGATTCACACTCCAATCCTACAAAAAATCAGCTTCACAGAATATTAAACAAATCCGTTTAAGGATGGAATTCGATCTCAAGTAGGAATCCTATCCGAAAACCGATTCAGACACCCGACCGAGTGCAAACACTCGACCGAGCAGCCCTCTACCAGCCGGTTCCCTTTCTTCCTTTGCAAGAAAGCGGAATCCTCATTCCTTTCAAATTCTTACGTTTCCTATCTTAAACGGTAGTTCAAACTCTCCTAGCCAAGGTCGGGAACTCCCTATAAATAGCCCCTTGCACACACACTTTTAACATCATCATCAATTAACATTCACAATCAATTAGCATCTACAACATCCATTATTCTCATACACTCATAACATCAAATATAGAAATCGACATCCGTACACACACATTCATACAAGCATAAAAACTAGGCACCGAGGAACCGATATCTCGTCCAAAACCCGAAGGAAATCCGGCCCTATACCCGACACCCTTCACGACCAAACCAAACCACCATAACTCACCGACATCTACTCGACGCTCTTGTGCCCAAGCCACGTCCCGACGAGCCCTGATCCGAGTAAATAGAAGCATGTAGGTTGAGGGTGTAACAAAACCGATTTCTCTTCTTCTTCCCTTCTCCTCCTCGTCGTTCGTTTTTTTATTACGGGTCATTCGTCGTTTTTTATTTTATTTTCTAATATCGATATTATTAAAAAACTATTTTCATATAACAACATTCTTAAAAATATGATATCGATTTTCTATAATCGAATATTGTATCAAAAAGAATTATATTAAGATCTCGACGATATTAAAAATCGTTACATCTTTTTTTTCGTTCAAACTTCTTTTTACAAAACCTTTTTTTTTATTCATTCCGAATACTCGATATCGATTTCATAATCGAATATCGGGTACGACGAATATCGAAAACATAAATCGAGTACAAATTAATTCATATTTTGTACGCGATTTATCAAAATTAGCAATTTCGAACAAAAAATAAAATCGGACAGACCCGCACGCGAGTCGCGCCACTCCCAGGCGATTCGCGCACGGGCCTGAAACCCGAGCCCTTTTTTTAGCTTTTTCTCGTTCGTTTTTTATTATTTATTCTACGAAACGATTTCTAAAATTTATATCTTTTCTAAAACTATTCGGAGTATTTGATATTGATTTCGTAGTCAATTATCGAATATAACGAATATCGAAAATATTAGATCGAGTGCAAATTATGCGATATTTGTACGCGATTTAATAAAAGCATCGAATTTTCAAAAAACCGATTTCAAAAACAGGCCGTCACGCGACCCGCCGGCATCCCAGGCGAGCCGCGCGGCCGGCTGTCACACGACACACCCTTTCTCTTTTATTTATTTTTCGAACTTCGTTTTTTATACAAAACAGCGTTTTTAACGATATTTTTCAGATTTCGATTAATATTTATTTTCTCGATCTCGTATATTATTTCGTTTGCTATATTATTTTTACAAATCGATACTAACTCGTTTGTTTATCTTGTAGCAAATTCATATCTTTTTCATCGTTTGTTTTATTATACTAAAACAAATCTCACATGTTAAATTCAACTTTGACGTTAAATTTTCATGCATTAAACCGATTTAGCAACCCATTCAATTCCTCGCATGCTTAGGAAAACAATGTTTGCATATCATTCATCATATTACTAACGCGCGTATTTTAAAATCAAACGATATCCTAGTAGAGGCCGCTAATGTGCGGGCGGGGTTGGGTGTTCTTAGTGAACTTCCCAACACGTACCCTCACCCCTTACTCAGAACCGTGGTTTCCGGATGTCCGAAACCATAGGCAACGAGAGTCATTCAATATACGATTAACCGCTCAAGTCGGCATCTATATCGATATGCAAAGGGACGAGCCCAATAAACTCTGACATCGGAACTGGGCCGTATTTTGTATACGGCCCACTACGACATAGAGTGGGCTCGAACGGTTCCGAATAACCACAAAATTCGGTGGCGACTCCGACTTCGATTTAAATTTCCATTTGACCATCTCATGGAGATTCATTCGCCTCCCCAAACCCGCGCGTGGCCGCGTCGGGGTGGACCTATGTCATGTCCACAATTTGGCGACTCCGCTGGGGATAGCTGATACGTTACTGACCTTCAGCATCCTCAGGGTGAGACTCGAATAGAAATCGTTTGACTAGTACAATACGCGTTTTAGTTTTACGGTTCATGCATAACCCCATATTTTCCCGGGCCGGTACTGGTGACCGACGTCCCACTATACTATCGATATAGTCCAAATTGGATATGTCGAAGGTGTCCATTAGCCGATTCGTATGGGTTTTACGGCAGGTTCTAAGCTCAACTCGACTTAGGAAGTCCGCCCCGATTCTCGATAGGTTGTGTACACTGGTATAGACCCTTTCAGACTGACTGAGACTTAGAATTAGAGCATACATGGCGTCGTTATACTGCTTCCATGACTACGTGCTACCTGATTTACAAGTCGTTTTTCAAAAACCGTCTTTTTTCAAAATAGCATCCTTTTCAAAATATCCAATTTCAAAACCCGGGACATATACCGAATTTAGGATCCACGATTTTACTCAAAATAGCCTATTTCTAGCCGGTATTATGCCCATTTCAAAACTCAAAAATATTTTCGAAACTTTTCAAAACCGTCCCCGGTCCGCCTTTCCGTTTTCTTTCTCGAAAAAGGGCCGGTTCTCCCCGATTCTTTCGGGCCTTTCAAAAATTCAATTTTTCAAAACCTTCCTCTTCTTAGGACTTCCCGTATTTAGCAATGTCGGGTCGTGTCGTAAGTCGTCGAGGTCTCTAGCGTCGAAAATCCGTCGATCTTATATCACGGATTTACTCCCAATCCCAGTCCGCCTTATTATACTAAGGCAAGGCCCACCTACGTAGGACATACTCCTACAAGGGTCGGCCCATCTACACAATCGAGTCTAAAAGTCTGGGGAATGTCTCACGTGAACCTCCTTTCGAACAGGGCCCAGCCCACACGGCTGGATCCTAAAGAAGGCCCACCTTTCACAAGTCACCCGTCTAAGTGTCTTTTCCGAGTCAACCTTTTACAAGGCATAGCCCTATAACAAAAGGTCCGTGACCCTTACATCTAAGGGTCACTCGTCCGACACTCGAGTCTTAACCAAATATTCGATCCCACTTGGGGACTACCCTTCATCAGAGCGGTCAAACACGATTGCTCTAAGGGTCATGTCTTACACGTGTCTCACATACCCCACTTTCGAGCCACTTAGATGCCACACCATCTGAGTCCTATCTGAGTCCTTAGCCTCACTTGGGGGCTATTCTCCGACGGAGCGATTAATCACGGTCACTCCGAGGATCATACCCTACACATTTGTCTTAGGAGAGTCTAACCCGAGTCAAACATGGTCGCCCCATTTTCGGACTCACCCTCGTGCAGCTTGAGTCTCATCGTCAAGTCCAAGCCAGGGTCGTTACCTTGTCCAGGTCAACGTTCGAGTATCCCGATCCAAGAATCCTAGTCATTCCAGTCACCCCGGGTCGCGTCTAGTTTGACTCCCTCTCTTGCATTTGCGCAAAACCGAGTTTAGGCGAGTCGTGGCACCTGTCGAAGACCTTACCAAAAAAAAACAACCAACCAAGCATCCGAGTCCGGATCTGATTCGAGTCTAAGTCTGAGTCCGAGTCTAGGATACCCTACATTCTCATTTCCAAATCAGAATCAGAGTCTTTTGCATTCTGTCCTCTTTTTCAAAATTCAATAAAATCAGCTTTTCTATTGCTCATATATACTTTCCTTATGTGTTTCCGAGAACATGATAAACACCATCATACACTGTGAGCACATGCACGTGACTATAGGCACATCTATAATGACTGCAGGAAATCGAGACCCGTGTTTTCCTTTACCTGTTCCATGTCTGACATAGGAAGCCACAAAACTACACTTAGCAGGAGCGGTATCGAATCCAATGACGAATCTAGGTAGTCTCCTGGTTTGGGTTCGAGACGGGAGGCAAGCTCATTTCCCACAATAAACACCCCTCCGACAAGATCAACCATACCTACCTACGGTGTTAGTCCGACCAACAAAAAAAAGACAAAAAACTGGACAAAAAAAAATCAAAAGTCCCAAGAAAAAAGCAAAAAAGGCCAAAACAAAAAAGCAGGCCATCATAAAAAAAAGCATCCACGACCAGAATGGTCAACACAAATGAAGATCCTATGACCGGGGCTAAGAGGTCAACCAACAAAAAATATTCAAATGCCCATGACCGTGGTCAACGGTCCACTCAAGATCAATACTCATACCATTCAATAAGGGAGAAACAATCAAGCTGGTCAACTAACACCACATTTAGCCTTCCCACATTACAACCCTCAAGACCTTCCCGAGACCTAGGCTAAAGACAGCCCGGAATTTTGAGGATTCAAGCTCCATAGGATACCCTAACCATTAGGGCCAGACATGGAAACCAGATCCCGCATCATCAAACATATCCCGATCAAAGTTCGAGCCATTTTACTCGGCTTCCCCTTTATATAACAAAATTCACAATCACCATACGCAAACCCGAGATCAAAACTCGTCAAAGACCCGAGAGCAAAACTCGTCAAAGACCCGAGAGCAAAACTCGTCAAATCCCTTACCTAATCATACACAATCCCGAGAGCAAAACTCGTTAAAATTCCAGAGAGCAAAACTCGTTAAAATCCCCGAGAGCAGAACTCGTCAAATCCCATCCCAATTCTTCTCATTCAAACCAGTTACCAACCCCAAGCACGGGAATTCAACCTGCGGTTGACATAGAACATGCCCAAATAGTTCACACCACCTCTGGGGGCTATCCCGGAGAATGCTCACAGTCACAGGATCAATATCCTAACCATTCTAGCCCTTTGATCAAGACATCATTGGGAATGCACCTAGCCTACACCATTGCTATGGCTGGTTACACACAAAGTCCTATTAGACTAGGCACCATAATATATCTTTCAACACTGAACTACGGCATGGTTTGATTTCACTATACGTGAATACGTAGGCAGCCTTTCAACAGATGCACAACCACCCACATTAACACACATTCAAAAAGCACCATCATTCCGGTCACGACACCGTCATGTTCTCAACAGCTAGCTTTGTCGTCCTGGGGGGCTTCTCTTAGGCAGAAAACCTCCATCCACTCACAAAATCCAAAAAATCTAGCCTCCTTTCTGTAGTGTGTCCTAGTACTCGGCTCAGTCGAAGACAAGAATCTGTAAGGACTCGAGGCAATACCCACTTTGGAAATGTACCCTAAAATCAAAAATTCAGGAGAGCACTAGACTACAACAGTCTCATTACAGACTACTGCAACCCCGAATAGCATATCTATCCCACTTCGATATTCGACCATGTTGCCACTCGTCTAGGCTACGGAATAACGCAACTTAAGAGTTTTGTTAGGTGGCCCACCCCCCCTACCGAGTCACGGTCCAACCCCTCGAGAGTCCAGTCGTGTCTGTCAACTCGTCCGGTCACGCCCAGCGTCGAGTCTGTCGATAGGTCTCTCTCTTCAAATTCTCATTTTCTAAAATTTGCAAAATTTAGCCATTTGAGAAAACCCTTTTCGACAAGGTCAAATTTCGGTCTATTTAAATTGCAAATTTCTTTTCTACTCATTTCAGTTTTGAAAACCTATTTCCTAGCACGTTAGCTGCTTTCAGGACTTCGATTTCAAAACTAAGCAAAAATCATTTTTTATTCCCCAGCGCGAGTCATATTTGTTTCACCTACATGTTGCATGCAAAATTTTATGTAACTTATACAGGTACAATTCAAGACCGCGCAATTCACATAACTCCCCCAGCGGCATAGACTTATACGACAAGTCCGATTCTCCACGGAGTTATCATCATCAGCTCAGGTACATTTCTAATCTCCGGTCGGCGGGCCCTTTACGCAGGTCTAATGGACCTTAAACGACCCGACCGGAAGTCTGCCAGGTCTTAATCTTTGATTGGCTTGGTAGCTACTCTGACTTTCGCCTTGTCCAAGCCTCAGTCAGAGTGGGGGCTCTATAGACACCCACATTTTGACCGCCAGGTGTCTATAGCAGTTTCCGACAAACACCCGATGATGATCGGACGCAAACGTGCTTCAAATACTCAGAAACGGGCTCAAAATCATTGGCATTTGGCTTGGGCTCATTATGGAGTACATATCTCACAAAACCAACCTCAAAATCAGGCCCAGTGGGTCGTTTCGAGTCAAATAAGACTAATTTGGGTCGATTCCGGCACCAGGGGTAAAACCGTCTTTTAGCGACCGAGTCAAAACCCGGTCAAAGATTTTCCCGAGACACGTGAGTCAGCCGTGACACCTCACACGGCTGATTCACACTCCAATCCTACAAAAAATCAGCTTCACAAAATATTAAACAAATCCGTTTAAGGATGGAATTCGATCTCAAGTAGGAATCCTATCCGAAAACCGATTCAGACACCCGACCGAGTGCAAACACTCGACCGAGCAGCCCTCTACCAGCCGGTTCCCTTTCTTCCTTTGCAAGAAAGCGGAATCCTCATTCCTTTCAAATTCTTACATTTCCTATCTTAAACGGTAGTTCAAACTCTCCTAGCCAAGGTCGGGAACTCCCTATAAATAGCCCCTTGCACACACACTTTTAACATCATCATCAATTAACATTCACAATCAATTAGCATCTACAACATCCATTATTCTCATACACTCATAACATCAAATATAGAAATCGACATCCGCACACACACATTCATACAAGCATAAAAACTAGGCACCGAGGAACCGATATCTCGTCCAAAACCCGAAGGAAATCCGGCCCTATACCCGACACCCTTCACGACCAAACCAAACCACCATAACTCACCGACATCTACTCGACGCTCTTGTGCCCAAGCCACGTCCCGACGAGCCCCGATCCGAGTAAACAGAAGCATGTAGGTTGAGGGTGTAACAAAACCCGATTTCTCTTCTTCTTCCCTTCTCCTCCTCGTCGTTCGTTTTTTTATTACGGGTCATTCGTCATTTTTTTATTTTATTTTCTAATATCGATATTATTAAAAAAACTATTTTCATATAACAACATTCTTAAAAATATGATATCGATTTTCTATAATCGAATATTGTATCAAAAAGAATTATATTAAGATCTCGACGATATTAAAAATCGTTACATCTTTTTTTTCGTTCAAACTTCTTTTTACAAAACCTTTTTTTTTATTCATTCCGAATACTCGATATCGATTTCATAATCGAATATCGGGTACGACGAATATCGAAAACATAAATCGAGTACAAATTAATTCATATTTTGTACGCGATTTATCAAAATTAGCAATTTCGAACAAAAAATAAAATCGGACAGACCCGCACGCGAGTCGCGCCACTCCCAGGCGACTCGCGCACGGGCCTGAAACCCGAGCCAGGCGACTCCCAGTCTCGTTCGTTTTTTATTATTTATTCTACGAAACGATTTCTAAAATTTATATCTTTTCTAAAACTATTCGGAGTATTTGATATTGATTTCGTAGTCAATTATCGAATATAACGAATATCGAAAATATTAGATCGAGTGCAAATTATGCGATATTTGTACGCGATTTAATAAAAGCATCGAATTTTCAAAAAAACCGATTTCAAAAACAGGCCGTCACGCGACCCGCCGGCATCCCAGGCGAGCCGCGCGGCCGGCTGTCACACGACACACCCTTTCTCTTTTATTTATTTTTCGAACTTCGTTTTTTATACAAAACAGCGTTTTTAACGATATTTTTCAGATTTCGATTAATATTTATTTTCTCGATCTCGTATATTTATTTCGTTTGCTATATTATTTTTACAAATCGATACTAACTCGTTTGTTTATCTTGTAGCAAATTCATATCTTTTTCATCGTTTGTTTTATTATACTAAAACGAATCTCACATGTTAAATTCAACTTTGACGTTAAATTTTCATGCATTAAACCGATTTAGCAACCCATTCAATTCCTCGCATGCTTAGGAAAACAATGTTTGCATATCATTCATCGTATTACTAACGCGCGTGTTTTAAAATCAAACGATATCCTAGTAGAGGCCGCTAATGTGCGGGCGGGGTTGGGTGTTCTTAGTGAACTTCCCAACACGTACCCTCACCCCTTACTCAGAACCGTGGTTTCCGGATGTCCGAAACCATTGGCAACGAGAGTCATTCAATATACGATTAACCGCTCAAGTCGGCATCTATATCGATATGCAAAGGGACGAGCCCAATAAACTCTGACATCGGAACTGGGCCGTATTTTGTATACGGCCCACTACGACATAGAGTGGGCTCGAACGGTTCCGAATAACCACAAAATTCGGTGGCGACTCCAACTTCGATTTAAATTTCCATTTGACCATCTCATGGAGATTCATTCGCCTCCCCAAACCCGCGCGTGGCCGCGTCGGGGTGGACCTATGTCATGTCCATAATATCTCACAAAACCAACCTCAAAATCAGGTCCATTGGGTTGTTTCGAGTCAAATAAGACTAATTTGGGTCGAATCCGACACCAGGGATAAAACCGTCTTTTAGCGACCGAGTCAAAACCCGGTCAAAAATATTCTCGAGACACGCGAGTCAGCTGTGACACCTCACATGGCTGATTCGAGCTCCAATACTACAAAAAATCAGCTACACAAAATATTAAACAAATCCGTTTAAGGATAGAATTCGATCTCAAGTAGGAATTCTATCCGAAAACCGAATCAGATACTCGACCAAGCATAAACTCGGCCGAATCACTCCACCAACCATCCGAGATTCGTTGCTTCTTCACCCAGCAACGGAATTTAAGGTCCTCTTAGCTTCTTACGTTTCCTATCCTAAGCGGTAGTTCTAACCCAAACACTTCTCTTAGCCAAGGTCGGGAATATTCCTATAAATAGGCCCCTTGCACAACACAATTAAGACACTTGAACACACGTACATCAATTCTTCACACATAAAGTTCCTTACACTTAGCATCGAGAAACCGATATTACATCTAAGACCCGAAGGAAACCGGCCCCTATACCCGACACCCTTCACGTCCAAACCGAGCCACCATAACTCACCGACATCCACTCGACGCTCTTGTGCCCAAGCCACGTTCCAACGAGCTCCGATCCGAGTAAGCTAAAACATGTAGGTTGAGGGTGTAACCAAACCCGTCTTCTCTATTTCTCTCCTCCCTCTCGTTTTCTTCTTTTTTTCGTCGTCCGTTTTTTTTCCTTTTACGGGTCTTCCGTCGTCTTTTTTTTACGGGTCGTTCACCGTTTTTTTTCCCTAATATCGATATTACTAAAATTATTTTCATATATACTAAACGTTCTTAAAAATACGATATCGATTCTCTATAATCGAATATTGTATCAAAAAGAATTATATTAAATCTCGTCGATGCTAAAAAAATCGTTACTTTACAAAATACAACGATTTTAACGCGGAGAGAATTAACATATTTGCATATCATTCATCGTATCACTAACGCGCGTATTAAAAAATCATTCGATATCCTAGTAGAGGTCGCTAATGTGCGGGCGGGGTTGGGTGTTCTTTGTGAACTTCCCAACGTGTACCCACACCCCTTACTCAGAACCTCGGTTTCCGGATGTCCGAAACCATTGGCAACGAGAGTCATTCAATACACGGTATCCGATCAAGTCGGTATCGGTATCAAATGCAAAGGGACGAACTTGATAAACTCTGACACCGGAAATGGGCCGTATTTTGTACACGACCCACTACGACATAGAGTGGGTTCGAACGGGCCCGAACTCCCACAAAGTTCGGTGGCAACTCCAACTTCGATTTAAATTTCAATTTGACCATCTCATATGGAGATTCATTCGCCTCCCCAAACCCGCGCGTGGCCGCGTCGGGGTGGACCTATGTCATGTCCACAATTTGGCGACTCCGCTGGGGATTAAGTGATGTGTGACTTACCATCGGCATCCTCAGGGTGAGACTCGAATAGAAATCGTTTGACTAGTACAATACGCGTTTTAGTTTTACGGTTCATGCATAACCCCATATTTTCCCGGGCCGGTACTGGTGACAGACGTCCCACTATACTATCGATGTAGTCCAAATTGGATATGTCGAAGGTGTCCATTAGCCAATTCGTATGGGTTTTACGGCATGTTCTAAGCTCAACTCGACTTAGGAAGTCCGCCCCGATTCTCGATAGGCTGTGTACACTGGTATAGACCCTTACAGACTGACCGAGACTTAGAATTAGAGCATACATGGCGTCGTTATACTGTTTCCATGACTACGTGCTACCTGATTTACAAGTCGTCTTTCAAAAAACGTCATTTTCAAAATTGCATCCTTTTCAAAATATCCAATTTTCAAAACCCGGGACATATACCGAATTTAGGATCCACGATTTTACTCAAAATAGCCTATTTTTTAGCTGGTATTATGCCCATTTTAAAACTCGAAAATATTTTCGAAACTTTTTCAAAACTCGTCATCCGGTCCACCTTTTTCTAAAAAGGCCGGTTCTCCCCGAATTTCTTCGGGCTTTCAAAAAAATTAAAATTCAAAACCTTCCTTTTCTTAGGGCTTCCCGTATTTAGCAGTGTCGGGTCGTGTCTTAAGTCGTCAAGGTCTTCTAGCGTCGAAACTTTCGATCTTATATCACGGATTTCCTCCCTATCCCAGTCCGCCTTATTAGACCAAGGCAAGGCCCACCTACGTAGGACATACTCCTACAAAGGTTGGCCCGTTTACACAATCGAGTCTAAAAGTCTGGGGAATGTCTCACGTGAACCTCCTTTCGAACAGGGCCCAGCCCACACAGCTGGATCCTAAAGGAGGCCCACCTTTTCACAAGTCACCCGTCTAAGTGTCCTTTTCCGAGTCATTCCCTTCCTAGCTTCCTTTCTTCCCTTGCTCGGGATGTACTTTAGTTCTAGGATTTGGGCTAGTTGCTGATTACGCGGTGTTCTTACAGACAGGCCACCTTTCACCCGAACGATGACGCAACAAGCCATTGACGAGTTGACCGTTTCATTGGTCAAGCTTCAAGACCAACTGACGAAAATGTGGGAGGATCAGATCGCTATCCTCACTCGGGTAAGCGCAGTCGAACAAGGAACTCCTAGCGCTGGGGTTGAAGACGATGGGCCGTTAGCTGAACTGGCCAGCGCGGTCCACAAGCTGCAAGAACAGGTCCACACGACCACCAACAACACCATCCACACGGAAAATGCTCGGGCTTATTCGCCCCTAACTGATGAATTGCCCGCTAATCTCAACTTGACGGGCCTACCCATGTTCGATGGGACTGAAGACCCGGTACTCCATATCCGGGCTTTTAAGGAATTCATGGCGGTTAAGGGGGTCAAATCGACCATGTTCAAGCATCTCTTTGCTTCATCCTTGGACAAGCACCCGAGGGCCTGGTACTACAGGCTCGATTCCAAGAAATACAAAACTTGGGACGATGTCGCAACGGAATTCGCCCGAAACTATGCGGACAATATTGAGATCCAGATGACCATGCGTACTCTGGAGGTCATGGCCCAAGAGCCTAAGGAGGGTTTCACCAAATACCTCCAAAGGTGGAGGGCTGAAAGTGTCAAGCTGGTCGACAAGCCCAGCGAAAAGGTGCTAAGTGGAGGCCTTTGTGAAAAATCTCCTCCCATCTTACCGGATCCATCTCCGATACGCCATCATACCCAATTTTGCCACCTTAACCGAAATGGGTACTAGAATCGAAGATGATTTAAGGTTAGAAAGCCTTACTAAGGCCTCTACTAAGGGGTATCAAGGAGCCAGCTCGTCTTCTGGCAAGCCCGCAACTACAACTGCGGCCCGAAGCATCTTCGACGAGGTCAATTTGCTAGATACCTCGACCAAAAAGAATACTCCAGCTCGAGTATTCACTGACATAGGGACCACTTATGCCAACGCCTTACAAAGGCTATCTTCTAAGGGCCTGATCCAGCCGATAGGCCCAATGCCTGAGGTTCCTGTCGAAAAACGGTCCAAAAGCTACAACGCCCAGGCCTATTGCCACTATTACCGAGGCAACGGACACGACACTGAAAAATGCTGGAAGTTGAAGCATCTCATTCAAGATCTGATCGAGAGTGGGAAAATACCGTTACCCAGTGATAAGCCCAGTAACAAAAACAACCCTCTTGCTACTCACGCCATTTTCACTGGAGAAGTAGTCGACTGTACTCATCTCATTTCCCCTTTCATTCCTCAAATCAACGGGATATGGAATGATGACAAAGACGATGTTTACTTGGCTAAAGGGGAAACCGTCCCCATCACTGTCGAAGAGATCCGGAGGGCCAAAACCAAGGCCCTGGCCGGCATGCATGTCATCACGGCCGGACATTCAGCCCCAGGATCCGTCACTGAACCCGCCAAGACGGACTCTACACTTGAAGAACCAAATACCGACACGGCCCTAGTCAAGCAACTGAAGAGGGTCCGAACCGATCTCACTATATGGCAGCTTTTGGTCAGTTCTCAAGAACATCGGGCGGCGCTTACTAAGGCTCTCGATGAAATCAAGGTAGACTCGCTGGTTACCCCCACTGAAATGGTAGCCACTATTTTACCTCATCTTAAAGGCAAGCCCAAAGGAGAAGGCCCACTTATCACTTTCTCTGAGTCCGACCTTCCACCAATTGGGGCCACCCATAACCTGGCCCTATATATCACGGTGATCTGCCGGGGCAATTATCTACCTATGACCCTAATTGATGACGTGTCAGCTGTGAATGTCCTTCCTTTAAGGACTGCAAAGGCTCTCGGCATTACCGAGGCTGACTACCTTCCTCCCGCGCAAACTATTCAGGCTTTTGATGGGAGCCCGAAATCCGTTGCTGGGGCAGTTAAACTAACCATCATAACGGGCCCGATCGAGAAGGAGCTCGAATTCCAAGTGATCGATGTCACCTCATCGTTCAACCTGCTACTTGGAAGACCCTGGATCCACGCGGTCAAAGCCGTGTCCTCTACGCTCCACAGGAAGGTCAAGTTACCTTTATAAGACGGGGTCATCACCCTCGAAGCTACTCCCATAGCCGTGTCAAGCTGCAACACGGCTGGCTCAACCGACCCACGAGGTTTCAATTTTGTGGGAATGATCGAGGAGGAGTATCTCTTTAGGCCCTATTTCACTACCAGCATCGACATAATGCTGCAGAACTTGGGTTACCTACTGGGGGCTACTTCAAGGCCCGGTCTCCCGGCTGGCAAGATCATCGATGTCTTAAGCAATGAGGAGTCAAAGTTCGGCCTAGGATATGCCATGACCCCAGGAAACGTGGTTCGGGCCGGCATTCAAAAGGCCTGCAACATTCTCAAGGGTACCTACTTGGACCCCTACAGCCCAAAACTGACCGATTACTTTGTCTCCCCAGTATTCGGAGCCGTCCAGACGGGCCTCTATCAGCCCATCATAACGTATCCTGAGGTCAATTTCATCCCAGATGGTATCTATGCTCTCATCCAGGCCGAATCAAAGGAAGATTCAAGCCATGCCGAGCCCATGCTGGGGCTCTTGTTCGGGGAAAGCAAGATAATCCCGACTCCTAAGGAGGAATTGGTGAACCTGATCCTCCATAGCAGCAAGTTCGATCCGACCAGGCTGATCTCTGAAGTCGGTACTAACACCGGAAAGAGGGCTTGGAGGAAGACGATAAATTGGACCGACAGCGAGAGTCGAGTCTACAAGCTCACTACGGGCGAAGGGGACATGCAAGGCGCCGAGTCCGAATCCGAGTCTGAGTCAGAGTCAGAGTCGGAGTCTGGGTCTAAGTCTAGAGGGTCCAGTACTAGGGTCGAGTCTGTAACCCCTTTTCCTTTGGTCACACCTGTGGGAGTCTCGGAGTCTGTCCCGAGAGCACTCCCCATCCCGCCTCTGATCAACGATCAGATGGCTGCTCTCTTTGAGCTATTTTCAAAATTCTCTATCAATAATAACGATAACCGTTATGCTTACGACTTGTCTTACTTTCAAAACGTTTTCAAAAATTTTATATGCAATGACATTGAGTAACCCGACGAACAGGTACCACTACCTTCGCATCTAGTCGAGCAACTCGAACAAAGGGAATCCCGAGATCCGGTCATTGAGGAAACTGACTCCATCAATGTAGGAACCCCTTTAGAACCTCAGATGCTTAAGTTAGGTTTATCCTTAGATCCCGAGGAGAAACAACAATTCACGGATCTCCTCCATGAATTCAAAGACGTCTTCGCATGGTCCTACAAGGACATGCCGGGAATAGACCGGGAGATAGCCGAACACCGTATACCCATCAAAGACGAGTGTAAGCCGGTAAAGCAAAAACTCCGAAGAATGAGGCCCGAATGGTCTCTCAAAGTCAAAGAAGAAGTCGACAAGCAATTCAAAGCAGGCTTTATTCAAGTGTCTGAATATCCAGACTGGGTTGCAAATATCGTACCGGTACCCAAGAAAGACGGAAAGGTACGAGTTTGTGTAGATTTCCGGGACCTTAATAAGGCCAGCCCGAAAGATGATTTCCCGTTGCCACACATCGACATACTGGTGGATAACACGGCCGATCATGCCCTTCTATCCTTTATGGATGGGTATGCCGGATACAATCAGATCAAAATGGCGGAAGAAGACATGAGTAAGACCACCTTCACTACGCCTTGGGGGACTTACTGTTACACCGTTATGCCATTTGGGCTTATCAATGCAGGTGCCACTTACCAACGGACCGCCACTACCTTACTACATGACATGATGCATAAGGAAGTAGAGGTTTACATGGACGACATGATCGTTAAGTCCAAAGAACGAAATGGACATGTTTCGGCCCTTAGAAAGTTCTTCACCCGACTACGCAAGTACAACATGAGGCTAAACCCTCAAAAATGCAGCTTTGGGGTAACATCAAGCAAATTACTGGGCCATATCGTCAGCCAGCGCGGCATCGAGGTTGACCCAGCCAAAATCAAGGCCATTACCGAGATGCAGCCGCCTAAAACCGAAAAGGAGATTAGGGGGTTTCTCGGCAAAGTCCAATATATCAGCCGGTTTATTTCAAAGCTAACCATGGTATGTGAGCCCATTTTCAAGAAACTGAAGATAGGAGAACGGGTACTGTGGGACGACAAATGTCAAGCAGCTTTCGATAAGATCAAAGAGATTCTGTCATCTCCGCCGGTATTAATGCCGCTTTAACACGGTCTACCTTTGTCGTTATATTTGACAACGATCGAGACGGCCATGGAGGCTATGTTGGCCCAGACGGTCGACTCGGAGGAACGGGCTATTTACTACATCAGTAAAAAGTTCTTAGAATACGAGTGCAAATACACGATGCTCGAAAAGACGTGCCTAGCTCTAGTTTGGGCCACTAAAAAGCTCCGACACTATATGCTTAGTCACGAAGTGCACGTGTTGTCTAGAATGGATCCAATCAAATATCTGTTCTAGAGGCCACTTTAATGCTAGCTGAGTTCGACCTCAAGTTCGTGCCATTAAAAGCCATCAAAGGTCGGGTAGTAGCCGAGTTCCTTGCCGAGTCCGGTATCTGAAGAGGGACATACCGATACCTGGGCCTTCCTAGATGAAAATATATTCCATACTGACACGGAGACATGGGATCTATACTTTGACGGGGCATCCAACTTTCGAGGATTTGGTGTCGGAATTTTGTTAATCTCGCCACAAGGCATCCAAATTGGATTTTGACGTGACTAACAACGCAGCCGAGTATGAAGCATGCATTCACGGACTGCAAGCCGCCGCGGATTTAGGAGTAACAAGCCTCCGGGTCCACGGTGACTCATCATTAGTCATCAATCAAGCAGTCCAGAAATGGAAAACTCGGAACACAAATCTCGTAGCTTACCAAGCACGAGTAAGGGTTCTCGAAAAGCAGTTTCAAAAGGTTGAATACAGCTATCTACCTCGGGAAGAAAACCAGTTTGCAGATGCGCTATCCAAATTAGCATCTTACTGAATATCCCGGAACACATGACCAGCATGCCGATTTGCGTCGAAAGACGGTCAAGACCGGCATATATCAATGCTATTCAAGATATTGAAATAACTGATCCAGAACCTTGGTACCAGACTGTTCTAACCTACTTAACGTCGGGAGAATATCCTCCGGGATCTGAAAACCGGGCCAAGAAAGCCCTACGGAGGTGGGCCACCCAGTTCATCCGCACGGACGATGGGCAATTGTACAAAAAGACGGCGCAGGGGGCTCTACTCCTATGCATCGACAAAACGCAGGCCAAAAAGGTCATGGCCGAGGTACACGATGGCGAGAACGGTCCGCATATGAACGCCCATATGCTAGCTCGAAAAATCGCCAGACTCGGGTATTACTGGAATAGCATGGAAACCGACTGTCAGTTATATGTCAAACACTGTCACAATTGTCAGATTTTCGGCAACGTCCAGCATCTGCCGTCATCCCTATTGTATACCATGACTTCACCATGGCCATTTTCGACATGGGGGATTGATATAATCGGAAAGGTGAACCCTTCCGGGACGGGAGGTCACTGCTTCATTCTAGTGGCTATTGACTATTTTACTAAATGGGTTGAATCCGAGTCATATCGTGTCTTGAACGCCAAGCACGTAGCAAAATTTATCCAAGATAAAATTATATGCCGATACGGGATCCCGCACGAATTCATGAGTGATCACGGGACCCATTTTCAAGCAGAAACCGCTACTTTGCTAGCAAAATATAAAATTCAAAGGCATACATCTTCGCCTTACCGTCCCCAAACCAATGGAGCGGTAGAGGCAGCGAATAAAACAATTGTCACCATACTTAAAAAGATGGCTGATAATTACCGGGATTGGCCCGATAAAATCCCTTTCGCCTTATGGGGATACCGGACATCAATTCGCACCGCAACCAGAGAGGCTCCATACTATCTGACATATGGGATGGAGGCGGTCCAGCCGGTCGAGCTCGAGGTACCATCTCTGAGGATTCTATTGGGTCCAAGCCTGATACGATTCGTTGATTCTCTTGGACGAGCGACGATCCCGAGCCCTTAACAATATCCAGATATACCAAAAGAGGATACAACGGGCTTTTAACAAAAGGGTTAGGCCCAGAAATATCAAAGAGGACGATCTAGTCCTAAAATCTGTCAGGACTTTGCTACCAATCGACCCAAGGGGAAAATTCAAACCCAATTGGGCCGGACCGTATCTAGTAAAAAAGGTTTTATCAGGAGGAGCAGAAATGTTGACAGACTTGGATGGGAACGAATTCGTCAACCCAACCAACTTGGACCAGTTGAAGCGCTACTACCCCTAACCTTATCTCTATGTCATTTGCTAAAAGTTTATAAAAATTGTCTTTTTATAAATTTTCAAAAAAAATTAAACAAGTCAATAAGTTAGGATTACTTATCCTACGGTCGCACATCTCGAACTAATAGTCTTGATGTATTTCGAAAATTGCAAAAATCTACGTCTGAACTACGGTTGGTTTGATTCCACTAATCGTGGATACGTAGGCAACCCCTCAAAAATGGGTACAACCACTGCAATAAAGAAAAGACAGGAACGGTTTTTCACTAATATGTCTTTTATTATTTCAAAAAAAATGCCTCACGCAAAAATAAATCACACACAAATCACAAAAAAATAATAGTAGTACTTAAATAATAAAATCTAGGAGACTACAGCTCATACATCTTCCGCTTCCCTTTATCTTTTGGGTCACGCGGAGCCCGGGGTCGACGGGGCGGCGGCGAACGTTCCCGTATCACTAAGGGAACCTCTTTAGCCCGAACCCGTTTCTTCGACAACGGATCTTCAGCTATCGTCACTGGCCCAAGCTGAGCCCGTACGTGTTCGGGAAGTCTGTCGCGTGGACCAAGTCGGTCCTTAGCTGCCAGTCTTAGGCCGAGTCTCCTTTCCAAGTCCGTCTGGGGGCTCACTTTCCCCCGTGCACCTTTAATACTGGACCCTTCAGTCTGAGTCCTAGTCTTCCCCTTCTGGCCTGACATCAAGCGAACCATGGTAGCCGGGGTATCACCGTCATCAAAAAAGCCTCGATTATCTTTAGCTTGTTCTCGGCGCAGCAAGTCGAAGGCTTCGTTGGTCTTCAAAGCAGCACGGGCTTTAGCAGATTCCGCCTTTGTCCATCTTACATAAGAATCAGATACCCAGATCGAATGAGAGGTCTTCGGGATGGGCCAAGTAGCCCGAGTATACCACCTTTGCATCCAGGTATCGCTCATCACATCCGTCAGCTGAGTAGATTCACTCACGACCGCTTCGATTTCCGGGATTCTCTGGGCCCGACCATATTGCCTAAGTATGCGATCGGGGTAAAGATGGATGGTCTGCGTAAAAGATAGGATTAATTGATATCGGGCCCTATCCCTCGATTCTAAACCAGTCCAGACATAAATGGGCCACCAGGGTATGGTCCAACGGATCAATGGGCCTCCATGAAAAGATAGCAGCTCGTCCCAGAATTTTTGGGTAGTAAGACGGGAAAAGTCAACAGTTCGTCTTCTCGTCATCACTTGATTTGGGCGATATCGGCTTACGTCAAGAGGAGGATCCAGGATCGATAGCCTCTCAAATAGCCAAAGCTGAAAGATCAAAGTCGCGAAAAGTCAAAATCGTGAAAAGTCAAAAAAAAAAATCGAAAAAATCGGAAAAAACCGAGATAAATCGAAAAAAACCGAAAAACCAGAAAAATCAGAAATTTCGGAAAAATCGGGAATTGCAAAAAATCAAAAATTACGAAAAACGAAGAAAAATCAGCCTACCTGTAGAAGACGAGTACTCCCAGTCAGCCGCATCGACGGATCCCTTTTACGATTATCCAAGCCCTGGATAATCTCCCCTATAATCAGCCAAGCTGGGCTGTGCTCTGTCTCCATCAGGTCAGCTACAGTGAGAAGTCGGACATGGCCCATGCAAGATAACAAATCCATATGACCTTCGAAGGCGTAAACGTGGAGCATGCAAAAAGTAAAGGCCCTACGGCTATATACCGGCCTGACCCGGACGTCATCTGGGTTCATAAATTTTTCAGCCAGGTCAATCAAGGAAACGGTATCGTCTTCTGTCATGCGAGATACCTCCAAGTGGGAAAGCCCTAAAAATTCTCGCAATTTTCTCCTCGTGTCATGAACTGAGAACGGGACGGCAGGGCGAAGCATGGGATTCCATCCTCCTACAGCAGCGATTTCCTCAGGAATAGGGCAAATTTCACCTCGAGGAAAACTAAAGACATGATAAGTATCATCCCAGTAGGACAGGCAAGCATCCAAAAAGTGGCGGTCCACTTGCATTTGACGGATCGTCAATAATTGGGTAACGCCATTCTGGTTTAGGATAACTCTATCTGCGTCTCTGAAAAGTCGAGACCAATCTTGCAGCATTCCAACTAATCTGTCGATACCCATAATGAACTTCTAAAAAGAGGAAATAAGTTTCTCAGGGCTTGTTTTTTTTTTCTTTGAAGGAAGAAGGGAATTGTGGGAATTATGAATAAATTTATGAGCAAGGAGAGGGTATTTATAGCATGAAATCGGATTCTCCTCCTCACCTAAGGATTCCTAATCCCATAAAATTTAGCATACAGGCCTTATCCTATGATCTAGCTAACTCATCCTGAGCATTCCTATTCCTTTTCGGAGTCAAATCTTTCAAAACTCTTCCAAATTCAAAAATCCAAAAATTTTAAAAAATCTCCTTCAAATTTTATTCCCCAGCACGAGTCATTTCTCCTAAAAATGTGTTACATGCAAGCTTTGCATAAATCATTGTACAGGAAGACTCAAGCAAAACCGTGCAACCAACTCCCCAGCGGCATTTAACGGGATGAGCCCACATATAGGCGCACCCAAGACTTATACGGCAAGTCCGATTCCCCACGGAGTTAGAATCATCAGCTCAGGTATGATTTCCGACTTATGGCTGGCGAGCCCTTTTACGCAAGTCTAATGGACTTTAAACGACCCGACCGGAAGCTGCCAGGTTTTAATCTTTGATTGACCTGGTGGCTACTCTGACTTTCGCCCTGTCCAAGCCTCAGTCAGAGTGGGGGCTCTGTAGACACCCACATTTTGACTGCCAGGTGTCTATAGCAGTTTCCGACAAACACCCGATGATGATCGGACGCAAACGTGCTTTAATATACTCGAAAACGGGCTCAAAATCATTGGCATATATCTTGGGCTTTTTATGGAGTACATATCTCACAAAACCAACCTCAAAATCAGGCCCAGTGGGTCGTTTCGAGTCAAATAAGACTAATTTGGGTCGAATCCGACACCAGGGGTAAAACCGTCTTTTAGCGACCGAGTCAAAACCCGGTCAAAAATATTCTTGAGACACGCGAGTCAGCCGTGACACCTCACATGGCTGATTCGAGCTCCAATACTACAAAAAATCAGCTACACAAAATATTAAACAAATCTGTTTAAGGATAGAATTCGATATCAAGTAGGAATTCTATCCGAAAACCGAATCAGATACTCGACCAAGCATAAGCTCGGCCGAATCACTCCACCAACCAGCCGAGATTCGTTGCTTCTTCACCAAGCAACGGAATTTATGTTCCTCTCAGCTTCTTACGTTTCCTATCCTAAGCTGTAGTTCTAACCCAAACACTTCTCTTAGCCAAGGTCGGGAATATTCCTATAAATAGGCCCCTTGCACAACACAATTAAGACACTTGAACACACGTACATCAACTCTTCACACATAAAGTTTCTTACACTTAGCATCGAGAAACCGATATTACATCTAAGACCCGAAGGAAACCAGCCCCTATACCCGACACCCTTCACGTCCAAACCGAGCCACCATAACTCACCGACATCCACTCGACGCTCTTGTGCCCAAGCCACGTTCCAACGAGCTCCGATCCGAGTAAGCTAAAACATGTAGGTTGAGGGTGTAACCAAACCTGTCTTCTCTATTTCTCTCTTCTCCCTCTCGATTTCTTCTTTTTTTCGTCGTCCGTTTTTTTTTCCTTTTACGGGTCTTCGGTCGTCCTTTTTTTACGTGTCGTTCACCGTTTTTTTTCCCTAATATCGATATTACTAAAATTATTTTCATATAACAAACGTTCTTAAAAATACGATATCGATTCTCTATAATCGAATATTGTATAAAAAAGAATTATCTTAAATCTGGTCAATGCTAAAAAAATCGTTACTTAACAAAATACAACGATTTTAACGCGGAGAGAATTAACATATTTTTCGTTCAAATTCTTTTTTACAAAACTCTTTCTAAAAATCATTCCGAATATTCGATATCGATTTCATAATCGAATATCGAAAACATAAATTGAGTATAGATTAATTCGTATTTGTACGCGATTTATCAAAATTAGCAATTTTCGAACAACAAACGGAACCGGGACAGACCCGCACGCGAGTCGCGCCCCTCCCAGGCGACTCGCGCACGGGCCTGAAACCCGACTCCTTTTTTAGCTCTTTTCGTTAGTTTTTTTTATTATTCTACGAAATGATTTCTCAAAATTTACAACCTTCCTAAAAACTATTCCGAGTATTTGATATCGATTACATAATCAAATATCGAATATAACGAATATCGAAAATATTAAATCGAGTACAAATTGTGCAATATTTGTGCGCGATTTAATAAAAGCATCGAATTTTCAAAAAAATAGATTTCGAAACAGGCCGGGACGCGAGTCGCGCGCGTCCCGGGCGAGTCGCCTGGCCGGCTGTAACGCGACACTTTTTTTTTTTTTTTCGAACTTCTTTTTTTTATACAAAACGTTACTTTTTAGCAATATTTTTTCAGATTTCGACTAATATTTTCTCGATCTCGCATATTCATCATATTTGCTATATTTTTGTTCACAAATCGATACTAACTCGTTTGTTCATCTTTTGTAGCAAATTCATCTTTTTCATTATTTGTTTTATTATACTAAAACGAACCTCACATGCTAATTTCAACTTTGACGTTAATTTTCATGCATTAAACCGACTTAGCAACCCATTCAATTCCTCGCATGTTTAGGAAAACAATGTTCGCATATCATTCATCGTATTACTAACGCACGTATTAAAAAATCATTCGATATTCTAGTAGAGGCCTCTAATGTGCGGGCGGGGTTGGGTGTTCTTTGTGAACTTCCCAACACGTACCCTCAGCCCTTACTCAGAACCTCGGTTTCCGGATGTCCGAAACCATTGGCAACGAGAGTCATTCAATACACGGTATCCGATCAAGTCGGTATCGGTATCAAATGCAAAGGGACGAACCCGATAAACTCTGACATCGGAAATGGCCGTATTTTGTACACGGCCCACTACGACATAGAGTGGGTTCGAACGGGCCCGAACTCCCACAAAGTTTGGTGGCGACTCCAACTTCGATTTAAATTTCAATTTGACCATCTCATATGGAGATTCATTCGCCTCCCCAAACCCGCGCGTGGCCGCGTCGGAGTGGACCTATGTCATGTCCACAGTAGGGTACTGCATAAGACGGGACGGAAAAGGGTTTAGGGTTGGATTAGGCGAACCCGCTTCGCGACTCCGCCTAATCCAACCCTAAACCCTTTTCCTTATTCAAGGTCACTAAACCCGCAAGAGACTGAACCCTAAGATGGTATTGGTGAACCCTGTCGTGGATGTGATTCAAAGATGGGGTACTGAACCTTAGGAGTAGGGTACTGCATAAGACGGGATGGAAAAGGGTTTAGGGTTGGATTAGGCATACCCGCTTCGCGGCTCCGCCTAATACAACCCTAAACCCTTTTCCTTATTCAAGGACGGAAAAAGGTTTAGGGTTGGATTAGGCGTACCTTCTTCGCGGCTCCGCCTAATCCAACCCTAAACCCTTTTCCTTATTCAAGGTCACTAAACCCGCAAGAAACTAAACCCTAAGAGGGTATTGGTGAACCCTGTCGTGGGTGTGATTCAAAGATGGGGTACTGAACCTTAAGAGTAGGGTACTGCATAAGACGGGACGGAAAAGGGTTTAGGGTTGGATTAGGCATACCCGATTCGCGGCTCCGCCTAATCCAACCCTAAACCATTTTCCTTATTCAAGGTCACTAATCCCGCAAGAAACTGAACCCTAAGAGGGTATTGGTGAACCCTGTCATGGATGTGATTCAAAGATGGGTACTGAACCTTAAGAGTACGGTACTGCATAAGACGGGACGGAAAAAGGTTTAGGGTTGGATTAGGCGTACCCGCTTCGCGGCTCCGCCTAATCCAACCCTAAACCCTTTTCCTTATTCAAGGTCACTAAACCCGCAAGAGACTGAACCCTAAGAGGGTATTGGTGAACCCTGTCGTGGATGTGATTCAAAGATGGGGTACTGAACCTTAAGAGTAGGGTACTGCATAAGACTGGACGGAAAAGGGTTTAGGGTTGGATTAGGCGTACCCGCTTCGCGGCTCCACCTAATCCAACCCTAAACCCTTTTCCTTATTCAAGGTCACTAAACCCGCAAGAAACTGAACCCTAAGAGGGTATTGGTGAACCCTGTCGTGGATGTGATTCAAAGAGGGTTATGTACAGCTGATATATAGAATTATGTACAATGATGTCCTAAGATGGGTTATGTACAACTAATATAGAATTATGTACAATGATGACCTCAGATGGGTTATGTACAACTGATATAGAATTATGTACCTTATATAATGATCCTAAGTCCTGTACATAATAATGAATATAGTGTACATAATTATTTGCGAAGATATACAGTTTGCATTGTGTTTTTTAATTAAAAATATGATATACATAATTATAAATACAGTGTATATAACTAATTATTTAGTATCAGTACATTTTCACTCTAAGATGTAAATAGATGAGTTATGTACAACTAATATAGAATTATGTATAATGATGTCCTCAGATAAATTATGTACTATTTATATGAAAATATATACATTATCTAGTGACAAATTTGTACACAACGAGTTATAAACGTAATTCAGCAGAGCAACTATGTACATTATCTGATGGATTATGTACATCTGATCTAGAATTATGTACAATAATATCCTCAGTCGGGTTATGTACAACTAATATAAAATTATGTATAGTAATATCCTCAGAAGGATTAAGTACAACTGATATCAAAATATAAATATTATTCAGTGACAAATATGTACATCACAAGTTATGAACATAATTCAGCAGCGAAACAGTAGAGAATCTACGTAATTCTTGATAATCGATTGTCTACTTTAAAACATATATATATTAATTTCTTGAATCAGCAGGCCATTTCCTGGAAATCAACAAAGCAAACCTTGACTGCAACATCATCAAATCAAGCAGAGCTAATTGCACTCTACGAGGCTTCTAGGGAATGTGTATGGTTGAGGTCCATGATACAACACATCGAAAACGAATGTGAAATTAAGACAAGTGATCAACCAACCACAATATATGAAGACAATACTGCATGCATTACCCAAGTGAAAGAAGGCTATATCAAAGGAGATAGGACTAAACACATAGCACCAAAGTTCTTCTTCGCACATGATCTGCAAGAACAAGGCATAGTTAACGTCCAACAAATTCGTTCGAACGAAAATTTAGCAGATTTATTAACAAAATCATTGCCATCAAGGCGATTCCAAGAACTTGTTCGCCAGGTTGGAATGTGCCGACTGAAGGACAAATGTTGAATTCAGGGGGAGTATTATATGTGCTGCACTCTTTTTCCCTTCGTCAGGTTTTATCCCACAGGGTTTTACTGACAAGGTTTTTAATGAGGCAGTATCATCTAACGTTACGATTCATATGGGTGATATTTTCAAGGAGGAGTGTTGAATAACCTTAGAGTGAAAGTTAGGGTGAAAATCTCAGCCCATAGTTTCTTCTGCAAACCATCCCTCCACCCATATGTTGCAACAGGAGTTATGGAAGAAATTCCTTCCATACATTAAATGTATGGAAGAACTTTCTTCCAAACGTCAACTATGTATACAGTATATTTGTACTATAAATATGTGATTTGATGAATGAGAAGGGATACACTTAATCTCAATCTTTACTCTCAATCCCTACTCTCAATCACTCTCAATCTTTCTCTTTTAATATTTATTCCTCAACACTGAGAATTGTATTGAATGATTGCTACTTTACATGACAAATAATTATAAAAAGAAAAAAAAAAAAAAAAAAAAAAAACATAGCCAGTTTTATACGTTGAGTGAGTCACACTGCTTTCTTCCATCATAATTTTGAACCAAAGAACAATAGAGCATAACATAACTTAGAAAAACAAAGATCAATGAATGTTCTATAACTACTACTCTAAGATATAGGCACCAAAAGTTACACGTTCCAAGCAGCACTAAATAAATAGGGGTGGTTGATGATAAGAACTAGAATTGAATAAACAAAAAAAAAACGTATAGGTCTGGTTGCCGATTGACCCATAAGAAAACCAACCCATTGCCGCCAACTATGAAATCAGGAAAAGAAGGATGTTAAATAAATGATTCTGCACTGACTAATCTGTCCTAAGCAACTGAAAAGCACATCCAATTGATGTAGACATCCAGAGAGAAAAGACCGTCCTTTAAACACCTAAACTTTATATCAAGCGCAGTGTTACAATTCTGTCTCTACAACCAACTGCATAATCTTGGTACAAAGATGCTACTTAAAACTTTTTACACGCAAAATGGTGTGAATTGGTTGCACTTGCACCTTTTTCCTATCGTAAAGTAACCGTCGTTTGATGCGATTCTCCAGGCTATTTTCATTATTTGGCCATTCTCTATGTGAGCATCTGAAACTGCCCTTCCCGCTATTTGCGGGAGCCCTTGAGACAATGCGATAGTGTTGTTACAGAAGATAAAATACTTACTGAAATGTACACCCAATAGATGTGGGAAGGAGGCAAATCTTTCAAAATCTAGTCATTTGCTGAAGCATTTGAGAAGAAGCTGACTGAGTTAAATGTTGCTCTGAACTAGGAGAGTGTCTCATCATGTGACCAGCACCATTCAAGCTATCAGGCCCCTGTCTCACCATGCCTTTCAAATTATTTGCATGGGACTCTGCCTGGGAGGACTGCATCAAAGCACATATCTGGCATATACAGATTTTTTTAGATACAAGTCTTTCGCATAGTTTCATGCAAATATTAAGGCTCCAAAACATACCATATTAAGGCGCTTCCTGTGAAGATCAGTTGAAGGCTGCAACCACCAGAAAGGCCAAGTTAAAAAAAACTATACCTTCTAAATATGATGATAACGACAATGCCAACTTTTCTATATGTATCTTTAGTGCGATCTCGTTTTTTTTTTATTCCAATAGACATCGATTCAGTCTGGTATAAGAACCTCTTCGATTAACAAGGTATGTTACAGATCAATTTCCTCTCCCCTCATATTGGTTCCCTCCAAATACCTCCAAATCTACCTATCCAAACACACCCTAAAGTCCATACTTAGTCTCCACCATGACCTCCTTCAATTGTCTGCTAAACACCCTTTTTAAAAATGCGTTCTCTCATTGACATCATATTACCCTCCTCTATAAGAAGCATCATAAATCACATTTAACAAGTACACAATACAATAAAAACTTCCCCCGTGACGCGTAAAATGATAATGGAATTATTGGCTAAGTTCATATAATTTAGGAGGTATAATGGGTAATTAGGTGACATCATAGGCAAATGAGAGGGGTTACATTAACTGGCATGTTCAGTGAGTGATATTTTAACATATCAGGTAGCAAAATAATTTATAGAAACAATAAAACAAGGGGTAAACCATGGATGTGTAAACAAGTAGGCGTACAACTTAGAAATCCCAAAACTTTAGTGGTAGAACCATGAAATCTCAAAATTTAGGGGTACAACAATAGAACTTCCTAACAAATTATGCAAGGTGAACATAGTTACAATAATAAATGAATAGCAACGATCACAAAGACAAAACAAGCACTTACATTATCTGTATTTCCCTTGTGTTCCTCACTAGAATACCCTGGAACTGAGAGGCGCCAATTTTTTTCTGCAATGATAGATTTTCAAATAGAATGATCCATTAGTTCCCTAAAAGACAGTAGTGCAATGAATATCGCTATCTCTAGTCACATATTCATAGTTTCATATATCAAGCCATTTGTAATTTTCCTTATTAACCCCTTTCTTAGCAGCAAAGGGGCATGTTAAGGTATAGGCCTGGCATTACTGTGATTATGTGATTGTGAACACTAGGTCTATGATGCCACAAGTATGCAACAAAACATCAAAAAAAAATCCCACGATCTCACCAGCTTCCACAAGAAGCCAAAACAAGAAATGGGATGAGAATATGCAAATAGAAATTTTTGAGAACCCATATAAGCCGTTAGGGAGCAAGAAACATCATCAAGATCTTTTCCCTCCTAGTGCTTTATTTCAATGTGATTTGATATGTTTGTTTGATGTACTTCACCATATTATACAATTTAAGCTTTTGAAAAAGTGCTGCAAACAGAACAATCACTTTTCAGTTTAAGGCGTAGATTGGATAGGATCTTAGGAGGGAAGGGAAAATAAATGCAAGGGGAGGGGAGGGGAGGGGATGGAACAGGTCGTTTTTCTTCAAAATCTTTTCTATATTGGAAGGATTTTAATCCCTTGTAGGAAGTGAAATGGAACCCTTCATTTAACCCCCTTTCTTGACAAGGGAAATGATCTGTCCTCTCTCCAAATACTTTTATACAAAAAAAGGTTTATCAGCTTATCAATTCACTTGTTGTCTCTGAACTTTTTTCGTAAGAAACAGGTCTAAGACTGTATCATACTCTTGACAGCAACAAACAAGTCGACTCATAATATTTAGTAACTAAGTGGTTCAAGGAAATATGACTCCAAGTATCACAAACTAATAGCACAAATTTGGAACTATAAGAAGCTTAGAACAAAACCTAGATGTAACAGAACATCTTTGGACTCCAATGTAGAAGATTTCCGATGCTTAGCAAGATTGCAAGCAAAGGTAGTAACCTGCAAAGAGAGGGGACTTTAAGAAGAGAGTTCGAAGAATATGAGGTTATATATCAAATGCTTCCATATAAATTAAACATGTCAATCGCAATATAATTAGAAAATTAAAATGTCTAGTTGTGTAATCCATGTGTTGACAAGAAAGCAAAGTAATAAAAAGGGAAAAAAAAAAATTGTCAAAAGCATTGGCAAGGTTATGTCTAGCCATCCAAGTGGTGAGATAAAAAACAGAATTATGTATTTTTCTACCTAGTGAACATGGTTCAAATTCTCAGCCAATACTTTTAATATCGTCCAAGATGTATCATATCATAAGAAGCCTATTTGAGAAATCACGATGCAGATAAGGCAAAAAATCATCCGAGATGCCCGAGTTATGTCTCAAATCGATACCACCCGCAAAGAGTTTCTCCTGCAGTAAAACATTTTTTGTGGTCTAATTATTTGATGGTAGTATCTGCCAAAATATTTATGAGTTTTTTGTCAAAAGGCACCTAACATTTAGGGCTTTTGTAAATATGACACCTAAAGTTTTTTTTTTGCCCAAAAGCACCTTAAATGTTCATTTCTTTGTTAAAAGGCACCAAATGTCAATTTCCGTCAAAAAAATAGAAAGAACCGTTAAAGTTGACGGCTTTACTCTTAAATTATCTTCATTCATCCTTAATCAACCTCCTCCCCTTGATCAAACTCAATCAACTCTTTCATCCCTCTTCTTTCACACAAATTATCTTTCTTTCTCATCCTCTTTATTCCTCCAAAATACTCCATTTTCCCTCCAAAAAACTTTATTCCCCAAAATACCCCATTTATTCCCCTTAATTAAACCCCACATTTTGACATTTATTGATTTTTCACTTTTGCATCTTCTTAATCAACACGTCAACTTCAAATTCTTCCTCCCAACAAACAATTAAATGTTGTTGTGTCGTTCCAGTGACCATGTAAACATCATGCACAAACAATTTATGACATGCAAGTTTTATAATGAAGAAACGGGTTTGCGTGGATATTCATTTTTTAAGTGGGTTGATGTCGGTATGACCTATTTGCAAAGGAGTGTGATTAACAACTTGATAAAGGAAAATAAGTTGCTCAAGAATGAGATTAATCTAGTGAACAAGGGTTCATTGTTGATACTCGAAAATTAACAATAATTAACACATACTTCAAAATTATACTCGAAAATTAGGGTAACTAACATAAAAAAACAAAATTGAACTCAAAATTAGGGCAATTAAATTTGTTGTTGATGATTTAGGTTATTAATTTACTTGTAATTTAATTAAATTATGAAAAATCATAATAAAAAATTTACCAATTGAGAGTTTGATTGAAAATTCAAGAAGCATAAAAGTGAAGAGGAAGGATGAGGGTTTGAATGAGCTGATTTGAATTGGTTAATTAAGAAAGGAGAGTATAACAAGAGTTTAAGATGATTAAAGTCGTCAACTTTAACGGTTCTTTTTATTTTTTTGACGAAAATTGGCATTTGGTGCCTTTTAACAAAAAATTGAACATTTAAGGTGCTTTTGGGCAAAAAAAAAAACTTTAGGTGTCATATTTACAAAATCCCTAAATGTTAGGTGTCTTTTGACAAAAAACTCAATATTTATTGTACGTTCATTTAGTCACTAACATGATGCGAAACCACCGATGGACAATTAAAATAAGCCATGAAAGCTTCTTTTCAAATATTTCCACAATATCCATAACCCAGTCTATGATGATCGCAGCAAGTTCAATTTTGAGATACCATTATAACGAGTGTGAGTGGGACAACACTGTGACTTCAGACTCTCACACTCACAGTTCAAGTATATGCTAGCAAAAATGAAAATCGGTGCACATGCTGTTCTAATAGACTAGCAGCAGGACTCACTGAATCAATAAAATCATCAGCAATTTCTAAGAGAAGGTCTTCAACTTCAGGATCCAACTTCCCTCGAGCATCAACCTGGTATTAATCAAATCCAAAATAATAGCCATAAGATATTCTGAAGTTGATCAACAGACTTATTCTGTCAAGCAAGATAGAACTACAGATGTGATGACAGAAACAAGAAGGCGCCAGTAGAGAGAAACATTTGTTGCCACAGATAGCAAGGCTTAACAGGATATTACAGTCACCATAAAGTGCCAGCATGTAATTTGCCATTGACAAGATCTTGAAAAACCAAGGTGCAAAAGGTGGTACTTCTACATATTTAAGAAACGGGGATATGCTATCCCAGGAAAAGCCGAATAGCCGATGCTATACAGAATTTAAGGTGGTAATATATCTTATTACTACAAAGAATACAATTTAAAGAAAGTAAAAAAGAAAAAATGACTACCTTCAAAGAACCTAAATCTCTTGTTATGGTAACTGACAAGTTTTTAGTACCAGTGAAGCTTCAAATTGAATAAATAGGCTTGAAGGTAGAAACTGTACAAAAAAAAGCCATCACGTGTTTGTACTTTTGACAAGAGGATGGACAAATAATGTCAGAATACTTCATTTTGCAGTGAACATCCATTTTTTTGTTTTGAAAGGTAAAAAAAGGTGCAACTGTGCAAGGTGCATGGACGTAATGAGGGGTCATGGAAACTGTTACTGCAAACAAAATTGTATTTTCAAAATAAAAGTTGTACAGCAGTGCCTACTATTGGATTTAAAGAGGACTGTCATCTAAAAGAGTAATCCTTCCACATCAATTTGTTCCTCCCATATTCCTTTCTAGTACATATCTTTTTGTTCCACCCATTTCTAATCTTTTCTATTTCGGCAAAAGTTGATATTATTTCAATTGGTAAGTACCCCCACTTGTCACTATTTTACATTATTTAATTTAGTACCTGCCCCACTTCCTAGTACTCCATACTTTACAATACTCCCTCCGTCCTAGTCAATAGTTTACACTTTCCTTTTTTTGTGTATCAGTCAATAGTTTACGCTTACCTTTTGTTGTGGCAGTCAATAGTTTACTTTACCTTTTTAGTAAGATTAATCCTTTACTTTTTGCTTTTTAATAAACTACCAATAATTCTCCTCTAACTACCTTTACTACCTTAATCTTTGTATATAAAGCAAATGTAAACTTTCAATTGAGAGGGAGAGAGTACTATCTATGCCACTTACCACTAGTTTACATTATTTTAATGAGTTTTCTTATATTTGTGCCAAAATGAAAGTGAGGGAACATATTGATCTGGAGAGAGTAGAAGATAAGAATCTTGTGACAGAGAAATCATATGGAAATTTAATAGTAGTGTTTCACTAGAACCTCACTGTGCATTGGGATAAGTGCATTGAAGGCATGCTTTTCTACACTAAGCATCTGTTTAAAAAAGCACAGCAGAATTTAGAGCTATGCTTTACCTGAGAAACCAAATCTTGTATCTTTCTTTTCCCAAGAAGTTGATTTGTTGCGTCTGTTCCTTGACTTGAACTCCCTCCTGGAGTAGTTGTTCCAGATACCGTAGCATCAGGCTGCGATCCGGTGAGACTAACTGACTTTTGACCTGATGGTCCTTGTAGCCTAGGAGACAGTTGTTGAGGGAGGGGTTGCTGGTGGTGGTGTTGTTGTGTTTGTGGTGGTGGTTGTTGCTGTAGCTGACGTGCCGGCTGTTGTAGCTGAGAATGCCCAGTCAATTGAGACAATTGTTGGGAAGTTAAAGGAATATTTTGCTGAAAATGAGATGATTGACCGACTTGACCAGGTTGCTGCTGCTGCATCATGAGTTGCCTTTGATGTTGCTGGAGGCGTAATGATGGTGACCCAGACGCAGTCATTCCAGTGGGCATCTGCTTTAACCATTGTTGCTGGGTCAAAGAGTTCGGCATCAAAGTGGATTGTCCGTTTTGTGTTAAGCCAGACAACTGTGGGTTCATATAGGCCAGCGATGAAGTTCGTTGTAAATTTTGACCCTGCATTTTCTACAAATGTGTCATATTTCAGGGTCCAAAGACCACGAATTCCAGGGTTGAACCATATATATAACTACATTATTTGTTTAATACCAAACTGAGTTCTTAATATTACAGGTGCAGAGAGAAAAAAACACTTGTACAGTCAGTTGACACTAGACACATGATATGATTTACTTCATTCAATCTAAATTTAGATTCCCTTCACAGAATTGATCCCGACTGGCAGTAAAATCTTCTGGAATGTATTACAAACAGATACCAAGCCGTCAGAAAACATCATTAAGACCACAAACCTACAGAACTCGATAGATAATATCATGTATTGTCTTTTTTAAGATGATGAAAACGGATAATCAATGTTCAAACAGAAAGCAAAGACTCCGGCAATTATACCTTCAGTCAACTCAGAAAGAAGCAAACAAGGAGCGATTGACAACGATCTTGAACATGATATTAAAATGCAGAAAGAAAAGGACGCAGAACATAATGTACCAGATGAAAGTAAATGCAGCTTGTATTTCAAAGACGTTTACCAAAATCATCACATCAACTCATCTTCTTCACATATAAAAATTAAGTTGATTTCCCATGTTTTTAGGCTATATTCTACTTCTTCTGCTCTCTTTTATACAGATATACATACACCTTCACAAATACGTATGTTCAATATTTTCTCCTTGTAAAAGTGCGGTTAACCTGGATTAATACGTGGAAATACGATTAGAAACACGAAAAATATTTTGAAATACAACTTACTGCAGCCTAACTATTGGCCCTTTTCCATAGGGCGTAATAAAATAGAATACTCCTTTTAACTTAATTGCAACATGAAATTTCGGTTACTAAAAGGGGTGTTGTAATACTATGATCCCAGAGAAGTACAATTCATGAATCCTAATCTGATCTCCGAAATAACCTGGCTCATCCGTAACACAGCCATATACAATTAGCCTAAAAATGATAAATTTGAAAAGTTAACAATGAAAAAGCGACTGAAATGTTCCCTTATGTGAACATTAATAAGATCGTGCTCTAAGGTTCCTTTGGTTTCTTGGGAGCAAATTTGTAAGAAGTACAGAGATCTACCAGTTATCAATGTCTATCAATGGAATAGCGGAATACTGCAGTTATGGGTAAATATATTTGGTTGTTGGCTCAAAAGAAGGATCTTTTTTTTAAGAACAAAAGAAGGATCTATTGGTCAAATGAGTTCATGCTATTTAGATTAGAGGCGATGATTGGATGTATTATCAGGCAAAGGAAGGGGTATATTGGGCCTGAGAAGAAACTGTAATGGGTGAAGAATAAGCTTGGGCAGGGCTACAATAGAAAAGTGCAGTCATACTAATGCCTACACAGTAGCTCAGGGCTATAATCGGATTGCGCATGCTCATAGTACGGTGCGTTGGGACATATTTGTTTCAAATAGGGTTAGGTTAACTAAGCATTAACTCATTGATTGGTTAGCTATTCAGAGGAGGCTGCTTACTAGTGACAGACTTCATAAGCTGGGTATTTGCAGTGACAGGATTTGCTTGCTCTGGTGCTGAGGATGAGTGACATAAATATGTCTTTTCTCATGCCAGTTTAGTAAAAGATGTTTGAATCTTCCGGTAAATTGGTGGATGTTACTATCCCTAATACATTATTAATGTCTGTAAATGGTGGCTAATCTTAGGATGCAGTCTTTATGAACAAAGGCTTTCTATACCTCGAGTTGTTATCGATGCAATTTGCCAGGAGATTGAGTTGCGTTTAAGACATAATGTTTCTATGCAGCAACCGAGGAGGCATATGTAAAGTTGTTTTGTCTTCATAAAGCTTGTTGATTGGTATTTGTAATAACCTCATTATTCTAAAAGTGAATATCTAAACTGTAACAGCATAAGCTTTAGTCATGTCGGAAACAGACGAGATTTTACTTAAATTAGCAACCACAAAAGAACTTTAGAGCAGCATGGAAAAGAGGCACTCCATTTAAATTAAAGAGGAAATTAACGTGGTACCCTTGAAATTTGCCGCTTTGCACATAATACCCTATTTTTTGCACTGGAGATCTAGTGACCATAACTCGTATTTACGAGTTCAGAAAATGACGATTCGTTTTATCAAACTGATCGTCATTACAGGAACTACAGTTTTTGCGGTTATAGAATAAAAAATTAGTGCATTTAGAATCCGTAGCTCGGAGTTCTTGTATGTCAAAGTATTTTGATTAATTAAACTTTGAGTGACCATATCTCTTACTCACAAGTTCCAAACACACAATTTATTTATTTTTCAAATTGGAGTTGACGAGATGTTCGATAAAAGAGTCATCTTTTTCTGAACTCATAAATAAAAGTTATGGTCACTCGAATTCAGTTACTTCCTCCGACTTTCTAAGATCTTCCCATTGTATATTCATTTAGGAGAGAATAAAATAATCAAATGGGAAGATCATAGAAGGCTAGAGAAAGTAAAAAAAGGGGGGTATTTGGTGCAAATGGCAAACTTAAAGGGTACCACGTGACTTATCCGTAAATTAAATATATACCTGTGGTGATGAAAGTGAAGTTTGCTGAGTCAACTGTTGCGTCAACTGAGCCTGGTTGAGTCGTTGTTGTCCATAAGAGACGGGACCATTTGCCCTTATTTGCGAGCCAAAACCCATCATTTGAAGTGCTTGTTGCATTTGCATTGATTGCCCAAGAGAATTCGACCTTTGAAATTGTGACTCTTGCAAGATACTCGCTCTCTGTCTTGGCTATTAGTTTCAAAAATACGGGGGAGACAATCAGGAAGCATGATCATGATACTTTGAATTTCGAGCATCTATGTGTAAAACTACTTGTTACATGTATTCCCATGCAATGGCTTTGTCAAATATTTATCCAATTAAGTATTTCCACTCACAACAAAATTCAAGTCGAAATTGCAACACAAAGTTACACTAACATCACATCACATACTTTTCATATTACGATCTACTTTACCTTCTCCCTTACCTCTACTGCAAATAAGCAACAAAATACTAGCATACAAAGAGAGCCTATTTCCATTTCACATCCGATACATATAGCACTCATCTATATATCACAAAAAAAAATTCAACAAGTAAACAACAATCACTATCTAACATACTTCAAAGCCACCACTCACCATGGGACAACATGTGCCACCCTAATTCCTTTTGATGTAAGTCTTATGCGCCTGAATTCAACCTCAAACACTCAACCTAATAGACTAAATAATACCAAACGACGGGATTAATTCAGATCCGCCTCAAAGATACAAAACTTTGTATGAAAAATAAAATTTAATCCTCGAAATAGTTCAGAATAATCTACTACAAGAACTAAAAGAACTGTAAATGAATCCAGTTAATCCTCTTCTAAGGGTGTGTTTGGATAAGAAAATGAGAGGGAAAGGGAGGGAAGGAGGAAGGTGGGAAAGGAAAGGGAAGGAAGGGGAGAGGAAGGAAAGGAAATACATGGACTTTCCCTCCAAATCTTGCCTATTTAGGTGGGGAAATGAATTGGCTTGAAGGGAGTAAATGTAGGGATCTATTTTTCCTCCCTCTCCAAATCCCTCCACCCTCATTTTGTTATCCAAACAAAGGTTATCATCTCCCTCCCTTTCCCTCCATTTTGAAATGGAGTGAAATGGAGGAATGGGAGGGAGAATGGAGATGGACCATTTACCCTCCAAATCTTGCCTATTATGGAGGGGAAATATTTGCCTTGGAGGAGGAAAATGGATCATTTCCCTCCTCTCCAAATCCCTCCTCCCATTTTGTTAACCAAACAATGGAACTTGCTCTCCTCCTTTTCCCTCCCTTTCCTTTCCCTCCAAATCCCCAATCCAAACACACCTAAGAGAATTATATGGTAGCGTTCACCACTATACTACAAGAAAACATACCCACATTCCATTTTAACTTGCATCTCTGCATAGAGAAACAATTATCACTGTTGCTGATGGATGAGCAACAAAGTAGTTCATTAAAGCAGTATATGCTGATGCAATTTTGAGTATGAACGAAAAAGCAAAAAGGGGTAAATCTAATTGTCACCGTCAAGATTGAATAGGTATTCCGTCGAGACACCCATGGTTTATCATATAGGTCATACTTTAAGCAAATATGGCACTGATTGGAGATATAGGTGTATTACGAAGCAAATATCCCTTGTTTTCAGAGTGTTTCTTTTGTTCGCATATCAAACAACACAACACAATGACAGTCATTAAATCAGTTCTGCAAATTTCGTATCATATGCTAATTCAAAATTAATAGTCACTACAACAGCAAATATTAACCCCAAGAAAGATAGACGAGCATACCGATCCAAGTAACTGAGATTGCATATAAAATTGAGCAGCGGCAGCTTGCAAGTTCCCAGTTTGATTCATCAGTGACGACCTTCCGCTGCTCAGCTGCTGTGGTTGTTGCTGTGACTGTTGTACCTGTTGCTGCTGCTGTTGCACCTGCTGCTGCTGCTGCTGCTGCTGCTGCTGTTGTTGTTGTTGAACCTGTTGTTGTTGCTGCTGTGGCTGCTGCTGCTGCTGCTGCTGCTGCTGCTGCTGTCTAATTTGTTGATTCAGCATTGACCCACTAAAATTCATTTGGCCCGGTGTTACCAGATTAGCAGTTCGCCGGCCCGATTTCCGAACTAGTTCGCCCGATTTACGAATTAGTTCGTTCGCGAACTAATTCACCATCACCAACGAACTGAATTTTGAAATAAAAATGGCTCAATCAATCAAGCATGAAAACAACAAAAATCAATCCGGAACAAATGCTATTACCTGATGAGCCCATGAAATGAACCAGAAGTAGGAGAAAAATCTTCAGAGTTTCGACGTTCGACTTTCGAACACCACGAAACTTTTCAAGTTTTTCGAGGAAGATGAGGAGGATGATAAGCGAGGAGGAAATAAAGATGATATATTAGGAGGAGGAATAGGTTGATTTCAATTTTTTCTAGGTTGATTAGCTCTCCTATTTCAGTTTGTCGGCATTTCAGTCAGGTAGTCGGTGCTTTATACGTAAATTTACTCTTTTACTCTTCTGTAATTATGATTAATGATATTCGTTTCTTAAGGAATGTAATTACTAGTGCAAAACTCGTACCTACGTACGGATTTTTAGTTGATTTGCTTATACAAATAGGTTAGTGACTTAAAAAATTATATTCGTTTCGTCTGAGTCAATAACTTATCATTTTCTTTTTTTAGTGTTTCAGTCGTCCGTTCACGTTTCTGTTTTTAATAAAAATTTACCTTTACTTTTTTATTTTAGGAATAATAAAAACAATTATTTTCTCATTACCCTTTTTTCTGTATAGAGTAACATTTTATTAAAATGAAATGAGTATTAAATTAGTCACTACCTCTTGTCTTTCTATATAGAGTAATATTCTATTTGGATGGAATCAATAACCCTTATAAATGCATAAACTTACAAAACCCCCTACAGGGCTTATGAACAGTATCCCTTCACGTTCTCCTCACGTTACCCTCTGCTTCCCCTGCCTCTTCTCTTCCTCCCCCGCTCCTTCCTCTGTCGTCCTCCTGCTTCCTCTGCTTTTCCTCCTTCCTCGTCGGTCTTCTCTCATTCTTCTTCCCCTTCTCCTGTTCTTCCACCGCCATCAATTTAGGTTTGTTTTTTTAGCTTCTTCTCCTTTTTTCTAGGTGTTTCGTGACTCTAGTTTTGGCTAACATCAAATAGATTTTCGGATCTTGTGTTTGTAAACCGATTTAGGGTTTACCGATCTTTGACGGTTTTCGATTTCTGGTGAGTTTAGGGGAATTTTTACCGATTTAGGGTTTATCGATCTTCGACGGTTTCGATTTCTGGTGAGTTTAGGGGAATTTTGTAGGGTTTCGAATCTGATTTTGCAGTTAATTTGGGATTGGTGAGTTTGAGGATGTTGTACACCAGTTAGTTTGGGGATGTCTGTTTTTTCTGACTTTGTATCGTTTTTCATTTGTTTTTGGTGTTGTAGCGTCGCGTTTCGGAACGGACTTTATAGTGGTTTTGGATGTATAGGGGCGACTGCAGCTTTGGTTTCCGGTTTTCGTAGATTGGTTATAAGTCTGGACCGTTTCCATTCGTTTGGTGTCGTAGCGTCGCGTTTCGGAACCGACTTTTTCATTGTGGCCTTTGGTTATAAGTATGGATCGTTTCCATTTGTTTAGTGTCGTAGCGTCGCGTTTCGGAACCGACTTTTTCATTGTGGCCTTTGGTTATAGGTCCGGATCGTTTCCATTCGTTTGGTGTCGTAGCGTCGCGTTTCGGAACCGACTTTTGCATTGTTACCTGTTTGAATGTTCCGTGAACAGAGTTATAAGTTATAACTACTTTCTTGTGTGATGCAGAAACAATTGTATTATGTGGCAGTAAAGATTTCAGAACTGCGGGATTCCGTCAAGAGCAAACGCATTGAATATGGACTCTTAAAAGGATTGACCGCGATATCTACAATACTCGATGCTCAGGTGAGCCAACTTTATATCTGTTGGCTGTTACTTTGCTCCTTACGATCCAAGACATTTTTTCCCGGTTGATTAATTACAGTCTTCTGTATATTTCGTATGTGTCATTGTATACCATTGAATGTCCTGTTAATCAGTAGTTCTTGCTATATCAGATGCCATATTTGGACACATGGTCGACTTTAGATGAGAGTTACTCTTCATCGTTGCTGGAACTTAGTAATGGTTTGCTCTACATATTGTCTCAACTTCCGCTGGATGGTAACGTGAAGGTACGATATTCTGATGTTAGCTTCTCTACATTCTCTCTCACGTCTTCCGTGAATCCTGTTTGACATTGTTTCTGGATTCTATTCACAGACTGATTTGAAAGAGATAGAAGTAAAACTGCATTCGGCCTTGAAAGCAACGGAAATGATCTGTCAACAAGTGCAAAACTTCATGCCCAAGGTCAAATCCTGTTTTATTTTGATCACTGTTAGTAGAAGAGTGGAAAACATTACACATCTTTAACTGCAGAAAAATCAACTCGAGTCACTAAACAGACCAGAGTCGAATCACTTACAGCCATTTTAACGTCTGTGCAGGCAGAGCTCGTGGATAGCTTGATTTCTGGTCGTTTCCATTTGTTTGGTGTCGTAGCGTCGCGTTTCGGAACCGAATTTCTCATTGTGGCCTTTGGTTATAAATCTGGATCGTTTCCATTTGTTTGGTGTCGTAGCGTCGCGTTTCGGAATCGACTTTTTCGTTGCGGCCTTTGGTTATAAGTCTGGATCGTTTCCATTTGTTTGGTGTCGTAGTGTTGCGTTTCGGAACCGACTTTCTCATTGTGGCCTTTGGTTATAGGTCCGGATCGTTTCCATTTGTTTGGTGTCGTAGCGTCGCGTTTCGGAACCGAATTTTTCATTGTGGCCTTTGGTTATAATTCTGAATCGTTTCCATTTGGTGCCGTAGCGTCGCGTTTCGGCCACATTTGTAAGATCTGACGATAAAAATTGGAGGTTAGTGATGCTGGGTGTAGGCTTTCTTTGCAGTAACCATCTCAGCAGTTGGATTATCACAAAGCAGCAGCATGGCTATGGACAGAACCAAAGCAAAGGATTCAGCTGTCTCAGTCTTCACGATTCTCGACAGCAAACCCAGTATTGACTCGAAAAGTGATGAAGGAATGACACTGGAAAGCATCAGAGGTAATATCGAACTTAGTCATGTTAGCTTCCGATATCCAACAAGGCCTGACATTCAAATCTTCAAAGATCTAAGCCTGTTTATTCCATGTAAAGCTTACATTGTCATTAATGTAGTAGCTATCATATGGATAAAGGTTTGGATTTTGGAAGAATGAAGGAGTTACTTATGGCTAAAATGTCAACACTGTAACTGAATTAATTTGCTAATTTTGTTTTTTTTTTCATTCCAAGAATTCAGCAAAAGAGCGTAAATGATCACTTTACAAACCGAGGAGCTTCACTTGCAGTTACTCCTCTTGCAGTACTCCGTATTTTCACAATATAATCCATTTTTGTTTAAACTATACTTGGTTTATCGCTATTGGGCCTGGTGGAAACCATTGTAGGCAGGGGACGGAAGTAGAAATGAAATTTTGTAGGTATCGCTTGTTGGTTGAAACTCTCGTGATTAAGTGATTGCACTTGCTGTTTGAAATTGCCTCCCTGTCTCTTGAAGGACATTAGTTTTCGATCATTAATGAATTAAAACTGTGTCATTCACTAATTATAACTTTTTTGCAGATCGATGTGCTGACATATTGCATCGGACATGAAGTTTAAGGTTGTTTGCAGGAAACTTTACGACTGTGCTCCAACTGATTTGAAAGACGCGGCTATCAAAAAACAAAATGAATTGAAAGAGATAAAGGTAAAGGTTGTTTGGAGAAAAGTTCGTGATTATGTTCGGTATGATTTGAAAGAGATTGTCTTTCCCTCCTGTCTTCCCGATCCTCCTGGTTATGTTCCCAAGAAGAAAAAGCCGATTTTTTTCGCACTTCCTTTGAAGCAACAATATTTAGTAAGATACTCGACTCCTTCCCTCTATTCCCATTAATCCCACATGTAATTCATTATGAGCTATTTGAGTCTTTGTTGCCTACTCACTGAAAAATGAAGGTTCCCTTCATTCATGAGTAGTGTCGAAGGTCGAAACATGAGATGTCACATTTGGAATTGAATAGAAGGACTAGAATTTGTGTATGTCGACTAATGTGATTTTATCTTATTCTCGTATGTTTCAGATTGTAAAGGAGGCATCGCGGCTTTATGCAGTCAGCTGGGTACGTGACATTGGACCCGAACTTTATCCGAGACAGTACAAGAACATAAAGGACGGTGATGATGAGCTCGGTGGAGCAGGTGACAAGGCAAAGGAGAAAGACGCAACGACATTGGAAGATCTCGGTACGCATGCGCACATAACTCTATATATGCTCGTAATCTGTTCCTTGTTCTGAATCAATGGAGGTTGTGTGTGACAGCGATAGCTGCAAGAGGAGGGATGGAGACACTAAGGCCGGCGCTGCAGCGACTATACATGACAAAAGCTTCGGCATACAAAGATGCCTTGAAAAGCTTTATTGAAGGCTACCAGGAAGGCGTTCAAAAAGTTAGGGCTCAGAAAGACGATTTTGAATCTCAAAAGCATCAAGACACAAATGATCCAGACAAGTCCATTTAATTTCCGTTTTGCAGCAAATTCTCTTGAGTTCTGGCAAAATCTCAATATCTGTACGATCAAATCCATACATAGTTTTTTTTTTTCTCACAAAACACCATTCATTAATGCTGTTAGAATGTTTCTGCAGGAAACGAGGCGGCGAAGCTCTGTGATAATTTTTTACCTTCACTGTGAAAGCGTTCTGCATTTGATGACAGCATGAATCGGTATGCAGTTTCATGCTATATCTCTTCATCCCGTGTGATTTGGAAATTTTATCTATCATAGACCCTTTTTCAGTGCATATATCTGATATTCAACATCTACTCGTAAAATTTTTCCTGATCTTTGTTGGGTGTTCTATATTTTTGTTCGAATTGTTTTTTTTTTCGATTCTGTTTTTTCTAGGGCTTTGCTCATTCTAGTTAGTATGCCATATAGGAAAATACGAGAACACAATTAATACTATATGACAACGTATTACAGCGTCAATAGGTTAGCATTCACGGGGGAAATAGCATTAAGACGAAAAAAGAGTAAGAGTAGAAAGAAACATCGTCGTTGGAAAAACAGACGAGTTGGGTGTCGCTTATCCGATACTATATGACAAAATAGTCATTTTCGGATACCGACATCGCATTGGTCCTTAACATGTGCAACCAAAGTGAACACAGATAAACTAGGATATTAGCATGCCAGTACATCTCTAGCATTCAATGTCATTTGCCCAGAATTTGACTGAAACTGAATTCCTAGCATTAATGAAAAATGCCAGTAGTACTCTCTGTAGCATTCAACTGTCATGTCGAAGATCGTAGGCACATAGCATTCTATAATCGTTTTGGGACTAAGCCTCAAGAGTCGAGTCGAGTCTGTGAGCCTAATTCAAATTTCATAGCTACAAGTAGACCTGGACACGACCGGTAGACCTTACAAACGGGTCAATCGGGTTGGGTTTGGTTCGTTTCACCTTTATGTCGGGTCAGGAAGTTCGGTTGAATTTGGGTTAGGCCAGGTCATCTCGGGTCTACAATTCGGGTCGGGTTCAGATTGACCGGTCAGGTCAGTTTTGCCGATTGTAGGTACAAGTAGGCGTGGACACGACCGGTAGACCTTACAAACGGGTCAACCGGGTTGGGTTTGGTCCGTTTCAACTTTGGGCCGGGTCAAAGAATCTGGTTGACTTTGTTCTAGGCCGGGTCATCTCGGGTTTGGGTCTTCAATGCGGGTGATCCATCTACTGGTTGTGAGTTCAATCCTGCAATTTTTTTAATGAAATTTGTTGAATTCTGTACAATATTTGTCAACTTTCGCGGCTTTAGATGAAATCAGTATTTTAATGTAGGACTATTACCATTCTTGCAAATGTTTTTGTATGAATTTTTGCTGGTCTAGATGAAATCATCAATTTGTTGCAGGATTCTATCAACATTCCTGCAAAAATTATTCTCCAAAGTTTGCCGAAACTGGGAATTTTAGCGGGTTTAGGTGATATCATTTTTCTATTGCAGGATTCTCTTACCATTTCTGATTTCTTAAATTGTTTTTGAAGAGATTTGCTGAAGTCGAGCGATTCCAACTACCGAGGCCAGCTCTATGCATCGGAGGAATATTGAAAATGGAACTTCTCAGAAGAGTTCATAAGAATCACGTTGATGGTCTGCACTCTGTCCTATATATGGTTAGTCCCTCGATTCCTCAATTTTACCCGCTTGATATTTTTCATTGATTTTTAATATATTTTACCCAGGTGAAAAACATGAGTAATCCCGAAAAATTGGTGACTAGAGCGAGATTTTTGTGGAAAATTTCAATGTGGATAAAGTTCAAGCAGTTGGACGGGATCTTAGTCCACTGTTCAATTTTGATGTACACGAAGACACAAGACTTTGCGTCTTGAAACATGTTTATAGACACGATGACACGAAGTCTCACGCAGCTCTTCCGAGCTCTACAAATTCGTTTATGATCTTGGATTGAAATGGTTTCTGACGCGATTAGGCTAAGCCTTTGACTTCTATTGGCTATGTATCCATGCTGACTTGCCGCAAGCACAAATGAGTTTCCCATTTGAGATTGATGCTGCTGGTGCTCTTTTCTTTCTACTGCTCAACATGCTGTCGTTTGTCATTTATTCTTGTTGATTTCATCTCGTCATGGTTGATGTTTCATCCCTACTTTGTCGTACTCGACTCTATTAAGTTCAACCTTCGGGTTTCTATTTGGAACGTCAATTCCCTTTTCGTTTTGTGCCGAATACCCTTGTCTCATTATTTTCTTTTATCTTCTCGATTATTGGTGGAGCACGCTTTTGAGGCGGTCGGTTCTACAACTCGGAACTTAAAGACGTTAATATTGAAGTCATGGAGCCTGGAGCATACGAGGAGTCAAGTACGTGATTGATGCGGGTATCAACTCAAGGTAACTTTAGGACGTTACTCGATTTTATATCGTATGTTTGAGTAGTAGTATGTAGTAAATACTTTACCTTCGGTTTTCTATTTTTATAAGCTACGTATTATTTGCTAAAAAGTTTAATTTTAAATCGTATGCTTTATAAATATTTTACAACTTTCGATAACGTTTTATAAATCGTTAATAATTTTATTATTTATGATCATTTATAATATTTGTTGGTTATCGTGACACTAGTAACTAAATAATATCGATTTCATATTTTCGTCATATTTCGTTAATTTATAATTTTAACTCAAAATCGTATTTTTATATTATAATCGAGATTTGTATACTTGTTCAATAAATTAATTTCGTTTTACGACTTATGTTAATAAATGAGAAAATAGTCGATTTTATTTTAAATATATTTTTAGTCGAGACTATTTTCACTAATAATTTCCTATTTGTTTCCGATTGACTATTTTTATTAAAATCCGTATTATTTATTAATAAAAGCTATTTGCTAAAAATAATTTGAAACCTTTCTAAAATTCATTTCATTTATAAAACTTGTTGACTCAATTAATTTTGATATCGTTTTTCCTAAAACATCTCTTTTCTGAAAATTTATAATTTTAACTCGATTTCTTAAATATTTATAAAATACTGTATATTGACTTATCATATTTTATTTGTATTTTGAGTAACGAATTTAGAAATATATTAAAGTTACGATAACGACGATAATAATAAAATGCTAATTTCGTTAGAAATGTTATTTTTATACATTTTCACTTTTTTTTTAATAACTTACGTATTTTCTATAACAATATTTCTGTTTTAAGTAAGTTTCTAAAATTAGTAAGTTTATATTTATGGAAAGTTTCCCTTTTAATATAAAATGTTATTCCTTTTATCCTCATATTATTTATATTGATTATATTTATTTTTCTATATCGATAATGGCTTGTTTTGGAGTTATGGAATAAAGTCAAGTGTGGGGTTAGAGTAATGTAGTCTGGGATGTACGTTTTTGCCATCAGCTATAAAGCCGGTGTGCCTATTTGGGGCACATTTGGTCGTTGAACTGGGCGTAGTTTCGCCCAGGAGAGTGTATGTTCTGACCTTAAGCTAGATATCGCATCGTGTTAGTCGCCGTCAGCTGAACTAGACATAATTGTTGTCTAGTAGGGGTATGCACTACTTAAACCAGGACCTCGCTGCACGCAGTCCCGTTATAGTTGAGTTGCCTAGTTAGAGACTGGATTCTGTTATGAGTTAAGTCTACATTTCTCGAAGCTAGTTTCCAGTATTATCCGAGTGAAAGTCTAGCCTTGTGCACACTGATCGAATTTCCATAACGTCATTTTTGAATATTATTATTATCGATTGATTTTGACTTGCAGGTTGGCAAGTGCTTTAAGTTTCGCTGAAAACTTATTTTTGTTATATCGTTTTAATGTTTTCTCATTTTAAGTATTTTGATATAATAATACTATTATTTTTCATATGATATAATATGGCTGGGAGAACGTCCGAGTTACTCCCCACTGACGTGGCTGTTATGTTTATAACATGACAGGTATTTGCTGCTGGGTTTTGGGTGTGAGCTAGCGAGTAGCGTGGATCCTACTCTTTCTTCATTTATGTAATTTATGGATTTGTATAACCCGTTTGGTGAATTTTCTCTTTAGCCCTTTTGTAAAAAGAGGCCTTTGTATTGACTTACCATTTCTTTAAATAAGATATAGCTTGTCAGTGTGTTTTAATCCCAACTCTACAGTGTTTCTGCCACTGTATTGCGTTAGAATTTCTAGGGGATTACACCTGATAACTAAGATTATTGGTCGGGGCTGAAAATTAACCGAAAAGAATTGGGCCGAAAAAAAAAGGTCACTAAATGGGATTTATTACATTTTTGAACTTAGAGTGGCCCAACCCGTTGGTCAATTCGGTAAGGATCGGGTTCGAGTCTCACCGGATTTGGTATAAAGAACCGAGCTGGCTCAATCAATGGGGCCTCGTAATCGAACCGGTCAAAGCTCGGTTCAATGGGGTTCGATCAAGAAGACGAACCCGAACTTGAAAGGGTCGGACCAAAAACCCGGATGGATTCCAGCTTCTTAAACACGAACATGAGAAATTATCTCACTTTGAAGATCCGAGCTCTTCCTAATAGTTTGAATTCTGGATTTTCTTCACCACGGTAAATTCCCCATCTGTCACTTAATTTTACCCTAATTCAACATTTTCGTGTTATTTTTCCGCCTATTTTCATCAAAAGTTGCAAAAGATTTGGATTTCATGTTTTTCTCTCAATTTGGGTTTTGTCAAATCTGAAACTATAGATGAATTTGTAGTATTAACATGTACTCGTATTATCTACTCGAATTAGGTGAAAAATCAATGAAATTAGGGTTTAATTAGACGTCAAATTAATTTTTTGTTTTGGGTGTTTTTTAGGTAATGGTCCGTTTGGGAACACGAATTTCATTTTAAAATTTGGATTTGACACAAATATTTTGTTTGGAAAACAAAGTGAATTTGTGAATTTGGATTTTGTCAAATCCAATCAAATACAATACCTTCATAAAAAGGGTCATTTCAAAATGACACCTTAACACATGCCATTCTAAAATTCATCATTTCACTTTTCTAATTTGACAATGAGGATTTGAAATGAAATATAGGTTCCTAGACGCTACCTAATTGAATTCGTGGATAACTGGATATGTTGATTCTGTAGGTAATTTTGAAAAAAAAAATGGAGCAGCTTTGTGATTTTGTAGAGGAACTTGAGAAGGAGATGAGCAGAAAAATCTTAGATGGTTTGGAGGATGGCCTTGATCACCATGCGCCTCCTATTTGGCATCGCTTACAACATTTAAACATGTCTGTAAATTATAATCGATTTGTGACCATTTATAACCGCTTGAGTTTAGATGTTCACACCGTGCCTTCTAACCGATTCACCATTCACTCTATCTCTTGCAACCTCATTAGTTTGCATAATTTGCAAATCATCATCAAATTTAAATCGTACTGAGCTAAACAAATTATGACGACAATGGTGATTATTATTAACAAGACTCACAGGACAAGGAACTGAAATTCAGCGATCATTGGACAACAAACAGTGCTCAGACTAATTAAGACGGAACACTACCATTCTTAACGACCAATTGAGAGCTCAACTTCTAAACACAAGGTAAATGAAAAGATTTTCGAAACTTGAAATATGATGAATAAGCAGTCTGAACTACCAAATAATTAGTTTGTTTATATTCAGTTTACGTTCTGACATCCAACTAACTTTCACTCACAACCAATCGTCAATACATTTACGATTGATAACTACACATCGAGTTAGGTGAGGGAAATAAAGTTCTAAAGTATTAAAATGACAAGGACAAGAATGATAAGAGGGAGTGCAAAAGAAAATGATGAAGTACGAGAAGGGAGTTAAATGAACAAAGATCGCTAAAATAGATGACAAAAATTATTTATGAATTTAAGAAGTGTTGTAAGAGGATGATAAAGATAAGAAGAGAGGTGGGGAAAGATGAAAAATGATCATAGTAGATAATTAGATGTGGAGGACATACTCTAATCGAGATTTAAAGGATTACAATGGCGGATGAGCATGTGAAGGAAGGGAAGATGTGGAGCACAACTCCATTCGATATCGCGTCTCAGATTTCTAAGGGTTTAGCTTCAGATGCGTTGATTCCTAAGGTTAATGGAGATCTTTGGGACATGCGAAGGCCGCTTGAAGGCGATTGTGAGCTCAAGTTGTATACATTTGATACAGATGAAGGACGAGACACTTTCTGACACTCTAGCGCTCACATTCTCGGTCAAGTATATATGCTTTCATTAATTTGATTCATAATTACTGTTTTTTGGGCTATAAAATATGTGAAAGCTGTTGTTGGAACTTTAATTTTGTGCTAAAGATGGTTATTCATTATGATTATTTGATTTTTGTGGTCTTTGGAGATGGATTATGGATGCAAACTGTGTATTGGACCTTGTACTACACGTGGAGAGGTGAGTTAGGCTTTGTGTTCTAGTAGTATGAATGTTAGTTATAGTATTGTACATGTAACTATTTGAAACTATGTATGTTTGTTCTTTTGAAATTCTCATGAATGTCATCCGGTATGTTCTTGCATTCATCATATTTCGGATTCCGGGTGAAGGAAACTGTCCAGGATCAACTAGATTCATTTTTAGGAAAATATGCTATACGAAAAAACATCATCAATTCATTTCAAGCTTTCCTTCAGTTGATAGTTGTGATGGTCGACGAATGTTAATGAGGATTGAATTGTGTCTGCAGTCGAGCTTTGCCAACAATACATAGGCCATTCTTTATTAAATTGGCTTAGTCAATCTTTCTTGAAAATTCCTCAACCTTAACAATGCTGAGATTTGCGTTGGCAGATTTGTTGGGCATCGCAGGGGATTTACGACTGTTAGCAGGGGTAACATCGTTGTCTCAGAGAGATGTAGATGCCACCTGACTGCAAACTTGATTGCTAGGACATTGCTGCACAACTTCCAATCGGATGCAATTACCCCTCCGCCGAGTTTGGAAGTCAATGCCTCCACCCCTACAGACTCTGATGCCGACTACTTCGAGCAGTTTAGCAGGGAGGAAGTTAACAGTGCGCGTGACATCGCCCTTGTTCTGCTGAGCAGGGTTGATTTAGTTGCTCTTGGTTGATCGGCTGGACAGTCACTAAACTTCTTTTACTGTTCGTAAGTACGACTGAATCATTTAAGGTTACGGTCACTTATGGTACTCTAGCGCTATAGCTATAGCGGTCTGTGCACATGTAGGGTCTGTCTGTATTGTAGCTGTCTTGCAGACGGCGATTTATTTTAAAATTTTATTTTCGACTATCTAGGCGTTGTGTTCACGACTTATGACACTCGTTGCTTCACCTTCCTGTGAATGCTCCATTCAGGCGGTACATGGTCAGGACAGGCACATGCTACTTGTCTAGATTATGCTCCCGGAGCTCATTTTGGCGATAGTCAGGCGGTTTATCGCAGTACTGTTTGTGATAATCCAGCCTAATCGACGGTATTCGTGTCACCGATTAGGTGCACACGTCCGCTGCGCCGACGTGTTGCTATGTACTACCGTCACCGACCAAATTATGTAAGGCCCGGGTTATTATTGTACTGCCTGTTACATCGAAGGCTGCGCAAGAATATTTTTAGGGGTCCTGTGGAGGATTTGTAAGCAACGGATCTCTACCTCATCAGTCATTGGGGTGTGGCATATGTGGGTGAATAAATATTTACTGGAAGGGGTGAAGGCAGGCGTAGTGATTGGTGCAGTTTTGCTGCTGTTTCTTTTGGTACACGGTTTGTGTGTTATTGGTTATCGCATCCTTTATTGCCAGTTGGGGGGAATAATAATGAATATTCTTATTGTTCATTTATGAGTCGTTGCTGGCCACTGCAAATGTCCTCAATGTTCTGTTATCCGTTAAAGCGGAACTGTCGCGTATTACAATGGTGCTGTTATGGGACTTGTATGCGATTCATATAGCGTTCGTGTATTTTCCAACGAAATAAATTAGCTTTCTCCACCGCGTGTTTGCATGAAACGTCGTGTAGGCCGACGCGATGGACCTAGAAGTACGAATTCCACTCCGTACATAGTTAGCGTGGTGAACAGTCGCTGTACTCTTACGCGTTGCCTCCACTATATATTTGAGTATTCGTAACAAATTGTGCATCCGGACTTCGTGTAGGCCAGCGATTACCGTGGCGAGTTTACCGACCTGATAACTCTTTTTTACTGCCTGGTCCACTTTAATTATAAATATGTCGACCGTAACCACCGTATACTGCGTGGACACCCCGCGTCTGTATTGGTTCTATGTTCAGCGATTTATGCAGTTCAGACAGTCATGTTTATTTAATAAATTTGCACCCCATGGAAACTGTAGATGCCTTTGGATACGTACTAGGCGACCTTGATTGTGACAAAAATTCGCGGGGCTTATCCATTAACATTTTAGATGACGCCCGTGCCATAGTATACTCGCGTGGCCTCGTGACACCGTATATATCGAACATTGAATACACACACGGAGACTACGTGCTTGGATACGTACAGACCTGATAAACTGCTTTCTAGGCCGATGTTTTCGAACGGAATGTGGACTACTACCAAACTACGGAGTTATCGTAAATTACCTGCTAAACGTAAGTTAACTACCTACAACTTTCCATCATGTTTGCCTACACACCATGTCTAATCAACTCCTGTGAGGAAATTAATTACACTAAATTGACCACTATCTTCACAGGTGCTAGGCTCTTGCCCAACAGTCATAGCAATATTAGTTATCCCCCGGCCCCCCACCTTCCCCGCCCTCTCCTGGACATTTTATGTGATTACTGCACCCCATCTCCAGGAAGGAACGCAGAAAAAGAAGGAAAAAAGGTGCGTCCTTTACTGTTAGAATCCTTTTCTGTTGCATTTGCTGAGTTCCCCGTTGAGACTTCTTCTGCTGTACTTACTGTACTTCTGCAGATCTTCAGCTGTCTTGCTGCATGTAAGTCACTAAATGTTCCCAAATAGTTGTCAGTGTGCTCCAGCGTAGCCGCACTTTGTGCGTTCCGTTCCCCTGTTTGCAAGTCTTATTGTTTTCTTCCAGTGTTATGTGCGTGTATGCTTCATTTACACCTGGAAATACATTCATTTGCTGTAGCGTAGACTTGGTTTCGGCTATGTGGCCGTGAGCCTTGTTGATGTTGCTGTGATCGCTTGGTCACGTCCATGCAAGTGGGTTTTGGATCTTCTTCTGTCTTGCTGCATGTAGGTCACTAAATGTTCCCAAATAGTTGTCAGTATCCTCCGGCATAGCTGCATTTTGTGCGTTCTGTTGCCCTGTTTGCAGGCCATACTGTTTTGGTCCAGTGTGTAGACACCCACATTTTGACCGCCAGGTGTCTATAGTAGGTCCCGCCAAACACCCGATGATGATAGGACGCAAACGTGCTTTAATGGGCTCGGATATGGGCTCGAAATCATGGACATTTGGTTTAGGCTTATTACAGAGTACAAATCTCACAAAACGGACCTCAAATTCAGGCCCAGTGGGTCGTTTCGAGTCAAATAAGACTAATTTGGGTCGATTCCGACACCGGGGGTAAAACCGTCTTTTAGCGACCGAGTCAAACCCGGTCAAAGATACTTTTTCCCGAGTCACGCGGTCTGGCCGTGTCATTACACGTCCAATTCGGACTGAAACACTACAAAAATCAGCTTTCACAAATATTAAACAAATCCGTTTAAGGATAGAATTCGATCTCAAGTAGGAATTCTATCCGGAAACCGAAACAAAGTATCACCCGAGCTCAGATACTCGGCTGAAACAGCCGAGATACCTCCCCACCAGCCGAGATTCTTGGCTTATTCACCAAGAAACGAGAATTTTATTTTCTTACGAACTCTCGTGTTTCCTATCCAAACCGGTGTTTCTTGTCACACAAGCAAGACCACCTCGATTCCTATAAATAGGACCTCATATTCAACACAAAAAATACATTCATTATCGATCAACACACTACAACTTTTCAGCAACTCATACACAATTATTATAGCAAAAATAGTCTCAAAATCCACATCCGAAGGAATACCGAAAAATTGTCCAAAAGCCGACGAAACCGTCCCATCCTACCCGGCCGAATCCGCGCCTACATACACACAAAAAAAACACTCCAAAAACCGACACCTTAACTCATCCACATCATCTCGACGCTCCCGTGCCTAAGCCACCGTCCGACGAGCCCTATACCGAGAACACAAAGCATGTAGGTTGAGGGTGTAAATCAAACCCGACTCTTTTCCTTTCTCTCTCCCTATCTCACGTTTTTTTTATTACCTTTTTCGTCCGTCTTTTTTTATTATTTATTTCGGGTCATCGGTCGTCTCATATTTATTACGGGTCGTTCGTCGCATCATATTTATTTTCGTTAATAAAAACTTTTTTATAACGTTCTTAAAATACGATATCGATTCTCTAATCGTATATCGTATCTACAAGAACTAAATTAAATTTATTCTCGTTGATGCTAACAAAATTTTTACCTTTTTTATGTACAAAATTCGATGATTTTAAAACGCGGAGGGAATTAACATATTTCTCGTTCAAAGTTCTTTTTTTTTTACGTTTTCGTTCAAAACAAACTTTTTTTAAAACTTTTTCTAAAAACATTCTAACTATTTGATATTGATTCCATAATCAATTATCGGATACGACGAGTATCGAAAATATAAATCGAGTATAAATTAATCCATATTTGTACGCGATTTATAAAAAGTAACGACTTTTCGACAAATAAAAAAATCCGACAGGCTACCACGCGGGTCGCGCGCCGGTCAGGCGACCCGCGCGGCAGCCGGTTCACGGCCTCCCCCTTTTTTTTTGTTTTCTTCGTTTTCTATTTTTAATTCTTCTCGAACATTATATTAAAATGCGACCTTCGCGACATATTTCAATAAATTCTTTTTTCGACCTCGATCAACACGTGTTAATCAATCACGTGCCATAAATATTTTCCAAAATCATGCATCTTATTTATTTATATCTTTATTCAATTTATTCATCGTTACAAACCCGTTTTCTCGTGTTTGTAGTTTTTTATTTATTTTTATCGTTTTATTAGACTAAAACGAACTCACATGCTAAAATAACTTTGACGTTATTAGTTTAATATGCATTAAACGACTTAGCAACCCACTTTATTTTTCTCACATGTTTAGGAAAATAATGTTTGCATATCATTCAACCGTCGAACTAACCCGTGTACACCAAAAACGAACGATATCTTAGTAAAGGCCGCTAAGTGCGGGCGGGGTTGGGTGTTCTTAGTGAACTTCCCAACACGTACCCTCACCCCTTACTCAGAACCATGGTTTCCGGATGTCCGAATCCATTGGCTACGAGAGTCATTCAATATACGATTAACCGCCCAGTCGGCATCGGTATCGATATGCAAAGGGACGAGCCCAATAAACTCTGACATCGGAAATGGGCCGTATTTTGTATACGGCCCACTACGACATAGAGTGGGCTCGAACGGTTCCGAATAACCACAAAATTCGGTGGCGACTCCTACTTCGATTTAAATTTCAATTTGACCATCTCATATGGAGATTCATTCGCCTCCCCAAACCCGCGCGTGGCCGCGTCGGGGTGGACCTATGTCATGTCCACAATTTGGCGACTCCGCTGGGGATCAACTGATGAGTCACTTACCATCGGCATCCCTAGGGTGAGACTCGAAAAGAAATCGTTCGAATAGTAATGTACACGTTTTAGTTCAATGGGCCATGCATAACCCAATCTTTCCCGGGCCGGTTACTTGTGACCGACGTCCCACTATACCACGGTGCGTTCCCACTTGGACCCACTAAAGACATCGATGGTGGAACTCGTTTAGGTTTTGCGGCATGTCCTAAGACCCACTCGGCTTAGGGAGTCTGTCCTCAGTACGAGAAAGCCATAGTTGTTGGTATAGACCCTATTAGACCGACCGAGACTTAGACTAGGAGCATACATGGTGTCGTTATACTGTTTCCGTGACTACATGCTACTTCGTCCGTGTCACATCATTTTTTTTCTTCAAAAAACCGTGTTTTCAAAAAAAAACTTGCACCTTTTTTTCGAAAACCATCCATTTTTCAAAACCCGGAAAGCTGCCGAATTTAGGACTTATGATTTTGACTCAAAATAGCCTATTTTTAGCCGGTATGCTGTCCAAACCTTTTCAAAAAATTCAAATTCTCGGCCCGATAAACCGTTCTTTTCGATTTTTAAAAAAAAATCGGGCCTTCCAATCCGACTTTGCTCGGTTATCAAATTCAAATCCTCTTTTCAAACCTTCTTCTTCTTAGGACTTCCCGTATTTAGCAGTGTCGGGTCTTGTCATAAGTAGTAAGAGTCTATAGCGTCGAAACTCCGTCGATCTTACATCACGGGTTTCCACCCCATCCCATGTCCGCCTTATTAGTCAAGGCACGGCCCACCTACGTAGGACAAACTCCTACAAAGGGAAGCCCACTTACACAATCGAGTCCAAAGTCTGGGGATTAGCTCACACGTAGGTCTTTCTTCACACGGGACTAGGCCCACTCTGCCGAAATCCTAAAGAAAGCCCACCGTCCATGAGTCCTCCGTCTAGGAGTCGGTCTTCAGCCCCACTCGGGGGCTACCCTTCAGCAGAACGATCAATCACGGTTGCTCTAAGGGTCTTGTCTTACACATGTCTCACGTATCCCACTTTCGAGCCACTTAGATGTCACACCATCTGAGTCTTTAGTCTCACTCGGGGGCTGTCCTCCACCCGAGCAGTCGACCACGGTCACCTTAAGGGGTACTTTACACCGGCGTCCTTATGATGCCTTCTTCGAGTCGTACCTATGCTACGAACACTCGAGTCACCTAGGGTTAGGTCACCACGGTTGGTCCGAGCACGCGACGCGGTCAAACACGGTCGCCCCATTTTCGGACTCATCCTTGTACAACTCGAGTCTAATTCACGGTCGTTACTTTGTCTAGGTCAACGTCCGGGTTTCCCGATCCGAGGATTTTAGTCATTCCCGTCACCCCGGGCTATGTCTAGTTTGACTCCCTCTCTTGCATTTGCGCAAAGCCGAGTTTAGGCGAGTCGTGGCACCTGTCGAAGACCTTACCAAAAAAGAACAACCAACCGAGCATCCGAGTCCGGATCTGATTCGAGTTTAAGTCTGAGTCCGAGTCTAGGATACCCTACATCCTCATTTCCAAATCAGAGTCAGAGTCATTTGCATTCTGTCCTCTTTTCAAATTCAATAAAATCAGCTTTTCTATTCCTCATATATACTTTCCCTATGTGTTTCCGAGAACATGATGAACACCATCATACACTGTGAGCACATGCACGTGACTATTATAGGCACATCTATAACGACTGCAGGAAATCGAGACCCGTGTTTTCCTTAACCTGTTCCATGTCTGACATAGAAAGCCACATAACCACCCTTAGTAGGAGCGGTATCGAATCCTATGACAAATCTAGGTAGTCTCCTAGTTTGGGTCCAAGAAGGGAGGCAAGCCCATTTCCCACAACAAATACCCATCCGATAAGATCAACCGATCGCTACCTTTGGTATCAGTCCAACCAAAATTCAAAAAACCCATGACCGGGGCTGAGAGGTCAACCAAAATTCAAAAAACCTATGACCGGGGCTGAGAGGTCAACCAACATTCAAGAAACCCATGACCGGGGCTAAAAGGTCAACCAAAAAAAAACCATGACCGGGGCTAAGAGGTCAATAAAAAAAAATCAAATACCCATGACCGTGGTCAACGGTCAACTCAAGTGAAAATCCTTTGACCGGGGTACGGTCAAATTCAAAATTATCAATACCATCCAATAGGGGAGTGACAATCAAGCTGGTTAGCTAATACCACACTTAGCCTTCCCACATTACAACCCTCAAGACCTCCTCGAGACCTAGGCTAGAGACAGCCCGGAATTTTGAGGATTCAAGCTCCATAGGATACCCTAACCATTAGGGCCAGACATGGAAATCAGATCCCGCATTATCAAACCTACCCCGATCGAAGTTCGAGTCATTATTACTCGACTTCCCCCTTTCCTACCACATTACAATACCTTACCCTCGAAGCCTTAGCTCCACAAAATCGAGCTCCAGATTTCGAATCATCGAAGCCACTTACTTCCTAGCATCACATTTCCAAAAACATCTAAACCAGTTACCAGCCCCAAACACGGGAATTCAACTTGCAGTCGGCATAAAACATGCCCAAATAGTTCACACCACCTTTGGGGGCTACCTCGGAGAACGCTCACAGTCACAGGATCAACATCCTAACTATTCTAGCCCTTTGATCAAGGCATCATTGGGAGCTCACCTAGCCTAACCATCACTATGGCTAGTTACACACCAAGCCCTAATAAACTAGGCACCATAATACATCTTTCAACACTGAACTACGGCTTGGTTTGATTTCACTACACGTGAATACGTAGGCAACCTTTCAACAAAGGCACAACCACCCACATTGACACAAATTCAAAAAGGATCATCATTCCGATCACGACACTGTCATGTTCTCAGCAGCTAGGTTTGTCATCCTGGGGGCTTCTCTTAGGCAGAAGTTCTCCATCTATTCACATAATCCAATATACCTTCAAAATCCAGCCTCCTTTCTTTAGTGAGTCCTAGTACTCGGCCCAGTCGAAGGCAATAATCTGTCAGAGGCTCGAAGCAACACCTACTTTGGGAATGTGCCCTAAAAATCAAAAATCCAAAAGAACACCAGTCTGCGGCGTTGCTACCACAAAGCCCTGTCGTACGGAAACAGTCTCATCTTTCCCGTTCCGAGGATTCGACCATGATGCCACTCGCCTAGGCTACGGAATAGCGCAACTTAAAAGTCTTGTCATCTTAGGTGGCCCATCCCCTACCGAGTCACGGTCCAACCCTTAGGGAGTCCAGTCGTGTCTGCCGACTCGTCCGGTCACGTCCAGAGTCGAGTCTATCGGTATATCTCCCACTTCATCTAGGCATACAGGCCTAATCAGAGGATTCTAGAGTCCGTGTCAAAATCTGATCAGAAATCAAGTCATCCCAAACATTCCTTTTCTTCCAATTTTTTTCAAAATTTCCGCCATTTTCAAAAAAAAATCGGTTTTTTTTTCAAAAAAAAAAATCAGTCAAAAAAATCAATTTTCTCCCCCAGCACGAGTCGATGTTTTATCTGTATGTTGCATGCAAAACAGACAGGTATCCCAAGACTCCCGGAGAATTATCAAAGTTCTTAGTGAAAATTCAAGCAACATTTTCGCTAAGGAATCGGATGTATCAGTAAGCGGTACATCCGCAGCTTCTAATAGGAGCTCCCGCGCAATTTCAAAATGGAAATTGTCTGCAACCAGACAAATCCAAGACTTTTTTAGTAGAAAGTCCCCGCGCCATTATCAACATCTATCCATGTATGATTTCTATCCTATGGCTGGCGAGCCCTTCACGCAAGTCTAATGGACTCTAAACGACCCGATCGGAAGTCTGCCAGGTCTTAATCCTCGATTGGCCTGGTAGCTACTCTGACTTTCGCCTTGTCCAAACCTCAGTCAGAGTGGGGGCTGTGTAGACACCCACATTTTGACCGCCAGGTGTCTATAGTAGGTCCCGCCAAACACCCGATGATGATAGGACGCAAACGTGCTTTAATGGGCTCGGATATGGGCTCGAAATCATGGACATTTGGTTTAGACTTATTACAGAGTACAAATCTCACAAAACGGACCTCAAATTCAGGCCCAGTGGGTCGTTTCGAGTCAAATAAGACTAATTTGGGTCGATTCCGACACCGGGGGTAAAACCGTCTTTTAGCGACCGAGTCAAACCCGGTCAAAGATAATTTTTCCCGAGTCACGCGGTCTGGCCGTGTCATTACACGTCCAATTCGGACTGAAACACTACAAAAATCAGCTTTCACAAATATTAAACAAATCCGTTTAAGGATAGAATTCGATCTCAAGTAGGAATTCTATCCGGAAACCGAAACAAAGTATCACCCGAGCTCAGATACTCGGCTGAAACAGCCGAGATACCTCCCCACCAGCCGAGATTCTTGGCTTATTCACCAAGAAACGAGAATTTTATTTCCTTACGAACTCTCGTGTTTCCTATCCAAACCGGTGTTTCTTGTCACACAAGCAAGACCACCTCGATTCCTATAAATAGGACCTCATATTCAACACAAAAAATACATTCATTATCGATCAACACACTACAACTTTTCAGCAACTCATACACAATTATTATAGCAAAAATAGTCTCAAAATCCACATCCGAAGGAATACCGAAAAATTGTCCAAAAGCCGACGAAACCGTCCCATCCTACCCGGCCGAATCCGCGCCTACATACACACAAAAAAAACACTCCAAAAACCGACACCTTAACTCATCCACATCATCTCGACGCTCCCGTGCCTAAGCCACCGTCCGACGAGCCCTATACCGAGAACACAAAGCATGTAGGTTGAGGGTGTAAATCAAACCCGACTCTTTTCCTTTCTCTCTCCCTATCTCACGTTTTTTTTATTACCTTTTTCGTCCGTCTTTTTTTATTATTTATTTCGGGTCATCGGTCGTCTCATATTTATTACGGGTCGTTTGTCGCATCATATTTATTTTCGTTAATAAAAACTTTTTTATAACGTTCTTAAAATACGATATCGATTCTCTAATCGTATATCGTATCTACAAGAACTAAATTAAATTTATTCTCGTTGATGCTAACAAAATTTTTACCTTTTTTATGTACAAAATTCGATGATTTTAAAACGCGGAGGGAATTAACATATTTCTCGTTCAAAGTTCTTTTTTTTTTACGTTTTCGTTCAAAACAAACTTTTTTTAAAACTTTTTCTAAAAACATTCTAACTATTTGATATTGATTCCATAATCAATTATCGGATACGACGAGTATCGAAAATATAAATCGAGTATAAATTAATCCATATTTGTACGCGATTTATAAAAAGTAACGACTTTTCGACAAATAAAAAAATCCGACAGGCTACCACGCGGGTCGCGCGCCGGTCAGGCGACCCGCGCGGCAGCCGGTTCACGGCCTCCCCCTTTTTTTTTGTTTTCTTCGTTTTCTATTTTTAATTCTTCTCGAACATTATATTAAAATGCGACCTTCGCGACATATTTCAATAAATTCTTTTTTCGACCTCGATCAACACGTGTTAATCAATCACGTGCCATAAATATTTTCCAAAATCATGCATCTTATTTATTTATATCTTTATTCAATTTATTCATCGTTACAAACCCGTTTTCTCGTGTTTGTAGTTTTTTATTTATTTTTATCGTTTTATTAGACTAAAACGAACTCACATGCTAAAATAACTTTGACGTTATTAGTTTAATATGCATTAAACGACTTAGCAACCCACTTTATTTTTCTCACATGTTTAGGAAAATAATGTTTGCATATCATTCAACCGTCGAACTAACCCGTGTACACCAAAAACGAACGATATCTTAGTAAAGGCCGCTAAGTGCGGGCGGGGTTGGGTGTTCTTAGTGAACTTCCCAACACGTACCCTCACCCCTTACTCAGAACCATGGTTTCCGGATGTCCGAATCCATTGGCTACGAGAGTCATTCAATATACGATTAACCGCCCAGTCGGCATCGGTATCGATATGCAAAGGGACGAGCCCAATAAACTCTGACATCGGAAATGGGCCGTATTTTGTATACGGCCCACTACGACATAGAGTGGGCTCGAACGGTTCCGAATAACCACAAAATTCGGTGGCGACTCCTACTTCGATTTAAATTTCAATTTGACCATCTCATATGGAGATTCATTCGCCTCCCCAAACCCGCGCGTGGCCGCGTCGGGGTGGACCTATGTCATGTCCACACAGTGTTATGTTCGTGTATGCTTCATTTACGCCTGTAAATACATTCATTTTCTGTAATGTAGACTTAGTTTCGGGCGTGTGACGGTGGGCCTTACTGATGTTGCTTTGATTGCTTGGTCACGTCCATGCAAGCGACTGTTGGTGTCCTTAGATTCAGTTTGGTCTCCAGGGACCACGACACCCATTGTTCTCGTGTCCTGATGTATGCCCACGTTCCCAGCTTATGTTCAATGTGCTGGTATGTCGTCTGTAATTTCCTGATGTATTATGCCTGCTTTGCCGATCAAGGACTGGCGTTTGTCTGTAGGTTTTGACTTCTACGTAGCAATTTTCTTGGGTGTACACGTATGGTGGGTGGTTCAGTAGAGATGGGGTGGTTGTTGTATGTAAGACGGAGTGGCTTTCGTTGGTTAGCTGCGCTACCAGCAAGCATTTCCAACATGGATTTTTAATCGCTTCCCATTTCTGTTCTGCCTGTGCGACTAACTGTTTCCAGCCAGTGTTTTGACGTGAATTTCTGCTATGCAGGCTTTCCGACTGGTGATATGGATCCATATCATTGCAGGGTCTGGCTGTTGGACAATTTCAGTGAAGACATGGATGCCGTCACAGCTAACAGCAGACAACAGAAGTTACGCCGCTTACATTTCATTTACAATCAGCCTCATGAAGTTTTGGTCCACGACAACCAGCACTCTCACGTGGGCAGGGTCCTTTCCAGCAGTGATTATATGGACCAGATATTTGATAGGCTTGATGCTGATAGCAGGGCGGCTGTGTCGCTTGTATGCAAACAATGGGCTCAAATGTTCGCACTGCGACTAGATGCGCCTCGGTGGGTTGAGGATTACGCTAGACTCTTACAGAGAGAGCAGCAATTTGGTTTGTCAACCCTTGTTCGGGGTGAGGCCGTGGTTTCGCGCAGCTGCAGGTGCTACCTGACTAGCAACAGACTTGCGAGAAGGATAATGCATACTGTACAGTTGCAGGTACTGGACAGTACACCTCATTTGGACATTACTGGTTCTACCTCTGCAGAAAATGCGGCCGCCTATGCCGAACAATTCGGTGCGGAGGCTGTATTCACAGCAGAGCTCATAGCTCTGGGATTACTTGGCGCGGCTGATTTTTATGTTCTGTAGTGAATCGGTTGTCAAAGTATGTACTCATAACTACTGCATGTATGCACTCCAACTCTGCTTCTGTTTCTCCCTGTGCATGCCACTGTGGAGTGTAGGTAGGCTTGTTTTATAAATTATACGCTCCGGGTAATATATTAGAGTTGCGTTCAGTGACTTACCGCGCGTCTGTTCGTACTTTGAGCGAACCGTTGCATGCTAATCATAAATGTACGAACCTTCGGGTGTGTCTTGTGAAGCATGCCCGTCTTCAGATATTGTTTAGAGCTTCGTGCCGGGTTCATTAGTAATTCGGTACTTCTATGATTTCCGCAATCGCACGCATACCGATGTGTATACATCGCAACACACATAAACAATTGCGCTTCGATCATCGTACCTGATTGGATGTATCGGCATGGTTGTGACGTAAATGAAAATCTATAGCTGATTGCCCCCTTACATCACACTTCCCAAAGCTTGTGCTCAAGTGCACTGTCCAGCGATATTGATGGCCATTCAAATTACCTTGCCCAAACTTTACCATAATAAAGGACCCAGATGAGAAAATGCCGCCTTAGGTTGCTTGTGCTGCCCATTGTGCCTCCTCCACTCTCTCTTGCTGCATGTGTTTGACTCCTACCGGCAACATCCCAGTTGTAAGCTTTCTACTCTTACACAACCGGTGTGTACTAAAGGAACATGTTTGCAACCCTTCTGTATTCCGAAAATTTGGTGAAACCGGAGGAAGTTTGGGAAAAGACTTGGCACCATCTGTGCGATGACATTCTACCCAGGCGACGGAAAAGACTCCTCAATTTTGGTTAGTGTTTCACGGCTTTTATACTGATATATACTGTTGTTAGCTGTTATCTATTTTAATCCACCGGATTACAGAGATGACGCACAATTATTGCATCCGCTCTAATTTCTGATTATTTCAATACAGATTTGCAAATGACGGGTGACCAGTTGAAGAACCACGCCTTATCTGGAATTGAAGTCGTACTTCTTGGTAACGGCAGTTAGCTATCGAAATTCCCAAATATGCCACAACCTGACAGCGAACTGTTTCGTGTTGATTCGAATAGGCTAATTTCGGATGAATTATCATACGACCGTGGCATTATGCAATCTAAGCACATATCGTATATGTCAACTACTACCGCTGAACAGATGTCAGTGTGTGACTCAATTATTGGTGCAGTTGAATCCGGTTACGGTGGTCTATTCTTCCTGTACGGCCATGGTGGTACCGGGAAGACATATATTTGGAGAACTCTATGCACTGCTTTGGGAAGCAGGGGCGAGGTGGTCCTGCTTGTAGCATCAGGTGGTATTGCTGCCACCCTGCTTCCCAGGGGTCGAACTGCTCATTCCAGGTTCAGTATACCTATTAATGTAGATGAGAAGTCCATGTGTCCCGGAATTTGGCCGAGATCTGACCTAGCTGAACTACTCACTAAAGCAAAGCTGAAGATATGGGACGAAGCCCCAATGGTTAGTCGTTATTGTTTTGGGGCTCTTGATAGGAGTCTTGGGGATATCGTGAGATTTGTCAACCCTTTGTTTGCGGGGAGACCGTTCGGGGGCAAGGTCGTTGTACCAGGCGGAGATTTCAGACAAATCCTACCGGTTGTGCCTAATGGTGGTAGACAGGACATTGTCTGCGCCTCAATTTGTTCGTCTCCTATTTGGAGAGGTGTAAAGGTCAGACCTTACGTGATATTTCTGTGCGTTACCCATGTATTGAATCTAGATCAGATACCAGTGATTAATTACGTGTATCGTACTGACTGGAATGGCATTTTCATTTACAGATCCTTCGGTTGAATACGAACATGCGTCTTCAATCTGGATGCTCCAGAGACGACGTTGATGAAATTCTGGAGTTCCCAGGCTGGGTCTTGAATGTAGGGGACGGTCTCGAGGGGGGCCTAACGATGGTGTAGCAACCATAAAAATACCAGACAAGTTTCTGATTAATCCTGGTGCAGATGCCATTGCAGCAATTGTCGGTAGCACATATCCAGATGTGTTAACAAAATACAAGGGCACTGACTACCTGCAGGAAAGAACTGTACTAGCTCCAACTCACGACGTGGTTGATAAGGTAAACGCTTATGTATTGTCAATATTACCCAGAGACGAAGTTCTTTACCGAAGCTCAGTCGAGATTAGCAGTGATGAAACAAGTCGTCCTATTATAGAGTTGTGCTCTGCTGGATACTTGAACACAATTAGATCTTCGGGGCTCCCGAAACCCCGTTTAACTTTACAAGTTGGGGCAATTGTGATGCTATTCAGAAACCTAGACCAAGCGGGCGGTCTATGTAACGGGACAAGATTAGTTACATCCGAACTCGGAGATCGTGTACTTGAAGCGAAGGTTATACCAGGAGTGAGAAAAGGGGAAATGGTATACGTGCCAAGGATTAAACTGTCACCTTCGGATGATACCAAGTTCCCCATCAAGTTCGAGAGGAGGCGGTTTCCAATAGCTGTATGTTTCGTGATGACCGTAAACATGAGCCAGGATCAGTCTCTATCTAATGTCGGGTTGTTTCTACAGCGACATGTGTTCACCCATGGGCAGCTCTATGTCGCGTCATCAAGGGTAACGACTAAGAGGGGGCTAAAAGTTCTAATCGTAGACGAAGATGCTTTCAACACAAATTTCACTACAAATGTCGTGTATAAAGAGATTTATTCAGACACTAGATGACATTGTTCACCACAAATGTTGATTCATGTATCGCTTATTCGGCCTACAATCAATACTCCATATTGTTTACTGCGTGGTGTACTGGCTTACAGATCAGTCTCCCAAACCTCCACCACTTATAACTACCAGGAAGTGCAACGCATATCAATTGAACAATTGGAACACAGTTATAGCATACCCAACATACCGGAAGAGTTCAGATATTCACATAGTTGAATGTAGTTCACGATTAAAGCTTACAAAATTCAGCGTCGCATAAAAGTTGAACGAAATACCAACAATCCGGACCGAGGTCCAATAATCCATTACAGACAGTTTAAAAAGTAACACCAAATTAACATACGAAGAAGAGTTAAGCAGTTAATTGGGTAAGATAGTTCAGTAGATCATTTAAAAGGGTCATTGCATTGAGTCAGGATGAGTTACCTTTCAGACATAGAACCCAGGCCGATGCTGCTTCAGCTGATTAAACACGCACACGTATGTAGATAGGCCGTCTGTGCCGCGTCTCCGTATCCCAGCCTCTTCCAATCAGCTGACAGAGCAATGTAGTTCTTGCCCTCCTTCACCAGCCCAAGATCTGCAGAAGTTGCGACCCATAGGTGAGGACCCGACGTACTGTCTGAAGTCTTCTCGAAGTCCGCGCGACCACTACCGACTCTCTCAAAGCATTTCTGCAGTCTAAAAGCACTCCTGAACCTATGCTCGCCCCTTAGAAACTCGATTGCAATACTCCTCTTGAAGTTTCCGGGTTTCCCTTTCCACACATGGAAGACCTTCCTAACTGGGTACCCCAACTTGATCAGTTCGTCCCTCACAAAGTTGAAACTCTGGCCAATGACTTGCCCCTCACCCACGATTTCGTAAGGTAGGTTGTGCATGATGACAGTCGGTGGGTACACATACGTCACAGCCATGGATACCCGATTTCGTTTCTGTTTGGTTGTTATATGTCTTGCAGTTGAAGAGTGATTCTGATTTTGCAGATGATCGGATTGTTTAATTTTGCGTGCCAAAGTCTTTGCTCAGACGGTTAATAGGTGGTGGAAGTTTACTGTGAGGTTATTATTACTTCAAATTGATGATGAAACTGCAGTAATTGGGTAAGTATGCACTTGGAGAACCGTAATGTGACCCTTTGCTTGCCAATTTGGTTAATCAGTCATCATTACTCTTTCTTTCAATTAAGTTTCGTACGTCCTATTGCATAATCTTAGTTTACCGTAATATCCTTCTTTGTAGCAGTACAAACGTATACAGTCGAGTTTTTAATTTTTTTTTTCAAAACGTATTCCGTAGTATATCTATTAAGTTTAGTTGTACGGTAACAAAGGTGATGGGTGGCGTCTACGTAACGTTCGCTCATACGTTATCCGTTAAATTAATATGCTAGACAATAATAGTGTTTGTATTCGTTCAAAAATATATCCACATCTATGATTAGTAATCAACTTACAGACAACCTCAGGTTTACGTTAGTGTTGTGTATTTGCACAATTTTAAATTATTTATTACTGTTTCAATACACAACGTCTTCGTGCACAATTACTACTTCGACCCGTTTGCTTTTGGTCGCACTCTATTCATGCTATGTGCACCATGCAACGTTTGGATGAAGCCACACATGAGATTCGTCATCGAAAAGAAGTACGGGCGAGGAAACGCACCGCTTAGCCAATATTTCAGAAGCATATTATTTACCCTAACACCGTAATCAAGATGGTAGAATACCGAGGTCCATATTGTTAACATGCACGCCGGTTACATATCTAAAAAAAGGGAAATAATATATACAACCCTTAGAGTTGTATATAGGAAGTTATAAAAGGAAAGAACTCTTTAATATAACCATTAATTACACTGATGTATGTGTAGTTTAAGTTTCATCCGTGTGTTTTTACTAAGTATGGAAAATTAAAATTGATTCAATACAACCCATTGGATTGTATTTAACATTGCCGTTAAAAAAAATATTTTCAAACAAATACTTACATCATAGAAATTACATATGTTACTTCTATGTACAGCGCAACCCAATCAAGATACTTACATCCGTTCCCATGCATTTAATCAACGTAGAAATCCTGGTAGATTTCATTCAAAGCGTCCATAACATGTCCATAGGTCCCAAATTCCTTAGCCTCGCCCAAGTAGGTTCCAGCATAGCGGCACCAAATTGGCACCATACGATAGTCCGTGTCCGTCGATAAATATTTCTCGTCCTCCCAAGAAGCAACCCAACAATGTGGACCGGCGTGGTGATCCCACTGGTCGTCCATTGCTTCTTTGGTCATCCCTTCATTTTCAAACTCCCTTTGAAGTTTGAATACCTGGAAATAGTTGGGGAGCCTCGCTCCGAACTCAACTACGACCGCCCTTTCGAAATCAAGCGTAGGCGATATACACGGATCCAACCTGACCACATCATACCCAAGGTAGATTAATCTCATTTTCAGAATGTGCAAATTCTGGCATATATACCACCCGTCCTCCACGTCGTATGGCATGTTGTCGAGAATGCATTTAGGCGGCCACATCAACTCTCTATACATGGTGATTGATTAGAGAATGTAGGTTGTTGGGATGGTGTTTTTTAATTGATGTAGAGAAACTAGATGTGCATGCAAGTTTAAGTTTTCTCTTAAGTAAACTAAATGTAGATGTCATATCTACTTTGATTATATATTTGTATGATAACAACTCTTCGACCTCCGGTTAGTGTACTTTTCCATGCTCATGCGTTTGTCGACCAAATTATAACCACATAATATTCGTTCTAATTACGACTTTTAAACACCGTCAGAAATGTTAATGTTAAGTTGCGGTACCGTTAGCTTCGTGTCATTCACATTATACTCGATGCTCAGCATTGTCTCGCTGGGTTGACGTTGCCAGTTGCTGACCAAGGGGTAGTTTCTGGCCCATCCTTGGTTTGGGCTACTCACACATATGATTACAGTGAGGAAGCTAAGCAGGCCGATATACTTGGGCCGTGAAACATCCTTTTCCATTATCCTTCGAGCAATAACAGTCAGCCCAGTATATGAGGGAAACATGGCCCATTCCAAATCTTGAACTCTTGCTATGTTATGCATCACAAAAGAAAGAAATGGTAAGCGTCTATGCGTACGTGGATGAACCGAGCCCGCCGAACCAATGACGTTTGTCCTCTCAGTAATGGGGCGTGCAAAATGTTTAGCACATCCAATTATGTAATCGTATGGACATCGACACAGATTAGGAAAAAAAAGAAACCAATAACAAATTTAAGGGTAGAAAACGTTCTGCTTAATTCTAAGTCACAACAAACGAACATCCCATACGAACTTAAGATTGTAAGAATGCCAGACGATGTCAATATTTACCCCTTCGATGATTTCTTGGAACATATATATGATACGTGATCGCTGCTTACGACCGGGCAGCTGCGTTATTCTATAATATCCGCATTAGTAGTGCTGTATGATGCGTTGACATCGCCCTCCTTGTTCATATGCTTAACTCTTACCTAATGAACCGATTCAGGTACTCGCAACATGGAGTAGAAAGTTCATGACGAAGTCATCTTGAAAAGATTGCCTAATGCTTGCTATATGTTGTTCGTTGCCGCGGTCTCGAATATAGCCACCTGCTAGAGTCCTTTCGTCGTTGTACAGCAATTTATGTTGCACGGTTGTGTGTGCAGTCGCATATGTGTAATTGTGTTTTGTGTTATCGCTTGCGTTCAAATCGTGCACGCTTCATGTAGTAATTCTCCCTTCATGTGGTTCTCACACGCGTGCACTACCAGAACCGGCCATTTGAACGATGGCACGAGGGTCTTCGCCTCGCGAGTGCATACCCGCAAGTTCTGTGTATTTCACTCTTAATACAGCATGCTACTAGAGTCCTTTGTGTGGCTATGCTGGGCCGTGTGTAATGCAATAACGGAACCCAATGTATTGTACAATGAGTGTGGTCTAACCTTCCTTGGAACCTAATGCAAGTGCCTATATGTAAATTTATTTACTAGATACAATTATGCCTCTCACCTAGAAGTCTAAAAACCTAGATAATGTTCCATCGCGAAGTGATGTTTGGTGGACATTTTTTACACAATCACAAGTATGCATGTACCCATGGTTTAGTTATTTACCTTTGTTATGCATTATGTTGTACTGTGCACAATCGTTTGGACGTGTTTGTTATACATGCGTGGACGTTAGTTGTTAGTCCTTTTTTTTGATGATAGCGTGTTTCCAATAAGGTTGGCACCTAATCGAGTTTTTTGTTTTTGTTCTTTTTGTTGAATTTTATTCTTCCTTTTTTTCCCCTTTTGTTTGTGGTTCATGGATTTTGTTTCTTGTTTTTTTGGTTTCTTGTGCTATTGTTGTCCTTTTTCTTATTTATATACGTGTAGACTGTTACCACGATTAAAGCGCCGTGGGTACGCTCACATTTATGTCCAATACGTTGTTTTTCGTAAATGTTTGGGCACTTGTGTGGTCGCAACGCGTTTCACGTAATGTACACCCCGTTCATGCGCATGTGACCTTCTCACGGTGTGCGTGTACAAGTTACCTGTGTAGCCCCAAGTCATACGATCTTCTGCGAATCAGCGCTACGCGTGGGATTACCAATCTGCGGCTTCCGTGTAGTTGTGGATGTACCCTCCACGTCTAACATTGGAAACCACCGTAGCTTCTCAGCCCTACATGTTTGTATGCAATAATAAAGTAGCCCTCCTACCACCTATTACACGAGCCTTTGCATGCTGCTTTTGCCAATGCATCAAAAGATTACACCATGTGGCCATGCCTTTTCCCATACAAAATGTCCAATCACTTATTATATAGGCACTTACTTATAATGTAGTGTGTATTTGTTAGGTCCTACGTATTTTACATGTAATAATTAATTCATACACGTGTCCTGACGCTTGTTTATCGTTATTGATAGAACTGACAACGTGCTAATACGAGATTTGACGATTTAGCTTGCACCAAAGGTGTATTGGCAATAATAGATAGGTGAACACTACATGTATGGACCGAGCTCTCCGTTCACGACATTGTTTCCATACATGGTTTCCCGTACTGCTGATCTCACGTATGTATTCGTGTCCTCGGCCAACTGTAGTTACTAATCATTGTGTACATGTGCGATCACGTTTTTATTCACTCGTTGTGCCATCGGTGGTGCCCTAATATGGGATGTAATGGTTTGCCTTGTTCCAACCGAACTATTGAAGTAAATAGACTGCGTATATTGAACACACGCCCGGTACCCGTGGATGGATGACCAACATCGCATGGTGAATTATAAACAAGTTGAGGCCACTATATCAAATGTTCAACTGCACACCCGTTTAGGTGCCCAATGTCCTAGGATGTGAATTGACATCTTATCACGTCTGCTTTGCAGACACATCAGTCAGAGAACTGGAACCTATGCTCTAAACGGGATGGATGTAACTGCCTACTGTTGATGCTCACTAGCTATTATCTACCTACCAGTGCACAATCTACACTGGCATTTTCTCAATTCCTGGCGATTTGTTTTACTATCCATCATCATACAGTCTAACACACTATTCCACATATTCATTTGTCCTGCTAAGACATTTTACACTACTGTTCCTTGAGTTGTGCCCAGGTTACAGCCCAACACGCAGCAAGATTACTTGAACATCACTGGGTTCAATGGCTTCACAACTGCTCCTCCAGTCCAGTCCTGCTTCTCAGGTATGATCATGAGTTCTGTACACTTAAAATTTTTTGTGAGCGAGTATGTTCTGTGATTATAAGGACAGCAATATTCGCTGGCTTTGCGTGTTAGGATGGCTCAATACTCTGTGCACTTTTCAACACAGTGGTAGTCAAGAATGGTTTATATGCTGAGAGCAACGCGAACGTCGTGTATGTGCACCTGCGCAGTAGACATTATTATATGCTGTACTATGGTACGCGGAAGGGGGTGGGAGGTTGTGTATTGTTTCGTTCCACAGAACACGGACGTATATTCCTCCCATTTATACTGTATGTTGACTGACACAATTGCATGCAGCGGCCAAGTCTAGCGACACTGGCCCTGTGTAACCATTACCCTGGTGCTTTTATCATATGTCGTGGAAAACTAGGTTTACCTTTTAACGGTGGCTGTAACTTTTGTGTTTGTGTTGGTGTTTTGCTATATGGAATGTGTGTGACTTTCGTAGACATACTCCCCGTATTGCTGTATCTTTCACTAATGTTGCACTTATCGTTGTATTTTTTGGAGTCTACTCACCCTATTGTGGGACTCTATCGTAATCCGCAATTGTGACACGTCTTTGCTGGCGTTTTCTGAGCTGCCCCGTGGTGTTAATTTAGTACCATCGGACTTGTCTGCCGCTGACTCTCGCTGTAGATCGATGTCCATATTTTGAACTGTGCGAGTCGATGTATCTAACTGCTAATATGACGCTTGTTCGGTATTCAGGTGGCAGGTGCAGCTCCTACCACGGTAACCATTCCGTACTGTCCACTTTTGGAACGCATGGTTGAGATACTACAGTGGCCAGCTCCTGACTACCATATACTAGACGTATCCAGTAATAGTGCGTGTGTGTTGGTAAGGCCAGATTCTGGGACGCCTGTCCTGTCATATGTCGGAGGCCATGTTGCTTCTGTCGCAGAATCGTGTGACGGTGCGGCACGGAAGGCTGTCCATAGCATTGTCAAGATGTTTGATGTTGTCGTTGAAGACTTAACCTTTGAAAGGCAGCGGCAGGCAGAGCGCTGTAGTCGATTGTACCGTCTCAAGCGTACAGGGCTGGAAGACATTATCAAAGGGAGATATAGGCGCGCACTGGAGGAAGATGTGCCCAGTGACCCCACTTACAGCAAACATGTCTTCCTTGATTATATGCCCCTCCTGAGAAAGATTTTCCAAACTGTAGTGATACAGGCCACACCACTTGAGACTGTGCGACACTCTACAGGTAGTTACACATCATGGGTTGTGGTGCAGGTCCCTAACGGTGGTAGGCGAAATGAAGTGTTTATTGGTCCAACCTGTAATACTGCTGTGTATGCAAAGTCTGAGCTGGCAAAGAAGGTTATCACCTACCTGGTCCCTGTGTGTAATCTTGAAATTATCGATGTCAATTACAACTCACGCAGTATGCAGTTTGCAGCTCTTGTCTGTGACCTCGAGAGAGAAAGTTATATGACAATAAAGGAGCGGATGACAGGTGTCCTGGGCGCGCCTGGTTATTCAGCCTCACTAATAGAGTCAGAGGATGGTATGTCTCAGGTTGCAGCCCTGGATACACCAACAATCGCTGCTGTGTCTGAGACTGGTCAGGGAAGTTCAAGTGGGGACTTTGCTATGTCTAGGGACGCCGTCGTTTGACAGGGCAGGCAACGACCTTTCTCTTGAGGCGCCCTGCACAGATATGTGTCTGGGAGAAGTCATTCGCAAGACATGTAGGTGAGCCTTTTGCTGTCGGTCGTAGATGTCTTCACAGTGTGTTCGGTTACTCCAACTGCCATGTGTTGATGTATGCTTGTTAATAGCGTTTTAAAATGTACTATACGGTCTCCGGAAACTTACATGTTCACGGTTGCGGTGGCTGGTACTTACGCTGTATCACACAGAATTTTCAGTTTGATGCGAACCAGTGGCCAAGGTCTTTTGTTTGGTTATTGTACCGTGCGGGTGCTGATTGTCACCGTGTTAAATATATGTCATTGTGAACCAACAACAGTCAGGAATTGTAATCAGGCACAGTGAGTTGTACCGACATAATTTGGTAAGTGCTAAGTATTAGACAATTGGGACATGAAATTTGGCCTCGCCAAGGTGTTTTGACTCGTCGGATTTTGGGACGTGCACTCATCAGGAAACAATTGTCGGGCTCGTATATATGATGTCTTTAGTTCTCATGTATTTTGGTCGCTACACAGTCAACTGCTGGTCGTGCACGTTGCGGCACGTAATACACCGCAGTCTGGATTCGGTCTACCCATTATGATTGTCGTCATATTTTGCAGACACTCTGCCTTTTTCTTGTCGCATCTGAGAGACATTTTTCAGGAACCCCAAGTATTGACCGAGTCGCTTGAATGGCAGGCCATAGATACTGCATAGTTCAAACAGGGTACATACATGTTCGTTCAAAGACAGACATATCACATACGAGCGTGTGCTTTCTCGCATGCTACGTAATACGGCTACACAGAATGATAACTTAATGTGCAGCAAAAGAACCGTCTCACATGAATATTATCAACAAATATGTGGAGTCAGTGTTACGAGGTAAGGCGCCACAAATCAGGCCACCAAAAAAAAAATATAGGAAATAGAAAAGAAAAGCAAACGATGGATTCACAAGGTCTACTCTGCCATGCATCATGTCAATCAAGGGTCATTATTCTAATTGTTGTCTGTATTTGCTGGCTCAAGTCTATAATTTGGGCTATTATAACCTATTAATTCTACCTTCTTAACGCATCCCAACCACTTAACATGGGATTCAACTTTATCCACAATCACAGCGCCAGACTAACCACCTACAATACATACCACACCTCCAAACCTGTGCCTGAACGTTTTCCCATATAATGGCATGACTCCACATCCTTGCCTATATATAATACAACAATACCTTTTCTAATTACTCTGCCAACACGAATCCACCCGCTTGTCTAGCTGTTAGGGATATGCTCATGCATCCAGCAGCAACCTCTTCCTGAACGATAAGCAAGCTTGAAGGTACTCTCTGTTGACTTTCGTATGTTCTATGGATTTCTGATTTACATATTCTATGCCTTCTTCCAACTTTGTTTGGCTGCTGCATGCTTATATTAGTGATTTACATGGTACCGCATCAGCTGTTTCACTGTCTATGCACATATATGGGTTCTGCATTTGTTCTTGAAATGTTAAGAGGTTAGTGTAGTAGTCTATGGCATTGCTTTTTGTATGATATTCTCTGGGACCTCAGAGTTATATATGTCAACTTTCTGGTAATACTGCCACAGTAGCTGGTATGTGTATGTGAATTCTTTGTGAGGGATGCCCTGTGAGTTGGTGACTATGTATGGCAAAATTTTGCCACTGTTTTATCAGTGCAACTTTACTTTTTTCCCTCTACTCTGTTTGACCTTGTTGGATGTGATGTTGGGAAGAAGGGTTGGGTATATTTTATGTCGGAGTAGCCATCTGGAATTTGCTATACGCAACGTACCTTGCATGCTGCATCACATCTGCCTATAGTGATCATCTCGGTGCTGCAGGGTCTGCAGCATCGGTATATCCTACCGTAGTCGCACCTGTGGTTTGGCAAGTCTACAACTTAACTTGCTGAATATGACTCTGTATAGGACCTAACCCGCATGCTGATGGGTACTCCAGTCCTACATATTGCAATCCCTTTTCAGCCATTACTATCTCGGGTGGCTGAATGTTTAGAGTATCTGGAACTGGAATATGCGGTGGAAGATGTCGGGAAGAATATCGCTACCGTAACCCTTAGGAGTGACTATTATCCTGACATATATACCTACATAGGAAGTTCTGCCCCTACCTATGAAGAATCACGCAATGCAGCGGCAAGGGCCGCCGTTAGTGACCTTATTGCCATATATGATATATACATCAACGATTTCACATCTGCAAAGAAGGACATGTACACAAGGTGTGCCAATCTTTGGCGCTTGAAGCGCCTTGAGCTAGATCGCTAGGCAGATGGTCTGTCGAAAGTACACCTAGAAGAAGAGCTTGATTTCCATGAGATGAATCATCTGCGTAGCGTCTCACTAGATGTCATGTCTGTCCTTGCAACTGTTACTGATAGTCTGCCTGTTGAGTGCACTCCTGTCCGTACCATAGAGCACACGCCCTAAACATTCACGTCGTGGATAGACATAGGTCACGTAGATATCCAGCCTAGACATATCTGTATCTTCAGTGATGTGTGTGCAACGGCCGATGCATCGAAACAGAATCTTGCCTCTAAGGCCATTAGCTATTTAGTACCCCTCTATAATGTTGACATAGTGGATGCAAACTACTCTCCCGAGGCTGTCAGGTCTGCTGCCTTTGACTGTGAGTGTGCTAGGCATAGGTTTCTAAGTTTGGAGAAACAGTTTCTAGAAATTCAACAAGGCCTTGTGAGTCCTTCTTGCGTTGCAGAAGACGAGTATACCACTCCTACAGGCATCATGTCCGCTATTTCTAAGCCTGAGCACCCACCTCTACCTCCCCGGAAACGCAGAGCCTGTCTCTCCCCCTCACTGAAGGCAGGTGCTCAGACCATGTCATCTTCTACGGTGTCTTCAGCTGATATTGACAGTTTCTTCAAGAGCGTTGGGTCCCTGTGAATGTGACGTATCAGTGCCGAACGACATTTTGTGCTGGTTGTAGTGGCGATTTAACCTAAGTGCTTGGGTGGACGATGTATTGTTTGACTATTTTAGAAGCGAGTATTCATATTATGACTTTAATTTGGGGTTGTTGTTGTCTATGCTGTAATGAACTGGTTGTGTGAACTGCAAACTTGTTAGATTTTCCTGCTTTGGTATTTTGATTTCGTAGTGGCATCCTGCACTGTGCTCCGTGTTTTTATGCATATATACTTCGAATCACACGATCATTTGGGCTATCATTTCGTGCTATTGTTAGAGTATTGTTCATACTTAGGTTGCCAGTATGTTAGCAGCGACTGAAATCATACGACGCATATAATCCAGGGATTCACACCACTGGGAGATGCTGCATAGGATTTTCATATGTCTTTGAGTTCTATCTCGCGTGTTGCATGCTGCACATCCGCTGTGCTATGTACTATGTCCATAGTAAGGCAGATAGTTGTTGTCTACACACACCTGATTGCTGCGCAGTATAGCGAATGTTGTGTATGCGCTAGGTACAATAGTTGACGCCTGTAATGCCATGCGTGTTAGTTCGGGTATACTGAACTCAGCTGTGAGCTGTGAGACACACATGAGTGATAACTGCTAGGTTGTGTCAGTTACTGAGTCGTCGGGGTAATTGCTTACTGTAAGCTTGACCATTTGGTTGCTGCGTACCTATGCAGACCGCGGGCTGTTACTGAGAGGCAAGTTAGGGCTGCAGGTAAAGTTCTGACGGTGGGATGGGTATCTGCATTCAGTTGTACGTTTTGTCGACATAATGGGTATGTCTCTTGTCCAAAATTATCGTGTTGCGTGTGTCTGTAATTGTATTACTACTGTTACATGTGGTGTTTACGGTGCAGCTGACGAGTTTCCATACTACGCAAATACGGGTGGAACCAGGAAGCGTGTGCGGCGGTGCATTACTCCATCGCATGATGCGGCCACTGTGTCGGAGTAGTGTCCTACACTACGATCTTCTGTACTCGTGTTTATTGTATCTACCAACACACTGACAATCGCCTTCAACCATATTTCAGGGCACGCACAGATAACGCATCTTCAAGTACTCCAAAGAGGCGGACTAGGCAACCCCCAGCAGCGAAAAGTGGGATAGCGGTGGAGAAGAGGAAGCCTGGGAGACCTCCTAAGCAAAAAGCATTTGTGTGCGTTTGCAGTACTCACGTATCTGCAGCTACATATGTGTTTTGGTTGCTCCTTCTGCATGTTATAGCACTTAGTGTCCTCTTCCTAACTTATCTTCTTCACTGAAATGCAGCAGGTCTGCCACTTGCTGCGCAGGGACAACCATTGCCTGGAGAACCTTTTCAGTTACAGCCGGTAAGGGCGTGCTCAAAGTGTCAGGCAAGAAGATTTGAACATGAACCTCCGCTGTTCTGTTGCGGCGACGGTTCAGTAGTCCTGCCATCGCTAGCATATCCGCCGGCGTTGGTCAGGTTGTACACGTCTGCGGACGAGGATGCGGTACATTTCAGACGATATGCTTGCTTATACAATAACCTGTTCGCGTTCAGCTCAATTGGAGGCCACATCGAGGCACAAACGATCAAGGGTATCTATGTTTTTAAACTACAAGGTCAAATCTATCACAACGTCCCAAATCACGTACCAACGAATGGTGACCCAAAGTACATGCAGCTGTACTTTTACGATGGTCAACATGAATCTGCTAACTGGTCTGGATGTTTTACAGAACTCAGGGAGGATGTAATCGATATACTTATGGGTATCACACAGACAAACCCGTACGCACGCTTCTTCCGATCCTTGCAAGAGATAGATGTCACCGAGAGCACGTGCATCAGTATTTGCAAAAATCCTGTCAGGGACCAGCGTGTCAGTAACGCGCCTACCTCTGATGAAGTCGCGGTCATCTGGTCGGAAGATTCTAGCTTGAGCGACAATAGTGGACCCCACATCTTGGTTACCGGACGCATGAATGTCTCTCATCAGATCAAGCATTATCACGGTTGCTATGATCCTCTGCAGTACCCTCTTCTGTTCCCAAACGGTGAGTGTAGTTGGCATCAGGGGGTTAAGAAGCACGTTGCAAATCCCACTGCAAGAGGATTTTCTGCTGGCAGTTCAGGTTCGGCGCTGCAGCCTGGCCCAACTTATCCATCGAGATTTCAGAGTGCTGAGGATCTGTTGGATGCTGAAGATCAGAGTATGTCCTCAATTTATCTTGCTTACACATTAGTTTGCCTATGATACCTGGTAGGACGGTTTCCGGTATGCACGTTTAATTACGAAACAAGACAGTGTAGATGTATAAATAGTTACCTGAGAATGAACATAGGCGTATGTTTACAGGTACATATGGTAGGGTACAAAAGCGTGCATAGATATGGCACCGTCTATATGCTTGGGTATTTGTAGCGCGCAGTGCACCAGAACGTCAGTGTCATTATTTGATATGAATATGTCGGCCCACGTACACGGCAGTTGCTTAGTGTGGCATCGTATGTCATATGTCGTCATTTGCTTAGAAGTGGTCGTTCTTCTGTGTATAGCATGTACCATGTCCACTAACAACATATCCTGTTAGCGCAGGGTGTTCCGGACAGTCATCGGTGCGCGAGAGTAACCTACCTTGCCGAGCTTACTATGCTTACAGGCTGCAGCACAGACCAAATAACATGCTTCTTAGGGCTGGGAGGTGCCTGCAACAGTATGTAGTTGACATGTACGTCAAACTAGAGAACTCTCGTTTGGACTTCGTTCGTCACAATTAGAGTGTGCTACGTTCGGAGCTGTACCAAGGAATACTTGACACTATGGACGCTGGTGAGCAGTGTGCCGCTGTTGGCAAGCGTGTAATACTTCCAGCAACATACATTGGAGGACTTAGGGATATGCAGCGACGCTATTTAAATGCAATGACTCTTGTGCAGCGCTATGGAAAGCCGTACTTCTTTATAACGATGACCTGCAATACAAACTGGCCTGAAATCAAAAACGAATTAGCTCAAGGAGAGGAGGCCCAAAACCGGCCGGATTTGGTGGCTAGAGTTTTCCGGGCTAAGCTAATAGTACTGAAGAAGAAACTTATTGACGAGAAAATATTTGGTGAAGTAGCTGCTTATGTTTATGTTGTTGAGTTCCAAAAACGAGGACTGCCACATGCACATCTACTGCTGATTATGAAGAAGAACAGTAAGATGAACTGTCCAGAGGATTTTGAGAAGTTTGTCACTGCCGAGATTCCACCGGAAGCGAACGAGAGTCTCCGTAAGGCCGTGCTGAAACATATGATGCATGGGCCATGCGGTAGATTGAACCCTGATTGTCCATGCATGAAGCACGAAAAAACTCTAGGTCAGTGTAAGTTTGGCTACCCAAAGTCATACGCAGCTGAAACCATAAATAGTGACAGCGGATACCCAGTGTACAAACGCCGGAGTACTGGTGAGGTGGTCAAGATAAGAGGTAAGTACCTGATAAGTGTAGTTTGTAGTGCCTATTTCGTAGTATTTTGGTCCTATTTTCCTTGTGGAATCGCTTCTTGGGAGCGATTTATGGGTTACTTATGCTTCCTTTAGCTCGTTTCAGGTTCCCGAGACCATTCATGAAGAATTGGAACGATTCCGACTCGTTTCATACACTTTTGGAGCCAACGAAGAGAAGGAACGATCACTCGATGCCTTGGATTCGACCCCGAGACCTTGGGACCCAATCCCGAGCCTCCTAGACTCGATTCCGAGACCTGAGAGTCGGTGAGAAGCCCATGAGAACCAAGGAGGGACCAAAAAGATCATAATGGAGGCCTACAAGGTCCTTCCCGGGCGGGATAGTGGCCTTCCCGACCGGGAAGGAGTGCACAAAACCAACAGCTCCTGTCTTGAGCCCGTCCCGGCCGAGAAGGACTTGTCTCGGGCGGGACCATCTCGTCCCGGGCGAGACCATCTCGTCCCGGGCGGGATGAGTGAGCAGTAGCACGCAACTCATTCTTTTCTTCTCCTTACTCATTGTAACCCTATATATATACTCTTCCCTTGTTTTGTTAAGCATATGTTAGGTACTTCCTCTTAAACCCTAGATTATTTTAGCATAGATTAGCATAGATTAGAGTAGATTAGTCGGTAATTAGTTGCTAATCTTAGTTTAGTACTTGTATTAAGGGAATTCTTCAAGATCTCCACCAAGATTGACAAACTTGGATGTTTGTTTTGGGTTTTTCTCATTTATGCAAGTTTCCTTCTTCCTTTCATCTTGTTAGTAGGTATATCTTCTTTTCCTTTCTCTTAATCTTGTTCTTTCACTAAAGTTTGAATCTTTGTTGTGTGGATTGCTCATAGTTCATAGTTCTTGTTAGTTTCATTATGCTAGTTTGGTTGTTTGAATTGATTTCTCTTCTTAGTGTTAGTTTTAGTATAGATATGTTAGAGTAGTATCTTGCTAGGGTTAGTAAGGTGATTAGGGTGTTAATTGGATGATTAAGGGATTGTTGGAGATGTTGGTGGAAGATTTGGGTTTCCCCTTGGTTTGATGCATATCACATGTTTGTTGAAATGCTTGAATGACTAGTAGTTGCAATTACTTGTTTTTCTTGCCTTTTCTCTTGTGGGTGATAATTTATTTGTGGGTTTGGTTCCCTCATTAAGTTGCGAGAGCCCGGTGAGGACGACCCCTAGGTCGGTCTAAGTTGCAAGAGCCCGGATGCGACCTAGGCCATGATAGTACGCTAGTAACCCCGAGTGTTTTGTGTGTCGCTAAGAGATGGGTCCTATCAAGGACCTCTAGGTCGGTCTACGTAGCGAGAGCCCGGACTACACCTAGATTACCCGACTACCCCTTCACCTTAGCTCTTCCTCGACCATCCCATCACTCCATGAACCCGACCTAACCCTAGTCTTCCTTCTTAGTGTTATCCTAGCTTCCCTTAGTCCTAGTTTTAGACCCTAGGCTAGTTCTTAGCCTCCCCCTTAGAATAGCTCGTCTCGAACCTAGTCCTAAACCGTAGCATACCTTAGTCCGACCTCCCGTCCCTGTGGATTCGACCCGACTTACCCTAGCTACCCTAGTTTGGTTATTTGGTTTTATTTGACGGTTGGGATCCACGACAAATCCTTCCCATCAAATTGGCGCCGTTGCCGGGGACGGCGTAGTTTAGACTTTTATTTGCTTAGTTGTGGACTTTGTTCTTGACTTTTGTGTTCTCTTCTCCTTGTGTATCTCCGTTCTTTCTTCTTGTGTGCTATTCCACCTTCCTACTGCCTCAAAAGCACTAGGCTACTAACGTTTGCTCAAGTGCTTCTAGCTCATCCTAGGTACCAAAGCGACGTTATGGACATGGCTCGTCCGAGCTACCATCAATCATCACGGGACAACTTTGGGGCAAATGGCCAAGTCCAGAAATTTCACCAACCATATCAACCTCATCAACAATCTTATGAACCCCCTCCTTATGGTTACCAAGAAATTTGTCAAGGATCATCCCAACATCCTAACAACTACCAAACACCCTCACATAACCCACAACCAAATATCCCTAACTTTGAGACTTGTCAAATGTTGGTTCAAATGCAAAAGAGTCAACAAGAGGCGATAATCCTATTGCATAAGGGTCAACAAGATTTGAGGATTCTTTTGGAAAAGACTCAACAAGCAATGGTGGCTCAAATACTAGGGGTTAAAGAGGAGCTCAAGGCCCAAATAGAGGTGCAAGATGCTCGCATCAATGCACTCATGGCTCATATCACGATGTCGGCCACTCGAGCTCCACAACATGTTGAGGAAGGTTCATTTGGGCAAGAAGGTCGGGTGTCTCCACAAGAAAGTCAACCCAACCTTGAAGCTACAAATGAAGAAGAGAGGGTCGATCAAGAGACCATTGTTGAGTGTTGCTTGGGTGCTGAAGATAGGGGAAGAATAGAGGGAGTTGAAGCTTCAAGGGCCAACAATGAGGAGGGGAGTGAACATGATTCTCAAGATAACTCTTGGGGAGCCGATGTATTGGCTATCAAATTGGATTTGTTCGATTTTCTTCGTGATGATCCGGATCTAGACAATCCAAAGCCAAGTGAAGACATACCTCCTCTAGGCCAACGAGACAAGGTGAGTGAAAAGAAGCGCAATATTTGGGAAAAAGAAGTAGATGCCTTGGAACTTGCTTTGTATGGGAAATTGGAGGATCCTAAAGCCTCCAATGAAGAAAACTTGATGCCTTCTCCTCCTCTACCGCACTCGATGCCTAGTCCTTTGTCTTGTGAGACGGTTGGTGAAGAGGATCCTTGTCGGGCGGTGGAAAAGAGTTCCACTCTCGACCCCGTAGAAGAAGCGACACCCCTAGGGTGTGATCTCCCACATCATAACATCGAGCACGACTCTAGACCACTATACCTACCGGATGTTCATAAGAGTCGTAGCTATGTTGGTTCCGAAGACCCGGAAGATCACGTGAACCCCGAGCATAATGAAGATGATTGCTTCTTCCCTCCGACTTGGAAGCTCCTGAAAGTGGCTAGGCTCGGCCATGTGAGCTTAAATGAAGATGTTGCTAGAGCATTTGACTTACTCCTTCGAGCTCTTGATGGCTATGGAGGCGTAGTTGGTGAGAGTAGCTAGTGTAAATATCTTTTCCCTTTTCTTTTGTGCTTGTATTTGTGTTTTTGTTTGTTTGGATAGTTTGGTTTCTAGGATTTGTTAGCTTTGGTGAAATTCTTGTAATTCGGTATTTTGATGAGCGATGTGAGGGAGGGAATTTGATGTTGTATTTGAGCTTGTTTGCTAGATATGAAGTGAAGATGAAGTCTCGAGGAGAATGGTTGTTGATAGAAGCTTGGAATTGGGCATGGGAGTCGGTTTTTGAAGCTTTTGACAAGATTTTGGGGACGAGATTCTATGTCTCGATGTATTGGTGGACATGTGGGTGAAGCTAGCAAGGAAATGAAGGGCTAGAAGACATCCCGACCGGGAAGGATGTCATCCCGATCGAGATGAGTGGGCTGAAAACTGGACATTCTGGAGTGTCATCCCGACCGGAACGAGGGCTTCCCGACCGGAACGAGGGCTTCCCGACCGGGACGGGTGTGTCATCCCGACCGGGACCAACTATCCCGACCGGGACCAACCATCCCGACCGGGATGGTCCCCTTCTCCTCTTTTGACCTCTTCTTCATCATGTGAGCCCACCCTACCAATTTATACCCCCTCCCAACCTCTCTAACCTTCCTTGCTCATATCATATGACCCTCGCACATCATTTCCATACCTTCACCTCATTTCCTCCTCACTTTAGACCGAGATTCACATCAAATCCTACCCCCCTCACACCATTACTACCTCTACCATGCGGTATTATCGAGAATGAAGAGGAATAGCAATGATAAAGACTAGCTATGTGCTTAAATTGATCATTGAGACGATGGAGTGAGTGAGTTGCCAACCAATCGGTATGGCCACTATCCTTTCTTTTCCGTCTTTTATAGCTTGTCTCCCTTTGCATGTTCCCCTTCCCCTTAGATTTGTGTCATGGTGGCCCTCGGGGCCTTGGTATATGTTGCTCCTGACTCTCGATGACGTGACTACATCGCGAGTCATTTTCAAAAATCCAAATTTACAAGATTTTCACCCTTTTTTTTTTTAGGATTTAGTCGGATTTAGGCGGAATCCGAGCTAGATGATTTGATTACACCTAGCCCTCCCCTCCCATTTCCTTTTATTTCTTCCCTCATCCATCTCTTTTCTTGTCTCGGCCCATGGTGACTTGACTACACCCCGGCCGGACGCCTTCCACCCTTTTCTTCATCTTCGTTTTTGATTTTTAGTTTTATTTTCTTAGTTTTATTTTCCTTTTTCTTTCCTTTTGTCTCTCCGCACACTACGATCGAGCATGAGGACATTGCTCGGTTTAAGTGTGGGGGAGCGATATTCTATCGTAGTTAGTTTTATTTTCTTAGTTTTTTCGATAAATCTTCAAAAAACCCTAAAAATTTGAAAAATTTCACAAAAATCAAAAAGATTTTCTTTTGTGTCTTTTCCTTTTTGTGTCGTTGTGTTGTGTTTTTGTTTTGTTGTGCGTGTTTTGCCTCCCTTCTTCCTTATAGGTTACTTAATCACCGATAGCTTTGGAGAGCTTTCAAGACTTCCGGTAACATCTCTTCACCCCTTTTTCCTCTTTGTTCCTTGTGGAGTTTGAAGGAGTTTTGTGTTGTGGTGTGCTCGGGTGGAGCTTTGCAAAGTTTGAGGTTGATTTGGAGACTTGTTTGGAAGATCGGGGTGGTGTTTGTTTTGTCTATGTGTTTTGTTTTATCTTGTTTTGTTTTGTTGTTTCTTGTCTCTTTTTCTTATTGTTTTCATCATGTCTTTGTTTTGTGTGTGGTTGAGTCTTGTGTGTAAAAAGGTTTTCGAAAACCCGGTTTAGAGGCTAGTGTGCGAGTGTTTACTTTCCCTTCCTTGTTGTATAAACCGAGTCTTGGACTTTAATCTAGTAGAATGACCCTAAATCAATGATTTCGTTCGTTTCTTACCTTGAGTCCACCTAGCTTACTAGGGATGTACTACGGGATTTGCATTTTGACCAATATGACCACCCACGGTGTGAAAAGGCCTTGGTTGCCGAGTCCCGTCCCTTAGGTGACCATGTTCGGAATCGTTAGATTAATCCAAGTTTTTCCCCTTTTGTGGGTTTGAAGGGAAGGACGCTCCCCGACTCACCCATTACCCTACCTCCTACACATATCCACACAATAATTTGCAATTTGTTGAAGTCTCTATTTCTTAGTTGCAAAGAAATGCCTATCACTCAAATCAAGCCAAAAAGGGCAAAGAAAAGAAAATGAAAGAAATGAAAGAAAGAAAAGATTGAAGAAAAAAAGAAAAGGCACAAAAAGCCAAGAAAAAGAAAATAGAAAAGAAGAAAAAGAAATGACATAGCAAAACAAAGCAAAAATACAAAAGAAAGAAAAATGCCAAAAGAAAATCGTCTCAGAAAAAGATCCTAACCCCACAAAAATAAGCCTTTTTCCAACTTTTGCCGTGAAGAGCCTACCAAAGGACCGAGTCCCTAGGAAGGATGATAGCGGCAATGGTCGGTCTTCCCTCATTTTGCATTTATTTCCACCTTTTTACTTGAACTAGTTAGGCGGTTTTAGACATGGAACGACCCTCTTGGCTCATGGCTAAAGGGGGCGGGGTCTCACTTACCTACAGTGTCGACTAACACCGTGGTTCATCACTTTCCACTCCGCCGATCGTCCCGTAGTACGTTCTTAGAAAGTTAGGAGGACCTAGGTAAGTTACCAACGTTTTTTGTTGCTTTATCGTCATACTATTAGGGTTTAGTTCATCTCGATTTGTATGATTAGCTTGGGAACGTTGTCACTTGCCTCGAGTCCTAAACCGGTGCTTCTTTCACCGCTTGTTTGAGGGAAGTGGTATTTGTTTTCTTTTAGGTGCAACTAATTATTTTTTTGTTTGTATGTTTGTTTGTTTTTGTGTTTTGTGTCCGGTTGCATCCACAGTTTTGTCGCAAGACCCCACTTGCCTTGCGGAGTGCACTTTTCCTCTATGTGTACTCGCGTGAGTTGAAGGGGCGAGTACTCGCGTGAGTTGAAGGGGCGTGTACTCGCGTGAGTTGAAGTGGCTAATACCCACTCGGCTAGTTTAGTAGATAGTATGTGCTTACTCGAGGGCGAGTAAGGGTTAAGTGTGGGGGAGTTGATAAGTGTTGTTTGTAGTGCCTATTTCGTAGTGTTTTGGTCCTATTTTCCTTGTGGAATCGCTCCTTGGGAGCGATTTATGGGTTACTTATGCTTCCTTTAGCTCGTTTCAGGTTCCCGAGACCATTCATGAAGAATTGGAACGATTCCGACTCGTTTCATACACTTTTGGAGCCAACGAAGAGAAGGAACGATCACTCGATGCCTTGGATTCGACCCCGAGACCTTGGGACCCAATCCCGAGCCTCCTAGACTCGATTCCGAGACCCGAGAGTCGGTGAGAAGCCCATGAGAACCAAGGAGGGACCAAAAAGATCATAATGGAGGCCTACAAGGTCCTTCCCAGGCGGGATAGTGGCCTTCCCGACCGGGAAGGAGTGCACAAAACCAACAGCTCCTGTCTTGAGCCCGTCCCGGCCAAGAAGGACTCGTCTCGGGCGGGACCATCTCGTCCCGGGCGAGACCATCTCGTCCCGGGCGGGATGAGTGAGCTGTAGCACGCAACTCATTCTTTTCTTCTCCTTACTCATTGTAACCCTATATATACTCTTCCCTTGTTTTGTTAAGCATATGTTAGATACTTCCTCTTAAACCCTAGATTATTTTAGCATATATTAGCATAGATCAGAGTAGATTAGTCGGTAATTAGTTGCTAATCTTAGTTTAGTACTTGTATTAAGGGAATTCTTCAAGATCCATCCAAGATTGACAACCTTGGTGGTTTGTTTTGGGTTTTTCTCATTAATGCAAGTTTCAATCTTTCTTTCATCTTGTTAGTAGGTATAATCTTCTTTTTCCTTCTCTTTATTTTGTTTAATCATTCAAGTTTGAATCTTTATTGATTGTTTTGTTCATTGTTCATTGTTTCTCTAGTTTCATTATGTATGTTTGGTTGTTTGAGTTAGTTCTTCTTGTTCTTGTTAGTTTTAGTATAGATATGTTAGAGTAGATCTTTCCTAGGGTTATTAGGGATATTGGATGTGATTGTGGATGATTAAGGGTTTGTTAGAGATGTATGTGGAAGTTTTGGGTTTCCTCTTTGTTTGATGCATGGTACATGTTTGATGAAATGCTTGAATGACATATAGATGCAATTCCTTGTGTTTTTCTTGCCTTTTCTCTTGTGGGTGATAGTTTGCTTGTGGGTTTGGTTCCCTCACTACGTAGCGAGAGCCCGGTGAGGACGACCCTTAGGTCGGTCTACGTAGCGAGAGCCCGGATGCGACCTAGGCCATGATAGTACGCTAGTAACCCCGAGTGTTTTGTGTGTCGCTAAGAGATGGGTCCTATCAAGGACCTCTAGGTCGGTCTACGTAGCGAGAGCCCGGACTACACCTAGATTACCCGACTACCCCTTCACCTTAGCTCTTCCTCGACCATCCCATCACTCCATGAACCCGACCTAACCCTAGTCTTCCTTCTTAGTGTTATCCTAGCTTCCCTTAGTCCTAGTTTTAGACCCTAGACTAGTTCTTAGCCTCCCCCTTAGAATAGCTCGTCTCGAACCTAGTCCTAAACCGTAGCATACCTTAGTCCGACCTCCCGTCTCTGTGGATTCGACCCGACTTACCCTAGCTACCCTAGTTAGGTTAGTTTGTTTTATTTGACGGTTGGGATCCACGACAAATCCTTCCCATCAGTACCTAGACAACCGTTGGGTAATTCCATATAACCCATACCTTCTTGACCTCTTCGACTGTCATATTAATGTGGAAGTATGCTCTAGCATACAGGCAGTGAAATATCTTTACAAGTACGTCTACAAGGGTCATGACAACATATCATTCTCCATTGAACCGGGGAGTGAAGGGAGGGTGATCGATGAAGTTAATGAGTATCAGTCTGGTCGTTGGGTGTCCCCGATAGAAGCGATCTGGCGCATATTCAGCTTCGACCTGTTTGAGATGCATCCACCAGTAATGGCGCTACCAATTCATCTTGAAGATATGCAGTCGATCCAAATGAACCCACGCGAAGCACTATCCAATGTGGTCTCTGATGAAAAGACGCTACGGACGCCATTAACTGACATCTTCAGGATCAATAGGGAGAACGCTGGTAAAGTCGGCGAAGAATACGTTTACGCTGAGTTCCCTGAGTACTATCGGTGGGATACATCCCAACGGCGATGGTACAAGAGAAAAAACTGTATTGTTGTGCTAGGCAGACCTATCTTTGTATCACTGTCGGAGGCAGAACGCTTTCACTTAAGGTTACTGCTGACTCATGTACATTCACCCACATCTTTCGAAGATCTCTTGGTTGTAAAAGGTCGACAGTGTTCAACCTACCAGAAAGCTACTGTTGAGCTTGTACTGATAGAGGACAACAACATGGTTGAGCTATGCCTCGATGAAGCAGAAGCTGTTCAGATGCCCTCTGCTCCGCGTCGCCTGTTCGCAACCGTTCTCATGTACTGTGATCCCAGAGATCCACAGGCGCTGTGGGCCAAGTAGTACAATTCTTTATCTGAAGACTTCCTAGCAGACAGACCAGGGGATGCACAGTCGGTCCACGGTCTCACAATACGCAGCGTGGAACAGCACCTGGAGGCGGCTGGGAAGTCTCTCAAGTCGTACAATCTCGACCAACTGGTAGAGCCACAAGATATTGTGATACAACGGACAAGGGATATAGCTGATGCACTTGCTGCCCCTGTGCCAGAGGAGTGTTTAAAGTGCCGCAGTTCACTGAATCCCGAATAACAGCACGCTTTCGACACTATAATTGGTCATGTGAAACAAAAGCTTCCTGGAGCTTTTTTCGTGGATGGACCCGGTGGCACCGGGAAGACATATCTATACAACGCTCTGTATGATGAGGTACGGTTACTTGGTCTAATTGTCTTGCCCACAGTCACGTCCGGGATCGCGGCCTCTAACATTCCGTCTGGAAGGACAGCCCATTCAAGATTCAAGCTTCCTCTGAAACTGGATAAGTCGATCGCATGCAATGTACCAAAACAAGGGAGTTTGGCTGCTCTGATTCGAGCAGCCAGGTTACTTATATGGGATGAAGCTTCAATGGCTAGGAGAGAAACGGTAGAAGCACTCGACAAGTTGCTGGGTGATCTGTGTAATCCAGATGCGCTTTTTGGTGGAAGGTTGGTAGTGTTTGGAGGCGACTTCTGTCAAGTACTGCCTATAGTCCCGCATAAATCCATGCGAGAGGCCGTCAATTCTAGCGTCGTGTCCTCATCAATATGGCCTCAGCTCACCAAATTCCGGCTGACTATTAATGTACGTGCTCGGACCGACCCGCTATTCTGCGCCTCCCTTGTGTCTTTGGGGAACAGTGAGCTTCAGAGCGAAGACTGTGATCTGGTTGCACTGCCAGACGGAGTTGTACAATATATACGCAGCGAGGAGACAAATTTAATTACTACAGTTGCGAATGCTGCCTATCCAGAGTCTGACGTCCAGGCTCTGGGAAACTCAGTTTTCTTCCAAAGGTCGATACTTACGCCCATGAATGAAGATGTCGATGCTGTTAACACACTGCTGATTGACAGGTTTCCAGGGACAACTGTTGTTTCCAGAGGGTACGACACACTGCTTGACGACAAAAACAACATTTACCCTGCTGAATTTATAAATAAACTTTGTCCTAGTGGCATGAGTGCGTACGAACTTGTTCTTAAAGAGAACTGTCCGGTGATTTTGCTCCGAAATCTTCTTCCATCGTCAGGCCTGTGCAACGGAACTAGACTCACGTGTGCGAAATTCTTCCCAAATGTGGTCGAGTGTGTCATAACCACCGGACAGCATAGTGGCGACCATGTATTCATTCGACGAATCAGGATGGAACCATCCGATTCTTCTAACTATCCGTTCAGCTTCTATCGCAATCAGTTCCCCTTAAGGTTGAGCTTTGCTATGACTATTAACAAATCGCAGGGCCAGACCCTGGACCAAGTTGCAGTCTACCTTCCGAGACCGTGTTTCTCTCATGGGCAGCTATATGTCGCCCTTTCTCGGGCTAGGGCGTCAAGCAAGGTTACGGTTGTCTCTGCACCAGCAGACCAGGGTCCGTCCGATCACCGTGTGAAAAACATCATCTCTTACGATGTACTGCGACGCGCAGGCATCATATAAGATGCGAAGGACATGGCAACTGACCTATATAGGGGGTGGGAGACTTCTGATTGGAACTACGTCAAAAAAAATGTTTGGTTTATGCTTTTTGGCTTGCTGGCAATGGACAGGACCATTAATGTATCCCATGTATTTTACAGGCCTGTTTTGAAGATTGCCTGACGTTTGGTCTATTGACCGCTACCTATGGCACTGTACGCATTATATTGCACTGATGTTCAGCAGGCAGTCTCTTCCAAACGTTGGTCTACTTCTTCCTAGGCCAGTCCTCACCCACAGGTGGATATGAGTGCTTAACTCCATGGCCACCGGGAGGAAGGGTACTAATGTCTTATTACTAACTGAAGATAAGTTAGCCATGTTCTACATGTTTGATGACTCCATGTTTTACATTTAGTTTAACCTCCCCCCCCCCGAACGTTTCCCACCGCTGAACCTTGATTTCCACACGTTGACTGTCTGTGGACTATCGCCAGACCCGGTTGATTATCAAACAAGTACACGATGGCAGCAGTGCGCGCTGTTAACCACTGTTGCACAGACGAACATGCGTACCTCGGTACAATGACTAAATAGGAATTGGCATCTTAATTGAGAACACGGATAGCACGACTTGTGAAATTATCTACTACATATTTAGTAGAACAATGTTCCGGCTTAACATATCCACAGCCATAGAAGAATACATACTGACGGATAATTAAACGGTGATAATAAAAATCTCGATAATCAGAACACAACGGGAACTACCTTTCAAACGTAAAATCCAGGGCAGTGATGCTTCAGCAGGTTAAACACGCAAACGTAACTTCAGATACTGTCCGTGCCTGCATTTTTTTAGCCCCGCACCTTCCAGTCGTCTGACACATATATGCAGCTTCTCCCCTGTTTCACCAGCCATTCGTCTGCAGTGGTCGACACCCACACGTGAGGTCAAGATCTGTTGTCAGTTCTTTTGTTGAAACCATCTTTCCCCCTTCCCACCCTCTCAAAGCATCGCTGCAATTTGAAGGCACTGCTGTACCTTTTATCGCCGCCGAAGAACTCTATCGCTGTAGCTCTCCCGAAATCTCCATTATCACGCCCGCTCCAAACATGGTAGACCTTCCTTGTCGGATATCCCAGCTTTGTTGGTTCGTCCCTTACGCAGTTGAAACTCCTGCCAATTATTCGACTGTTGCTTGTTCTCGGATAATGTATGTTGTGCATGATGCAGGTTGGAGGGTACACAAATCTTTCATCCATTGATTCCGCGCCGCTGATTCTCACCTTTTGCTATAGGACCTTTCAGATTCAAGAATTGGTCGTTATGGTTGTGAACAACTCATTGCAAGTTTTTTTTTGGTAAAGGGTAAGTGTATATATATGTGTAATCAATTTACAAGGGTATGACTACATCAAATTATGTAGCCATCTAGCGTCTTTAGCATCAATTGGGTATTTAATCTTACACATAATTCTATTCTGAACATCCAACTTAATCATTTGAACAACACATTTAGGCTGCTGCATTATTCCGTCAATTCTGCACACATTCCGCTGCCTCCAAATATGATATATCGCCGCGTTGATCATTGCTCGAAGAATGTTACACTGAAGCTTCGAACCCCTCATTTTGGTTGCCCACGCAAGGCCCCTATTTCTTGGAATATGCTTCTTCACCCATTCACTCAACAACCCAATAACTCGAGAGCTCCAAATACACCCAAAAAATAAGTGCTCTAAGGTCTCCTCCTCCGCTTCACATAAATAACAAAGGTCCGAGTCAGCAACTCCAAACCTCAACAGTTTCTTTCTCGTTTTTAAAGCCCCCCCTGAACACAAGCCACGAAATGAAACTATGTTTTGGGACACTCCAAGCACTCCACACAAAACGTGACCAAGGAACTTTCGGTCTCTGCAACCGTAGCTCCTGATAAGCCCTCGAGCTCGAATAGTGAGTCAACGATCCATGCCAAACTCCATTCACAAACATATCCTTAATTTTCCCCTTTGCCTGACATATCTTCCTCCATGCCCACGTGACATCAGCATGCGGCTGATACTCACGCTAAGAGCCCCCTTTCAGATACACACTATTAACCCACCGAACCTACAAACGATCCGGTTGATAAAAAATCCACGAGGCCAACTTCGCCACAGCTGCCTCGTTCCAAGCTACCAGATCCCTCAGGCCCAATCCACCTTCCGCCTTAGGACAACAAATTTTTTCCCAACTCACTAGTGCCCGATTAGTACCTTCAACACCACCATCCCAAAGGAAATTGCGACATAGAGAACCAATTCGAGCCATAACACATTTCGGGATAATAAATACCATAGCCCAGTAATTATGTAGCTGAGATAATACAGCCTGAACCAATGTCAGTCTGCCCGCATAAGAAAGCTTTCGGGCACCAATACTAAATATTCTCGAAATAATCTGGGCTATCAATTTTTCACAATCATTTCTACCTAGGCGAGTACTCTGAATAGGTAAACCTAGATATCGAAAAGGCAACGTACCTTCAATATAGCCGGAAAATTGCAAGATAGCTGCCTTCCTATCATCGTCTACCCCAGCAAAATTCATTGCAAGTTAAGCAGGTATGGATTCAGGATTTTGTAAAAGTTTTGCATGTAAAAGATTGTTGTTTCATCAGTTAGTCGGGGATGGCAGTTGCGGGTAAAGAATATTTACCGGAAGGGGCAGAGGCATGCGTGTTAATTGGTGGAGTTTACTGCCTTTCTCAATTCCACCCTTAACGATGCCAATTGGAAAATTTTATAAATTCTCGATATACCAAAACTCGATAATAAAACCGTTTTCTTCAGTCATCGTAATATACCAAGACCAACTTCCTATATAATTGATATATGGACTTACGCAAAATAACAAGTACTCTTTTGCAATGAATTCTCGAAACACTGTCGCATTTACATTTTCTTGGTTGCCCCCTCCGTTCTTAAAGTTTCTTCATTTTTTTCCCCTTGCGCGTAGAATAAGAGGTCGAATTAAAATACGTACGGTAATGGATGGCGAGCCTCGACGATCATTTGTTTATAGATAAATATTGGTGGTGGGCGTGTACAAAATAGTATGAATGTAGGTCTAACAATGTCAAAGGAGTAATATTGAGTGTACAAAACATGAAAAATAGAAACAGAGGGAAACTTAAAGGACGGCTCAAATAGAGAACAAAAATAAACATAAACAACGGAGTGAGTATCGGTCTAATTAGGCGACCTGATGTTGCAGGTGATGAAGTCACTTATACTACTCTTGTCTGACTATTCCAGGAATACGTAATATTCTCAGATTTATTGAATTGGTATTATCTTGGGAATACGTTCTACAATTGGTATTATTGTCGTTAAATAACCCTCTTGTATTTTACGAACAATATTAACTACATACCTTTAATTAAAATTCTCTCATTGAAATATAAAATTCTTAAACTCTATCCGTTGTGGTTGCTATAACTCAGCACACGTCTTCGCATATGCCCCTCAGCCCCACACCTTTCCCTCCCCAATACTGACGGAAAAAAAGGGTACATCTTCCACTCTCCCAGAAATCTTCTGTAGCGTTTGCTGGACTTCCATCAAGACCAATTTTCACTGTAAGTTTTCTGCTACTGCACACCTCACACCGTTTTGGTTGACATAAATCGCGAAGTAATTCCGGTTAGTGGTTGGTATGCCCTAGCATCCCCGCATTATGCGCAGGTCGCTTTATTCTCTTGTATGAGTTCCTTCTACTTGTTTTCTTCACGCGCTTGTTCTTTCTTTTCCAGAGTCTTCCTGCCTTCTTCCTTTCTTATCCTCGTGTATGCCTCGTTTAGGCTTGGAAATGCACGCATGTGCAGCAGTTTACAGTCTGGATAATAGTTGTGTCCATTTACCTTGCTGATGGTGCTGTAACGACACAGCCACATCCATGTGATTAATTCTTGGTATGCTCGGAGTCAGATCTTTCGCCGATGACCGTAATGCTCGTTATTTTTTTCTTGTGCATGTCCAGATTCGTACCTTGTATTCTATTCCTATTTCATAAGGAAAAGGTGGCCCCTTTATAAAGGCATTGACTTTTGTGTACCCATTAATTAGATGTAATTGGATAATAGATGGGATAATCACAGTAGGATGAATGTTGTATATGAAAGAAGGTGCCGCTTGGTGTTTCATCACATCACCGACAATTATTTTCACCATGTTATTGTTCTCGCTTTGTGTTTCTGCACTACCTACGCAGCTAACTGTGTCTGACCAGTATCCTGACGTGTAGTGTTACCATGCAGGACTTCCACCCGTAGGCATGTCTCCCTATTGTTGCAGGGGCTGGATATCAAACAACATAGACGAGGATAGGGATACCATCGTAGCTGGAAACAGGCAACAGTTCCCCGAATGAAGTTACAGTTCACGATAAGCGGTGCCCGCATGTAAGTCAAGTCCTCTCCAGCGACGACTACATGGAGCAGATATTCGTGAAACTTGATGCCCCTAGCAAGGCAGCGATGTCGCTTGTCTGCAAGCGATGGGCTCGGATGTTCGCACTAAGGTCAGATGCGCCTAGATGGGCTGCAGACTATGATGTACTCCTGCAAAGACACCATCACTTTGGTATAACAACTACCGTTCGGGATGATGTTGTCGTTTCACGTAGATGCAGATGCTACTTGACAGACAATAGCCTCGCGAGGAGAATAATGCATAATTTCCAGGTGGTGGCGCTATCTTCCACACCTCATCTAGACATTACTGGTTCTACCGCTGCAGAAACTACAAACGCCTATGTTGAGCAATACGGCGTGAGAGCTGCCCTCACAGGACAGCGTGTAGCTCTGGGATTACTCAACAAGTTAGATGTTATTGTCCTTTAATGACTTTGTGTCACCAATTTACATAACTATGGCTGCTGCATGTATGTGACATGACCTAACTGTAATTGCTTCCTAGGCATACCCGCCTGCAACATATCTACTATCGTTGATTGTGTTTGTGGGTCTGGACCATTTCCTTTTCTACGGGGTGTCGCAGTCGCATGTTTGGGATATAACTTTACTATGTGTGCTGACTGTCCAGCTGCAATTCGAGACCTGTATCTCCCGATTCTGTGAAATCGGTCGTGTGCTCCTGCTCTAGGACCATGTTGGCACCGATGGTCTCGTGTCGCACGGTCACTTTTTGTGCTGGGCTTCCGGCGATCTTGTGTGTCTCAGTACAGTTGCGGGATCCGGATTCTGGCTTTAGGTAACTGGCCACAGGCCTGAAACGCTTCGACTGCTTTAGTTCACATTGTCACGTTTCGGAGGGGTGTTTCCCACCCACTGTGAACGTCTATGTATGTCTGCAGTTTCCCCTCAAACCTGGTGTACAGCACCTGCAGGGCATAGTCACAGGTTGGAAGCAAGTAGTGCCTGTATCCCATTTTTTACACGCTGTCTGTGTGTGACACCCGTCTCTGAACTGAGTATGTTGTTGATGGTCATGTGTGGGACCGTTACCCTAAACTGTAACTATGGATTTCCGTATTCTGGCGGGTGAGTGTACAGAACATGTAAGCGATACGTGTATTATTGCGTGGCCTGTAGGCTTCATCTCCTAATCATATACCAATGTCTGCAGCATTATATGATCGACTAGCACATGTCGTGGCAAGTATATCGGCTGTCACAGTGTCTGGGGTTGAACGATTCTGACAGCAAATTGCAGGGTAGATATTTTGGTAGGCAAGGGACGCGAATAACGGATGCACCTGTCCCGACCATGTGTTACAAACTAATGCGCACAGTTAAACGCAAACGTGAATACTACTACATCTGCCACTCCAAAGCAATGCGTCTACAGAACGCCGTGTACTATTCCGTCATTCGTGAGTTACCGGTGTTCAGTGTAATGTCCCGCAGCTAGGCGTGAAATTCGTGTTGTCTGTACTTTGCTAACTCACTGCAAGCTATATACAGACGTCCGTCATCTCTACACTGAACTGACTGTAACACCTAATGAACGTGAGATAATGAAATTATGTGTACTCGTATAGTACAGTAACGTATTGGCTCAACGTTCCTTGCTACCTATCCTTTAAACTAGCTGTAAAAATGGTGATCGCTGCCATTTCCAGCTTCAACCAGAAATCTTGGTGTTCCGGAGCACTAAGTTACCAAAATGCAGTCATCCCTAGACATCCAAGACCACTGAAGAGCACGTCACCAAGCGCTAGGGGTGAGCAAAACCGGATATCCGATCCGGTTTTGCAAACCGTATCGGATATCCGGTTTTACAAACCGTATCGGATATCCGGTTTTAAAAACTTAAAATTTTGCGATCCGTATCCGATTCGGTTTTTTCCGAATATCCGGTTTCCGGATATCCGGTTTTCGGATATCCGGTATCCGGTTTTATATTTTTTTCAATTTTTCTTTTTTTTTTAAAACAATTTTTCATTTTTAATTAAGACTAGTTAATTGTTTTTAAGCAACGTTACGTTTTATATAAATTGATATAACAAAAATACTTTAAAAAAAACCAAAAAAAAATGGTATATATGACTTGCGGTACCATTGTTCCAAAAAAATATGACGTTTCATTACCTAATATCATAAATTCACTAATAGTTTTGTTTTTTACCTTTGAGAATAATTGGTAAGTTTTGAATTCTTTATTGTATAATGCATATTAGGATTATATTTTTCATATTTTTTATTGTTTTCATAAACCGGATCGGAAACTGGATATCCGGTTTCAATTTTCCCCGATATGTATCCGCTACGGTTTTAAGGAAAACCGTATCGTATATACGGTTATTCGTATCGGATATCCGAAAATTCGTATAATTGAAAGCGTATACCGTATCGTATACGTATAATAAAACCGTATCGTATATTTTTGCTCACCCCTACCAAGCGCAGCATTGCGACGACATAACATAGGAGAACGATCGCTCATTGCGTGAAATTATCACACACGTTTACTACACAAATAGCAGTCGTAGCTCTATTTAATCAGAATAATAAGTGCACAATATCACATCAGCCAGTAGACACTTGCAGCATGGGTGTCTAAAACAAACAAAATAGACCCGCCTCTGCGGTGGCTACCTACACAGCTTCAGTCTGAGGTCCACCGGTTCTTCAACTACAGCACGACATCAGTCATCCTCTAACGAAGTGCAGATCGGTGAAATTTCTTCCATGTAGTCAACGCACAGATCGGTTATAGTAAGCTTCTCATGCGGAAGTACCAGGCCCCCTCCATCGCCACAGAGTTCCAGCACAAACCGCCAATGGAAAACGTCCTGAAGTCTCTTGAACAGCCCGATCACATCAGCTTTGAAATGGTCAAGCTCCTCAGCTTTAATGGCAACTGTATCTGCACAGCATAGTGAGCAGTCCAAACAGTGTTAAAACAAGAGCCATGAGAAACATGAAGAAGCTAACACCGGAGTATTGGGTACCTCTTGAGACATTCTCGTCAGGAACTCGGACAGAGGCAGGAGTAGAAGAATTGGAGAGTATTCTGCTTATGATGGAGAGCGACGGTTCCCGTCGCAGAAGCCGTAGTATGGTTTCAGGGACTACGATGACAGTCAGCCGTTCGAACAGCAACTGAATTTCGTAAATAATCTTGTCAATTCGCGATTGGTAGTGGTGAACAGCATCAACGTTGGACATGGCTCTGGACATTCTCTGCTCTGGTTCCTGCTTACTATCGAGTCTCTACACTCTTGGTTGTGGTGCTCCTTCTGTTAATTCATGTTAATGTCACAGCCGAATCAAACAATTCAAGATTGAGACGATACAGAACTATGATCAATATACTAATACTGAAAACCAAAGCTGTAGTCACCTCTAGACATTCAAGCCAACTAGAAAGCCCCGTTCCGAACTGCGACGCTGCGACATTAAAACCAATCGAAACGGTTCACGCATAAGACCAATCCACGAAAACCAAGAACCAGAACAGCAGTCGTCCCTATACACCTAGAGACAGTGATAAGGCCCGTTCCAGAACGCGACGGTACAATGCCACAAAACAACTGGAAAGCAACACATGAGGACAGAAAAGACATCCCCGAACTGACTGGTGCAGTACATCCTCAAACTCCCCAGAAATCCCCAAATTAACTGCAAATTCAGGTTCCGAGCCTTACGAAATTTCCCTAAACTCGACAGAACTCGAGACCGTAGAAGATTGGTAGACCCTAAATCAGGTAGGATTCCCCTAAACCCACCATAAATCTAAAACCATCAAAGATCGGTAAACCCTAAATCGGTTCACAAATCAGAGTTCCGAGAACATATTTGATGTTAGCCAAAACCAGAGTCACGGAACACACAGAGAAAAGGAGAAGAAGGATAAAAAAACAAACCTAAATTGATGGCGATGGAAAAACAGGAGAAGGAGAAGGAGAATGGGGGAGGACCGACGAGGGAGAAGGAAAAGCAGCGGAACCAGGGGGAAGCCGGAGGAAGGAGCGGGGCAGGAAGGGAAATTGAGACGGAGTTGTAGTTCAGGTACAGTTACATCATGCATGTGGTTTAAGACCATATCTTCCTTCCAATATTACATTACAATTGAGGATTGGCTCGGGCCTCGCCTTACATGTACGTGAGTTTAATTGTAATGTGTGTGAGTTTAATAACTACGAACCCATCTACGACGGAGCATGTCGCAAAACATTCAATTGGCGACGCATATATATACTTCACGACTAAGTTATCGAGAGGTTTAGGTTATTGTCGGGTCAAATACTTTCAACTTGATACAATACGAACCGCTCTTATCCGTGAGATCCTTTAAAAGCTTCTTATCTGGATTCATAGTTGCCCACACGAAGTGATGCAGAATTAGGTTCACATTATTAGTCGTTCTTTTTATATATGGGTGCAAATATGATTAGATGTTTGACTTAGCGATGAGAAAGTAATAAATTTACCTAGAATGTGTAGATAATAAATGGTGTAAGAGTTTGCATTTTAATAGTACTCCCTACTTACAAAACCAAGCAAATTTGTTTCATTTTTTACATCAGAAAGTGCATATACATTGTAATTATTAATATTTCATCTTAATTACATTTTGACCTATGTAAAAATATAGAATACACTTATGATTATTGTCAACGAATACTTATAGGAATACAATACTGGGGGGAAAGGTTTCTGGACATCTACGGTTGTTCAATTCTGTGTTTCGTTATAGGTCCGTGTCGTTCCCATTTGTTTTGCGCCATGGTTTTGGGTTTTCATAGATAGGTTGCTATCGGTGGATCTACCGATGTTTATGAACATCTTGAGCCAACGTCGGCATGTGCCTTAGTCACTCCTGTTTAGATCATACATCGGATTATGGGAGTACGTATCTCAAAATATAAGCATTGCGAGAGTCAAATGTAAAACCATTCTGAACTACACGTTGATGGTCCGGAATAGAAATACGGACAATAGAGAACGAAAGGACTCCACTTAAGTAGTCTATTACATTAAACTATGATATCCTCGATAGACGTTCCAGTAGGCTTTCATATCCTACTGCACCCTACGAAAGTACTTCACCCACTGCCACACTCCACATCCTACATGGTCACATCGTACACTCTCATCATTACTCCTAGGAATACTTTGAATAGTTCAATCCCTTGGGTACTTCGGCTTTCTTCTGAAAAGGTATTGTGATATTCCCCTGCTTCTCTTTCCTCCCTTGCTGTTTTCTCCGCTGCGTTCTCCTCTCTCACTTCTCCCTCCTCAGTTTCGTCTCCTCTCTTCCTCCGCCACGCCTCTCTTACCTGTCAGTCCATTTGTTAGAAGTCTTTCAGGTATGTGAAGCCAAGATTAATGCATACAGGGCATCTTTGTAGGACTATTACCCACAAACAAATACGATTTCTGCTAACCTTAGGCGTAGCTTTGGTTTGCAAATATGTATTTTGATCACATATTCATCTATGGACCGATGTATACTTGATTCTTTGTGTGAACTTTTATGTTTCCTTTCCAGCTAAGATAGATTGAGTGTGTTCGTTCAAGACACCACTCCCCCAACATTATGTAAGCAGTCAGTCTGATCTTAATAGTGTTCATGGTTTTGCAGCATGAAACCCAAAGCAACCTACCTGGCTGACCTGAACACGGACAGCCGTGACTATAAGGTCAAGGTCAAGGTGATAGAAAAAAGGAGGTCAAAGACATCTCCAAACAAGAATATGCTCTACCAGAGTCTGCTGCTGGAGGATGAAAAGGTAAGAGTATAGTTCAGAAAGTACATTGCCCAAAAAAGTCTAACTTTTCATTTAATAAACGAGTTGTAGGATGAATCGTGCCTGTGAATCATCTGTACAGTTATTAGAGGCAGATTACGTTTGCCAGCCTAGAAAAAAATTAGGTCTTCTTTCACGTGGACAATCACAGAATACGATTGCGCAATACTCAACATGAATCTTGTTATTCGTCGCTGTACCGTCGAATGTGTAGGCCTGGACTACTGATACATGGGCAGGACCCTGTGTCCATCACACCAAGCACATAACGTAAATAGAGTGCTCTGTCGGTTCTGTGCCCACCTGTTTCCTTCTGGATACAGTACATGGTTTCCCAACAAGCCAATATACCATATACACCACTTACCCTTTTCTTCTTGCTATAGTTTTGACCCGCGATCCGTTTGGTACAAAAACCCAAAATGACCCGTCAAATCTGACCTGAATTATCCATGATGTGTCATTAAAATTATCATGATATTAATATTTATATGAATGTATTATATTCACCAATTTTTTATTCGTCAAAAACGATTATGTTCCCCAATTTTTTACTTATATACACGGTAATTATTTAATTTAATACATTAGTGATATTAAATACGATTAATATTAAAAAAAACTATTCGTATTTTAATTGATAAAATGTAGAGCGTCGAAAATTCTATATGCGCAGTATTTTGACCTTAACCCGACCCGTAATTTTTACATCCCATATGACGTAATCAGTTTGACCCGTTTGGAATGTTTATTAAAAAGTATGGAAGAGATTTTTCGGTTATTATGTTAGAATTTTTTTTTCCTCCAATATATGTGATTGGTTGAATTGATTGATATGGAGTAATAAAGTTTTGATTATTGTATGAACAAATATATTTAACAATTGGGCTTAAGTTGTAATGAATCTGGACACAAGTTTATATGTCAAGCCCAATTTAGGTAATGAAGGAATAGAATTTTGGCGGGAAAGTTGAAAAGACTATATTGCCCCTTGGTTTTTGTTTTAGTGAATAGGGGATTATTTCCCGACTAATTTAAGATTACGGTTTTTGTCATTTTTTTTACGGTTTATGAGACACGTGTCTCAATGTAATTCGGGAATCTTTTTAGGAAATTTCTATATAAACGTCCTCCTCCTCCTCCTCACAATTCACTTTCACTTCTTTCTCTCTTTAAAATAATTACAAAAAAATCGCTTTTCAAATATAAAACTGCTTCCAATCCCATTTCAAATCCGTACTCAAGTAAGTATATCCATCTATTTTGTAGTACTTTTAGTTTGTAATTGATTTTTTTAGGTCGATTAGTTTGATTATAAATATTATTTGGTCGATAGTTTAGGTTCCCCATAGCTATTCTTTGCTTGAATAATCAATGTAGCACCCGGTTTTAGTATTTACGGTCTGTGGTGTTCGTTATTGGTTTCGATTTGCGTGATTATGGGTGCGATTTTGAAGAAGAGGGGCGCTGAAATCGTCGCGGGCGTCGGTTTTGGGCGGCGGTGGGGTCTCATGGGCGCCCAAAAATGGCGCCTGAGGGGTCTCATGGGCGTCCAAAACTGGCGCCTGGGGGGTCTCTTGGGCGCCAATTTTGGACGCCTGAGGGGTCTCTTGGGCGCCATTTTTTGGCGCCTAGACCCGTTTTTCGTAATTTTTTTTATTTCATTGACGTTATATGTTACGTTATCTGTCTCGTTTGTTTTCATTATTCGATAAATGTTTCTGTCGTGACTCGGGTGTTGTTATTTTGAATGGTTTAAATTATTATGATATGAAAATGTTAATATATAAAAAGTTAATAATTCCAAATTATTATTATTTTTTTCTCTCCTAGGGTTTGTGAGAGTTCCTGCTAGGGTTCCTAGTTCTTTCTTGGGTTCAAAGTTTCTCCCTCCCTTCTAGGCTAGGGTTCCGATCACCTTTTTTTTCATTTTTTTCATACAATTCGTTATCGAATCACAACATGGAGAAGACGCAAGGAAGCCGATCGCGTAAGGGAAAGGAGAAGGTGGGGCAGATAGCGGCAGTTGAATGGGAAGAGGAAGACGCGAATGAGAAAACGATGGAGGAATTCCTTCTCATAGGCAAATTGTGGACGACAAAATCAATAAACGTACAAGCAGCCATCGACACCATGACTAAGTTATGGAACACAAAAGGTACGACAATTGGTAATGTACTTGATGTGAAAGAACGTATTTTTGTCTTCCGATTTGAGTCTGAGAAGGATAAGGCAAAAGTTGTTGAGAACCAACCATGGCACTTTGATAAATTTATTTGGTGTTTTAATGATTCTTTGGGGAATGGGAAGCATGCGGAGACACCCCTCTTCCATGTCCCTCTCTGGATTAGGGTGTATGATCTTCCGAATAAGAGGAGAGCGAATGAGAACAATCTGCGAAAGTTGGGGGATCGAATTGGGTCATTCTTGCAAGCCGATGTTGCTAGCATACCAGAGATTGAAAGGGCAGTTAGGCTGCGAATCCTCCATGATGTTCGTTGCCCGCTGCAGAAGAGCGTGGGGAATAAAGGTGCGTGACGGTAAAATTGTGCAATTTGATGTGAAGTACGAAAAAATACCAACATTCTGCTATGGGTGTGGGATATTAGGCCATGGGGAGAGGGATTGTGAGGAGGGTCTGTATGATGAAGGCGAGTTGATGTTTAGCGAGAGTCTATGTGCTTCGCCCTGGAAACCGTATAAAGTTGGAGGGGATACTAAGCCTGGGGTGGGGAAAGACTTGACCCGAGAACTCGATATGGAAGCAGACATGATATACAAACGTAGAGACACTACAACAAATTGCCAATTGCGCCATGAATTATGCCACGGTAATTTGTTATTCGTGGCTAATTTTTACCTAGCCACGGGAAAATTTTGATTCACTATCTCGGAAAAAAAATATGCCACGGGTCAATTTTTCCCGTGGCTAAAATTCACTTTCGCCACGAATTTTATTAAAGTCGTGGCAAATAATCACTCTTGCCACGAAAGTTGCCACACCCGTGGCAAAAATAGATTAAGCCACGAATTTGTTCTGTGGTAAATATTTTTTAGCCACGATATAATTAACTTTCATGGCGAATTTTTTTTTGTCACGTAATAAACACATGTGGCTAATGTGGTTTTTCAAACTTTAATAAATTGCTTTCAAGTTAAGCCAAATGTCAAACCTTGGTCTTAAAAAATTCAATAAAATTTAAAGTTATAGATTATAAAAAAGTAAATAAAAATATTAAAATATTACTCAAAAAAATTGTTATTTTTTATTTAGTTTTAAAAAAATTAATTTTTTATAAAACAAAATACAAGTAAAGAAAACTTTGGTTGTCTAATTTGTTAATCCCCTATATACTAATAGAATAACACCGGCTTATGTGTCATCACCACGTTGAAAGTTTTCCCTCCAAATTCTCAATTTTCAATCATGGAAAGAAATAATTAAGGCAACAAATTACCTATTAATTCATATTTAATTTATATAATTCTCATTATAGCTTTTATTATTAATCACAAAAATTGAAATATACAAATTATCAATTAATTCTTATTTAATTTATATAATTTTCATTATATATACTTAGTGTTTATGATTAATCAAAACAATTGAAAAATATAAGTAAAAAATTGCAAATATTTATTTTAGAATACACATTAAAAAACAGTAGTATTAGTTAAGGTCTCTATTTTAGTCTGATTTCAATTTATTTTCTCAAATCAAAATATAAAAATGAAAAACATGAGAAAATAATGAATTGCTAAATCAAAAATTATTTCATATGAAGTATAAATAATCAACTAAAATTAAACTTACATATATACCGTGCTTGGCACGGGGTCTATACTAGTTTTTAACTAATCATAATTTTTGAAGTCATTGATTTCTCTTAATTTGACAATATGTTTAATTAAAATTATATAATCTTAAATATGACTTTTGAAAGACTGGATGACATTTAAATAGTGTAATATATGCTAGCTAATATGCGACGTACATAGCATATCAAGTCAAAATAAGTATGTGATTTATCATCCATCGTTGACATGTCTAATATTATTGAGACTCTTTCAGTTTTACCGCTTAATTAATTATTTAATTTTTTCATATGTATTAAACCTCTTTTGAAGACAAAAAAACTTGAAAAGAAAGTGACCAAACATGACTCATAACCGCAACTTTCGAGCGTTGTATTATTTTTTTTTCAAATTATTGATTTATTTTCTTACAATATTTTCAGTGTAAAAAAAATCGTTTTTTTAACTCGTATTTAAGAATTCTAATCGATCAATTTTTTTTGTGGAATTAACTTTGTCTGCGAAAATAATTTTTTTTTTTTAAAACTTAATTGTATTCAAGTTATTTGGTTTGGAAGAAAGATTACTGTTTTGAAAAGTCATACCTAAGTTTAATAATCAGTGAAAATTATTTTCAAAAAAGGAGAGGTATAATTGAGAAAATCAAATAATTAACAAATACGGAATACATGTAATCTAATAATTAAGGACTACTAGTGAGAAGATAAAAAATTAATTTATCGTCAACTGTCTAATTCAATAACTATTCTGTAATAGTATTTGGAAGATATTTCATAAAATGAATATAAAACAAAATTAATTTAATGAAAAATAAAATTTGGGTAAAACTTAAAGTAGACAAGAGAAAACTCGATGAGGATAAAAACAGATGAAATAAAATAACGACCGATAGCTCAAAATAAATCAAATATCTAATTAAGCCAATAACGAAAATAAAAAACATACCTAAAGAACTAGCAATAAAAGAACGTGAAAATAGAAATTAAAATACAAATATCGATAAATTAATGAAATCATGAGTCTGAAAGTCAATTTCGAAACTTGATTTTTTTTCCAGAACAATATTTTTAATCATAAATAGTAAATCACTGGGGAAGAAACAATTAATTACTCAAAAGTAAATGTAGTTTTGGAAAAAAAATCATTTTAAAGGAATTCAAACAATAATTATGTCAACAAAGCTCAAAGTCATTTCTGGTAGCTGTCCATAAGAACTCCTCAGTTAAGCGTGCTTGAGTGAGAGTAGTGTTAAGATGGGTGACCTCCTGGGAAGGCTCTTCGATGCGTGCAACTGGTGAAATTAAATGATATTAAAATGACTCAGCTATAAAGCTAGTAACTGTTTCAAATGTGAATACTCTAAAATTAGAGAATTCTTATGGTTATTAATTAATTAATTTATTATATATTTTCACCGGAATAAATGTTTCGTCACAAGCGTAATTAGCCACGGGATAACCCGTGGCAAAAAGTTAATTCTAGCCACGGGAAACTATGTGGCAATAAAATCAATATTTGCCACGGTTTATTTTTTCCGTGGCTATTTGTTTGCCACGGCCAGTTGCGCCTTATGGTTTTTCCGTGGCAAAGTACTTTAGCCACGAAAATTTAGCACTTTTGCCACGAATTCTGCCGTGACCCAAGTGCTCATTTGTAGTAGTGAGAAGAGGAGGCTGTGACAAATCTGATTGCAAAACTTCAGAAAGTCACGGTCCAGAAAAAGTTTGAGGGACGAAATGATGGATGGGGGAAGATCATAAGAGGAATACGCTGGGAGGGCAGATTAGGTTACCGGCTGGACGAGATAGGCAGGGGTCGTGGGTAGGAGATGTGCAAACTATTGACAAAGTCGGTAATGGACAGAGGGGGGATGGCGATGTCATAATGTGGGAGGGGAATATGATGGAGAGAAGATTAGAGGAAGGGGTCATTCTTAGGGGAAGGGAGGATGGGAAGGAAGATGGTGGGGTGAATAATTTACAACTTGTGGAGAAGAAGGGGGCAAACACAGGGGGTAAGTGGACAGGAAAGAAAAGGGAGGGTCGGGCGATGCATGAGATAGGTGAGAAGAATGTGTCAAGAGGAGGAAATGAAATCCCGATAGGGGTTGTTGTGGGGAAGTGTGCTAGGGGTGGTGGTGAGGAGGTATGGAGGGTCCTGAAAAGAGGAGTAAAACTTACATGGGCGTCAGTTCACCTGAGGCGGAGGTTGAGACGACTCAACCCTGCCGGGCATTATGAATCTTTTGAGCCTGAACTGTAGGGGGCTGGGCAACCCCGATGCTGTAGGCGGTCTCCGCAAAGTCATGCGGAGAGAGGCCCCTGCTATAGCTTTTTTGTGCGAAACGAAGCTTAGTAGTAAAGAGTTTCGCACACTGGTGTCCTGTTTTCATGAGTACGATTGGAGGGCGGTGGATATTACTGGGAGGTCCGGGGGTTTAGCTATGTTATGGAGGAAGGATGTCGTTATTAATTTTAGATCGGAGTCTCTTCATCATATGGACTTCGATGTGAATACGAGTGAGGGGTCGTGGAGGTTAACAGGTTTCTATGGGTGGCCAGCGGTGAGTGATAGATACCTTTCATGGTAGCTTCTTAAGCTGTTGGGGGCAGAGGAGAGGGGGCCGTGGGTGTGCATAGGCGACTTCAATGAAATCCTGTTTGCTACGGAGATGTTGGGAGGTACGAGACAAAAATGGCAAATGAATAATTTTCGTGATGTTGTTGATGTGTGCCAGCTTCGAGATATATCATTTGAAGGGCATGACTTTACTTTTGATAATGGACAGGCAGAAGAGAATAACAGACAGTGTAGGTTGGACATGGCCCTTGCGAATGAGGATTGACTTATGTTATTTCCGAGGGCGAAGGTGGTTCACTTGGGTCGAGATTGGTCGGATCATATTCCTATTCGACTAGATTTCGACCGAAATTGATGGTTTGAAGCCCGGAACAGGAATATTTTTCGATTTGAACAAGTGTGGGTGGGGGAGAGTGGTTGTGAAGAGGTCATTCGACGGGCTTGGGAGGTCGCGGACGAGGACATTTGTGCTGGGATAACTCGGTGTAGCGAGGAATTATTGATGTGGCAGGGGTTAAGCATTGGCAAGATGATGAGGGAGATGAAGAAGAAACGTAGACGGATCGAACAGCTTGATAACGAGAATAGAAGTTGGCCTAAGGTGGCGGAGCGAAAACAACTGCTTCGTGATATTGCGAAGCTAACTAGACAGGAAGACTTATACTGGAAGCAAAGATCGCGGGCCCTGTGGCTTAAAGAAGGAGACAGAAATACTAAGTATTTTCATCGGAAAGCGGGACAGCGAAAGTAGAGGAATACTATTGTAGACACCCAAATTTGGACCTGGTGGCTGCATAAGTGCCCAACAAACACCCAATGACGATAGGACTGCAACGCGACACGGGTTCGCGATATTTTAGGTAGTTTTTCTATAGAACGGATCAAATAAATTACTCAGAAAAATTAAACTAACATGATGGCAGCCTTAGTCGTGTCGTTACGGTCGCATAGACACTAATTAGAGTCAATTCTGACATAGGGACCCCAAGTCGGTCCAGAAACTCAAACCGAGTCAGCACCACGCCAAGCGAATCTCGGGATGCACACCCGAGGCCCACCAAGCTCACGGTACTAGGGTAACACGGGGAAACTTTAGGCCCCAAGATACGTATTATACTCCTCCCTCTCGGTTTTGGAAAGTATCAAAATCGTATCTTCAAAACCCCAACCGCCTCGCCTCACGCGTCCGAGACTCCCTACGCCCGAACCCAGTCACCTGAGTCTTGGTGAGCCACAACTCAGGCGTCCATATGGGTGATGAGGGCCGAAAACACCTATTAATATCCCCCCTCACCTCATTCATTCGACACACAATTCTCTCAATTCTCTTCTCCCCCCACATTCTCGCTCAGGGCTCGCACTCCGACACCTGAGGCAAACGATCCACTCGATCATAGTTCCGATAAAAGCGACATCGACGCTACTCCTCACCTTCGAGCACCTCACTCGATACCGAGGTGCCTGTGTTCGACTAGCTCAAGTCTAGTAACGAAATTCTGCCGGATTAGCCGCAGAATCAGCCTATAGTAGCGAAGCTCTGCCGGAGTAGCCGCAAGAAGGGTCAACGGTAACGGAGCTCTGCCGAAGTCACTGGTCAAGCTAGGAGGATCCGCCTGTTGAAGTCGAGTCGTCACTAGGTTGCCATCTAAACAAAACTTTACATTTTTGCACTTTCTTTTATTATGCACTACGACAATACTAGATGTGGACACTAGGTCTACCAGCACTTACTAAAATACGTAACGTCCCAACTTCAACCACAAACATTAAAACACGCTAAATAGACCCGAGTAATTTCGAGAACCGTTCTCAGCTATCTATGCATCGTGTCCCGTTTAGTGTATACTCCGAGGGTGCAACTCCTCACTACGTGATTTACTTACATTCGCATTTACAGTTTTTCGTATGATTTATTGCTTTTATGACCTTATAATCGCATGCTAAATCATCTAACACGGAATTCAAAATGTAAAATAACTAAAACTGAACAAAGTGATGGTTGGGTTTCGTATTAGTTCGGGTGCTCGCCTTATTAGGTTCGACGTATCTCTATTAATACCGAACTGACACATCTTAAGCAGAATACCAGGTAAGGTATACCACGAGAACGACTAATATCCGTATTATCGCGTTAAATATGATCTGCTAATACGTATAATACTAGTACTCTCTACTCTTCTACGTGCATCTTTTCATGGCCTGCTTGTCACGTGAAATTGCATGCAAAGAATGTAAACACAACTACTTTGACGACAAAACTTACTTGTCCTTAAACAACCGACGTAGCAAAAGGTATAGGGTTAAAACAACGGATGTTACAGTATTTCCGCCACAACAAAAGAACTGGGTTATCAGCCCACCGTTTGATTAGTAGAGGCCGCTATAGTGCGGACGAGATTGGGTGTTTACATCTATTGGATGTTGGCTTCTCAATACGTACCCTCACCCTTTACTCAGAATCGACGGTTTCCGGATATCCGAAACCATTGGAAATGAGAGTCATTCCAGGCATGGAGTGCTTAAGGGTACAAGTCTTTATCTTTAGGTCCCATGCCCCTTAACTTTGAGCCGGCAAGGGATCAAAGTTGACTTGAACTGTTTTCGAGTCCCCATAATTGACTCGGTGGCGACTCCACAAATCGGCAACGAATTCAGTTCACTAAAAAGGTCGCCTTACCAAAAAAATCGGCCTTTAAACATTTACATCCACGACTCGATCGATTCCAAACGGAAACACGGGTGCCCGCACCCGTCAAGTACAAGTCCGGGTCGTCATCCGAATCGAGGTCTGAAACATCGCCCCGTACGCGAGATCGGACCGGCCCCCGATCGGGAGGGGGCCGCGTGGGTGGCCGCCGCCACACGTTGAAAAATCGGGTCGGTCCCGTGCGGCGTCGGGCGGTGCGGACGGACGTCCACAGTTTGGCGACTCCGCTGGGGATTTGGAAAAAAATTTCCAGTGGTGGTGTAACTTGAACGAGGTCGGTGAAGCTCATTTCCTAGTTCCTAGCTGTGGTCACTACAGGTTTCGGCCCTAAAAAGCCCACCCTAACCGATATTAGGACCAATCGACCTCTTCGCGGTAAGATCCTTAGGGAAACGCGGAGAGATCCTCGATTGACGCTCCAGCCGCCTAATGCGAACCCCGCAAGAGTAACAAGCGGATAGTTCCGAACGAGCGGTATGACACTCGTCTCCCAAGTTGATTTGTCAATGCCTAAGTGAAGACTATTCGTGGGCGGTAGCCTACCCTAACTTACCCGTGTCTGCATCCTGCATGAGTGTATGCATTCCTAGTTATGTTTAGTGTATTTGTGATACGCACTGTCGTCGACACGCATGCAAACAATATTTTTAACACTGACTAACATAACTAATGTAGTAGTGGTAGGTCGGGATCGATCCACATGGAGACGGTTAAGCGATATTGGTCAAGTCTAGAGTTTAATCGTGATTGGGATTGAGATGGGGGTTTTGGGTCGAAAGAGGTCGAGCTAATGCTAATGAGCTACGCTAACTAAGGCTAGGGACAATAATGGGAAAAGTGTTGGGGAGAGTCGGGATTCGTAAATGGTGTCTAAGTGTCTCGGGATCGAGTCTTAGCTACAACGTTAAAAAGGGAGAATGCCACCTTCCGGTTTCTTCACCCAACCTACCTACCTAAACCAGCTTTTGCGACGAAAGGGTAAGTCTCAAATTAAGGTTATTTCTACCCCGAGTTTTCCCATATTGATAGAAACGAGTCAAGGTCAATCTAGCTGCAGTCTAGGTCAACAAAGACACAAAAACCTTAAAATTGATAATCAACAAGTAAACAACCCACCAACATCCCTCAAATCAAATAATCCAAATCCTTCTCCTTAAGTCCCCAACAAGAAAATCTACTCACTAGTCATGATGAATAACAATAAAACACTAACTAAAGAGAAATTAACTAAAGCATGCATAGTAACTATACTAACAATTAACACTAAGGAGAGAAATTAACTAACACACAATCTAAAGTGAAACTAACAAAGGAGAGAAAATCATAAACTAATGGAGAAAAGGAAGAGGAAAGAATTTACCAACTATGGAGAAAACTAAGGAGGAAGATGAAGATAAACATAAAAGATTGAATCTTGGAAGAAATAATACAAGAATTTGTCACTAATCCATGCATAAATCTTCAATCTTCAATACAAGAAATATGAATCTTCAAGAAATAAAACAAGAGCCTTGTCACATAAACCCTTGCAAAACCCTTGAATCTTCAATATAAAACACAATCTTCAACAAAGATGGATGTTTGACTACTAATTATAGAAGAATTATTCTAATACTAAGTAGATCTACTAATTGTTTGTAGAGAATTTTACTAGAAAGCTTACTACAATCTACTACTACTACTACTAAGAATCCTCTAAACTACTCTAGAAATCCCCTAAACTACTTGTACTCCTAAAGGCTCACTCAAGGCACACGGAGGCACAAAACCCTAGGAGGAGTATTTATACTAGTCTTCATGGGTTGCACAAATTTCAAGGCCCAAATCAAATTTATCTTCATTTAAGCCAGACCTTCACCCTTTGCATCTTCATGGGGCAAAAATTTCGCCCCGCGGCTTGACATAATAATCCCACCGGGTGAAATTTCAACCGGTGAGATTTTCTTCATTTTTTGCAATTTCGGCCCGGTTTCTCCATCGGACGAAATTTCACCAGGTAGAGAGTGCCGTGAAAATCTTCGGGGAGGTGGAAAATGTCGTCGGGAGAAACTTTGCCCGGTGGTGACTCACCGGGCGAAACTTTACCCGCTGGTCTTCCGCCTCTTTTCCGGTCTCAATCTTTGTCGATCAAATGGAATACTTGAACTTTCAGTTGTGTGATTTGCTTTTCGGACCGTGTCTCTCTCTTTTATGCTCATAGAAGCTCGGACACGTTTTCGGTCGAAAATCCTATCAAAATAGACAGAAAACTACTTAAAACACGTAAAATGCAAAAGAGAGACACTAATGCGAGAATTACGCAAAATACGGCGATAATCGCACTCAAGTCTCGCAAAAATGGGGGAAAAACGGTTCTACATGGGAGGAAAAACGGTCCAAATTTGGTACACAACAATTCCCCCACACTAAACCGTTGCTCGTCCTCGAGCAAAGACCTAAAAAGAAACTAGCTACTACTACTAAGCTAGACTATGCTAAGCCGATACGAGGCAATTAACGGGCCCGCTCCGTCCCTTCAACTCACATCGAGATACCCATGAGGTAGAGTACCTCCATGCATGGCAAATTGGGTCTTGCTCAAAATTGGGGTTGCGACTAACACACACACAAACACAAAACAAAGAAGACACACATAAAAAGATAGTTGCAACCAAAGAGAAAATAAATCACCGAATCCCTCATCGAAACGGCGGAGAAAGCACCGATTCGAGCTTAAGACAAGCGTGAACACTACCAAGTTAGTAACACAAATTGACATGGGCAAGATCCTAATAGGATGACAATCAAACAATAAAAACATTGAAAATTTACCAAGGTCCTTCTAATTCCACTAAAGATGCCTACAACGGGACGATAAACGAAGTGGATAAGTGAGAACCATGGAGTTAGTAAGCAATGTAGCTAAGTGTTATGCCGTCTCCTACGCTAAGCCTAGAGGGTTGTTCCAAACTCGAGAAAGGCAATTAGACCAAAAAGATGGATAAGTGTTTGCAAAATGGTAAGGATTGTCAAATTACCGCTATTTTCTTCCCTCGGGACTCGGTCCTCTAGTAGGCATTTCACGACAATAAGTCAACCAAGGGATTCTTTGGGTTTGGGAACGATTTTTGAGATTTTGATTTTCTTTTCGGTTTTTCTTTCCCATTATTTCGATCGAGGGTTTTTTTTTTTTTTTTTTAAATACATATGCCCTTCTTCTTCAGGACTAAAAGTGGCTTCTCAAGTAAGGTCACCTAAGAGAACGGGGAACGGTAACGAAGGCCTTATCACTCCATGGGTGGTCAAGGTGGTCAAATGCAAATCCCGATGTAGACTCCTAGTAGAAAAGATGGACTCATGGTAAAAATCCAATGCAAAAATTGGTTCAAGGTCATTCTACTAGAATTATGTCCAAAGATCAAAATGGGTCACTAACAAGGGAGTAATAAACACTCGGCCTAATCTCAAAATCGGGTTTTCGAAAAATTTACCTAGACAAGCTATACACAAAATAAAAAGAACACAAAGATGACAAAAATACAAGAAAACAAAAGCAAGAACAAAACGAAATCACAAGTATAGCCAAGCACTCCAAACTCCATTAAGTCAACACAATCCACAACCACCAATTCCAAAATGTTCACCAAGTGAACCTGCAAATAGCATATATGCCCAAACTCCATGCATAAGAGAAAGGGATAAAACGAAGGTAGAAAGTATTACCGCGCGGTCTTCATTTCATTTCCGCTACCTTACGTATCCATGCTAAATGATTGGCAGTGTTCCTACAAGAAGGAGAATGCAAGACAATACAAGTGACACAAAAACAAAAATAAAGGAAAGAAAACTAAAAAGAGAAAAAAAATGAATTTTTTTGGATTTTTGGTTTTTTTAAAGGAAAAAAGAAAATGAAAATGAAGAAAAGGATAGTAGATCTCTCCCCCACACTAAAACTGTGCATTGTCCCCAATGCACAAATAGGAGAAGAATCGAAAAAGAAAAAGAGAAAAGAACGGAAAATCTTTTTGAATTTTTATGGTTTTTCAAATGTTTTTGGATTTTTGGTGATTTTTCAAATATTTTTGTATTTTTGATGATTTTTAAAATGTTTTTGGATTTTTGATGATTTTTCAAATGTTTTTGGATTTTTGAACATTTTTCAAATGTTTTTGGATTTTTGAAGATTTTTCAAATGTTTTTGGATTTTTCAAAAATTAAGGGAATAAAAAGAAAAGAAATGAAAACGGAGAAAAAAGAAAATATAAAAGATAAAATAAAGAAAATGAAGTGGTGGGCCTAGGTGTAATCACGTCACCTAGACCCTAGCCAAAGAGAAAAATCGAAAAATAAGAAAAAAAAATGAAGTGAAAAGTGAAAATGAAGAAAATCGATAAGTGGAGAAAGGGCGTAGGTGTAATCACGTCACCTCGCCCGGATTCCGCACAAATCGGGAAAATTGAAAGAAAAAGAAAATTTTAGATTTTTCAAATGGTCTTGGTGCGATCAAGTCACCGAAGACCGGGAGCAACAATCAGGTCCTTCTTCTCTAAGGCACCTGCAATAAACCTCACGTGTGTAACGACCCAAGTAGGGTCACAGAGGGGCTGACAATTTCTAAAACCAACAAAGTAATCAATTACAAATAAACCAACAACATAATTATCAATTGCCAAAAATTGGCGCTGCAAGGACTGACAGTGAACGAGATAACTGAGACAAGAGAATAGATTACTGACGACTGACAACCGACAACTAACACCCCCACACTGACACTAACGACACTCGACCACTCACATTGAACCTGGGGGACGAGGTGGTGGGTAGTAAGACCCTGGCGGAGGCATACCGAAAAATCGATCAAAATAGTGCTGCTGCTGTTGCAACATCCTTTGGTTCTCCTCTACCGTCAACCTCGCTGCTTGGGCATCCCTAGCAGCCTCCCTAGCCATCTCAAAACTGGTCCGGGTGATGGTAGGGATTTGTCACGTCCCTAGCCAATCAATAAACTACCGATTACACCTAGTGGTAGCTAGGGTAAGTCGGGATCGTATCCACGAGGACGGCTAGGCAAAGCTTAGACTAAGTCTACCTAGAACGAGACTAGATTACCAAACAAACACAAAGAAAGTGATAAATGGAAAACTAGGATGGAGGAGGAGTAAGAACTAGACTAATGATGCTAAACAATGCTAATGATCGGTCTAGCTAGAAAACTAGAGTGAACGATGTCTAACTAGAAGATGACTCAAATATGGAAAGAAGTGGGGTAGGTCGGGTTCATAGAGGTAGAAGGGTAATTGGGGTGATCAAGGGTATGGATGTCTCCTAGTGTCTAGAGTCGGTCCGGGCTTTCGCAACTTAAACCGATGTCAAGGTGGGTCCGGGCTCTCGCAACTTAGACCCTAATCCGTGCTCTCGCAACTACGATTATTCTCAACATTCCCACATCATAGGCAAACAATGGATTCATGAACACATGCACAAGGAGCATTGGCCACTACTACTCATACAAGCATAACAACAAACACATAGAGTGCTCACAATGTGACTAGCAACAAAGATTCACCCTTTCCCCTTAATCAACCCTAATTATCCATAATCTACCCCTAATCCCCCTACTAACCCCACAAGAAGACTACTCACTCATGATGAAAGGAAGAATAACAATCAAAAGAGAAACTAAGACAAACATCCAAACATCCATAATGACAAATCCAAACAAGAACAATAACAATAACACTAAGAAAAGATTCAAACTTGTATAAATAACAAAGAACAAGGATGAGAAAGGATTATACCAACACTAGATGAAGAAAAGGAACAATCTTGCATTAATGAGAAACCCAAATACAATCCCAAGGTTGTCAAGCTTGAGACAATCTCCAAGAATCCCTTAATACAAGCACTAATTACAAAGGATTAACTAAAGATTAACTAAAATTAAGAGAAGATTAAAGCTAATGAGTGAGAATCAATCTAGGGTTTTTGAGGCTTAAACTAGTCTAGGGTCTGATCAGTTCCTGTCTTCCTACAAGAGAAGGGTATATAAAGGGTTTAAGAATGAAAGGAATTGAAAGGAAATGAACACGGGCTGAACTGGGAAAATCCCGATCGGGAAAGTGGAGAATCCCGATCGGGATTTTATGTTCCCGATCGGGAACACCCCACAGTAGTCGCTCCTTGCTTTCCTCTTTATTCCCGATCGGGATGAGGCCATACCCGATCGGGAATAGTCTTGTAGGCCTCCAATATGAACTTTTCGGTCCCTCCTTGGTTCTCATGGCCTTCTCATCGATTCTCGGGACTCGGGATCGGGTCTCGGAGGCTCGGGATTGGGTCCCAAGGTCTCGGGGTCGATTCCAAGGCATCGAGTCATCGTTCCTTAGCTTCGTTGGCTCCAAAATGCATATGTATTGAGTCGGAATCACTCCAACTCTTCATGAACGGTCTCGGGAACCTGAAACGAGCTAAAGGAAACATAAGAAGCCCATAAACCGCTCCAAAGGAGCGGTTCCACAAGGAAAATGGGACCAAAACACTACAGAATAGGCACTACAAACGACAATTATCAACTCCCCCACACACTAAACCCTTACTCGCCCTCGAGTAAGCACAAACTAAATACTAATCTAACCGAGCGGGTATTAGCGTACCCTACGCCCTTTCAACTCACGCGAGTGCACTTAGAGGAGAAGTGCACTCCGCAAGGCAAGTGGGGTCTTGCGACAAAATCGTGGGTGCAACCGGACACAAAACACAAAAACAAACAAGCATATAAACAACAAACAAACAAACAAACAAAAGGTTGCACCCAAAGGAAAAACAAATACCGCTTCCCTCTAAAAGCGGTGAATGAAACACCGGTTTAGGACTCGAGGTAAGCGACAACGTTCCCAAGCTAGACATACAAACCAAGGTGAACTAAACCCTAATAGCATGACGACAAAGCAATAAAAACGTTGGTAACTTACCTAGGTCCTCCTAACTTTCTAAAAACTTACTACGGGACGATCGGCGGAGATGGAAAGTGATGAACCACGGTGTTAGTCGACACTGTAGGTAAGTGAGACCCCGCCCCCTTTAGCGTGAGCCGAGAGGGTCTTCCCATGGCTAAAACCGCCTAACTAGTCCAAGTAAAAAAGGTGGAAATATGCAAAATGAGGGAAGACCGACTAATGCCGCTATCATCCTTCCTCGGGACTCGGTCCTTTGGTAGGCTCTTCACGGCAAAAGTCGGAAAAAGGCTTATTTTGAGAGGTAGGAGTTATTTTTGTGAGACGATTTTCTTTTGGCATTTTCTCTTTTCTTTTGCATTTTTGCTTTGTTTTTCCATGCCAATTCTTTTTCTTCTTTTCTACTTTGTTTTTGGCTTTTGTGCCTTTTCTTTTTCTTCATTCTTTTCTTTCTTTCATTTTTTTTTTTTTTTCTTTGCCCTTTTTTGGCAAGATTTGGATTTTTGGCATTTATTGACAATTAAGAAAGAGAGAATCAACAAGTTGCAATTTATTGTGCGATATGTGTAGGAGGTAGGGAAATGGGTGAGTCGAGGGTGCGCAATCCCTCTTCAAACCCACAAAAAGTGGAGGAAACTTGGACTAATCTAGCAAATTTCAAACATGGTCACCTAAGGGACGAGACTCGGTAACCAAGGCCTATTCACACCGTGGGTGGTCATAATGGTCAAAGGTGCAAATCCCGCAGTAAATCCCTAGTAAGAAAGGTGGACTCAAGGTAAGGGACCAACGAACTCATTGATTTAGGGTCATTCTACTAGATTAAAGTCCAAGACTTGATTTATACTACTACGAAGGGAAAATAGACACTTACACACTAGCCTCTAAACCGGGTTTTCGAAAACCGTTTACACACAAGACACAAATACCACAAAACAAAGACTCAACAAGAAAGAAAGAAAGAAGAAGGAAACAACAAACAAAACAAAACAACACAAACACATAATCAACATAAACACCACCCCGATCATCCAAACAAGCCACCAAATCATCCACAACTTTACAAAGCTCCACCCGAGCACACAACATTACAATCTCCTCCAAAACTCCGTAAGAGATAAAGAAGAAAAAAGGATAGAGGTTACCGGGATTCTTGCAAGCTCTCCAAAGTTGGCGGCGATTAGGCAACCTAAAAGAGAAAAGGGAGGCAAAGCACACGCACAAAACAAATATACTACACAAAGACCCAAAAGTAAAACATACAAAAGGAAAAATCTTTTTGGATTTTGTGAAATTTTTTCAAATTTTTAGGATTTTTTCAAGATTTTTCGATAAAATAAGAAAATAAAACAAGCTACGATAGAATATCGCTCCCCCACACTTAAATCGAGCAATGTCCTCATATGCTCAATCGTAGTGTCGGAGAGACAAAAGAAAAAGAAGAGAAACTACGAATATAAAGCTAGGAATCAAAAATAAAGTGGAGAAAAGGTAGAAGGTGTCCAGCCGGGGTGTAATCAAGTCACCATGGGCCGAGACAAGAAAAAGATATAGATGGGGGAAGAAAATAAAAAGAAGGAAATAAAAGGAAATGGGAGGGGAGGGCTAGGTGTAATCAAGTCACCTAACCCGGATTCCGCCTAAATCCGTCTAATTCCTAAAAAGCGGTGAAAATCTTGTAAATTTGGATTTTTCGATGGACTCTCGATGTAATCACGTCGTCGAGAGTCGGGAGCAACCATACTAGGGCCTCGAAGGCCACTAAGACTCCATGACTCGAGGGAAGGGGGCAAACAAGGAAAGGCAAGCGATAATAGACAGAAAAGGAAGGATAGTTACCCAAACCGAGCGGCTAGTAACTCACTTGCTCCATCGTCTCGATGATCATGAGGGCCTTGTTGCTTGTCTCCATAGTTGCCATCTCGCTTCATATTCAAGAGCTCACGGTCGGGGTAGTAATGGTGTAAGGGGTGTGTGGGTTTCGATGTAAGGTGAGGTGTATGGTCATGTGATAGGAGTAGAGTGGAGTAGGGAGGTTGGGAGGGGGTATTATGGATGGGTGGAATCAAATGCCTAGGAAAAAGACTCAAAATGGGGAAGAGGACTTTCCCGGTCGGGAAGGGAATTCCCGATCGGGAGTATGTGAATTCCCGATCGGGATTTTGTGTTCCCGATCGGGATCACCTTCCAGTGAGTCCGAATTCTAGGCATCAACATTCCCGATCGGGATAAGGCTTTCCCGATCGGGATTCTTCATCTTCACCTTCCATGAACCCAAAAGCTTGATACAAGCTTCAAAAACCGACTTCCTCGCTCACAAACCGAGCCTTATCAACAATCCACCCTTTCTAGGGCTCAAATCAACTTCACCTATCAAGAAAACTCAAGCACACACAAAATTCTCTCCCTCACAACTCTCATCAAATAGTCTAAACAACAAGAATATCACCAAAATCAAACTAACTAAGAGTAAGAAATATACACAATGCGACGGTTCTTGTGGAACTCCGTCAAACCAAGGTGGTGCAAATCTTCATTCTTTTTCATCAACTCTCCAACCGGCTCCATCTCCATCAAGGGCACGTAAGAACAAGTCGAAGGCCCTAGAGATGTCTTCAATCATGCTCGAAATATAGCCATCCACAAACCAAGGCTCCTCATGGCCTTGCCTAGACGTTCCCGGGGCATCCCGATCTTCCAAGTTCAATGGCTTGAACTTGTACTTTCGGTCTTTTGGGATATACCCAAATGTCCACCGGTCCTCATGCGGCCCTAAGGGCGGCTCATCATTCTTTTCCTCGCTTTGCAACTTGTCATCAAGCCCATGATTCGGGCATTCATCTTCCTCACTATCGGAATCCTCAAGTACATATGAGTACTTCTTCAAGCTCTGTCCCGGGTCTCTCCCTCGATCGATGTCTTCCGTGGTATGGATCATTTTACACGTTTCATCACTAGTGGGTGGAGTGTTGCCTTGGAGGTCGAACACTATCTTTTCCTCGCCCAACTCAAATGTGATCTTACCCCTCTTCACATCGATCATGGCACCGGCGGAGTGTAGAAATGGGCGCCCAAGAATAATGGGAGTGCTTGCATCTTCCGGCATATCGAGCACAATGAAGTCGACCGGAATGAAGAATTTCCCTATTCGCACCGGCACATCCTCAAGCATTCCCAATGGTCGGTTAATAGACTTGTCGGCCATTCGGAGCGTAATGGATGTGCATTTCAACTCCTTCATCCCGAGTCGGCAACAAATAGTGTAGGGAATGACGCTCACACTCGCACCCAAGTCACATAATGCATTGTTGATCATAAAATTGCCAATGGTGCAAGGGATTGAGAAACTACCCGGATCTTTCAACTTCGAAAGCGTGGACCCTTGAATGAGCTCGCTCACCACCCTCGTGAACGCTACCGTCTCTTCCTTGTCGATAGATCTTTTCCTTGCTAGGATTTCCCGCATGAATTTTCCGTATGCCGGGATTTGGGTAAGTAACTCGGTGAATGGGACATTGACATCCAACTTCTTCATGATATTAAGGAATTTGTCATATTGAGAGTCCTCCTTACTCTTCATTTGCCTTGATGGGTAAGGCAATTGCACTTGGTACTTGTTTTGCTCCATGGGGATAGACTTCTCAAACGACACTTTCCCTTTGCCTTTTTCTTTCTCTTGAGGTGGTGGAGGGTTGTCTTTTTGGGGCTTCTCGACCTCCCATAAGACTTGTTCCTCAATTGGACGATCAAAGCTTGAGTCTTCTTGACTTGGAGATGCCAATTTCTTTGTTGGTTCATGCATTGGCTCTTGATCATTAGGGAATGGAGGGGGGTCATAGGATGTACCTCTCCTTGTGGTGATGGCATTTACATGCTCATATGACGGTGCTTGGCCTTGAGAAGGTAATTGTCCCTTTTGCCTTGAGGAACTTCCCGATGCAAGTTGAGCTATTTGATTCTCGAGTATCGTCATCCGGGTATCTCTCATAGCGTTTTCCCCTCGAACATAAGTAAAGAGCTCTTGATGGTTTCTTGACATGTCCATTTGATTGTTCTTCACTTCTTGATTGCTCTTTTGCAAATCCATCATAGTCTTTTGTATGTCAAAATCACGTGGTGGAGATGATGGATTATGCGGAGTATCGGTGAGGGCTAATGGGGTACCGTAATCGTGGATGGGAGACCGGCTCCTAGGCTTGCTTTGTTGTTGTTGATTGTGAGCTGCTTGTTGACGGTTCCCTTGGAACCCATGAGAATTTCCTTGATTGTGATTTTGAAACCCTTGGTTGTGGTTTTGATATCCTTGATTGAAGTTCCCTTGTTGGAACCCTTGCTTATTGTTGAAGTTGCCTTGGTTATTTTGCTTGAAATTGTTGAAGGGTCTTTGGTTACCCACATAACCTTGGTAAATTTGATCGTTGTCCCTTAAGGGAGGTGGAACATAGGGACGATGTTGTTGTTGATGGTGAAACGCTTGTTGTTGGGGGACTTGTTGGGAAGCTTGGTATTGATTAGAGAAAGAAGCACCTTGCTTGAACGCTTGAAAGGCGTTCACTTGCTCAATACTCCCTCTACAACTCATAGGGTCATGGCCAACGATTCCACAAGTGTCACACATCCCAAAGTAAGGTGTAGGAGGTGCGAACCCCAAAGCATTCACTTCTTGAATCGGTTGATGGTGGGATGAACTAGAGCCTTGGACTTGGTTGAGGTGGCTTTGGAGCTTCTTGTCAATAGTCTCCATGTGCGTTTTTAGTTGGGCTCCAAGGTCAATGCTCAATTGAGTGATAGCATCAACCTCGTGCCTACCTCCCCGATTTGCCTTCCTAGGCCTAGAGTATTGCGAATTATGCACCGCCATCTCTTCGATTCTCGTCCATGTTTGGTCGTCATCGACCTCGGTAAACCTACCATTGGAGCCCATGTTGAGAATGGCTCTCGAATCCTCATAAAGTCCATTCCAAAATTGTTGTACTAAGAACCATTGTGAGAGTCCATGATGAGGGCACGATCTTACCAAAGACTTAAACCGCTCCCAAGCTTCATATAGACTCTCCTCGTCCCTTTGTTGGAAACCGGTGATGGAAGCCCTAAGCATATTGGTCTTTTCCGGAGGGTAACACTTTTGGTAGAACGCCAAGGCAAGCTTTTTCCAAGTGTCGATACCCATGGTTGCCCTATCGAGACTCTTAATCCATTGCTTCGCTTTTCCAATAAGAGAAAACGGGAAGAGTACCCAACGAATTTGGTCTTGAGTAACCCCGGTTTGAGATATAGCGTCACAATAATCGGAGAAGGTCTCCATATGTTGATGCGGGTCTTCGGTGGGCAAACCACTAAATGGGCTCCTCTCCACAAGTTGGATGAATTGAGTCTTTGCCACAAAATTTCCGGTATAAGCTTCCGGTAATGCACTCGGTCCCGGCAAGACATCCTCGGTGAATGTGGAGTGAGAGGAGAACTTAGGCATTCTTGGATGTAAGGGAGAGGATGGGGGTGTAGAGAGTGTTGATGTAGATGAAGAGGGAGAATTAGGAGAAGAATCACCGAAGGGATTGATGAAGGTCCCTCCGGCCGTCTCTCGAGGTGAAATGCTCAAGTCGGCTCTTTGGGCTTGCCCTTGATGAGTGGTGCTTGCACTTGGTTGAGAGATCCTAACCCGATTAATCGTCCGTTGGCGAAAGGCTCGAAAGAGTCTCTCCGGCTCTGGATTAAAGAGATAGAAGTCGCCTCCCCTCCTAGGCATACACTACACACTAGAACAAACGTAAGAACACCTAGTGCTTTATGGGCACTAGGCAACGACAATAACAAACACAACTAGAGACAAAGAGAAAAAGAAGACATAACACTAAAGAAAGAAGAAAAATCAAGAGAATATACACAAGAGAAGATGGGAGAACACAAAGAGGGGTAACTAAGTCTAGAAATAAGCAAACTAAGTCTAAACAATGCACCGTCCCCGGCAACGGCGCCAAATTGATGGTAGGGATTTGTCACGTCCCTAGCCAATCAATAAACTACCGATTACACCTAGTGGTAGCTAGGGTAAGTCGGGATCGTATCCACGAGGACGGCTAGGCAAAGCTTAGACTAAGTCTACCTAGAACGAGACTAGATTACCAAACAAACACAAAGAAAGTGATAAATGGAAAACTAGGATGGAGGAGGAGTAAGAACTAGACTAATGATGCTAAACAATGCTAATGATCGGTCTAGCTAGAAAACTAGAGTGAACGATGTCTAACTAGAAGATGACTCAAATATGGAAAGAAGTGGGGTAGGTCGGGTTCATAGAGGTAGAAGGGTAATTGGGGTGATCAAGGGTATGGATGTCTCCTAGTGTCTAGAGTCGGTCCGGGCTTTCGCAACTTAAACCGATGTCAAGGTGGGTCCGGGCTCTCGCAACTTAGACCCTAATCCGTGCTCTCGCAACTACGATTATTCTCAACATTCCCACATCATAGGCAAACAATGGATTCATGAACACATGCACAAGGAGCATTGGCCACTACTACTCATACAAGCATAACAACAAACACATAGAGTGCTCACAATGTGACTAGCAACAAAGATTCACCCTTTTCCCTTAATCAACCCTAATTATCCATAATCTACCCCTAATCCCCCTACTAACCCCACAAGAAGACTACTCACTCATGATGAAAGGAAGAATAACAATCAAAAGAGAAACTAAGACAAACATCCAAACATCCATAATGACAAATCCAAACAAGAACAATAACAATAACACTAAGAAAAGATTCAAACTTGTATAAATAACAAAGAACAAGGATGAGAAAGGATTATACCAACACTAGATGAAGAAAAGGAACAATCTTGCATTAATGAGAAACCCAAATACAATCCCAAGGTTGTCAAGCTTGAGACAATCTCCAAGAATCCCTTAATACAAGCACTAATTACAAAGGATTAACTAAAGATTAACTAAAATTAAGAGAAGATTAAAGCTAATGAGTGAGAATCAATCTAGGGTTTTTGAGGCTTAAACTAGTCTAGGGTCTGATCAGTTCCTGTCTTCCTACAAGAGAAGGGTATATAAAGGGTTTAAGAATGAAAGGAATTGAAAGGAAATGAACACGGGCTGAACTGGGAAAATCCCGATCGGGAAAGTGGAGAATCCCGATCGGGATTTTATGTTCCCGATCGGGAACACCCCACAGTAGTCGCTCCTTGCTTTCCTCTTTATTCCCGATCGGGATGAGGCCATACCCGATCGGGAATAGTCTTGTAGGCCTCCAATATGAACTTTTCGGTCCCTCCTTGGTTCTCATGGCCTTCTCATCGATTCTCGGGACTCGGGATCGGGTCTCGGAGGCTCGGGATTGGGTCCCAAGGTCTCGGGGTCGATTCCAAGGCATCGAGTCATCGTTCCTTAGCTTCGTTGGCTCCAAAATGCATATGTATTGAGTCGGAATCACTCCAACTCTTCATGAACGGTCTCGGGAACCTGAAACGAGCTAAAGGAAACATAAGAAGCCCATAAACCGCTCCAAAGGAGCGGTTCCACAAGGAAAATGGGACCAAAACACTACAGAATAGGCACTACAAACGACAATTATCACCGGGCGTACTCAAAACCTTCCCTAGAGTACGAGTACAAACTATGCGCAGTATCGCGCGCATCCCGGGCCACATTGTAGGCATCCTTGGCTAGGTTTAGTGAGGTTGTCGAGTTCTCCCAAGTCTGACGTGTACGATCATAGACTTCCCCCCATTGGTTATAAAAGTCCTCCGATCCGAAGAACGAGAAGTGTCGTGAAGGACTCATGTTAATGTCCTCCTGAAAACCGGGGGTAGATTGGGTGAACGTGGAGTGTCTATGTGGTTCAAAGTCTGAAAAGTTAGGGGTGAAAAATTGCGAGGTCTGGGGTTCGGGTTGGTGGGAAGAAGAGGGTCCATGTGATGATGACGGTAATGTTCTTTGACCCTCATCCCGAGAGGTTTCAACCTCCGGTTCCTCCTCCGACACGTCTACGACCTCTATATCATCGTCGCCAAAATCTAAAGGTCCCTCGGGGTATTCAATCTGATAAAACTTATCTTGGGTGCCACCCCGAACGTACTCCCCGGACCTTTTCGACATGCCGAAGTTCTCTTCAATATCTAGCCTTACCCATTCGGGGTTAGGCATTGCAATGGCGCGCAACTCAGTAATCTTATACAATAACAAACTGTTATAATCCCCTTTCTAGGGCCACACAAGGAAAGGACAATAAACTTAATCTATGTAAATTCCCTCCCCATCAACCGGCGTCAAATCGCTAAAATCGACGCCTAAGGCTCTAGCTAGCATTGTTACAACACCGCCACAAGAAATTCTCTTGCGGCCGCCCTTCACAATCTGCACGAAGTGAGTAACTAAAGCCTCGGACATATCGATCGACGGGCCTCTCTCAAAAACCGCATCCTCTAATAGCTACACAGCTGTTGCACTACAGTTGTGATGCATATCATAGCTCGAAAAGAATGAATTAGCTATAATACGCGCCACATACCGGAGGATGGGGTTTCGGATAGAGAAAGAACGCATTTTTCCTCCCTTGAAAGTCCTTTGACGGCCAATTTGAAACCAAAATCGATCACGGGCAAACTTGTCGTCCTAAGTATGCCCCGCCCTAGGCCTTCCGATGGACAGAAGAAGGTAAACCGAGCAAAGCACTAAAATCCCTCAAATTGAGGACGTATAGAGTTTCTCGCAGCTGAAAACTAACAGTGGTATTATCGTCACCACTCAGCTCAAAAATTGCGAAAAACTCACACGTCAACTTTTGAAAAGTATCCTCCTCGGAGGCATAAAATTTGATGAGACCAAGGTTTTGGCACATTGCTCGTACGTGCGCTTCTATACCCATACGAACAAGTACATCTCGAGCCGCCCAACAGGTTGGCTCGAGATGACAAACCCATAATTTTTTACATTTATCACCATGGGCTTTCTTAGCGAAAAAGAGACCAGATAGAGGTTCACGGAAATTACGACGGATTTTCGGGTAACGTACCTAAAGCGGAACAGGTTGTTCGCGCGGTATAGAGCTTTGTGTTTGAACGGGCATCGGGACAGATTCGTCCCGAGCCTCAGCCTGCTCCTCGGACCTTGAGGAAGATGTTGAACCCGAATTGCGATTTAGAATTGAAGATATCCTTTTCCTTGCCATTTGTTTTACCCTCCTCATCCTTGATGCTTGAATTTGACGATTATGTGTTGACGGTCTCGGTTTGGGGTTTGTCGGAATCGGACCAATTTCTCAAAACAAACTCCAAGAAGGTGATAGGAATGTGATAAGGATAAGGAATATATAATTTAATTGAATTTTTGTAAAGGAATGGAGGGATTAGAGGTGGTTTAAGGTGGAGGATTTGGGGTTTGGGGTTTGATTGAGGAGAGAGATAGGAAAAGTGAATAATGAAGATGGGAAAGGGGGGGGGGGGGGGGGGGGGGGGGTTGGCTGATATGGGCGTCGCGGGGTGATTTTTCGCTCGGTCAGATTCCACCGGGCGAAATTTCGCCAGACGGTCTTCGGGCCGTCTTTCGTCATTTCCGCGCAATTTCACCATCGGGCGAAATTTCGCCTGGTCAGATTTCCGTCAATTCCAAGTCGCAAAATATTTTTACCGCAGGGCGAAATTTCGCCCGGTGAGATTCCACCGGGTGAAATTTTGCCCGACGATTTTCCGTCAATTCCTTCAGTTCGAGCAAAGTCGCCACCGGGTGAAATATCACCCGGTAAAATAATTCACTTCAAAACGGGACCTTGCTACGAAAATTCTCTTTGACTTGGCCCAAACCTTTCTTAACTCTTCAATAAAACCAATCTTCTCAATCCATAATGTTCATAATCGTTCAAAGCGCAAACCCAAAAATTCCGAAAGAAATCTTCACGATTCCTGCAGGTACCAAATCAAGCAACCTCCAAAGAGAAAAATCCAAAAGCTATTGTTCAAAGAAAATAAAAAGAGACGAGAATATACAAATATTTACAAGGTGGTTATTATGGACACCACCAAACCGAATTGAATGGTTTGAGATTAGTTGGAGTTGCTTAAAAAGCAACCCGGAGGGTCTTGATCATTTACTTCAAATTCCACATTACCGATCTTGAGCTTTTCTCTAAACTCCGGCATATTCATAAGTTTTGCTACCTCGGGAAGCATTGCAAATTCTTCGGGAATATCTTCGTCGGAGGTAGAACTAAGTATGAATAGAGCACCGTCGCCTTCTTTATCATCGTAGTCAAGATCTTCGGTAGAAGGCTCTTCATTTGATGGGAATTCCACCATTTGGTTCCAAAACTCCATATTAGAAGGATCTTCGAGAAGGAACACGGGAAGCACAAATTGAACCGTTTCGTTAGCAACATTGAAGGATAAACGTCCTCGCTTCACATCGATAATCACCCCACCGGTAGCTAGGAAAGGCCGTCCCAAAAGGATAGGATTCCGCTCCTCAATTGGCATGTATAAAATGACGAAGTCGGTGGGGATATATAAATTCCCCACATTAACCATGAGGTTATGGGCCAATCCATAGGGCTCCTTAGTGGTCCCATCGGCCATTTGCACATTCACGGGAAAGGAATCCAAGTCTTTAATATAAATAGTGCGGGCAATGGCTAAAGGCATCAAACTAATGTCGGCACCAAGGTCGCACAAAGCCCGGTCTATCAAGACATTGTCGATTGAGCATGGAATGGCAAAACTACCCGGATCTCCTAATTTGATAGGAATTGTGACTTTAGGGTTGGTCCTTGGAGAAACGGGAGCTTTTTCCTTCTCGGCGGATTTCAAAATGATGTCTCGGATGTAATCGGACGGGGTAGGCATAGATGTGCTTGTGACAATGTCATCAATAAGGTCGGTGAAGGTTATCATTCCCAAAGCTTGATCATTGAATGGGATTGGTGCTTGTCATTCAAAGGAGGTACTTCAATCCTAGAGACTAGATTTGTGTCCTCTATTGGAATTTGTTCAATAAGAAATGCAAGGTCTTCTACAAGATACTTTGATGGATCTCTTCTTGGTTTTCGGTTACATCCTTGACCACTTTCTCATCGAGTTTATTGATTGAGGGATGAGATACAAGAGTTTGTGGATCAAAAGGTTTCACCGGTTTCTTTTTGCTTGCTACCTTAATGGCATTCACGGAAGCTTGATTGAATGAATTGGTCGGCTCTTGAGGAGTTCGAGCTTGCGATGCGGCACGTGCTTCTAGAGCTTCAAGTCTAGCTCGATTTGACGCATTTTCTTTCAATAGAAAATTGATCGTTTGTTGAATGTCATATAAAGGTTGGGAGTTACCTTGAAAGTTCCTTGGAGGACCTTGGTTAGGAGGTGGATAAGCTGTAAAAGGAGGACCATAGTTTGGTCGAGGTGGTCCTTGAGGATAGAAATAGCCTTGATTGAATTGATTTGTGTGAGGAGGTCTCGGTTGATAATGAGGTCCATATGAATTAGGATAAACCCTTTGATTGGAGGCTCTTGGAAAAGGATATGATCCTTGAGTTGGCATGGAATAGAATCCGGTCCCCAAATTAGGATTGTTCGTTTGAGGCTTTTCATATGTTTCTTGATTGTTGGCTTGATAAACGTACTCCTTCCTCACACAAAAATTGGAATCGTGATCATACTCTCCACAATGATCACATGGGATATCTACCCTATATGGCTTTGGAGGCGAGATAGATGTTCGCCTAGGTGGTGTGATTCTTCTTGGTGGGGTGACTCTTCTTGGTGGGGGCTTCATTTCGGGTTGGAAGGTGTCCCTAGCGACCATTGCGTTAAATCTCCCAACTAGTTGAGCGATTTGTGCTTCAAGAGTGGCCTCCATGTCTTTTGACGATTTTGAGTCTCCATTTGATTCACCCTCTTGCATTTTCTTATCACATATGCCACTTTTGGCTATCTTGTCAAGAAGCTCATGGGATTCATCCTCGTTAAGTAAGAAAAAGTCGCCCTTTGCAGTTGCGTTAAGAATGTCCCTTGCATCGGCGAATAAGGAATAGAAAAACGTTTGGAGCAAAAGCCAATGAGGGATACCATGGTGTGGGCACTTCCTTTGTAGATTTTGGAATCGATCCCAAGCTTCACTTATGCTTTCATTATCACCTTGTCGGAAGGTTTGAATCTCCATTCGATATTGAATGGTCTTGGAAGGAGGATAGTATTTTTCTAGAAATGCATTGGCTAATTGGTTCTTAGTTTGGAAGGTATCATCGTGGTGGCTTTGTAGCCATCTCCTAGCATCATCACGAAGGGTTTTGGGGAAGTAAGTCCATTTAATTTCATTCCAACTAGCTTCTCTTTAAACGTTGCTATGTGTTCTAAAGCATCTTCTTGTGGAAGCCCATGATAAGTGTCTTGTTGGACTATGGCAATTGAAGAAATCTTGAGCTCGAAATTATCGGGTATGGTTCCATATGCGACGGGAGAAGAAGTTTGTTCATGGGTGGGTTGGGAGTGAGATCTCAAAGTAGGCATGTTTGTTTGTAGAGGTGATTTTTTAAGAGAGAAGAGGGAAAGGGAATTTTGTAAGAGTTTTGGGAATGTTGGATGGGTGAAAAGTTGATGTAAGATATGGATGAGGTTTCACTTTGGTTGAATTGAAGTCCGAAATAATAATATCGCCTCGCTTGCACCGGTATGGAATAAGCAATGCCAAATATGATTGTTCCTGAACACAACTCAATTCAAAGATGAGACTCCTAGCACCGAGCGGTACTAGAGTAGAAGGAGAAGAAACAATTATCCAAACGCAATAAAACAAAGACTTAATCAATTAACTAATCACCGTCTCCCCGGCAACGGCGCCATTTTGATGCGCGTTGTCGTCGACACGCATGCAAACAATATTTTTAACACCGACTAACCTAACTAATGTAGTAGTGGTAGGTTGGGATTGATCCACAGGGAGACGGTTAAGTGATATTGGTCAAGTCTAGAGTTTAATCGTGATTGGGATTGAGATGGGGGTTTTGGGTCGGGAGAGGTCGAGCTAATGCTAATGAGCTACGCTAACTAAGGCTAGGGACAATGATGGGAAAAGTGTTGGGGCGAGTCGAGATTCGGAAATGGGGTCTAAGAGTCTCGGGATCGAGTTTTATCTACAATGTTAAAAAGGGAGAATGCCACCTTTCGGTTTCTTCACCCAACCTACCTAAACCCGCTTTCGCGACGAAAGGGTAAGGCTCAAATTAAGGTTATTTCTACCCCGAGTTTCCCCATATTGATAGAAACGAGTCAAGGTCAATCTAGCTGCAGTCTAGGTCAACAAAGACACAAAAACCTTAAAATTGATAATCAACAAGTAAACAACCCACCAACATCCCTCAAATCAAATAATCCAAATCCTCCCCCCTAAGTCCCCAACAAGAAAATCTACTCACTAGTTATGATGAATAACAATAAAACACTAACTAAAGAGAAATTAACTAAAGCATGCATAATAACTATACTAACAATTAACACTAAGGAGAGAAATTAACTAACGCACAATCTAAAGTGAAACTAACAAAGGAGAGAAAATCATAAACTAATGGAGAAAAGGGAGAGGAAAGAATTTACCAACTATGGAGAAAACTAAGGAGGAAGATGAAGATAAACATAAAAGATTGAATCTTGTAAGAAATAATACAAGAATTTGTCACTAATCCATACATAAATCTTCAATCTTCAATACAAGAAATATGAATCTTCAAGAAATAAAACAAGAGCCTTGTCACATAAACCCTTGCAAAACCCTTGAATCTTCAATATAAAACACAATCTTCAATAAAGATGGATGTTTGACTACTAATTATAGAAGAATTATACTAATACTAAGTAGATCTACTAATTGTTTGTAGATAATTTTACTAGAAAGCTTAATACAATCTACTACTACTACTACTACTACTACTACTAAGAATCCTCTAAACTACTCTAGAAATCCCCTAAACTACTTGTACTCCTAAAGGCTCACTCAAGGCACACGGAGGCACAAAACCCTAGGAGGAGTATTTATACTAGTCTTCATGGGTTGCACAAACTTCAAGGCCCAAATCCAATTTCTCTTCATTTAAGCCAGACCTTCACCCTTTGCATCTTCATGGGGCGAAATTTCGCCCCGCGGCTTGACATAATAATCCCACCGGGTGAAATTTCACCCGGTGAGATTTTCTTCATTCTTTGCAATTTTGGCCCGGTTTCTCCATCGGGCAAAATTTCACCCGGTGGGCGAAATTTCGCCCGGTGGAGAGTGCCGTGAAAATCTTCGGGGAGGTGGAAAATGTCGTCGGGCAAAACTTCGCCCGGTGGTGACTCACCGGGCGAAATTTTACCCTGTGGTCTTCCGCCTCTTTTCCGGTCTCTTTCTTTGTCGATCAATTGGATTACAGTAACTTTCAGTTGTGTGCTTTGCTTTTCGGACCGTGTCTCTCTCTTTTATGCTCATAGAAGCTCGGACACGTTTTCGGTCGAAAATCCTATCAAAATAGACAGAAAACTACTGAAAACACGTAAAATGCAAAAGAGAGACACTAATGCGAAAATTACACAAAATACGGCGATAATCGCACTCAAGTCTCGCAAAACGGGGGAAAAACGGGTCTAAATGGGAGGAAAAACGGTCCAAGTTTGGCACACAACAGTTTGAAACAACCCAAATGAAACATTAAAGATCTGGACTCAACCACGTCAACATATTCAACCACACCCAATTCCGTTTTCGAAAAATACCTCCTCTTTTCAAAACGACCTTTTAAATGCCGATATCCCGGTCAAACCATGATTTCCACAAAGGGAAAAACATTTTTAGATGCCGTTATCATGGCAAATTTTACACTCACCACTTTAAAAAAAATAAATAAATTTGGTGCCATCACCTTGGCCAAAGTAAAACCGTCAACCACGATTACCGTTAATACCACCGAGACTCCCGATCAATGGGATCAAGGTACACCTAACGGTTACCTTTTATTTCAAAAAAGGGAAGAAACATTTTTTTTACACACATACCGTCAACACAACCGAAGCTTCAATTAATGAAGTCAAGGAACCCAAAACGGTTACACTCTTGAAACACTTTACATTCCCCCACCGTTAAATGCTAGTTAACGCAACAGACTAACGTGGGTCGCTAGTTTTAAAAGTTTTTTCTAAAAAAAGAAAGCTTTTCTAAAAACACTATTCACCACCTAAATCCCTTAATAAGGATTTAGTCACACCTTCAAAATGCCATCATTAGACCGCATACACCACAAGAATCGAGCTAGCTAATTAATAGTAGTCTCGATAAAAGCATCACGTCATCATTTTCAAAACTGGTTCCCCTAAGAACCATCCTCTTTTCAAAAAAAAAGAAAACCATTTACACTTTTGCTATCGCCGGGTTCCCGACGCGCACATATAGCAACACACCTTCACGAACGATGTCGTCACGCCATCATCACCCCATTTCTAGAAATCACCCTTTTCAAAGATTTTCCTTGGCAAAGATCGGTCATTTTCGAAAAATAAATAAATACTCTTTGATCCTGAGCCGGGATCGTGATCAACTTCTTACGTCGTACAACCGTGTGATTAACTGTCTGTGTTAGTTACTCGGATCGCCTCTACTCAAGGTCTTACATTTCGGTTCGTCTCATTCCGAGAAGTGCTCTTTAAATCTCACTCCCGAGATTAGTGTCAAATCGTCTCGCTCTAAGAGACAGGTCTCCACTAGGCGTTTCGCCGAATACACCGAGAGTCTAAAGCACCCGAGTCCTTAAATCAGTGACCGCGTACACACGCGAGTCAAGGGTCTCGTTTCCTCGTCGCTCAGTCACGAGCATCCTCGAGTCCCTAGATCATCTGGTGGATTCAGTCTCACCTTCAGTCCTGTTTCGCAGATCTAGAAATGTCCTCCAACGAAAACACCGAATCACTCAACATAACGCTAGGACTTGTTAAGGAACTCCAAAATAACATGGCCCAAATAACCGCTGCCCATGACAACATCTTGCTCCAGCTCGGCAAGCTTGAGGGCGCAACCAATGGGAGACGAAACCTCCCTCAAGAGGAGGTGGACGAGAAGCCGTTCATCCCTAAGGGCGGGATGAGACTAGGGCCAGCTAGGTTTGTCCCGGCCCTTGGGGGACGTCTCTTTAGAAGCCTTACCGACCTGGGCATGACCTATGCCGAGGCCCTTAGAATTGCCAACGAGGACTGGCAGTTATCCCAGCTCGTCCTTACCCCGGGTCCACCCCGCGAAGCCCGGGGGGCGGATTGGGATCCCAGCGCCTATTGCTTGTATCATCAGGGTAGGGGGCACGATACGGAAGATTGTGATTGCCTCAAACACGACATCCAGGACCTGGTGCATGCCGGAACCTTCTCTCTGGTAAAGACACAGACGCCGCAGCCCGTTGACGGTATGGCTGGTGACGAAACAACCGCGGCTGTGATAGTGAAGACAAGCGGCACCATCAAGGTGTTATTCCCTGGAGGTAGCCTCGATGCTTAGAGGCATGGCCGGTCTTAGTTAGAGTCTAGTTCACCTTAGGGCCTAGACTAAATAATAATAGTAATGTTTTATTTTTTTTCGAGTCTAGGGAGGTGTGAGGGAACATGTCCTCCACCTCCCCTAAAAACAAACTTTTTTTTTGGTGGAAATGTGAGGAGTATTATATTATATCAAAAAAAAGGTATAACAAGTTACAAATCATGTACAAGCCAGAATAAACACGGAGTTAATCCTTGGCTATAAGAAATTTTATTCTATCTGTTTCAGCCTCTTTAATATGCTGAAGTTGTAGAATGCCATGAAGCCAATTTTTGATCTTCTTTTTTACTTCTCTAGCAATGCTCTCAGGTCGAGGAAGGTAGCCGTCGATACGAGCCTTATTTCTCATCATCCAAATGCAATAATGATATGCATTCATAGTCATAGCAAGCATTCTTCCACCCGGTCCATCTTGAGTTTTATAATCAGGTGGGAACGGGTGTTGCACCCAGTGCTCAAGTTTCTTTTTTATCCGATTGCTATACTCACATTTAGTAAATAAATGGTGGGCAGTTTCGGGTGCTGTATTACAAATGCAGCAGCTGTCTTCAGTACAGCAACCTATCCGCTTCAGTTTGTCTCTCGTACTCAATCCTTTGTTGAGCATTAACCAAGTTATGACCGAGTGTTTTGGGGTATTCCAGTTATCCCAGGTCATTTTGTGCCAATCTTGTGTGGGATGCTCTCCAGAAAGCCATCGATACCCGCCTGCAACCGAGTACCCCTTCACATCAGCTAACCACACCCCATCTTTGTACCCATCTCTCAGAATCTCCTTGGTTTTGCAAATCGATTTCCATGTCCAAGCGACATCAGGAGGGGGGCTGTATGAATGCCGTCTTCTCCTTTCAAATAGTTCGATTTAGTCCACTTCACCCATAGTCGTTCATCATTATCATACAGCCAGTTTACAAGTTTTCCAACTGCAGCGATGTTCCAAGTTACTGCTCTTTTAATACCAAGGCCACCTTCACGTTTCGGTTTAGTAACCATGTCCCAAGAGACCAGGGGGACTCGTCTATATTCAGCCGACCCTTTCCAAAGGAAGTTCCTACAAACAGCCTCGATTATGTTTATAACTCCCTTAGGAATCAAGAAAATGGTAGCCCAATAATTATAAATAGTGTTGAGAACTGAGTTAATGAGAACAATTCTTCCGGCATACGATAATTTCCTGGCTCCCAAACTTCTAATTCTCGATACCATTTTTTCAGCTATACATGAGCATTCCATCTTATTGAGTTTCTTAGTTTCCACCGGGATACCCAAATAAGTAAACGGAATCTCACCTTCAGTAAATCCAGTAGCGCTAATGATATCCTTTTTTGTCTCTTGTTTTACTCCATTGAAATAAATGGCTGACTTCGAGTTGTTTAGAGTAAGACCAGAAGCTTTGGAGAAAGAAGATAAGGCCCTAATGAGCAGCATGATGGATTGTGGCTCCCCTTTACAAAACATCATCAAATCATCCGCAAACACTAGATGTGTTAACTTGAGTTGTTTGCACATAGGATGATATTTGAAAGGCCATTTATTAGTAGCAAATTTCAGTATTCTACTAAGATACTCCATACATAAGGTGAAGATCAAGGGGGAGATAGGGTCCCCTTGTCTCAAGCCCCTTTTTCCCAGAAAGTAGCCAAAAGTACTCCCATTATGGCTCAAGGTATATTGCGGAGTTGTGATACAAGTCATGATCAACTCTCTAAAGTGTTTAGGGAATTGAAGCATGCTCAAAAGGTCTTCCACAAAACTCCACTCAACCGAATCATAGGCTTTTTGTAGGTCTATCTTGAATAGACATCTAGGGGATGCACTCTTACTTGTGTAATGTTGCATAATGTCTTGGCATATCAGTATATTTTCGATTATGGACCTCCCCTGAACAAACGCTCCCTGATTTTAACTTTCCAGATCCGGCAGGACCACATCAAGTCGATTACACAAGACTTTAGAGATGATTTTGTAGATAAGGTTGCAACATGCTATAGGCCTAAATTGTTTCACAGTCTCCGGTCTGTCACATTTAGGTATCAAAGTCAAATTCGTTGCATTAACTTGCTTTAGGAGTTTGCCATTCCTGATAAAATCTTTTACTGCAGCGCAAACTCCTTCTCCTGTAACATTCCAAGTTTTCTTGTAAGACCCACTAGTATATCCATCGGGACCTGGGGCTTTTTCTTTTGGGATCGAGAAAACGATATCCCTTATTTCCTTATCAGTGACAGTTGCTTCCAGGGCAGTAATGTGTTGTGTAGTACATACTTTCCCTTGCAAAATAATCTCTTGTCGGACCCTGTCAGTAGGATTGCTGCATCCAAGGAGTTGATTATAGTAAGAGATAAAGGCATTTTGGATGCTCAAATGGTCTGTCTGTAGATTTCCATTAACATCCTTGATCTGCAGTACCTTATTTTGCTGATTTTGATGCTTAATTGCTCTGTGGAAGTGAGCAGAATTGGCGTCACCATCTTTGATCCAAGATGCCTTCGCTTTTTGGCTCAGAAATTTCTGTTGAGCTTCCATCAATTCTCGTAATTGAGTTGATAGTCTCCTCTCTTCAATAATTAAGGACTCATTCCTGTAGTCCTGCATCAGGCGAATCTGGACAGAGTTGAGATCCTTTGCAGCCTTAGAGGTCCGCAACTCTATATCAGAAAATGCTTCTCTGTTCAGGTGCTTGAGTTCAACTTTTAACATCTTCAATTTCTTAGTTAATTGGAACATAGGCGTTCCTTCTATATTCATCCCCCAGTTATCATCAATAATTTTCCCAAAATCTGGATGTTGAGTCCACATGTCGAAGAATTTGAAGCTTTTGCCCCTCTTGCTCATAGAGTCCTTCCTTTCAACCACACAAGGAGTATGGTCAAACAGGCCCTCCGGATGAAAATGGGCATAAATCTCAGGAAATGAAGTACTCCATTCCGGATTAATAAGGAATCTATCAAGCCTACTATAAACCCTATGAGTTGGGTCTTGTTTATTGTTCCAAGTATAGAACGCCCTCGTTGCATTTATATCACTCATGTCACAATCAGTAAGACAGTGGACAAACTCATCAATGTCCTCCTGCTTAGATCGTCCTCCCAGTCTTTCCTCGTGGTTTATCACAGTGTTGAAGTCTCCGACAATAGCCCATGGTCCCTGTATACTCAACGCAATATTCCTCAATTGGCTCCACAGTTCCTTTCTATCTTCACCATCATTATGAGCATAAACAATTGTGATAGCAAAGCTAGCACCCGTTCCCCTAACAGTAACCATGGCATGAATATATTGTGCTTGTGAGTGCATTATCCACACATCAAAATGATTAGGCCTCCATAGCATCCACACTCTACTCCCTTTGTGGTTATGGCTGTTAGTGGTAACACTCCAGCCATTACACAGAGTATTCATCACATTATTGATATTATTAGGCTTTACTTTCGTCTCTAACAAACCAAAAAGGCTAATATCATTATTATGCATAAAATATTTTATTACCTTCTATTTATTCACATTGTTCATACCCCTCACATTCCAAAATCCTAATTTATGCATCATCATGGATTATATTAGGAGTTGATACATCTTGCCCTCTATCTCCGTTTTCCTCGTTTCCCCCTAATATATCAGCATAGGTTGGGGTACCCCTTTGGGATTCATTCTGAGTAGGCACGCTCAGAGTCTCCCCACCCGTTACTCTAACTGGTTTGGGAGAATTAATCCTCGGTACCCTCTGAATATCACTTGTTTTTTTAGCTTTAGGACGGGCAGGTATCCAGATTTTGGTGACTTTTTTCTGCTGTGTGGTTGAGCTCTTCCTGCAGAGGGATGTTTCATGTCCTAATCCTTTGCATTTCTTGCATAGGATAGGTTTCCACTCATAATCCACCCTAACTGTTATAATCTCCCCTTTTCCAACTTTGAACTTCACACTTTCAGGTAGAGCTTGGTCAACATGTAGTTCAACCAGCACCCGTGCAAAGCCAAGTCTTTTCCTTTCCTCCGTTGGCTTGTCTGATCTTATGTATTTACCGACTATACCGGCCACTCTAGGAGGACATTTTCCTCAATAAGGAAGCGGCAGTTCCTGTAATCTAATCCAGGATGGTATAACCTTAATATCCTCCTTCAGTAAGTTTGTTTCTGGAGTCCAGTTCTTCACAATAAGGGGTTTGCTATCAAACATATGATAATCTAGTTGTAAGACATTCTCCTTATTCTTAAGTTCCTTAATCTTACCAAGAAAATTCCATTCGGGAGGAAAGATATATTATCTATCCCATATTTTCCCCACACACGATGGATAAATCCTTGAACTACTTCCCAAGGAGGGTTCGCCCCGAGAATGTAGCAATACACAACGTTATGCCATTACTGCAGTTCTTCTTGGATGTCATCATCATGAAACTGTATTATCTCGTCTTCCTTTCCATGATCAGGATTTTCTAACATAACGTCCGTATCCTTGTTTTCATGATCAGGAGTCTCCTTGCTAGTATATCCTTTAGTTCACTATTTTTCAGCCCAAAATTCTTTTTTCCTCTCTGCGTGATCCATATGATACTTTCAACAATTTCATCATCATCAAAGTCCAAGCCAGAAATACCCAAGTTATCATGCATAGGTTTTGAACGTATAACCTCATTCTCATCAGGCCCCGTTCTTTTTCCCTCATGCTTTTCCTTATTGTATTTCTCCTTCAAAGATTGTAAAGAACTCCTCCTCTTGTTTTTAGTCTTGCTTGCAGAGTTTGTGCCATTGTTAATCAGAAGAAGTTCGATCGTCCCTTTGTCTCCGAGTAGATCGTTGTTGTCGCCGTTAAGATAATTAGGGCATTCGCCCAAAAACAAACTTAATCACGGGCATCTAGCCCGTTTACTACTTATCAATAAAACAACTCTCTTTCTCTTTACGAACATGCTTCGACAATCGCTTAACTTCTTTCAACAATTTACTTTAACGCTTAAAGACTCGACACTATGCCACTTATCGATAACAATTGACTAAAACGCAAGGGCTACCACAAGCATCCCACTTAGCTTCACCCTAAAAAGAGATCGGGAACAACAACCTTAGGTTCAACCCATCATTGACCCCCCTAACCAAACGACAATGAGCTTGCAACGAATGAAGCTCCATCCAACTAGACTTTCCCCAAACGCAGCTGAATACGAAGCCGGCCTAATAGGTCTAAAAGCAGCCATATCTCTAGGAGTTAAAAACCTTAGAGTACACGGGGATTCATCCTTAGTAGTAAACCAAGCCACGGGAACCTGGAAGGTTTACAGCGAAAGCCTAACACCATACCAAACCCAAGTGGAAACAATATCCCGGGAATTTACCGAGATCGACTTCATACACATACCCCGCGAAGAAAACCAATTCGGGGATGCGTTATCTAAACTAGCCTCACTAATAAACATGCCCGATCACCTTTTCTCTATGCCTATCTGCGTAGAGAGAAGCGGACAACCAGCCTATAACCATAACCTCGAAACCGATGATACCCCCGAAGAACCTTGGTACAAAGCAATGCTAGACTTTAAAACCCAAGGGTCATATCCGCCCAACACTAACACCAAGAACAAAAGAGCCCTACGAATACAAGCCACCAATTACGTCTTGAATCAAGGACTACTATACAAGCGAGCGCCACAAGGAATCCTCCTTAGGTGCATAAACAAAAACCAATCCGAGAGAGTCATGGAAGAGGTACATGACGGAGAGTCCGGACCCCACATGAGTGCACACCTACTAGCCCGAAAAATAATGAGATTGGGTTATTACTGGATTACCTTAGAGGCAGACTGTCGACGTCACGTTTGTCACTGCCACAATTGCCAAATATTTGCCAACATCCAACACCTACCGCCATATCCTCTACACACTATAGCCACACCCTGGCCTTTCTCTACTTGAGGAATAGACATCATAGGAAAAGTACACCCATCCGTGACTGGCGGCCATTGTTTTATATTAGTGGCCGTCGATTATTTCACCAAATGGGTAGAAGCCGCCTCTTACACCGTACTAACCTCAAAGCAAGTAGTCAAGTTCTTACAAACCAACATCATCTGCCGCTATGGTATACCTCACGAAAATATCAGTGATCAGGGGGCTCACTTCAGGGCCGACACCCAAAAGCTCCTAGATAAATACAAAATCCAAAGACACAAGTCCTCACCCTATAGGCCACAAACAAACGGGGTCGTAGAAGCAGCCAACAAAACCATCACCACAATCCTTAAGAAAATGATAGACAATTATCGGGATTGGCCAAACAAAATCCCCTTCGCCTTATGGGGGTACCGAACATCCTATCGAACACCCACCGGAGCCACACCATATTACCTAACCTACGGTTCTGAAGCCGTACAACCCGTAGAACTAGAAATACCGTCATTAAGGATATTAGCCGAAAGCGGTATTCCTGAAGAAGAATGGAACCAAAAATGATATGACGAGCTAGTACTCTTAGCCGAGCGTCGGATACATGCCTTATCCAACGTACAAGCTTACCAGCAACGCATTCAACGAGTCTTTAATAAACGAGTGAAATCACGAAACATACACGAGGGAGACTTAGTAATCAAATCCATTAGAGCACCCCTTCCCGTCGACCCTTGAGGGAAATTCAAACCAAACTGGGCGGGCCCCTACCTCGTCAAGAAAATACTCTCGGGGGGCGCCGTGATCCTCACCGACCTAGACGGTCAAGAGTTCTCAACCCCTACCAACATGGATCAACTCAAACGATACTACCCATAGACACCTTGGCAACCACATCCTGACCTCCGACTTATGGGGAAGCCATGCAATACAATAAATAAATAAAATCAAGTTCGCATCGATAATTGGCATAAACGTGTCTAAAGCAAAATCACTCACATTTTTGAAAGAACTACGAACATGGTTTGATTTCGTTTAAAAACGGATACGTAGGCAACCCTCCTCCGGGTACAACCAAACAGAAAAACAAATAAACAAAAAATCGATTACTCGATTCATGTACAAACTGGGACTCCTTCCACGTCCCGACTAATGAGTGATTTAAAATGATGAAGCACAAACGACGAGCCGAGGACGGGGTGAAAACCCAAAAGGCCAGGCGCCCCGGGCAAAATGAAGAAACGAGTTGCGAGCCGTTGTAAAATAAATAAAAATAAAAATAATAAAATGACGAGCCGAGGACGGGGTGAAAACCCGAAAGGGCGCCCCGGGCAAAATGAAGAATCGAGTTGCGAGCCTTAAAAAAATGAAAAAAAAAACAAAAAAATGTGAGCCGAGGACGAAGTGAAAACCCGGAAGGGCGCTCCGGGTAAAATGAAGAACCGAGTTGCGAGCCACCACAAAAAAGAATAATGACAACGTGCTTCTCATTAATAATAAAATTTGGTTAAATCGAGCTTTTGTCGAGGCATTTACATCAAGCATTTGAAATCCGGACATCCCGGAAAGCAACAACGCGTCAAAACTCCACAAAAAAACTAGTACTAATACGCGACATAGTATCAACTAATAAGACATAATACAAAATGGCCGAGCTCTACCGGTCTAACCCTTTCTTTCCCTTGCCATTCGGGTGTACCTGCTTGCATTTCTTATCATCGATCTTCTGAGTGCAAGCTTCTACCGCCCTAGCCAAAGGCGAGCCCAGCCAATACCACCTTCCTTCCTCTATCACAGTTTTAATACGGGTCTCGTTATTCTTGGCCCGCTTAGATGAACTGACGGAACTAGGATCGGTACCACTGTCTTTGGTCAGGCACTTAGTGACAGTCCTTCGAGTCACCTCCTCGCCCCTTAGCGGCACTGTCTTCCTAACTTTTGAGTTGCTCTGTCCTGACGGGTGTTCACAAACCCTCCGCCAGATAGAAGAAATGTCGGTCGGTCGAACGCTCTCAATAGCGACGGGACCCGAAAACCTCTGTTCCCAAGACGCCCTGAATTCCCCGAGTGAATCCTCTGTCCATAGGTCAAAACTAGGAATAACCTTAGTATCCTTCGAAATGGGAGGTTTTACACCCATTTGATTCGACAACAAACCCGGATAAATATAAACCTGATCCCTCATGGATAATATTAACAAAGCCTCGGTTGAGGACGAAAATGGAAACCCGGTACGCCCACTAATATTCCACCACGGGATAGACCACCTGATGATCACCTCCCCTTTAGCCAAATAGGAAAGCCACTCCTTTTCTTTGTGACCTTTGCTCCACATCTGCACCGTCTTCCGGCTCGTGAAACCCCTGTAGTTATAATCCTTGAAACCCCGGGGAGGGTCAATTAAACCAAGCTGCTCCTGTAACCAAACCTGTACGAACCACTACAAAACATCACACCTCCAAACCAAAGCAACCACAAAAAAAAAAAAACGAAACAAAAAAAATCTACAAAGAAACATGGCACCAAAAACACCTGTAAAATGATCCTAGAGCCCTGAGAAGGTGTCTCATGGAACCGGGCACTAGCATCGAGACCTAGAATGAACTCACCCAAAATAAGCAAAGAGGGTGATCGTCCATGTTCCATTGCCATTACCACATCTAAAACCCGAGGGTTACCACAACCTTCACGCGTCCTCGCATCCTCGAAAAAATAATAACAAGCCATCGCGATATTAAAAGCACGCCTACATGCTAAGACCGAAACGCAATAGGAACCAGCCTGTGAGAATGTCCTAGAAAGCTGCTCTAAGTTAATTCTCCCAAAGAAACCTTTAGCCTCCTCCAATGAAGAAAGGTCCAAAAAGTGATAAAACCGCCCCACGTAAGCATCATCCACCGAAGGCACACAAGGCCGAACCGAACTCCACCCACCTATAGCATCTATCTATTCGGGAAGAGGACAAATTTTACCTCCGGGGAAAGCAAAAACATGGTCTTTTCAAAACTTAGAACATGCCAACAAGAAGTCATCTTATACCTTGACTCGACTCAGTGCAACGACCGTTGCCAAACTATCACGTGAACAAACCTCGGGGTCACATTTCTTGAAAGAGCCCGCCCACTCGGTTAGGATATTCTCGAAACCCGACATGACCCTAAATATGGATGTTCTAGATCCTATGGATATTCTAGTATGTCTAAAATGAGCACCCACAATCCGTATATATAGCCCTAATCCCACAAGAATTAGGAAACAACAAAAACTTCTATAACCCGGACTCGAACCGCCCTGGCCCAGGCGCCCGAGTCACCAGCCGCCCGAGCCCAAGCGGCCTAGAACCCGAGAGCTTTAGCCCAGGCGCTTATACTTAGGCAGGCAACATCCAACCCGACCCCAAAAATAGAAACATCGGTCCCGCGTATAGCTATCAGACGACACCTCGGACATCGGGAACGACCTCCCGAAGTTATTAAAACCCGCTCCGGAAACCGAAATACCCACGCAGGGGCTACAGGAGCGCCAATTCACCCGTCGGACACACGAGACTTAGACGTTTTTTTTAGGGGATAAGTTACCCAACCTAAGCGTGTTGTAGCCTTTCAACGGTTATTGTCAAGCTAGGTTGCACCAATACTGACACGAACACGGGACACAGATACGTATCGGATACGTGACACGACATTCGAAATTTTATAGGACACGGACACGGAAAGAAAAAAATCAATATAAATATTTAAACAAAGAGAATTTGAAGATTTTTATGCCTAAGATATACGTTTGGTTACTTACACTATCACAATTATCGTAAAATAATAAAACAAAAATTAAAGTCTTATAAAATTGAAGTTAAAAATCAAATCTTTAAAAATTCAAACAATTGTACCACTATAATATGTAATTATTAGTTTGTTATTTAGTCTTATAATAAGTGTTTATATCATCAAGTAACCACCATAAACCTACAATATTGTCATTTATTAAATCCGGAAGCCAATAAACAACGTTGGGTATCTCCGACGTGTCTCTAAATATTACGAACTGGGCCGGACACGTCTCTGATGGTGGGGATTTGTCACGTCCCTAGCCGATCAATATAACACCGACTAACCTAGTGGGTAGCTAGGGTAAGTCGGGATCGTATCCACGAGGACGGTATATCAAAGTTTAGACTAGGTTGGCTTACGACGAGACTAGATTACCAACAAACACGAAGAAGCGATAAATGGAAAACTATTGAGGAGGAGGAATAGGAACTAGACTATCAATACTAAACAATGCTAATGATCGATCTAACAAATAAACTAGAGTAAACGATGTCTAACTAAGAAGATGAACTCAAATATGGAAAGAAGTGGGGTAGGTCGGGTTCATAGAGGTAGAAGGGTAATTGGGGTGATCAAAGGTAAAGGTGCCTCCTAATCGCTAGAGTCGGTCCGGGCTCTCGCAACTTAGACCGATGTCAAGGTGAGTCCGGGCTCTCGCAACTTAGACCCTAGTCGGCACTCTTGTGACTATGACTATTCTCAACATTTCCACAAAAATAAGCAATCAATGAGAAGATGAACACAAGCATGGGAAGCATGGCCACTACAACTCACACAAGCATATCAACAAACACATAGAGTGCCTACAATGTGACTAACAACAAAGATACAACCTTTTCCCCTTAACCAACCCTAATCATCCATAATCTACCCCTAATCCCCCTACTAACCCCACAAAGAAACTACTCACTCATTATAAATGAGAAACTAACAATCACAAGAGAAAACAAACTCATAAACCAAACATCCATTATGAACAATGAGAACAATGATAAGAACAATATAAAAAGATTGAAACTAGAATGAATAAACAAGGATTAGGGAAGAGAAGATTATACCAACAATACTATGATGAAAAAGATGAAAACTTGCATTAATGAGAAACCCAAATACAATCCCAAGGTTGTCAAGCTTGGAACAATCTTCAAGAATCCCTTAATCCAAGACTAATTACAATAATTATCTAAAGATTAACTAAGATTAAGGAAAGATTAAAGCTAATGAGTGAGAGTAGATCTAGGGTTTTGGAGGCTTAAACTAATGTAGGGTATGATAAGATATCTTAAAATTACAAGAAGGGAGTATATATATGGGTACAAGAGTGAAGGAGAAGAAAAGAAGAGGCCCGTTCTGCCTCTGTAGCTTCCCGACCGGGACGGCTCTATCATCCCGATCGGGACGAGTTGGTCCCGACCGGGATGGGCTCACAACAGCCATCCTAATGTAGCACCCCATCCCGAACGGGATGAGCTCATCTCGAACGGGATGGGTCTTGTATGCCTTCCTTAAACACTCTTTGGTCCTTCCTTGCCTCTCATGGGCTTCCCACCGATTCTCGGGACTCGGGATCGGGTCTCGGAGGCTCGGAATTGGGTCCCAAGGTCTCGGGGTCGATTCCAAGGTCTCGAGTCATCGTTCCTTTATATCATTGGCTCCAAAATGTGTATGTATTGAGTCGGAATCGCTCCAACTCTTCCAATTCGGCCTCGGGAACCTGAAACGAACTAAAGGAAGTATAAGAAGCCCATGAATCGCTCCAAAGGAGCGATTCCACAAGGAAAAAGGGACCAAAACACAACAAATAGGCACTACAAACTACACTTATCAACTCCCCCACACTTAACCCTTACTCGCCCTCGAGTAAGCACACACTAACTACTAAACTAGCCGAATGGGTATTAGCGCACCCTACGCCCCTTCAACTCACGCGAGTGCACTTAGAGGACAAGTGCACTCCGCAAGGCAAGTTGGGTCTTGCGACAAAAATGTGGATGCAACCGGACACAAAACACATAAACAAACAAACACACAAACTAACACCTAATCGGTTGCACCCAAAACAAAAGAAATACCGCTTCCCTCTAAAAGCGGTGAATGAAACACCGGTTTAGGACTCGAGTTAAGTGACAACGTTCCCAAGCTAGCAATATAAACCGAGGTGAACTAAACCCTAATAGTATGACGATAAAGCAATAAAAACGTTGGTAACTTACCTAGGTCCTCCTAACTTTCTAAAAATGTACTACGGGACGATCGGCGGAGTGGAAAAGTGAGGAACCACGGTGTTAGTCGACACTGTAGGTAAGTGAGACCCCGCCCCCTTTAGCGTGAGCCAAGAGGATCGTCCCGTGTCCAAGACCGCCTAACTAGTCCAAGTAAAAAGGTGGAAATATGCAAAATGAGGGAAGACCGACTAATGCCGCTATCATCCTTCCTCGGGACTCGGTCCTTTGGTAGGCTCTTCACTGCAAAAGTCGGAAAAAGGCTTATTTTTGTGGGGATTTCTTTTTGTGAGACGGGTTTTCTTTTGGCATTTTCTTTCTTTTCGATATTTTGATTTGTTTGTTGCCATGCCATTCTTTTTCTTCTTTTCTATTTTCTTTTTGGCATTTGTGCCTTTTCTTTTTCTTCATTCTTTTTTTTCTTTCATTTTTCTTTCTTTTCTTATCTTTGCCCTTTTTTTTTGGCAAGATTTAGCTTTTTGGCATTTCTTGACAATGGAGAAAGAGAGAATTCGACAATTTGCATTTTATTTGTGTGGGTATGTGTAGGAGGTAGGTGAATGGGTAAGTCGGGGTTGTGCGTTCCCTTCAAACCCACAAAAAGTGGAAAACTTGGACTAATCAAACAACCCTAAACACGGTCACCTAAGGGACGGGACTCGGCAACCAAGGCCTTTTCACACCGTGGGTGGTCATAATGGTCAAAAGTGCAAATCCCGTAGTAAATCCCTAGTAAGCTAGATGGACTCAAGGTAAAGGACCAACGAACTCATTGATTTAGGGTCATTCTACAAGATTAAAGTCCAAAACTCGATTTATACAACTACGAAGGGAAAAATAGACACTCACGCACTAGCCTCTAAACCGGGTTTTCGAAAACCATTTACACACAAGACACACAACAAAACACAAAACAAAGACTCAACGAAAACGAAAGAAAAAGAAGCAAAAGCAACAAAACAATAACAAAACAGAACGAACACATACAAAACAAACACCACCCCGAACATCCAAATGAGCAACCAATCATCCACAAACTTTACAAAGCTCCACCCGAGCACACCACAACACATATCTCCTCCAAATTCCACAAGAAACAAAGAGGAAAAAGGGTTGAAAAGATGTTACCGGGTGTCTTGAAAGCTCTCCAAAGATAGCGGTGAATAAGCGACCTATAAGGAAAAAGGGAGGCAAAACACGCACACAAACAAATATACGACACAATGACACAAAAGGAAAACACACAAAAGGAACTTTTTGATTTTTGTGAAATTTTTTCAAATTTTTAGGGATTTTTAAGATTTTTTCGAAAAACTAGGAAGATAAAACTAACTATACTAGAATATCGCTCCCCCACACTTAAATCGAGCAATGTCCTCATATGCTCAATCGTAGAGTGCGGAGAGACAAGAGAAAGAAAATGAAACTACGAAAAGAAAACTAAAAATCAAAAATAAAGTGAAGAAAAGGTAGGTGTCCGGCCGGGGTGTAGTCAAGTCACCATGGGCCGAGACAAGAAGGAGATATGAATGGGGGAAAGAAAATAGAAAGAAGGAAATAAAAGGAAATGGATCCCGTCCAAATCCGGCTAACTCCTAAAAAGGAGTGGAAATCTTGTAAATGAGACTAATCGATTGACTCTCGACGTAATCACGTCGTCGGGAGTCGGGAGCAACCAAACTATGGCCTCGAAGGCCCCTAGATACCGAGGCTCAAGGGAAGGGGGTAAACAATGAGAAGAGAAGCGATAAATAGACGGAAAAGTAAGGATAGTTACCCAAACCGAGCGGCTAGTAACTCACTTGCTCCATCGTCTCGTTGATCATTAGAAGCTCGTCGCTTTTTTTCTTGGTTGCTATCTCGCTTCACACTTGAAGAAAACTCACGGTAAAGGTAGTAATGGTAGGGGGGTGGGATTTGATGCGAGAGTTGGTGTAGAGTGAATAGGAAGTGGAGTGAGGGCATGATGATGAGAGTTGGTGGGATTTGAGGGCGAGACTAGGGTAGTTAGGGAGGTTGGGAGGGGGCATAAAACGGTTTGGTGGACTCGATTTGCGAAGAAGAATCACAAAGGGGGAGCAGAGGACCATCCCGGTCGGGAAGACTAATCCCGATCGGGATACCTCACCCGTCCCGGTCGGGACGGACCCACAGTAAGCCCAATTCTTGGTGCACCCATCCCGATCGGGACGGCTCCTTCCCGGTCGGGATGCCTCATCCGTCCCGGTCGGGACGCCCTCATCCCGGTCGGGATGAGCTCACAGTAAGCTCGAAAAGTGGTGGGCTCTTCCCGATCGGGAGGACACCCTTCCCGATCGGGATACCTCACCCGTCCCGGCCGGGACGACCTCATCCCGGCCGGGATGGGTCTTCTTCGACCTCCACGATCCCAAAAACTTGCTCTAAGCTTCAAAAACCCAATCCTCTTGCTCGCAACCTAAGGTAAACCATAGCCAATCTCCTCTAGGAGCATTTTCACTTCACCTATCAATCAAACTCAATTCAAGCATCAAGTTCTCTCCCTTGCCTCGCTCATCAATAATCCAAATAACAAGAATTCACAAAAAAAACCACTAACTACAAGAAAGTGATATATATAATGAGACGGTTCTTGTGGAACTCCGTCAAACCAAGGTGGTACAATCCTCATTCTTTTTCAACAATACTTCAACCGGTTCCATCTCCATCAAGAGCACGTAAGAACAAGTCGAAGGCCCTTGAGAAGTCTTCAATCAAACACGTCATATAGCCGACCACATCCCAAGGCTCCTCATGGCCTTGCCTTGACGTTCCCGGGGCATCCCGCTCTTCCAAGTTCAACGGCTTGAACTTGTACTTTTGGTCCTTGGGGATATACCCAAACGTCCACCGGTCCTCATGTGGCCCCAAGGGAGGCTCATCTTCTTCCTTGCTTAGCAACTTGTTGTCAAGCCCATGATTCGGGCACTCATCTTCCTCCATATCGGAGTCGTCATCCTCGAGTACATAAGAGTACTCCTTCAAGCTTTGTCCCAATCCTTCCCCTAGATCGATGTCTTCAGTGGCATGGATCATATTACATGTCTCGGTCATAGGCGAAGTGTTGCCTTGGAGGTCAAACACTAACTCCTCGTCGCCTAGTTGAAAAGTGATCCTACCCTTCTTCACATCGATCACGGCACCGACGGTGTGTAAAAATGGGCGTCCAAGGATGATGGGAGTGTTAGCATCCTCCGGCATGTCAACCACAATGAAGTCGACCGGAACGAAGAACTTCCCTATTTGTACCGGCACATCCTCTAACATTCCCAATGGTCGGTTAAGAGACTTATCGGTCATTTGGAGTGTAATGGACGTACACTTCAACTCCGTCATCCCTAATCGCTCACAAATAGTGTAGGGAATAATGCTCACACTCGCGCCCAAATCGCACATAGCTCTCTTGATCTTGTAGTTGCCGATGGTGCATGGGATAGAGAAACTACCTGGGTCCTTCAACTTCGGAAGCGTGGAACCTTGAATAAGCTCGCTCACCACCCTAGTGAACGCTACCGTCTCTTCCTTGTCGATGGACCTCTTCCTAGCCAAGATTTCTTTCATGAATTTACCATATGCCGGGATTTGGGTAAGTAACTCGGTAAACGGGACACTAACATCCAATTTCTTCACGATATTAAGGAACTTGTCGAATTGAGTGTCCACCTTAGTATTCATTTGCCTAGATGGGTAGGGCAACTTGATTTGGTACTTGTTTTGATCACTAAGGGTGGACTCTTCAAAGGACACTTTCCTTTTTCCCTTGTCTTTCTCTTGAAGAGGGGGAGGGTTGTCTTCTTGGGGTTTCTCGACCACCCGTAAAACTTTCTCCTCAATTGGATTATTAAAGCTTGACTCTTCTTGATTTTGAGATGCCAATTCCATTCTCGGTTCTTGCATTGGCTCTTGCTCACTAGGATATGGAGGGGGGTCATAGGATGTACCTCTCCTTGTGGTGACAGCATTTACATGCTCAAATGTCGGTGTTTCACCTTGAGAAGGTAGTTGCCCCTTTTGCCTTGAGGAGCTCCCCGAAGCGAGTTGAGATACTTGAGTCTCAAGTATCTTCATACGGGTGTCTCTTATCGCGTTTTCCCCTTGAATATAAGTGAAGAGCTCATGATGGTTTCTTGATATGTCCATTTGACCTTGTTGCATGTCCATCCAAGTCTTTTGAATGTCGAAATCCCGAGGTGGGGAGGATGGATTATGTGGAGTGTCGGTGATGGCGAGGGGAATGCCATAATCATGAGTAGGAGACCGGCTCCTAGGCTTGCTTTGTTGTTGTTGGTTTTGAGTTGCTTGTTGACGGTTCCCTTGGAACCCATGAGAATTACCTTGTTGATGGCCTTGATTGTTGCCATGGTTGCGGTTTTGATACCCTTGAAAATTTTGGTTTCCATGGAAACCACCTTGATTGAAATTCCCTTGTTGGAACCCTTGCTTGTTGTTGAAGTTGCCTTGGTTATTTTGCTTGAAATTGTTAAGGGGTCTTTGATTTCCCACATAACCTTGGTAACTTTCATTGTTGTCCCGTAAGGGAGGTGGAACATAAGGACGAGGTTGTTGTTGATGTTGAAGTGTTTGTTGTTGAGGGACTTGATTGGAAGCTTGGTATTGATTAGAGTAGGAAGCACCTTGCTTGAACGCTTGAAAGGCGTTCACTTGCTCAACGCTCCCTCTACAATGCATAGGATCATGACCAACGATTCCACAAGTATCACACATCCCAAAATAAGGCAAAGGATGTGCAAACTCTAAAGCATTTACATCATGGATCGAGTGTTGGTTGGAGGAACTAGAGCTTTGAACTTGGTTGAAGTGGCTTTGGAGATTTTTGTCAATGGTCTCCATGTGAGTTCTTAGTTGAGCCCTAAGATCAATGCTCAATTGCGTAATGGCATCAACCTCATGCCTACCTCCCCGATTTGCCTTCCTAGGCCTTGAGTATTGTGAATTATGCACCGCCATCTCTTCAATCGTTGACCAAGTTTGGTCATCCTCCACTTCGGTAAACCTACCGTTAGATCCCATGTTGAGTATGGCCCTCGAGTCTTCATATAGCCCATTCCAAAATTGTTGCACGAGGAACCATTGTGATAAGCCATGGTGTGGACAAGAACGGATCAAGGCTTTGAATCTTTCCCACGATTCGTAGAGGCTTTCATCATCGCGTTGTTGGAAACCCGTGATAGAAGCTCTCAATAGATTTGTCTTCTCCGGGGGATAGAATTGTTGGTAGAAGGCTAAGGCTAGCTTCTTCCAAGTGTCAATGCCAAGTCTTGCTTTATCCAACCCCTTGAACCATTGCTTCGCCTTACCGATAAGAGAGAAAGGAAATAATACCCACCGGATTTGGTCTTGAGTTATTCCCGTTTGTGAAATAGCGTCACAATAGTCCGAAAAGGTTTCCATGTGTTGATGAGGATCTTCGGTTGGTAACCCGCTAAATTGACTTCTCTCGACCAATTGGATAAATTGCGTCTTCGCCACAAAATTCCCGGTATATGCCTCCGGTAAAGTGGATGGACCCGGCAAAACGTCTTCCGTAAAGGCTGAGTGAGAAGAGAACTTAGGCATGATTGGATATAAGGGAGACGATGGTGGTGTAGACGGTGTTGATGTAGAAGAGGAGGGGGAACTAGGAGAAGAATCACCGAAGGGATTGGTGAAGGTCCCCCCGGCCGTCTCTTGAGGTGAGTTGCTCAAGTCGGCTCCTTGGGCTTGCCCTTGATGAGTATTGCTTGCACTCGGTTGAGAGATCCTAACCCGATTAATCGTCCGTTGGCGAAAGGCTCGAAAGAGTCTCTCCGGCTCTGGATTAAAGAGATAGAAATCGCCTCCCCTCCTAGGCATACACTACACACTAGAACAAACGTGAGAACACCTAGTGCTTTATGGGCACTAGTTAACGACAATAACAAACACAACTAGAGACAAAGAGAAAAAGAAGAAAAACTAGAGAATATTCACAAGAGAAGATGGGAGAACACAAAGAAGGGTAACTAGGTCTAGAAATAAGCGAACTAAGTCTAAACAATGCACCGTCCCCGGCAACGGCGCCAAATTGATGGTGGGGATTTGTCACGTCCCTAGCCGATCAATATAACACCGACTAACCTAGTGGGTAGCTAGGGTAAGTCGGGATCGTATCCACGAGGACGGTATATCAAAGTTTAGACTAGGTTGGCTTACGACGAGACTAGATTACCAACAAACACGAAGAAGCGATAAATGGAAAACTATTGAGGAGGAGGAATAGGAACTAGACTATCAATGCTAAACAATGCTAATGATCGATCTAACAAATAAACTAGAGTAAACGATGTCTAACTAAGAAGATGAACTCAAATATGGAAAGAAGTGGGGTAGGTCGGGTTCATAGAGGTAGAAGGGTAATTGGGGTGATCAAAGGTAAAGGTGCCTCCTAATCGCTAGAGTCGGTCCGGGCTCTCGCAACTTAGACCGATGTCAAGGTGAGTCCGGGCTCTCGCAACTTAGACCCTAGTCGGCACTCTCGTGACTATGACTATTCTCAATATTTCCACAAAATAAGCAATCAATGAGAAGATGAACACAAGCATGGGAAGCATGGCCACTACAACTCACACAAGCATATCAACAAACACATAGAGTGCCTACAATGTGACTAACAACAAAGATACAACCTCTACCCCTTAACCAACCCTAATCATCCATAATCTACCCCTAATCCCCCTACTAACCCCACAAAGAAACTACTCACTCATTATAAATGAGAAACTAACAATCACAAGAGAAAACAAACTCATAAACCAAACATCCATTATGAACAATGAGAACAATGATAAGAACAATATCAAATGATTGAAACTAGAATAAATAAACAAGGATTAGGGAAGAGAAGATTATACCAACAATACTATGATGAAAAAGATGAAAACTTGCATTAATGAGAAACCCAAATACAATCCCAAGGTTGTCAAGCTTGGAACAATCTTCAAGAATCCCTTAATCCAAGACTAATTACAATAATTATCTAAAGATTAACTAAGATTAAGGAAAGATTAAAGCTAATGAGTGAGAGTAGATCTAGGGTTTTGGAGGCTTAAACTAATGTAGGGTATGATAAGATGTCTTAAAATTACAAGAAGGGAGTATATATATGGGTACAAGAGTGAGGAGAAGAAAAGAAGAGGCCCGTGCTGCCTCTGTAGGTTCCCGACCGGGACGGATCATCCCGATCGGGACGGCTCTATCATCCCGATCAGGACGAGTTGGTCCCGACCGGGATGGGCTCACAGCAGCCATCCTAATGTAGCACCCCATCCCGAACAGGATGAGCTCATCTCGAACGGGATGGGTCTTGTATGCCTTCCTTAAACACTCTTTGGTCCTTCCTTGCCTCTCATGGGCTTCCTACCGATTCTCGGGACTCGGGATCGGGTCTCGGAGGCTCGGGATTGGGTCCCAAGGTCTCGGGGTCGATTCCAAGGTCTCGAGTCATCGTTCCTTTATCTCGTTGGCTCCAAAATGTGTATGTATTGAGTCGGAATCGCTCCAACTCTTCCAATTCGGCCTCGGGAACCTGAAACAAACTAAAGGAAGCATAAGAAGCCCATGAATCGCTCCAAAGGAGCGATTCCACAAGGAAAAAGGGACCAAAACACAACAAATAGGCACTACAAACTACACTTATCAGTCTCCAAATATGACGAACCGTGTGCGATATGTGTCCAAATAAATAAATAAACCGGACACGGTTTTACAGGTGTCCGACACGTATCGTCGTGTATCCGACGTGTGTCAGTGTCTGACACGACACGTTATTTTAGAGGAGTGTCCGTGCAACCTAGTTGTCAAGTCGCGTCTGTAGCCTAATAAGGCAATATTATGAGTATGCAAAAAGTGGTCGCTACCCCACCTAGGCGTGTTGTAGCCTTTTAACGGTTATTGTTAAGTCGCGTCTGTAGCCTAATAAGGCAATATTATGAGTATGCAAAAAGTGGTCTAACTTTTTTCAAAAGTTGCCCGAATTTTTAACTTCGGCCTCGTTCTGAATATCAAAACAGCTACACTCATCTCTTAAATACACTCGGTCAAAACACGTTAATATTTTACATCTCGTCCGTCTCGAGTCAAAACATTTTAATCGACGTACCATCTGATCCGATTCTCGGCTCAAACTAACGCATTTTAAAACATCCAAAAAGAACTGTTTTCGTACTCCCATGCAACGCCAACGCACCCTAAACTAGGTCAGATCGCAAATGAATGAACGCAAAGTGATTACTTGCCAATCTAGGTAAACAATTCACTAAACGAAAGCACAAGACTAGTCCAACTAATTCAAATACTAATAATCTCAAGAAAATATACAGAATACACAAATCCGTACACAAATCGAGGCTAGGGAGGACCCCTAGAAGCCGCGCCAATGGTCATCACGACCTCACAAATACTGTCATCCAAACCTAGATCCTCCAAGTCTAGAAGAGGAGACTCACTACCGTCCATCCCCGATAACATGTCTAAGGTAGCCATCTCGGGGACTCCTCCAGTCTCCTCGGCAGCACCCATAGCCTTAGCCTCAGCCTCAGTCTACCTCTCGATCCGATGCCTAGCCTCATCTTGCGCGGAGGTCTCACCTTGAGACCGAGCCAGCTGCTCCTTAAGGAAAGCGATCTCGTCATCCCGAGATTGTAGGAGCCGTTGCGGCTCAGCCGCCTTCGCCTCAAGTTCGGTCACCCGAGTCTCTAGCTGTCCCACCATATCCGGGACATCTTACAAATACACTTAAACATTAGGAAAACACACAAGCAGCCTAGAAAACCACTCTATTCACGCAAACTCACCGATCGAGGTCCCGAAGTGTCACGGGAAACCCTCGAAGCGTAGACCCGAAAGCGGTTGGCAGCCTGCCACAACCACTAATGGCAAGCTGATGAAACCTGAGTGTTGAAACCACAGAAGTTAGACAAACCAATCCTAACTCTTAGAATCCAAACCCAAAAAACGAAAGCCAAAACTAACCCGTATACCCGGTCACGCCACTCTATCCCTGCATCCATCTCCTCGTCAGAACACGTGGGGAGAGGCTTGATGAAAAGTATCCCAGCCGCATCCACCCCTAAGTAGCGTCAAGGGAAAATTTGGGGGCTGAACAGCATCAGCCGGATCGGCCAGCTGAGAAAGCAACGAATCGGTCGGTCATAGGGTAAGAAAACGCTAAACCACGAAACAAACCATAAAATCCAAAATTAGAACCTTACCACGAGGCGGTGGCAAGCTAGCCGCTGGCTGACATGAGATAGATAGGAGGCACCAGGCACCAAGAGCGCATTGCCTCCTTCTCCATCCCTATCCTCGAGGACCTCAATGGTGGTCGGTGGTCTAAACATGGTCCGGGGAGGATCAAGCGGCACCCTGAAATTGTCATACAAGCACTGACGCACCAACCGCTCGCCCAGATACCAAACCGGGCGAAACAACGCAGGAAGGAGCATCCTCCTATAACTCCGAGGCCTCAACTCCACAACCATATGCCCGGGCACGCCCTCATAATCAGCGCAAGGGCGGGCCACAAACTACACGAATACAACCAACATCTCAATAAATCCTAAACCTTGGGGGCTACTAAACGAAATAGGACATAAAGAGAAAACTTACATCCTCGAGTCTTAGCTGGTTGACCAGCGCATTCTCCGACGGATAGTGGCTGATTGTACTCTAAGGCTGAGCTAACCTCCACTCAATCCCCGCCAGGAATCTATTCGGATGAACCCGCACCGTTTTAGGTGCCAAACAAGGAAAATAGGAATAGATCCAAGCCCGCAAAATCCCAAAATGCCTTTAGCGACACTAAGCCAAAACTAAGCAGAACTTGAGATGCAAAAGTGAGAATAGGAACTAACCTCCAGTATAAGGCCCGGACCCACAATGTGTAACACCCGCAAAATTTTAATTCTGTTATCCGTCCCGTTGCTATTTAATCGACTCTTTCGAGTCTTGTTATTTTATCTAGCTTGGATCCAACCTTCATAAAAAGGTTTTAATAATTTATCTTTGTTCGAAAACCCATTTTTGATTACCTCGTTCGCAAATTTTTAATCAATCTTGAGAAATTGCTATTTAACATTTTTCTTCGCGATTTCATAAATAATTATTTTTTTGAAACGTAATTTCAAATACTACTTTCTCGTAATCACGTTCTTACGATTTCCGTCTTCTTATTATTTATTTATTTTTTTTTAAAAAAAGTGATCCATCTACGATTTTAAGTGCGAATCGGGCTTAGATTGCAGCAGACTCAACCGTTTCCCTCTTCGGACTGAGATATTTTCGTAGTTTGGTTGAGAAAGTCAAACCGACTCCTCGATTCTCTCCTACTTCTACTGCTTAATCTCTTTATCAGTTTATACTCCCTCAACTTCTCAAAAACCTGAACTTACGTTCTCTCCCTCATTTGTTCTCCTCTCAAAAAGAAAAAAAAGAGAACGTAACAATAGCAACAACAGTCAGTACACTGTTCTTCAAATTTTTTTTTTCCGTTTTCGATCATTCTCTTCATCCCGTGTTCATCTTAATTCAAGGGTAATCATCGAAACCCATATTCCTCCTTTCTAGCTCTCGATTTATGATACTAATAAGGGTCTTGTACCTTTTTATATATTCTTTTTATAGGTTTTCGAGACAACGCCGAGGAGGACGAGTACATTATTGACTCAGATCTCGATTAAGGTAACACGACGATCTCGGTATTGCTTGATTTTTTTGTCGTAGTTACATGTATAGAATTTAAGTTTTTATTTGGCTATTATAGTATGTCATTAATTTTTATTTAAAAGTTTTAGAATCGTTAATTTTCAATTATTTCGTTGTTGTGTTCGTTTTTACGAGATTATTGCATAAATCGGTATATTAATTATTAAATAATAAATTTGGCCGATACACTAATATATTCATAAAGTTACTGTTAAAACATAAATTTTACAGATTTTTAATCTATAAAGTCGTTTAATGAATTTTTAACAGATTTCGTAGAAAAATGGGTTAAAACCGATTTTATGTTTATATGTCTAATTTACGTATTTAAATCTGAAATTTTTTTGTGTAAGTACAATCTGATGAAATTTAATTTTCTGGAATTTTTCGTAATTTTTCGAATTTTATAGGTGGGTGAAATAATTAATAGTCCTAAAACACCGTTTTATCGTTAAACCGAATATCCCTTTTAATTTCTGATTTTTATTTTTAATTCTCGATTCGAAATAAAGTTTTTGATATTTTCTAACAAAATATTTATTTTAGTGACATTCGAGATTTAATAAAATAAAAAGAGCGATAAATCGTTATTTAACCTTTTAAAACGAAACCGATGATTAAAAGACGGTTTTCCTATTTTTTTTAAATTCTGGAATTTTAATTTTTTTGTAAATTTAAATAGTTTCTGGAAAAATTTTATTTCCTTGATAAGTTATGATTTTTAACAACCGTGCACAAATCGTTTTGAATTTAGCTTTTATTTTTAATCGTTAACATTTAATTAACGCGTTTTCCGTAAAAGCCTTTAAAAACCGGGTTTCCAGATTTTGAAAAAAAAATATTTTTTTTGGACAGATTGTCTAAATATTAGTTTTAATTATTTATCATAATTTTTACACTATTTTTCGAAGCTTTTAAATGGTAGAATCAATTTTTATGCAAAATCGTGAATTATCGTTAAAATGCGATTTTACAGCAATTTATTTATTTTTCCAGCAACTTCGAACATTCTGAAAATTTAACCGTTTCATCTTAAGTCACCCCTTATATTATTCGAAAATGATTTAAATGTTCAATAAAATAAAGAAGGTTAAGTAAATTACTTTTATAAAGATATGATTGTCGTAAAACATTATTTTATGCTCGTTTCATTGAAACTAATAATAATTAGGGAATTTTAGTTTTATATTTTTTTTTTGAAACACCCTAATTCATAATAATAATTTGTCGGTGAAATATTTCGATAATTCTTATAAATAATTTATACTCGATTTAGAACTTAATAATTCTTAAGGCCGAAAGTAGTAGTTTGCGAAATTAGTGATATTTAGTTTATAGTTAGAGTAAATTACTATTCTTGATATTTTTCTATAACGCTATTTTCATCGTATTGTAACTCCGAGAAAATTTCCTAAAATAGAAAATTTCCTAAAATAGAAAGTTTCCTGAAGCAGAAAGTTTCCTTTTTAGAATGTTTTGATAATCCTATCCAATTACGACAACGGCTTTGTTTTGGAGTTATGGAGTAAGGACAAGTGTACGGGTAGAGTAATACAGTCTAGGTTATACGTTTTGCCATCAACTATAAAGCTGGTGTGTCTATGTTGAGACACATTGGTCGTTGAACTGAGCATGGTTTGTGTTCAGGAGTGTGTATATTTTGACCTTAAACTTAGATATTGCATCGTATAAGTCGCCATCGGGTTGAACTGGATTACGGTTGGTGTCCAGGAAGGGTGTACATTACTTAAGTCAGGACCTCGCTGCACGCAGTTCTGTTATAGTTGAGTTGCCTAGTTAGAGACCGAAGTCTAATTTGTTTTGACTAAATTCTCGAACCTAGTTTAGTATGATCCTAGTGAAAGTCTATTCCGTTACACTGATTGATATCCATAACGCCGTTATTATTATTGACTGACATTAATCTGCAGGTTGACAATCATTTCGAATTATTTTACCATATCATTTTAAATGTTTTCCATTTTCAATTATTTTGATATAATAGTAATTACGCTTTAATATCATGTAATATGGCTAGGAGAACGTTGTCGTTACTCCCCACTGAATTGTGGCTGTTATATTTATAACATGGCAGGTATTATCTGTTCGGGTTTGTGTGGGCTAGCGAGCGGCATTTAGTCTTGCGCCGTGAATTTATTTTCATTTTTTTGGTTTGTTTGTTAAACACTTTTGAGAATTTTAATTTTAGCCCTTTTTGTATAAAGTGGCAGTTGTACTGACTTACCTTTTTATTATTAAAATTTAGTTATCAGTGTGTTAATCCAACTCAACAGTGATTCCACCACTGTTTCGCATTAGAATTTTTAGGGGATTACAGTTGGTATCAGAGCATCGTTTCTCCCGACGCTCACACCTGATTTTAAGAAAAATACCCGTAAATGATTTAAACAATAACTAAAAGATTAGTGAGAGATGGGTAGAAACCAAAATAAGGACTTGCTTGTTAAGGTTTTATGTTCCTGAACTCAATGATTAGCATTGATTATGTGTTTCTCTTGTGGTAGAAGATGAACGGCCGAACGACCCAGAATGACATCAATGCTGCGTTTGTCAACAACATGAATGCGATGGTGCAAACACTCCAGGAGTTAACCAACATGAACGCAAACAACCAGCGACCCTTTAGCTTCTCGCACGCAGCTGAAGGGATGGCCAAGAGTAAGTTAGAATTTTACGACGGCTCTGTAGACCCTGAAGTCATGAATCGTTGGTTCCGGTTGATGGAGAGGCAATTCGGGATTTATTCTTCTCCCGAGGACCAGAAGGTGGGCCTGGCCGTGCTTTACTTGTCTGATGAAGCCGAGCGATGGTGGACCCTAGTTGGCCCAACTACCATGCAGACTCCGGGTTTTGGATGGGCTCAATTCAAGATCCTGTTGGAACGTAGGTTCTATCCCAAGGAGCTAAAGAAGCAAAGAATGAGGGAATTCAGCAACCTCGTCCAAGGAACCAACATGACCGTGGCTGAGTACTCGCAACAATTCCATTTCCTGGCGCATTATGCTGAAGGCCTGCTACAAACTGAGGACAATCGAGCCTTTTATTTTAGAGAGGGGCTCAGAGCAGATATTGCACACAATATACCCAGGGATTTGGAGACTGTACAAGATATCTACAATGTCGCGCTGTTTACCGAGTCCTCACTGAAGGAAGTCAAGAAAATGGAGACCACTGTTGCTGGCTACAAGAGACCATTCCAATTTTCTGGCAACACCTATTCTTCATCGAAGAAATTTCATTCTTCTGGAGGTCTGAAATACTCCTTTGTTTTCTTTCTTCTTATCTTGTTACATATCTGAATCACATCATATGTTTTACAGGAAAAAAGAACAACTCTAACTCCCGATTTCAAGACAAGAAGAGCACTGCCTGCTTCAAATGCAAGAAGGATTTCCACCCGGGCAAGAACTGTGACGGCTCTCCCATCATTTGTTTCACCTGCGGAGAACCGGGACACATTTCGACCAGATGTCCGAACAAGGCTGCAACCAGCGATGCTGTCACCACACCTGCTCGAAAGGGGCGCATATTCTTGATGGGCCGAGCCGACGCTGAGGCTAACCCTGACGTAGTTACGGGTATGTTTACGATCTCTTGTGTTAGTGCCTTTATATTATTTGATATTGGTGCCTCCATATCCGCTATCTCCTCCAGCTTTGCTTCGAAATTATCTCTTATTCCTTCCCAAGCCGAGGCTATTTCTATCACTCTTCCTTCTGGTGAAATCGTTGCTTGTTCTAAAGCATATCAAGTTGTTTCTATTCTTTTTGCTGGTATTATCCTTCCTTCGACTCTTCTCGAGTTTCCTCTGGCAGGGTTCGAAGTTATTTTGGGCATGGATAGGTTATCCCTCTATGATTCAAGATTTCAGTGCCGAGACCAGAAGATTTTTCTGAAGACTCCTAGTGGTTCTCGTATTACTCATCGTAGTGGTCGACGCCAAAAGGGTATCAAGATCATTTCTGCTATGAAAGCTATTCGTTTGCAGAGAAAAGGTTGCCAAGCATTTTTATGTACGGTGACTGTAACTGCAGAATTACCCAAACTTGAGGAAGTACGCATAGTTAGTGATTATGCAGATGTATTTCCCGAGGAATTACCTGGTATCCCCCCTGAGCGAGATGTAGAATTCACCATCGTGCTCGTACCAGGTACTGGCCCTATTGCCAAGGCTCTTTATAGAATGGCTCCAACTGAGTTGCAAGAACTGCGTAAACAGTTGGATGATATGATTGAGAAGGACTTCATTTGTCCTAGTTCATCTCCTTGGGGTGCTCCTGTACTGTTTGTAAAGAAGAAAAATGGTACTATGCGCCTATGTATTGACTATCGTGACCTTAACAAGGTTACGATCAAGAACAAATATCCCTTGCCCAGAATCGATGATCTCTTCGATCAACTTAAGGGCGCTTCTGTATTTTCCATGATCGATCTCAGATCGGGTTATCATCAAATCCCTGTCCGTGAATCAGATATTCCTAAGACGGCATTCAGTTCGAGGTATGGACACTATGAGTTCAAAGTTATGCCTTTTAGACTGACCAATGCTCCTGCAGTATTCATGGATCAGATGAACCGAACGTTCCGGGAGTATCTAGACCAGTGTGTTGTTGTCTTTATTGACGACATCCTAATCTATTCTAAATTTGAGGCTGACCATGCCGAGCATCTTAAGATCGATCTTGGCATCCTACGAGATCAAAAGTGGTATGCTAAGTTCTCTAAGTGTGAATTCTGGCTCTCTGAAGTGGCTTTCCTGGGTCATGTCATTGCTAAGGACGGTATTAAAGTGGACCCGGCTAAGATTTCTGCTATCGAGAACTGGACAAGTCCGAAAGATGTTGGTGAGATTCGAAGTTTCTTAGGTCTTGCTGGTTATTACCGAAGATTCGTTCGAGATTTCTCTAAGTTGGCCCGTCCTATGACTCAGTTACTTAAGAAAGAGTCTAAGTTCCTATGGAACCAGGCCTGTGAAGATGCCTTCTCCGAGCTTAAGAGACAGCTTACTACTGCTCCAGTTTTGACCCTACCTGAGGAAGGCGTTAACTTTGAAGTTTATTGTGACGCTTCTAAGCATGGTTTGGGTTGTGTTCTCATGCAAGGTGGTAAGGTAGTCGCTTATGCCTCTAGACAGTTAAAAGTTCATGAGGTGAATTACCCTACCCACGATCTTGAGTTAGCTGCTGTAGTTCATGCTCTAAAGGTCTGGCGACATTATCTCTATGGAGTAAGGTGCAAAGTGTACACTGACCACAAAAGCCTACGATATCTCTTTACGCAGAAAGACCTTAATGCGAGACAGAGACGGTGGATAGAGTTGGTGAATGATTACGACCTTGAATTGGTGTACTGCGAAGGTAAAGCCAATGTGGTTGCAGATGCTCTTAGCAGAAAGATCCTACATTCCTTAACTCAATGTTCTGGCATTTCTGAAGATCTGTCCCGAGAGTTCGCAAAGATGACAATTGATGTGGTTATCGAAGGTTCTGATGGGCGAATCAATGCCTTAGTTGCTGAACCAGCTCTTTTTCAGGAGATTCGTGAGAAACAGTTGGAAGATCCTCTCGTTGCCGGTATCCGTGAGAAGATGAAACAGGGTAAAGCTCTCGATTTCTCTGTGGATTCTAGTGGAGCTCTGAAGTTTAGGGACCGTTGGGTCGTTCCAGATGAGGTGGAAGTTAGGAAGCAGATTTTGACCGAAGCTCATAAGTCGAGATATTATGTACATCCCGGAGGTAGTAAAATGTACAAGGATTTGCAGCTTCATTTCTGGTGGCCATTCATGAGAGATGACATTGCCAAATTTGTGAGTAAGTGTTTGACTTGTCAGCAGTTAAATTTCGAACACAAGAAACCTGCTGGTATGCTACAGCCGCTCCCTGTTCCAGAATGGAAGTGGCAGAGTGTAGCCATGGATTTTGTAATGGCATTACCGAGAACCGTAAATGGAAGAAACAGTATTTGGGTCATAATAGATCGTTTGACCAAGTGTGCACGATTTGTTCCTATTCGTGACACTTGGAGTCTGGAGAAGCTTGCAGAAGTCTATATTGCCGAGGTGGTCCGTCATCACGGTGTTCCACTCGAGATCGTGTCCGACCGAGATCTGAGGTTCTGTTCTAAGTTCTGGAAGGCGTTACAAAGTGCCTTGGGAAGCCAATTGTTGATGAGTATCGCTTTTCATGCCGCTACCGATGGTCAATCCGAGAGGACGATTCAGACTTTGGAAGATATGTTACGAGCTTGTGCGTTGGATTTTCAGGATGTTTGGATCCGACATCTTCCATTGGTGTAATTCTCCTACAACAACAGTTATCATGCTTCCATCAAGATGGCCCCGTTTGAAGCACTGTATGGTCGTAAGTGTCGTACCCCATTGTGTTGGGACGTACCTGGTGAGGTGAAGACTTTGGGTCCTGATCTGTTGGCCGAGACCATTGACGTAGTGGAATTAATTCTTTCTAGGATGAAAGCTGCTCAGGATCGTCAGAAATCCTATGCTGATGTCCACCGCCGACCTCTGGAGTTTGCAGTTGGTGATCTGGTATTTCTTAAGGTATCGCCGATGAAAGGGGTGAAACGATTCGGGATCAAAGGCAAGCTCAGTCCTAAGTTCATTGGACCATACCCCGTGATTGAAAAGGTAGGCGAAGTGGCTTACAAGCTTGAGTTGCCTGCTTTGATGGGAAAGTTCGTGACGTCTTTCACGTATCTCAGCTGAGGAGGTATGTTAGTGATCCCGAGCATGTTCTTGAACCAGAGATTGTTGATGTAGAACCTGACCTGACATACGAGGAGAGACCTGTGAAGATTACTGATCGACGAGAGAAGCGCTTGAGGAATAAGGTTGTACTCTTGGTGAAGTGATAAGTGTAGTTTGTAGTGCCTATTTTGTTGTATTTTGGTCCCATTTTCCTTGTGGAATCGCCCCTTGTGAGCGGTTTATGGGTTAATTATGCTTCCTTTAGTTCGTTTTAGGTTTCCGAGACCATTTGTGAAGAATTGGAGCGAATCCGACTCGATACATACACTTTTTGGAGCCAACGAAGTGAAGGAACGATCACTCGGTGCCTTGGATTTGACCCCGAGACCTTGGGACCCAATCCCGTGCCTCTTAGACTCGATCCCGAGACCCGAGAATCGGTGAGAAGCCCATGTGAACCAAGGAGAGACCAAAAAGATCATAATGGAGGCCTACAAGACTCATCCCCGACGGGAAGGACCTCATCCCGTCCGAGATGAGGTGCACAATTGCGCAGCTGCTGTCCTGGGTCCGTCCCGGTCGGGACCAACCCGTCCCGGTCGGGATCACGTCGTCCCGGTTGGGACCAACCCGTCCCGGTCGGGATCACGTCGTCCCGGTCGGGACCGAACCGTCCCGGTCGGGATGACCCACTGGCAGCCCGCTTTTGTTTCTTTTCTTCTCCTTATTCATTGTAACCCTATATATACCCTTCCTCTTGTATTCTTAAAAAAATGTTAGACACTTCCCATTAAACCCTAGACTACTTTAGCATAGATTAGCTTAGATTAGAGTAGATTAGTCGGTAATTAGTCGTTAATCTTAGTTTAGCACTTGTATTAAGGGAATTCTTCAAGATCCATCCAAGATTGACAACCTTGGTTGATTGTTTTGGGATTTTCTTATTAATGCAAGTTTCAATATTCCTTTCATATTGTTAGTAGGTATAATCTTCTTAATCCTTCCTCTTAATCTTGTTTATTCATCCAAGTTTCAATCTTTGTTCATTGTTATGTTTATTGCCCATTGTTTTCACTAGTTTCATTATGTATGTTTTGTTGGTTGTGTTGATTCCTCTTGTTCTTGTTAGTTTTAGCTTAGTTATGTTTGAGTAGACTCTTGCTAGGGTTAGTAGGGTGATTTGGGTGTTTAATGGGTGATTAAGGGTTTGTTGGAGATGTTGGAGGAAGTTTTGGGTTTCCTCTTGGTTAGATGCATGGAACATGTTTGATGAAATGCTTGAATGACTTGTAGATGCATATGCTTGTTTTTCTTGCCTTTTCTCTTGTGGGTGATAGTTTGCTCGTGGGTTTGGTTCCCTCATTACGTTGCGAGAGCCCGGTGAGGACGACCCCTAGGTCGGTCTACGTAGCGAGAGCCCGGACGTGACCAAGGCTACGAAAGCACGCTAGTAACCCCGTTGATAAGTGTAGTTTGTAGTGTCTATTTTACTGTGTTTTGGTTCCATTTTCCTTGTGGAATCTCTCCTTGGGAGCGGTTTATGGGTTTCTTATGCTTCCTTTAGTTCGTTTCAGGTTTCCGAGACCGATTTGGAAGAGTTGGAGCAATTCCGACTCAATACATACACATTTTGGAGCCAACGAAACTATGGAACGATGACTTGATGCCTTGGAGTCGACCCCGAGACCTTGGGACCCAATCCCGAGCCTCCGAGACCCGATCCCGAGTCCCGAGAATCGACGAGAAACCCATGAGAAGCAAGGAGGGACCAAAAGGAGCTTAAAGGAGGCCTACAAGGCTCAATCGATTCCGGTTGAGGTGCACAAACAAGGGGGCTGCTGTCCAGGGCCCATCCCGACCGGGAGAATGCCTTCCCGGCCGGGACCAACCCCGTCCCGACCGGGACCACCTCATCCCGGCCGGGATGGGCTACAGCTCACCCGCATTGTTTCCTTTCTTCTCCTTTCCACTTGTAACCCTATATATACCCCCCTCTTGTATTAAGACACCATCTTATGATATGTTCTTCACTTCCCCTAAAACCCTAGACTACTTTAGGTTAGATTAGATTAGATTAGTGTAGATTAGTCGGTAATTAGTAGTTAATCTTAGTTTACTCTTGTATTATTGGATCTCTTGAAGAATCCATCCTAGATTGACAACCTTGGTGGATGAATTTAGGTTATCTTCTATGCAAGTGTTATCCTTTTCATTCTCTTGTTAGTATGGTATAATCCTCTCTTCCTTTTTACTCTTTATCTTGTTTATTCATCCAAGTTTTAATCTTTGTTCATCTTATTGTTCTTAGTTCATCTTTTTCACTAGTTTGTTTATGCTTGTTTTTATTCTTCTTGTTTATGTTGGTTTTAGTATTAGATATGTTTGAGTAGATTGTTGCTAGGGTTAGTAAGGTGATTTGGGTGTTGATGGATGATTAAGGGATTGTTGGAGATGTTGGTGGAAGATTTGGGTTTCCTCTTGGTTTGATGCATATCACATGTTTGTTGAAATGCTTGAATGACTAGTAGATGCATATGCTTGTTTTTCTTGCCTTTCTCTTGTGGGTGATAGTTTGTTTGTGGGTTCGGTTCCCTCACTACGTAGCGAGAGCCCGGTGAGGACGACCCCTAGGTCGGTCTAAGTAGTAAGAGCCCGGATGCGACCTAGGCCACTATAGCGTGCTAGTAACCCCATTTGTCATGTGTGTCGCCAAGATGAGTTTTAGGTGAAACCTCTAGGTCGGTCTACGTAGCGAGAGCCCGGACCTCACCTAGATTACCCTACTACTTCCTTCAATCTAGTTCTTCCTCGACCATTCCATTACCCCTTTGACCCCGACCTAATCCTAGCCCGTTTTCCTTATTTGTTCTCCTTAGTCATAGTCTTAGCCTTCTTCCTTCCTTATCATTTCTAGTTTAGTTTAGCTCGTTGACTTAGTCTCGTTTTTAGGCGACCTTAGTCTAGACGCCTCTTACCGTCCCCGTGGATTCGACCCGACTTACCCTATCTACGTGTTAGGATTAGCCGGTTTATTTATTGATCGGTTGGGATTCCACGACAAATCCCTGCCATCAATTTGGCGCCGTTGCCGGGGATAGGACCACCTCATCCCGACCGGGATGGGCTACAGCTCACCCGCATTGTTTCCTTTCTTCTCCTTTCCACTTGTAACCCTATATATACCCCCCCTCTTGTATTAAGACACCATCTTATGTTATATTCTTCACTTCTCCTAAAACCCTAGACTACTTTAGGTTAGATTAGATTAGATTAGTGTAGATTAGTCGATAATTAGTAGTTAATCATAGATTAGCTCTTGTATTAAGGAATTCTTGAAGATCTTCACCAAGCTTGACAACCTTGGATGATTATTTTGGGTTTTCTCTTTTATACAAGTTCTTATTCTTCCTTCCATTCTCTAGTTTGGTATAATTCTTTTCCCTTTCTCTTAATCTTGTTTATGTTGTTCAAGTTTTAATCTTTGATTGTTGTTTTGTTTATTGTTCATTGTTTTTGTTAGTTTCATTATGTATGTTTTGATGTTTATGTTGATTCTTCTTGTTTATGTTACTTTTAGTTTGATTATGTTAGAGTAGTGTTCTTGCTAGGGTTAGTAGGGGGATTAGGGTGTTAATTGGGTGATTAAGGGTTTGTTGGAGATGTTGGTGAAGATTTGGGTTTCCTCTTGGTTTGGTGCATATCACATGTTTGTTGAAATGCTTGAATGACTAGTATGTGCATATACTTGTTTTTCTTGCCTTTCTCTTGTGGGTGATAGTTTGTTTGTGGGTTCGGTTCCCTCACTAAGTTGTGAGAGCCCGGTGAGGATGACCCCTAGGTCGGTCTAAGTAGCGAGAGCCCGGATGCAACCTAGGCCACTATAGCACGTTAGAACCCCGTTTGTCATGTGTGTCGCCAAGATGGGTTGTAGGATGAACCTCTAGGTAGGCCTAAGTTGCGAGAGCCCGGACCAACCTAGATTACCCTACTACCTCCTTCCCTCTAGTTATCCCTTGACCATTCCGTTACCCCTTTGACCCCGACCTAATCCTAGCCCGTTTTCCTTGTTTGCTTTCTCCGTCTCCTTAGTCATAGTCTAGTTTTCTCCCCCTCTCATCATTCTTGTTTAGCTTAGTTCGTTGACTTAGTCTAGTAATCGGGTGACCTTAGTCTAGACGCCTCTTATCGTCCCCGTGGATTCGACCCGACTTGCCCTATCTACCGTAGGAATAGCCGGTTATATTATTGACGATTGGGATTCCACGACAAATCCGTACCATCAATTTGGCGCCGTTGATGGCAGGGATTTGTCATGGAATCCCAACCGATCAATAAATAAACCGGCTAATCCTAACACGTAGATAGGGTAAGTCGGGTCGAATCCACGGGGATTGTAAGAGGCGTATAGACTAAGGTCGCCTAAAAACGAGACTAAGTCAACGAGCTAAACTAAAATAGAAATAATAAGGAAGGAAGAAGGCTAAGACTATGACTAAGGAGAACAAATAAGGAAAACGGGCTAGGATTAGGTCGGGGTCAAAGGGGTAACGGAATGGTCGAGGAAGAACTAGAGTGAAGGAAGTAGTAGGGTAATCTAGGTGAGGTCCGGGCTCTCGCTACGTAGACCGACCTAGAGGTTTCACCTAAAACCCATCTTGGCGACACACATGACAAACGGGGTTACTAGCACGCTATAGTGGCCTAGGTCGCATCCGGGCTCTTGCTACTTAGACCGACCTAGGGGTCGTCCTCATCGGGCTCTCGCTACGTAGTGAGGGAACCAAACCCACAAACAAACTATCACCCACAAGAGAAAGGCAAGAAAAACAAGTATATGCACATACTAGTCATTCAAGCATTTCAACAAACATGTGATATGCACCAAACCAAGAGGAAACCCAAATCTTCCACCAACATCTCCAACAATCCCTTAATCATCCATCAACACCCAAATCACCTTACTAACCCTAGCAACAATCTACTCAAACATATCTAATACTAAAACCAACATAAACAAGAAGAATCAAAACAAGAATCAAAACAAGCATAAACAAACTAGTGAAAAAGATGAACTAATAACAATAAGATGAACAAAGATTAAAACTTGGATGAATAAACAAGATAAAGAATAAAAAGGAAGAGAGGATTATACCATACTAACAAGAGAATGAAAAGGAGAACACTTGCATAGAAGATAACCCAAATTCATCCACCAAGGTTGTCAATCTTGGATGGATTCTTCAAGAGATCCAATAATACAAGAGTAAACTAAGATTAACTACTAATTACTGACTAATCTACACTAATATAATCTAATCTAACCTAAAGTAGTCTAGGGTTGTAGGGGAAGTGAAGAACATATCATAAGATGGTGTCTTAATACAAGGGGGGGGGGGGTATATATAGGGTTACAAGTGGAAAGGAGAAGAAAGGAAACAATGCGGGTGAGCTGTAGCCCATCCCGGCCGGGATGAGGTGGTCCCGGTCGGGACGGGGTTGGTCCCGGCCGGGAAGGCATGCTCCCGGTCGGGATGGGCCCTGGACAGCAGCCCCCTTGTTTGTGCACCTCAACCGGAATCGGTTGAGCCTTGTAGGCCTCCTTTAAGCTCCTTTTGGTCCCTCCTTGCTTCTCATGGGTTTCTCGTCGAATCTTGGGACTCGGGATCGGGTCTCGGAGGCTCGGGATTGGGTCCCAAGGTCTCGGGGTCGACTCCAAGGCATCAAGTCATCGTTCCATAGTTTCGTTGGCTCCAAAATGTGTATGTATTGAGTCGGAATTGCTCCAACTCTTCCAAATCGGTCTCGGGAACCTGAAACGAACTAAAGGAAGCATAAGAAACCCATAAACCGCTCCCAAGGAGCGATTCCACAAGGAAAATGGGACCAAAACACATTAAAATAGACACTACAAACTACACTTATCAACTCCCCCACACTTAACCCTTACTCGCCCTCGAGTAAGCACATACTAACTACTATACTAACCGAATGGGTATTAGCGCACCCTACGCCCTTTCAACTCACGCGAGTGCACTTAGAGGAAAAGTGCACTCCGCAAGGCAAGTCGGGTCTTGCGACAAAACCGCGGATGCAACCGGACAGAAAACACACAAACAAACACAAGGTTGCACCCAAAGAAAAACAAATACTGCTTCCCTCAAAAAGCGGTGAAAGAAGCACCGGTTTAGGACTCGAGGTAAGTGACAACGTTCCCAATCTAGCAATACAAACCAAGGTGAACTAAACCCTAATAGTATGACGATAAAGCAACAAAAACGTTGGTAACTTACCTAGATTCCTCCTAACTTTCTAAGAACGTACTACGGGACGATCGGCGGGATGGAAAAAGGATGAACCACGGTGTTAGTCGACACTGTAGGTAAGTGAGACCCCGCCCCCTTTAGAAATGAGCCAAGAGGGTCATCCCATGCCCGAGACCGCTCAACTAATCCAAGTAAAAAGGTGGAAATATTGCAAAATGAGGGAAGACCGACTAATGCCGCTATCATCCTTCCTAGGGACTCGGTCCTTTGGTAGGCTCTTCACGGCAAAAGTCGGAAAAAGGCTTATTTTTGTGGGGATTTCTTTTTGTGAGACGGGTTTTCTTTTGGCATTTTCTTTCTTTTCGACGTTTTGATTTGTTTGTTGCCATGCCATTTCTTTTTCTTCTTTTCTATTTTCTTTTTGGCCTTTGTGCCTTTTCTTTTTTCTTCATTTCTTTTCTTTCTTTCATTTTTCTTTCTTTTCTTTTCTTTGCCTTTTTAGCAAAATTTGGCTTTTTGGCATTTTCATTGTATAACAAGAAAGGTAGAAATCAACAATTTGCAATTTATTGTGTGGAAATGTGTAGGAGGTAGGGAAATGGGAGAGTCGGGGAGCGTCCTTCCCTTCAAACCCACAAAAAGGTGGAGAACTTGGACTAATCAAAACAATCCTAAACACGGTCACCTAGGGGACGAGACTCGGTAACCAAGGCCTTTTCACACCGTGGGTGGTCATAATGGTCAAAAGTGCAAATCCCGTAGTAAATCCCTAGTAAGCTAGGTGGACACAAGGTAAAGGACCAACGAATTCATTGATTTAGGGTCATTCTACTAGATTAAAGTCCAAGACTCGATTTACACTACTAGGAAGGGAAAGTAAATACTCACACACTAGCCTCTAAACCGGGTTTTCGAAAACCATTTACACACAAGACTCAAATAACATAACACAAAATGAAGACACGACGAAAACGAACGAAAGAAAATGAAGCAAAAGCAACAAAACAAAACGAACACATAAACAACACAAACACCACCCCGATCATCCAAACAAGCCACCAAATCAACCACAACTTTACAAAGCTCCACCCGAGCACACAACATCACAATCTCCTCCAAACTCCGCAAGAGATAAAGAAGAAAAAGGGATAAAGATTTTACCGGAAGTCTTGAAAGCTCTCCAAAGCTATTGGTGATTTAAGCAACCTATAAGGAAAGAGGGAGGCAAACACGCACAATACGACAAAAACACGACACAAGGACACAAAGGGAAAACACACAAAAGAAAAATCTTTTTGATTTTTGTGAAAATTTTTCAAATTTTTAGGATTTTTGAAGATTTTTTTCGAAAAAACTAAGAAAATAAAACTAACTATGCTAGAATATCGCTCCCCGACACTTAAACCGAGCAATGTCCTCATATGCTCAATTGTAGTGTGCGGAGAGACAAAACAAAAAGAAAACAAACTACGAAAATAAAGCTAAAAATCAAAGAATAAAGTGAAGAAAAAGGTAGAAGGTGTCCGGCTGGGGTGTAGTCAAGTCACCATGGACCGAGACGAGAAAAAGGTATGGATGGGGGAAGAAAATAAAAAGAAGGAAATAAAAGGAAATGGGAGGGGAGGGCTAGGTGTAATCAAGTCACCTAGCCCGGATTCCGCCTAAATCCGACTAAATCCTCAAAAAGAAAGAGTGAAAAACTTGTAAAATTTGGATTTTGAAATGACTCTCGATGTAGTCACATCATCGAGAGTCGGGAGCAACAACTACCGAGGCCTCGAAGGCCACCATGACATCAAGACACAAAAGTGTACAAGGGGAAGGGAATAAACAAAGGAAAACAAGCAACGACAAAAACCGAAAAGAAAGGATAGTTGCCGTACCATAGGTTAGCAACTCACTCTCTCCATCGTCTCATAGATCAATATAGGCACTTGCTTGTCTTCATCATTGCTATCCCGCTTCAAGCTTGATAGAACCGCATGGTAGAGGTAGTAATGGTGCGAGGGGGTGGGATTTGATGTGAATATCGGTCTAAAGTGAGGAGGAAATGAGGTTAAGGTATGTAAATGAGGTACACGGGTGGTATGATATGAGAAAGGAAGGTAGGGAGGTTAAGTGGGGGTATACAATGGTTGGGTGGGCTTAAATGTCGAAGAAGGAGCACCAAAAAGGAGTAGGGGATCATCCCGGTCGGGATGGATGATCCCGGTCGGGTTGATAAACCCTTCCCGGCCCGATCGGGATGACACTCCAGTGTACTCGATTTTTGGCACCCTCATCCCGATCGAGACGGCCCCATCCCGGTCGGGACGACACACCCTTCCCGGTCGGGAAGGGTCTTCATGACTCCCATGACCCCAATAACCGACTCCCTTACTCACGATCCAAGCTCTATCACTAACCACTCCTTTCTAGGAGTCACCTTCACTTCACGTATCACAATAAACTCAAAGTACACATCAAATTCACTCCCTCACATCGCTCATCAAAATACCAAATCAATTACAAGAGCTTCACAAAACAACAAAAATCAAGAGAAAAATCACACAAATACAAGCACAAGTACATTAAGGAAGAGGGAGGGGGAATATACAACATGACGGTTCTTTAGGAACTCCGTCAAAACTAGGATGGTGGACTCTTCTTCAACCGTAGCCCTCAAGGGCATGGAGGAGCAAGTCGAACGCGCTACCGACATCATAATGAAGGCCCAAGAAGCGCTCGAGCCTAGCCAACCTCCACGGCCTCCAAGGAGGAGGCAAGAAGTAGGAATCCCAAGACCCATCGTCATCCTTCATGTCATCTCAGGGGTCTATCCATCCTACGAGCTTCACCGACCTCTTCCTCCCTAAGCATCGCCTCCAATCACAAGCAAGCTTCATCTCCAAGAAACAAGGCACAAAAAGCGGCTTTGGCCCCATTTCCTTGTTGCACACCCCCACACTTTCCTCAAGTTGTGGTTCCCCATCTTCATCACTCGGCCCCACATCATCTTGGAGAAGAGAATCGAAACTTCTACCGGCGGTTTCAATCTCTTCCAAGTCATTGCTTGGTGTACATATAAGGGGCTCTTGATGCTTATCCTCATTATCGGACATGGGCAACTCGAGGCTATCAATTTCACCCAACATCCTCACAAACTCCACCAAATCATCCAACTCACTATCCTCCTCCAATTCTTCACCAACGATGCCTTCACCAAGGGTCATATCCTCATTCGTCTCATTTTGGGTAGACGATTGAGGTTCTTCAAAGCAAATTTCTCCTCCAAAGGGAACTACGTTGGCGGCTTCGTGATTAGGTTGCTCCTCTTTCTCAAGTGGGCACCCTTCATCTAATTGCGATGTTCGGGATAAAAACATTACGGTTTGAACCGATAATGCATTTAATCGAGCATCACTCGCCTCGTTTGCCCTTCGAATTTGGACCCATAATTCATTTTGTTGTTTTTGAATTTGAATGGCCATTTCTTGGTTGCTCTTCTGCAATTGAAGAATGATTGAAACACCTCCATGTCGGGCAATTGGTGATCATTGGGGTCTTGTAAAGCTCCTTGAAAATCTTGATGATGCCCAAGGGGTGGGGCATCATATTGTTTGTAGCAAGGTTGGGGTGATTGGTAGTATTGTGGGTCATGGGGTTCATATTGTGGTTGGGGTGAAGGGTAATATTGTGGGTTTTGGTGGTATTGGCTTCCATAAGGTGAATCTTGATCGAACATGGTGGTTTCACATTCATAGCTTGAGTAATAGCCACCATGATCGTAGGAGTGATAGTCATTCACTTGTTGGTAGCCATATCCATATTCTTGAGGATCATACCCGTCTTGATTACCCCAAGAAGCTTGATTATGGTAGGGGGACGTCATGTCATAGCTTTGGTTCAAAGAAGAAGAGGGGTAGCTCATATCGGCTTCCATGTGTGGGGAGTTTAGATCAAACCCCATGCTCGCTCGAAAATCGTAGCTCATACCCGGTTGGAAACCACTCATTCTAGCAACCGTCCGTTAAAGCGGCTCTGAGTTGCAAGAAGAAGATAGTCACCACCTCTAAGCACAAACTGTAGACTAAGAACAAACGTGAGATGCCTAGTGCTTTTTAGGCACTAGACAAGAGAGAAATAAACTTCACACACACAAGAAGCAAGGGAAAAAAAAAAAAAGAAAAACACAAACACAAAGACAAACTCAAGTAACTAGGTAAACAAAGTCTAAACTAGCACCATCCCCGGCAACGGCGCCAAATTGATGGCAGGGATTTGTCGTGGAATCCCAACCGATCAATAAATAAACCGGCTAATCCTAACACGTAGATAGGGTAAGTTGGGTCGAATCCACGGGGACGGTAAGAGGCGTCTAGACTAAGGCCGCCTAAAAACGAGACTAAGTCAACGAGCTAAACTAAACTAGAAATGATAAGGAAGGAAGAAGGCCAAGACTATGACTAAGGAGAACAAATAAGGAAAACGGGCTAGGATTAGGTCGGGGTCAAAGGGGTAACGGAATGGTCGAGGAAGAACTAGAGTGAAGGAAGTAGTAGGGTAATCTAGGTGAGGTCCGGGCTCTCGCTACGTAGACCGACCTAGAGGTTTCACCTAAAACCCATCTTGGCGACACACATGACAAACGGGGTTACTAGCACGCTATAGTGGCCTAGGTCGCATCCGGGCTCTCGCTACTTAGACCGACCTAGGGGTCGTCCTCACCGGGCTCTCGCTACGTAGTGAGGGAACCAAACCCACAAACAAACTATCACCCACAAGAGAAAGGCAAGAAAAACAAGTATATGCACATACTAGTCATTCAAGCATTTCAACAAACATGTGATATGCACCAAACCAAGAGGAAACCCAAATCTTCCACCAACATCTCCAACAATCCCTTAATCATCCATCAACACCCAAATCACCTTACTAACCCTAGCAACAATCTACTCAAAAATATCTAATACTAAAACCAACATAAACAAGAAGAATCAAAACAAGAATCAAAACAAGCATAAACAAACTAGTGAAAAAGATGAACTAATAACAATAAGATGAACAAAGATTAAAACTTGGATGAATAAACAAGATAAAGAGTAAAAAGGAAGAGAGGATTATACCATACTAACAAGAGAATGAAAAGGAGAACACTTGCATAGAAGATAACCCAAATTCATCCACCAAGGTTGTCAATCTTGGATGGATTCTTCAAGAGATCCAATAATACAAGAGTAAACTAAGAATAACTACTAATTACCGACTAATCTACACTAATCTAATCTAATCTAACCTAAAGTAGTCTAGGGTTTTAGGGGAAGTGAAGAACATATCATAAGATGGTGTCTTAATACAAGAGGGGGGGTATATATAGGGTTACAAGTGGAAAGGAGAAGAAAGGAAACAATGCGGGTGAGCTGTAGCCCATCCCGGCCGGGATGAGGTGGTCCCGGTCGGGACGGGGTTGGTCCCGGCCGGGAAGGCATGCTCACGGTCGAGATGGGGCCTGGACAGCAACCCCCTTGTTTGTGCACCTCAACCGGGACCGGTTGAGCTCAACCGGAACCGGTTGAGCCTTGTAGGCTTCCTTTAAGCTCCTTTTGGTCCCTCCTTGCTTCTCATGGGTTTCTCGTCGATTCTAGGAACTCGGGATCGGGTCTCGGAGGCTCGGGATTGGGTCTCAAGGTCTCGGGGTCGACTCCAAGGCATCAAGTCATCGTTCCATAGTTTCGTTGACTCCAAAATGTGTATGTATTGAGTCGGAATTGCTCCAACTCTTCCAAATCGGTCTCGGGAACCTGAAACGAACTAAAGGAAGCATAAGAAACCCATAAACCGCTCTCAAGGAGCGATTCCACAAGGAAAATGGGACCAAAACACAGTAAAATAGACACTACAAACTACACTTATCACCCGTTTGTCATGTGTGTCGCTAAGATGGGTTCTATCAAGAACCTCTAGGTCGGTCTACATAGCGAGAGTCCGGACTACACCTAGACTACCCAACTACCCCTTAACCTTAGCTCTTCCTCGATCATCCCATCACCCCTTGAACCCGACCTAATCCTAGCCCGTTTCCTTATTTGTTTTCTCCGTCACCTTAGTCTTAGTCTTCTTCCCTCCTTATCATTCTAGTTTAGCTTAGTTCGTTGACCTAGTCTCGTATTTAGGTGACCTTAGTCTAGACGCCTCTTACCGTCCCCTTGGATTCGACCCCACTTGCCCTAGCTACGTGTTAGGATTAGCCGTTTAATTATTTGATGGTGGGGATCCACGGCAAATCCCCACCATCAATTTGGCGCCGTTGCCGGGGACGGTGCTAGTTTAGACTTTGTTTTCCTAGTTACTTGACTTTGTCTTTTGTTTTTGTGTTTTTGTGTTTTTTTTAGTCCCTTTGCTTCTTGTGTGTGTGAAGTTTATTTCCTTCTTGTCTAGTGCCCAAAAAGCAGTAGACTTCTGACGTTTGCTCTTAGTCCACAGTTTTTGCTTGGAGGTGGTCGCCATCCTCTTCTTTACAACTCAGAGCCGCATAAACGGACAGTTGCTAGATTGAGAGTTTTCCAACCGGGTACAAGCTAAGATTTCGAGCAAGCATGAGGTTTGATCTAAACTCCCCACACTCGGGAGCCGATATGAGCTACTCCTCTCCCTCTATGGATCAAGGGTATGACATGACATCTCCCTACTACTATCAAGCTTCTTAGGGTAATCAAGACACTAGTGGGTATGAACTTCAAGGATATGGAAACGGCTACCAACAAGTGAACGCTTATGGAAGCCAATTTTCCCAAAACCCACCGCATTACCCTTCACCTCAACCACAAAATAAACCCCATGACCCACAATACTACCAATCACCTCAACCTCACTACAAACAATATGATGCCCCACCCCTTGGGTATGATCAAGATTTTCAAGGAGCTTTACAAGACCCCAATGACCACCAAATGCCAAGCTTGGAGTTAGATCAATCGATTCTTCAAATGCTAAAGAACCAACAAGAGATGGCCATCCAATCGCAAAAGAATTATGAAATCTTGGTTGAACTCCGAAGGGAAAGAGAGGAATGTAAAGCTAGATTGAATGCTTTAACGACTCAAACCCTAATGTTCTTAACTCGATCTTCACAACTTGATGAGGGATGTTCATTTGGGGAAGGGGAACAACCCAATGACGAAGCCGTTAATGAATTCCCTATGAGGAGCGAGACTTGCTTTGAAGAACCTCAATCGTCTACACAAAAAGAGACGAATGAGGATATGGCTCTTGGTGAAGGCATCGTTGGTGAAGAATTGGAGGAGGATAGTGAGTTGGATGATTTGGTGGAGTTTGTGAAGTTGTTGGGTGAAATTGATGAGCCCAAGTTGCCCATGTCCGAGAATGTGGATCATCAAGAGCCCCTTGCTAGTACACCAAGCAATGGTTTGGAAGAGATTGAAACCGCCGGTAGAAGTTTCAATTCTCTCCTCCAAGATGATGTGGGGACAAGTGATGAAGATGGCAACCACAACTTGAGGAAAGTGTGGGGGTGTGCAACAAGGAAACGAGGCCAAAACCGCTTTTTGTGCCTCGTGTCAAGGTTATGAAGCTTGCTTGTGATTGGAGACGATGCTTAGGGAGGAAGAGGTCGGTGAAGCTCGTAGGATGGATAGACCCCGGAGACAACACGAAAGATGATGTTGGGTCTTTTGAGGACTACTTCTTGCCTCCACCTTGGAGGCCGTGGAGGATAGCTTGGCTCGAGCACACTTTGGGCCTTCATTACGATGTCGGTCGTGCGTTCGACTTGCTCCTCCAAGCCCTTGAGGGCTATGGTTGAAGAATGAGAGTCCACCATCCTCGGTTTGACGGAGTTCCTAAAGAACCGTCATGTTGTATATTCTTCTTTCCTCTTCTTTAGAGTACTTGTGTTTGTATTTATGTGATTTATCTCTTGATTTGTTTGTTTTGTGAAACTCTTGTAATTAATTTGGATTGTTGATGAGCGATGTAACAGAGGGAATTTGATGTTGTATTTGAGTTTATTGTGATAGGTGTGAAGTGAAGGTGATTCCTAGAGATGAATGGCCATTGATAGAGCATGGAGTGTGAGCAAGAGGATTGGTTTTTGAAGCTTTGGATGAGCTTTTGGGGTTATGGAGGTCATGAAGACTCTTCCCGTCCGAGAAGAAGGCTTCCCGACCGGGAAGAGTGAGGCATCCCGGCCGAGAAGAAGCTGTCCCGATCAGGATGAGGGTGCATAATTTAGAGCTTCCTGGAGTGCCTTCCCGACCGGGAAGGGAGCGTCCGCACCGGGACGAGTGAGGCATCCCGACCGGGACCATCCATCCCGACCGGGATGGTCCCCTTCTCCTCTTTTTGCCTCTTCTTTGTCTTGTGAGCCCACCCAACCACTTTATACCCCCTCCCAACCTCCCTAACTTTCCTTGCTCATATCATATGACCCGTACACCTCATTTACATACCCTCACCTCATTTTATCTTCACTTTACATCGAGTTTCACATCAAATCCCACCCCCCTCACACCATTATTACCTCAACCATGCGGTTTTATCAAGTTTGAAGCGCGTTGACAATGATGAAGACAAGCAAAGTGCCTATATTGATCTACGAGACGATGGAGCGAGTGAGTTGCTAACCTATTGGTACGGCAACTATCCTTTCTTTTCCGTCTTTTATCGCTTGTTTTCCTTTGTGTTTGTTCCCTTCCCCTTGTACACTTTTGTGTCATGGTGTCATGGTGGCCTTCGAGGCCTTGGTAGTTATTGATCCCGACTCTCGATGACGTGACTGCATCGAGAGTCCTTTTCAAAATCCAAATTTTACAAGGTTTTCATCCTTTTTTTTTAGGATTTAGGCGGATTTAGGCGGAATCCGGGCTAGGTGACTTGATTACACCTATTCCTCCCCTCCCATTTCCTTTTATTTCTTTCTTTTTAATTCTTCCCCCATCCATATCTTTTTCTCGTCTCAGCCCATGGTGACTTGATTACACCCCGGCCGGACACATTCTACCATTTCTTTCCTTTTCTTTTTGATTTTTAGCTTTATTTTTGTAGTTTCTTTTCCCTTCTTTTTAATGTCTCCATACACTACGATCGAGCATGAGGACATTGCTCGGTTTAAGTGTGGGAGAGCGATATTCTAGCATAGTTTAGTTTTATTTTCATAGTTAGTTTTATTTTCGTAGTTTTTCGAAAAATCTTTAAAAAACCCTAAAAATTTGAAAACTTTTCACAAAAATCAAAAAGATTTTCTTTTGCGTCCTTGTGCCGTATATTCCTTTTGTTGTGTGTTTTGCCTCCCCATTTCCTTGTAGGTTCCGCGATCGTCGTCAAGTTTCGAAAAGCAAGACATCCGGTAATATCCCTTCATTTCTTTCTCCTTTTTCCTTTTGTGGAGTTTGGAGGATGTGTTATGATTGTGTGTGCTCGGGCGGAGCTTTTTGAAGTTTGTAGTTGATGTGGTTGCTTGTTTGGAAGGTTCGGGGTGGTGATTGTTTATTTTGGTGTTTGTGTTGTTTATGTGCTTATCTTGTTTTGTTTTATATTGTTGTTTTTGCCTCTTACTTTCTTTCGTCTTTGTCGTGTCTTTGTTTTGTGTTGTGTAGTGTGTCTTATGTGTAAACGGTTTTCGAAAACCCGGTTTAGAGGCTAGTGTGCGAGCGTTTACTTTCCCTTTCTAGTTGTGTAAATCGAGTCTTGGACTTTAGTCTAGTAGAATGACCCTAAATCAATGATTTCGTTGGTCCTTTACCTTGAGTCCACCTAGCTTACTAGGGATTTACTACGGGATTTGCATTTTGACCATTATGACCACCCACGGTGTGAAAAGGCCTTGGTTACCGAGTCCCGTCCCTTAGGTGATCGTGTTTAGGATCGTTTGATTAGTCCAGGTTCTCCCCTTTTTGTGGGTTTGAAGGGAAGGACGCTCCCCGACTCACCCATTACCCTACCTCCTACACATATCCACACAATAAATTGCAAATTGTTGAAGTCTCTCTTTCTTAGTTGCAAAGAAATGCCTATCAATCAAATCAAGCCAAAAAGGGCAAAGAAAAGAAAATGAAAGAAATGAAAAGAAAGAAAAGATTGAAGAAAAAGAAAAGGCACAAAAAGCCAAAAAGAAAATACAAAAGATGAAAAAGAAATGGCATAGCAATACACAAAGCAAATATACAAAAGAAAGAAAAAATGCCAAAAGAAAACCGTCTCACAAAAAGATCTTAACCCCACAAAAATAAGCCTTTTTCCGACTATTGCCGTGAAGAGCCTACCAAAGGACCGAGTCCCTAGGAAGGATGATAGCGGTAATGGTCGGTCTTCCCTCACTTTGCAAATATTTCCACCTTTTTACTTGGACTAGTTGGGCGGTTTAGAATATGGGACGACCCTCTTGGCTCATCGCTAAAGGGGGCAGGGTCTCACTTACCTACAGTGTCGAATAACACCGTGGTTCATCCCTTTTCCATTTCCGCCGATCGTCCCGTAGTACGTTCTTAGAAAGTTAGAAGGACCTAGGTAAGTTACCAACGTTTTTCTTGCTTTATCGTCATACTATTAGGGTTTAGTTCATCTCGATTTGTATGATTATCTTGGGAACGTTGTCACTTGCCTTGAGTCCTAAAACCGATGCTTCTTTCACCGCTTGTTTGAGGGAAGCGGTATTTGTTTTTCTTTGGGTGAAACCTTGTGTTTGTTTGTTTGTTTGTTTGTTTGTTTGTTTGTTTGTGTGCTTGTTTGTTTTTGTGTCTTGTGTCCGGTTGCATCCACAGTTTTGTCGCAAGACCTTACTTGCCTTGCAGAGTACACTTTTCTTCTAAGTGTACTCGCGTGAGTTGAAAGGGCGTAGGGTGCGCTAATACCCGCTCGGCTAGTTTAGTAGTTAGTATGTGCTTACTCGAGGGCGAGTAAGGGTTAACTGTGGGGGAGTTGATAAGTGTAGTTTGTAGTGCCTATTTTGTTGTATTTTGGTCCCATTTTCCTTGTGGAATCGCTCTTTGGGAGCGGTTTATGGGTTACTTATGCTTCCTTTAGTTCGTTTTAGGTTCCCGAGACCATTTGTGAAGAATTGGAGCGAATTCGACTCGATACATACACTTTTTGGAGCCAACGAAGTGAAGGAACGATCACTCGGTGCCTTGGATTCGACCCCGAGACCTTGGGACCCAATCTCGAGCCTCTTAGACTCGATCCCGAGACCCGAGAATCGGTGAGAAGTCCATGTGAACCAAGGAGAGACCAAAAAGATCATAATGGAGGCATACAAGACTCATCCCCGACGGGAAGGACCTCATCCCGTCCGAGATGAGGTGCACAATTGCGCAGCTGCTGTCCTGGGTCCGTCCCGGTCGGGATCACGTCGTCCCGGTCGGGATGACCCATTGGCAGCCCGCTTTGGTTTCTTTTCTTCTCCTTATTCATTGTAACCCTATATATACCCTTCCTCTTGTATTCTTAAAAAAATGTTAGACACTTCCCATTAAACCCTAGACTACTTTAGCATAGATTAGCTTAGATTAGAGTAGATTAGTCGGTAATTAGTCGTTAATCTTAGTTTAGCACTTGTATTAAGGGAATTCTTCAAGATCCATCCAAGATTGACAACCTTGGTTGATTGTTTTGGGATTTTCTTATTAATGCAAGTTTCAATCTTCCTTTCATCTTTTTAGTAGGTATAATCTTCTTAATCCTTCCTCTTAATCTTGTTTATTCATCCAAGTTTCAATCTTTGTTCATTGCTATGTTTACTGCCCATTGTTTTCACTAGTTTCATTATGTATGTTTTGTTGGTTGTGTTGATTCCTCTTGTTCTTGTTAGTTTTAGCTTAGTTATGTTTGAGTAGACTCTTGCTAGGGTTAGTAGGGTGATTTGGGTGTTTAATGGGTGATTAAGGGTTTGTTGGAGATGTTGGTGGAAGTTTTGGGTTTCCTCTTGGTTAGATGCATGGAACATGTTTGATGAAATGCTTGAATGACATGTAGATGCATATGCTTGTTTTTCTTGCCTTTTCTCTTGTGGGTGATAGTTTGCTCGTGGGTTTGGTTCCCTCATTACGTTGCGAGAGCCCGATGAGGATGACCCCTAGGTCGGTCTACGTAGCGAGAGCCCGGAGGTGACCTAGGCTACGAAAGCACGCTAGTAACCCCGTTTGTCATGTGCGTCCATAAGATGGGTTCTATCAAGAACCTCTAGGCCGTTCTACGTAGCGAGAGCCCGGACTACACCTAGACTACCCGACTACCCCTTCACCTTAGCTCTTCCTCGATCATCCCATCACCCCTTGAACCCGACCTAATCCTAGCCTGTTTCCTTATTTGTTTTCTCCGTCACCTTAGTCTTAGTCTTCTTCCCTCCTTATCATTCTAGTTTAGCTTAGTTCGTTGACCTAGTCTCGTATTTAGGTGACCTTAGTCTAGACGCCTCTTACCGTCCCCGTGGATTCGACCCGACTTGCCCTAGCTACGTGTTAGGATTAGCCGGTTAATTATTTGACGGTGGGGATCCACGGCAAATCCCCACCATCATGAAGGTCTTATGGCGCTGTAAAAAGTTCGAAGAAGAAACTTGGGAAATCGAAGCGGCGATGCAGGCCAAGCATCCTCATCTTTTTGAGTAAGGTAATCTCGATTCTTTCTTTTCTGCCTATTTTTCCAGTTTCGAGGACGAAACTTCTTTTTAGGGGGAAAGATTGTAACACCCGCAAAATTTTAATTCTGTTATCCGTCCCGTTGTTATTTAATCGACTCTTTCGAGTCTTGTTATTTTATCTAGCTTGGATCCAACCTTCATAAAAAGGTTTTAATAATTTATCTTTGTTCGAAAACCTATTTTTGATTACCTCGTTCGCAAATTTTTAATCAATCTTGAGAAATTGCTATTTAATATTTTTCTTCGCGATTTCGTAAATAATTACTCCCTCCGTTTCTATGATTTCTTCCACCTTAAAAGTGGCACATTTCTTAAGAAAAACAACAAAATAAGTAAAAGTAGAGAGGGAGTAAAGTAAGTGGGCCATCTAGGTAAGAGAGAAGTGTGATAGAAAAAAGAAAAGTGGAAGAAATCAAAGAAATGGTTGAAAAAGGAAATGTGGAAGATATCAAAGAAACGGAGGGAGTATTTTTTTTGAAACGTAATTTCAAATACTACTTTCTCGTAATCACGTTTTTACGATTTCCGTCATCTTATTTTTTTATTTTTTTATTTATTTATTAAAAAAGTGATCCATCTACGATTTTAAGTGCGAATCGGGCTTAGATTGCAGCAGACTAAACCGTTTCCCTCTTCGGACTGAGATATTTTCGTAGTTTGGTTGAGAAAGTCAAACCGACTCCTCGATTCTCTCCTACTTCTACTGCTTAATCTCTTTATCAATTTATACTCCCTCAACTTCTCAAAAACCTGAACTTACGTTCTCTCCCTCATTTGTTCTCCTCTCAAAAAGAAAAAAAAAAGAGAACGTAACAATAGCAACAACAGTCAGTACACTGTTCTTCAAATTTTTTTTTTTCCGTTTTCGATCATTCTCTTCATCCCGTGTTCATCTTAATTCAAGGGTAATCATCGAAACCCATATTCCTACTTTCTAGATCTCGATTTATGATACTAATAAGGGCCTTGTACCTTTTTATATATTCTTTTTATAGGTTTTCGAGACAACGCCGAGGAGGACGAGTACATTATTGACTCAGATCTCGATTAAGGTAACACGACGATCTCGGTATTGCTTGATTTTTTTTGTCGTAGTTACATGTATAGAATTTAAGTTTTTATTTGGCTATTATAGTATGTCATTAATTTTTATTTAAAAGTTTTAGAATCGTTAATTTTCAATTATTTCGTTGTTGTGTTCGTTTTTACGAGATTATTGCATAAATCGTTATATTAATTATTAAATAATAAATTTGGCCGATACACTAATATATTCATAAAGTTACTGTTAAAACATAAATTTTATAGATTTTTAATCTATAAAGTCGTTTAATGAATTTTTAACAGATTTCGTAGAAAAATGGGTTAAAACCGATTTTAATGTTTATATGTCTAATTTACGTATTTAAATCTGAAATATTTTGTGTAAGTACAATCTGATGAAATTTAATTTTCTGAAATATTTCGTAATTTTTCGAATTTTATAGGTGGGTGAAATAATTAATAGTCCTAAAACACCGTTTTATCGTTAAACCGAATATCCCTTTTAATTTCTGATTTTTATTTTTAATTCTTGATTCGAAATAAAGTTTTTGATATTTTCTAACAAAATATGTATTTTAGTGACATTCGAGATTTAATAAAATAAAAAGAGCGATAAATCGTTATTTAACCTTTTAAAACGAAACCGATGATTAAAAGACGGTTTTCCTATTTTTTTAAATTTTGGAATTTTAATTTTTTTGTAAATTTAAATAGTTTCTGGAAAATTTTTATTTCCTTGATAAGTTATGATTTTTAACAACCGTGCACAAATCGTTTTGAATTTAGCTTTTATTTTTAATCGTTAACATTTAATTAACGCGTTTTCCGTAAAAGCCTTTAAAAACCGGGTTTCCAGATTTTGAAAAAAAAAAATTTTTTTTGGACAGATTGTCTAAATATTAGTTTTAATTATTTATCGTGATTTTTACACTATTTTTCGAAGCTTTTAAATGGTAGAATCAGTTTTTATGCAAAATCGTGAATTATCGTTAAAATGCGATTTTACAGCAATTTATTTATTTTTCCAGCAACTTCGAACATTCTGAAAATTTAACCGTTTCATCTTAAGTCACCCCTTATATTATTCGAAAATGATTTAAATGTTCAATAAAATAAAGAAGGTTAAGTAAATTACTTTTATAAAGATATGATTGTCGTAAAACATTATTTTATGCTCGTTTCATTGAAACTATTTCAATAATAATTAGGGAATTTTAGTTTTATATATTTTTTTTGAAACACCCTAATTCATAATAATAATATGTCGGTGAAATATTTCGATAATTCTTATAAATAATTTATACTCGATTTAGAACTTAATAATTGTTAAGGCCGAAAGTAGTAGTTTGCGAAATTAATAATATTTACTTTATAGTTAGAGTAAATTACTATTCTTGATATTTTCTATAACGCTATTTTCATCGTATTGTTACTCCGAGAAAATTTTCTAAAATAGAGAATTTCCTAAAATAGAAAGTTTCCTAAAGCAGAAAGTTTCCCAAATTAGAAAGTTTCATTTTTAGAACGTTTTGATAATCCTATCCAATTATGACAACGGCTTTGTTTTGGAGTTATGGAGTAAGGACAAGTGTACGGGTAGAGTAATACAGTCTAGGTTATACGTTTTGCCATCAACTATAAAGCTGGTGTGTCTATGTTGAGACACATTGGTCGTTGAACTGAGCATGGTTTGTGTTCAGGAGTGTGTATATTTTGACCTTAAACTTAGATATCGCATCGTGTAAGTCGCCGTCGGGTTGAACTGGATTACGGTTGGTGTCCAGGAGGGGTGTACATTACTTAAGTCAGGACCTCGCTGCACGCAGTCCTGTTATAGTTGAGTTGCCTAGTTAGAGACCGAAGTCTAATTTGTTTTGACTAAATTCTCGAACCTAGTTTAGTATGATCCTAGTGAAATTCTATTCCGTTACACTGATTGATATCCATAACGCCGTTATTATTATTGACTGACATTAATCTGCAGGTTGACAATCATTTCGAATTATTTTACCATATCATTTTAAATGTTTTCAATTTTCAATTATTTTGAAATAATAGTAATTACGCATTAATATCATGTAATATGGCTGGGAGAACGTTGTCGTTACTTCCCACTGAATTGTGGCTGTTATGTTTATAACATGGCAGGTATTATCTGTTCGGGTTTGTGTGGGCTAGCGAGCGACATTTAGTCTTGCGCAGTGAATTTATTTTCATTTTTTTGGTTTGTTTGTTAAACACTTTTGAGGATTTTAATTTTTGCCCTTTTTATATAAAGTGGCAGTTGTACCGACTTACCTTTTTATTATTAAAATTTAGTTATCAGTGTGTTAATCCCAACTTAACAGTGATTCTGCCACTGTTTCGCATTAGAATTTTTAGGGGATTACACAATGGGCAAAGCTGAGGCCGACTCTATCGCCAGTGGCCTCACCATGACTTGCAGGCAGCGAGTCATCTCCGCGAAAGCTACGGTTACCCAATCATAACGTCCTAGCTGTTCTAGATCAGCTAAGATAGGCAAAATCCTAGAACTAAACCTCTCGCCCTTATCCGAGAAGTGGGTCGACCCTAGGAAGTACCACAACCACAACTGGGCATCCTGCTCCGCCGTGTTGGGTGCTCGATCCTCTAACACCGCCACCCGCTCGAAGTGATCGGTGATGAACGAGCTCACCAGAGCATGAGGCGCACTATATTCTTCACGCTCAAAACAATCTCCGATGAGGCCCCGCACCTAATCACTATCTAGCTTAGGGCCCTCGGCGGCAAAAGTAATCCTATCCGGACCCTAGGGCAAACCGAAAATCATTCCAAAATCCTCTAGGGTCATCCTGACCTCCCCAAAGGCCATGTGGAAGGTCGAGGTAGTATCGTTTAGGGTCATCCTCTAGGGTTGCACTTAGTCTTGCAACCCACCAGCTGGACCCACTGCTCGACCACAGGACCTAGAGCAGTCCTCGCGATAATCCCCTTTACCGTGGGGGTCAACTTCTGAGATTAAATCTCGAGACACGTAGTAAAGCCCGAGAAAGTCCTCATCGGGCCCGGGGGCTGCAAACCGAAATAATACAAGTATAAACAAAACAAACCTAACCTAACCCGAGCCAAAACCCTAGACATAACTAATAGACATGAATAAGACACCCACCAGACCATGCACGATGCGGTGAGAAACGTGTAGGTCAAGATGACAGAGCAACTGATGACCATCCCAGTCCCGAGCCCACTCGGGATCCTCGAAGCCAATCTCCTCGTTCTCCGGTACGGGAACCGGGACGTGGGCCCTCCTAGCCACTGTCTCCGGAAGCCTGCGCTTCCTCACCCTATCAAAATCGGCCTCATTTATGGCCTCCGGATAACGACGCTGAGATGAGATACTTCGTCGTCTCCTGTGAATCCCTCGGGGAGTCTGTGAACTCGTCCCGGCAGCCTCGCCACTAGTACCAACCAAAGAAGCTCTCTCGGGACACTCGGTATCACCTTTAGCTGTGAAATCAGACAAAACATGAGAAACCCATGCCTCTGGTCAGGTTAAAGCAGCTCAAACAAGCCAAAATAGGGTCAAAATTCTGGATAAGGATATTAAAATTCCGAAAAGACCGCTAACACCCATTTTCGATCCCGGTCACAATGGAAGTGGTTTCGGGAAAATCCGGCATCGTTACGACACCTTTTGGTTCGTCTTAAGACACACACAACCACACGGAGAGCCCTAAAAGCCATTCTAGCCCATGAAAATCGACCAGGGAGCTACCCACATCCTCACAAACACTAATTGAGCAAGATTACGTAAAATAAGTTCGGCAATATCCGGGAAAACGGTCCTTAACCCTAGCATTCCGAACCTATCACCATAGGGAGCCATTGTCGTACCTCAAAATCCCCTATCAAGCTTATAACTACCCTAACAAGCTCTAATCGACCCTAAGGATTCTAGCCAATTGAAAGGATCTTCTGATTTAACAATGGGATTAAACATAAGCATCGAAACTTAGCAAATTAAAAACACCCAAATCGATTTTCTAGGGTTTAACAAAACAAAGACACAATCAACCAAATCAAGCAAAACCGACAATGAACAAGTAAAGACCACTTACCCGGAGTCGACATTGTCGCGTATGACGGAAATCTGTAGACACCCACATTTTGACTGCCAGGTGTCTATAGCAGTTTCCGACAAATACCCGATGATGATCGGACGCAAACGTGCTTTAATATATTCGAAAACGGGCTCAAAATCATTGGCATTTGGCTTGGGCTCATTATGGAGTACATATCTCACAAAACCAACCTCAAAATCAGGCCCAGTGGGTCGTTTCGAGTCATAAGACTAATTTGGGTCGATTCCGACACCAGGGGTAAAACCGTCTTTTAGCGACCGAGTCGAAACCCGGTCAAAAATATTCTCGAGACACACGAGTCAGCCGTGACACCTCACACGGCTGATCCGGTCCCAAATACTACAAAAATCATCTTCACAAAATATTAAACAAATCCGTTTAAGGATGAAATTCGATCTCAAGAAGGAATCCTATCCGAAAACCGATTCAAACACCTGACCGAGTGCAAACACTCGGCCGGGCAGCCCTCTTCCAGCCGTGTTCCCTTGCTTCTTCGACAAGCAAGCGGAATTCTCATGCCTTTCAGCTTCTTACGTTTCCTATCCTAAGCGGTAGTTCAAACCCGAAGCACCTCTTCTAGCCAAGGTCGGGAACTCCCTATAAATAGCCCCTTGCATACAACACTTTTTACAACGAAAAAATCAAACATAGAGATCAACACACACACACACTCACACAGATCATCGATCAACATTCATACACACATACATCAATTTCTACACTTAGCATCGAGAAACCGATATTACAAACCAGAAGGAAACCGGTCCGACACCCGACACCCTTCACACGTCCCACCTAACCGAGCCACCATAACTCACCGACATCCACTCGACGCTCTTGTGCCCAAGCCACGTCCCGACGAGCCCCGATCCGAGTAAACAGAAGCATGTAGGTTGAGGGTGTACCAAACCGGATTTCTCTTTCTTCTTCTCTTCTCCTTCTCGTCGTCCGTCTTTTTTCTTATGGGTCGTGCGTCGTTTTTTTTTTTACGAGTCGTTCATCGCTTTTTATTTTCTAATATCGATATTACTAAAAACTATTTTCACATATCGAACATTCTTAAAAATATGATATCGATTCTCTATAATCGAATATTGTATCAAAAAGAATTATATTAAATCTCGTCGATGCTAAGAAAATCGTTACATCATTTTTACAAAATACAACGATTTTAAACGCGGAGAGAATTAACATCTTTTTCGCTCAATTCTTTTTTTACAAATTTTTTTCTAAAATTCATTCCGAATATTCGATATCGATCTCATAATCGAATATCGGGTACGGCGAATATCGAAAACATAAATCGAGTATAAATTAATTCGTTTTTGTACGCGATTTATCAAATTAACGATTTTCGAACAACGAGCGAAATCGGGACAGGCCCGCACGCGAGTCGCGCCCCTCACAGGCGACTCGCGTACGAGTCTGAAACCCGCGCTCCTTTTTTAGCTTCTTTGTTCGTTTTTAATTTATCCTATGAAACGATTTCTAAAATTTATATCTTTTCTAAAACTATTCAAAGTATTTGATATTGATTTCGTAGTCAATTATCGAATATAACGAATATCGAAAATATTAAGTCGAGTATGAAATATGCAATATTCGTACGCGGTTTAATAAAAGCATCGAGTTTTCCAAAAAAACGATTCTGAAATCAGCCTGTCACGCGACCCGCCGGCATCCCGGGCGAGCCGCGCGGCCGGCTGAGAAACACGGCCCGTTTCTCGCTTTTTATTATTTTTTTGAACTTCGGTTTTTATACAAAACCGCGTCTTTTAGCAATATTTTCAGATTTCGATTAATATTTCCTCGATCTCGTATATTTATTATATTTGCTATATTACTTTCTACAAATCGATACTAACTCGTTTGTTCATCTTTTGTAGCAAATTCATATCTTTTTCATCGTTTGTTTTATTATACTAAAACGAATCTCACGTGCTAAATTCAACTTTGACGTTAATTTTTCATGCATTAAACCGACTTAGCAACCAATTCAATTCCTCGCATGTTTAGGAAAACAATGTTTGCATATCATTCATCGTATTACTAACGCGCGTATTAAAACGTCATTCGATATCCTAGTAGAGGCCGCTAATGTGCGGGCGGGGTTGGGTGTTCTTAGTGAACTTCCCAACACGTACCCTCACCCCTTACTCAGAACCGTGGTTTCCGAATGTCCGAATCCATTGGCAACGAGAGTCATTCAATATACGATTAACCGATCAAGTCGGCATCGGTATCGAAATGCAAAGGGACGAGCCCAATAAACTCTGACATCGGAAATGGGCCGTATTTTGTATACGGCCCACTACGACATAGAGTGGGCTCGAACGGTTCCGAATAACCATAAAATTCGGTGGTGACTCCAACTTCGATTTAAATTTCAATTTGACCATCTCATATGGAGATTCATTCGCCTCCCCAAACCTGCGCGTGGCCGCGTCGGGGTGGACCTATGTCATGCCCACAATTTGGCGACTCCGCTGGGGATTAGCTGATACGTTACTGACCTTCAGCATCCTCAGGGTGAGACTCGAATAGAAATCGTTTGACTAGTACAATACGCGTTTTAGTTTTACGGTTCATGCATAACCCCATATTTTCCCGGGCCGGTACTGGTGACCGACGTCCCACTATACTATCGATGTAGTCCAAATTGGATATGTCGAAGTTGTCCATTAGCCGATTCGTATGGGTTTTACGGCATGTTCTAAGCTCAACTCGACTTAGGAAGTCCGCCCTGATTCTCGATAGGCTGTGTACACTGGTATAGACCCTTTCAGACTGAGCGAGACTTAGAATTAGAGCATACATGGCGTCGTTATAGTGTTTCCATGACTACGTGCTACCTGATTTAAAAGTCGTCTTTCAAAAACCATCATTTTCAAAATTGCATCCTTTTTCAAAATATCCAATTTCAAAACCCGGGACATATACCGAATTTAGGATCCACGATTTTACTCAAAAGCCTATTTTTAGCCGGTATTATGCCCATTTCAAAACTCGAAAATATTTTCGAACTTTCAAAACCCTCCCCGGTCCGCCTTTCCGTTTTCTTTTTCGAAAAAGGGCCGGACTCCTCTCCCCGATTTTACTCGAGCTTTCAAAAATCAATTTCAAAACCTTCCTCTTCTTAGGACTTCCCGTATTTAGCGGTGTCGGGTCGGGTCATAAGTCGTCAAGGTCTTCTAGCGTCGAAACTCCGTCGATCTTATATCACGGATTTCCTCCCTACCCCAGTCCGCCTTATTAGACTAAGGCAAGGCCCGCCTACGTAGGACATACTCCTGCAAGGGTCGGCCCGTCTACACAATCGAGTCTAGAGGTCTGGGGAATGTCTCACGTGAACCTCCTTTCGAACAAGGCCCAGCCCACACAGCTGGATCTTAAAGGAGGCCCACCTTTCACAAGTCATCCGTCTAGATGTCTTTTCCGAGTCATTTGTTCTCTAGTTTCCCTTTTCCTTGCTCGCGATGTACTTTAGTTCTATGATTCGGGCTAGTCGCTGATTACGTGGTGTTCTTACAGACAGGCCACCTCACACCCGAACCATGACTAAGGACTCAATTGATCATCTGAACGCCTCATTGGCCAAGATCCAAGAACAACCCGACCAAATCAGGGGCGACCAGATCGCCATTGTTACCCAGGTTATCGCCATAGAACAGGACAGACCGAGGGATGAAGATGAAACTCATGGGCCTTTAGCGGAATTGACTAGCGCAGTTCTCAAGCTACAAGAGCAGGTCCACTTGTCGACCCACAACTCGATTCACACGGAGAATGCTCGGACTTACGCGCCTCTAACCAACGAACTGCCCGCCAATCTCAACCTGAAGGGCCTCCCAATGTTCGACGGAACTGAAGACCCGGTATTACATATCCGGGCTTTCAAGGAATTTATGGCCCTTAAGGGGGTTAAGTCAAACATGTTCAAACATTTGTTTGCCTCCTCGCTCGAGAAGCACCCGAAAGCCTGGTACTACAGGCTTGACTCCAAGAAATACAAAACTTGGGACGATGTCGCAACAAAGTTCGCCCGAAACTATGCGGACAATACTGAGATCCAAACGACCATGCGTACTCTGGAGGTCATGGCCCAAGAGCCAAAGGAGGGTTTCACTAAATAACTCCAAAGGTGGAGGGCCGAAAGTGTCAAGTTGGTCGACAAGCCCAGCGAAAAGGTACTAGTGGAGGCCTTTGTAAAAAATCTCCTCCCATCTTACCGGATCCATCTCCCGTACGCTATCATACCCAATTTCGCCACCCTAACCGAAATGGGTACCAGAATCGAAGATGATTTAAGGTTAGAGTGCCTTACTAAGGCCTCTACGAAGGGTTATCAAGGAGCCAGTTCATCTTCAGGCAAGCCCGCAACTACAAGTGCGGCCCGAAGCATCTTCGACGAGGTTAATTTGCTAGACACCTCAACCAATAAGAATACTCCAGCCCGAGTATTCACGGACATAGGGACTACTTATGCCGACGCCTTACAAAGGCTATCCTCTAAGGGCCTGATCCAGCCAATAGGCCCAATGCTAGAGGTTCCTGTCGAGAAACGGTCCAAAAGCTACAACGCTCAGGCCTATTGCCACTATCACCAAGGCAACGGGCATGACACCGAAAAATGCTGGAAGTTAAAGCATCTCATTCAAGATCTGATCGAGAGTGGGAAGATACCGTTACCCAGCGATAAGCCCATCAACAAAAACAACCCTCTTGCTACTCATACCATTTTTACTGGAGAAATAGTCGATTGCACTCATCTCATTTCCCCTTTCATTCCCCAAATCAACGGGATATGGAATGACGATGAAGACGATATCTACTTGGCTAAGGGGGAGACCGTCCCCATCACTGTCGAAGAGATCCGAAAGGCCAAAACCAAGGCCCTAGCCGGCGCCCATGTCATCACGGCCGGACCTTCGGCCCCACGGTCCATTACTGAACCCGCCAAGATGGACTCCACCCTTGAAGAACCAGACACCGACACGACCCTAGTCAAGCAACTGAAGAGGGTCTGAACCGATCTTACCATATGGCAGCTTTTGGTCAGTTCTCAAGAACATCGGGCAGCACTTACTAAGGCTCTCGATGAGATCAAGGTAGACTCGTCGGTTACCCCCACTGAAATGGTAGCCACTATTCTGCCTCACCTCAAGGGCAAGTCCAAAAGAGAAGGCCCACTTATCACCTTCTCCGAATCAGACTTACCACCATTTGGGGCCACCCACAACCTGGCCCTATATATCACGGTGATTTGTCGGGGCAAGTACCTACCCATGACCCTAATTGATGACGGGTCAGCTGTGAACGTCCTTCCTTTAAGGACTTCTAAGGCTCTCGGCATTACCGAGGCTGACTACCTTCCTACCTCACAAACTATCCAGGCTTTCGATGGAAGCCCAAAATCAGTTGCTGGGGCCGTCAAACTAACCATCATAACCGGCCCAATTGAAAAAGAACTCGAATTCCAAGTGATCGATGTCACCTCATCGTTCAATCTGCTACTTGGAAGACCCTGGATCCACGCGGTCAAAGCCGTGTCCTCCACTGTCCACAGGAAGGTCAAGCTACCTTTGCAAGACGGGGTCATCACCCTCGAAGCTACTCCCATAGCCGTGTCAAGCTGCAACACGACTGGCTCAATCGACCCACGAGGCTTCAATTTTGTGGGAATGATCGATGAAGAGTATCTCTTTAGGCCCTATTTCACCACCAGCATCGACACAATGTTGCAAAATTTAGGCTACCTGCCGGGGGCTACTTCGAGGCCCGGTCTCCCGGCTGGCAAAGTCATCGACGTCTTAAGTAATGAGGACGCAAAATTCGGTTTAGGGCCGACAGCGAGGGTACCTATCAAAATGTGGTCCGGGCCGGCATCCAAAAGGCCTGCAACATTCTCAAGGGTATCTACTTGGACCCTTACAGCCCGAAACTGACCAATTACTTTGTCACTCCGGTATTCGGAGCTGTCCAGACGGGTCTCTATCAGCCCACTATAACTTATCCTGAGGTCAATTTCATCCGAGATGATATCTTTACTCTAATCCAGACCGAATCGAAAGAAGATTCAAACCAAGCCGAGCCCATACTGGGGCTCTTGTTCTGGGACAGCAAGATAATCCCGACCCCAAAGGAGGAATTAGTCAACCTGATCCTCCATAGCAGCAAGTTCGATCCAACCAAGCTAATCTCTGAAGTAGGTGCTTACACTGGAAAGAGGGCTTGGAGGAAGACCATCAAGTGGACCGACAGCGAGGGTCGAATCTACAAGCTCAGTACCGGCGAAGGAGACATGCAAGGCGACGAGTCTGAATCCGAATCCGAGTCAGAGTCAGAGTCGGAGTCTGAGTCTAGGTCTAGAAGGTCCAGTACTAGGGTCGAGTCTGTAACCCCTTTTCCTTTAGCTGCACCTCAGGGAGCCTCGGAGTCTGTCCCGAGAGCATTCCCTATACTGCCTCTTACCAGCGATCAGATGGCTGCTCTTTTTGAGCTATTTTCGAAACTCTCTATCAATAATAACGATAACTGTTCTGCTTACGACTTGTCTTATTTTCAAAACGTTTTCAAAAAATTTATTTGCAATGACATTGAGAAACCCGACGAACAGGTACCACTACCTCCGCATCTAGTCAAGCAGCTCGAACAAAGGGAATCCCGAGATCCGGTCATTGAAGAAACTGACTCCATCAATGTAGGAACCCCTTTAGAGCCTCAGATGCTTAAGTTAGGTTTATCCTTAGATCCCGAGGAGAAACAACAATTCACAGATCTCCTCCATGAATTCAAAGACGTCTTCGCATGGTCCTACAAGGACATGCCGGGAATAGACCGAGAGATAGCCGAACACCGTATATCCATCAAAGACGGGTGTAAGCCGGTAAAGCAAAAACTCCGAAGAATGAGGCCCGAATGGTCTCCCAAAGTCAAAGAAGAAGTTGACAAACAATTCAAAGCGGGCTTTATCCAAGTGTCTGAATATCCAGACTGGGTTGCAAATATCGTACCGGTACCCAAGAAAGACGGAAAAGTACGGGTTTGCGTAGATTTTCGGGACCTTAATAAGGCCAGCCCGAAAGATGATTTCCCGTTGCCACACATCGACATACTGGTGGACAACACGGCCGACCATGCCCTTCTATCCTTTATGGACGGGTATGCCGGATACAATCAGATCAAAATGGCAAAAGAAGACATGAGTAAGACCACCTTCACCACACCTTGGGGGACTTACTGTTACACCGTTATGCCATTTGGGCTTATAAACGCCGGTGCCACTTATCAACGGACCGCCACTACCTTACTGCATGACATGATGCATAAGGAAGTAGAGGTCTACGTGGACGATATGATCGTTAAGTCCAAAGAACGAAGCGGGCATATTCCGGCCCTTAGGAAATTCTTCACCCGACTACGCAAGTACAACATGAGGTTAAACTCTCAAAAATGCAGTTTCGGGGTAACATCGGGCAAATTACTGGGCCATATCGTCAGCCAGCGCGGCATCGAGGTTGACCCAGCCAAAATCAAGGCCATTACCGAGATGCGGTCGCCTAAAACCGAAAAGGAGATTAGGGGGTTTCTCGGAAAAGTCCAATATATCAGCAGGTTCATTTCGAAGCTAACCATGGTATGTGAGCCCATTTTCAAAAAACTGAAGATAGGAGAACGGGTACTATGGGACGACAAATGTCAAGCAGCTTTCGATAAGATCAAAGAGATTTTGTCATCTCCGCCGGTATAAATGCCTCCTCAACACGGCTTACCTTTGTCATTATATTTGACAACGACCGAGACAGCCATGGGGGCTATGTTGGCCCAAACGGTCGACTCAGAAGAACGGGCTATTTACTATATCAGTAAAAAGTTTCTAGAGTACGAATGCAAATATACGATGCTCGAAAAGACGTGCCTAGCTCTAGTTTGGGCCACTAAAAAGCTCCGACATTACATGCTTAGCCACGAAGTGCACGTACTATCAAGAATGGATCCAATCAAGTATCTGTTCGAGAAGCCCATCCTCAATGGCAGGATAACTAGATGGACTTTAATGCTAGCTGAGTTCGACCTCAGGTTCGTACCGCTAAAAGCCATCAAAGGCCGAGTAGTAGCCGAGTTCCTCGCCGATAGTCCGGTATCTGAAGAGGGACATACCGATACTTGGGCCTTCCCTGACGAAGATATATTCCATACCGACACGGAGACATGGGATCTATATTTTGACGGGGCGTCCAACTTTCGAGGATTTGGTGTCGGGATTTTACTAATCTCGCCACAAGGAGAGCACACCCCGTTATCCATCAAGTTAGACTTCGACGTGACTAATAATGCAGCCGAATACGAAGCATGCATTCACGGGTTGCAAGCCGCCGCTGATTTAGGAGTAGCAAACCTCCGGGTCCATGGTGACTCATCATTAGTCATTAAACAAGCACTCCAGAAATGGAAAACTGGGAACGCAAATCTCGTAGCTTACCAAGCGCGAGTAAGGGTTCTCGAAAAACAGTTCCAAAAAGTGGAGTACATCTATCTACCCCAGGAAGAAAACCAGTTTGCAGATGCACTATCCAAATTAGCATCTTTACTGAACATCCCGGAACATCTGACTAGCATGCCGATTTGTGTCGAAAGACGGTCCGAGCCGGCATACATCAATGCTATCCAAGACATCAAAATAACTGACCCAGAACCTTGGTACCAGGCTATTCTAACCTACTTGACGACGGGAGAGTGCCCTCCGGAATCTGAAAACCGGGCCAAGAAAGCCCTACGAAGATGGGCCACTCAGTTCATCCGCACGGACGATGAACAGTTGTACAAAAAGACGGCACAGGGGGCTTTGCTCCTATGCATCGACAAAACGCAGGCCGAAAAGGTCATGACCGAGGTACACGATGGCGAGAACGGTCCGCATATGAACGCCCATATGCTAGCTCGAAAAATCGCAAGACTCGGGTACTATTGGAATAGCATGGAGACCGAGTGCCAGTTATACGTCAAGCACTGTCATAACTGTCAGGTTTTCGGCAACGTCCAGCATATGCCGTCATCCCTATTATATACCATGACATCACCATGGCCATTTTCGACGTGGGGGATTGATATAATCGGAAAGGTGAACCCTTCCGGGACGGGAGGTCACTGCTTTATTCTAGTGGCTATTGACTATTTTACTAAATGGGTTGAAGCCGAGTCGTATCGTGTCTTGAACGCCAAGCACGTTGCAAAATTTATCCAAGATAAAATTATATGCCGATACGGGATCCCGCACGAATTCATTAGTGATCACGGGACCCATTTCCAAGCCGAAACCGCTACTTTGCTAGCAAAATATAAGATTCAAAGGCATACATCTTCGCCTTACCGTCCCCAAACAAATGGAGCGGTAGAGGCAGCTAATAAAACAATTGTCACCATACTTAAAAAGATGGCAGATAATTACCGGGATTCGCCCGATAAAATACCTTTCGCCTTATGGGGATACCGGACCTCAATCCGCACCGCAACCGGAGCAACTCCATACTATCTGACATATGGGATGGAGGCGGTCCAGCCGGTCGAGCTTGAGGTACCATCTCTAAGGATTCTACTCAAAAGTCAAATACCTGAAGCAGATTGGGTCCAAGCCCGATACGACTCGTTGATTCTCTTGGACGAACGACGATCCCGAGCCCTTAACAATATCCAGATATATCAAAAAAGGATAAAATGGGCTTTCAACAAAAGGGTTAGGCCCAGAAATATCAAAGAGGGCGATCTGGTCCTAAAATCTGTCCGGGCCTTGCTACCAGTCGACCCAAGGGGAAAATTCAAACCTAATTGGGTCGGCCCGTATCTATTAAAGAAGGTTTTATCAGGAGGAGCAGTAATGCTAACAGACTTGGATGGGAACGAATTCGTCAACCCAACCAACTTGGACCAGTTGAAGCGTTATTACCCCTAAACCTTATCTCAATGTCATTTGCTAAAAGTTTATCTTTTTTTTACAAATTTTCAAAAATTAAGCAAGTCAATGAGTTAGGATTACTGATCCTACTTTCGCACATCTCGAACTAATAGTCTCGATGTATTTCGAAAATTTCGAAAATTGCAAAATTCTATGTCTGAACTACGGTCGGTTTGATTCCACTAATCGTGGATACGTAGGCAACCCCTCAAAAGGGTACGACCACTGCAATAACGAAAAGACAGGAACGGTTTTCACTAATATGTCGTTTATTATTTCAAAAAAATGCCTCACGCAAAAATAAATCTCACAAAAATCACACAAAAAATAGTAGTAATACTTAAATAATAAAATTTAGGAGACTACTCGTACATTTTTCCCTTCCCCTTATCTTTCGGGTCACGCGGATCCCGAGGCCGACGAGGTGGGGGCGAACGTTCCCTAATCACAAGTGGAACTTCCTTTGCTCGAACCCGCTTCTTCGACTTCGGTTTCTCCGTCCCCTGTACCGGTTCGATCCGAGCCCGTACGTGCTCGGGTAGTCTGTCCCGAGGACCAAGTCGGTCCTTAGCTGCCAGTCTTGGACCAAGTCTCCTTTCTAAGTCCGTCTGGGGGCTCACCTTCCCCCATGTGCCTTTAGTACTGGACCCTTTAGTCAAAGTCTTGGTCTTCCCTTTCTGGCCTGACATTAGTCGAACCATGGTAGCCGAGGTGTCGCCATCATCAAAGAAGCCTCGATTATCCTTAGCCTGTTCTCGGCGCAGCAAGTCAAAGGCTTCATCAGTCTTTAAAGCAGCACGGGCTTTAGCAGAATCTGCCTGGGTCCACTTCGTATAAGAATCTGATACCCAGATCGAGGGAGAAGCTTTAGAAACGGGCCAAGTGTGCCGGGTATACCATCTTTGCGCCCAAGTATCACACATCACGTCCGTTAGCTGAGTAGATTCACTCACGACCGCCTCGATTTCCGGGATTCTTTGGGCCCGACCATATTGCCTAAGTATGCGATCGGGATATAGATGAATCGTCTGCCTAAAAGATAGGATTAGTTGATAACTAGAGCCGGAAAAAATTGACACGACACGAAAACCCGACACGAACCCGACACGAAATAAACGGGTTTGGGTTGAGGGTTGATGACCCATTTATGTAAGTGGGTCAACATGAACACGACACGAAACTTAAATGGGTCGGGTTTGGGTTGAGGGGTTCGTGACCCGTTTATCAATGACACGAACACGAACACGACACGACACGACCCGATCTGTTTGCCAGGTCTATTGATAACGGGCCCTGTCTCGCAATTCTAACCCGGTCCAGACGTAAATGGGCCACCAAGGTACGGTCCAACGGATCAATGGGCCTCCATGGAAAGACAACAGCTCGTCCCAGAATTTTTGGGTAGTAAGGCGAGAAAAGTCAACAGTCCGTCTTCTCGTCATCACTTGGTTCGAACGATATCGGCTTACATCTAGAGGAGGATCCAAGATCGATAGCCTCTCAAAAAGCCATAGCTGAAAAGTCAAAATCGTGAAAAGTGAAAGTCGTAAAAAAAAAATCACAAAAAGTCGCAAAAAACGAGAAAAAACCGTGGAAGCCGCGAAAAAATTGAAGACCGAAATTGAAAAAAAATCAAAAATTACGAAAATCGATAAAAAATCAGCCTACCTGTAGAAGACAGGTGCTACCGGTCAGCCTGATCGACGGATCCCTCTTACGATTATCTAAGCCCTGGATAATCTCCCCGGTAATCAGCCAAGCTGGGCTGTGCTCTGTCTCCATTAGGTCAGCTACAGCAAGAAGTCTGACATGGCCCATACAAGATAGCAAATCCATATGGCCTTCAAAAGCGTAGACATGGAGCATGCAAAAAGTAAAGGCCCTACGGCTATATACCGGCCTGACCCGGACGTCATCTAGGGTCATAAATTTCTCAGCCAGGTCGATCAAGGAGACTTTATCTCCTTCTATCATACGAGATACCTCCATGTGAGAAAGCCCTAGGAATTCTCGTAATTTTCTCCGTATATCACGGACTGAAAACGGGACGGCATGGCGAAGGATGGGATTCCACCCCCCTACAGCAGCTATTTCCTCAGGAATGGGACAGATTTCGCCTCGAGGAAACCTAAAAACATGATAAGTATCATCCCAGTAGGACAGGCAAGCATCCAAAAAGCGACGATCCACTTGCATCTGGCGGATTGTGGATAGCTGGGTGACGCCATTCTGGTTCAAAATAACTTTATCGGCATCTCTGAAAAATCGGGACCAATCTTGCAACATTCCGACTAATCGATCGATACCCATGATGAATTTCTGAAAAGAGGAAATAAGTTTCTCAGGACTTGTTTTTCTTTGAAGGAGGGAAAGAATTGTGTGAACTATGATTAAATTGTGAGCAGGGAGAAGAGTATTTATAGCATGAAATCAAATTCTCCTCCTCACTTTGGGATTCCTAATCCCAGGGGATTTAGCATACAGGCCTTTATCTTAGGATCTAGCTAAGTCATCCCGAGCACTCCTATTCCTTTTCGGAGTCAAAATACTTTAATCTTTTCAAAATTCTTCCATCCAAAAATCCAAAAAAAAATCTTCTTCAAAAATTTTATTCCCCAGCGCGAGTCATTTCTCCTAAAAAAATGTGTTACATGCAAATTTTTGCATAAATCATTATACAGGACAACTCAAGCAAAACCGTGCAAACAACTCCCCAGCGGCATAGACTTATACGACAAGTTCGATTCCCCACGTAGTTATCATCGTCAACTCAGGTATATTTCTAGTCTCCGGCCGGCGGGCCCTCCACGCAGGTCTAACGGACCTTAAACGACCCGACCGGAAGCTGCCAGGTTTTAATCTTTGATTGACCTGGTGGTTACTCTGACTTTCGCCCTGTCCAAGCCTCAGTCAGAGTGGGGGCTCTGTAGACACCCACATTTTGACTGCCAGGTGTCTATAGCAGTTTCCGACAAATACCCGATGATGATCGGACGCAAACGTGCTTTAATATATTCGGAAACGGGCTCAAAATCATTGGCATTTGGCTTGGGCTCATTATGGAGTACATATCTCACAAAACCAACCTCAAAATCAGGCCCAGTGGGTCGTTTCGAGTCATAAGACTAATTTGGGTCGATTCCGACACCAGGGGTAAAACCGTCTTTTAGCGACCGAGTCGAAACCCGGTCAAAAATATTCTCGAGACACACGAGTCAGCCGTGACACCTCACACGGCTGATCCGGTCCCAAATACTACAAAAATCATCTTCACAAAATATTAAACAAATCCGTTTAAGGATGAAATTCGATCTCAAGTAGGAATCCTATCCGAAAACCGATTCAAACACCTGACCGAGTGCAAACAATCGGCCGGGCAGCCCTCTTCCAGCCGTGTTCCCTTGCTTCTTCGACAAGCAAGCGGAATTCTCATGCCTTTCATCTTCTTACGTTTCCTATCCTAAGCGGTAGTTCAAACCCGAAGCACCTCTTCTAGCCAAGGTCGGGAACTCCCTATAAATAGCCCCTTGCATACAACACTTTTTACAACGAAAAAATCAAACATAGAGATCAACACACACACACAGATCATCGATCAACATTCATACACACATACATCAATTTCTACACTTAGCATCGAGAAACCGATATTACAAACCCGAAGGAAACCGGTCCGACACCCGACACCCTTCACACGTCCTACCTAACCGAGCCACCATAACTCACTGACATCCACTCGACGCTCTTGTGCCCAAGCCACGTCCCGATGAGCCCCGATCCGAGTAAACAGAAGCATGTAGATTGAGGGTGTACCAAACCCGATTTCTTTTTCTTCTTCTCTTCTCCTTCTCGTCGTCCGTCTTTTTTCTTATGGGTCGTGTGTCGTTCTTTTTTTTACGGGTCGTTTATCGCTTTTTATTTTCTAATATCGATATTACTAAAAACTATTTTCACATATCGAACATTCTTAAAAATATGATATCGATTCTCTATAATCGAATATTGTATCAAAAAGAATTATATTAAATCTCGTCGATGCTAAGAAAATCGTTACATCTTTTTTACAAAATACAACGATTTTAAACGCGGAGAGAATTAACATCTTTTTCGCTCAAATACTTTTTTTACAAAACTTTTTCTAAAATTCATTCCGAATATTCGATATCGATCTCATAATCGAATATAGGGTACGACGAATATCGAAAACATAAATCGAGTATAAATTAATTCGTATTTGTACGCGATTTATCAAATTAACGATTTTCGAACAACGAGCGAAATCGGGACAGGCCCGCACGCGAGTCGCGCCCCTCACAGGCGACTCGCGTACGAGTCTGAAACCCGCGCTCCTTTTTTTAGCTTCTTCGTTCGTTTTTTTATTTATCCTACGAAACGATTTCTAAAATTTATATCTTTTCTAAAACTATTCGAAGTATTTGATATTGATTTCGTAGTCAATTATCGAATATAACGAATATCAAAAATATTAAGTCGAGTATGAATTATGCAATATTCGTACGCGGTTTAATAAAAGCATCGAGTTTTCCAAAAAACGATTCTGAAATCAGCCTGTCACGCGACCTGCCGGCATCCCGGGCGAGCCGCGCGGCCAGCTGAGAAACACGGCTCGTTTCTCGCTTTTTATTATTTTTTTGAACTTCGTTTTTTATACAAAACCGCGTCTTTTAGCAATATTTTCAGATTTTGATTAATATTTCCTCGATCTCGTATATTTATTATATTTGCTATATTACTTTCTACAAATCGATACTAACTCGTTTGTTCATCTTTTGTAGCAAATTCATATCTTTTTCATCGTTTGTTTTATTATACTAAAACGAATCTCACGTGCTAAATTCAACTTTGACGTTAATTTTTCATGCATTAAACCGACTTAGCAACCCATTTAATTCCTCGCATGTTTAGGAAAACAATGTTTGCATATCATTCATCGTATTACTAACGCGCGTATTAAAACGTCATTCGATATCATAGTAGAGGCCGCTAATGTGCGGGCGGTGTTGGGTGTTCTTAGTGAACTTCCCAACACGTACCCTCACCCCTTACTCAGAACCGTGGTTTCCGGATGTCCGAATCCATTGGCAACGAGAGTCATTCAATATACGATTAACCGATCAAGTCGGCATCGGTATCGAACTGCAAAGGGACGAGCCCAATAAACTCTGACATCGGAAATGGGCCGTATTTTGTATACGGCCCACTACGACATAGAGTGGGCTCGAACGGTTCCGAATAACCATAAAATTTGGTGGCGACTCCAACTTCGATTTAAATTTCAATTTGACCATCTCATACGGAGATTCATTCGCCTCCCCAAACCCGCGGGTGGCCGCGTCGGGGTGGACCTATGTCATGTCCACAAAATCGCGTAAGGAAAATCGAAAAGGCGACTTTGGGGCGAAAGGGGCGACGCGTTCGAAATTTGGGTTGGATGAACGATCGCCCCAGCTTTCATTTACTTAAGCAGACCCGGTCCACGAGAGCCCGACCGCCTCAAGTGACGCGCCCGGATCCTAAACCGCTGGGGGCTACGTGCCTGAAGTTTGGGGCTCTGATGGGTGCGCGTCTGAACCGTCCAGCATAGATTAAAATAAAAACAAAAGAGCCCTAAAATTTTGATTCGAGTGGATACCAACGCCCTCGAAGGAGTCTGAAACCTCCACAGCATTTTGATTCAAGTGGATACCAACGCCCTCGAAGAAGTCTGAAACCTCCACAGCATTTTGATTCGAGTGGATACCAACGCCCTCGAAGGTGTCTGAAACCTCCACAACATTTGATTCGAGTAGATACCAACGCTCTCGAAGAAGTCTGATACCTCCACAACATTTTTCATTCGAGTGGAGACTGATGCCCTCGAATGGTTTATTTTGTCCAAGGGGTCAGAGGCATCCCGAAAGAAAGCTACTCGAATGGAGACCGACGCCCTCGAGTAGTTTATCTTATTTTGTCCTAGGGATCAGAGGCATCTCGAAAGACAGTTATTCGAGTGGAGACTGACGCCATCGAATAGTTTTATCTCATCTTATTTTGTCCTAGGGGTCAGAGGCATCCCAAAAGACAGCTATTCAAGTGGAGACTGACGCCCTCGAGTAGTTTATCTTGGTTTATTTTGTCCTAGGGGTCAGAGGCATCCCGAAAGACAGCTATTCGAGTGGAGACTGACGCCCTAGAATAGTTTTACCTCATCTTATTTCGTCCTAGGGGTCAGAGTCATCCCGAAAGACAGTTACTCGAGTAGAGACCGACGCCCTCGAGTAGTTTATCTTGGTTTATTTTGTCCTAGGGGTCGGTGGCATCCCGAAAGATAGCTATTCGAGTGGAGACTGACGCCCTCGAATAGTCTTATCTCATCTTATTTCGTCCTAGGGGTCAGAGGCATCCCGCAAGACAGTTACTCGAGTGGAGACCGACGCCCTCGAGTAGTTTATCTTGTTTTATTTTTTCCTAGGGGTCAGAGGCATCCCAAAGACAAGTGTTCGAGTGGAGACTGACGCCCTCGAACATTTCTGTTTAGCTTTGTTTCGCCCAAGGGGTCACAACCATCCCAAGGACGACCGCTCGAGTGGAGACTGACGCCCTCGAACATTTTATTTCCTCAAGGGTTTACAAACATCCCAAAAATATTTGTTCAAATGGAAGCCAACACATATGAACATTCTTTGCATTTACGCTTAACGTGTCGCCTACACACAAAGACATCTAAAATTGAACAAACTCTTAAACAAACCGAAGAAGACAAAGCGCGCGCGCATGAAGAGTCAAGAACGAGATGTCAAGCAACGGCCCGGGCCCAAGCAAGCAACCGCAAGCAAACATGTCAGGTATGATCTCTAAACCTTGGCTGGCGAGCCTCAACACGTAGTCCAAGGGACTTAAAACGACCCGACCGGACAGCCACCAGGTCGTAATCCTCGATTGACTTGGGTGGCTATACTTTGACTTTTGCCTTGTCCAAGCCACAGTCAAAGTGGGGGCTTCTGTAGACACCCAAATTTGGACCTGGTGGCTGCAGAAGTGCCAAACAAACACCCAATGACGATAGGACTGCAACGCGACACGGGTTCGCGATGTTTTAGGTAGTTTTTCTATAGAACAGATCAAATAAATTACTCAGAAAAAATAAACTAACATGATGGCAGCCTTAGTCGTGTCGTTACGGTCACATAGACACTAATTAGAGTCAATTCTGACACCGGGACCCCGAGTCGGTCCCGAAACTCAAACAGAGTCAGCACCGCATCAAGCGAACCTTGGGATGCACACCCGAGGCCCACCAAGCTCATGGCGCTAGGGTAACACGGGGAAACCTTAGGCCCCAAGATACGTATTATACTCCTCCCTCTCGGTTTTGGAAAGTATCAAAATCGTATCTTCAAAACTCCAACCGCCTCGCCTCACGCGTTCGAGACTCCCTACGCCTGAACCCAGGCACCTGAGTCTTGGTGAGCCACAACTCAGGCGTCCATATGGGTGATAAGGGCCGAAAACACCTATAAATATCCCCCCCACCTCATTCATTCGACAAACAATTCTCTCATCAATTCTCTTCTCCCCCCACATTCTCGCTAAGGGCTCGCACTCCAACACCCGAGGCAAACGATCCACTCGATCATAGTTCCGATAAAAATGACATCGACGCTACTCCTCACCTTCAAGCACCCCACTCGATACCGAGGTGCCTGTTTTCGACTAGCTCAAGTCTAGCAACAAAATTCTGCCGGATTAGCCGCAGAATCAGCCTATAGTAGCGAAGCTCTGCCGGAGTAGCCGCAAGAAGGGTCAACGGTAACGGAGCTCTGCCGAAATCACTGGTCAAGCTCGGAGGATCCGCCTATTGAAGTCGAGTCGTCACTAGGTTGCCATCTAAAAAAAACTTTACATTTTCGCACTTTCTTTTATTATGCACTACGACAATACTAGACGTGGACACTAGGTCTACAAGCACTTATCAAAATACGTAACGTGCCAACTTCAACCACAAACATTAAAACACACTAAATAGACCCGAGTAATTCTTAGAACCGTTCTCATCTATCTATGCATCGTGTCCCGTTTAGTGTATACTCCGAGGGTGCAACTCCTCACTACGTGATTTACTTACATTCGCATTTACTGTTTTTTGTATGATTTATTGCTTTTATGACCTTATAATCCCATGCTAAATCACCTAACACGGAATTCAAAACGTAAAATAAATAAAACTGAAGAAAGTGATGGTCGGGCTCCGTATTAGTTCGGGTGTTCGCCTTATTAGGTTCGACACATCTCTATTAATACCGAACAGACGCATCTTAAGCAGAATACCAGGTAAGGTATACCACGAGAACGACTAATATCCGTATTATCGCGTTAAAACTGATCTGCTAATACGTATAATACTAGTACTCTCTACTCTCCTACGTGCATCTTTTCATGGCCTGCTTGTCACGTGAAATCGCATGCAAAGAATGTAAACACAACTACTTTGACGAAAAAACTTATTTGTCCTTAAACAACCGATGTAGCAAAAGGTATAAGGTTAAAACAACGGATGTTACAGTATTTCCGCCACAACAAAAGAACTAGGTTATCAGCCAACCGATTGATTAGTTGAGGCCGCTATAGTGCGGGCGGGATTGGGTGTTGACATCTATCGAATGTTGGCTTCCTAATACGTACCCTCACTCCTTACTCAGAATCGACGGTTTCCGGATGTCCGAAACCATTGGCAATGAGAGTCATTTCAAGCATGGAGTGCTTAAGGGTACAAGTCTTTATCTTTAGGTCCCGTGCCCCTCAACTTTGAGCCGGCAAGGGATCAAAGTTGACTTGAACGGTTTCAGACAACGAATTCAGTTCACTAAAAAGGTCGCCTTACCAAACAAATCGGCCTTTAAACATTTACAACCACGACTGGATCAATTCCAAACGGAAACATGGGTGCCCGCACCCGTCTAGTACAATCCGGATCGTAATCCGAATCGAGGTACGAAACATTGCCCAGTACGCGAGATCGGACCGGCCCCCGACCGGGAGGGGGCCATGTGGGTGGTCGTCGACACACGTTGAAAAACCAGGTCGGTCCCGCGCGGGCGCGCGTGGCGCGCCGGGCGGTGCGGACGGACGTCTAAAACTATTGCACAGCTCGAGGACAAGAATGCTAGGATATGGGCAAGCCCGAATGAGCTTGAACATCAGGCTTGTAAGTATTTTGAGGAACTGTTTGCCTCGGATAGACCAGAGGAGTTTGAGGAAGCACGGGACGGAATCGAGGGGCGTGTTACTATGAGAATGAATGCATATCTTAGGGCCGAGTACCGAGAAGAGGAAGTTATTCAGGCTCTCGAACAGATGCACTCCCTTAAAGCTCCAGGTCCGGATGGGATGAACGGTTTATTTTACCAAACGTATTGGCACGTAGTGGGAAAGAGGGTTGCTGAGATGATCCTTAGAGTGTTGAGAGGCGGTATTCTGCCACCAGGATGTAACAAGACTTATATAGTTTTAATCCCGAAGAAGAAGAAGGCGACTAGAATGAGTGAGTTTCGGCCGATCAGTTTGTGTAATGTTATTTATAAACTTGTCTCGAAAGTCTTAGCTAATAGATTGAAGCTATTTCTAGGGGATATTGTGTCGGAAAACCAAAGTGTGTTTACCCCGGGAATACAAATTACCAATAATATCCTCGTAGCTTTTGAAATGTTCCATCATATGAAGAATACGAGATCGGAACAAGAGCATATGGCGCTCAAACTTGATATGGCTAAAGCGTACGACCGAGTTGAATGGACCTTCTTGGAGCGGGTGCTCTTACGAATGGGTTTCGATTGTAGATGGGTCGACCGGGTTATGAAGTGTGTCTCGACAGTTACGTTTTCTGATCTTGTGAATGGTAAGCCAACAAGGGATATTACTCCGACTAGAGGAATTAGGCAAGGCCACCCCCTTTCGCCTTACCTGTTCATTCTTTGTGCGGAAGTCCTCTCGAGCTTACTTCGACGAGCAATGGAAAGGGGGAGTATTCGTGGTATACAGGTGGCAAGGGGGGCGCCTAGTATTACCCATATGTTATTTGATGATGATAGTGTTTTTTTTCACCCGAGTAAACGCGACCGAGGCAAACCACATCCGTGAAATCCTTGGAACGTACGAAAGAGCTTCTGGTCAATTGGTCAATTACAACAAGACGACGGTTTCCTTTAGTTCAGGCACGAATGTAACGAGAAGGGAGGAGGTGGCACGTATCTTGGGGGTTAGGACGGTCGAAAATCCGGAACTATATCTGGGTCTTCCAACTGTAGTGGGTCACTCGAGGCGAGCATTTACGAGTCTGATTCGGGATAAGCTATGTAAAAAATTACAAGGTGGCGGGGTATGTTACTTTCGAAGGCAGGTCGAGAGATATTGATAAAGGCTGTGGCCCAATCCATCTCGACTTACTCTATGAGTGTCTTTAGACTACCGAGTAGCTTTTGTGAGGAGTTACGATCGCTTGTCTCGAAGTTCTAGTGGGGGTTGAAAAATGGGAAAAGAAAAATCCCGTGGATTGCATGGAGGGACCTTTTTAAGCCCAAAGCATTAGGTGGTCTGGGCTTCAAGGATTACCATAAATTTAACATGACACTTCTTGGAAAACAGGCTTGGAGGTTGATGACAGATAATGAGTGTCTCGTGGCTCGATTGTTGAAGGCAAGATATTACCATACCACGACTTTTGAGCAGGTGACATTGGGCAGAAACCCAAGCTTCACGTGGCGCGGTATTTGGGAGGCGAGAGATGTGGCTATGATGGGTGCACGGAGGAGGATTGAAGATGGGCGAGAAACATGGCTCTGGCGTGATCCATGGATTAAAGAGGGTACGAGCAGGCGGGTAATCACGCCGAGGGGAAGGAGTGAGGTGAGCTTGAGGGTGAGGGACCTTATGTTGCCGGGACAAGGATGGAATGAGGTACTCGTTTCTACTCTTTTTATTCCTTTTGAAGGAGATTTAATTCGCAATACGAAAACGAGTAGGAGATATTATAGAGATGAGTGGTGTTGGGACCTTGAGAATAATGGTAACTATATTGTGAAATTGGCGTATAATCAACTCATGGGTGGATGGGCTGAGGAGGAGGGCACGTCGTCAATTGAGGGGGATAAGTGGTTGTGGAACCGGATTTGGAAGGCTAAGATTTTACCCCGGGTGAAGATCTTCTTCTGGCAACTATGTAATAATGCTATTCCGACCTCGAGTAAGTTAGCCTCACGAGTGGCAAATTTCGACGCAAAATGCCCGATATGTGAGAATGAGATAGAGTCTTGTCTCCGTTTGGTTAAAAACTGTGGTTGGCTTGGTGGGGTATGGGATAGCTTTGATGTGGACAGGTTGAAGGAGAAGGATCACGGGTCTGTACGGGAATGGGTTGAGGACCTATGGATGGATATTGGTGAGGATGAGCAAACACGATGAATGTTGGCGTGCTGGGCAATCTGGGAGAGCCGGAACAAATGGGTTTTCGAGCATAAATTGGTTCAGGGAGAGAGAGTGGTTCGTCGGGTTGTAGACTTGAGCAAGGAGCTGTCCGAGTGTGACATGGCTGCCACATCGAACTGTAGGCTGGAGAAGGTGGACAGGGGTGTTATCTCAGCCAAATGGAAGAGACCGGAGCATGGGTGGGTGAAACTTAACTGTGATGCCGGAGTCAGGGATGAGTGGGGGACAGGCTTGGGAGCCGTGTGCAGAGATGAAGACGGAGGCCTGCTATGGGCGATTGCGACGAGGGCAAAAGAAGTGACTGATGTGGGAGAGGCAGAGGCAAATGCTATAATGGAAGGGGTCTTGGAGGCAAGATGCTGGGGATATACTAATATGGTGATTGAGGGTGATTGCCAGGTAGTACTTGATATACTTAGGTACAACAAAAAGGGGAGGAGTGAGTTGTTTGTTCAATGCGAGGAGATCAGGACAGTTTTGGCCAATTTTGATGAAGTTCAATGGAGCTGTGTCAGGAGGTGTTCTAATAATTTAGCCCATGCAGTAGCTCACTTTGAATCGGACTCAATTTCGTATAGATGTATGTGGGAGAATGAGCTCCCGACGGAGTTTGTACGGTTGGCTTTGGCCGATTTGAATGATTCTAATTAAATCCCGAGTTTGGGACTTTTCAAAAAAAAAAAAAAGTTAATATATATATATATATATATATATATATATATATATATATATATATATATATATATATATATATATATTTAAATTTTCTTGTATATTTGGTGATGTATGTTTTTGTGATCTTATTATTAAAATTTCGTTATGACCTATGTGATGTATTTGACCATGTTTTTATATGAAAATATATTTGGTGATCTAATTTGGTGAAATCATGTATTAGTAGAAAGTGCCATTGAAAGCATGAGATTAGGTAAAAAAATTCAATTTAGGTGAAAAACTAGGAATCATTAACTTTAGCTAAAATCGGCTACCCGCGTCGAGGAAGATAATCTTTGAGGTAACAAAGATTACTAATTTGAAGGTTACTAGTTTACTAAAAAACCTAGCCTTCCCCTTCCTTTGAAGAATAATTTGAGCTGAAAAACTAGTAATCGACTACCTGCATTGAGGAAACAAAAGTTAGGTAACATGAATTAAAAGAAATTAGCTAAAAAAACATTAATTGAAAAAGCATTAATAGGAAAAAGTTACGGTTAGCCAGAAAGCAATGATTAAAATATCCGTTATATTTTATTTTAAATTTTGAAAAAATTTGATAATTCAATTTCAACTCGGTTATTTGCTGCTTGTAGTTAGTTTCAATTTAAAAATAGTACGACAACTTTAAATTTTATTATTATTAATATTAACAACTAACTATTTTCCTTTTATCACCGTGTGAAATTTATAATATTTTTGAAACTAGTAGTTCATATATTTTAGCTAAAATTTGGTTCAATATAGGTAGGGATGGCAACGGGTCGGGTCTGGGTCGGGTCCACACGGACCCGGACCCGGACCCGAAGTTTCAACCCTGGACCCAGACCCGACCCGGACCCGATCGGGTCCAAAATTGTCAGACCCATACCCGAACCGGCCGGGTTTGGGCCGGGTCCGGGTCTACCCGCGGGTCCACCTTATTTATTATTCCGTAAGTTGTTGTATTATTCATTGTTTCGATTTCCGAAAAAAGCTACGTAATGTCTTGAGTCAATCCTTACGCATAAGATTTTAAAAGTGTTTACAAACCACACATAAAAATGATAAAAAAAAAATTTAAAAAAAGTGTCTACAAGTCTCACAATACAACACAAAGGTCGTCTTAAAAACATTTATCACAAAGTAATTTATTAAAAAAATATATTAAGTGATACATGATATATCACATAGTTCTTCTTCCTCCATATCATATGTTTTATGAATTGAAATTTTAAATTTTTATTTTTTTTATTTTTTTTTAACGGGTCCACGGGTCTACGGGTCGGGTCCGGGTCCCAAAATTCAGACCCGTACCCGTACCCGAATTTTTTGTGGAGGACCCAGACCCGACCCATGCTCATCGGGTCTGAAAAATTTAGACCCAGACCCGACCCATTCGGGTCCGACCCGCCGGGTCTGGGTCGGGTCCTGGACCCATTGCCATCCCTAAATATAGGTAACAAAATAGAGTAATTGACTGAAATTAACCAAAAAAACATGAATTGAAAAATGGTTAGCTACAAAGCAAAGACTAAAATGTCCGTTATCATTAATATCAAGTTTTGAAAAATTTATATATATGAATTTCAGTTCCAATAACGGCTGTTTGAACACATTTTTATTTACAAAATAGTACGAGAACGTTAAATTTTATTACTATTATTAACAAGTAACATAGTTTCATTTTATCACTGTGTCAAATTTTTAAAATTAGATGGCTGATAAGGGGAAGAGTAGTCGGGTCGATGGTAGGGTTGTCACGGCTTCCACTCGCGCTAGGGGTAGGGCGCGACATCCACCTACCGGGCCACCAGAGCCATCTGCTACCATGGAGCCTCTACAGACTCCTGCTGCGCAGGGGGAGGGTGCGTGTTCGTCTCAGAGAGGACAGTCTCCTGTTCCTCGTTTTCGTTCACGAGTGGTACACGTGTCGGTACTTCCGAGGGTACCGAGAGCGGTGGTGTCCCCGAGGCGTCTAGGTCGTTCCAGTCTGCTGACCTAGACATGGAGTTCGATGAGTCAGAGAGGCAGTACGCTATCCCGGAGGACTTTGACAGAGCACGTGGAGGAGGTGGAGCAGGAGACGGACACCGTGACACAGCGTAAGGGTAAGACCGCTGTCTACAAGAAGGGGCCTGGTGGTACGTTTCAGGGGAGTGTAGGTGCATCGGGCTCGAGTGCCCCCCGGCGTACGCGGAGTGACAGTTTGTGGCGTCTACAGGGATCACCTAGCCCCGGAGGTCCTATTGATCCGTCGCAGAAAATAAATCGAAATAGAAATAAAAGTATGTTTTCGAGACAAATAGAATTTTAGGAGTTTGAAACGATTAAACGGCAAATTCGTTTTATAATAATTTTAAGAATTACGAGTTAAACCGTAAAAATAAAAATACGAACACAAATTTTAATTTAATTAAATTTATAAAAATCACGGGTGTTACAATCTTCCCCACTAAAAAGAAGTTTCGTCCTCGAAACTAATAAAAATATAATAATAGAATGGAAAACAAGGTTATATCACTTGAACAAAATGAGAATGCTTAACCTGCATCACAATCTCGATTTTTAAAGATTTTACAACTTCAACCGTGATATGAAATCGAAATCGAAGACAAAATTTATTTAAAGAAGGGTTGGGCTCAATTCCCGAAGTTTAAAAGCGTTTAAATTGATAAAATCGCAGGTTAAAAATTATTTTATAAAATAATGACGATAAATAATATTTGTAAACGAACTCGAGGGGAAAGAGTACTCAAATATCTTCAAAACGACAGTAAAACGTTTTAATTAAGAAATTCGACAATACTTTGTTTTAAAACCAAATAAAAATTTGACAAATCAAGTTTTGTAGTTAGTAAATGAGAATCAAGTCAGTCGACAAACATTTTCAATAATAGATTTAAAGTCTCCGACAGTAAAACAAAATTTAGATATACGAAGTTTTTCGAAAATATTAATTCGTTTTACATAATAATCTCATTGAAATCAAAGTATTTGTAATTAAGAAAGTTTTCATAAAATCTCGATCACTTGAAAATCAAAATTAAAATTTTAATCAATTTCGAAATACTTTAAAATAAAGTATCAAGGCATTTTGAAACAGGACTAAATATATGTTATAATCCAAAAATGAATACGAAAACGATGTTTCAAAATTTGTAACTCAAAATGTTAAAATTTCATGAAAATCAAAATTTTAAAATTAGTCAAACTTTTCATAACAAAGGTTCGGGAAAAAAGGTAATCGGATAAGCAGAGTCAGAGTCAACGACAAATCGAAACAGAAATTTTCAAACCCGATAAAGAAGTCACAGGGATCGGCCGAAGAAGGAGTAGCAGGCTTTAAGAAAAGCAAAGGGGAGAAACGAAATTGAGAGCCAAACGGAGCTCTCAAGGAAATAGAGAAGAAGTTAACCATCTCGAGATTCCCGGTACGACTCTCACAACACGGCTCCTAATTTTCATCAAATACGTTAAGTCCAAAATTAGGCGCTAGGTGGCACTACTCAGTCACTATCTCCAAAAATGTCTTACGTGATTATCCAATCGTTCAATCGGCACGATACTAACTCACAAATGCTTTACAATCTAATCTCATCAATTAAAATTTCAATGGTCAACAAAACACACCCAAACTTGCCATTGACAAGGTTCCTAAATCCATAGCTCTTAAAGTTTGAACTCGAGGTATATTCCAAGTTTTTCGAGTAAGGAACACTAAACAAGATCCACCAATTTACAATGCTCGGGTACAAAATCCTCAAAAAGATCACTAACCATTTATAGTGTCAACAGTACAGAAACTGGGGAAAGCACAATAAATCCTCAAACACGCTCAAACCTATAGGTAATGGCGCAAACACTCACATCTTCAAACACGTCTTTCGAATAAGGTTTCTGAGAATTCCACCAAATTTCATATTGTATTAGTGAAACCACCGAAATATTTATTAACTCAACGAAGCCACAATCTCTTTGGTTAATGGGTTCTGAACTATAAATCCATCAAGATAATTCACATTAAGTATTCCTCAAAACAATACGATAAATTCAACCTCTAATTGTGCAATATGTTCTCTTCTTCAAGGTTAACAACAATTTATCCAAGTTAGATCACTCAACTAAAAAGTTCATAGGTTACAACCTTAAACAACGATCAACGATCTAATCCAATCCTTAAGAGACACGGGCAACCTATGTCAACCAAAATTTCCGACGATATTAATGAAAATCTTCAAGGGTACCACAATACTCAGGCTAACACTTTAAACAATATTCTAAGATCCCAAATATTCACGATGCATCCATCAATAAGCATCAGGTAAGAATCCCAAAGTAATATTATCTGTTACACTTAGTTCGACTCTGGTTTAGGTACTAGGTATCCATCAAATATGATATATTCTTACTACTCCAAATATATATTCAACTCTAAGTACTCCAAAATAATCAAAGTAACCTATAACCCAAGGTTCAGTGTCTAAGGTATCATCCTAATTCCATCAATTAACAATTGTCACTCAAATCAATTCTCAATAATTCCTTACTTGCTTAGAAGATAGGGTAGACTTACAATCCTCAAAACCAGGTAACAAGGGTTTACTAAACTTCAAACATCAATAACTTAACTCTCACGGGGTTTACTAAGACAGAATTGGTTACACCAAAGAATCTTAAGTGGGAAGATGGTAAAATAAGAGATTTAATCAAAGATTTATCACAACAAAGAAGACGGGAATATATAAGAGGAGAATCGAAAGAAGTAGAGGAAGGAAGAAAAGAATCGATGATCCTAAATACTATGATTTAAAACGAGAGAGAATCTTCGGACCTCCAGAGTTCACGAGGGAACTAAATGGATTACTTCATCTTCTTATAGAGGAACGAGCACACAAGTCTTGGGTCACTCCATCTGGATCTACTGCAATATCATAGAACAGGAATCTACTCGTGATCATCTAGCCTGTAGCTTGAGCAAACTAAATCTAGGCTGAAAGGTCACCATTGTATCTTCCTTGTAGCACAAAGTTGTCCACTCGAATCAGCAGGCGCTGAGAGTTCTAAGTAGGTCTTGTCCCGATCTGGAGCAGCATCACGACATCATCTTGTTCATCCATCTTCTCCAGACAAAAGCAACAAATATTCAATGCTAATCATTGAGTTACAAGAACATATAAACATAACAGTTAAGTCCTTAATTTGATTTCTACCCATCTCTCACTAATATTTCTTTAATATTCAAATCGTTTACTGGTATGTTTCCTAAAATCAGGTGTGAGCGTCGGGAGCAACAATGCTCTGATACCAACTGTAATCCCCTAGAAAATCTAACGCAATACAGTGGCAGGAAACACTGTAGAGTTGGGATTAAAACACACTGACAAACTCTATCTTATTAAAAGAAATGGTAAGTCTATACAAAGGCCTCTTTTTACAAAAGGGCTAAAAAGAAAATTCTTCAAACGGGTTACACAAATCCAAAAATTACATTAATGAAGAAGAGTAGGATCCACGCTACTCGCTAGCTCACACCCAAAACTCGGCAGCAAATACCTGTCATGTTATAAACATAACAGCCACGTCAGTGGGGAGTAACTCAGACGTTCTCCCAGCCATATTATATCATATGGAAAAATAATAGTATTACTATATCAAATTATTTAAAAAGAGAAAACATTAAAACGATATAATAAAAATAAGTTTTCAGTGAAACTTAAAGCATTTGCCAACCTGCAAATCAAATCAATCGATAATAATAAATATTCAAAAATGGCGTTATGGATATTCGATCAGTGTGCACAAGGCTAGACTTTCACTAGGACAATACTAAACTAGCTTCGAGAACTTAGTCAAAACAAATCAGACCTCGGTCTCTAACTAGACAACTCAACTATAACAGGACTGCGTGCAGCGAGGTCCTGGCTTAAGTAGTGTACACCCCTCCTGGATACAAACCATATCCAGTTCAACCTGACGCGACTTACACGATGCGATATCTAAGTTTAAGGTAAACATACACCCTCCTGAACACAAACCATGCTCAGTTCAACGACCAATGTGTCTCAACACAGACACACCATCTATATAGTTGATGGCAAAAACGTACATCCCAGACTATATTTACTCTAACCCAACACTTGTCTTTATTCCATAACTCCAAAACAGTCATTATCGATATATATACAAAAGATATAATCATTATAAATAATATGAAGATAAAAGGAATAAACATTTTATATTAAAAGGAAAACTTTCTATAAATAGAAACTTACTATTTTAGAAACTTACTTAAAATAGAAATTTCGTTATAGAAAATACGTAATTTATCAAAATAAGTGAAATTTATTAAAAATAGCATTTCTATCGAAATTAACATTTTATTATTATCGTCGTTATCGTAACTTTATTATATTTCTAAATTCGTTACTCAAAATATAAATAGAATATAATAAGTCGATATATAATATTTTATAAATAATTAGGAAATCGAGTTAAAACTATAAATTTTCAGAAAAGAGATATTTTAAGAAAAACGATATCAAAATTAATTGAGTCAACGAGTTTTATAAGTGAAATGAATTTTATAAAGGTTTCAAATTATTTTTAAGAAATAGCTTTGATTTATAAATAATATAAATTTTAATAAAAATAGTCAATCGGAAACAAATAGGAAATTATTGATGAAAATAGTCTCGACTAAAATGTATTTAAAACTAAATCGACTATTTTCTCATTTATTAGTATATATCGTAAAACGAAAATTAATTTATTAAACAAGTATACAAATCTCGATTATAATATGAAAATATGATTTGGAGTTAAAAATTAGAAATTAACGAAATATGACGAAAATATGAAATCGATATTATTTAGTTACTAGTATCACGATAACCGACAAAATATTATAACGATCGCAAATAATAAAATTACTAACGATTTATAAAACTATATCGAAAATCGTAAAATATTTAAAAAGCATACGATTTATTAAATAATATTTTTAGCAAATAATAAATAGCTAAAATTAGAAAACCGAAGTTAAAATATTTACTACATACTACTACTCAAACATACGATATAAAATCGAGTAACGTCCTAAAGTTACCTTAAATCCAAGTCCGAGTCGAAAGACTCAAAGTAGTCGCCCTCCGATTGGTCCAAGCTCTAAACCTTCAACAGTAACGTCTTTAAACTCCAAATTGTAGAATCGATAGTCTTCTGAACATGATTCACCATGACGATTGAGAAGACAAAGTAAAAGAATGAGACGAGGGTATTCGACACAAGACGGAGGGAGAAATGATATGCGGGAATAGAAACATAGAGGCCAATTTAATCGGGTTGGTAAACATGGCGACACAAAGAGATGAACATGATTCGAGGAAAGGAAAATGAATGATGAATAAAGAATAGGGGCACGATAAAAGCGGTCATAAGACGAGGACATAAGTAGCAGCAACGTTAACAACGCACAGCGGAAGAAATCGAAACAGCAGCAGATGCGAACCAACAACAACACTAACAAGAAATGACGGAAAAAGAAGATTAAGAACGAGATAGAACAGAGGAAAGAATAGCAGCTTATTGACAGTACCAAAGACGACATCTGCGAAACAACACAATGGCAGAAATCGAACAACAGATTGGGAGTAAAAGGAGCAGCAGCAGCAGTACTATCACCGACAGTACAACATCATACATCAGCGAGAACCCAAAACGACATCGACACAAAGAAGAAGGAAGGGCAGTAGCCAGAACAGCAATAAGATGCAGCAGTAGTAACGACACAAACCACAACAACGAGAATGGCAACAAATACGAAGAAGAAGAAGAAGAAGAAGAAGAAGAAAACTGAGAAGGGAAACACATAGGCACAGCAGCGAGGGAAACACGAAAATGAACAGAGGACGAATAAAAATCAGAGCAAGAGAGACTATGACAAAACAGCGATGGCAGCAACAGTATGGACAACATCACAGAAGAAGAAGAGGGGAGAAGAAAAGAGGAAGAAGAAAGGGACGAAAAACCGCAGCAATAACTGGAACACAAGCAGAATTAGGGAAGAGAGCGGCCACCTTACATCGATCGGCGTAGAAAAGACAGCCCGCAGAACAGCAACAGCAGTAGCGCAACCAGTAGCAGTATCGTGACTAGCAGCAGCAGACAGGCAACAATACGACAGCAACAAAGAGGAAGAAGAACAAAGATCAGAGCAGAAAAAGAAATAGATCGAGCGGAAAAGCAGCAGCAGTACCGTAACAGCAGTAGCATCAGCGTGGCAGCAGCATCAACAGTAACAGCAACAACAAACGACCGCCGAAATCGAACCCGAATCGACGAAGACCATAGCAGCAAGAGCAACAGAAATCGAACAAACAGGACGAAGAAGAAGGAGAGGAAAGATAGCAGAACAACAAAAGAAGGAGAACTGAGATGAAAAAGGTGAAACGGAGAGGAGGAGATGAAGGGAAACGGTGGAATTAAAATGAAAAGAAAGGGGAGTGAATGTGATATGTAATGAAGCGGTGGAATGGCAAATGAAAAGGGAGCTGAATCATCAACAATGTAGTGGATTAAAAACACGGATAAATTAAATGAATCGAGTTCCGTAATGAAAAGTTGACTGACCCACAAATCGAATTAAAACGAGTTAGTAAAACTAATGAATAATCGGGCCGTCAATTAAAGTGAGTATTAAAGTATTCGAGACAAAAACGAAGTAGATAGAAATAGATAATTAGACGATGAAAATATATTTCCCGATAAATGATAAGTTTTCGATAGAGTGAAGTAAATTGATTTCTCGAGGAAATGGAATAAATATTTTGACGAAACTTAAAATAATGAATTTCGAGCCAAAATAGAAATTCGAGCTTAAATATAAATAAATAAAAAGAATTTAGAATTTCAATCGTCGAAATAGACTTTTGGTAAGTATTAAATTAAATGTATAAAATAAATCGAAATAGAAATAAAAGTATGTTTTCGAGACAAATAGAATTTTAGGAGTTTGAAACGATTAAACAACAAATTCGTTTTATAACAATTTTAAGAATTACGAGTTAAACCGTAAAAATAAAAATACGAACACAAATTTTAATTTAATTAAATTTATAAAAATCATGGGTGTTACAACTAGGATTGAAGACGATCTTCGACATAACGAAGATCTGGGTGAAGCTTCTACCGAAGGCTATACTGGACATCCATTTGAGTCCTTAGAAGCCAAAGACTATTGACAACCTCAACCAAGAGTCAGGATTTGATTTAAGTCCGAGTCTGAGTCCGAGTCTAGGATGTTCTATTTCTTTCTGTTTCAAAGTCAGAGTCAGAGTCAAGTGTATATCTGATGTACCATTAGTCATCGGGGTTCCTAGGGTGAGACTCGAAAAGAAATCGTTCGAATATTAACGTACGCGCATTAGTTTAATGATTCATTCATAACCCATTTTTGCCCGGGCCGGTTACTTGTGACCGACGTCCCAGTATACCGCGGTGCATTCCAAAATGGGTGCGCTAAAGACTTCTACGGACGAACTCGTATGAGTTTTGCGGCATGTCCTAAGACCAATTCGGCTTAGGGAGTCCGTCCTGATTTACGAGAAAGCCGTCATTGTTGGTATTGACCCGATTTCGACCGACCGAGAGTTAGTGTAAAGCATACATAAGCGTCGTTATAATGCTTGTTTGACTACGTGCTACTTGGTTTCCGTATCATTTTTCAAAAACCATCATTTCACAAATGCATCTTTCAAAAATATCCAATCTCAAAAACTCAGAATGCTACCAAAATTTAGACTTACGATTTGACTCAAAATAAGCCTTTTTTTTCAGCCGGCATGCTTTCCATTTCAAATTTCGAATTTTCGATTCCCTTTCGATTTTCGAATTTTCAAAAAATTCAATTTCAATTTTCGAATCCTCGTGATGCCATTCTCGATTTTCATATCTTCGAGATGCCGTTTTCGATTTTCAAATCTTCGGGATCTTATTTTCGATTCTCAAATTTTCGGAAATTTATTTTCGATATTCAAACTTTCAAAATTCCAAATATTCAACTTTTCAAAAAAAAACTCGGCCCTGTCGGCATGCTGCCAATTTCAAAACACGGGACCGTCTCCCTATTTTCAAAATGCGAATTTATTAACAACGATTCCAACATTTCAAATGCTCAGTCCTATTGGCCCACTGCCAATTTCAGGACCGTCCTCTCAATTTTCAAAATTCAATCAATTTTTTTCCAAAACCTTCCTTATTATAGGACCTACCATTATCCGTGTGTCGGGTCTTTTCATAGTACGTCGAAGGTCTATAGCGTCGAAACTCCGTCGATCCTACATCACGGGTTTCTTCCCCATCCTAATCCGCCTTATCCTCAAGGCACAACCGACCAACACGAGTCATACACTCGTAAATTGAAGGTTCACCTAAACACTCGAGTCCTAACTAGAAAGTCTCACGCGATCTTTCCCTCTAACAGGACGGTCCCCATGACCTTTCCTAAGGGAATTTCGCCCGTCTTTCAATCTGTTAGTCGAGTCATCCCAATTCAAGAATTCTTTAACTTAAGGGTCTACCCTAATCACAGGGTCTATCCTTATTCAAGTCAAGTCAAGGGTCTCTAGCGTCGAAACTCTGCCGATCTTACATCGCAAGTTTCTTCCCTTACCCCATCTGCCTTTCCTCAAAGCCGAGTCACCCTTTTACAAGGCATAGTCCTGTAACAAAAGGTTCGTGATCCTTACACCTGAGGGTCACTCGTCCGACACTCGAGTATTAACAAAACCTTCAATCTCACTCGGGGGCTACCCTTCAGCAGAGCGATCAATCACGGTTTCTCTAAGGGTCATGTCTTACACGTGTTTTCTCACGTACGCCACTTTTTGAGTCACTTAGATGCCACACCATCTGAGTCCTATAAGAGTCCTTAGTCTCACTTGGGGCTATTCTCCGACGGAGCGATTAATCACAGTCCCTCCGAGAATCGCACTCTACGTATTTGTCTTAGGAGAGTCTAACCCGAGTCAAGCCGGAGTTGTCTTTCCTCCCGCGCTATTTCCTATGCCTTGGCGTGTTTGGGTTCCGAAGCAACATTTCTGATTACGTGGGTATGTTCGTAGAGTATGGCACCCACAATCGGGAATAGGGACATGGAAAACACCATTGATGAAATGAAGACTTTGCTGGAGACAATGGTTAGTAGGCAGGCCATGTTTGAAACCCAACTAGGGTTCATAAGAGCCGACCAAGAGGCCATGAATGCTCGTTTAAATGTCATTGAACGACAAGGCCTCAATTATGGGTCGGTAAATACTGGGCCATTTGCAAAACTGATCAGCACGGTGCGTGAGCTCGAACAACAATTCCACGCCCTTCAAGGGAATAACATCAGTGTCGAAAACTCTCGAGACTATGCACCCATCAGTGAGAAACTACCAAAGGATCTCAACTAAGAGGGGTTGCCCATATTCGAAGGGACGGAGGATCCATTATTACACCTCCGAGCTTTCAAACAATTCATGGCAATTAAGGGGGTCGAAGCCGACATGTTCATCAATCTGTTCGGCACATCCCTCGGGAAGTACCCAAAAGCCTGGTTCTATAGGCTTAATGCAAAAAGATTCCCAACTTGGGAAGATATGGCTACCGAGTTCGCTATAAACTATTCTGATAATACTGAACTTCAGACTACCATGCGGACTTTAGACGTCATGGCCAAAGATCCAACAGAGGGTTTCACCAAATACCTTCAACGTTGGCGGGCGTAGAGTGTTAAGCTGGTAGACAAGCCCAGTGAGAAGACACTAGTGTAGGCATTCATCAACAACCTACTTTCCTCCTACCGCGTCCATCTAAGGTACGCCGGCATTTCAAACTTTGATGTGCTTACTGAAATGGGCACTAGGATTGAAGACGATCTTCGACATAACGAAAATCTGGGTGAAGCTTCTACCGAAGGCTATACTGGACATCCATTTGCGTCCTTAGAAGCCGAAGACTACTGACAACCTCATCCAAGAGTCAGGATTTGATTTAAGTCCGAGTCAAGGATGTTCTATTTCTTTCAGTTTCAAAGTCAGAGTCAGAGTCAACTGTATTCTGTCCTCTTTTTTTTTCAATCCAATAAAATCAGCCTTTTCAATTTCTCATATATGCTTTCCTTATGTGTTTCCGAGAACATGATGAACACCATCATACACTGTGAGCACATGCACGTGACTATTATAGGCACATCTATAATGACTACAGGAACTGAGGCCTGTGTTTTCCTTTACCTGTTCCATCTCTGGCATAGACAGCCACATAACTACCTTTAGCAGGAGCAGTATCGAATCCTATGACAAATCTAGGTAGTCTTCTAGTTTGGGTTCAAGACGGGAGGCAAGTGCATTTCCCACAATAAACACCCCTCCAATAAGACCGACCAATCCCTACCTAAGGTGTTAGTCTGACCAACAACAAAAAAAAAACAAAAAAGAGAAAAAAGCTGGACAAAAAAAAATCAAAAGTCCAAGGAAAAAAAGCAAAAGGCCAAAACAAAAGAGCTGGCCATGATCAACATCCCTCGACCAGATACGGTCAATCCCTTGACCGGGGCACGGTCAACTCAAATGAAGAATCCCACGACCGGGGCTAAGAGGTCAACCAAAAAACAAAAAAAAAATCAAAAACCCATGACCGTGGTCAACGGTCAACCCAAGCGAAAGTCCCTTGACCGGGGTACAGTCAATTCAAGATTATCAATGCCCATACCATCAAAAAGGTTAATTTCATTGAGAGTAGAGACACAGAAAGCGAAACAAACGCTAATCCGAGCGATTACTATGTGTAGACAACCGCATTTTGCCTGCTAGTGTCTATGGTAGTTCCCGACAAAACACCCGATGATGGTCAGACGTAAACGTGACTTAATACGCTCGAATACGGACTCAGAATCAATAATATCCGACGTGGGCATTTAGCGGAGTGAAAATCTCTCAAAACCGACCTCAAATCCAGGTCCAGTGGGTCGTTTCCAATAAAATGAGACTAATTTGGGTCAAAACCGACACCGGAAATAAAAACGTCTTTTGGCGACCGGATCAAAACCCGGTCAAAGACGAATCCGACACAAAAAACAGCCAAGTTCGCTTCTAGAAGCTAGCCTCAACTACCACATCAATTCAAAAATGGTCAACAATCATTCCATATTTACACTCCCTCCCTTCTGACCCACTCGATCGAGTGGTTAACACCCACTCGGTCGAGTAAGGCCATGAACCGGCTGAACCGGACTCAAACCGGGCACTCGATCGAGTGCACACGCTCAACTCGATCGAGTGGCCCTAAACCGGGGTATTTCTTCTATAAATACCCCGTCACCCTAAACCATTTCACAACTTTTGACACTACAACCATTTACACAACTTTTTCCAACACTAATTATCCTACATTTCCCACTTAAGCAACATCATTTTCACAACACATACAAACCTTTTGAACTAGGCTTCAAACTCACAACATTCATATCTTTTATACACACACATACACATTCCCGAGATCAAAACTCGTCAAAGACACACACCATAACTCACCCTACATATCTCGACACTCCCGCGCTCCCTTCGCTATTACCAGTCCGTTTCCGAGGCCATTTTAAGCATGCAGGTTGAGGGTGTAATTCAATCCCGACATTCTTTTCTCCCTTATTCTTTTTATTGTTTTACATATATATATATATATATATATATATATATATATATATATATATATATAGAGAGAGAGAGAGAGAGAGAGAGAGAGAGAAGGGATCAAATAAGTTCAACATATGTAATTAAGTCTATATTAAAGTTACAGATGACATACGTTAAAGTTGCATTTTTTCAGAATTGATATGTAACTATAACATTCAGCTCTTTTATCACTTAAAGTGATAAAGTGCAACTTTAACACTCATCTCGTGTAACTTTAAGCACCTTTTGTGTAACTTTAACACTGGAACTTATGAACTTATAAGAGTTGTTGGCCTTATGTGAACCTATCTCTATATATATATGCATACGTATACTAATTAATCGATAGTAACGATATTAATACTAACATTTTTATTCCGTTACTAACTTTTTTATTTCGTTACTAACCATTTTAATTTTTTTTACTAACAATTTTATTATTGCTTATTTTTTTATCGTCATACCGTGTATATATATAATAATAAAACTTTTGGATTCGAACACGTGTGACTACGACAACCGCTCCAAGTCCGTTTAATCCCTTTACGAGCCGCGACGGAGGTGGCACCGAGCGCCGCCCCAAGCATTCAAGGGCGTAACGCGATCGTGGTCGTACGTAGTTGAACGCGTACGATTTCATTTCTAAGATTAGCACGGAACCCGTTGACGCGAAAATCGACATCACATAATCCGTTAGGATTAGTATCGATGTTGTGACGCGGAGGGACACAATTTCGTCACTAATCAAACTTTTCGATCCAATAATAACATCTTTTCATAAAATTCCGATGACGGTCTTATAATCGTATAGTACACGAATATAGCACCGAAAACCGAGTTAAATTTAAATCATGCAATATTTTTATTTAACTCGGTCAACCATCGATTTTAAATAAATAAAAACGAAACTGCCACCTTTTTCAAAACGAGCCATGACTCGTACAGGGGGCACTCGACCGAGTGCCATGGGCCACTCGATCGAGTAGAACCCCAAAAACCGGGCAGTAGGTCCTTCAAAGGCTCACTCGATCGAATCTTTGCCATGACTCGGTCGAGTGGACTCCTTTGTCCAAGCAAGTCGAGCGTTTCTTTTATCATCCGAACCTCGTCATTTTTTTACGACTTAGTCGTCGCGTGCAAAGTCAATCACGTGATCCCTTTTTCAAAACTCATGCATTTTATTCTACTTTCACGACTCTGATTAATGTCTTACACGATTAGTTTTGCGTCGACGACTCTTTAGTCGTATCCGATGCATGACCAATCAAGACGCCAATCTATTAATGTGATAAGTCGGGACAAGGCATCGAGATCCGGGATCGAGCTAGCACCACGCTTTGGTCCCATACGCGAACGCGTATTAAAATCTCTGTCCTCCGCTTAATACACAATATAATGTGTATTTAATCGAAGTTTGTCCATATATTCAATTTACGGTCTAGCTTATATTTACTATTTACGGGTCCGTTTATAGTTAATATTTACCGTTTCCTGATTCGATTATTCTATTTTATTGCTCGTTGTATTGTAAATTCCGGGTTGTATTCCGCCCGAGTAATTTGTAATTTATTTACGAGTTTTCTATTTTTGATGTTTGCCGTTTATTACCTTAAATGAACATCACATGCTAAACAACTCCGACAATAATTTAGATGCATTAAAATGATGTAGTTCACACGTAATTCACATGCTTAGCTAAAATATTGGTTGCAATCATTTAGTCATTTTACTAGCGCGCGTACACGAACATGAACGGTATCTTAGTAGAGGCCGCTAAAGAGCGGGCGGGGTTGGGTGTTCTTTGTGGGCTTCCCAACACGTACCCTCACCCCTTACTCAGAACCATGGTTTCCGGATGTCCGAAACCATTGGTGCACGAGATTAATTCGATGCACGATATCCTATAACTCGGCGTCGGTATCGTAATGCAAAGGGACGAACTCATAAGCTCTAGCACTAAAAGCGGGCCGTGCTTTGTGCGCGAAACGCCTAAGTGTAGAGTGAGTTCGAACGGGTCCGAATTCCCATAAAATTCAGTGGCGATTCCAACTATGATTTAAATTTCGCCCCGAGATCAATCTTACCATGAGATTCATTCGCCTACCCGAACCCGTGCGTGGCCGTGTCGGGGTGGACCTACGTCATGTCCACACCATGCCCAAGAACCTACCGAGGGCAGAGCATCCCTATGCTCCGCCAGATCGAAACTTCCTAAAATCGATACGAGAAAAACCTCAAGACCTTATAAAACCGCATCCAACAAAGTAGAAAGGTCATTAAGGGAATTCATCCCAATCATTTCTTCCTACACCAAAGTTCTCGAGCATCTGGTCGATCAAGGGAAGCTCGGGCCCATAGGTCCTACTGCGGACCCACCCACAGACAAAAGGGCAAAATGATGGGATGCTAATAAATATTGCCATTTCCATCATGGCAATGACCATAACACTGAATCTTGTTTTCGACTTAAACACGTTATACAAGACATGATCGTAAACAGGACGATTTCTCTTCCTCCACCCGAGGAACCAAACAATACCACAAACCCCTTTAGCATTCACGTTGTCTTCGACGGCGCCATCAATTGTTCCCACCTCGACCCTACAGAGGAGAATGTCCGGAATATCGAGGAAGATCCTGACAACCCACGGGCATCCACCGAGACGAGTAAATCTGTGTCCGAGTTAGAGACTAGTTCGTCTTAGGGTCTAGACCTAATAGTATAACAAATCCCTTTTGTTTTTACATCGAGTCAGGAGGTGCGAGGGGATCTGTCCTCCACCTCCCCGAAAACAATATCTCGGGCGCATATCCCTCCTATTACTATCAATAAAAGAAATAAACTTTTATTCCTTTATAATGCGCCTCGACAATCGCTTGATTTAATAGTGCACTTTCTTGCTTACAACCCGGTACTATGCCATTTATCGATAACAATCAAACATACCTCGAAACAACGAGGAATCACAAGAACTGAGATCTCGTGTAGTTTTTTTACCTATTCCATGTCTGGTGTAGAAAGCCACATAATTACCCCTTAGAACGAGCGTTACTGAATCCTATGACAAATCTAGATAATCTTTTAGCTGTGATCAAAGACGGAAGGCAAACCCATTTCCATAATAAATATCCCTCAAACAAAGGTCGACCAATTCCTACCATGGGTGCTAGTCTGACAAAAAAAAGAGGAGGTCTGAAATGGCGAAAAGGAGCCAAAGAAAAAAGGAAACCAAGGCCAAACTAAACCGGCCCAATTCAATGATCAAGACCAAACTCAATGGTCAAAATAAAACCCCCAATCATTCAACTAGACTTTAAGTGCAAAGTCCGAACAAAAAGCAAAAAATGAAAAAAAAAATGAACAGACCAGTCAACTAGCACCCGGATACTAGCCTCCCTTCATTACAACCCCTGAGACCTTTCTGAGACACTTGTTAGGAGACAGTCCGGAAATTTGAGGATTCAAGCTCAATAGGATAATCCCAACCGTAAGGGCCAGACATGGAAATCAGATTCCACGTAATCTACATCCCACCCGATTGAAGTCAAAGTCATTTTTATTCAGCTTCCCCTTTCCTAACACATTACGAAACCTTAGCCCATAGCCCTAGCTCCACAAAAAAACAAGCTCCAGATTTTGATCTATCGAAACCGCTTACTACCTAGCTCCACAATCGAAAACCATCCAAGCCGGTCACCCTGACCCAAACACGGTATCTCGGTAATTGTCATTTCCAAGGGATAAAACGCCCAATCACTCCACCTTAGTTCTTTAACTAGGGTGAATACACCCTAAGCATCTCACATCGATAATTGGCATAGCGAGTCTAATGCAAAATACCTCACATCTAAAAGAACTAAGAACATGGTTTGATTCCGTTTAAAAGCAGATACGTAGGCAACCCTTCTTCGGGTACAACCAAACAAAAAAAAACAACAAAAAAAATCGATTACTCGATTCACGTACAAACCGGGACTCTTTCCACGTTCCGGCTAATGAGTGATTTAAGTGACGAAGCACAAACGACGAGCCGAGGACGGGGTGAAAACCCGAAAGGGCGCCCCGGGAAAAATAAAGAAACAAGTTGCGAGCCGTTGTCGAAAAAAAAAATTATGACGAGCCGAGCACGGGGTGAAAACCCAAAAGAGCGCCCCGGGCAAAAAGAAGAATCGAGTTGCGAGCCGTCAAAGAAATAAAAAAATATAAAGGTGAGCCGAGGACGGAGTGAAAACCCGAAAGGGCGCTCCGGGTAAAATGAAGAATCGAGTTGCGAGCCACCATTAAAAAAAAGAAGGAAAATAATAACAATGTGCTTCTCATTAACAATAAAATTTGGTTAAGTCGAGCCTTTGTCGAGGCCTTTACATCAAGCATCTGAAATCTGGCTACCCCGGAAAATGACGACGTGTCAAGCAAATCCCTACAGAAAACTAGTACTAATACGCCACATAATATCAATTATTACAACATAGTACTAAACGGTTGGGCTTTACCAGTCCAACTTTTCCTTTCCCTTGCCATTTGGGTGTGCTTGCTTGGGTCTCTCACCATTGACCCTCCTAACGCAAGCTTCCACCTCCCTAGCCAAAAGCGAGCCCAGCCAGTCCCACTTCCCCTCCTCACTCACATTTTCAATATGGGTCTTGTCGGTCTCGGCCCGTGTAGATGAACTGAGGAACACTAGGATCGGTAACGCCGTCTTCGGTCGGGCACTTAGCGACATTAGCCCGCATAGCTTCCTTATTCTATAGTACAGTCATCTCCACAATCCTTAACCTTTCTCTCACATCTGACAAATCCGGACGTCAGGAACGACCTCCTGAAGTCACTAAAACCCTTTCATTCCAAAAGCCGAAATACCCACACAAGAATGTCAGGGCCATACGGACAACACATTTCACCCGTCGGATCCGCCAGACTTAGACGTTCTTTTTTTTTTCTTTTTAGGGGGATAAGCTACTCCACCTAGGCGTGTTGTAGCCTTCAATGGCATCATCAATTTGTGTCTGTCGCCCAGTACGGCGTTGTCAGTAAGATATAAAAGTGGTCTGACTTTTTTTTCTTTGCCTCATTTTAAACATGAATGTCGAGACAGTCACACTTGTCTCCTAACACCGAACACGCACTAAGCCAAGGCAATTTAGCGATTCTTACATTTTACACGTCTTGAGTCGAACATTTAAATCAATGTACTACTTGATCCCAATCCTGGCTCAAACTAACGCTTTTCAAGAATCCCGAAAAAGCATTTTTCGTACTCTCATGCAATCTCAACGCATTCTAAAACGTCCTAAACTACGACGAAATCGCGAATAAACCGAACTTGAAGGGACTACTTGTCACCTAGGTCAAAATTTCAGGAGCAAAACAAAACACAAGACTAACGAATCAATCAAAATACTAAAAGTCTAAAATCTAAAATATATAAATCCAAACACAAACCGAGTTCAAAAACTAGGGAGGACCCCTAGAAGCTGCGCCTATAGCTATCACAAGCTCACCGATATTGTCATCCAAACCTAAATCCTCCAAAACAAAAGTAGGAGACTCACAACCATCCATCCCCGACATCATATCTAGAGTAGTTGTCTCGGGAATCCCTCCAACATCCTCAGTAGCACCCGTAGCACGACCCGTAGCCTCAGCCTCAGCCTCTCTCTCCCTTTCAACCCGATGCCTAGCCTCACCCTGCGCGGAGGTCTCGCTCTGAGACCGAGCCAACCGCTCTTTAAGTTGAGCAATCTCGTCGGCCCGAGATTGCAGAAGTTGTCGCGCCTCAGCCGCTTCCGCCTCAAGCTCTGTCACCCGAGTCTCCAGCTATCCCACCATATCGAGAATGTCCTTCAAATATAACCCGCACTTGAGGAAAACACACAAACAAACTATGAGCCAACCCTAGGTACACGTATTTACCGATCGAGGTCCCGAAGTGTCACGGGAAACCCTCAAGGGATAAACCTTGAAGCAGTTGGCAGCCTGCCACAACCGCTGATGGCAGGCCGACGAAACCTGAAAGGTGAAACCACGAAAGTTAGCCAAGAAAAACCTAACCCTTAGAATCCAAAACAGAAACCGAAACTTAACAGGTATACCTGGTCACGCCACTCAATCCCAGCCTCCATCTCCTTAGCGGAACATGAGGAAAGGGTCTATGTAAAGGCTACCCAGCCACATCGACCCTGAGCAGCGTCAAGGGGAAGTCTGGGGGCTGAACAACATCAGCCGAATCGGCCGGCTAAAAGAAAAGCGAACCGTTCAAAATGAAAGCAAACACTAGACCATGGGAAACAAACGATAAAATCAAAATCGACACTTCAATAATCCTAGACCTTGGGGCTACTCAATAAAACAAACTGTAAGAAAGAAACTTACATCTGCAAGGTGCAGCTAGTTCACCAACACATTCTCTGGCGAGTAGTGACTCATCGTGCTCTTAGCCTTAGCCAACCTCCATTCAATCCCCGCCGGAAACCTAACCGGACGAGCACGCACCGTCTTAGATGCCAATCGAGGGAATTAGGAGTAAATTCAAACCGTAAAGCAAGCCTTAAAACCTCCTCTAGTCTAAATCGTCCCCCAGCAATAAACGAACACGAGAACCACGATTAATAAGAATGTTCGCGCTTGACCGCGTGATAAAAAAAAACAAATCTACAATCCCAAAGCACTCGAAGCAATCTGTTAGTCTAAACCGAGCCCCAAACCACTCAAAGCAATCTGTTATCCTAGCAAGTCCCTAAGCACTCAATTTACATCCCAGGGGGATTATTATTTTAACACATTCCCGGAATAATTCACTAAGCAAATGCAAGCCCAAGAACTAATACAAAGAGCTTACACATCAACACTAGTAATTTAAAGGCAAAACAATCACTAAATCCAAACAACCACTCATCAACAGACCAGGGATAGTCAGACACTACCCCTAAGAAAAAAACAGATCAGGGATAGTCAGAAACTATCCCGAAGAAAGCAAAAGAACAGCGATAGTCAGAAACTACCCCGAAGAAAACAACAGACTAGGGATAGTCAGAAACTACCCCGAAGAAAAAAAACAGACCAGGGATAGTTAGAAACTATCCCGAAGAAAACAACAGACTAGGGATAGTCAGAAACTACCCCGAAGAAAACAACAGACCAGGGATAGTCAGAAACAATCTCGAAGAAAGCAAAAAACCAGGGATAGTCAGAAACTACCCCGAATAAAACAACAGACCAGGGATAGTCAGAAACTACCCCGAATAAAAACAACAGACCAAGAATAGTCAGAAACTATCCCGAATAAAACAACAGACCAGGGATAGTCGGAAACTACCCCGAAAAAAACAACAGACCAGGGATAGTCAGAAACTACCCCGAAGAAAAACAACAGACCAGGGATAGTCAGAAACTATCCCGAAGAAAACAACAGACCAGGGATAGTCAGAAACTACCCCGAAGAATGCAAAAGGCCAGAAATAGTCAAAAACTACCCCGAAGAAAGATTTGGGATAGACATAAACTATCCCGAAGGAAACAACAGACCAGGGATAGTCAGAAACTATCCTGAAAAAAGCAATAGTCCATGTATAGTCAGAAACTATCACGAAGAAACCAACATGCCAGGGATAGTCAAAAACTATCCCAAAGAAAGCAAAGTCCATGAATGGATGGGATCCTGTTCCGAAGAAAACAAAACTAAATCTAACGCAGCCACCCGAGAGAGATATAGCTTACGCAGCCACCCGAGAGGGATAAATCTAACGCAGCCACCGAGAGGGATAAATGTAACGCAGCCACCCGAGAGGGATAAATCTAACGCAGCCACCCGAGAGGTATAAATCTAACGCAGCCACCCGAGAGAGATAAATCTAACGCAGCCGCCCGAGAGGGATAAATCTAACGCAGCAACCCGAGAGGGATAAATCTAAATCAGACACTCGGGAGGGATAAATCTAACTTAATGCAACCACCCACCAAGGATTAAATCAAAACAAAGACCCCAATTAATACTTAAGCAAAAAGTCTGAAACTACTAAAACAGCAAACCTGAGACGAGAGGACAAGCACGGGCCCAGGCCCCGACAGGCAACCACAGGCGAAGACGTCAAATATGATTTCTAAGCTTTGGCTGGCCAGCTTCACCACGTAGTCCAACGGACTTAAAATGACCCGAACGGACAGCCACCAGGTAGTAATCCTCGATTGACCTAGGTGGGTATACTTTGACTCTCGCCTTGTCCAAGCCTCAGTCAAAGTGGGGGCATCTGTAGACACCCAGATTTGGAACTGGTGGCTGCAGAAGTTCCCAACAAACACCAGATGACGATCGGACTGCAACGCAACGCGAGTTTGCGATGTTTTAGATAGGTTTTCTATAGAACGGTTCAAATAATTACTTGGAAAGATTAAATTAGCATCAAAGCAGGCTTAGTCGTGTCATTACGATCGTATAGACTCTATTTAGAGTCAATTCCGACGCCGGGGCCCCGAATCGGTCCCGAAATATGCAAAGTCAAACCCGAGTCAACGCGTCTGGCCGAGAAAACCTCGAGACACGCGCCCGAGCCCCACCCCGGCGCTTGACGCACTCGGGTTAGAGGGAAGCCTTAACCTCCAAGAAAGAATAAGATATGCATCTTTTTCGTTTTGGAAAGTTTTGATATCGGATCTTCAACATATCGACAGCCTGAGCTCTGGCGCCTGGAGACTGAACTGCCTCACACCAGGCGTATGAAGACCGAGTCGCTTGACCCCGGGCATTCATATGGGTGACGAGGACCGAAAAACACCTATAAATACCCCCCTCCACCCCCTTTGTTCGACAAATTCTTCAATTCTCTTCCTTGTTCACTCGTAAAGAGTTTCTCGCTAAGGGCTCGCACTCCGACACCCGAGGCAAACGATCCACTCGATCGTAGTTCCGATAAAAGCGACATCGATGTTACTCCTCACCTTCGAGAACTTCACTCGATCCCGAGGTTCCTGTGTTCCACTAGCTATAGTTTAGTAACGGAATTCTGCCGGATTAGCCGCAGAATCAGCCAATAGAAGCGGACCTCTTCTAGAGTAGCCGCAGGAAGGGTCAACAGTAACGGAACTCTGCCGAAATAACCAGGCAAACTAGGAGATTCCGCCATTTGGAGCCGATTCGTCAATAGGTTGTCATCTAAACAAAACTTTACATTCTTGCACCTTCTTTATTATGCACTACGATAATACTAGACATGGACATTTGGTCCACAAACACATACTAAAACATGTAACGTCCCCACTTCAACCGCAAACATTAAAATACACTAAATAGACCTAAGTAATTCCGATATCCGTTCTCAACTATCTATGCATCGTGTCCCGTTAAGTGTATACTCCGAGGGTGCAACTCCTCATTACGTGATTTACTTACGTTCGCATTTACAGTTTTCGTATGATTTATTGCCTTTATGACCTTATTATAATCGCAAGCTAAATCACCTAACACGAACATCAAAACGTAAATAAACTAAAACTGAACAAAGCGATGGTCGGGTTCCGTATTAGTCATGGTGCTCGCCATGTGTGGTTCGACGCATCTCTATTAATACCGAACCGACGCATCTTAAGCAGAATACCAGGTAAGGTATATCACGAGAATGACTAATATCCGTATTATCGCGTTAAAACTGATTTGCTAATACGTATAATATTAGTACTCTCTACCCTCTTACGTGCATCTTTTCATGGCGTGCTTGTCATGTGAAATCGCATGCAAAGAATGTAAACACAACTACTCCGACGGAAACACTTACTTGTCCTTAAACAACCGACGTAGCAAAAGGTATAGGGTGAAAACAACGGATGTTACAGTATTTCCGCCACAACAAAAGAACAAAGTTATCAGCCCACCGATTTATCAGTAGAGGCCGCTATAGTGCGGGCGGGATTGGGTGTCGATGTCTATCGAATGTTGGCTTCCCAATACGTACCTTCACCCCTTACTCAGAATCGACGGTTTCCGGATGTTCGAAACCATTGGCAATGAGAGTCATTTCAGGCATGGAGTGCTTAAGGGTACAAGTCTTTATCTTTAGGTCCCGTGCCCCTCAACTTTGAGCCGGCAAAGAATCAAAGTTGACTTACCAAACATATTGGCCTTTAAACATTTACAACCACGACTAAATCGATTCTAAACGGAAACAAGGGTGCCCGCACCCGTCTAGTAGAAGTCTGGATCGTCATCCGAATCGAGGTCCGACATATCGCCTCGTATACGAGATCGGACCGGCCCCCGACCGGGAGGGGGCCGCGTGGGTGGCCGCCGCCATACATTGAAAAATCGGGTCGGTCCGGCACGGGCGCGCGCGGGGCGCCGGGCGATGCGGACAGACGTCCACAGTTTGGCGACTCCGCTGGGGAATTGGAAACAAGTTTCCTGCGGTGGTGTAACCTGAACGAGGTCGGTGAAGCTCATTTCCTAGTTCGTAGTTGTGGTCACTACATGTTTTGGCCTTAAAAAGCCCACCCTAACCAATATCAGGACCAATCGACCTCTTCGCAGTAAGATCCCTAGGGACACGCGGGGAGATCCTCGATTGACGCTCCGGCTACCTTATGCGTACCTCGCAGGAATACTAAACGGATAGTTTTGAACGGACGATATGACACTCGTCTTTCCAGATTATTTGTCAGTACCTAAGTAAAGGCTATTCGTGGGCGGTATCCTACCCTAACCTACCCGTGTCTGCATCCTGCATGAGTGTATGCATTCCTAGTTATGTGTAGCGTGTTTGAACAACTCAAGTAAAACACTAAAAATCTGGATATAATAACGACAACATATTCAACCGCACCCAACTCCATTTTAAAAAAAGGACATCTACAAAACTGTCGTTTTAGCGCCGATACTCCGGCCAATTCAAAATGATTTTTATATACCTTTTAAAAGCACCGTCATCATGACGGATTATTTTTTTAAAAAAAAGACTCTTTTTTGAAAAAAAAAACAAACAAAAAAACGCCATCACCTTGGCCAAAGTAAAAACCATCAATAACAAGTACCGTTAATACCCCCAGAACTCCCAATTAATGGGATTGAGGTACCTTAAACGGTTACATCTTATGTTAAAAAAAAACATTTTCTTGCATATACCGTTGATACATCCAAAACTTCAATCACTGAAGTCGAGGAAGCCAAAACGGGTACACCCTCGAAGCACTTGATACAATATGTCACCCCCACCGTCAAAAGGCTAGTTAATGCAACCGACGAGCGCGGGTCACTTTGTTTTAAAGATCTTTTTATAAAAAAAACACCATTCACTATCTGAATCCCGTAACAAGGATTTAGTCACACTTTCCAAAACACCGTCACGGACATCACAAATACCGTCCACGCCACGAAAACCGAGCTAACTAATTAATAATAATTTCGGTAAAGACACGACTTCATCACTTTCAAAACCGGTTCCTTTATAACCGCACTCCTTTGCAAAAACCACCTTTTACACTCTTGCTATCGTCAAATCTTAGACACTCACGTAGCAACACCTTTAAAGATGCCAACACATCACCGTAACACCGATTTTGCAAACCCTTTCTTTCAAAAGAAAAAAGGTTTTGATTTTCAAAGGCCCGTTCATTTGCAAAAATCCAAACTCTCTGATCCTGAGCCGGGATCGCGATCAATTTATTACGTCGTACAACCGTGTGATTGACTGTCTGTATTAGTTACTATGGGCACTTCCACCGAGGTTTTACATTTTTGGGTCGTCTCATCCCGAGAAGTCCTCTTGTAATCTCACCTCCGAGATTTGTGTCAAATCATCTCGTTTTAGAGACATAATTCATTAGGCGTTATGCCGAATACACCGAGAGTCTAAAGCACCTGAGTGCCTAAGCCGATGACCGCAAACACGCGCAAATCAAGAGACTCATTCCCGTGTCGCTTGATTACGAGCATCCCTCGATCTCTTATGTCGTCCGTAGGATCCGTTCTGATCTTTTGATCCTTTCCCACTGAATCACTCCCCAACATGTCGATAGATCCAAACACCATCGAAAGCATCCGCAACGATGTCAATACCCTAACCAAATTGGTTCGCAACATCCAAACTTTGGTAACCCGTTTGACTTTCTCCGTTTGTTACATCGATAACCGCCTCAATTTCATTGAGAGTAGAGACACAGAAAGCGAAACAAACGCTAATCCGAGCGATTACCATGACCAAGAACATACCGAGGGCAGAGCATCCCTATGCTCCGCCAGATCGAAAATTTCTTAAAATCGATACGAGAAAAACCTCAAGACCTTATAAAACCACATCCAACAAAGTAGAAAGGTCACTAAGGGATTTCACCCCAATCAAATCTTCCTACACCAAAGTTCTCCAGCATCTGGTCGATCAAGGGAAGCTCAAGCCCTTAGGTCCTACTGCGGACCCACCCGCAGACAAAAGGGCAAAGTCATGGGATGCTAATAAATATTGCCATTTCCATCGTGGCAATGGCCATAACACTGAATCTTGTTTTCGACTTAAACACGTCATACAAGACATGATCGAAAACAGGACGATTTCTCTTCCTCCACCAGAGGAACCAAACAATACCACAAACCCCTTTAGCATTCACTCGGTCTTCGACGACGCCATCAATTGTTCCCACCTCGACCCTATAGAGGAGAATGTCCGGAATATCGAGGAAGATCCTGACAACCCACGGGCATGCACAGAGACGAGTAAATCTGTGTCCGAGTCAGAGTCTAGTTCGTCTTAGGGCCTAGACCTAATAGTATAACAAATGTCTTTTGTTTTTACATCGAGTCAGGAGTTGCGAGGGAATTTGTCCTCCACCTCCCCGAAAAAAAGTATCTCGGGCGCATATCTCGCTTATTACTATCAATTAAAAAATTAACTTTTCTTCCTTTTATAATGCGCCTCGACAATCGCTTGATTTAATAGTGCACTTTCTTGCTTACAACTCGGTACTATGCCATTTATCGATAACAATCAAACATACCATGAAACAACGAGGAATCACAAGAACTGAGATCCCGTGTACTTTTTTTACCTATTCCATGTCTGGTGTAGAAAGCCACATAATTACCCCTTAGAATGAGCGTTACTGAATCCTTTGACAAATCTAGATAGTCTTTTAGCTGTGATCAAAGACGGAAGGCAAACCCATTTCCCATAATAAATATCCCTCAAATGAAGGCCGACCAATTCCTACCATGGGTGCTAGTCTGACAAAAAAAAAAGAGGGGGGTCTGAAATGGCAAAAAGGAGCCAAAGAAAAAAGGAAAGCAAGGCCAAATTAAACGTAAATGATCAAGACCAAACTCAACGGTCAAAATAAAACCCCCAATCATTCAACTAGAATTTAAGTGCAAAGTCCAAACTAAAAGCTAAAAAAGAAGAAGAAATAAAAAGAAAAATGAACAGACCAGTCTACTAGCACCCGAATACTAGCCTCCCTGCATTACAACCCCTGAGACCTTCCCGAGACACTTGTTAGGAGACAGTCCGGAATTTTGATGATTCAAGCTCAATAGGATAATCCCAACCGTAAGGGCCAGACATGGAAATCAGATCCCACGTAATTTACATCCCACCCGATTGAAGTCTGAGGCATTTTTACTCAGCTTCCCCTTTCCTACCACATTACGAAACCTTAGCCTATAGCCCTAGCTCCACAAAAAAACAAGCTCCAGATTTTGATCTATCGAAACCGCTTACTACCTAGCTCCATATTCCAAAACCATCCAAGCCAGTCACCCTGACCCAAACACGGTATCTCGGTAATTGTCATTTCCAAGGGGTCACGCCCAATCACTCCACCTTAGTTCTTTAACTAGGGTGAATACACCCTAAGCATCTCAGATCGATAATTGGCATAGCGAGTCTAAAGCAAAATCACTCACATCTAAAAGAACTACGAACATGGTTTGATTCTATTTCAAAGTGGATACGTAGGCAACCCTTCTTCGGGTACAAACAACAAAAAAAATCGATTACTCGATTAACATACAAACCAGGACTCTTTCCACGTTCCGGCTAATGAATGATTTAAGTGACAAAGCACAAACGACGAGCCGAGAAACGAGGTGAAATCCCGAAAGGGCACCCCGGGCAAATAGAAGAAACTAGTTGCGAGCCGTTGTCGAAAAAAATGACAAGCCGAGGACGGGGTAAAAACCCAAAAGGGCGACCAAGGCAAAATGAAGAATCGAGTTACGAGCCGTCAAAGAAATAAAAAATAGAAAGGTGAGCCGAGGATGGAGTGAAAACCAGAAAGGGCGCTCCGGGTAAAATGAAGAATCGATTTGCGAGCCACCACATAAAAAAGAAGGAAAATACTAACAATGTGCTTCTCATTAACAATAAAATTTGGTTAACTCGAGCCTTTACATCAAGCATCTAAAATCCGGCTACCCCGGAAAATGATGACGTATCAAGCAAATCCCTACAAAAAACTATTACTAATACGCCACATAATATCAATTAATACAACATAGTACTAAACGGCTGGGCTTTACAAGTCCAACTTTTCCTTTCCCTTGCCATTCGGGTGTGCTTGCTTGGGTCTCTCACCATTGACCCTCCTAACGCAAGCTTCCACCTCCCTAGCCAAAAGCGAGCCCAGCCAGTCCCACTTCCCCTCCTCACTCACATTTTCAATATGGGTCTTGTCGGTCTCGGCCCGTGTAGATGAACTGAGGAACACTAGGATCGGTAACGCTGTCTTCGGTCGGGCACTTTGCGACATTAGCCCGCATAGCTTCCTTATTCTATAGTATAGTCATCTCCACAATCCTTAACCTTTCTCTAACATCTGACAAATCCGGACGTCGGGAACGACCTTCTGAAGTCACTAAAACCCTTTCCAAAAGCCGAAATACCCACACAAGAATGTCAGGGCCTTACGAACAACACATTTCACCCGTCGGATCCGCCAGACTTAGACGTTCTTTTTCTTTTTTTCCTTTTAGGGGGATAAGCTACCCCACCTAGGCGTGTTGTAGCCTTCAATGGCATCGTCAATTCGCGTCTGTCGCCCAGTACGGCGTTGTCACTAAGATATAAAAGTGGTCTAACTTTGTTTTTTACCTCATTTTAAACATGGAATGTCTCCTAACACCGAACATGTACTCAGCCAAGGCACTTTAGCAATTCTTACCTTTTACACGTCTTGAGTCGAACATTTTAATCGACGTACTACTTGATCCAAATCCGGGCTCAAACTAACGCATTTCAAGAATCCCAAAAAAGCATTTTCTTACTCTCATGCAATCTCAACGCATTCTAAAACGTCCTAAACTACGACAAAATCGCAAACAAACCGAACTTGAAGTGACTACTTGTCACCTAGGACAACATATCAAGAGCAAAACAAAACACAAGACTAAGGAATCAATCAAAATACTAAAAGTCTAAAATCTAAAATATACAAATCCAAACACAAACCGAATTTACAAACTAGGGAGGACCCCTAGAAGCTGCGCCTATAGCTATCACAAGCTCACCAATATTGTCATCCAAACCTAAATCCTCCAAAACAAAAGTCGAAGACTCACTACCATCCATCCCCGACAGCATATCTAGAGTAGTTGTCTCGGGAATCCCTCCAACATCCTCAGTAGCACCCGTAGCACGACCCGTAGCCTCAGCTTCTCTCTCCTTCTCAACCCGATGCCTAGCCTCACCCTATGCGGAGGTGTGGACGTCCGTCCGCACCGCCCAGCTCCCCGCGCGCGCCCGCGCGGGACAGGCCCGGTTTTCAATGTGTGGCGGCGGCCACCCACGCGGCCCCCTTCCTGCCGGGGGCCGGTCCGATCTCGCATACGGGGCGAAGTGTCGGACCTCGATTTGGATGACGATCCTGACTTGTACTAGACGGGTGTGGGGCACCCGTGTTTCCGTTTGGAATCGATCGAGTCGTGGTTGTAAATGTTTAAAGGTCGTTTTGTTTGGTAAGGCAACCTTTTAGTGAACTGAAGTTGTCATTTATTTGTGGAGTCGCCACCGAGTCAAATTATGGGGACTCGAAAACCGTTCAAGTCAACATTGATCCCGTGTCGGCAGGGGCGAATTTAATGAGTAGCAAGGGGTAGCGGGCGCTACCCCAAGCCCGGAAAATTCAATGAAGAAGATGAGTTTGTGCTACCCCAAAATATAACTAAGTATAGAATAATATAATAACATGCATAAATCTAACATTGAAATGCTTTGGCCTAGTGGTAAAGTGGTGGGCAAATGTATTGAATGTCATGGGTTCAAACCTCAATACTAACTGTTTTATTATTTGTATCTTTCATTATTTCTATCTTAGTTTTGAGTGAAAATTCGACAGAAATGTATACTCCATACTATTTAATACAAAATATAACATTTTTTGTATTTATGTAAAATTTTCATTTTTTTTAGGAAGGCACGTCGATTTAATTAATTGATATGCTACTTCGTATATATTTTACTCCGTACTAGGAATACCATATATATATTACATAATTTTGTTATTTAGATTTAATAGCTACGGGTACTAAAATCCTGTTTAATTTTCATTAACCACATCTTCATGAGTCGTTTGTTAAACAAAATTGAATTTTTATTTTAAAATTTTCTATAAAAGAGAAAAAAAAAAATCTTTAAAAAATTTCGCTACCCCATATTTTGAATCCTAGATTCGCCCCTGCTTGTCGGCTCAAAGCTGAATGGCATGGGACCTAAAGATAAAGACTTGTACCCATAAGCACTCCATGCTTGGAATGACTCTCGTTGCCAATGGTTTCGGACATCCGGAAACCTTTGATTATGAGTAAGGGGTGAGGGTACGTGTTGGGAAGTTCACAAAGAACATCCAACCCCGCCCGCACTTTAGCGGCCTCTACTAATCAATCGATGGGCTGATATCCTAGTTCTTTTGTTGTGGTGGAAATACTATAACATCCATTATTTTAACCCTATACCTTTTGCTATGTCGGTTGTTTAAGGACAATTAAGCTTTGTCGTCAAAGTAAATGTGTTTACATTCTTTGCATGCGATTTCACGTGACAAGCAGGCCATGAAAAGATGCACGTAGGAGAGTAGAGAGTACTAGTATTATACGTATTAAAAAAATCAGTTTTAACGTGATAATATGGATATTAGTAATTCTCGTGGTATACCTTACCTGGTATACTGCTTAAGATGCGTCGGTTCGGTATTAATAGGGATGCGTCGAACCTAGTAAGGTGAGCACCGAGACTAATACGGAACCCAACCATCACTTGTTCAATTTTAGTTGTTTTACGTTTTGAATTCCGTGTTAGGTGATTTAGCATGCGATTTTAAGGTCATAAAAGCAATAAATCATACGAAAAACTGTAAATGTGAATGTAAGTAAATCACATAATGAGGAGTTGCACCCTCGGAGTGTACATTAAACGGGACTCGGTATATAGATAGTTTTGAGAACGGGTCTCGAAATTACTCGGGTCTATTTAGTGTATTTTAGTGTTTGTGATTGAAGTTGGGATGTTACGTATTTTAGTGGATGTTTGTGGGCCTAGTTCCCACATCTAGTGTTGTCGTAGTGCATAATAATAGAAAGTGCAAATATGGAAAGTTTTGTTTAGATGACAACCTAGTGACGACTCTATCAACATGCGGATCCTCCTAGATTGACCAGTGATTCCGGTAGAGCTCCGTTACCGTTTGACCTTCCCGCGGCTACTCCGGCAGAGTTTCGTAGCTAAGGACTAGTTCTGCGGCTAATCCGGCAGAACCTGGGTACTAGTTTTGAGCTAGTCGATCACAGGCACCTCCATATCGAGTGGAGTGCTCGAAGGTGAGGAGTAGCGTCCATTTCGCTTTTAGTATTATCGGAACTACGATCGAGTGGATCGTTTCCCTCGGGTGTCGTAGTGCGAGCCCTTAGCGAGAGTTTAGAGGGAGAAGAGAGAGTTGAGTTGTGTCGAAATGAGGACGTGAAGGGGGGTATTTATAGGTTTTTTTCGGCCCTCGTCGCACATATAGGCGCGTGAGCTGGGGCGCACCAGGACTCAGGCGCCTGGGCTCAGGCGTGGGGACTCTTAGGCGCGTGAGGTGGGGCGGTTGGAGTTTTGAAGATACGATTTTGATACTTTCCAAAATCGAGAGACGGGAGTGTGATACATTGCTTAGGACTTAAGGGTTCCCGCGGCTTGACTTAGCGTCGTGGGTTTAGTGGGCCTCGGGTGTTCATCCCGAGGTTTGCTTAGCGCGGTGTTGACTCCGTTCGAGTTTCGGGGCCGACTCGGGGTCCCGGGGTCAGAATTGATTCTAATTAGTGTCTACGCGATCGTAACGACGCGACTAAGGCTGCCATCATGCTAGTTTAGTTTGCCCGAGTAATTTATTTGATCCGTTCTATAGAAAAACTATCTAGAGCACCGCGAACCCGCGTCGCGTTGCAGTTCTATCGTCATTGGGTGTTTGTTGGGCACTTCGGCAGCCTCCAGGTCCAAATCTGGGTGTCTACAGAAGCCCCCACTTTGACTGAGGCTTGGACAAGGCAAAAGACAAAGTATAGCCGCCCAGGTCAACTGAAGATTACGACCTGGTGGCTGTCTGGTCGGGTCGTTTTAAGTCCATTAGACTGTGCGTTGGGGCTCGCCAGCCAAGGTTTAGGAGTTATACCTGATGTCCTCATTTGTGGTTGCTTGCTTGGGCCCGGACCGTTGCTTTTCGTCTTGTTCTTGATTCTTTGTGCGCGCGCTTTGTCTTCTTCGATTTATTTAAGGTTTTGTTTAATTTTTTTTAAGCGCTTTTATGTGTTAGGTGTATATGTATCTGTAGACACCCGCATTTTGACTGCTAGATGTCTATGACAGTTTCCAAAAAACACCCGATGATGATCGGACGCTAACGTGTTTCTACGCGCTCGGATACGGGCTCAAATCCATTAATCGCTGGCTAACACACTTACGGAGTACAAATCTCACTAAACGGACCTCAAATCCAGGCCCAGTGGATCATTCCGAGTCAAACAAGACTAATTTGGGCCGAAACCGACACCGGAATTAAAACCGACTTTTCGCGATTGGGTCAACCCCGGTCAAAGTCGTTTCCCAGACACACAAAAACAGCCATATAACCATCAAAAGTCCAAGTCAAACACAAAACCCATCAAACACCCAAAGTCAAGGTCCAAAACAATGGACCCGTACAACCCGACTGGGCCACTCGATCGAGTGACCCACCCACTCGATCGAGTGGGCTTGGTTCAAGCCCGACGGCAGGCTTCACGGGCCACTCGACCGAGTTAGCCCCATAATCGGTCGAGTAACCCTAAACCGGTGCCCTAGCCATGCATATATAAGCAACCCCCATGCAACACATAACACATCTTTTTGCAACCTCAAGAACCCTAGAGCAACCATACACACACATACTACATTTTTTTACTAACCCTAATCAAACCCTAGCAATTCGACACTAGCAAAACCCTAAACCTAGTTTTAGGAATCAATCCCGAGCCACCACAACTTAACCTACGTAAAACCTCGAAGACTCTTGTGTAGAAGCCACGATTACGAGTCCGCACCGAGACAAGAACATGTAGGTTGAGGGTGTCAAAACCCTCTCTTTCCTTCCCTTTTTCTCTTCGTCGTCCGTCCCTTTGTCTCCGTCTTCTTTCGTTTTTTTTTACTTATTCTCGTTGCGTCATAATATCGATAATACTACTAATATCAAAGCATTAAAATATTTATCGATTTGTGTCGAATAAGAAGGATACCGGGATAAGGAAAACCGCATATACAAGTGTACTGCACACGCGTCGTCGGTCGCTTATCCCGGTACCCCGACTATTTGATTATTGAGATAAATTAACTTAAACAACAATTCGTTATTATTTCTCGTCATTGTCATCATCAATTTTGCATCCATCAATTTCTTTAAAATCAATTTTAATAAGGGTCGAAACCCGTTGACACGGATCCGACATCACAATCCCTAGGGATTTATTTCGATGTCGGAGAAGTCGAGGGAATCAAGTCTTTTTTTATTCAAATAAAGCATCGATTTTAGATTCGATACCAATTCCATAATTGGATATCTAATCTAACAATCAAGTCATATGAATTAATTAACGCGATTTGTTCATATCACGATAATTAGTTTAAACGACTAAAATTAATTTATCTTTTTTTATTTCACTCTCATATCCCATATCGATTCAATAATCGAATATGGGATACGATGAGTCCAAATTTAGAATCGGGTATAAATTCAACAATATTTATATTCGGTTTAACAAAATCAACGATTTATAAAAAAAACCCGAATCGAGCATAGGTCATGCAATACTTATGCCCAATTCGGTAAAACCGTCGATTCATCAAAAATTTAAAGCAATTTCGAAAATCAATATAAAATTGCAAGCGAATTACAATTCGTACAGATGCCACTCGACCGAGTGCCTTAGTCACTCGATCGAGTGACATCACAAAAATCGGGTTAGAATGCCTGTCACGACCACCACTCGGTCGAGTCTCACAGTGACTCGATCGAGTGGCTACGTACTCGACCGAGTTGGTCAGTAACTCGGCCGAGTATGGTCTGTAGCACGAAACAGAATCGTCTTTTACAGGTCCACTCGATCGAGTCCATCGACCACTCGATCGCGTGACCTCATGACGACTAAAACAATGAGTCGTACATTCTTCTATTTTCAAATTCGATAGTATTTTACGACTTAGGTCAACACGTGCGTAATTAATCACGTGTATACTATCTTTTCAAAACCATGCATCATCTTGTACATCATTCATCTCATCCAATATTCGCACAAACCGTTATTATTCGTTGAATCATTACATCGTTACTAACGCGTTTGTTATTTCTTTAGTCAATTTAATTATTGTTCGTTTATTGTACTAAATGAACCCACATGCTAAAATTCCACTTTGACGTAGAATTAACTGCATTAAATTGACTTAGAAACCCGTTTCAATTCCATTCACATGTTTAGGGAAAATAAATCTTTGCATATCATTTTCCCGTTTTACTAACGCGCGTATTGTAAGTCATTCGAATTCTTAGTAGAGGCCGCTAATGTGCGGGCGGGGTTGGGTGTCCTTTGTGGGCTTCCCAACACGTACCCTCACCCCTTACTCAGAACCTCGGTTTCCGGATGCCCGAAACCGTTGGCGCACGAGAGTCATTCCATACACGATGTCCGATAATGTCGGTATCGGTATCGAAATGCAAAAGGACGAGCCCAATAAACTCTGACATCGAAAATGGGCCGTATTTTGTATACGGACCACTACGACATAGAGTGGGCTCGAATGGTTCCGAATAACCACAAAATTCGGTGGCGACTCCACATAGACCTAAATTTCAATTCGATCCATTCTCATATGGAGATTCATTCGCCTACCCAAACCCGCGCGTGGCCGCGTCGGGGTGGACCTATGTCATGTCCACAATCTGGCGACTCCGCTGGGGATTAACTGATGCGTGACTTACCATCGGCATCCTCAGGGTGAGACTTGAATAGAAATCGTTTGACAAATACAATACGCGTTTTATTTCTACGGTTCATGCATAACCCATATTTTCCCGGGCCGGTACTCGCGACCGACGTCCCACTATACCGTTGATGTACTCCAATATGGATATGTCAAAAGGTGTCCATAGTCGATTCGAGTGGGTTTCGCGGCATGTTCTAAGATCAACTCGACTTAGGAAGTCCGTCCCGATCAACGTCTAGACTATGTACACTGGTATAGACCCCCTATAGACCAACCGAGACTTAGTATAGAGCATACATGGCGTCGTTATAATGCTTGTGTGACTACGTGCTACTTGGTTTCCGAGTCATTTTCAAAAACCGTCAATTTTTCAAAATTGCATCTTTTTCAAACTATTCAATTTCAAAACCCGGGACACATACCGAATTTAGGACTTATGGTTTTTTTTTACTCAAAATAGCCTATTTTCTAGATAGTATACTGCCCAATTCAAAACTCGAAAATCATTTCGAACTTTCAAAACCCGCGGCCCAATACCACTTTCGTTTTTTTTGAACAATTGGGCCCTCAACCGAGTTTTCTCGGATCCTTTTCAAAAACAATCAATTTTCAAAACCTTCCTCTTCTTAGGACTTCCTGTATTTAGCAGTGTCGGGTCGCGTCTTAAGTTATCAAGGTCCGTAGCATCGAAACTCTGTCGATCTTACATCACGAGTTTCTCCCCTATCCCAGTCCGCCTTATTAGACTAAGGCAAGGCCCGCCTACGTAGGACATACTCCTACAAAGGAGGGCCCGTCAACACAATCGAGTCCAATAGTCTGGGGATGTCTCACGTGAACCTTCCTTCGAACAGGACTAGGCCCACCCGCCGAATCCTAAGAAAGGCCCACATTTCACAAGTCACCCGTCTAGGTGTCTTTTCCGAGTCATTTCCCTTTTAGTCTCGTTCGGGATGTACTTTCTATTTCGGGATTTTGGGCTAGTTTCTGATTACGTGGTGTTCTTACAGACAGGCCACCCGAAACCAGACATCAACGCAAAATGAACGAGTTGAAAAATGCTTGGACCAAGATCGAAACTCAACTGGCCGCCATCCAGGCTAACCAAGCAACTTTGTCCACCCGCCTAAGCACCGTAGAGAAGACGGTCCCTATCGAAGGAGGTGAGCCCGCCGGGCCCATGGCCGAGATGGTTAGTATTGTTCGTAGGCTCGAAGAACAGGTCCACCTATCGACGAACAACTCGATCCACACCGAAAATGCTCGTACTTATTCACCTTTGGATAACGAGCTACCCGCTAACCTCAACTTGACGGTAATTCCTATGTTTGAGGGTACCGAAGACCCGGTCCACCACATCCGGGCTTTCAAAGACTTCGTGGCGGTCAAGGGGGTGAAGTCAACTATGTTCAAGCACTTGTTCCCTTCTTCCTTGGAGAAACATCCTAAGGCCTGGTTCTACAATCTCGATTCCAAGAAATACAAAACTTGGGACGATGTGGCCACCGAGTTTGCTCGGAATTATGCTGACAATACTGAAATCCAGACTACAATGCGTACTCTGGAAGTGATGGCCCAAGAGCCCAAAGAAGGGTTCACCAAGTATCTGCAAAGATGGCGGGCCGAGAGTGTGAAGATGGTCGAAAAGCCCAGCGAAAAAGTGCTGGTGGAGGCCTTTGTCAAGAACCTCCTCCCATCCTACCGGGTCCATCTCCGGTATGCTATCATCCCCAATTTTGCCGCCCTTACTGAAATGGGCACCAGGATCGAAGATGACCTAAGGCTAGAGAACCTGACTAAGGCCTCTACCAAAGGCTATCAAGGGGCTAGTTCGTCTACAAACAAGCCCACAACTGCAGCTGCAACCCGCAGCATCTTTGACGAGGTAAATATGCTCGACACCTCATCCAAAAAGAATACACCAAATCGAGTATTCAAAGATATAGGGACTATCTATACTTATGCCTTTCAAAGGCTATCCTCGAAGGGTCTGATCCAACCAATAGGCCCGACTCCAGAGCCTCCAGTAGAGAAGAGGTCCAAATACCATAATGCTCAAGCCTACTGTCAGTATCACCGGTGTAACGGACATGATACTGAAAAATGTTGGAAGCTAAAGCACCTAATCCAAGATCTTATCGAGAGCGGGAAAATCCCATTGCCCGGAGACAAGCCGAGCAACAAAGAAAACCCGTTCAGCGCCCATGCCATATTTACAGGAGAGGTAATTGACTGTTCTCACCTCATTTCCCCGTTTATCACACAAATCAACGGGATATGGTTTGATGATGAGGACGACGTATACCTAGCCAAAGGGGAAGCTGTCCCCATCACCCTCGAAGAAGTCCGGAAAGCCAAGTCCAAAGCCTTGGCCACCAATCACCTCGCCACGGCTGGGCGCGCCACCCCAACACCCGTCACTGAACCTGCCAGGACGGGGTCTACCCTCGAAGAGCCAAGCAATGACACGGCTCTGGTCCAACAAATGAAGAGGGTTCGAGCTGATTTAACCATATGGCAACTATTGGTTAGCTCGCAGGCTCATCGAGAAGCACTGACTAAGGCTTTCGATGAAATCAAGGTCGATTCAGAAGCTACCCCTGCTGAAATGGTAGCTACTATCATTCCCTACCTTTAGGGCAAATCCAAAGAAGAAGGCCCGCTCATAACCTTCTCCGAATCTGATCTGCCTCCCTTTGGGCCTAATCACAATCTGGCCCTATATATCACGGTCATCTGCAAGGGTAAGTATCTCCTGATGACCCTCATCGACGACGGATCGGCCGTGAACGTCCTACCTCTAAGGAACTCTAGGGCCCTCGGCATCACTGATGCCGACTACCTCCCGACATCCCAGACAATCCAGGCTTTCGACAGAAGCCCGAAACCAGTCGCCGGGGCCGTTAAAATGAAGATCATAACAGGCCCAATCGAGAAAGAATTGGAGTTTCAGGTGATAGATGTCACCTCGTCATTCAATCTCTTACTAGGGAGGCCTTGGATTCACGCAGTCAAGGCCGTGTCATCTACCCTCCACCGAAAAGTCAAGATGCCACTCAAGGACGGTATCATCACGCTGGAGGAGACCCCAATGACCGTGGCTAGCTGCAATACCACGAGCCGGGCCGAACCACGAGGATTCGACTTCGTGGGTATGATCGAGGATGAATATCTCTTAAGGCCCTACTTCACTACTAGCATCGACATGATGCTACAATATCTGGGTTACTTACCCGGAGCTACCTCGAGACCGCATCTTCTAGCCGGGAAGATAATCGAAGTCCTGAACGATGGCGAATCACAATTCGGGTTGGGATATGCCATAACCCCAGAAAATGTGGTCCAGGCTAGTATTCACAAGGCCACTTACATCCTCAAGGGTACTTACATAGGCCCTTATAGCTCGAAGTTAACTGACTACTTCGTCACTCCAGTCTTCGGAGCCATTCAAGTGGGCCTCTACCAACCCACCATCACATATCCCAAGACCAAAATGGCTCGGGAATGCAACTATATCCCCGATGATATATTCATCATCATCCAAGCAGAGTCGGAGAAGGGTGAAAGCGACTCCGATCCCGTGCTGGGGCTCTTATTTGGAGAAGACAAGACCATCCCTGCTCCAAAAGATGACTTGGTCAACTTGATCCTCCGCAGCGATCGGTTCGACCCAACCAAGCTAATCACCGAGGTCGGCGCCAACACCGAGACGAGGGCTTGGAGGAAGACCATAAAATGGACCGACAGTCAAGGTGTAGACACCCGCATTTTGCCTGCAAGTGTCTATAGCAGTTCCCGACAAAACACCCGATGATGATCGGACGTCAACGTGACTTAATACGCTCAAATACAGACTCGGAATCAATAGTATCCGACGTGGGCATTTAGCGAAGTGCAAATCTCTCAAAACCAATCTCAAATCCAGGCCCAGTGGGTCGTCCCGAGCAAAATAAGACTAATTTGGGTCAGAACCGACACCAAAAATAAATCCCGTCTTTTGGCGACCGGGTCAAAACCCGGTCAAAGACGAAACCGTCTCACAAATCAGCCAAATACATTCTCGAAATTTGCGCCAAATTCAAAATCAGCCAAATCAATTCAAAATCAATCCAAAATCAATCAAGAGCAATCAAGGCCAATCATTCCCGATTTAGCATGTCGTAATTGATCCACTCGGTCGAGTAGATTGACCCACTCGATCGAGTGGAGCGTCAAAAGAGCTGTCCAGGTTCTTTCGCGAGGGCACTCGACCGAGTGCACTAGGGCCACTATGTCGAGTGACCCTATGTCGAGGTCTCCCTATAAATACCCCCTTAACCCCACTCATTTCACAACTCTTACAACTTTCACAAGTTTTTTCAACCTACATTCACCCTCATACTCTTCACAAACAAGGTTTTTTCCCATGCCAAAGACCCTACATTTCTACCCCAATCCATCTTCATCACTTCAATACTACAAACCCTAAGCAACCTTAGGCTAAAAACCGAGTTAGCATCCCTCGTAAAACCGATACACATACACACACATACAATCAAAACTCGAGATCAAAACTCGCCAAAGACCCGAGAGCATCCTCTCCCTAACCAAACACACCCTAACTCACCCTACATATCTCGACACTCCCGCGCACACGCCGCTACTACGAGTTCGTTTCCGAAGCCATTAAGCATGTAGGTTGAGGGTGTCATCAAACCCATTTCTTTTTCTCCTTTCCCTTTTTTCGATTATATATGTATTACTACTAATATTATTATTATTATTATTATTATTATTAGTACTATTATTATTAGTCGATATTAACGACACTAATATTTTATTTACTAACACTAACCTTTAATTTTGTGCATACTAACCTTTTATTTATTTTCGTTACTAACATTTTATTTATGTATTCTAACACTAACTTTTATTTTTGTATACTAACACTTTAATTCCGTATTCTAACATCTAACATTATTATACCGTGTATATATACATACTAATATCAAAATCTCGGTTTCGAATACGTTTGACTATGACGATCGCCTAAAGTCCATCTAATTTCTTTACGAGTAACGACGGAGGTGGTGCCTTTTCGAGGAGCACCGCCCCAATGTACTCAAGGACATGATGTGATCGTGATCGGTCCTAGTTGAACGCATTTGATCCCATTTCGATAATTAGTACGGAACCCGTTGACACGAAAACCGACATCACATAATCCGAAAGGATTAATTCCGATGTCGTGACGTAGAGGGATGCAATTCCGTCACTAATTCAAAATTTCAATCTAAACGATAACATTTTCATAAAATTCCGATGACGGTATTATAATCGCTTGCATATGCGATTATAGCACCGAAAGCCGAGTTAAGTACAAATCGTACAATATTTGTATTTAATTTGGCCCACTATCGATTTTAACCAAAAAAGCAACACGAGTTGTCACTCGTACAGGGGCTACTCGACCGAGTACGTAGGCTACTCGATCGAGTAGCACCCAAAAATCTGGACAGTAGCTACGCTTGAGAACACACTCGACCGAGTCAGACCACGACTCGATCGAGTGGGTCCTGTAGCCCAGAAAACCGAGAGCTCTACTGCAACATTCGAGCCTCGTCATTTTTTTACGACTTTTAGTCGACACGTGCATAATCAATCACGTAATTCTAATTTTCAAAACTCATGCATATCACGACACCTAAAACGATTTTGATCGACGGTCTCGCACTATTAATTTTATGTCGACGACTCTTTAGTCGTATCCGACACATAATTAATTTAGACTCCATTTCTCGAGGTGATAAGTCGGGACAAGGCATCGAGGTTCGAAATCGGGTTAGCACCACACCTAGGTCTCGAACCTCCGTCCTTTGATTAATATGCAATATAATGCGTAATTAATTAAAGTTCGTCCGTCTAACTAATTCACGATCTAGTGTGCATTTATTGTATACGGGTCTTTGTCGAGTCGTGTATTTATTTATCGCTCTTCTTATTTAATTCAATTATTCTATTTTGTTGCTCGTTGTATTGTGAATTCTGTGTTGTATTCCGCCCGTGTAATTTGTAATTTATTTACGAGTTTTCTATTTTCGGTGTTTGCCATTTATTTATTTAAATGAACATCACATGCTAAATCACTTTGACGTGAATCAAGATGCATTAAATGACGTAGCAAACCAATAATTCACATGCTTAGCCCGAAAATGCTGTTTGCATATCATTTAGTCGTTTTACTAGCGCGCGTACACGAACACGAACGATGTCTTAGTAGAGGCCGCCATTGTGCGGGAGGGGTTGGGTGTCCTTAGTGGGCTTCCCAACACGTACCCTCACCCCTTACTAAGAACCTTGGTTTCCGGATGTCCGAAACCATTGGCGTACGAGAGTCATTTTATATACGAAAGTCGGTGTAAACGGTATCGATGTAACAATGCAAAGGGACGAGCCCCATAAACTCTGAAATCGAAGTGGGCTTACTTTATGTATAGCCCATGACGACATAGAGTGGGCTCGAATGGTTCCGAATAACCACAAAATTCGGTGGCGACTCCATTTTGACTTAAATTCGAATCCGAGAACAATCTTACCACGTGATTCATTCGCCTACCCAAACCCGCGCGTGGCCACGTCGGGGTGGACCTACGTCATGTCCACAATTTGGCGACTCCGCTGGGGATACCTGATGTACCACATGTCATCGGGGTTCCTAGGGTGAGACTCGAAGAGAAATCGTTCGTAGATTAGTGTGCGCGCATTAGTTTAATGATTCATGCATAACCCAAATTTGCCCGGGCCGGTTACTTGTGACCGACGTCCCACTATACCACGGTGCATTCCTACATGGGTGCGCTAAAGACATCGATGGTGGAACTCGTCTGGGTTTTGCGGCATGTCCTAAGTCCAACTCGGCTTAGGGAGTCCGTCCTAAACACGAGAAAGCCATCGTTGTTGGTATAGACCTTATTTTGACCGACCGAGACTTAGCGTAATGCATACATAAGCGTCGTCATAATGCTTGTTTGACTACGTGCTACTTGGTTTCCGTGTCATTTTTCAAAAACCGTCATTTCAAAATTGCATCTTTCAAAAAATACCAAATTTTGAAAAACCCGAAATACTGTCCGTTTCGGGACCCGTCTTTTCAAAATATCCAATTTCAAAAAACTCGAAATGCTGCCGAAAATTAGACTTACGATTTGACTCAAAACAAGCTTTTTTAGCCGGCATGCTATCCATTTCAATTCGAATTTCCGATCCACCATTCGATTTTCGAATTTTCAAAATTCAATTTCAATTTTCAAATCTTCGTGATGCCATTCGCGATTTTCAAATCCTCGAGATTCCATTCTCGATTTTTAAATCTCCGAGATGTCGTTTTCGATTCTCAAATCTTCGGGATCTCATTTTCAATTTTCAAATTTTCGGAAATTTATTTTCGATATTCAACTTTTCATAAAACCGATCCTGTCGGCATGCTGCCAATTTCAAAAGACGGGACCGTCTCCCAATTTTTTTCAAAACGCGAATTTACTCGCAACCATTCTAACATTTCAAAATGCTCGGTCCTATTGGCCCACTACCAATTTCAGGATCGTCCTCTCAAATTTCAAAATTCAATCATTTTTCAAAAAACCTTCCTTATTATAGGACCTACCGTAATCCGTGTGTCGGGTCTTTTCATAAATTGTCGAAGGTCTTTAGCGTCGAAACTCCGTCGATCCTACATCACGGGTTTCTTCCCCATCCTAGTCCGCCTTATCCTAAAGGCATAACCAACCAACACGAGTCATACACTCGTAAATGGAAGGTTCGTCTAAACACTCGAGTCCTAACTAGAAAGTCCCACGTGATCTTTCCCTCCAGCAAGACGGTCCCCACGACCGTTCCTAAGGGAATTTCGCCCGTCTTTCAATCCGTTAGTCGAGTCATCCCAATTCAAAAATCCTTTAACTTAAGGGTCTACCCTAATCACAGGTTCACCCTTATTCAAGTCGAGTCAAGGGTCTCTATCGTCGAAACTCTGCCGATCTTACATCGCAAGTTTCTTCCCTTACCCCGTCTGCCTTTCCTCGAGGCCGAGTAAACCTTTTACAAGGCATAGCCCTGTAGCTAAAGGTTCTTGATCCTTACATCTAAAGGTCACTCGTCCAACACTCGAGTCTTAGCAAAACCTTCGGTCTCACTCGGGGCTACCCTTCATCAGAGCGATCAATCACGGTTGCTCTAAGGGTCATGTCCTACACGTGATGTCTCACGTATGTCACTTTCGAGTCATTCGGATGCCGCACCACCTGAATCCTGTCAGAGTCTTAGTCTCACTTGGGGGCTATCCTCCACCCGAGCAGTCAACCACGGTCACCCTAAGGGATACCTTACGTTCATCATACACCGGCATCCTTATAATGCCTTCTTTGAGTCGTACCTATGCTATGAACACTCGAGTCTCCTAAAGGTTTAGGTCGCCACGGTTGGTCCGAACACGTGACGCGATCAAACACGGTCACCCCATTTTCGGACTCACCCTCACGTAGCTCAAGTCTCTGGGTCGAGTCCAAGCCAGGGTCGTTACCTCGTCTAGGTCAACGTTTGAGTATCCCGGTCCAAGAGTCTTTGTCATCCCATCACCCCGGGCCATGTCTAGTTTGACTCCCTCTCTTACACTTGCGCAAAGTCGAGTTTAGGCGAGTCGTGGCACCTGTCATTTTCTCCAATCAAAGACCTTACCAAAAAACAACATATACCAACCGAGCATCTAAAGGTCCGAATTTGATTCGAGTCCAAGTCTGAGTCCGAGTCTAGGATACCCTACATCCTCATTTCCAAATCAGAGTCGGTGTCTTTTGCATTCTGTCCTCTTTTCAAAATTCAACAAAAATCAGCTCTCAATATTCTATCTCTACTATATGGTTTCCTTATGTGTTTCCGAGAACATGATGAACACCATCATACACTGTGAGCACATGCACGTGACTATTATAGGCACATTTATAATGGATGTAGGAACCGAGACCCATGTTTTCCTTTACCTGTTCCATGTCTGGTATAGAAAGCCACGAAACTACCCCTAGTAGGAGCGGTATCGAATCCTATGACAAATCTAGGTGGTCTCCTAGTTTGGGTTCAAGACGGAAGGCAAGCCCATTTCCCACAATAAACACCCCTCCAATAAGACTAACCAATCCCTATCTTAGGCGTTAGTCTGACTTGATGCCAAAAATACCCAACTCGGGACGATGCTCCCACTAAGCCTGCTCGGAATTATGATGACAATACCGAGATCCAACTCACCATGCTTACCGTAGAGTACTCCACCGCGAGTTGCACTCACACACAAACACCAACTAGGCTTACACCTTACAAAGGTTTAGCTCCACAAGCCTAATCCAACCGATGGGCCCACCCCCATATCCACCCACGACACCATAGGAGGGGATTACCGTTGGACAAAAAAATCAAAAGTCCAAGGAAAAAGCAAAAGGCCAAAACAAAAGAGCTGGCCATGATCAAAAAAGAATTCCCAAACATCCCTCGACCAGATACGGTCAATCCCTTGACCGGGGCACGGTCAACTCAAATGAAGACTCCCACGACCGGGGCTTAGAGGTCAACCCAAAAAAAAAATCAATGCCCATGACCGTGGTCAACGGTCAACTCAAGTGAAAGTCCCTTTACCGGAGTACGGTCAATTCAAAATTATCGATGCCCATACCATCAAATAAGGGAGAGACAATCAAGCTGGTTAGCTAACACCACATTTAGCCTCCCCACATTACAACCCTCAAAACCTTCCCGAGACCTAGGCTAAGAGACAGCCCGGAATTTTGAGGATTCAAGCTCCATAGGATACACCCTAACCATTAGGGCCAGACATGGAAATCAGATCCCGCATTATCAAACCTATCTGATCGAAGTTCGAGTCATTTTTACTCGACTTCCCCCTTTCCTACCACATTAGAGTACCTTACCCTCGAAGCCTTAGCTCCACAGAATCGAGCTCCAGATTTCGAGTCATCAAAGCCACTTACGACCTAGCTCCACATTTCCAAAAAACATCCAAACTAGTTACCAACCCCAAACACGGGAACCCAACCTGCGGTCGGCATAAAACATGCCCAAATAGTTCACACCACCTCTAGGGGCTACCCCGGAGAACGCTCACAGTCACAGGATCAACATCCTAACTGTTCTAGCCCTTTGATCAAGACATCATTGGGAACACACCTAGCCTACACCATCGCTATGGCTAGTCACACACAAAGCCCTAATAAACTAGGCACCATAACATATCTTCCAAACCACTGAACTACGGCCTGGTTTGATTTCACTACACGTGAATACGCAGGCAGCCTTTCAACAAGGGCACAACCACCCACATTGACACATATTCAAAAAGCACCATCATTCCGGTCACGACACTGTCATGTTCTCAACAACTAGCTTTGTTGTCTTGGGGGCTCCTATTAGACAGAAGTTCTCCATCCACTCACAAAATCCAAATACTTTCAAAATCTAGCCACCTTTCTACAGTGTGTCCTAGTACTCGGCTGATAAGTGTAGTTTGTAGTGCCTATTTTGCTTTGTTTTAGTCCCATTTCCTTGTGGAATCGCTCCTTGGGAGCGATTCATGGGCTTCTTATGCTTCCTTTAGTCCGTTTCAGGTTCCCGAGACCGATTTGGAAGAGTTGGAGAGATTCCGACTCAATACATACACATTTTGGAGCCAACGAGATAAAGGAACGATGACTCGAGGCCTTGGAATCGACCCCGAGACCTTGGGGCCCAATCCCGAGCCTCCGAGACCCGATCCCGAGTCCCGAGAATCGACGGGAAGCCCATGAGATACAAGGAGGGACCCTAGAGCTCTTATTGGAGGCATACAAGACCCTTCCCGGTCGGGATAATGGCCTTCCCGATCGGGAAGGGATGCACATTTAGAAGCGCCACTGTGGGTCCTTCCTGGTCGGGTTGAACCCTTCCCGATCGGGAAGACAGAACCCTTCCCGATCGGGAAGATCCGTCCCGATCGGGATGGGCTACAGCTCACCCGTACTTCTTCTTTTCTTCTCCTTCATTCTTGTACCCATATATATACTCCCTTCTTGTAATTTTAAGACATCTTATGTTACCCTACATTAGTTTAAGCCTCCAAAACCCTAGATTTACTCTCACTCATTAGCTTTAATCTTCTCTTAATTTTAGTTAATCCTTAGTTAATTATTGTAATTAGTTCTTGTATTAAGAGGATACTTGAAGAATTCTCCAAGATTGACAACCTTGGGTTTTATTTGGGTTCTTATTTATACAAGATTTCATCTTTTCATCTCCTTAGTGTTGGTATAACCTTTCTCACTCTTAATCTTGTTTATTTAATCTTGTTTGAATCTTTTCATATTGTTAGTATCATTGTTCTTATTGTTCATAATGGATGTTTGGTTCATGAGTTTGTTTTCTCTTGTGAATGTTAGTTTCTCATTGATAATGAGTGAGTAGTCTTCTTGTGGGGTTAGTAGGGGGATTAGGGGTAGATTATGGATGATTAGGGTTGATTAAGGGGAAAAGGTCACATCTTTGTTGTTAGTCACATTGTAGGCACTCTATGTGTTTGTTGATATGCTTGTGTGAGTTGTAGTGGCCATGCTTCCCATACTTGTGTTCATCTTCTCATTGATTGCTTATTTTGTGGAAATGTTGAGAATAGTCATAGTCACGAGAGTGCCGACTAGGGTCTAAGTTGCGAGAGCCCGGACCCACCTTGACATCGGTCTAAGTTGCGAGAACCCGGACCGACTCTAGCGATTAGGAGACACCTATACCCTTGATCACCCCAATTACCCTTCTACCTCTATGAACCCGACCTACCCCACCTCTTTCCATATTTGTGTTAATCGTCCTAGTTAGCCATCGTTCTTTTAGTTTATTTGTTAGTTTGATCATTAGCTTAGTCTTACCTCTCCTCCATCATTAGTTTTCCTTTTATTGCATTCTTTGTGTTCGTTTGGTAATCTAGTCTCGTTTGTAGGCCGACCTAGTCTAAGCTTTGATATACCGTCCTCGTGGAATCGATCCCGACTTGCCCTAGCTACCCACTAGGTTAGTCGGTGTTATATTGATCGGCTAGGGACGTGACGAATCCCTACCATCAATTTGGCGTCGTTGCCGGGGACGGTGCATTGTTTAGACTTAGTTTGCTTATTTCTAGACTTAGTTACCCTTCTTTGTGTTCTCCCATCCTCTCTTGTGAATATTCTCTAGATTTTTCTTCTTTCCTTAGTTTTATCTCTTCTTTTTCTCTTTGTCTCTAGTTGTGTTTGCTATTGTCGTTGCCTAGTGCCCATAAAGCACTAGGTGTTCTTACGTTTGTTCTAGTGTGTAGTGTATGCCTAGGAGGGGAGGCGACTTCTATCTCTTTAATCCAGAGCCGGAGAGACTCTTTCGAGCCTTTCGCCAACGGACGATTAATCGGGTTAGGATCTCTCAGCCAAGTGCAAGCACCACTCATCAAGGGCAAGCCCAAGGAGCCGACTTGAGCATTTCACCTCGAGAGACGGCCGGAGGGACCTTCATCAATCCCTTCGGTGATTCTTCTCCTAGTTCCCCCTCCTCTTCTACATTAACACTCTCTACACCACCATCTTCTCCCTTACATCCAAGAATGCCTAAGTTTTCCTCTCACTCCACATTCACCGAGGATGTCTTGTCGGGACCGAGTGCATTACCGGAAGCCTATACCGGGAATTTTGTGGCAAAGACTCAATTTATCCAACTTGTGGAGAGGAGCCCATTTAGTGGTTTGCCCACCGAAGACCCGCACCAACATATGGAGACTTTCTCCGATTATTGTGACGCTATATCTCAAACCGGGGTTACTCAAGATCAAATTCGTTGGGTACTCTTCCCGTTTTCTCTTATTGGAAAAGCGAAGCAATGGATCAAGAGTCTCGATAGGGCAACCATGGGGATCGATACTTGGAAAAAGCTTGCCTTGGCGTTCTACAAAAAGTTTTACCCTCCGGAAAAGACGAACTTGCTTAGGGCCTCCATCACCGGGTTTCAACAAAGGGATGAAGAGAGCCTATATGAAGCTTGGGAGCGGTTTAAGTCTTTGGTAAGATCGTGCCCTCATCATGGACTCTCACAATGGTTCTTGGTGCAACAATTTTGGAATGGACTTTATGAGGACTCGAGAGCTATTCTTAACATGGGCTCCAATGGTAGGTTTACCGAGGTCGATGACGACCAAACATGGGCGAGAATCGAAGAGATGGCGGTGCACAATTCGCAATATTCTAGGCCTAGGAAGGCACATCGAGGAGGCATGCATGAGGTCGATGCCATCACTAAGCTAAGCATTGACCTTGGAGCTCAACTTAAAACACACATGGAGACTATTGACAAGAAGCTCCAAAGTCACCTCGACCAAGTCCAAGGCACTAGTTCCTCACACCATCAACCGATTCAAGAAGTGAATGCTTTGGGGTTCGCACCTCCTTTACCTTACTATGGGATGTGCGATACTTGTGGAATAGTTGGACATGATCCTATGTATTGCCGTGGAAGTATCGAGCAAGTGAACGCCTTTCAAGCGTTCAAGCAAGGTACCTCTTACTCTAATCAATTCCAATCTTCCCAACAAGTCCCCCAACAACAAGCCTTTCAACATCAACAACAACATCGTCCCTATGTTCCACCTCCCTTAAGGGACAACAACCAAGGTTACCAAGGTTACATGGGTAATCCAAGACCCTTCAACAACTTCAAGCAAAATAGCCAAGGTACATTTCACAACAACAATCAAGGGTTCCAACAAGGGAACTTCAATCAAGGCAGTTTCAAAGGAAACCAAGGCTTCCAACAACAACAAAACCACAATCAAGGCCTTAGTCAAGGAAATTCTCATGGGTTCCAAGGGAACCGTCAACAAGCAACTCAAAATCAAAAACAACAAAGCAAGCCTAGGAGCCGGTCTCCTACTCATGATTATGGCATTCCTCTCGCCATCACCGACACTCCACATAATCCATCCTCCCCACCTCGGGATTTTGACGTTCAAAAGATTTTGATGGATATGCAAAAGAATACTCAAGATGTGCAAAAATGTCAAATGGATATGTCAAGAACCCAACAAGAGCTCTTTGCTTATATTCAAGGGGAAAATGCGGTAAGAGATGCTCGTATGAAGATGCTTGAAACTCAAGTATCTCAACTTGCTTCGGGGAGCTCCTCAAGACAAAAGGGGCAACTACCTTCTCAAGGTGAAACACCGATATTTGAGCATGTAAATGCTATCACCACTAGGAGAGGTACATCCTACAACTCCCCTCCACATCCTAATGATCAAGAGCCCACGCAAGAACCGACAATGGAAATGGCATCTCCAAATCAAGATAATGCAAGCTTTGACATTCCAATTGAGGAGCAAGTCTTATGGGAGGCCGAGAAACCCCAAGAAGACACTCCTCCCCCACTTCAAGCACAAGAAAAGGGTAAAGGGAAAGTGTCAAGTAAAGAGTCCACCTCAATTGATCAAAACAAGTACCAAATCAAGTTGCCTTACCCATCAAGGCAAATGAAAACTAAGGTGGACACTCATTACGACAAGTTCCTTAGTATTGTGAAGAAATTGGATGTTAGTGTCCCGTTCACCGAATTACTTACCCAAATCCCGGCATATGGAAGATTTATGAGAGAAATTTTGGCTAGGAAGAGATCCGTCGACAAGGAAGAAACTGTAGCGTTCACGAGGGTGGTGAGCGAGCTCATACAAGGTTCCACGCTTCCGAAGTTGAAGGATCCGGGTAGTTTTTCGATCCCTTGCACCATAGGCAATTTCTTGATCAAGAATGCGTTATGCGACTTGGGCGCAAGTGTGAGCATCATCCCCTATTCTATTTGTAGCCGACTCGGAATGAAGGAGTTGAAATGTACGTCCCTCACCCTCCAAATGGCCGATAAATCATTCAATCGACCAGTAGGAATGTTAGAGGACGTACCGGTACGAGTGGGGAAATACTTCATACCGGTCGACTTCATTGTGCTCGACATGCCGGAGGATGCCAACACTCCCATTATTCTTGGGCGCCCATTTCTACACACCGCGGGTGCCATGATCGATGTGAAGAAAGGTAGGATCACATTTGAGTTAGGCGAGGAAAGGATAGTGTTCGACCTTCAAGGCAACACTTCGCCTACTAGCGATGAGACATGCAATATGATCCAAGCCAAGAAAGACATCGATCTAGGGGGTGAACCGGAACAAAGCTTGAAGAAGTACTCTTATGTACTTGAGGATGATGACTCCGATTTGGAGGAAGATGAGTGCCCAAATCATGGGCTTGATGACAAGTTGACGTGCAATGACGAGGAAGAAGATGAGCCTCCCTTGGGGCCACATGAGGACCGGTGGACGTTCGGGTATGTCCCCAAGGACCAAAAGTACAAGTTCAAGTCGTTGAACTTGGAAGAGCGGGATGCCCCGGGAACGTCAAGGCAAGGCCATGAGGAGCCTTGGGATGTGGTCGGTTACATTACGAGCTTGATTGAAGACTTCTCTAGGGCCTTCGACTTGTTCTTACGTGCCCTTGATGGAGATGGAACTAGTTTTGGTTGTTGAAAAAGATTGAAGAAAGCACCACCTTGGTTTGACGGAGTTCCACAAGAACCGTCTCATTGTATATATCTCTTTCTCGTAGTTTGTTGGAATTTTTGTGAATTCTTGTTATTTGGATTGATTGATGAGCGTTGTGAGGGAGAGAGTTTGATGTGTGTTTGAGTATTGATTGATAAGTGAAGTGAAAACGCTCCTAGAGAGGATTGGCTATGGTATACCTTGGATTATAGGCACGAGGATCGGGTTTTTGAAACTTGGAACAAGTTTTTGGGATCGTGGAGGTCGAAGAAGACCCATCCCGGCCGGGATGAGGCGTTCCGACCGGGAAGGGTAAGGCTTCCCGACCGGGAAGGGTGCCTTCCCGATCGGGAAGGGTGCACCATATTTCGAGCTTACTGTGAGCTCATCCCAATCGGGATGAGGGCGTCCCGACCGGGACGGGTGAGCAAACCCGATCGGGAACAACCTTCCCGACCGGGAAGGTCCTCTGCTCCCCCTTTGTGATTCTTCTTCGCAAATAGAGTCCACCCAACCGTTTTATGCCCCCTCCCAACCTCCCTAGCTACCCTAGCCTTATCATATGCCCCTTGTACTTCATTGTCATGCCCTCACTCCATTTCCTATCCGCTTTACACCGACTCTCACATCAAATCCCACCCCCTACCATTACTACCTATACCGTGAGTTCTCTTCAAGTGTGAAGCGAGATGGCAACCGAGAAAACAAGCGACGAGCCTCTAATGATCAACGAGACGATGGAGCAAGTGAGTTACTAGCCGCTCGGTTTGGGTAACTATCCTTACTTTTCCGTCTTTTTATCGCTTCCTTTTCATTTTTTGCCCCCTTCCCTTGAGTCTCGGTATCTAGGGGCCTTCGAGGCCATAGTTTGGTTGCTCCCGACTCCCGACGACGTGATTACGTCGCGAGTCAATTGATTATTCCATTTACAAGATTTTCACCCCTTGTTAGGAGTTAGTCGGATTTGGACGGAATCTGGGCTAGGTGACTTGATTACACCTAGCCCTCCCCTCCCATTTCCTTTCATTTCTTTCTTTTTATTTTTCTTCCCCATTCCATATCTTTTTCTCGTCTCGGCCCATGGTGACTTGACTACACCCCGGCCGAACACCTTCTACCTTTTCTTCACTTTATTTTTGATTTCTAGCTTTATTTTCGTAGTTTCTTTTCTTTTTCTTTTGTCTCTCCGCACACTACGATTGAGCATATGAGGACATTGCTCGATTTAAGTGTGGGGGAGCGATATTCTATCATAGTAGTTTTATTTTCATAGTTTTTTGAAAAATCTTCAAAAACCCTAAAAATTTGAAAAAAATTCACAAAAATCAAAAATATTTTCTCTTTTGTGTTTTCATTTTGTGTCTTTGTGTCGTATATTTGTTTTGTGTGCGTGTTTTGCCTCCCTTTGTCCTTATAGGTTGCTTTAATCGCCAATGACTTTGGAAAGCTCTAAAGACTTCCGGTAACATCTTATCCATTTTTCTCCTTTCTTCCTTGTGATGTTTGGAGAAGGTTGTGTTGAGGTGTGCTCGGGTGGAGCTTTGTGCATATTGGTGGATGATTTGGTGGCTTGTATGGAATATCGGGGTGGTGTTTGTTTTATGTTTGTTTCGTTATGTTTTGTTCTTGTTGCCTTTGTTTCTTTCTTTCTCGTTTTCGTCTTGTCTTTAATTTTATGTTATGTTGTGTTGTGTGTCATGTGTGTAAACCGTTTTCGAAAACCCGGTTTAGAGGCTAGTGTGTGAGTGTGTACTTTCCCTTTTTAGTAGTGTAAATCGAGTCTTGGGCTTTAGCCTAGTAGAATGACCCTAAATCAATGAATTCGTTGGTCCTTTACCTTGAGTCCACCTAGCTTACTAGGAATTTACTACGGGATTTGCACTTTTGACCATTATGACCAACCACGGTGTGAAAAGGCCTTGGTTACCGAGTCTCGTCCCCTAGGTGACCGTGTTTAGGGTTGTTTGATTAGTCCAAGTTCTCCCCTTTTTGTGAGTATGAAAGGAAGACGTCGTCCCGACATACCCATTACCCTACCTCCTACGCATATCCACACAATAAAATGCGATTTGTTGAGTTCTCTCTTTCTCATCACCCAAAGAATTGCCAAAAAAGCCAAATCTTGCCAAAAAGGGCAAAGAAAAGAAAAGAAAGAAAAAAATGAAAGAAAGAAAAGAATGAAGAAAAAGAAAAGGCACAAAAGCCAAAAAAAAAATAGAAAAGAAGAAAAAGAATGGCATGGCAAAACAAAGCAAATATGTCAAAAAGAAAGAAAATGCCAAAAGAAAACCCGTCTCACAAAAAGAAATCCCAAAAAAAATAAGCCTTTTTCCGATTTTTGCCGTGAAGAGCCTACCAAAGGACCGAGTCCCGAGGAAGGATGATAGCAGCATTAGTCGGTCTTCCCTCATTTTGCATGTTTTCCATCTTTTTACTTGGACTAGTTAGGCGGTCTAGGACACGGGACGACCCTCTTGGCTAACGCTAAAGGGGGCGGGGTCTCACTTAAGTACAGTGTCGACTAACACCGTGGTTCTTCACTTTCCACTCCGCCGATCGTCCCGTAGTACGTTTTTGGAAAGTTAGGAGGACCTAGGTAAGTTACCAACGTTTTTATTGCCTTATCGTCATACTATTAGGGTTTAGTTCACCTTGGTTTGTATTGCTAGCTTAGGAACGTTGTCACTTACCTCGAGTCCTAAACCGGTGTTTCCTTCACCGCTTTTTGAGGAAAGCGGTATTTCTTTTGTTTTGGGTGCAACCGATTATGTGTTTGTTTGTGTGTTTGTTTGTTTGTGTGTTTTGTGTCCGGTTGCATCCACGGTTTTGTCGCAAGACCCAACTTGCCTTGCGGAGTGCACTTGTCCTCTAAGTGCACTCGCGTGAGTTGAAAGGGCGTAGGGTGCGCTAATACCCACTCGGTTAGTTTAGTATTAGTATGTGCTTACTCGAGGGCAAGTAAGGGTTAAGTGTGGGGGAGTTCATAAGCGTAGTTTGTAGTGCCTATTTTGCTTTGTTTTAGTCCCATTTCCTTGTGGAATCGCTCCTTGGGGGAGTTGATAAGCGTAGTTTGTGGTTACCCTACATTAGTTTAAGCCTCCAAAACCCTAGATTTACTCTCACTCATTAGCTTTAATCTTCTCTTAATTTTAGTTAATCCTTAGCTAATTATTGTAATTAGTTCTTGTATTAAGAGGATACTTGAAGAATTCTCCAAGATTGACAACCTTGGGTTTTATTTGGGTTCTTATTTATACAAGATTTCATCTTTTCATCTCCTTAGTGTTGGTATAACCTTTCTCACTCTTAATCTTGTTTATTTAATCTTGTTTGAATCTTTTCATATTGTTAGTATCATTGTTCTTATTGTTCATAATGGATGTTTGGTTTATGAGTTTGTTTTCTCTTGTGAATGTTAGTTTCTCTTTGATAATGAGTGAGTAGTCTTCTTGTGGGGTTAGTAGGGGGATTAGGGGTAGATTATGGATGATTAGGGTTGATTAAGGGGAAAAGGTCACATCTTTGTTGTTGGTCACATTCTAGGCACTCCATGTGTTTGTTGATATGCTTGTGTGAGTTGTAGTGGCCATCCTTCCCATACTTGTGTTCATCTTCTCATTGATTGCTTATTTTGTGGAAATGTTGAGAATAGTCATAGTCACGAGAGTGCCGATTAGGGTCTAAGTTGCGAGAGCCCGGACCCACCTTGACATCGGTCTAAGTTGCGAGAACCCGGACCGACTCTAGCGATTAGGAGACACCTATACCCTTGATCACCCCAATTACCCTTCTACCTCTATGAACCCGACCTACCCCACCTCTTTCCATATTTGTGTTAATCGTCCTAGTTAGCCATCGTTCTTTTAGTTTATTTGTTAGTTTGATCATTAGCTTAGTCTTACCTCTCCTCCATCATTAGTTTTCCTTTTATTGCATTCTTTGTGTTCGTTTGGTAATCTAGTCTCATTTGTAGGCCGACCTAGTCTAAGCTTTGATATACCGTCCTCGTGGAATCGATCCCGACTTGCCCTAGCTACCCACTAGGTTAGTCGGTGTTATATTGATCGGCTAGGGACGTGACGAATCCCTACCATCATCGGCTCAGTCGAAGACGAGAATCTGTTAGGGACTCGAAGGAACACCTACTTTGGGGATGCATCCCAAAACCAAACAAAATTCAAAAGAGCACTAGGCTGCAGCATTGCTACTACTAAATCCTGTCATGCAGAAACAGTCTCATTACAATTCCCCTATAACACATCCTTCCCAATTTGATGTTCGACTGTGTTGCCACTCGCCTAGGCTACGGAATAGCGCAACTTAAGAGTCTTGTCATCTTAGGTGGCCCACCCCCAACCGAGTCACGGTCCAACCCCTCGAGAGTCCAGTCGTGTCTGTCAACTCGTCCGGTCACGTCTAGAGTCGAGTCTGTCGATATGTCTCTCTCTTCAAATTCTCATTTTAAAATTTGCAAAACTTAGCCATTTGATAAAATCCTTTTCGACAAGGTCAAATTTCGGTCTATTTAAACTGCAAATTTCTACCCCTTTCAATTTTGAAAACCTATCTCCTAGCACGTGAGTTGCTTTCAGGACTTCGATTTCAAAATAAAGCAAAAATCATTTCCCCCAGCGCAAGCCAGTCTATAGATGCTAACTGCATTTCCTGTATGCTATCTTGCTATATACTATGTCTGCTATTTCTGCCTATGTATCTAACATTTCAGGTACCAGCTAGTGCTTCCTAACGAAACATGAAAGGCAGTGTTTCTCCTGAAATGCTACATGCAAGTTGTCATGTGTCAGCATACGGGTACACCCAAGACTTCAGAAGCAAGTCCTCGCGCAGCTACTTTACTCCCCAGCACGAGTCAGTGTTTTGCCTATGTGTTACATACAAGTTGTTATGTGTCAGCATACAGGTACACTCCAGACTTCAGAACCAAGTCTCCGCGAAACTATTAAATTCCCCAACGGAGTCAGCTTTTCCTCGGTATGCTACATCCAAGGTGTGATGTGTCGGCATACGGGTACACCTGCTCCCCAAAAGAGGCCAGCTTTACTCCCCACGGAGCATCATTATCAGCTCAGGTACGACCCAAGGCTTCCAAAGCAAGCCCGTACAGCTCATATATTTCCCCAGCGGAACGCCTGAGGCGGCATTTTCCCCGAAATGGTACGGGATGGGCCCACATATAGGCACGCCCAGGACTTATGCTACAAGTCTGACTCCCCGCGGAGCTGTCATCATCAGGACAGGTATGATCCTCTGCTTATGGCTGGTGAGCCCTTCACGCAAGTCTACTGGACTATAAACGACCCGACCGGAAGGCTGCCAGGTGGTAATCCTCGATTGGCCTGGTAGCTACTCTGACTTTCGCCTTGTCCAAGCCTCAGTCAGAGTGGGGGCTCTGTAGACACCCGCATTTTGCCTGCTAGTGTCTATAGCAGTTCCCGACAAAACACCCGATGATGATCGGACGTCAACGTGACTTAATACGCTCGAATACGGACTCGGAATCAATAGTATCCGACGTGGGCATTTAGCGGAGTGCAAATCTCTCAAAACCAATCTCAAATCCAGACCCAGTGGGTCGTCCCGAGCAAAATAAGACTAATTTGGGTCAGAACCGACACCAAAAATAAATCCCGTCTTTTGGCGACCGGGTCAAAACCCGGTCAAAGACGAAACCGTCTCACAAATCAGCCAAATACATTCTCGAAATTTGCGCCAAATTCAAAATCAGCCAAATCAATTCAAAATCAATCCAAAATCAATCAAGAGCAATCAAGGCCAATCATTCCCGATTTAGCATGTCGTAATTGATCCACTCGGTCGAGTGGATTGACCCACTCGATCGAGTGGTGCGTCAAAAAAGCTGTCCAGGTTCATTCGCGAGGGCACTCGACCGAGTGCACTAGGGCCACTCGGTCGAGTGGCCCTATGTCGAGGTCTCCCTATAAATACCCCCTTAACCCCACTCATTTCACAACTCTTACAACTTTCACAAGCTTTTTCAACCTACATTCACCCTCATACTCTTCACAAACAAGGTTTTTTCCCATGCCAAAGACCCTACATTTCTACCCCAATCCATGTTCATCACTTCAATACTACAAACCCTAAGCAACCTTAGGCTAAAAACCGAGTTAGCATCCCTCGTAAAACCGATACACATACACACACATACAATCAAAACTCGAGATCAAAACTCGCCAAAGACCCGAGAGCATCCTCTCCCTAACCAAACACACCCTAACTCACCCTACATATCTCGACACTCCCGCGCACACGCCGCTACTACGAGTTCGTTTCCGAGGCCATTAAGCATGTAGGTTGAGGGTGTCATCAAACCCATTTCTTTTTCTCCTTTCTCTTTTTTCGATTATATATGTATTACTACTAATATTATTATTATTATTATTATTATTATTATTATTATTATTATTATTATTATTATTATTATTAGTACTATTATTATTAGTCGATATTAACGACACTAATATTTTATTTACTAACACTAACCTTTAATTTTGTGCATACTAACCTTTTATTTATTTTCGTTACTAACATTTTATTTATGTATTCTAACACTAACTTTTATTTTTGTATACTAACACTTTAATTCCGTATTCTAACATCTAACATTATTATACCGTGTATATATACATACTAATATCAAAATCTCGGTTTCGAATACGTTTGACTATGACGATCGCCTAAAGTCCATCTAATTCCTTTACGAGTAACGACGGAGGTGGTGCCTTTTCGAGGAGCACCGCCCCAATGTACTCAAGGACATGATGTGATCGTGATCGGTCCTAGTTGAACGCATTTGATCCCATTTCGATAATTAGTACGGAACCCGTTGACACGAAAACCGACATCACATAATCCGAAAGGATTAATTCCGATGTCGTGACGTAGAGGGATGCAATTCCGTCACTAATTCAAAATTTCAATCTAAACGATAACATTTTCATAAAATTCCGATGACGGTATTATAATCGCTTGCATATACGATTATAGCACCGAAAGCCGAGTTAAGTACAAATCGTACAATATTTGTATTTAATTTGGCCCACTATCGATTTTAACCAAAAAAGCAACACGAGTTGTCACTCGTACAGGGGCTACTCGACCGAGTACGTAGGCTACTCGATCGAGTAGCACCCAAAAATCTGGACAGTAGCTACGCTTGAGAACACACTCGACCGAGTCAGACCACGACTCGATCGAGTGGGTCCTGTAGCCCAGAAAACCGAGAGCTCTACTGCAACATTCGAGCCTCGTCATTTTTTTACGACTTTTAGTCGACACGTGCATAATCAATCACGTAATTCTAATTTTCAAAACTCATGCATATCACGACACCAAAAACAATTTTGATCGACGGTCTCGCACTATTAATTTTATGTCGACGACTCTTTAGTCGTATCCGACACATAATTAATTTAGACTCCATTTCTCGAGGTGATAAGTCGGGACAAGGCATCGAGGTTCGAGATCGGGTTAGCACCACACCTAGGTCTCGAACCTCCGTCCTTTGATTAATATGCAATATAATGCGTAATTAATTAAAGTTCGTCCGTCTAACTAATTCACGATCTAGTGTGCATTTATTGTATACGGGTCTTTGTCGAGTCGTGTATTTATTTATCGCTCTTCTTATTTAATTCAATTATTCTATTTTATTGCTCGTTGTATTGTGAATTCCGGGTTGAGTTCCGCCCGTGTAATTTGTAATTTATTTACGAGTTTTCTATTTTCGGTGTTTGCCATTTATTTATTTAAATGAACATCACATGCAAAATCACTTTGACGTGAATCAAGATGCATTAAATGACGTAGCAAACCAATAATTCACATGCTTAGCCCGAAAATGATGTTTGCATATCATTTAGTCGTTTTACTAGCGCGCGTACACGAACACGAACGATGTCTTAGTAGAGGCCGCCATTGTGCGGGCGGGGTTGGGTGTCCTTAGTGGGCTTCCCAACACGTACCCTCACCCCTTACTAAGAACCTTGGTTTCCGGATGTCCGAAACCATTGGCGTACTAGAGTCATTTTATATACGAAAGCCGGTGTAAACGGTATCGATGTAACAATGCAAAGGGACGAGCCCCATAAACTCTGAAATCGAAGTGGGCTTACTTTGTGTATAGCCCATGACGACATAGAGTGGGCTCGAATGGTTCCGAATAACCACAAAATTCGGTGGCGACTCCATTTTGACTTAAATTTCGAATTCGAGAACAATCTTACCACGAGATTCATTCGCCTACCCAAACCCGCGCGTGGCCGCGTCGGGGTGGACCTACGTCATGTCCACACAAGGACGGGTCTATAAGCTGACCACCGGCGAGGGAGACATGCCGGATACCGAGTCCGAGTCCGAGTCCGAGTCAGAGTCAGAGTCGGAGTCTGAGTCCGAGTTTAGAGGGTCTGGTGCTGGAGTCGAGTCTGTAACCCCTCTTCCCTTAGCCACTGAGGTCTCGGGGCCTGTCCCAAGACCTCTCCCTATCCCGCCACTGACCAACGATCAGATGGCAGCTCTATTCGAGCTATTTTCCAAATTTACCATCAACAATAATAACGAACACCGTTCTGCTTACGACTTGTCTTATTTCCAAAATTTTCTCAATTTCAAAAACTTTATATGCACTAACATTGAGAAACCCGACGAACAGGTACCTCAACCTCCACATCTGGTCGAGCAGCTCGAGCAAAGGGAATCCCGAGATTCGGTGATCAAAGAAACCGAGTCCATCAATGTGGGAACCACTTTAGAGCCCCAGATGCTTAAGTTGGGCCTATCTCTAGATCCAGAGGAGAGAAAACAATTCACAGACCTCCTCCAAGAATTTAAAGACGTCTTTGCATGGTCCTACACGGACATGCCGGGAATTGATCGAGAAATAGCCGAACACCGAATACCCATCAAAGATGGGTGCAAACCGGTAAAACAGAAGCTCAGAAGAATGAAGCCCGAATGGTCTCTTAAAGTCAAGGAAGAGGTCGATAAACAATTCAAAGCGGGTTTTATACAAGTGTCTGAATATCCAGACTGGGTTGCAAACATCGTGCCGGTACCCAAGAAGGACGGCAAGGTGCGAGTATGCGTGGACTTTCGGGACCTAAACAAGGCCAGCCCAAAAGACGATTTTCCGTTACCACACATCGACATATTGGTGGATAATACGGCCGATCATGCCCTTCTATCGTTCATGGACGGGTATGCCGGATACAATCAGATTAAAATGGCAGAGGAGGATATGGGTAAGACCACCTTCATTACACCATGGGGTACTTACTATTACAGCGTCATGCCATTTGGGCTTATCAACGCCGGGGCCACTTATCAACGCACCACCACCACCTTATTACACGACATGATGCATAAGGAGGTGGAAGTCTACGTGGACGATATGATCGTCAAATCCAAGGACCAAAGCGGGCACATCTCGGCCCTAAGAAAGTTCTTCACTCGGCTACGTAAGTACAACATGAGACTGAACCCACAAAAATGCAGTTTTGGGGTAACCTCAGGCAAATTACTGGGCCATATCGTTAGCCAACGCGGCATCGAGGTCGACCCAGCTAAAATCAAAGCCATCACCGAGATGAAACCACCCAAGACCGAAAAGGAAATAAGGGGGTTTCTCGGGAAAGTCCAATACATCAGCCGGTTCATTTCAAAACTAACCATGGTATGCGAGCCCATTTTCAAGAAACTGAAGATCGGGGAACGGGTGCTGTGGGACGATAAATGTCAAGCGGCCTTCGATAAAATCAAGGAGATTCTGTCTGCTCCGCCGGTACTAATGTCACCTCAACACGATCTGCCTTTGTCGTTATACCTAACGACGACCGAGACAGCCATGGTGGCTATGCTGGCCCAGACAGTCGATTGGAAGAACATGCTCAACGGCAGGATGTCAAGATGGACTTTAATGTTATCCGAGTTCGACCTCATGTTTGTACCATTAAAAGCCATCAAAGGTCGGGTAGTTGCCGAGTTCCTCGCTGACAGCCGAATATCCGAAGAAGGCCACACTGATACATGGGCCTTTCCTGATGAAGACATATTCCATACCGATACCGAGACATGAGATTTGTATTTTGATGGAGCATCCAACATCCGAGGATTTGGGGTCGGAATTCTGTTAATCTCACCCCGAGGGGAACACACTCCCTTATCCATCAAGTTGGACTTCGACGTGACCAACAACGCAGCCGAATACGAAGCATGCATTCACGGGTTGCAAGCCGCCGCTGATTTAGGGGTAACAAACCTCCGGGTCCACGGTGATTCATCACTTGTCATCAATCAAGCACTCCAAAAATTGAAAACTCGGAACGCCAATCTCGTGGCTTACCAAGCACGAGTAAGGGTTCTAGAGAAACAGTTCCAGAAAGTAGAATATATCTACCTGCCTCGGGAAGAAAATCAGTTTGCAGATGCACTTTCTAAATTAGCATCTTTACTGAACATCCCGGACCACCTGACCAGCATGCCAATCTGTGTCGAAAGGCGGTCAGAGCCGGCCTACATTCATGCCATTCAAGATATCGAGATAACTGACCCAGAACCTTGGTATCAAGCCGTCCTAACCTACCTGACAACGGGAGAATATCCCGCTGGAGCTGAAAATCAGGCCAAAAAGGCCTTGCGAAGATTAGCAACTCAATTTGTTCGTACTGACGACGGACAATTATACAAAAAGACAGCACAGGGGGCTCTCCTCCTATGCATCGACAAAATACAGGCCGAAAAGGTCATGGCCGAGGTCCACTACGGTGAAAACGGTCCGCATATGAACGCCCATATGCTATCCCGTAAAGTCATGAGGCTCGGATACTACTGGAACACCATGGAAACAGACTGCCAGTTATATGTCAAGCACTGCCATAACTGTCAGATCTTCGGTAATGTACAGCATATGCCATCTTCCCTATTATATACCATGACATCACCATGGCCATTTTCGACATGGGGTATTGACATAATTGGGAAAGTGTATCCTTCCGGGACGGGAGGACATTGCTTCATCTTGGTGGCCATCGACTACTTCACCAAATGGGTAGAAGCCGAGTGATACCGTGTCTTGAACGCCAAGCACGTGGCCAAATTTATCCAAAATAAGATTATATGCTGATACGGGATCCCGCACGAACTTATCAGTGATCATGGGACCCATTTCCAAGCTGAAACTACCGCATTACTGGCGAAATATAAAATTCAGAGGCATACATCTTGACCTTACCGACCCCAAACAAATGGAGCGGTAGAAGCGGCCAACAAAACAATTGTCACCATACTAAAAAAGATGGCTGAGAATTACCGGGACTGGCCCGACAAGATACCTTTTGCCTTATGGGGGTACCGAACTTCAATTCGCACCGCAACTGGAGCAACTCCATATTACCTGACATATGGAATGGAAGCAGTCCAACCAGTCGAGCTGGAAGTACCATCCCTAAGAATATTGCTTGAAAGCCAGGTACCCGAAGCGGATTGGGGCCAAGCCCGATACGATTTGCTAGTCTTACTAGACGAACGGCGATCCCGGGCCCTCAACAATATTCAAGTATATCAAAAAAGGATCCGACGGGCCTTCAACAAAAGGGTTAGGCCCAGAAACATCAAAGAAGGAGATTTGGTCCTAAAATCGGTTCGTGCCTTACTGCCGGTTGACCCAAGGGGAAAATTCAAACCCAATTGGGCTGGCCATACTTAGTCAAGAAAATCCTATCGGGAGGAGCGGTGATGCTAACGGACCTGGACGGTAACGAGTTCGTCAACCCGACCAACTTGGACCAGCTGAAGCGCTACTACCCATAAGCCCAATCTCAATGTCATTTGCAAAAATTTATAAAACTTAGTCTTTTTATAAATTTTCAAAATTTTAGACAAGTCAATAAGTTAGAATTAACTATTCTACCGTCGCACATCTCGAATTAATAATCTTGATGTATTTCGAAAATTGCAAAAAATCAATCAAATCAATATTCGAACTACCTTTGGTTTGATTCCGCTAATTGTGGATACGTAGGCAACCCCTCAAAAGGGTACAACCACTGCAATAAACGAAAAGACAGGAACGGTATTCAATAATACGTCTTTATTAATATCTCGATAAATTCGGGAATAAAAAAAAAAGCGCCAAACACGGCGAAAACACAAAAAATGCACCACAAAAGTAATAATAATATTCAAATAATAATATTAGGAGACTAATATCCCGGCATCTTCCCCTTTCCCTTGTCCTTCGGGTCGCGTGGAGCCCGAGGTCGTCGAGGTGGGGATGAGCGTTCCCTAATCACCAGGGGAACCTCCTTAGCACGAGCCCGCTTCTTTGACGACGGGTCTTCAATCACAGTCTTCGGCCCAAGTCGGGCTCGCACATGCTCGGGTAGCCTATCCCGTGGGCCAAGTCGGTCCTGCACGGCTAGTCTAGGGCCCAGTCTCCTTTCCAAGTCAGCACCTTTACCACTAGACCCTCTAGCTTGAGTCTTAGTCTTCTTTTTCTGACCTGACATTAGACGAACTAGGGTGGCCGGAGTGTCTCCCTCATCAAAGAACCCCCTTTTGTCTTTAACTTGCTCCCTTCTCAGCAGGTCAAAGGCTTCATCAACCTTCAATGCAGCTCGGGCTTTGGCATCACCTGCTTTGGTCCACTTCACATATGAGTCTGAAACCCATATCGAGTGGCGAGACTTGGGAACGGGCCAAGTATGCCAGGTGTACCATCTTTGCATCCACGTGTCACACATCACATCTATCAATTGGGTAGGGTCACTCACAATTGCCTCTATTTCTGGTATCCGCTGAGTTCGTCCATACTGCCTTAGTATGCGATCCGGGTAAAGATGAACCGTTTGGTTGAAAGGCAAGATGACTTGGTAACGGGCCCTCTTCCTCGGGTCCAAACCCGACCAAACTTGGATGGACCACCATGGCACGACCCATCGAATCAACCGCCCACCGTGGATTGATAGCACCTCATCCCAATATTTCTGGCTAATCAGGCGAGAAAAATCGATGGCCCGTCTCCTCGTCATCAACTGGTTATGGCGGTAATTACTAGCATCAAGTGGGGGATCTATCACCGATAGCCTCTCATAAATCCAAATCTGAAAAAGAAAACAAGGGCATTAGATCTCGAGGCAAAACAGACGACACTCGATCGAGTGCCAGGGTGACTCGATCGAGTGGCGTCACTGGAAGAAAACAGAATCCTTTTTACGAAGGCACTCGATCGAGTGCCAGGGTGACTCGATCGAGTGCCCATTGCAGTAGCCGAATTCTCGAAAAAATTCAAAAATTGAGAAATCAAGAAAATAAAAAAATTCGACATACTTGCAACAAACGGGTGCTTCCGGTAAGACGAACGGACTGATCCCTCTTGCGGTTGTCCAAGCCTTAGATTATTTCACCCGTGATCAGCCAGGCCGGGCTATGCTCCGTCTCCATTAAATCAACCACGGTTAATAGACGGATATGACCCATACAAGACAATAAATCCATGTGACCCTCAAAGGCATATACATGGAGCATGCACAAAGAAAAAGCCCTACGGCTATGGACTGATCTCACCCGGACATCGTGTGGGTTCATAAACTTTTCGGCCAGATCGATCAAGGAGACTGTGTTATCATCTTGAGTCATGCGAGACACCTCATTGTGGGAAAGCCCTAAAAATTCTCGAAGCTTCCTCCTCTGGTCGTGGACCGAATACGGGACGGCAGGACGGAGCATGGGGTTCCACCCTCCTATCGCAGCAATCTCTTCAGGTAAAGGGCAGACCTCGCCCCGAGGGAAAGCAAAGACATATATGTCATCCCAATAAGCCAAGCATGCATCCAAGAAGTAACGATCGACCACCATCTGACGGAACGGGTACAGCTGAGTTATACCCGTCTGGTTCAAGACCACCCTATCGGCATCCCTAAATTGTCGGGACCACGCCTGCAACATAGCACTCAACCTGTCGATTCCCATGATGGATTTCTTAAAAGGATAAAGAGACTTTCTTTTTGCCTTAAGGGAAGTAAAAGACTTTCTTGTGATGGGAATTATGAAGAAATCAAGAGCATTGGGGGCTAAATATAGCATTAGCCTTGCAAATCTCTTTCCATATCACTTCTAGGAAAAGTTTCCTAATTCCAAAAGGGAATTAACCCACAAGCCTAGTCCTGATACTAGCATGGAAATATTCATCCCGAACTTTCCTAATTTCTTTAGGAGTCAATTCCTTCAAAAATTCCAAAATTTCAAAATTTCAAAATTTTCAAATTCAATATCATTTTTTCCCAACACGAGTCATTTTACTACCTACGTGTTGCGTGCATTTTTATGTGACTTATACAGGTACGACTCAAGCAGGGACATGCAAACCTCTAAATCTTCCCAGCATTTTCACGGGATGGGCCTACACACAGGCACACCCAGGACTTACGCGACAAGTCCAAATGCCCCACGGAGTATTATCATCAGCACAGGTATGATTCCTATCTTATGGATGGCGAGCCCTTCACGCGAGTCTAATGGACTATAAACGACCCGAACGGAAGTCTACCAGGTCTTAACAGGCTTGGTAGCTACTCTGACTTTCGCCCCGTCCAAGCCTCAGTCAGAGTGGGGGCTCTGTAGACACCCGCATTTTGACTGCTAGGTGTCTATGACAGTTTCCAAAAAACATCCGATGATGATCGGACGCTAACGTGTTTCTACGCGCTCGGATACGGGCTCAAATCCATTAATCGCTGGCTAACACACTTACGGAGTACAAATCTCACCAAACGGACATAAAATCCAGGCCCAGTGGATCATTCCGAGTCAAACAAGACTAATTTGGGCCGAAACCGACACCGGAATTAAAACCGACTTTTCGCGATTGGGTCAACCCCGGTCAAAGTCGTTTCCCAGACACACAAAAACAGCCATATAACCATCAAAAGTCCAAGTCAAACACAAAACCCATCAAACACCCAAAGTCAAGGTCCAAAACAATGGACCCGTACAACCCGACTGGGCCACTCGATCGAGTGACCCACCCACTCGATCGAGTGGGCTTGGTTCAAGCCCGACGGCAGGCTTCACGGGCCACTCGACCGAGTTAGCCCCATAATCGGTCGAGTAACCCTAAACCGGTGCCCTAGCCATGCATATATAAGCAACCCCCATGCAACACATAACACATCTTTTTGCAACCTCAAGAACCCTAGAGCAACCATACACACACATACTACGTTTTTTTACAAACCCTAATCAAACCCTAGCAATTCGACACTAGCAAAACCCTAAACCTAGTTTTAGGAATCAATCCCGAGCCACCACAACTTAACCTACGTAAAACCTCGAAGACTCTTGTGTAGAAGCCACGATTACGAGTCCGCACCGAGACAAGAACATGTAGGTTGAGGGTGTCAAAACCCTCTCTTTCCTTCCCTTTTTCTCTTCGTCGTCCGTCCCTTTTTCTCCGTCTTCTTTCGTTTTTTTTTTACTTATTCTCGTTGCGTCATAATATCGATAATACTACTAATATCAAAGCATTAAAATTTTTATCGATTTGTGTCGAATAAGAAGGATACCGGGATAAGGAAAACCGCATATACAAGTATACTGCACACGCGTCGTCGGTCGCTTATCCCGGTACCCCGATTATTTGATTATTGAGATAAATTAACTTAAAAAACAATTCATTATTATTTCTCGTCATTGTCATCATCAATTTTGCATCCATCAATTTCTTTAAAATCAATTTTAATAAGGGTCGAAACCCGTTGACACGGATCCGACATCACAATCCCTAGGGATTTATTTCGATGTCGGAGAAGTCGAGGGAATCAAGTCTTTTTTTATTCAAATAAAGCGTCGATTTTAGATTCGATACCAATTCCATAATTGGATATCGAATCTAACAATCAAGTCATATGAATTAATTAACGCGATTTGTTCATATCACGATAATTAATTTAAAGCGACTAAAATTAATTTATCTTTTTTTATTTCACTCTCATATCCGATATCGATTCAATAATCGAATATGGGATACGATGAGTATCCAAATTTAGAATCGGGTATAAATTCAAGATTATTTATATTCGGTTTAACAAAATCAACGATTTATAAAAAAACCCGAATCGAGCATAGGTCATGCAATACTTATGCCCAATTCGGTAAAACTGTCGATTCATCAAAAATTTAAAGCAATTTCGAAAATCAATATAAAATTGCAAGCGAATTACAATTCGTACAGATGCCACTCGACCGAGTGCCTTAATCACTCGATCGAGTGACATCACAAAAATCGGGTTAGAATGCCTGTCACGACCACCACTCGGTCGAGTCTCACAGTGACTCGATCGAGTGGCTACGTACTCGACCGAGTTGGTCAGTAACTCGGCCGAGTACGGTCTGTAGCACGAAACAGAATCGTCTATTACAGGTCCACTCGATCGAGTCCATCGACCACTCGATCGCGTGACCTCATGACGACTAAAACAATGAGTCGTACATTCTTCTATTTTCAAACTCGATAGTATTTTACGACTTGGGTTAATACGTGCGTAATTAATCACGTGTATACTATCTTTTCAAAACCATGCATCATCTTGTACATCATTCATCTCATCCAATATTCGCACAAACCGTTATTATTCGTTGAATCATTACACCGTTACTAACGCGTTTGTTATTTCTTTTGTCAATTTTATTATTGTTCGTTTATTGTACTAAATGAACCCACATGCTGAAATTCCACTTTGACGTAGAATTAATTGCATTAAATTGACTTAGAAACCCGTTTCAATTCCATTCACATGTTTAGGGAAAATAAATCTTTGCATATCATTTTCCCGTTTTACTAACGCGCGTATTGTAAGTCATTCGAATTCTTAGTAGAGGCCGCTAATGTGCGGGCGGGGTTGGGTGTCCTTTGTGGGCTTCCCAACACGTACCCTCACCCCTTACTCAGAACCTCGGTTTCCGGATGCCCGAAACCGTTGGCGCACGAGAGTCATTCCATACACGATATCCGATAATGTCGGTATCGGTATCAAAATGCAAAGGGACGAGCCCAATAAACTCTGACATCGGAAATGGGCCGTATTTTGTATACGGACCACTACGACATAGAGTGGGCTCGAATGGTTCCGAATAACCACAAAATTCGGTGGCGACTCCACATAGACCTAAATTTCAATTCGATCCATTCTCATATGGAGATTCATTCGCCTACCCAAACCCGCGCGTGGCCGCGTCGGGGTGGACCTATGTCATGCCCACAGTATCCGTTTTTGTTTGGGATGCTTATGAACCCTTGATGACACAAAACGTTGGAGGGTGTTAGTCTCCACTCGAGCGGTTGTCTTTGGGATGCTTATGACCCCTAGCACAAGGTAAAACGATATAAACTACCTGAGGACGTTGGTCTCCACTCGGATAGTTGTCTTTTGGGATGCCTCTGACCCCTAGGACAAAAGATGTTGTTGCTGTGACTCCGGCATCACTAAGACCCCTTGGGCAAAACTTCTCGATGGCGTTAGTCTCCACTCGAGCAGCTGTCTTTCGGGAGGTATCTGACCCCTATGACATAATTGTTGTTGTTGTGCCTCCGGGATCACTAAGATCCCTTGGGCAAAACTCCTCGAGGGCGTTAGTCTCCACTCGAGTAGCTGTCTTTCGAGATGCATCTGACCCCTAGGACATAATTGTTGTTGTTGTGCCTCTGAATCACTAAGATCCCTTGGGCAAAACTCCTTGAGGGCGTTAGTCTCCACTCGAGTAGTTGTCCTTCGAGATGCCTCTGACCCCTAGGACATAATTGCTATTGCTGTGCCTCCGGTATCACTAAGATCCCTTGGGCAAAACTTCTCAAGGGCGTTAGTCTCCACTCGAGTTGCTGTCCTTCGGGATGCCTCCGACCCCTAGGACATAATTGTTGTTGCTGTGCCTCCGGGATCACTAAGATCCCTTGGGCAAAAATCCTCGAGGGCGTTAGTCTCCACTCGAGTAGCTGTCTTTCGGGATGCATCTGACCCCTAGGACATAATTGTTGTTGCTGTGCCTCCGGGATCACTAAGATCCCTTGGGGAAAACTCCTCGAGGGCGTTAGTGTCCACTCGAGTAGCTGTCCTTCGGAATGCCTCTGACCCCTAGACATAATTGTTGTTGCTGTGCCTCCGAGATCACTAGGATCCCCAGGGAAAACTCCTCGAGGGCGTTAGTCTCCACTCGAGTAGCTGTCCTTCGGGATGCCTCTAACCCTTAGGACATAATTGTTGTTGTTGTGCCTCCGGGATCACTAAGATCCCTTAGGCAAAACTCCTCGAGGGCGTTAGTCTCCACTCGAGTAGCTGTCCTTCGGGATGTCTCCGACCCCTAGGACATAATTGCTGTGTGCTTATTTGTTTTAGTAAAATGTTGGTGTTGTGAGTTTCTCTTTGTTAATTTTGTTTCGCAGGCTTGTCTTATTTTGTTCGGGTTTATTCTTGCTTTTGTTTTGATCTTGGGTTTGAATTTGCTCAGAGTTTGCTTATGTTAACCTCGGTTGTTTTTCATTATGCGTCCGGATGCAGCGTTAAGCGTTTGTCTTATTAGTTGAGAGTGCATTATCGATGTTAATTAGTAGTTGTCCCATTATTGTTGTTTTGCTTGTCTTAGTAGGTGCATGTGTACTGTCTTGGTTTTGCTTTGTGGCTTACTGCCTATTGTTCTCTTGACCGATCAATCCGTTGTCTTCCCAGCTGGCCGACGCAGCTGATGAAATCCAGCCCCCAGATTTTACCCTGACGCTGCTCAGGCTGGATGCGGCTGGGATACCCCTCACCAAGCCAGCTACCCTAGACATGCTGTCGGGGATGGATGGTAGTGAGTCTCCTACTCTTGACTTAGAAGACCTAGGCCTGGATGACAACCTAGGTGAGCTTGTGATAGCCGTCGGCGCGGCTTCTAGGGGTCCTCCCTAGCCTCGATTTGTATATAAATTTGTATACGTTGTGTATTTACTTTAAATTTTAGTATTTTGAATTATTTGGATTAGTCTTGTGTTTTTATTTGGGCTAATCATTTAGCTAGATTGACAAGTAATCACTATTTGCGTTCATTTGTTTGCGATTCGACTTAGCTTAAGGTCTGTTTGCGTTGCATGAGAGTACGAAAACAGTTCTTTTCGGATGTTTTGAAACGTGTTAGTTTGAGCCGGGAATCGAATCGGGTAGTACGTCGATTAAAATATTTTGACTCGAGATGTAACCTATTAACATGCCTTGAGCGAGTGTGTTAGGAGACGAACGTAGTTATTTTGACATTCGGATGGTTTGTGAAAAAAAAGTTAGGCCACTTTTTATACATTTGTAAAATTGCCTCGTTAGGCTACAGACGCGACTCGACGATAACCGTTGCAAGGCTACGACACATCTACGTGTGGTAGCTTATCCCCCTAAAAAAAAAACGTCTAAGTCTCGTCCGTCCGACGAGTGACCTCGCGTTCCTCTAACTCCTGCGTTGGTGTTTCGTTTTTCGGTGTGGGCTGTAGTGATTTTGGGAGGTTGTTCTTGACGTAAAATGATAGCTAGAGTGGTCCCGGGGGGGGGGGGGGGGGTTCAAGTTTCCATCCTTGGGTTGTTCGGGTTGAGTCATGCCTGGCATCCGGCGCTCGGGCTAAGGCAATTGGGTTCCGGGCCGCTGGGGCCTAAGCGGCCGGAGACCCGGGTGCGTGGGCCAGTGCGGTTCGAGTTTCGGGTTATTGAAATCTTCGTTGTTTCCTGATTCTTGTGGGATTAGGGCTATATATACGTGTTGTGGGTGCATGTCTTAGACATAGTAGGATATCCGTAGGGTATAGAATCATATCTAAGGTCATGTCGGGTTTCGGGAATGTCCTCGCTCAGTGGGCGGGTTTATTTAAGAAATGCTACCCCGTGGTTAGTTCAAATGACGGTTTGTCGACGATCGTAGCTCTAAGCCGAGTCAAAGTGCAGGACAGCTTCTTGAGTGCATGTTCTAAGTTCTGGGACCCGAAATACCATGTTTTTGCTTTCCTCGGGGGGCAAATTTGTCCTCTGCCCGAAGAGATAGATGCTATAGGAGGGTGGAGTTCGTTTCGACCTTGTGTGCCCTGCAGGGATGATGCTTATGTGGAGCGGTTTTACCATTTCTTGGACCTTTCTTCATTGAAGGAGGCTAAAGGCTATTTTGGTAGTGATGGTCTTAACCTAGAGTTACTTTTTACGACATTCTCTCGGGTTGACTCTCGTTATGATTCAACCTTTGCATGTAGGCGTGCTTTTAATATTGCTATTGCTTGCTACTGTCTTTTGAGGACACGAGGTCGCGTGGAGGTTGGGGTAATCCTTGCGTCACGAATGTGGTAGCGACTATGGAACATGGACGATCACCCTCTTTGCTTATTTTGGGTGAGCTTGTTCTCAGTCTTGATGTTAGTGTCCGGTCACAGGGAACACTTTCTCGGGGTTCTAGGATCATCTTACATGTTTGTTTTTTTTGTTTTGCTCCTCTTTCTCCTTTTTGCTACGTTTTTGTGGCTTGGTTTTATTTATTTTGTGGCTGTTTTGGCTTTGGATATATGATGCTTCGTCGTGTTTTGTACAGGTTTGGTTGCACGAGTGGCTTGGTTTAATCGACCCTCCCCGGTGTTTCAAAGATTATAACTACAAGGGTTTCACAGGCCGTAAGATTGCGTTGGTGTGGGGTAAAAATCCCGAAGAGGATGATTGGCTTTCCGATTTGGTTGAGGGAGGTGTTGTCATCAGAAGGCTTATCCCGTGGTGGAATATTAGTGGGCATGTTGGGTTCCCTTTTTCGTCTTCGACCCGGGCTTTGCTATTACTATCCATGAGGGATCAAGTCTATATTTACCCGAGCATGTTGTCTAATCAGATGGGCGTCCGACCTCCTATTCCAGGTGATGCTAAAGTTCTTTCTAGTTCTGACCCATGGACCGAGGATTTGCTTAGGGGTTTCAGGGTATCTTGGAAGCAGAAGCTCTTGCATCCCGATGCTCGAATGACCGACAAAACATTCGTGCAAAAGAGGGTTTGCGAACACCCGCTAGGACATACCGACTCCAAGTTAGGAAGACAGCCCTACTAAGAGGCGAGGAGGAGACTCGAGAGACCGTTAAGTGCCTACCTGTGGACATGACATAGGTCCACCCCGACGCGGCCACGCACGGGTTTGGGGAGGCGAATGAATCTCCATATGAGATGGTCAAATTGAAATTTAAATCGAAGTAGGAGTCGCCACCGAATTTTGTGGTTATTCGGAACCATTCGAGCCCACTCTATGTCGTAGTGGGCCGTATACAAAATACGGCCCATTTCCGATGTCAGAGTTTATTGGGCTCGTCCCTTTGCATTACGATACCGATACCAACATTATCGGATATCGTGTATTGAATGACTCTCGTTGCCAATGGATTCGGACATCCGGAAACCATGGTTCTGAGTAAGGGGTGAGGGTACGTGTTGGGAAGTTCACTAAGAACACCCAACCCCGCCCGCACTTAGCGGCCTTTACTAAGATATCGTTCGTTTTTTGTGTACACGGGTTAGTTCGACGGTTGAATGATATGCAAACATTTTTTTCCTAAGCATGTGAGAAAAATAAAATGGGTTGCTAAGTCGTTTAATGCATATTAAACTAATAACGTCAAAGTTATTATAGCATGTGAAGTTCGTTTTAGTCTAATAAAACGATAAAAACAAATAAATTGCTACAAACACGAGAAAACGAGTTAGTAACGTTTAAATAAATCGAATAAAGACATGAATGAATAATATGCATGACTCGAAAAAAATTTTAATGACACGTGATGGATTAACACGTGTTGACCGAGGTCGAAAAAGGTATTTATTGAAATATGTCGCGAAAAGTCGCTTTTTATGTAAAGGTTCGAAAAGAATAAAAAATAGAAAAGCGAAGAAACGAAAAAAAAAGGGGTTGGCGAACCAGGCTGTTGCGCGAGTCGCCTGACAGGCGCGCGACTCGCGTGGCAGCCTGTTCGGGTTGTTTTGTTTGTTCGAAAATCGTTAATTCTTATAAATCGCGTACAAATATGGATTAATTCATACTCGAATTATATTTTCGATATTCGTCGTATTCGATATTCGATTATGAAATCGATATCGAATAGTCGGAATGATTTTAGAAAAAGTTTTAAAAAAAGTTTGTTTTGAACGAAAATTGAAAAAAAAAAAGAATTTTGAACGAAAAAAGAGAAAAAAAGCGTGAGAGAGAGAGAAAGGAGAAGAATCGGGTTTGATTTACACCCTCAACCTACATGCTTTATTTTCTCGGTATGAAGCTCGTCGGACGGTGGTTTAGGCACGGGAGCGTCGAGATGATGCGGGATGAGTTAAGGTGTCGGTTTGGTGCGTTTTTTTATGTGTGTGAGACGGTGGGTTCGGCCGGATGTGTGGGTCGGTTTCGTCGGAATTTCGAGGCTACTTCGGGATTACGTCGGGAATCGAGGATGTATGTATGTGTCTTCTGGTTTTTGTGAAATCGTGTTCCTTAATTGTTGTCTAAAAATCGTGTTTTTTGTGTTGAATATGAGGTCGTATTTATAGGAGTCGAGGTAGTCTTGCTTGTGTGACAAGAAACACCGGTTTGGATAGGAAACACGAGAGTTCGAAAGGGAACGAAAGTCTCGTTTCTTGGTGGAGAAGCCAAGTAATTCGGCTGGTTGGGGAGTGTCTCGGCTGTTTGGCCGAGTGTTTGAGCTTGGTTGGCGATTTGTTTCGGTTTTCGGATAGAATTCCTACTTGAGATCGAATTCTATCCTTAAACGGATTTGTTTAATATTTTTTGAAGATGATTTTTGTAGTATTTGGGACCGCATCAGCCGTGTGAGGTGTCACGGCTGACTCGTGTGTCTCGAGAATATTTTTCGATCGGGTTTTGACACGGTCGTAAAAAGACGGTTTTACCCCTAGTGCCGGAATCGACCCAAATTAGTCTCATTTGACTCGAAACGACCCACTGGGCCTGGATTTGAGGTTGGTTTTGTAATATTTGTACTCCGTAATAAGCCTAAACCAAATGTCCATGATTTCGAGCTCATATCCGAGTCCATTAAAGCACGTTTGCGTCCGATCATCATCAGGTGTTTGGCGGAACCTACTGTAGACACCTGGCGGTCAAAATGTGGGTGTCTACAGAGCCCCCACTCTGACTGAGGCTTGGACAAGGCGAAAGTCAGAGTAGCTACCAGGCCAATCGAGGATTATGACCTGGCAGACTTCCGATCGGGTCGTTTAGAGTCCATTAGACTTGCGTTGGTGGGGCTCGCCAGCCATAAGATAGAAATCATACCTGGATAGATGTCAACAATGTCGTGGGGACTTTTCTTAAAAAAGTCCTGGGTATGTCTGTTTACAGACATATCCCATCTTGGAATTGCGCGGGAGGTTGCCTTGGAGGCTATGGGTGCGACTGTTTACAGACGCTTCCCATCTTTGAATTATGCGGGTGCCTTCATTGGAGGCTATGGGTGTACCTGTTTACAGACACGTCCCATCTTTTAATTACGCGGGTGCTTTCATTGGAGGCTATGGGTGTACCGCTTACTGATACATCCCATCTTAGAATTGCGCGGGAGCCTCCATTGGAAGCTGTGGATGTGCCGCTTACTGATACATCCGATTCCTCAGTAAAAATGTTGCTTGAATTTTCATTGAAAACTTTGAGAATTCTTCGGGAGTCTTGGGATACTTGTCTGTTTTGCATGCAACATTCAGATAAAACATTGACTCACGCTGGGGAAGAAAATGATTTTTTTGATTGATTTTTGGAAAGAAAATGCTGAAAATTTTTGGAAACGCTGAAAATCTTGAATTTTTTTGGAAATTAGAATGCTTGGGATGACTTAATTCCCGATCAGATTCTAACACGAACTTCTAAAATCCTCTGGTTAGGCCTGTATGCCTAGATGAAGTGTGATAAAAAAATCCTATTCCCGTGGTGACTAGGAAAAGGATTTTCTCAAAAGGCTAAGTTTTGCAAATTTTAAAATGAGAATTTGAAGAGAGAGATATACTGACAGACTCGACTCTGGACGCGAGAGGACGAGTTGACAGACACGACTGGACTCTCTAAAGGTTAGACCATGACTCGGTAGGGGGTAGGCCACCTAAGATGACAAGACTCTTAAGTTGCGCTATTCCGTAGCCTAGGCGAGTGGCAACATGGTCGAATCCTCAGAGTGAGATTGTTTCCGTACGACAGGGCTTTGTGGTAGAAATGCCGTAGACTGGTGTTCTTTTGAATTTTTTTTTTTTGGTTTCGGGGCATATTCCCAAAGTAGGTGTTGTCTCGAGTCTCTGACAGATTCTCGTCCTTGACTGGGCCGAGTACTAGGACACACTATAGAAAGGAGGCTAGTTTTTGAAAGTCTTTGGATTACGTGAGTGGATGGAGAACTTCTGCCTAAGAGAAGCCCCCGGGACGACAAAGCTATCTGCTGAGAACATGACAGTGTCGTGACCGGAATGATGGTGCTTTTGAATGAGTGTCAATGTGGGTGGTTGTGCCTCTTTTGAAAGGCTGCCTACGTATTCACGTGTTGTGAAATCAAACCAAGCCGTAGTTCAGTGTTGAAAAATGTATTATGGTGCCTAGTTTATTAGGGCTTTGTGCGTAACTAGCCATAGCAATGGTGTAGGCTAGGTGCATTCCCAATGATGTCTTGATCAAGGGGCTAGAATGGTTAGGATGTTGATCCTGTGACTGTGAGCATTTTCCGGGGTAGCCCCCAGGGGTGGTGTGAACTATTTGGGCATGTTCTATGCTGACCGCAAGTTGAATTCCCGTGTTTGGGGCTGGTAACTGGTTTAGATGTTTTTGGAAATGTGGTGCTAGGAAGTAAGTGGCTTTGATGATTCGAAATTTGGAGCTCGATTTTGTGGAGCTAAGGCTTCGAGGGTAAGGTATTACAATGTGGTAGGAAAGGGGGAAGTCGAGTAATAATGACTCGAACTTCGATCGGGGTAGTTTGATAATGCAGGATCTGATTTCCATGTCTGGCCCTAATGGTTAGGGTATCCTATGGAGCTTGAATCCTCAAAAATCCGAGTTGTCTCTAGCCTAGGTCTCGGGAAGGTCTTGAGGGTTGTAATGTGGGAAGGCTAGATGTGGTGTTAGCTGACCAGCTTGACTGTCTCTCCCTTATTTGATGGTATGGGGTTTTGATAATTTTGAATTGACCGTTTCACTTGAGTTGATCGTTAACTATGGTCATGGGTTTTTGAATTCTTTGGGTTGACCGTTTGACCTTGGTCATGGACGCTTTTTTTTTTGATGATGGCCTGCTTTTTTTATTTTGGGCCTTTTGATTTTTTTATGTCCAGCTTTTTTCTCTTTTTTTCTGTCGGTCAAACTAACACCTAAGGTAGGGATTGGTCGATCTGATTGGATAGGTGTTTATTGCGGGAAATGGGCTTGCCTCCCGTCTTGAACCCAAACTAGGAGACTACCTAGATTTGTCATAGGATTTGATACCGCTCCTGCTACGAGTAGTTATGTGGCTTTTCTATACCAGACATGGAATAGGTAAAAGGAAAACAACGGGCTCGGTTTCCTGCAGTCGTTATAGATGTGCCTATAGTCACGTGCATGTGCTCACAGTGTATGACGGTGTCATCATGTTCTCGGAAACACATAAGGAAAGTATATATGAGAAAATAGAAAAGCTGACTTTATTGAATTTTGGAAAGATGACAGAATACAATTGACTCTAACTCTGATTTGGAAATGAGGATGTAGGGTATCCTAGACTCGGACTAGGACTCAGACTCGAATCAAATCCGGACTTTTGGATGCTCGATTGGTTGTTTTTTTTTTGGTAAGGTCTTTGACAGGTGCCACGACTCGCCTAAACTCGACTTTGCGCAAATGCAAGAGAGGGAGTCAAACTAGACACGACCCGGGGTGACGAGAATGACTAAGACTCTTGGACTGGGATACTCGAACGTTGACCTAGACAAAGTAACGACCGCAAATTAGACTCGAGCTGCATAAGGGTGAGTCCGAAAATGGGGCGACCGTGTTTGACCGCATCACGTGCTCGGACTAATCGTGGTGACCTAATCCTAGGTGACTCGAGTATTCGTAGCATAGGTTCGACTCGGAGAAGGCATCATAAGGACACCGGTGTAAAGTACCCCTTAAGGTGACCGTGGTTGACTGCTCGGGTGGAGGACAGCCCCCGAGTGAGACTAAAGGCTTTGATAGGACTCAAATGGTGTGACATCTAAGTGACTCAAAAGTGGGGTACGTGAGAAAACACGTGTAAGACATGACCCTTAGAGCAACCGTGATTGACCGCTCTGATGAAGGGTAGCCCCCGAGTGAGGAAAAGCCCGAAAAGGAAATGAGTCGGAAAGGACACCTAGACGGGTGACTCGTGGATGGTGGGCCTTCCTTAGAATTTGGCAAAGTGGGCCTAGTCCCGTGTGAAGAAAGACCTACGTGTGAGCTATTCCCCAGACTTTGGACCCTAAAGTGTAAATGGGCCTCCCTTTGTAGGAGTTTGTCCTACGTAGGTGGGCCGTGCCTTGAAAAATAAGGCGGACTTGGATGGGGTGGAAACCCGTGATGTAAGATCGACGGAGTTTCGACGCTATGGACTCTAATAACTTATGACAAGACCCGACACTGCTAAATACGGAAAGTCCTAAGAAGAAAGCTTCGAAAAAAGGATTTGGATTTGAAAAAACCCGAACAAAGTCGGATTGGAAGGCCCGATTTTTTTTTAAAATCGGAAAAAAGGTTTATCGGGCCGAGATTTTGAATTTTTTTTGAAAAGTTTGGACAGCGTACCGGCTAGAAAATAGGCTATTTTGAGTCAAAATCATAAGTCCTAAATTCGGTAGCTTTCCGGGTTTGAAAAATGGATAGTTTTTGAAAAAAAGATGCAAGTTTTTGAAAATGACGGTTTTTGAAAAGGCGAGACATGGATCAAGTAGCATGTAGTCACGGAAACAGTATAATGACACCATGTATGCTCTTAGTCTAACTCTCGGTCGGTCGAATAGGGTCTATACCAACGACGATAACTTTCTCGCAAATCAGGACGGTCTTCCTTAGCCGAGTTGGTCTTAGAACCTGCCGTAAAACCCATGCGAGTTCCGCCATCGAAGTCTTTAGTGGGTCCAAGTAGGAACGCACCGTGGTATAGTGGGACGTCGGTCACAAGTAACCGGCCCGGGAAAGATTGGGTTATGCATGACCCATTGAACTAAAACGTGTACATTACTATTCGAACGATTTCTTTTCGAGTCTCACCCTAGGGATGCCGACGGTAAGTGACTTATCAGTTGATCCCCATCAGAGTCGCCAAATTGTGGACATGACATAGGTCCACCCCGATGCGGCCACGCGCGGGTTTGGGGAGGCGAATGAATCTCCATATGAGATGGTCAAATTGAAATTTAAATCGAAGTATTTTGTATACGGCCCATTTCCGATGTCAGAGTTTATTGGGCTCGTCCCTTTGCATTACGATACCGATACCGACATTATCGGATATCGTGTATTGAATGACTCTCGTTGCCAATGGATTCGGACATCCGGAAACTATGGTTCTGAGTAAGGGGTGAGGGTACATGTTGGGAAGTTCACTAAGAACACCCAACCCCGCCCGCACTTAGCGGCCTTTACTAAGATATCGTTCGTTTTTGGTGTACACGGGTTAGTTCGACGGTTGAATGATATGCAAACATTATTTTCCTAAGCATGTGAGAAAAATAAAATGGGTTGCTAAGTCGTTTAATGCATATTAAACTAATAACGTCAAAGTTATTTTAGCATGTGAAGTTCGTTTTAGTCTAATATAACGATAAAAACAAATAAATTGCTACAAACACGAGAAAACGAGTTAGTAACGTTTAAATAAATCGAATAAAGACATGAATGAATAATATGCATGACTCGAAAAAAGTTTTAATGACACGTGATGGATTAACACGTGTTGACCGAGGTCGAAAAAGGTATTTAGTGAAATATGTCGCGAAAAGTCGCTTTTTATGTAAAGGTTCGAAAAGAATAAAAAATAGAAAAGCGAAGAAACGAAAAAAAAAGGGTCGGCGAACCAGGCTGTTGCGCGAGTCGCCTGACAGGCGCGCGACTCGCGTGGCAGCCTGTTCGGGTTTTTTTGTTTGTTCGAAAATCGTTAATTCTTATAAATCGCGTACAAATATGGATTAATTCATACTCGAATTATATTTTCGATATTCGTCGTATTCGATATTCGATTATGAAATCGATATCGAATAGTCGAAATGATTTTAGAAAAAGTTTTAAAAAAAGTTTGTTTTGAACGAAAATTGAAAAAAAAAAGAATTTTGAACGAAAAAAGAGAAAAAAACCGTGAGAGAGAGAGAAAGGAGAAGAATCGGGTTTGATTTACACCCTCAACCTACATGCTTTATTTTCTCGGTATGAAGCTCGTCGGACGGTGGTTTAGGCACGGGAGCGTCGAGATGATGCGGGATGAGTTAAGGTGTCGGTTTGGTGCGTTTTTTTATGTGTGTGAGACGGTGGGTTCGGCCGGATGTGTGGGTCGGTTTCGTCGGAATTTCGAGGCTACTTCGGGATTACGTCGGGAATCGAGGATGTATGTATGTGTCTTCTGGTTTTTGTGAAATCGTGTTGCTTAATTGTTGTCTGAAAATCGTGTTTTTTGTGTTGAATATGAGGTCCTATTTATAGGAGTCGAGGTAGTCTTGCTTGTGTGACAAGAAACACCGGTTTGGATAGAAACACGAGAGTTCGAAAGGGAACGAAAGTCTCGTTTCTTGGTGGAGAAGCCAAGTAATTCGGCTGGTTGGGGAGTGTCTCGGCTGTTTGGCCGAGTGTTTGAGCTTGGTTGGCGATTTGTTTCGGTTTTCGGATAGAATTCCTACTTGAGATCGAATTCTATCCTTAAACGGATTTGTTTAATATTTTTTGAAGATGATTTTTGTAGTATTTGGGACCGGATCAGCCGTGTGAGGTGTCACGGCTGACTCGTGTGTCTCGAGAATATTTTTCGATCGGGTTTTGACACGGTCGTAAAAAGACGGTTTTACCCCTAGTGCCGGAATCGACCCAAATTAGTCTCATTTGACTCAAAACGACCCACTGGGCCTGGATTTGAGGTTGGTTTTGTAAGATTTGTACTCCGTAATAAGCCTAAACTAAATGTCCATGATTTCGAGCCCATATCCGAGTCCGTTAAAGAACGTTTGCGTCCGATCATCATCGGGTGTTTGGCGGGACCTACTATAGACACCTGGCGGTCAAAATGTGGGTGTCTACACTACCCAAAGACAATGGGACCCATCCTAGTTTCGTCAGTTCATCTGAACGGGCCAAGACTAACGAGACCCATATTAAAGCTTTGAAAGAGCAAATAGAGTGGGATTTGCTGGACTCACGTTTGGATAGAGCGTCAAACGCTTGCTTTGCCTTCTTCGAAGAGGAAGAACGCAAGCGATCACACCCGAATGGTAGGGAAAAGTTGGACAAGTTGGACCGGTAGCCCAGCCGTTTAGTACTATGTCGTATTAATTGATATTATGTGGTGTATTAGTACTAATTTTTGTGGAGTTTAGACACATTGTTAATTTCCGGGATGTCCGGATTTTGGATGTTTGATGTAGAGGCCTCGACAAAGGCTCGATTTAACCAATTTTATTTTGTTTTTTTTAATGAGAAGCACATATTTATTATTTTCCTTTTTCTTCTCTTTTGTGGTGGCTCGCAACTCGATTCTTCATTTTACCCGGAGCGCCCTTTCGGGTTTTCACTCCGTCCTCGGCTCACCTTTTTGTTTTGTTTTTTCTTTTTTCTCTGACGGCTCGCAACTCGATTCTTCATTTTGCCCGGGGCGCCCTTTCGGGTTTTCACCCCTTCCTCGGCTCGTCATTTTTTTGACAACGGCTCGCAACTCGTTTCTTCATTTTGCCCGGGGCGCCCTTTCGGGTTTTAACCCCGTCCTCGGCTCGTGGTTTGTGCTTCGTCATTTTAACTCACTCATTGACCAGGTCGTGGGAGAAATCCCGGCTTACATATGAATCGATAAATCAATTTTGTTTTGTTTTGTTGTTTGGTTGTACCCGGAGAAGGGTTGCCTACGTATCCGCTTTTGGACGGAATCAAACCATGTTCGTAGTTCTTATAAAATGTGAGTGATTTTGCTTTAGACTTGTTTATGCCAATTATCGATGCGAACTATGATTTTCTTATTGTTTTTTTTTTGAGGTTGGGATGTAGTTGTCAGGATTTTTACGGGTAGTACCGTTTGAGTTGACCCATGTTAGTCGGGGTTGAAAATTCTGGTCCATCTAAGTCAGTGAGGATCACAGCTTCCCCCGAGAGTATTTTCTTAACAAGGTAGGGGCCCGCCCATTTTGATTTGAATTTCCCTCTAGAGTCGACAGGAAGGAGTGCTCTAATGGATTTGATTACTAAATCTCCCTCGTGTATGTTTCGGGATTTCACTCGCTTATTAGAGGCTCGTTGGATGCGTTGTTGGTAGGCTTGTACGTTCGGTAAGGCATATATCCTACACTCACCTATGAGTACTAACTCGTCGTGTCGTTTTTGATTCCATTCCTCTTCAGGAATGCCGCTCTCGGCTAGCATCCTTAGTGACGGTATCTCTAGCTCTACGGGTTGGACTGCTTCGGAACCGTAGGTTAGGAAGTATGGTGTGGCTCCAGTGGGTGTTCTATAGGATGTTTGATATCCCCACAAGGCGAAGGGGATCTTGCTTGGCAAATCCCGGTAGTTGTCTATCATCTTCTTAAGGATTGTGGTTATGGTTTTGTTTGCTGCTTCTACGGCCCCGTTGGTTTGTGGTCTTTTAGGGTGACAACTTGTGTCTTTGGATTTTGTATTAATCGAGGAGTTCTTGGGTGTCGTCGGTTTCGAGGTTATGGATGTAGGCCGGTTGTTCGCTTCTCTCTACGGAGAAAAGGTGATTGGGCATGCTTATTAGGGATGCTAGCTTGGATAATGCGTCAGCGGATTGGTTTTCTTCGCGGGGTATGTGTATGGGGTCGATTTCGGTAAATTCCCGGGACATTGTTTTTACTTTGGTTTGGCAAGGGGGTAGGCTTTCGCTATAGACCTTCCAGTTGCCCATGGCTTGGTTGACTACTAGGGATGAGTCTCCGTGTACTCCAAGGTTTTCGATTCCTAGTGATAAGGCTAATTTGAGACCTATTAGGCGGGCCTCATTTTTGGTCTTATTGGAGAAGTTTAGTGGGGATTCGTTCGTTGCAATTTTATTGTCGTTTGGTGATGGGTCGATCTCGGGGTTGTGGTGATTTTTTCCTTTCCACTTTTTTTTGTTTTTAGAACAAAGCAAGATGGACCGTTAGTTATAGCCCTTGTGCTTTAGTCAGTTATCATTGATAATTGGCATAAATTTAAGTTCTTAAGCATTTTTTTTTAACAATTGAGCGATTGTCGAGGCATATTCGTAAAAAAAGAAGATTGTTTTTATTGATAATAATGAACGGGCTAGACACCCGTGATTTGTTTTGGGGGAAGCGGAGGACATGTCCCTCACGTCTCCTTAGACTCGTTAAAAAAAGACACTAATTATTATTTTTACTAAGTCTAGGCCCTAAGATGAACTAGACTCAGACTCGGGTACGGACTTGCCGGCCTTGGTAGGTATCTTAGTGCCCTCATACTCAGGGTAAGCCCTGAATTTTTCCTCCTGAATGAGGTGGCGGACCTGTTGCCTAAATTCGCGACATTCGCTAATGTCATGTCCTCGGCTTTGGTGGTACCGACACCATTTATCACCATTCCAGTGTGGTAGCCTTTTGTCGATTGGTGGGTCAGGTGTTGGACCCAAGGGATAGAGTAGCCCATCAGATATTAGCATGGTTAGGGCCTGATCGTGAGATAACCCAAGGTGCTCTAGCAGCCGGAGACCCCTTTCCTCGGAGTTATCCGTTAAGAAGCGAGTGGGTCTTTTTGTTAATAATGCGGTTTCTATTACCCCCGTTTTTATCAACCCCTAGATTTTATCCTTTAGCAACGTACATGATTCCGTATCATGGCCGTTGCCCCTGTGGTAGTGATAGTATTTCCCCTTGGACCAGTGACGGGATCTATGCTTAAGTGGGGGATCGGCCATTGGCCCTATGGGTCGCAAAAGGCGAAGGGAGGCTAATCTTCGGAGTGCAGCCGCGTAACTGACCCCGATTTGGGTGAACTTCTTCTTGGGTTCGATAGTTTCGGGTGACCCTATGTCCTCTCCTTTGATCGATCCGTTACACGTGGAAACGGGAATTTTGGGAGGTTCTTCGAGCTTTTCCTCGATGTGGGTGATTCTAGTCTCAATATTCACAAGTATGGGATGCATTTGTGAAACTAGGCAGGCTAGGCTCTCTATAGTTGTTGCGAGGTCGAGGAGTGTGGGCTCCGGATGGGTGTCCGGTTCATCTTCGATGTTCAGGGCCTTCTCTCCTATGGGGACAAGATGGGAGCAGTCAATTGCGTCATCGAAGATGGCGTGGATGCTAAAGGGGTTCGTAGTATTATTGGGTTTCTCAGGTGGGGGAAGAGGGATTGTCCCGTTTTCTATCATGTCTTGTATGGTATGCCTGAGCCGAAAACAAGACTCTGTGTCGTGACCCTTGCCGCGGTGGTATTGGCAGTACTTATTAGCGTCCTACGACTTTGCCCTCTTGTCTGCGGGCGGATCCGGAGTAGGACCTATTAGTTCGAGCTTCCCTTACTCGGTTAATCTTTTAAAGGCTTCGGTGTATGTGATGATGCCTTGCCTAGAAAATGTCCTAGGGGTGAAATTTGTCCTTCCCTGGGTATTTGGCTCAACTTGGTGTACTTCTTCGGTTTTATTACTCCCATAAGATCGGACCCCCGTAGAAGTGGTCGGCCCTTGATAGTCTTTCCCCATTATTTTGGAGAATGTCCCTCTTTTCATATCATCCTCCAGGCGTATTCCTAAGGTGGATAGCTCCTTAAAGGTGTGGATATTTTGGTATGGGAAGCGTAAGCTGGCCTATGGTTATTGACGAACTTTTCCACCAAGGTGGCCTCGTCCGGGCGGTTTACTAGCTGGGTACTGACCTTCCTCCATCTAGTCAGAAATTCTGAGAAGCCTTCCTTCTCATTTTGGGAGAGGACCTCAAGGCTCCTAATGGTGACCTGCGTTTCGGCATTATCCGCGTACTATTTTGCGAATTCTATGGATATATCGTCCCAGATAGATACCTTCTTAGGGTCAAGTGAATAGAACCAGGATCGTGGGGTGTCTCCTAGGGATGAGGGGAATATCCTAGTGAAGAGGCTAGGTTTGACTCCCTTAATGGCCATGTAATCTTTAAAGGCTCAGATGTGGTTGAGGGGGTCTTCAGTTCCTTTGAACTTAGGTATGTCGGCTAGGGAGAAATTCTCAGGTAATTGATCATTCACCATTTCGAATTTCCTATGGTTTTCGAGGTAGACGTTGTTTCCTTGGTTCAGGCGTATTTGATTTTCGAGGAAATCTATACGGTTCATGGCGGATTGGAGGGTGTCATTTTGAGGTGGGATAATGGGGTCGCTTGGGATGAGGTCGATGGGTGCCCCACCTAGCGGGGTGGAATTTAGGAGGGCCTCGTTGAGGACCCGGGTACGGTGCTCATCTGAGGCGTTGTCCTCCAGATGGCCTAAACGAGAATCTATGCTGTTCACAGATGCGTTTATTGTGATGACAATGGCTTGTAAATCCCAGATCAGGTCAGCTAGTGCTCTTATGGTGTTGTCTGCGGATTGCTCGGCACTGTTCCCACTGTGATTGCTCGCGTCCATGCTTGATTCCCCCGTCATGACTGTGGAAAGGTGTTTTTGTTGAGAACAGGTTTGTTGGGTATTTTTTTTTTAAAAGCTCGAGGTAACGCTCTGAACTAAAGGATCCCTGAATACTAGAGATAGGAATTGGATAAGGAGGATTATGGAGTACTAGAATGCATTTTGGTTGTAGGTTGTTCGTGGAGTTTTATTGCACTCCGATAATTGTATGAATGATGTGTGATTAATAAAAATTTACACTTTACCAAAAAAAAAACGCTCTGAACTAAGTGACGCAGAAACAAGGCCTTTGACTTGCGGGTGTGCGAGGTTACTGATTTAGGGACTCGGGTGCTTTAGACTCTTGGTGTGTTTGGTGAGATGCCTAACGAATTTTGGCCTTTGTAATAAGACGATATGACACAAACCTCGTAGGTGAGGTTTAAGGAGGACTTCTCCAAATGAGATGACCCAAAATGTAAGACCTCGAGTAGAGGCGACCCTAGTAGATAACACGGATAGTTAATCACACGGTTGTACGACGTAAGAAATTGAACGCGATCCCGGCTCAGGATCAAAGAATTTTGATATATATTTTTTTTCGTAAACGACCGATACTCGCAGAGAAAAGTATTTTTCTTCGAAAGATGATTTCGTAAAATTAGGGTGACGATGGCGTGGTATCATTGTTAGTGATGTGAAATGTGCGTCGCTATGTGTGCGTGTCGGGAATCCGACGATAGCAAAAGTGTAAATGTTTTTTTTAAAGAAACACGGTCCCTTGGCGGACTAGTTTTAAAATATGAGGAAGTGATTTTTTTATAGAGACTACTATTAATTAGCTAGTTCGATATTGGGTGTGTGTGGTGTTTTAAAGGTGTGACTAAATCCTTGTCAAGGGTTTAGGTAGTAAATAGATTTTTTAGAAAAGTTAATTATTTTTTAAACGAACGATCCACGTTAGTCGGTCGTAATAAATATCATTCGACCATGGACGGTGGCGTGTTGTGAAAAGTGTTTTGAGAATGTGACCGTTTCGTATTCCTCGGCTCCATTAACTGAAGTTTCGGTTGTGTCAACGGTGTATGTAAAAAATCTTGCCTTTTGAAAATACAATGTAACCGTTTGGTGTACCCTTATTCCATTAACTGGGAACCCCGGTAATATTAACGGTATTTATCGTTTGACGGGTTTTATCTTAGTCACGTGCCGACGTTTGACAATATATTTTGTTTAAAAACATTGACTGTAAAATTGGCCATGACAATAATGGCATTTGAAAATGTTTTCTCTTTTTTAGAAATCATGACTTGCTCGGAGTATCGGTGTTCAAAAGGTCGTTTTGAAAAGATGAGATGTATTCGAAAACGGAATTGGGTGCGGTTGAATATGTTGGCGTGGTTGAATCCGTATTTTAGTGTTTTATTTCGGTTGGATTGTTCAAACACGCTACACATAACTAGGAATGCATACACTCTTGCAGGATGCAGACTCGGGTAGGTTTAGGGTAGGGTACCGCCCACGAATAATCTTTACTTAGGTATTAACAATGGTCTTCGGAGACAAGTGTCATACCATCTGTTCGGAACTATCCGCTTATTAATCCCGCGGTTACGCGTTAGGTGGCCGGAGCGTCAGTCGAGGATCTCTCCGCGTGTCCGTAGAGATCTTACCACGAATAGGTCGATTGGTCCTGATATCGGTTAGGGTGGGATTTTTAGGGCCAAAACCTGTAGTGACCACAACTAGGAACTAAGACATGAGCTTCACCGATCTCGTTCAAGTTACACCACCACTGGAAACTTGTTTCCAATTCCCTAACAGAGTCGCCAAACTGTGGACGTCTGTCCGCACCGCCCTACGCCCCGCGCACGCCCTTGCGGTATAGGCCCGGTTTTCAATGTGTGTCGGCGGCCACCCACGCGGCCCCTTCCCTGCCGGGGGCCGGTCCGATCTCGCATATGGGGCGAAGTGTCGGACCTCGATTTGGATGACGATCCGGACTTGTACTAGACGGGTGTGGGGCACCCGTGTTTCCGTTTGGGAATCGATCGAGTCGTGGTTGTAAATGTTTAAAGGTCGTTTTGTTTGGTAAGACAACCTTTTAGTGAACTGAAGTTGTCGTTGATTTGTGGAGTCGCCACCGAGTCAAATTATGGGGACTCGGAAACGGTTCAAGTCAACTTTGATCCCTTGCCGGCTAAAAGCTGAGTGGCACGGGACCTAAAGATAAAGTCTTCTACCCTTAAGCACTCCATGCCTGGAATGACTCTCATTGCCAATGGTTTCGAACATCCGGAAACCTTTGATTCAGAGTAAGGGGTGAGGGTACGTGTTGGGAAGTTCACAAAGAACACCCAACCCCGCCCGCACTATAGCGGCTTCTACTAATCAATCGGTGGGCTGATATCCTAGTTCTTTTGTTGTGGTGGAAATACTGTAACATCCATTATTTTAACCCTATACCTTTTGCTATGTCGGCTGTTTAAGGACAAGTAAGCTTTGTCGTCAAAGTAAATGCGTTTACATTCTTTGCATGCGATTTCAAGTGACAAGCAGGCCATGAAAAGATGCACGTAGGAGAGTAGAGAGTACTAGTATTATACGTATTAAACAAATCAGTTTTAACGTGATAATACGGATATTAGTGATTCTCCTGGTATACCTTACTTGGTATTTTGCTTAAGATGCGTCGGTTCGGTATTAATAGGGATGCGTCGAACCTAGTAAGGTGAGCACCGGGACTAATACTGAACCCGACCATCACTTGTTCAATTTTAGTTGTTTTACGTTTTGAATTCCATATTAGGTGATTTAGCAAGCGATTATAAGGTCATAAAAGCAATAAATCATACGAAAAACTGTAAATGCGAATGTAAGTAAATCACATAATGAGGAGTTGCACCCTCGAAGTGTACACTAAACGGGACTCGGTACATAGATAGTTTCGAGAACGGATCTCGGAATTACTCGGGTCTATTTAGTGTGTTTTAGTGTTTGTGATTGAAGTTGGGATGTTACGTATTTTAGTGGATGTTTGTGGGCCTAGTGCCCACATCTAGTGTTGTCGTAGTGAATAATAATAGAAAGTGCAAATATGGAATGTTTTGTTTAGATGACAACCTGGTGACGGCTCTATCAACAGGCGGATCCTCCTAACTTGACCAGTGATTCTGGCAGAGCTCCGTTACCGTTTGACCTTCCCGCAGCTACTCCGGCAGAGTTTCGTTGCTAAGGACTAGTTCTGCGGCTAATCCGGCAGAACCTGGGTACTAGTTTTGAGCTAGTCGATCACAGGCACCTCGGTATCGAGTGGAGTGCTCGAAGGTGAGGAGTAGCGTCGATTTCGCTTTTAGTATTATCGAAACTACGATCGAGTGGATCGTTTGCCTCGGGTATCGGAGTGCGAGCCCTTAGCAAGAGTTTAGAGGGAGAAGAGAAAGTTGAGTTGTGTCGAAATGAGGATGTGAAGGGGAGTATTTATAGGTTTTTTTCGACCCTCGTCGCCCATATAGGCGCGTGAGCTGGGGCGCACTAGGACTTAGGCGTGGAGACTCTTAGGCGCGTGACGCTGGGTGGTTGGAGTTTTGAAGATACAATTTTGAGACTTTCCAAAACCGAGAGACGGGAGTGTGATACATTGCTTAGGACTTAAGGGTTCCCGCGGCTTGACCTAGCGCAGTGGGTTTAGTGGGCCTCGGGTGTTCATCCCGAGGTTTGCTTACCGCGGTGATGACTCGGTTCGAGTTTCGGGGCCGACTCGGGGTCCCGGTGTCAGAATTGACTCTAATTAGTGTCTACGCGATCGTAACGACGCGACTAAGGCTGCCATCATGCTAGTTTAGTTTGTCCGAGTAATTTATTTGATCCGTTCTATAGAAAAACTATCTAGAGCACCGCGAACCCGTGTCGCGTTGCAGTCCTATCGTCATCGGGTGTTTGTTGGGCACTTCTGCAGCCACCAGGTCCAAATCTGGGTGTCTACAGAAGGTCTCGCTCTGAGACCGAGCCAGCCGCTCTTTAAGTTGAGAAATCTCGTCGACTCGAGATTGCAGTAGCTGTCGCGCCTCAGCCGCTTCCGCCGCAAGCTGTCCCACCATATCGGGAATGTCATGCAAATATAATCTGCACTTGAGGAGGACACACAAACAATCTAAGAGCCAACCCTAGGTACACGCACTTACCGATCGAGGTCCCGAAGTGTCACGGGAAACCCTCGAGGCACACTAGTAAAAAAATTGCATATTGCAACGGTTAAAAACCACATATCGCAACGATCTTTGACCGTTGTATTCCTGGACGTTGCTATAGGTCCATTACCTTTCGCAACGTCAAGTGACCGTAGCCTAAAAGACATTTCGCATCGGTTAAAACATGTAACCGCTGCGAAAAGTAGATTTTAGATGACGGCTTTTTTTTAACCGTTGCCAAAAGTAGATTTTAGACGACGGTCTTTTTTATAACCGTTGCGAAAAGTTAATTTTAGACGACGGCCTATTTTATAACCATTGTGTAAAGTGGGTCTTAGGTTACGGTCATTTTTTAAACCGTCGCTACAAGCAGATTTTAGGCGACGGTCTTTTTTCACAACCGTTGCCTTTCCCTGTTTTTTATTAAAAAAAAATCAAAAACCTGTTATCCTTGCTAGCTAAAAGACAATTCATTACCAATCAAATGTCTCCATCCCAACACAAACATTTAACATTAATCTGGATAATAATATAAATACTACACAATTACATGGATTATAACTCTCAAGCATCACTCAAATGAAAGTGCAAATAGCTAAACTTACAATACATACCTTAATTCTCATAAAGTAACATTTGAGAGATTTTCTGTGACTACTCTCCAACAAAAGAAATTACATTACTCACTAAGTTTTTCGACAATGGTGCATTAGCATATCAACTGAACTCATCGTACTCTACTTGCTTTACTCTGATGCCGATTAAAACAAAACTCTGTAAAAGAAATTCAAAAAATAGAATACTTTAGTCAAATATCACCTTAAAATATAAATAAAGGTATTAGCTAGAAATGTAAAAAGTTGATCATGAGAGTGTTAGAGGGTTAGAGCTACAATGAAACCACTAACGTTGACAAGTAAATCCTTATAAGTCATGAAATACTTCACAAATGTTACGTGGATCAGTTCAAATACTTCCGAATAATATTATACCATTACATTCCCATGAAAAGTGGGACCTTGTAAAGTTTTGTTTGATGAGAAGAAGTAATTTAGAATTATAAGAAAAATAAGGAAGAAACTTCCAATGGTTACAGTCTTACAGATAATGATAGCCAAGGGTGAGTATAAAAACTAAAACTATAATAAATTAACAACACACTACAAAGCTAATGAATAAACTGGAGTATGTAATAGCATGCACATACCTCAAAAGTATCACTTCTTTCTATGTGTGAACCTTGAGATGATATAAATTTTTTGAAATTTCATACGACTAATTTCACAAATTTGAGCTCAATGCCTTTCGATACTTACGTAAGTTAGGTTCTCCAAGATATGTACAATCAAAAGTGCATAGAACACCAAGTCATAATATCCATACTTTGTATATAACAAACAAAAAAGATAACTAAACTTTACTCAAAACATCATTAAATGACTACAAGATAACATAAAAATAATAAAAGCCTTTAAAAAGGATCATATCCGTTACCCTGAAGGGTGACCATGGCCTTTTGTGCTCTTTCCTTGAAAATAACATCATATTCGAACCTTTTCTTAGACTGTTTGTAGAAGTCCTGAAACCATGAAGTACATTCACAAGTCAAAATAACACCCAAGTCCAAAATATATCAGTATAGCCGACTAAACTGAACATAACAACTTTTATTATGAAGGGAAAAACGAACAGCTGACGAAAGAGAATTAAAAATCTGTAAACTAAAACATCAAGAGATTGAATTCTTTTATGTTATTTCCTGTATCTCGAGATACTTCTCTTTTCTACGTGACTACACCTATAGACAAAAAAATAGCTTACCCTCTCTCGAATAGCAGGAACCCGAATGTGACAATACCCGATACGCTGGAAAAAGAAAGCGTAAAGTAAACACTCATACTTGAAAAAGAGAACCCGAATCTCCAAGTATAAGTCAAGCACTTCTAGTGGAGCATCAATCCAATGTAATTAATGGTCAAGTATACGACAAAAGTAATTACTCATACTTGTGCTAGAATGAATAGGAGAAAAGATTAGAAGAAGACAGTTAAGAAAAAAAAGTGGTATTACACAAAAAATTCTACAGCTCTTGATTCAGGAAATCAGGAAAATCTTGCCTCCGCAAAAAAAAAGTCAGCAAAAAACACTAAAACTCACCAGATGAAACATCAAAACATAATTACAAAAAATGGAGTACACTCAAAATACGACACCAAGTAAATCTAGCATATACTGCAAACATTCAACAAACATCAAATCACATAAAAGTAAGATGTTAATAAATGAATCCAATTGCAATAAAGCAAACCCTAATTGAAAAAAATAATTAAGGAAAAGGAAACCACCTATTTTAGCACTGAGACATCAAATGATAAAGGAAGAAAATATAATTAAAAAATTAAGTACCTTAGTTAGCTGAAGCAAGTCATAAAAAATCTAGGATTAAAATCTGGATATGTTAAACTAATCAAGTGGATTAGCCAAGTTCAATAAAGAATTTTAGGAACAACCCAGCATCAAAGTGTTACAACTAAGCACAAAAAATTATTCAAAAGTGTTTTTAAGGAAAAACAAGAGCAAATCTAGAGCGGAAAGGTACAGTAAACAAACAGTGATTTTACAAGTTTTTTTTATTTAGAGAGAGCGGAAATATAAGACAAAGGGAAAAGGAAAAAGAAAGAGAGCAGAAGTTGAATTGTGTTCTTGAGTAAGTGAAGCGCAGTTGTTACGCTTCCTCCACATCTCCGGTTCGATTCTCCTTGTCGCCACTACTAATTTAAGAAACGAATGCATTTATAATACAATGCAATTTAAGAAACGAATTGTAACACCAAACTATCAACCACCTGAGGATGAGATCATTCTATTTGTATATGTTAAGTCTCAACCTGCAAATAAATGATGAAATGGTTGAGGATATATAAAGTATAAACTATAAGCTATGACTCTATGAGTAGAAGATGCAAGGAATCCAGGCAGCCAAATCGTAATATCACATGTATTTTAAGTAGTAAAGAATCCATGGAACTCTAAAATTTGAATTTCAATAAATGGATAGAGGACCTGCTTGATGGCCCATCCAGAGCAGTAAAAACGGAAGAGAAACAAAAGTTGTCACCTTTGCTGAAAATCAAAATCTGATAACGAGAGAGTTAAAAGCTCCAAATCCATTATTAAATTGAAACGGTTTGTCTAGTACTTAATATCAGCTTTTGATCCCTGCACCTTGCTAGTAAATTCCTGCACCATTTACGTAACTTATCTTTTCCATATCTGAAAATAAAAGATATGGAGTCTGTGTACATGTTTTAGGCCCCATTTCTTCTAAATCAACAGTTTATCAAAGTACAGCCAAGTGAATCAAACTATAGTCCCAGGATTTTTGGCATCTTGTATTGCAAAAACTACTCAGTAATATTTAGAAACTGAACATATATAGCGCAATGATACTAAAAAATACTTTACCTTGCACACCTTTGACTTCTTAATTTTCAAAGTTAATTTTAATTAAAGTTCATAGTTGAAGAAAAAAATGGGTCAATTGAAAATGGGAGAGTTACAGCTGTTGTTCAAATTAGAGGTTTATCTAACGAGAATGTTGAACAATGTTTGAGTTCTGCAGCTTATTTTAATTATTTTGATTTGATTTTTATGATTTTGATTTAATTGCTCTAATCTACCGAAGCATATGAGGAAGAGGTTGAAGGAGATAGAGAATGAAGCGGCTGCGCTTCGTGAGCTGCAACCAAAAGTCGAGAAAGATATGGCGGCTACTGTTCAAGGTCCAATTTATTCATTCAGGTTTTGATAATTTACATATTGATGCATATTTTGTTAATTTTATGTATTCATGCAGATTTTGAGAATTTGAGTGGTTTTGTCTGATCATAGTTGTTTAATCGGATTTTGTTAGTGTGATTCGTTTTGCTTTCGAATGCAAACCGTAAATTTTGATCATCTATGTACTTGATAGTGTTACTCCTTGCTCGTCCAGTTGATACTAGGTAATTAAATCTTCGATCCATTTTTCGTAGTATAAATGCTCCCTTCAACTTGACTTGAAGAATGACGAGTTTATTAGTCTTGTTATCTCTTTGTTTCTTTCTTTATTTTATTTCGTTCCTTCATTGTGCAGTGACTTGGAGCTTAAACCCCAAGGCAAACTGACCGTGACAGTCGTGAAAGCTAATGATTTAAAGAACAAGGAGTTGTTTGATAAGTCAGATCCTTACACCATCATATATATCAGGCCACTTTTCAAAGTTAAAACAAAGGTCGTCGACGACAATTTGAACCCAGTTTGGAATGAAACTTTTGACGTAATTGCAGAGGATAAGGAGACACAGTCACTTATCATCAAGGTTGGTTTGTTTGTTTGTACTGTTTTTTATGCCTTTCAAATACATTTCTCTCATTTCTATTTGTTGTCTGAGTGTAATCCCCGAATTCACAGTTGCCAAAGCCATGAGGCCTGTCATGCTGTGACAAAAACATTATGTTTACGCTGTTAAGTTAATCGTAAATCCCTTACTTGATTTAGGTATGTGATAAGGATATCGGGCAGGACAAGGAACTAGGTTTCGCAAAATTGCCTTTAATAGATTTGGTTCCTGATAGTCCATTAGAAATCGATCTTGGATTGACGCCATTACTTGATATGTCGAAGACCCGGGACAAGAAGGACAGAGGAACTATTACACTTAAGGTGCCACAACTTTCTCCAAATATGCTTCTTAAGAAATATCATCTACGTGTGTCTCGTCTTTTGAATCTAACAACTCATTAGTACGGCATTTTTTTGGATGATCTATGATGGAAAAATGCATTTTAAATTGCATCAAATGATGGTGAAGAGATGAGAAACCCGGTCCTGTCAAGTTTATCGAGAATGAAAAGGTAAAACAGTTACTATTCTGATGAAATTGTTTGCTGATATGTGCATTTTTCTGCAAGCAGACATTCAAATACTTCAGAGGTGTCAATGATGATGTGGTAGCAAAAAATCTGCGCTGTGTTGCATTGGCATATAGACCATACGACAAAAATGTTGTTCCGAATACCAATTAGGAAGAGCTAATAGAATGGGTTCTGCCCGAAGATAACCTGGTTTCGCTTGTCCTTGCTGGTATCAAGGACCCCTGTAGGCCTGGTGTAGACGAAGTTTCCAGACTTTGTGCTGCTGCTGGTATTAATCACTCGATTAGGGTTATAGTAATCGTGTAATTTTGACAAAAAAGTAAATCAAACGAATGGAGTAGATAAAAGACAGCATGATATAAATACAAAACCGCTTCTGAATTTGTGTTAGGTGTTTGATGTTTTTCGACCAAGAGTGGCGGCAAAGAAGGATACGAGCAAGAAGAAGGAAAAGCCAGAAGAATAGAATTCGCGGCAACGACGAAGAGGAAGAAGGATCTCCCAATTCAGTGCGTTTTTTTTTCTTGTTTTAATTTTGTTAAGTGAGATTGCGTATGTCATTTTTGCTTGTAATTTTTAGGAGAATGAGAGTGAGCCTGAACAAATTGGAGGAAGCGTGACCCAAGCTGAAGTTCATGGTAATTCCTCCAATTCGTTATTGATTGACCGTGTATGATTAACTTCATTGATTATTAATTGGATGTGCTTTGCATTTGTTTAATTGAGATGAGATATTAATCGATGTAGATGATAAGTCGCTGGGAGAAGGTGAGCAAGGGAATAGTGGCGGAGATGATGACGATAACAATAACAATTCATATCATTCTGTGCACCAGAGTGATTCATCTAACGACGAGGTTTTGAAACATCGCTTTTAAGCAACCTGAGTTAGATGTAATATTGTGCCCCTTTTGTGATGAATGTCATTTTAAAAAGCTTCTTTGAATCTTCAGGTTGGCCCTCAGAATATCATTGGAGTTGTTCCTTTGGAGTTTTAGAAAGATGAGGAACATATATATAGATATCAGATACGATTTCTAGAGAAGTGATCATGAAAATTTATGCAGATTTTGGTGAGCACTATTTATGCAGATTTTGATGATTTAAGATGTGATCATGAATTCATTTAGTTTTGTTTGATCATGAGATCGTGTGTTGTTTAATTAGAAGTTGTTTATTCGAATTTTGTTAATGTGATGCGTTTTGCATTTGTATGCAAAGCGTAATTTTCGATCATTTGTGCATTGAGATTTTGTTAGTTTTATGTATTCATGCAGATTTTGATGATTTATGATGTGATCATGAACTCGATTGCTTTTGTTTGATAACTTGATAATGAGATTATCTGCTGTTCAATTAGAAGTTGTTTAATCGAATTTTGTTTGTGTGATTTGTTTTGCATTTGAATGCAAAGCGTAGATTGTGATTGTTTATGTATTCAATTTTTGTTAGTTCTATCATTCTATGTGATCATGAATTCATTTAGTTTTGTTTGATCATGAGATTATCCGTTTGTTCAATTAGAACTCGTTTAATCATTTCTGTTTGGAGACGTGTTTTGCATTTGAATGCGAAACTAAAACATTACTGTTTTCATTGGCTTCGGAAATTATTAGGCACATTAGTATAATTTGTAGGAAATATAGGGTCACTATAGGGGCGATATATAACTAGTAAATACACGTTGTTGTGTCGTGGTATGAAGGCCACTGAATGAGAAACGAAATCGCCCCGACTACGGTACAAATCGGAATGGGCGTCGTCCCCCAAGGTCACACAACACTCCTAAAAGATTGTGTACTCAACCATTAGGAGTTGGAACTCGATGGTATACTCAGAATTTATCAAGATATTTGGATGAGAAAGTATTTGATGTATGTCTCTTCCCCATTCTCATTCTCTTATATCACCTTATATAAGACTACATGAGAGTATGAGACTAATATCAAAGGGTATCCGAAGCTATTCATGATGGTAATGAATTGTCATTACTATAAAGATAATGATATTCATAACCATCATGAATATTGGTGTCAATGTGCTACTTAATGGGAGATACCCTTACAATGCAACAATGATCAATCTATTGTCTTTGCATTATTTCTAACAATCCTCCACTAATGCAAATGACAACCAATAACAAAAATTATGAGCATATGAAAAGGTTGACACTTAGACGTTAATATCTTTCGATTTGAATTAACGTATTAGTGAAATGAGTCAACAACTTACTTACAACAAGAGAATATCTTTCGATTTGAATTCCTTATTGAACTTCGGTTGAATTACCCTCACAACACATATAATACCTTAAGTTCCACACGAGTTCCGCAATACGATTCAACAAATTTATGGCCAAATGAACCTTGGGATTTTGATGAGTGCTCTAGAAAGATAACTCAATCTCTCATAGAAGGAGACCAACCCTTCACACCCACTTAGGTGATTCTATCAAGGATATCTCCACATAACCCACTCACTTATGAGCTATAGAATCATTAAGAGCTCTAAAGCTCAACCTCTCAATACTACGGTGAATCCATCAAGTCCTTCACAACAGGACCACCCAAACATAGGAATATAGATTCATTAAGAGAAATATCTCAACCTCTATCATTACGGTGATCTCATCAAGTCCGTCTCACAAGGACCACCCAAATTTGGGCTATAAGATCATTAAGAGCTATATGCTCAACCTCTATCATTACGATGATCTCATCAAGTCCGTCTCACAAGGACCACCCAAATTTGGGCTATAAGACCATTAAGAGCTATATGCTCAACCTTTCAAATACACCAAATTATATTTGATGATTTCAACTCCCTCAAATCTGCATAATACATGTGTGTAATTCACTACACATCATTTTTAGCAATATGAAGCTGAAATCAGCATCAAACATTGCATAGCAATTGATGCCCCACAATTATGCAATAAATATTAAGCTCACAATCACCATGCATTACTCCGGTAAGGTTAAAAGAGCAAAATAATACGCATACATAATACATAAAATTATAACAGTCTTCTCAATAGACTTATAATAAAATTATTATAAAGATGAAACTTTACTCATGATCATTGTGCATATCACCTTGTGATCCAACATCTTTATAAATATCCAACATGTTGCAATTCTCAATATTGCACCATGTATACACCATCATTCTTATATTAGAGAGCAACGATCTCGATGATTGTTTCACTTATATTTTCTTTTTGCAAATCCACAAATTAAAATATATATCCTTTACTCACATAAAATCAATCATCATAATCTCATATAGTGTGGTGTAAGCCAAATGTATAACATAAATAAATGGACCTTACACAACCATTATTTATTGACTTAGCCAACAAATTAAAACTCTTACATTTGGTTCAATTATTCATGTATAAAACATGTTATCGATCATCACTTTCCCCCACAATTAGAGATATACATACTCTTCATAAATTATAAGATATCAACTCAAAAATTGATTCATGAATAATTTTATCAAATAAGTTGAATGACTTCCTCCACATGTTGTCACACCACGAAATAGTGACAAACATAATCGTTCAAACAAAATATACAAATTATTCATTCATTAATCATCCCAACTTTTAGATATCAAATAATTATGTCTGACAATTTATCTATTCCATAATCTATTCTTAGAGTAATTTATCAAATAATTCATCCAATTATTTAATACATACTTGATCAAGATTATGCATGTCAATAAAATATTTAACCCCCACATATAGCTTATTTTACTCAAGTGAGCATTGATGCGTCTCTAGTGTGAAGTTAAATTCTCCTTCCAAATGTATCCAAAATAATTTACAAGACAAGTACACACGTGCCTTTTCAAAACATTACTAAGGATACGAAAAGTCACACTAATATATAATCTCAACATATATTATACATATTCAATTTTCTCAAGCAAAACATACATAATGTTCTTAAATTGATTAATGAATAATATTCAATATCATATATATTAAGTGCATAGAATAAATTTATAACGGCTATATAATAAATTTATAATATTGCTCTCATTACTCATAAGAGCATATAATCTCCACATGGTATCTCCCAAGACAACATAATTTGCACAAAATCATTAATAATTAATTATTACTCCACTAATAATCACATTAATTATTTTGATCGTAAGCATATAATATTTTCCATTAACACAGAAAAACATTCACCTTTTAGTTGTATACTAATACAAACATGTGTGCAAATTCATCATCTATCATGAAATATTGAGACTAACACATTCAACATATGTTCAGAAACAACATTAACATCTTACTTTTATCAGATAATTTATCTTCCAATCAATGACGATAAATAATACTCATCTACCAAACATAATTATTTTACCATCATGAATCACAAGAAGACAAGAACAAAACACATAGATACCATACCTCATTCTCAAGGATGAATATTGATAAAATAAGATAATACCATCCACTCATAAACCTTCAAACATTTCAGCATACTACCACGACATTGTGTCCCGTTTTCCGAAGGGTAAATGGCAGAATTAGCTCAGACTTTAACTAAAGAGTTGTAGCCCTTCTTCTTAGCTTTCCAACGCCATATTACACGTCCCAATCAGAGGTCTAGAGACGGAGTTATTGCCATAATACCGAACTGCTGTCTCACCCTCAACGAGATGAATCTTACCAACGAAACAAGATAGCCAATTGAAACAATTCCAATGACAAGTGATGAACACAACCACAATAATAGTGACATAATTTCGTTTCTCAATTGTAGGAAATATAGGGTCACTATAGGGGCGATATATAACTAGTAAATACACGTTGTTGTGTCGTGGTATGAAGGCCACTGAATGAGAAACGAAATCGCCCCGACTACGGTACAAATCGGAATGGGCGTCGTCCCCCAAGGTCACACAACACTCCTAAAAGATTGTGTACTCAACCATTAGGAGTTGGAACTCGATGGTATACTCAGAATTTATCAAGATATTTGGATGAGAAAGTATTTGATGTATGTCTCTTCCCCATTCTCATTCTCTTATATCACCTTATATAAGACTACATGAGAGTATGAGACTAATATCAAAGGGTATCCGAAGCTATTCATGATGGTAATGAATTGTCATTACTATAAAGATAATGATATTCATAACCATCATGAATATTGGTGTCAATGTGCTACTTAATGGGAGATACCCTTACAATGCAACAATGATCAATCTATTGTCTTTGCATTATTTCTAACAATCCTCCACTAATGCAAATGACAACCAATAACAAAAATTATGAGCATATGAAAAGGTTGACACTTAGACGTTAATATCTTTCGATTTGAATTAACGTATTAGTGAAATGAGTCAACAACTTACTTACAACAAGAGAATATCTTTCGATTTGAATTCCTTATTGAACTTCGGTTGAATTACCCTCACAACACATATAATACCTTAAGTTCCACACGAGTTCCGCAATACGATTCAACAAATTTATGGCCAAATGAACCTTGGGATTTTGATGAGTGCTCTAGAAAGATAACTCAATCTCTCATAGAAGGAGACCAACCCTTCACACCCACTTAGGTGATTCTATCAAGGATATCTCCACATAACCCACTCACTTATGAGCTATAGAATCATTAAGAGCTCTAAAGCTCAACCTCTCAATACTACGGTGAATCCATCAAGTCCTTCACAACAGGACCACCCAAACATAGGAATATAGATTCATTAAGAGAAATATCTCAACCTCTATCATTACGGTGATCTCATCAAGTCCGTCTCACAAGGACCACCCAAATTTGGGCTATAAGATCATTAAGAGCTATATGCTCAACCTCTATCATTACGATGATCTCATCAAGTCCGTCTCACAAGGACCACCCAAATTTGGGCTATAAGACCATTAAGAGCTATATGCTCAACCTTTCAAATACACCAAATTATATTTGATGATTTCAACTCCCTCAAATCTGCATAATACATGTGTGTAATTCACTACACATCATTTTTAGCAATATGAAGCTGAAATCAGCATCAAACATTGCATAGCAATTGATGCCCCACAATTATGCAATAAATATTAAGCTCACAATCACCATGCATTACTCCGGTAAGGTTAAAAGAGCAAAATAATACGCATACATAATACATAAAATTATAACAGTCTTCTCAATAGACTTATAATAAAATTATTATAAAGATGAAACTTTACTCATGATCATTGTGCATATCACCTTGTGATCCAACATCTTTATAAATATCCAACATGTTGCAATTCTCAATATTGCACCATGTATACACCATCATTCTTATATTAGAGAGCAACGATCTCGATGATTGTTTCACTTATATTTTCTTTTTGCAAATCCACAAATTAAAATATATATCCTTTACTCACATAAAATCAATCATCATAATCTCATATAGTGTGGTGTAAGCCAAATGTATAACATAAATAAATGGACCTTACACAACCATTATTTATTGACTTAGCCAACAAATTAAAACTCTTACATTTGGTTCAATTATTCATGTATAAAACATGTTATCGATCATCACTTTCCCCCACAATTAGAGATATACATACTCTTCATAAATTATAAGATATCAACTCAAAAATTGATTCATGAATAATTTTATCAAATAAGTTGAATGACTTCCTCCACATGTTGTCACACCACGAAATAGTGACAAACATAATCGTTCAAACAAAATATACAAATTATTCATTCATTAATCATCCCAACTTTTAGATATCAAATAATTATGTCTGACAATTTATCTATTCCATAATCTATTCTTAGAGTAATTTATCAAATAATTCATCCAATTATTTAATACATACTTGATCAAGATTATGCATGTCAATAAAATATTTAACCCCCACATATAGCTTATTTTACTCAAGTGAGCATTGATGCGTCTCTAGTGTGAAGTTAAATTCTCCTTCCAAATGTATCCAAAATAATTTACAAGACAAGTACACACGTGCCTTTTCAAAACATTACTAAGGATACGAAAAGTCACACTAATATATAATCTCAACATATATTATACATATTCAATTTTCTCAAGCAAAACATACATAATGTTCTTAAATTGATTAATGAATAATATTCAATATCATATATATTAAGTGCATAGAATAAATTTATAACGGCTATATAATAAATTTATAATATTGCTCTCATTACTCATAAGAGCATATAATCTCCACATGGTATCTCCCAAGACAACATAATTTGCACAAAATCATTAATAATTAATTATTACTCCACTAATAATCACATTAATTATTTTGATCGTAAGCATATAATATTTTCCATTAACACAGAAAAACATTCACCTTTTAGTTGTATACTAATACAAACATGTGTGCAAATTCATCATCTATCATGAAATATTGAGACTAACACATTCAACATATGTTCAGAAACAACATTAACATCTTACTTTTATCAGATAATTTATCTTCCAATCAATGACGATAAATAATACTCATCTACCAAACATAATTATTTTACCATCATGAATCACAAGAAGACAAGAACAAAACACATAGATACCATACCTCATTCTCAAGGATGAATATTGATAAAATAAGATAATACCATCCACTCATAAACCTTCAAACATTTCAGCATACTACCACGACATTGTGTCCCGTTTTCCGAAGGGTAAATGGCAGAATTAGCTCAGACTTTAACTAAAGAGTTGTAGCCCTTCTTCTTAGCTTTCCAACGCCATATTACACGTCCCAATCAGAGGTCTAGAGACGGAGTTATTGCCATAATACCGAACTGCTGTCTCACCCTCAACGAGATGAATCTTACCAACGAAACAAGATAGCCAATTGAAACAATTCCAATGACAAGTGATGAACACAACCACAATAATAGTGACATAATTTCGTTTCTCAATTGTAGGAAATATAGGGTCACTATAGGGGCGATATATAACTAGTAAATACACGTTGTTGTGTCGTGGTATGAAGGCCACTGAATGAGAAACGAAATCGCCCCGACTACGGTACAAATCGGAATGGGCGTCGTCCCCCAAGGTCACACAACACTCCTAAAAGATTGTGTACTCAACCATTAGGAGTTGGAACTCGATGGTATACTCAGAATTTATCAAGATATTTGGATGAGAAAGTATTTGATGTATGTCTCTTCCCCATTCTCATTCTCTTATATCACCTTATATAAGACTACATGAGAGTATGAGACTAATATCAAAGGGTATCCAAGGCTATTCATGATGGTAATGAATTGTCATTACTATAAAGATAATGATATTCATAACCATCATGAATATTGGTGTCAATGTGCTACTTAATGGGAGATACCCTTACAATGCAACAATGATCAATCTATTGTCTTTGCATTATTTCTAACAATCCTCCACTAATGCAAATGACAACCAATAACAAAAATTATGAGCATATGAAAAGGTTGACACTTAGACGTTAATATCTTTCGATTTGAATTAACGTATTAGTGAAATGAGTCAACAACTTACTTACAACAAGAGAATATCTTTCGATTTGAATTCCTTATTGAACTTCGGTTGAATTACCCTCACAACACATATAATACCTTAAGTTCCACACGAGTTCCGCAATACGATTCAACAAATTTATGGCCAAATGAACCTTGGGATTTTGATGAGTGCTCTAGAAAGATAACTCAATCTCTCATAGAAGGAGACCAACCCTTCACACCCACTTAGGTGATTCTATCAAGGATATCTCCACATAACCCACTCACTTATGAGCTATAGAATCATTAAGAGCTCTAAAGCTCAACCTCTCAATACTACGGTGAATCCATCAAGTCCTTCACAACAGGACCACCCAAACATAGGAATATAGATTCATTAAGAGAAATATCTCAACCTCTATCATTACGGTGATCTCATCAAGTCCGTCTCACAAGGACCACCCAAATTTGGGCTATAAGATCATTAAGAGCTATATGCTCAACCTCTATCATTACGATGATCTCATCAAGTCCGTCTCACAAGGACCACCCAAATTTGGGCTATAAGACCATTAAGAGCTATATGCTCAACCTTTCAAATACACCAAATTATATTTGATGATTTCAACTCCCTCAAATCTGCATAATACATGTGTGTAATTCACTACACATCATTTTTAGCAATATGAAGCTGAAATCAGCATCAAACATTGCATAGCAATTGATGCCCCACAATTATGCAATAAATATTAAGCTCACAATCACCATGCATTACTCCGGTAAGGTTAAAAGAGCAAAATAATACGCATACATAATACATAAAATTATAACAGTCTTCTCAATAGACTTATAATAAAATTATTATAAAGATGAAACTTTACTCATGATCATTGTGCATATCACCTTGTGATCCAACATCTTTATAAATATCCAACATGTTGCAATTCTCAATATTGCACCATGTATACACCATCATTCTTATATTAGAGAGCAACGATCTCGATGATTGTTTCACTTATATTTTCTTTTTGCAAATCCACAAATTAAAATATATATCCTTTACTCACATAAAATCAATCATCATAATCTCATATAGTGTGGTGTAAGCCAAATGTATAACATAAATAAATGGACCTTACACAACCATTATTTATTGACTTAGCCAACAAATTAAAACTCTTACATTTGGTTCAATTATTCATGTATAAAACATGTTATCGATCATCACTTTCCCCCACAATTAGAGATATACATACTCTTCATAAATTATAAGATATCAACTCAAAAATTGATTCATGAATAATTTTATCAAATAAGTTGAATGACTTCCTCCACATGTTGTCACACCACGAAATAGTGACAAACATAATCGTTCAAACAAAATATACAAATTATTCATTCATTAATCATCCCAACTTTTAGATATCAAATAATTATGTCTGACAATTTATCTATTCCATAATCTATTCTTAGAGTAATTTATCAAATAATTCATCCAATTATTTAATACATACTTGATCAAGATTATGCATGTCAATAAAATATTTAACCCCCACATATAGCTTATTTTACTCAAGTGAGCATTGATGCGTCTCTAGTGTGAAGTTAAATTCTCCTTCCAAATGTATCCAAAATAATTTACAAGACAAGTACACACGTGCCTTTTCAAAACATTACTAAGGATACGAAAAGTCACACTAATATATAATCTCAACATATATTATACATATTCAATTTTCTCAAGCAAAACATACATAATGTTCTTAAATTGATTAATGAATAATATTCAATATCATATATATTAAGTGCATAGAATAAATTTATAACGGCTATATAATAAATTTATAATATTGCTCTCATTACTCATAAGAGCATATAATCTCCACATGGTATCTCCCAAGACAACATAATTTGCACAAAATCATTAATAATTAATTATTACTCCACTAATAATCACATTAATTATTTTGATCGTAAGCATATAATATTTTCCATTAACACAGAAAAACATTCACCTTTTAGTTGTATACTAATACAAACATGTGTGCAAATTCATCATCTATCATGAAATATTGAGACTAACACATTCAACATATGTTCAGAAACAACATTAACATCTTACTTTTATCAGATAATTTATCTTCCAATCAATGACGATAAATAATACTCATCTACCAAACATAATTATTTTACCATCATGAATCACAAGAAGACAAGAACAAAACACATAGATACCATACCTCATTCTCAAGGATGAATATTGATAAAATAAGATAATACCATCCACTCATAAACCTTCAAACATTTCAGCATACTACCACGACATTGTGTCCCGTTTTCCGAAGGGTAAATGGCAGAATTAGCTCAGACTTTAACTAAAGAGTTGTAGCCCTTCTTCTTAGCTTTCCAACGCCATATTACACGTCCCAATCAGAGGTCTAGAGACGGAGTTATTGCCATAATACCGAACTGCTGTCTCACCCTCAACGAGATGAATCTTACCAACGAAACAAGATAGCCAATTGAAACAATTCCAATGACAAGTGATGAACACAACCACAATAATAGTGACATAATTTCGTTTCTCAATTGTAGGAAATATAGGGTCACTATAGGGGCGATATATAACTAGTAAATACACGTTGTTGTGTCGTGGTATGAAGGCCACTGAATGAGAAACGAAATCGCCCCGACTACGGTACAAATCGGAATGGGCGTCGTCCCCCAAGGTCACACAACACTCCTAAAAGATTGTGTACTCAACCATTAGGAGTTGGAACTCGATGGTATACTCAGAATTTATCAAGATATTTGGATGAGAAAGTATTTGATGTATGTCTCTTCCCCATTCTCATTCTCTTATATCACCTTATATAAGACTACATGAGAGTATGAGACTAATATCAAAGGGTATCCAAGGCTATTCATGATGGTAGTGAATTGTCATTACTATAAAGATAATGATATTCATAATCATCATGAATATTGGTGTCAATGTGCTACTTAATGGGAGATACCTTTACAATGCAACAATGATCAATCTATTGTCTTTGCATTATTTCTAACATAATTACTCTACAAAATCAAAGACGTGTTTTGTATTTGATTAATAATCATACATTTGCTAGAAGTTGTTTTAGTACGATTATTAATGAAAGACATATTTTGTATTTGAGTGGTCTGAATTCCGAAATACTTCCATTTTGTATTTGAGTCAGTGTTTGTATTTCGCGAACACGACATGTTCACATCGAGAGATCTCAGTTTTTATGGCTAAAATAGGAGCGCTTTTAACCGTTTTTTGGTTAGTTGCGTGATAGTTGTGGTGACGGTTTTCGTGAAATGCAGATCCTGGTGCTGCAACTGCTGACCAAGCTAACAAGGAAGAAGTCGATTCTCGACCAGTTTTTGTGGGTAATATGAGTCTGCTCTCTCATGTACACTACATATTGTTCTTCTCCAGCTACAGCATTGCGTAGATGCATCATGCACGGGTTATAGTTTTTCATTGTTTGTTGGTTGCTTTGCTTGTTAGCTTATAATGATGAGTACTGACAAATCAAAAACTACATAACAGAAGAATTGAATTATACACCATGTTACCCAAAATGAATTGCAAACAGCGTTCATAACCCTTAAAATCTAATCAATAAGTAAGATCCCTATAAATCCAATTGACAGAAAAATTGATAATCACATAAAAAGCAGAAATTGATTTCTCCCACGTCAAGCAATAGCTTTTAATGAAAGATGCAACTTCCAACTTTTGGATAGCCTAATTTTTAGGTAATTAAGTTGGATATTGATTGGATTAACTAAGTTGGAGTTTGATAAATTTGGGTTTGATTATGTTGGAATTTGATGGAAATTAAGTTAAAGTTTGATGATTTCTGGGTTGATTAAGTTGAAATTTGATGGGATTTATGTTGACTAAGTTGGAGTTTCATGATTTTTTGAGGTTGATTGGGTTGGAGATTAATGAGATTTACGTTAATTAAGTTGGAGTTTCATCAATTCTAGGTTGATTATGTTGGAATCTAATGGGACTTTGTTAATTCCAGTGGAGTTTAGAAATAACTCTTTAAAAATAGTAAAATTGGAAAAAAAAAATGAGCCTTACATTAGTGTTTTCCTTATATCAGTATTTTCATGCACTTTGCTTTGCTACTCTCCATTGTTTAATATAGTAGTGAAGGATTAGACATTGATTTCAAAAGATAGTCCATGTTTCAACTGTTAGTACGCAGACGATACGAAAGAAGAAATGAAGGAAGGAAATCTGACCTTAGAGTTGGTAAGTTGGGTTATGAGTTGTTTCAATGCGGAAATATGTTACAGCGAGAGGGACACACTCTTTTATATCACAAATTGTTGGTTGCGAGGAAGATACTGGTTGTCATTTACAATCTCCAAACAAATGAGCTCAGGTATACGCTTATGTATGACTCGGTTATTGAGAATGTAGGCACTTGTTCTACAAATGTTTGGCCTATTTATGAGATTAAGAAGGGTCTTGAAGAATGCATGCTTATTCTGTTTGAACTCACTACTCAATGTCTTGAAGAAGCTTGTTTTGCCTGATGGGTCTGTGCTCAGACCTCGTTTGCCCGGTAGGCCAACCCGTGATTGCTTGTTCAATGAACCGGCACGTGATGGAGTCAGATATGTCCTCAGTGCTCTGTACTCACTAACTTGAATTGTTTCCGTTTTTACTTTCAATGCGAAGTAGCTTTGGTTAGACTTGCTAAATATGACCTGAAAACCAAATTGACCCAATTGGATCCCCAATCTGATGGCTTCGTACTGGACATGACTCCTAATTGGACGTGGCATCATCTGCCGCTTGTTGAAGATATGGAACATGAAAAAGTACACAGGGGTAGTGGGAGTATACAACTGTCACTCTGTCTGTATGTATACACCTCGCCTATTAATTGGATATGGCATCATCTAATGGCTGATGCGTTAGTTGAAAGAATTTTTAGAGAGAAAAGTCACGTGAAAGAAGAAAACGTCGAGCTTACTTGGGTCGAGTGATTTTATAATGTACTGTACTATATTGATCTTGTATAAGATTAAAATCATTATATATCTATTTGTTCTTTTTTTTTGATAAAATGTAAGCATTTGTATATTAAAAATTACTTCATATACAACCTAATCAATTCGTGGTATATTTTTTTAGCAAGTAGACGCCTAAGCCTTTGTACATTTCAGAAATTTTGACGTATGAACCTGATCCTTATTAATTCTCCGATGGTTATTATTTTACTTTTTTTTTTGTCATGGCGATAGAAATTATTAATTCCCCGAAGCCTAAAATTATAAAGGCTATAGGATTTTCGACATGGTTTAATCTCTCCTCCAAGTTGATCCGAGTTTTTCATCTTTTTTATTGTTATTTCTCGACAAGGTTTGATAAGGTCAAGACTCTCTCCAAGTTTCTATGATTGACCCACTTGTTTTTTGGGTAAAAATGAGTGGTTCAAAAAAAAGGGAAAAGACGTTGAAATGGGTGGGTAAATGTAAACCACACATTTATGACCTAAAATGGAAAGTAGGTAAAAGATCAAGCTCAACGCAAAAAGGAATACGTGTCAATGATAGGAACTCAAATGGAGTATACATGTCATACTCTTTTTTTTTTAACACACAAGTCATACTCTTTGTTTTATCTTACCAATTGATTACCTTTTTCCACTCCCAGAAAAGATCAGAAAAGTTTTGATGGAATTGAGATTCACCACTATAAAAAAATCCTAGATCTGTGGAAATATTTGCCTATTTGGTGCTCCCTTTTGGCTAATCGTGATAATAATTGAGGTATATAGAGTTATTCTTAAAAATTGAAGGGCGGACATTCTGGGACTCAAGTTTTTAGTGTTGACCGTAGGAGGCATTTGCGAAACAGCTGCTGAAAAAGAAATTTACGAGGTGGCTGGAAAAGGGCAACAGAACAAGAAACGGCAGATGGAAGTGTTCTTGAACATGAATGAAAAATTTTATATGTTGGTGTAAAATGTGTGTATTTTTTTTATATCAACTGTTATGGTGGCTATAAAGACGATTGTTATGGTGGTGAAACTCTAGAGTTCGAAGTGTATCGATTATGGACCTTGAGTGATTTTTCAAAGGTAAAGTAAAAAGATGAAAATGAAATAGCTTGAGCTTTACTTTGTTTTTCAAAATATCTCACATTCATTTTTTTCCCCTCAATCCATCTTATCGCTTGACCTCATAAATTTGTCAATCCGTCTGACTTTTCCCTGCAAATTCTTGTTTGCCATTATAAAATGAAAATACACACAGGAGCACCCAAATTCTCAAGAAATCATGATTACTCGCAATAATTAAGATCTACTAACCACTAAATAGATACTATCTTCGTTTTATTCATTTGTTTGTCGTTTATATTCATTGTGAATATTATTTTAATCGAAGTCAAACAAATTAACCAGAGGGAGGAAGTAATACTTTAATAAATAGTAAAATGATACAATTAATCGTAAGAAAATCCTTTGTAGTACTTGTATCTCAACAATAAACATCTTAATTTAAGCCGCCCTCATCGATTAAGTTGTGTCAGTTTAGCATATTTAGGGCTGGTCATGGTCATCCGAAGATTGTTAATTAGATAGGCGGGTAACATTGACAGCAAGGAGGCGCGTGAGTGAGGGAATAGAAGTTAGGAGAATGTAGGTCGTTGTCACGAGTATCCAACGAAAAATAAGCAGCACTGGAGGTTAATTACAAAGTAGTGTAGAAGATATTTTAGGGAAGTGTATAGAGATATTGATATGTATGGTCGCAAAATTTTGGGTACAGGTATGAGTAAGAATCAAGGGGGTGGGGGTGCGAGGAGAGGTGGAGGAGGATGAAACCTAATTTAGTAGATAGATGGAGAAATAAGAACATGAATAAGAGGAGCATTAGAGAAGGGTGCGAGAAGAAAAGAGAGTCCCAGACCGGAGGAGGGGGTGAAAATGGTAGGGGTAGAAGGATATGAGGGGAGACTCTCTCATTAAATTAGATGCACAGAAGTCATATTTAAGTATTGATCTTAAGTGATTAGGAAGAGGAGAAGGAGAGAAAGGGGAATGAGAAGGGAATATGGTGGAGGTGGTACGGGGAAAGAGGAACATGAAGAGAAAGAACGTTAAAGGGAGAAGAAGGGGATTAAAAATGAGAGGAGTAGAAGGGTCGAGTTAAGGTAACGACATCCTCACTTAACTAGATGACAAAAGCAAGTCATATTTAAGGACGAAAGTGGAGGAAAGAAGGGAAAAGACAAACATATATCAGAGGAGATATGGAAAAAATGAGAAGAGATGGTGAATAAGATGAAGAGACAACACATTCACTAAATTAGATAACAAAAGCAAGTCATATGTAATTATTGATTCTGTATAATGACAATGAGGATGCCGAAAATAAGGTGAAGCATGTGAATATGGAAAACTAATCTTAGTAGGTTGACAAGTAGGACCGTGAAGAGAAAGAGCATAAGGTAGAGGGAGGTGGAGGAGGAGGAGTGCGAGAGAAGGGATAGAAGTTGAAGGGGCATGCCCTCACTGAACTGGATGACAAAAACAACTCATATTTTAAAAAAAACTTTTATATGATAATGAGGCAAAGCGGAAGGGGAAGGAGCAGGAGAAGAAAAAGTGAAAGAGGAGGAAAATTGATCTTAGTAGACGAGGAAAGATAAACATGAAGAGAAGGGGCATATGATAACACGTTTGACTTGAACCTGTTACGACCCGTTTAGGTAGGGTCAAAACCTGACCCGGCCAGTTAGATAAACGAGAATTTATTAAAAATAATAAAATATTAATATTTTAATATTATATTAGGAATTATAATTACAAAAAAAAAACTTTTAATATTTTAAATTGGAAAACACATATTCAATCTAATACTACGTACTACTTTTTATAATAGATCAGAAATAAAAAAAATTATTAGAATAATTTTAATACTTTTTAAAATGTAAAGATTATAATTGCAGACTATAATAATACTATTCGGAGGATATCCTAGCAATAGAAAAGGGAGAAACTAAATGCGCCACATAAGGTTTTGTTGACGAGTATGTCTACCTTGCTCGCTGTATAATTGATAACATGTCGTACAACCTAAGGCATACACGGTGGGAGGGGGAAGAAGACGTGGAAGGCATACGAGGAGAAGAAGACAAATGGGAGGGGGAAGAAGAAGCATGAGAGAAAGTGGAGGAGGCAAATTGATCTTAGTAGACGTGGGAGGAGAAACATGAAAATAATAGACATTAAGGGGGAAGAAGGAAGAAGGAAGAAGGAAGAGGAAAGTGAATGAGGAGGCGATGTAAAAGAAGTTAAAAGGACAAGACACTCTGTGAACTAGACGATAAAAAGAAAGTCATATTTAAGGATGAATTCATGATGAAGAGGGAGAGAGGTGGGGAAAAAATGAAAAAATGAGAAAGAGGGGAAGATTAAAATAGATTTAGTAGGTAAATAGAGAAGTAAGAACATGAATAAAAGCAACGTCAGAGGAGGAGAGAAGAGGGTAGAGTGCGAGATCGGAGGAGAGGGTCAAAATGGTAGCTAGGGATAGAAGAAGATGAGAGAAGATACTCTCATTAAATTATATGCAAAGAAGTCAAATTTAAGTATTGATCTTAAGTAACGAGGAAGAGGAGAATGAGAGAAAGAGGAAGATGAAAGGAATGTGGTGGAGGTAGTGCAGGAGAAAAAGGAAGGGAAAGGGAATGTTGTGGAGATAGTGCAGAGAAAAAACTGATTTTAGTAGACAGGAAAAGAGAAACATTAAAAGAAAGAACGTTAGAGGGAGAAGAAGGGGATTCAAAATGGGAGGAGTAAAAGGAGTTAAGGAAATGACACCGATATGAAGCCTGTGATTATTGAAGACTAATCATAGTAGATTGACGAGTATGATCTGAAGTAAGTCATATTTAAGGACGAAAACGGGTGAAAGAAGGGGACGAAGAAAGGATAAAGAGGAATATTGAGGGAGATAGGGAAAGAAGAAGAGGAGAGGGTGAATGAGCTAAAGGGACAACACATTCGTTAAACTAAATACTTCCTCCGTCCCAATGAATTGTTTGCCTATTTCATATTGGGCCGTCTCAATGAATTGTTTGTCTTTCTATTTTAGGAATGTTTTTTATATGTAATTTGACTTTGGCTCCACATGTCACTTCCCCATTGGTTCTCTTTCCCTTGGTGTCAAAAGCAAAGACAAACAATTCATTGGAACGGAGGGAGTAGCAAAGAAAGTTATATGTGAATGTGGAAGACTAATCTTAGTAGCTTGACAAGTAGGATCTGAACAGAGAGCATAAAGGTAGAGAGGGTGGAGGAGAAAGAGGAGTGCGAGAGAAGGGGTAGAAGAAGGTGAAGAGTGACGCCTATACTGAACTAAATGACAATAACGAATCATATTTAAGAATGAATTTTATATGATGACGAGGAGAAGAAGACAAATGGGAGGGGGAAGGAGAAGCATGAAAGAAAGTGGAGAAAGAAAATTGATCTTAGTAGATGTGGAAGGAGAAACATGATAGAGAATGGACATTAAGGGGGAAGAAGGAAAAAGGGGAGTGAATGAGGAGGCGATGTAAAAGGAGTTAAAAGGACAAGACGTTCTGTGAACTAGACGATAAAAAGAAAGTCATATTTAAGGATGAATTTATGATGAGAAGGGGGAAAGGTGGGGAAAAAAATGAGAAAGAGGGGAAGGAGAATGATATTTGGAAAAAAAGACTTTAAAGTCCGGTAATATAACTCAAACTAATGGGAGAGTCATAGCGGTTCACATTTTTAATTTAGCATTGATAATTGTATCGCTCTCCTTGATAACAAAGGAAAAACATAAGCTCTTCTACCATTGAGGGAAAGAAGGGGATGAAGAAAGGATAAAGAGGAATATTGAGGGAGATAGGGAAAGAAGAAGAGGAGATGGTGAATGAGCTAAAGGGACAACACATTCGCTAAACTAAATAACAAAAGCAAGACTTATCTTAGTAGCTTGATAAGTAAGATCTGAAGAGAGAGCTTTAAGGTAGAAGGGATGGAGGATAAAGAGAAGTGCGAAAGAAAGGGTAGAAGAAGGTGAAGAGCGACACTCATACTGAACTAGATGACAATGTAACACCCCGGAAAACCATCCCAGAAGGTCACTCATCCTAAGATTGCTCCCAGTCAAGCACGCCTAACTATGGAGTTGATAAGTGTAGTTTGTAGTGCCTATTTGTTGTGTTTTGGTCCCTTTTTCCTTGTGGAATCGCTCCTTTGGAGCGATTCATGGGCTTCTTATGCTTCCTTTAGTTCGTTTCAGGTTCCCGAGGCCGAATTGGAAGAGTTGGAGCGATTCCGACTCAATACATACACATTTTGGAGCCAACGAGATAATGGAACGATGACTCGAGACCTTGGAATCGACCCCGAGACCTTGGGACCCAATCCCGAGCCTCCGAGACCCGATCCCGAGTCCCGAGAATCGGTGGGAAGCCCATGAGAGGCAAGGAAGGACCAAAGAGTGTTTAAGGAAGGCATACAAGACACATCCCGTTCGGGATGGGGTGCTACATTAGGATGGCTGTTGTGAGCCCATCCCGGTCGGGACCAACTCGTCCCGATCGGGATGACAGAGCCGTCCCGATCGGGATGATCCGTCCCGGTCGGGAAGCTACAGAGGCAGCACGTGCCTCTTCTTTTCTTCTCCTTCACTCTTGTACCCATATATATACTCCCATCTTGTAATTTTAAGACATCTTTTATCTTAACCTACATTAGTTTAAGCCTTCAAAAAACCCTAGATTTACTCTAGCTCATTAGCCTTAATCTTCCATTAATCTTAGTTAATCTTTAGTTAATTATTGTAATTAGTTCTTGTATTAAGAGGATACTTGAAGAATTCTCCAAGATTGACAACCTTGGGTTTTATTTGGGGTTCTTATTTATACAAGATTTCATCTTTTCATCCTCCTAGTGTTGGTATAACCTTTCTTACTCTTGTCTTTGTTTATTCAATCTTGTTTCATCTTTTTATTGTTATTGTTGCTAGTTGTTCATAATGAATGCTTGGATGTTTAGTTTGTTTTCTCTTGTTAATGTTAGTTTCTCCTTTATAATGAGTGAGTAGTTTCTTTGTGGGGTTAGTAGGGGGATTAGGGGTAGATTATGGATGATTAGGGTTGATTAAGGGGAAAAGGTTGTATCTTTGTTGTTAGTCACATTGTAGGCACTCTATGTGTTTGTTGATATGCTTGTGTGAGTTGTAGTGGCCATGCTTCCCATGCTTGTATTCATCTTCTCATTGATTGTTTATTTTGCGGAAATGTTGAGAATAGTCATAGTCACGAGAGTGACGACTAGAGTCTAAGTTGCGAGAGCCCGGACTCACCTTGACATCGGTCTAAGTTGCGAGAGCCCGGACCGACTCTAGCGATTAGGAGACACCTTTACCCTTGATCACCCCAATTATCCTTCTACCTCTATGAACCCGACCTACCCCACTTCTTTCCATATTTGAGTTCACCGTCTTAGTTAGTCATAGTTCTTCTAGTTTATTCATTAGTACGATCTTTAGTCTAGTTCTTACTCCTCCTCCTTAATAGTTTCCATTTATCGCTCCTTTGTGTTCGTTTGGTAATTTAGTCTCTTTGTAGGCCGACCTAGTCTAAACTTTGGTATACCGTCCTCGTGGAATCGATCCCGACTTGCCCTAGCTACCCACTAGGTTAGTCGGTGTTATATTGTTGGCTAGGGACGTGACGAATCCTTAACCATCAGGAGTTCTTATCATGGAGAAATCAGGAAAGAAACTGCACTTCGTTGACATGAGTAGTATTATCAATCCTTTTAAGCACTCATCCGAGCCTCTTAAACGATATACAATACACGCTCCTCTGAGCACCATATCCAGTATATACTCTTTAAACTCATGGTATTATAATGCTGAAGTGTTACAGACAATGACGAATCATATTTAAGAATGAAGAGGAGAAAAAGACAAATGGGAGGGGGAAGGAGAAGAATGAGAGAAAGTGGAGGACGAAAATTGATCTTAGTAGACGTGAAAGGAGAAACATGAAGAGATGGACATTAAGGGTGAAGAATAAAAAGGGAAGTGAATGAGGAGGCGATGTAAAAGGAGTTAAAAAGACAAGACGCTCTGTGAATTAGACGATAAAAAGAAAGTCATATCTATGGATGAATTTATGATGAAGAGAGGGAGAGGTGGGGAAAAAATGAGAAAGAGGGGAAGGAGGGGAAGATTAAAATAGATTTAGTAGGTAAATAGAGAAGTAAAAACATGAATAAAAGCAACGTTAGAGGAGGAGAAAAGACGGAAAAGTGCAAGATCGGAGGAGAGCGTGAAAATGGTTAGGATAGAAGGAGACGGAGGAAGACACTCTCATTAAATTATATGCAAACAAGTCATATTTAAGTATTGATCTTAAGTAAAGAGGAAGAGGAGAATAAGAGAAAGAGGAAAGAGAAGGAAATGTGGTGGAGGCAGTGCAAGAGAAAAAGGGAGGGGAAGGGAATGTGGTGAAGATGGTGCAGGGAAAAAACCGATTTTAGTAGACGGGAAACGAGAAACATGAAAAGAAAGAAGAGGAGGGAATGTGGAAGAGGTGAGATGTATTGAAGTAACGGCACTAAAGTGCGGTAAAATAGATCAAACCAATGAGAGTCAGAATGAGAGGCGACATGGAAGGATGGTGAGGGGAAGGGAAATGAGAATGGGATATAGTGGAGGTGGAGGAACATGAGAATTGTTCTTAGTAGATTAAAATAAAAGGGAGGGATATCGAAGAGGATGACCAATATGGGAGAGAGGAGGAAGAATAAAGGGGACTACGTGATATAATTGCACCTTGTTTAGGTCATTGTGTTTTTGGTGATTAAGGTAGAGGAAGTATGCTAAATTTGAAAAGTCGCTTGTCAATGTGTTTTTGGTGATTAAGGTAGAGGAACATGAGAATTGTTCTTAGTAGATTAAAACAAGCGTACTCTGTCAAATATTTAGATTTATTTTAAGTTTAAATCGAATATCGAGATTTTTTTTTTGGAATTCACAAACTCGGGATTAACTTGATTGATGATATAATCACTCAAAACAAGAGCTTGAACATTGTTCGGCCCATTGTCTTCCCACACTCACCGTCCAAGGTCTCGGGAAAAAAACCAAGCGAGTTCATGAGCAACCTGAACGCGAGATGAAGACGGTACCCATCGAGTAGCTGATTAGAGATAGTTTTATTCGTCATAATATATATCCACTACCTCTATTCTTATCGAAGATTAACATCATGAATTAGCTAGCGTGCATTATGTATCCTAAATACTACGAGTAATAACTATGAAAATTGGTCTACTATTGAAGATTTACACTATTGATTGCATGAATCGAGTCTTTCAGACTTAGGTCTTATTAAGGAGACACATATGGGAACGGGAAAGATAAGATAAAGTGGAGGAGGAGGAGGAGGAGGAGTGATTTTAGTAGGCAGGGAAGGATGAACATGAAAAGAAATATCATTAGGAGGGAGATGGGAGAAGAAGGGGGAGTGAAGAGGAGAGTTTAGAGGTTTTTAAGGGAAGATGTCATCACTGAATTAGATGACAAAAAGAAAGTCATAGTTAAGGACGGATCTTTGACAAGGAAGGGGAGAAGAAAGAGAAAGGGATATGGAGGAGGTGAAGTATACCGAGGTACCGAGGGAAGAAGAGAGGGTACAATATTAGAGGAGGGGGTGAAGATAGTAGAGGTAGAAGGAGATGGGAGGAGACACTCTCATTAAATTAGATGCAAAGAAGTCATATATACCTTGAGGACCTGGTCGTGTATACCTTGTGGGAACTACGATTATTATTGTGGTCATGTATACCTTGTGGATTTTGGGAGTACACACAAAGTCGATCCCCCAGAGACTGATGGGACATGAATCTGAGCTAATTATCTGATCTTGGCTCACTGTATAAATATGCAGTTCTTGCAAATCGATCAACAACGTAGGTTCTAAAATCCGATGATGGTGAAACTTATGTGCAAGGGATGGGTTGCTGACAACGAGCAAGCCGATAGAGCTGAAGAAATACAAAGGAGAAGGCGGAGGAAGCAGCGCCACTTGAAGTCTATATTTAGGAAGAGCCACAGCGTTCAGATACGCGGCAGGCAGACTACGTCAGCAGCAAGTGTTCTGTCTAATGAAGATATCATGGACAAGATCTTCCACAACCTTCCCTCCGCTGTTGACAAGGGGAACGTGGCTGTAACATGCAGGACCTGGTCGCGGATGTTCCTACTACATCCACAAGCACCAAATTGGGACACACAGTACGACAAGCAACTACAGAGAGTACATAAGGACGGTCTCACCACCATTTCCAGGGGTAGCCTCATAATCTCACAAAGATGTAGATGTCACGTGCCTAAAGATGAAGTTGCCAAAACAATGCTACACATGAGGCAGCATGTGCTAAAACGCTGTTCGCATTTAGAGGTCGTGGAGTGTCCTCCACAAGAAAGTGATTGTCACAACTTCGACGCACTTCGGCATAAAAGGATTCAAAGGGCCGAGGACATAGTGTCCAAGCTGCTCGAATGGGGAGAAGTTTGATATTCTTAGGCTGCAAACAGGGGGTTCAGTTGTCTCTGCTTTTGCTTGGGAGCGTTCTGTGATGAATACTGTGTACTATACCCTGTTTCCCTGCCACCTCGGTGTCTTAATGTACTATCGTAGATTAGTATGTTCTCGGCGTAGTTCATGACTCTTTCCCGTCTTAGTTGCACGGTGATGATTATTTATATATGTACCTAATTTATAGGAGTCACTCGTCTTTTACCATACAAGCACACCTCGCGCTACACCTCCAGGAAACCAGCGCAGCGTCCCCGCGCAGTTCCCATAGCGGTCCCCGCAAGTCCGGTAACGGATTCTTACCTACCGACCAACGCCTCGGAAACCGCGCGCGACCCCGCGACTAGTTGTAAAAAAAAAGTACCTAATCCTTTGCTCATAGCAAATTGGATTATTTCTAAACAACAAGACTGCGTGTGGACTATCTATTACAAAGTACTAACTAGATGCATCTTAGAATCCTTCATCGACTTTGTCTTTGGTGTTCGATCAACGAATGAAAGAGTACCTTGCTCACGTACTCATGATTGGATCATAAAGTATTTGTGTTCCTCCTTGACTTTTATTGACATCTCCAACCGTAGAAAAAACCTATAAGCACAAAACATATATGGAGTATTAGATTGACGTCATTAAATTGGTCTCCGTCCCTAGATCATTCTCAAGTGAAGTTAATATTGGATAATCATACATTACTTAAGTTTTAATTTACTGAATATCTAGATAATTAAATATTATGGAACATCATATTTTTTGAATGAAAAAAATATCTGGCTAATATTAAACTGAGGGAGACCATACACTAATAAAGTAGCACTCGAATTAACTTTAGTGTGCACTCAAAACTTCTTCATAACAAATGTTGACATCACCTTAAAACTTTAGAACAATATTACTAAGAATTTTTCATACAAGAAATTATTAGGTTCAATTATGTTTTGCCAAGCAGTCCACAAAACAAAACACTCAAGCTACATGAAATGGCATATATCCGCGATTACATGAAAAGGAGATCATCAAGCAACAAAACAAGTATCTTCTCATACTTGCTTAATGTTACCACAAAAGAATGATAGTCTCGATCTGATGATAAACACAAAACAAAGCCCACTACTAAAAACAGCGGAAATAGCGTCGGACAGGTTGCGTCGGATTTATTATCCGACGCAAATGGCATAACTGTGTCGATTTGCGTCGGCTAATCCGATGCAATAATATTGCGTGGGACTAGCCGACGCTATCCGACTCCATGATACAGGCGCCAATAATTTTGGGTTGGCGCCACTATGTGAAAGGTTTTGCGTGGGATTAGCCGACGCAACCAGACGCAAAAACAAAATTTACGATGAGCATCTTTAAACTTGAATGTGTCACTTCCCTTGATCAATTAGAAGTTTGATAACCAAATTCATGTTCAAGATATCCCCAAATTCATGATCAATTAGAAACTCGTTCACGGATACTGCGTTTTGACCATACATAAGAGGAGAACACCAGTAGCCCCATACCCACCATTTAGGGATGCTTTCTGTCCGAATTAACTGCAAATTGTTAGAGCCAGAGTTCCAAGTACAACACTCAACGCTAGTATCTCAGTACTACCTCCGTCAATGAGTAAACATATTGGTTAAGTCGTACGAGGATTATGCATGATTTTACCTTTTGAAATAATGTATCCACCAAGGCCCATGACGACCAACATGGCAAAAGATCCGAATGTGTTGGCCACTATCATATTTCGACCAAGGGATCCCATCACACGGAAGAGCCCCAAAGACATCTGATGCAAGAGAAAGAATAACAAGAACTGCTTCAATAATCTGAAAGAGGCACAAGGAAAGCTAATCAGATCGGTTGTATGAAGAAGAAGAACAAAGCATGCAAGTTAACATTATATTTATGTCATCCTGATAGAAAGTTAGATATATCTAACCTTACGATGCTAGGATCATAGCCAATGACGAAATACATGACTGCCACCCAAACGCCAGATTCGTACATAGAAGTTGGAATACTCAAGAACCAAGATGGAAGTGTATAAACCCAACAAGGGTAGAAATGGAATTCCCTGTGCTTGTAGAGGACCGGGAGTTTCATGACCAAAGAACCAAAATCCCAAATTTTCATCCTTTCACCCTTAACCACCAATCACCCTAAGCTAAGCTAACCTAACCTAAGCTAACCTAAGATCCAATTTCATCAATTTATCAACTACAACACAAATTAGTAGATAAATACTAACAATTACAGTACAATAAATCTAACTTAACATTAATTTGAGCAAATAATCAACAAATATCATCTGAAACCCCCAATTTAAGCAAATGAACCTAACCTAAAATTCAATTAGCTAATTCATCAAATAGAACAACAATTGATATGTATACAACAATAATAAACAAAATCTTAACAAAATAAAACAATAAACTCAAATCTAAATCAAATAAACCTTAATCAATTTTGGGATTTTGAGAAAACAAAAAAGGGGGAGAAGACAGAGGCGGCACCGGCGGGTAGGACGATGGGGGAGAGCGGTGGGTCAAGAGCGGCAGTCTTCGGCCGGCAGGGAAAAGGCGGTTGATGGGTGTGGGTTTGGCAGGGATTAAGTCGCGGGAGAGGGTTTCGAGTTTTCGGAATTTTTTTAGCGAAGAAATGAAGTCTGTTTGTTGGGGAGGGGTAATTTAATTAAAAAAATTTACCTACCGACCAAATCGGTCGGTAAATTAAGTAGTCGGTCGGTAAATTTGGTAAATATCGACCGAAAAGATATTTTGCCGACTGCTTACTATTCGGTCGGTAATATACCGACTGCGATCTTAATACCGACTGATTGCGGTCGGTAATCAAGTTTACCAACCAAATTTATGTCGGTCGGTAATGTTCGGTTGCTAATCACCGCTTTTCTTGTAGTGCTATGTGTTTATTGAATTGCTTGTTTGAGTTGTAGTGGCCATGCTTCTCATGCTTGTTTTCATCTTCTCATCTTGTAATCAATTTGTGGTTGAATGCTTGTGTTTGGGTATTATCTTGCATAAGTTTTCGGGTCTAGTCTTTGACACAAGAGTGCGGACTTTTGTTTTGCCACGAGAGCACAAACCGACCTTAGTGACTAGGTGAAACCTACACCCTTGACCACCCTACTATCCTACCACACTTATGAACCCGACCTAACTCTACTCCTTCCCATATTTGATCCATCCATCTCTTTAGTCATCATTTCTCTAGTTTGATAGTTTCTTAAATCTTTAGTTGTTTCATTTAGTTTATATCATACATAGTACATTGCTAGTTCACTTTCATCACCTCCAACCATCATAGTTAGTCAATTCTCTTCATCCTTGTGTTTGTTCGTGACTTAGCCTCGTTTTTAGGTAGACCTAGTCTAGACACCATTTTCCATCCCTGTGGATACGACCCGACTTACCCTAGCTACCGTTAGGATTAGTTGGACTCTACTTGACTGGTGGGGGACGCGGCGAAACCTCTACCATCAATTTGGCGCCGTTGCCGGGGACGGTGCATGTTTAGACTTAGTTTGCTTATTAGCTAGACTTAGTTACCCTTCTTGTGCTCTTCTTCTATCTCTTGTGCATATTTTGTAGGTTTTTCTTGTTTTTATAGCTTTCTTTTCTCTTTGTCTTCCGCTGTGCTCGTTTATTGTCTTTGCCCAGTGCCCATAAAGCACTAGGTGTTCTCACGTTTGTTCAAGTGCGTAGTGCATGCCTAGGAGGAGAGGGGACTTCTTTCTCTTCAATCCAGAGCCGTAGAGACTCTTTAGAGCCTTTCGCCAACGAACGATTGATCGGGTTAGAACCTCTCAACCGAGTACTAGCAATACCATTGAAGAGCAAGCTCAAGGATCCGACTTGAATGAGACACCTCGAGAGACGGCCGAAGGGAATTTCATCAATCCCTTTGGTACTTCTAGTCATTCCTCTCAACCTAGTTCTCCTTCTACATCTACTTCAACACCGTCTACACCATCATCTCCCGCCAATCCAACAATGCCTAAGTTCTCTTCTCACTCAACCTTTACGGAAGACGTTTTGCCCGATCCCACCGCTTTACCTGCCGCATATACCAGCAACTTTGTGGCAAAAATGCCGTTTATCCAATTGGTCGAAAGAAGTCAATTTAGTGGGTTACCAACCGAAGATCCTCATCAACACATGGAAACCTTTTCGGATTATTGCGATGCTATCTCACAACCGGGAATAACCCAAGACCAAATCCGGTGGGTATTATTTCCTTTCTCTTTAATCAGTAAGGCTAAGCAATGGTTCAAGGGGTTAGATAAGGCGACTCTTGGTATTGATACTTGGAAGAAGCTAGCCTTAGCTTTCTACCAACAATTTTATTCCCCGGAGAAGACAAATCTATTGAGAGCCTCTCTCACGGGATTCCAACAACGTGATGAAGAAAGCCTCTATGAATCGTAGGAAAGATTCAATGCCTTGATCCGCTCTTGTCCTCACCATGGTCCATCACAGTGGTTCCTCGTTCAATAGTTTTGGAATGGGTTATATGAAGATTCGAGGGCCATACTCAACATGGGATCGAATGGAAGGTTTACCGAGGTAGATGATGACCAAACTTGGTCAAGAATCGAGGAGATGGCGGTGCACAACTCCCAATACTCAAGGCCTAGAAAGGCGAATCGCGGAGGAAGGCACGAGATCGATGCCATTACACAATTAAGCATTGATCTTGGGGCTCAACTAAAAACCCACATGGAATCTTTTTACAAGAAGCTCCAAAGCCATTTTGATCAAGGTCAAAGTGCAAGTGCCTCCCACCAACATTCAATTCAACAAGTCAATGCTTTGGGAGTTGTATCTCCTACATATTTGTGGGATATTTGGACATGAGCCTCTACATTGTCGAGGTAGTATCGAGCAAGTGAACGCCTTTCAAGCGTTCAAGAAAGGTGCCCCATATCCTCACTTGTTCCAAGCTTCCCATCAAGCTTCCCAACAACAATCTCTACAACACCGTCCATATGTTCCACCTCCCTTAAGGGACAACAACCAAGGCTACCAAGGTTATGTAGGCAACCCAAGGACATTCAACAACTTCAAGCAACATAACCAAGGTACCTTCAACAACAATCAAGGGTTCCAACAAGGGAACTTTCATCAAGGTGGTTTCCAAGGAAACCAACACAACCAAGGACATCAAAACTACAACCATGGCAACACTCAAGGCCTTAATCAAGGCAACTCTCATGTGTGCCAAGGGAACCATCAACAACAACAAGCATCCCAAGGTACTCGACAAGAAAACAAGCAAAGGAGCCGGTCTCCAATTCATGATTATGGTACTCCCTTAGCCCTCACCGATACTCCACACAATACACAATCTCCACCTCGAGATTTCGACATGCAAAAATCTATGTTGGATGTGCAAAGGAGTAATCAAGAAATGCAAAGAAGCCAAATGGAGATGCTAAGAAACCAACAAGAATTATTTGCTCATCTTCAAAGGGAGAACATAGCAAGAGATGCTCATATGAAGATGCTCGAAACCCAAATAGCTCAAGTTGCTTCGGGGAGCTCTTCAAGGCAAAATGGGCAACTACCTCCTCAAGGTGAACCGGCGAAATTTGAGCGTGTAAATGCTATTACCTTGAGGAGTGGTGCATCTTATGACTCCCCCTTATTCCCTATTGAGCAAGAACAAGCAATGAATGAAGTTGTATCTCTGATTCAAGAAAATTCAAGCTTGGGAAATCCATTGGAGTAGCAAGTTTTGTGGGAGATTGAGAAACCTCATGAATACAAGCTTCCCCCACTTCAAGGAAAAGACAAAGGAAAAGGGAAAATGTCATTTGAAAAGTCCAACCCTAATGAGCAAGACAAGGTGCATATCAAGTTGCTTTTCCCAACAAGGCAAATGAGGACCAAGGTGGATGTTCAATATGACAGGTTCCTAGATATTATGAAGAAGTTGGATGTGAGTGTCCCTTTTACCGAGCTACTTACCCAAATTCCGGCATATGGAAGATTCATGAAAGAAATCTTGGCTAGGAAAAGATCCGTCGACAAGGAAGAGACCATAGCGTTCACAAGAGAGGTGAGCGAGCTCATTCAAGGTTCTACACTTCCCAAGTTGAAGGATCCGGGTAGTTTCTCGATCCCGTGCACCATAGGCAACTTGAAGATTGAGAGAGCATTATGTGATTTGGGTGCGAGTGTAAGCATAATTCCCTATTCCATTTATGAGCGACTTGGGATGAAAGAGCTTAAGTGTACTTCTATTACACTCCAAATGGCCGATCGTTCACTCAAACGACCATTGGGGATGCTAGAAGATGTGCCACTAAGAATCGGGAAGTTCTTCATTCCGGTCGACTTCCTTGTACTTGACATGCCGGAAGATGCAATCACTCCCATTATCCTTGGGCGCCCATTTCTACATACCGCCGGTGCGATGATTGATGTAAAGAACGGTATGATCACATTTGAGCTAGGCGACGAGAAGCTCGTGTTTGACCTCCAAGGCAACTCCTCGCCTACTAATGATGAGTCTTGTAATATGATCCACGCCATGAAAGACATCGATCTAGGGGATGAGTCGGGTGTAAGCTTGAAGAACAACTTCTATGGAATTGAAGATGATGATTCCGAGCTTGGGGTGGATGAATGCCCATATCATGATATTGAGGACAAGTTGCAAGGCAAGAAGAATGATGAGCCTCCCTTGGGGCCACATGAAGATAGATGGGCGTTTGGGTATATACCGAAGGATCGCAAGTACAAGTTCAAGCCATTGAACTTAGTAGATCGGGATGCCCCGGGAACGTCGAGGTTAGGATGTGATGATCCTTGGAGTGGAGGTTGGTATTTCACTAGCTTGATTGAAGACTTCTCGAGAGCCTTCGATTTGTTTCTTCGTGCCCTTGATGGCGATGGAATTGGTTATAGTGTTGTTGAAAAATGATTGAAGAATGCACCATCCTTGGTTTGACGGAGTTCCAAAAGAACCGTCCTATTGTATATATCTCTTTCTTGTAATACTTTTGAGTTTTGTGAAATCCTTGTAATTTGGTATTTTGATGCGTGATATGAGGGAGGGATTTTGATGGATGTTTTGAGCTTATTTTATAGGTGTGAAGTGAGGATGAATCCTAGAGAGGAGTGGTTATTGATAGACCTTGGATTTTGAGCAAGGGAGTGGGTTCTTGAAGCTTTGGACAAGCTTTTGGGTTGTGAAGGGCAGGAAGACTCTTCCCGGACGAGAAGAGAGCATCCCGACCGGGAAGGATGAGCCATCCCGACCAGGAAGGAGCCATCCCGATCGGGATGAGTGTACCAAAAATCCAGTTTTATGGAGTGTCTTCCCGACCGGGAAGGGTTTGTTATCCCAACCGGGACCGTTCATCCCGACCGGGATGGTATCCTACTCCTCCTTTGACCTCTTTTTTGTCATGCGAGCCCACCCTACCACTTTAGACCCCCTCCCAACCTCCCTACCTATCCTTGAACCTATCATATGACCCCTACACTTCATTTACATACCCCCACCTCATTTCTTCTTCACTTTACACCGAGTTTCACATCAAATCCTACTTCCTTATACCTTTGTACTTCAACCATGCGGGCTTATCAAGAATGAAGAGGAATAGCAATGACGAAGACTAGCTATGTGCCGATATCGAACTATGAGACGATGGAGCGAGTGAGTTGCTAACCGATTGGTACGGCAACTATCCTTTCTTTTCCGTCTTTCATTGCTTGTCTTCCTTTGTTTATTCTCTTCCCTTTATACACTTTGGTGTCATGGTGGCCCTCGGGGCCTTAGTAGTCATTGCTCCCGACTCTCGATGACGTGACTACATCGAGAGTCATTTCAAAATCAAATTTACAAGAATTTTCACTTTTTCTTTGATTTTACTTTCTTTTGTTAGGATTTAGTCGGATTCGGGCGGAATCCGGGCTAGGTGAGTTGATTACACCTAGTCCTCCCCTTCCATTTCCTTTTATTTCCTTCTTTTGATTTCTTCCCCCATCCATATCTTTTCTTGTCTCGGTCCATGGTGACTTGACTACACTCCGACCGGACACATTCTACCATTTTCTCCGCTTTTCTTTTTGATTTTTAGCTTTATTTTCTTAGTTTCTCTTCTTTTTTGCCTTCTCCATACACTACGATCGAGCATGAGGACATTGCTCGGTTTAAGTGTGGGGGAGTGATATCCTAGTCTAGCTTAGCTTTATTTTCGTTGTTTTTTCGAAAAATCATGAAAAACCATAAAAATTTGAAAATTTTCATAAAAATCAAAAAGATTTTCTTTTGTGTCTTTTTCTTTTGTGTCGTTATGTCGTGCTTTTGTTGTGTTGTGTGTGTTTTGCCTCCCTTTTTCCTTGTAGGTCGTCTAATCACCGTTAACTTTGGAGGGCTTTCAAGACATCCGGTAACATCTTTTATCCCTTTTTCCTCTTTGTCTCTTGTGGAGTTTGGAGGAGATTTGTTATGATGTGTGGTCGGGTGGAGCTTTATGAAGATTTGTGGTTGATTGGTTGCTTATTTGGAAATTCGGGGTGGTGTTTGTTCTCTTTATGTGTTTGTTTTGTTTTGTCTTGTTTTGTGGCCTTTGCCTCTTTTTCCTTCGTTTTTGTCGTGTCTTCGTTTTGTGATGTGTAGTTGTGTCTAGTGTGTAAAAAGGTTTTCGAAAACTCGGTTTTGAGGCTAGTGTGAAAGTGTTTACTTTCCCTTTCTAGTAGTATGAATCGAGTCTTGGACTTTAGTCTAGTAGAATGACCCTAAATCAATAGTTTCGTTGGTCCTTTAGCTAGAGTCCACCTAGTCTACTAGGGATTTACTACAGGATTTGCATTTTGACCACTATGACCACCCACGGTGTGAAAAGGCCTTGGTTGCCGAGTCCCATCCCTTTGGTGACCGTGTTCGGAATTGTTTGATTACTCCAAGTTTTTCCCTTTTTGTGGGTTTGAAGGGAAGGACGCTCCCAGACTCTCCCATTCCCCTACCTCCTACACATATCCACAAAATAAAGTTTCAAAGTGTTGAAATCTCTTTCTTAGTTGCAAAAAAAAAGAAATGCCTACAACTCAAATCTAGCCAAAAGGGCAAACAAAGAAAAAAAGAAAGAAAATGAAAGAAAGAAAAGAATGAAGAAAAAGAGAAGGCACAAAAAGCCAAAAAGAAAATACAAAAGATGAAAAAAGAAATGGCAAAGCACCACAAAAAGCAAAAATGCAAAAGAAAGGAAATGCCAAAGAAAATCACCCCACAAAAAGATTCCCACCATCTCAAAAATAAGCCTTTTTCCGATCGTTACCATGAAGAGCCTACTAAAGGACCGAGTCCCTAGGAAGGATGATAGCGGTAATGATCGGTCTTCCCTCATTTTGCATTCATATCCACCTTTTTACTTGGACTAGTTGAGCGGTTTTGAACATGGGACGACCCTCTTGGCCCATCGCTAAATGGGGTGGGGTCTCAGTTACCTACAATGTCGACTAACACCGTGGTTCATCCTTTTTCCATCCCGCCGATCGTCCCGTAGTAAGTTTTTAGAAGGTTAGGAGGACCTAGGTAAGTTACCAACGTTTTTTATTGCTTTGTTGTCATACTATTAGGGTTTAGTTCATATCGGTTTGTATTATTAGCTTGGAAACGTTGTCACTTTCCTTGAGTCCTAAACCGGTGCTTCTTTCAACGCTTTTTAGAGGGAAGCGATGTTTATTTCTTTTTGGGTGAAACCGATTACTTGTTTGTTTGTATGTTTGTTTGTTTACGTGTTTTTGTGTCCGGTTGCATCCACAGTTTTGTCGCAAGACCTTACTTGCCTTGCGGAGTACACTTTTCCTCTAAGTGTACTAGCGTGAGTTGAAAGGGCGTAGGGTATGCTAATACCCGCTCGGTTAGTAATCTAGTTTCTTTTAGTTTTAGTTAGTTGGTGCTTACTCGAGGGCGAGTAAGGGTTAAGTGTAGGGGAGTTGATAAGTGTAGTTTGTAGTGCCTAATTTGTTGTGTTTGGTCCTGTTTTCCCTTGTGAAATTTATGGGCTACTCATACTTCTTCTAGCTCGTTTTAGGTTCCCGAGACAATTCATGAAGATTTGGAACGATTCCGACTCGTTTCCTATACTATTGGAGCCAACGAAGAGAAGGAACGATCACCCGATGCCTTGGATTCGATCCCGAGACCTTGGGACCCATTCCCGAGCCCCTTAGACTCGATCCCGAGCTCCAAGAATCGATGAGAAGCCCATGAGAAGCAAGGAGGGACCTTAGAGATCTTAATGGAGGCCTACAGACCCTTCCCAGGCGGGATAGAGCTCCCTTCCCGGTCGGGAAGAAGTGCGCAATTGGGACAACTTTTGTTTAGAGCGTCCCGACCGGGATGAGAGCTTCCCGACCGGGAAGGATGGTCCATCCCGACCGGGACCATTCCTTCCCGACCGGGAAGAGAGAGCTGAAGCCCGCGCCTCTTCTTTTCTCCTCCTTCACTCTTGTAACCTTATAAATACTTCTCCCTTGTATTGTTTTAAGTATCATACATTACAATTAACTATCTTAGACTCTCTACATTGTTCTAAACCTTAGATTTAGTTCTCCTCTCATTAGCTTAATCTTTCTTTAAACTCTTGTTAATCTTAGATTAATCTAGTTAATTAGTCTTGTATTAAGGAGATTCTTGAAGTTTCATCCAAGATTGACAACCTTGGAGATTATTTGGGTTTTTCTTATTAATGCAAGTTCCCATCTTTTTATCCTCTTATTAGTTGGTATAATCTCTTATCTCTTAATCTTTGTTAATCTTTCAAGTTTTAATCTTTACATATTGTTTATTGTTCTTGTTAGTTCATAGTGGATGTTTGGATTATTATGTTGATTTCTCTTGGTAATGATAGATTTAGTTGGATAATGAGTGAGTAGATTCTTTGTGGGGTTAGTAGGGGGATTAAGTGTCGATTATGGGTAATTAGGGTTTAATTAAGGGAAAAGGTGGAATCTTTGTTACTAGTCACATGTTGAGCACTATATGTGTTTGTTGAATTGCTTGTTTGAGTTGTAGTGGCCATGCTTCTCATGCTTGTTTTCATCTTCTCATCTTGTAATCAATTTGTGGTTGAATGCTTGTGTTTGGGTATTACCTTGCATAAGTTTTCGGGTCTAGTCATTGACACAAGAGGGCGGACTTTGGCTTTGGCGCGAGAGCGCAAACCGACCTTAGTGACTAGGTGAAACCTACACCCTTGACCACCCTACTATCCTACCACACTTATGAACCCGACCTAACCTTACTCCTTCCCATATTTGATCTATCCATCTCTTTAGTCATCATTTCTCTAGTTTGATAGTTTCTTTAATCTTTAGTTGTTTCATTTAGTTCATATCATACATAGTACATTGCTAGTTCACTTTCATCACCTCCAACCATCATAGTTAGTCAATTCTCTTCATCCTTGTGTTTGTTCGTGACTTAGCCTCATTTTTAGGTACACCTAGTCTGGACACCATTTTCCGTCCCTGTGGATACGACCCGACTTACCCTAGCTACCGTTAGGATTAGTTGGACTCTACTTGACTGGTGGTGGACGCGGCGAAACCTCTACCATCAACTTCGATCCAAGTCGTTTAAGTGAAGTGATATGCATGAGTTTTGAAAAAGAGGATCACGTGATTGATTTTGCACGTGACGACTAAAGTCGTAAAAAAAAAGACGAGGCTCTAATGATGCATTGAAGCTCTCGGTTTTCTCAGGCCACAAGACCCACTCGATCGAGTCATAGCCTGGATTCGATCGAGTGTGCCTTTAAGGTGCCTACTGCCCGGTTTTTAGGGTGCTACTCGATCGAGTAGCCTATGGCACTCGGTCGAGTGCCCCCTGTACGAGGCATGGCTCATTTCGTTTTTATTTGTTTAAGGTCGATGGTTGACCGAGTTGAATAAAAATATTGCATTATTGAAATTCAACTCGGTTCTCGGTGTCATAATCTTGTACTATACGATTATGAGACCGTTATCGGGATTTTATGAAAATGTGTTATTATGGGATTGAAAAATTTGACTAGTGACGAAATTGTAGTCCTCCGCATCACGACATCGGTACTAATCCTAACAGATTATGTGATGTCGATTTTCGCATCAACGGATCTCGCACTAATCTTAGAAATGGAGTCCTACACGTTCAACTACGAACGACCACGATCTCGTTACGCCCTTGAGTACATTGGGGCGGCTCTCCTCGAAAGGGTGCCACCTCCATCTTGACTCGTAAAGGGATTAAACGGACATTGGATGGTCGTCATAGTCAAACGTGTTAGGATCCAAACTTTTACTATTATATATATATATATATATATATATATATATATATATATACACGGTATATAAATTAACGATAAAAAAGAACTAGAATTTAAATGCGAAAATTGTAAAAGTGTTAGTGTTAGTGTTAGTATACTAATACGATTACAATATAAAATACGAAAACGTATATATAAAATTCGAGATAGTAAAGATTGAGACGGGGTTCATGACACCCTCAACATACACGCTTAGTAAGGCCTCGGCGATGGACTCGTAATAGCGACGGGAACGCGGGAGTATCGAGGATTTATGTAAAGTTATGGTGTGTGTGTGTGTATGGGTGTATTTGTTGGTTTTTCGAGGGACAAGGGCTCGGTTTTTGACTAGGGTTGCTAAAGGTAGTAGTGTAGTGTAGTGTAGGACTTAAGAAGGCAAAATGTAGGATGTTCTAAGTGTTTTCCAAAACTCAAAATAATGTGAAGGGTTTGATGGGGTATTTATAGAGAATACCCCACGACCTAGGGTCACTCGATCGAGTGGCCCTAGTGCACTCGATCGAGTGCCCTAGAAAATGGTCTGTTCCGGGTTTTTTGGCTCCACTCGATCGAGTGAGGTCAATCCACTCGATCGAGTGGATAGGGTTGGCGAGCCATTTTAGGAAATGGTTGACTTTTTGATTTTTTTGAAATTTGTATTTGGCGCCATCTTCTAGAAGCGCATCAGGCTGTTTTTGAGGACGGATTCGTCTTTGACCGGGTTTTGACCCAGTCGCCAAAAGACGATTTTTATTTTTGGTGTCGGTTTTGCCCCAAATTAGTCTTATTTTACTCGGAACGACCCACTGGGCCTGAATTTGAGGTTGGTTTTGAGAGATTTGTACTCCGCTAAATGTCCACGTCGGATATTATTGATTCCGAGCCCATATTCGAGTATACTAAGTCATGTTTGCGTCCGATCATCATCGGGTGTTTTGTCGGGAACTGCTATGGACACTAGCAGGCAACATGCGGGTGTCTACAGAGCCCCCACTATAACTGAGGCTTGGACAAGGCGAAAGTCAGAGTAGCTACCAGGCCAGTCGCAGACTACGACCTGGCAGCCTTCCGGTCGGGTCGTTTATAGTCCAGTAGACTTGCGTGAAGGGCTCGCTAGCCATAAGCAGAGGGTCATACCTGTCTTGATGATGATAGCTCCGTGGGGAGTAAATGAGCTGCGCGGAGACTTGCTTCTGAAGTCTGGGGTGTACCTGTATGCTGACACATAACAACTTGCATGTAACACATAGGCGAAACACCGACTCACGCTGGGGAAATAAAATATTGATTTTTGAAAAGCAAAATGTTTGAGAGTTTTTTTTTTTTTAGAAATTTTTAGGAAAGCTCGGGACGACTTGATTCTTATTCTAGGTTCTGAACTGCAATCAGGCCTGCGCGCGCATAGGGCCCATGTTTGCTGAGGAGGCATGGTAGTTAGGGTTCAATTAGGTTTTCCTATTATAAATATCGGACTCCCTGCTTCAACTTACTGTATCCTGAATCATAAACTGCTCCTTCTCCTCAAAATCTTTTAGACTTTCAAGAAGACTCAAACATCTGTCATGGGTATCGACCATCTGACTGCAATGCTTTTTGCTTGGTCCCAATATTTTCGGGACGAGGAAAAGGTACAATTGACTCAGATGGGAATCGTCAGTCTATTCCCTCTCCAACGTCTGATAATTGACTCACACTTTTTGGACGCCTGCCTAACGTTTTGGGATACTACCCATCACGTTTTCGCATTCCCGCGATGAGAAATATGCACTCTACCTGAGGAAATCGCAGCCATAGGTGGTTGGAGCCCTATCGGTCGTCTTGTTATCCCTCCGTTCTACCTGGATCCAAGAAGGAGGCTGAGGGATTTCTTAGGTCTGTCTCATGCTGAGACAGATCGAATGGTGCGGGAAATACTGTTTCCCTCTTTGACCTGGCTGACAAGTTCATGAACAATGAAGATGTGAGGGCTACCCCTACCCACAAGCGTAAGGCTTTCGCCTTTTGCATGCTGCACCGCTATGTTTTTGAAGGGATGACGGAGGCTGACTCGTGCTTGGGTCAGATCAGGATGATTGGTGTGGTTAACCAGATGGAGACTGGTCATAGCCCTGCTTGGCTAGCCACCAGGGAGATTATCATGGGTCTTGATGCCAGGCGACTTGACCCGGACCGACAGCTGACTAGGAGTGTTCGTCTTCTGCAGCTATACATCTCTTGATTTTTTTTTTCATTTCGCGCGATTTTTCTTATGTACGTAGGTCACTCGATCGAGTGACGTCTTTGACGAGCTACTGCCTATTTTTAGAGGGCTTACTCGAACGAGTCAGCTGATGTACTCGATCGAGTGGGCTCTGGTGAACCTTCCCATTGCTCACGAATTTTGTGTATACTTTTTCAGATTTGGTTGTCTGAACGTCTGTCGATCATAGAGTCCCCTCCGAGTATACTCAATTACTGGAGCAGCCAGATTAGCTCAAGGAGGCGACGGGTAAGCTCGAGTCACCATATAAACTGAGCTTACTTGGATGAGGAGCTGGTGTTTCACGGTGGTCCCTTAATCAGGTGGACCGTCGCCTGGTGGTTCCTCTCCAAACTGACGGGATTGGCCAAGAGAGACCAAGCCCGCTACTTGGTGATTCTGTCTCTTGACTGGACGATTCACATTTACCCGGACCGCATCCTGAGGCAGTTCGGTTCGTCTCAGCGTATTCCTGAGACTGAGGCAATCATTAGCGTCTCGCTCCAATTGACGGACGCTATGTGCGACACATGGTTGCAGAGGTGGTTCACCCGTCCCATGTGGACCATACCCAGCCCTTGCCAACCCGCTTGGGTTTCACGGGCTTATATCAGAAATGGACTTCCGAGGAGTCCGAGGAGGCCCGTAAAGCTTTGAAGGTTGATTAGGCCTTCGACCTGGTTCGCCGGGAGACGGCGAAGGAAAACAGGGGTTTCTTCGATGAGGGAGATACTCCCGCTACTTTAGTCCGATTAGAATCGGGTCTTAAGTCACATACTAAGACTCGATCTAAGGATGCCGGTGCTAGCAGTACGCGGGGGCAGCCAAGTCCCCAGACTGATTTGGAGAGTGATGGGCGGGATTCGTCGCGGATCCCGCCGTCAAATAATAACCAACTAACCTAACTAGGGTAGCTAGGGCAAATCGGGTCGGATCCACAGGGACTGAAATGGGTTTAGACTAATGGGTGCTACGGTCTAGGACTAGGTTCGAGACGAGCTAATCTAGGGGGAGGCTAAGGACTAAACTAGGTCTAAAACACGGAAAAGGAAGATAAACAAGTAACTAAAGACTAAGGGGAGCAAGGGTAACAATAAGAAGGAAAACTAGGGTTAGGTCGGGTTCGTGGATGCAAAGGAGACAAAAAGGGGAAGAACGGGGTTACTAGCGTGCTTTCGTAGCCTAGGTATCGCCGATCGGGCTCTCGCTACGTAATCGGCCTAGGGGTCGTCCTCATCGGGCTCTCGCTATGTAATGAGGGAACCAAACCAACCCACCAAACACACACATACAAGAGAATATGCAAGAAAAACAAGGATTGATCGTCTCTAGTCTCACAAGCATTTCATCGAACATGTGGAGTGCAAGGTAAATGGGAAACAACAAAAACAACATCTAATACCACCCATCTCACCCTAATAATCCACAATCACAACCAATCACCCTAATAACCCTAGCAAGAGTCTACTCAAACATAATTAAGCTAAAACTAACACCAACAAGATGAAACAAAACAAGAACAAGAGCATACATATCTAAAACTAACAAGGATGATGAACAAAACAATGAACAAGATCTAAAGATTGAAACTTGAATAATAAAACAAAGATTAAGAGAAAGGAAAAGAGATTATACCATACTAGAAGATGAAAGGAAGAATGAAAACTTGTATAAAAGAGAAAACACAAAACAATCTTCGAAGGTTGTCAATCTTGGTTGAATCTTGAAGAATTCACTTAATACAAGGGTTAAACTAAGATTAACGATTAACTAAGGACTAATCTACACTAATCTATGCTAAACTAGTCTAGGGTTTAATGGGTAATGAAGGATATTGATGGGAGGGATTTGTCGTGGAATCCCAACCGTCAATAATATAACCGGCTATTCCTACGGTAGATAGGGTAAGTCGGGTCGAATCCACGGGGACGGTAATGTATAGCCTAGACTAAGGTCACCCGATTACTAGACTAAGTCAACGAACTAAGCTAAACAAGAATGGTGAGAAGGGGAGAAAACTAGACTATGACTAAGGAGACGGAGAAAGCAAACAAAGAAAACGGTCTAGGATTAGGTCGGGGTCAAAGGGGTAACGGAATGGTCAAGGGAGAACTAGAGTGAAGGAGGTAGTAGGTTAATCTAGGTTGGTCCGGGCTCTCGCAACTTAGACCTACCAAGAGGTTCATCCTATAACCCATCTTGGCGACACACATGACAAACGGGGTTCTAACGTGTTATAGTGGCCTAGGTCGCATCCGGGCTCTCGCTACTTAGACCGACCTAGGGGTCGTCCTCACCGGGCTCTCGCAACTTAGTGAGGGAACCAATCCCACAAACAAACTATCGCCCACAAGAGAAAAGCAAGAAAAAACAAGCATATGCACATACTAGTCATTCAAGCATTTCAACAAACATGTGATGTGCACCAAACCAAGAGGAAACCCAAATCTTCCACCAACATCTCCAACAAACCCTTAATCACCCAATTAACACCCTAATCACCCTACTAACCCTAGCAAGAACACTACTCTAACATAATCCAACTACAACTAACAAGAACAAGAGGATTCAACATAAGAACCAAAACAAACATAGACAAACTAGCGAGAACTATGAACTAAGAACAATATAATGAACAAAGATGCAAACTTGAATAACAAAACAAAGATTAAGAGTAGAAGGATGAGAAGATTATACCAAACTAGTGAAGAATGAAAAGCAGAACACTTGCATAGAAGAAAACCCAAATTCATCCACCAAGGTTGTCAATCTTGGATGGATTCTTCAAGAGATCCAAAATTACAAGCACTAAACTAAGATTAATGACTAATTAAGGACTAATCTACACTAATTTAATCTAATCTAACCTAAAGTAGTCTAGGGTTTAAGGAGAAGTGAAGAATATAACATAAGATTACAAGAGGATGAGTATTTATAGGGTTACAATAACAAGGGAGAAGAAAACAAGAGGACACGGGCTGCAGCACCCCCGTCCCGACCGAGACGGCCCCATCTCGTCCGGGAAGGGCTGGTCCCGACCGAGACAAGGTTGGTCTCGGCCGAGTCGGCTCTTCACAGCAGCCTCCTTAAACGTGCACCTCTTCCCGACCGAGATGGCACTTGGTCTCGGTCGGGAAGGCTCTGTAGGCCTCCAATATGCTCTCTATGGTCCCTCCTTGCTTCTCATGGGCTTCTCACCGAATCTCGGGCTCGAGTCTAAGAGGCTCGAGATTGGGTCCCAAGGTTTCGGGGTCGATTCCAAGGCATCGAGTGATTGTTCCTTCACTTCGTTGGCTCCAAAAAGTGTATGTATCGAGTCGGATTCGCTCCAACTCTTCCAAATCGGTCTCGGGAACCTGAAACGAACTAAAGGAAGCATAAGAAGCCCATAAATCGCTCCCAAGGAGCGATTCCACAAGGAAAATGGGACCAAAACACTACGAAATAGGCACTACAAACTACACTTATCAGATATCCCATAAGATTACAAGAGGAAGGGTATATATAGGGTTACAAGAGTGAAGGAGATGAAAGAATCAAAGGCGGGTTACAGCACAGCCTTCCCGGCCGGGAAGGTGGTGGTCCCGGTCGGGAAGTGGTCGGTCCCGGCCGGGAAGAGTTCATCCCGGTCGGGAAGAGCTTGTGGCAGCAGCTCTTGCAATTGCACCCTCCTTCCCGGTCGGGAAGGCATTATCCCTCCCGGGAAGGGCCTTGTAGGCCTCCATTATGATCTTTTTGGTCCCTCCTTGCTTCACATGGGCTTCCCATCGATTCTCGGGACCGCTAGCATAAGTAGCCCATAAACCGCTCCCAAGGAGCGATTCCACAAGGAAAATGGGACCAAAATACAACAAAATAGGCACTACAAACTACACTTATCAACTCGCCCACACTTAACCCTTACTCGCCCTCGAGTAAGCAAATGCTAACTACTAAACTATCCGAGCAGGTATTAGCGCGCCCTACGCCCTTTCTACTCACGCGAGTACACTTAGAGGAAAAATGCACTCCGCAAGGCAAGTGGGGTCTTGCGACAAAACTGTGGATGCAACCGGATACAAAACACATAGACAAACAAGCACACAAACAAACAAACAAACACAAGGTTGCACCCAAAGAAAAACAAATACCGCTTCCCTCAAACAAGCGGTGAAAGAAGCACCGGTTTAGGACTCGAGGTAAGTGACAACGTTCCCAAGCTAATCATACAAATCGAGATGAACTAAACCCTAATAGTATGACGACAAAGCAATAAAAATGTTGGTAACTTACCTAGGTCCTCCTAACTTTCTAAGAACGTACTACGGGACGATCGGCGGGATGGAAAAAGGATGAACCACGGTGTTAGTCGACACTGTAGGTAAGTGAGACCCCGCCCCCTTTAGCAATGAGCCAAGAGGGTCGTCCCATGTCCAAAACCGCCTAACTAGTCCAAGTAAAGAGGTGGATATTATTGCAAAATGAGGGAAGACCGACCATTACCGCTATCATCCTTCCTAGGGACTCGGTCCTTTGGTAGGCTCTTCACGGTAATAGTCGGTAAAAGGCTTATTTTGAGTGGGTGAGAATCTTTTTGTGAGACGATTTTCTTTTGGCATTTTTCTTTTTCATTTGGCTTTTGAGTTGCTATGCCATTTCTTTTTCTTCTTTTGTATTTTCTTTTTGATTTGTTGTGCCTTTTCTTTCTTTTTTTTTTTCTTTTTTTTTTCTTTTGACTTGGCTAGCCCTTTTGATGAATCATGTTTTGTAGGCATTTCTTGCAACCAAGTAAGAATTTCAACAATTTGCAACTTATTTGTGTGGATATGTGTAGGAGGTAGGGAAATGGGTATGTCGGGACGACGTCTTCCCTTCATACTCACAAAAAGGGGAGAACTTGGACTAGTCAAACAATCCCAAACATGGTCACCTAAGGGACGGGACTCGGCAACCAAGGCCTTTTCACACCGTGGGTGGTCATAATGGTCAAAATGCAAATCCCGTAGTAAATCCCTAGTAAGCTAGGTGGACTCAAGGTAAAGGACCAACGAAATCATTGATTTAGGGTCATTCTACTAGACTAAAGTCCAAGACTCGATTTACACTACTAGAAAGGGAAAGTAAACGCTTGCACACTAGCCTCTAAACCGGGTTTTCGAAAACCTTTTTACACACTAGACACAACTACACAACACAAAACAAAGACACGACGAGAGCGAAAGAAAAAGAGACAAAAGCGATAAAACAAAAACAAAATAAAACAAACACAAACAACAGAACAAACATCACCTCAAATCTACGAATAAGCAGCCAAACAACCACAAATCTTCACAAAGCTCCACCCGAGCACACAACATCACAAATCTCCTCCACACTCCACAAGAGATAAAGAGGAAAAAGGGATAGAAAGGCGTTACCAGATGTCTTGCAAGCTTTCCAAAGCTAGCGGTGATTAAGCGACCTACAAGGAAAAAGGGAGGCAAACGCACGCAACACAACAAAAGCACGACATAACGACACAAAAAGGAAAAGACACAAAAGAAAATCTTTTTGAATTTTTTGTGAAAATTTTCAAATTTTTAGGGTTTTTAAAGATTTTTCGAAAAGACTACGAAAATAAACTAAGCTACACTAGAATATCGCTCCCCCACACTTAAACCGAGCAATGTCCTCATGCTCGATCGTAGTGTATGGAGACACAAAAGAAAAGAAAAGAAACTACGAAAATAAAGCTAAAAAATCAAAAAGAAAAGTGAATAAATGGTAGAATGTGTCCGGCCGGGGTGTAGTGAAGTCACCATGGGCCGAGACGAGAAAAGATATGGATGGGGGAAGAAATAAAAAGAAGGAAATAAAAGGAAATGGGAGGGGAGGACTAGGTGTAATCAAGTCACCTAGCCCGGATTCCGCCTAAATCCGACTAAATCCCAAAAAGGGTGAAAATCATGTAAATTTGCATTTTGAAATGACTCTCGACGTAGTCACGTCATCGAGAGTCGGGAGCAATAACTACCAAGGCCTCGAAGGCCACCATGACAATAAAGTGTAAAAGGGGAAGGGGACAAACAAAGGAAGACAAGCGATAAAAGACGGAAAATAAAGGATAGTTGCCGTACCAATCGGTTAGCAACTCACTCGCTCCATCGTCTCATAGTTCAATATCGGCACAAAGCGAGTCCTCGTCATCGCTAATCCTCTTCAATCTTGATAAACCCGCATGGTTGAAGTAGTAATGGTGTGAGGGGGTGTGTTTGATGTGAAACTTGGTGTAAAGTAAAGAGAAGGTGAGATGAGGGTATGCATATGAAGTGCAAGGTCATATGATAGGTGCAAGGGTAGGTAGGGAGGTTGGGAGGGGTTATAAAATGGTAGGATGGGCTCACATGATGAAGAAGAGGCCAAAAGAGGAGAAGGGGACCATCCCGGTCGGGATGGATGGTCCCGGTCGGGATGACACACCCGTCCCGGTCGGGAAGCCCTCGTCCCGGTCGGGATGGCTCCACAGAAAGCTCCAATTTTTGCACCCTCATCCCGATCGGGATGGCACATCCTTCCCGGTCGGGAAGCCTCCTTCTCGGCCGGGAAGGGTCTTCATGACTCCCATGACCCCAAAAGCTTATCCAAAGCTTCAAAAACCGACTTCCTAACTCAAAGTCCAAGCTCTATCCACAACCATTCTCTTCGAGACTTCATCTTCACTTTACATCTAGCAAACAAGCTCAAATCATTCATCAAAATCCCTCCCTCACATCGCTCATCAAAATACCAAAGTACAAGGATTTCACAAAAACTAACAATCCTAAAAACCAAAATATCCAAACAAACATAAACACAAATACAAGCACAAAAGAAAAGGGAAAAGATATTTACACTAAGCTACTCTCACCAACTACACTTCCATAGCCATCAAGAGCTCGGAGGAGTAAGTCAAATGCCCTAGCAACATCTTCATTGAGGCTCACATGGCCGAGCCTAGCCACCTTCAAGAGCTTCCAAGTCGGAGGCAAGAAGCAATCATCTTCATTATGCTCGGGGTTCTCGTGATCTTCCGGGTCTTCCGAACCATGATAGCAACGACTCTTATGACCATCCGGTAGGTATAGTGGTCTAGAGTCATGCTCGGTGTTATGATGTGGGAGATCACACCCTAGGGGTGTTGCTTCTTCTACGGGGTCGAGAGTAGGATTCTCTTCCACCGCCCGACAAGGATACTCTTCATCAACCGTCTCACAAGACAAGGGACTAGAAATCGAGTGCGATAGAGGAGGAGAAGGCATCAAGTTTTCTTCATTGGAGGCTTTTGGCTCCTCCAATTTCCCATTCAAGGCGAGTTCTAAGGCATCTACTTCTTTCTCCTAAGTATTACGTTCCTTCTCACTCGCCTTGCAAATTTGGTCTTGAGGGGTTATCTCTTCACTTGGCCTTGGATTGTCAAGATCCGGTTCATCACGAAGAAAATCGAACAAATCCAATTTAATAGCCAATACATTGGCTACCCAAGAGTTACCTTGAGAATCATGTTCACACCCCTCCTCATTGTCGGCCCTTGAAGCTTCAACTTCCTCTATTGTTCCCATATCTTCACCATCCAAGCAACACTCAACAATGATCTCTAGATAGACCCTCCCTTCTTCATTTGTAGCTTCATGCTCGGGTTGACTTTCTTGTGGAGACACCCGACCTTCTTGCCCAAATGAACCTTCCCCAACAATTTGTGGAGCTCGAGTGGCCAACATTGTGATATGAGCCATAAGTGCATCGATTCGAGCATCTTGCACCGCTTTTTGGGCCCTAAACTCCTCCCTAACCCCTTGTAATTGAACCATCATCCCTTGTTGACTCTTTTGCATTAGAGTTATCGCCTCTTGTTGACCCTTTAGCAATTGAATCATCATTTGACAAGTTTCAAAATTGGGGATTTTTGGTTGTGGGTCACGTGGGGGTATTTGGTAGTTGTTAGGATGTTGGAGTGTTCCTTGACAACTTTCATGATAACCATAAGGAGGGCGTTCGTAAGATTGTTGATGAGGTTGATATGGTTGGTGAAATTTTGGGAGTTGGCCATTTGCCCCATAGTTGTCCCGTGATGATTGATGGAAGCTAGGACGTGCCATTTCCATAACGTTGCCTTGATACCTAGGATGAACTAGAAGCACTTGAGCAAACGTTAGTATCCTAGTGCTTTTGGGGCACTAGGAGGGGAGAATAGCACACAAGAAGTAGAACGGAGATACACAAGGAGAAGAGAACACAAAAGTCAAGAACAAAGTCTAAAACTAAGCACACAAAAGTCTAAACTACGCCGTCCCCGGCAACGGCGCCAATTTGATGGGCGGGATTCGTCGCGGATCCCGCCACCAAATAATAACCAACTAACCTAACAAAGGTAGCTAGGGCAAGTCGGGTCGGATCCACAGGGACGGAAATGGGTTTAGACTAATGGGTGCTACGGTCTAGGACTAGGTTCGAGACGAGCTAATCTAGGGGGAGGCTAAGGACTAAACTAGGTCTAAAACACGGAAAAGTAAGATAAACAAGTAACTAAAGACTAAGGGGATCAAGGATAACAATAAGAAGGAAAACTAGGGTTAGGTCGGGTTCATGGATGCAAAGGAGACAAAAAGGGGAAGAACGGGGTTACTAGCGTGCTTTCGTAGCCTAGGTATCGCCGATCGGGCTCTCGCTAGATAATCGGCCTAGGGGTCGTCCTCATTGGGCTCTCGCTACGTAATGAGGGAACCAAACCAACCCACCAAACACACACATACAAGAGAATATGCAAGAAAAACAAGGATTGATCGTCTCTAGTCTCACAAGCATTTCATCGAACATGTGGAGTGCAAGGTAAATGGGAAACAACAAAAACAACATCTAATACCACCCATCTCACCCTAATCATCCACAATCACAACAAATCACCCTAATAACCTTAGCAAGAGTCTACTCAAACATAATTAAGCTAAAACTAACACTAACAAGATGAAATAAAACAAGAACAAGAGCATACATATCTAAAACTAACAAGGATGATGAACAAAACAATGAACAAGATCTAAAGATTGAAACTTGAATAATAAAACAAAGATTAAGAGAAAGGAAAAGAGATTACACCATACTAGAAGATGAAAGGAAGAATGAAAACTTGTATAAAAGAGAAAACCCAAAACAATCTTCCAAGGTTGTCAATCTTGGTTGAATCTTGAAGAATTCACTTAATACAAGGGTTAAACTAAGATTAACGATTAACTAAGGACTAATCTACACTAATCTATGCTAATCTATGCTAAACTAGTCTAGGGTTTAATGGGTAATGAAGGATATCCCATAAGATTACAAGAGGAAGGGTATATATAGGGTTACAAGAGTGAAGGGGATAAAAGAATCAAAGGCGGGTTACAGCACAGCCTTCCCAGCCGGGAAGGTGGTGGTCCCGGTCGGGAAGAGCTCGTGGCAGCTGCTCTTGCAATTGCACCCTCCTTCCCGGTCGGGAAGGCATTATCCCGCCCGGGAAGGGCCTTGTAGGCCTCCATTATGATCTTTTTGGTCCCTCCTTGCTTCACATGGGCTTCCCATCGATTCTCGAGATTCGGGATCGAGTGTAAGAGGCTTGGGAATGGGTCCCGAGGTCTCGGGGTCGAATCCAAGGCATCGAGTGATCGTTCCTTCACTTCGTTGGCTCCAAAAAGTGTATGAAACGAGTCGGAATCGTTCCAAATCTTCGTGAATGGTCTCGGGAACACGAAACGAACTAGAGGAAGCATAAGTAGCCAATAAACCGCTCCCAAAGAGCGATTCCACAAGGAAAATGGGACCAAAATACAACAAAATAGACACTACAAACTACACTTATCAGAGAGACGACTTGGGCCATGACTGGCGGTCAGAGACCGACTAGGCCCACGTGACCGGATTTCTGAGCCCGTGAGGGCCCGACTTGGGCCCGTCGAAGCGATTGAGGACTCGAGCTCAAAAAAGCGAGTCCGAGCTAAAGAGGTTCCCGTGGTGATTCGGGAACGCTCCCCTCCGCGTCGTCGTCAGTGGACGGCCAAGGAGGCTAAGGACAAGGGGAAGGGCAAGATGCCCTGAATACCGAGTCCTTAGTTTTATTATTATTTGAATATTATTTTTATTTTTGTTGTGTGCTATTTTTTATTGCATTTTTTTTGAATTCCTGCATTTTGTAATTTCCCGAGTTTATCGGGGTTTAAGTAATTAATAAAGGAAGTTTATTATTAAACCGTTCCTGTCTTTTCTCGATTGCACTGGTTGTGCCCTTTTTAGGGGCTGCCTACGTATCCACAATTAATGGAATCAAACCAAACGTAGTTCAAGCTCAGTAGATTTGCAATCTCGAATTACATCAAGACTATTGGTTCAAGATGCTTGTGACAGTAGAATAAATAATTCTAGCTCAATGACTTGCTTTTTGTAAAAAATGATTTTGATAAATTTTGTTAATGGCATTGAGAAAAGGCTAAGGGTAGTAACGCTTCAGCTGGTCCAGGTTGGTCGGGTTGACGAACTCATTCCCGTCTAGGTCCGTCAGAATCACTACTCCTCCTGATAGGATCTTCTTTACCAAATATGGCCCAGCCCAATTAGGTTTGAATTTTCCGCTTGGGTCAACTGGTAATAAAGCTCGAACCGACTTAAGGACCAGATCCCCTTTCTTAATGTTCCTGGGCCTTACTCTTTTGTTGAAGGCCCGTTGGATCCTCTTCTGGTAGATTTGGATGTTGTTGAGGGCACGAGATCGTCGTTTGTCTAGTAGAACCAACGAGTCATACCGTGCTCGAACCCAATCAGCTTCGGGTACTTGACTTTCGAACATAAATTTGAGGGACGGTACCTCCAATTCAACTGGTTGGATTGCCTCCATCCCATAATTTAGGTAATACGGCGTCGCCCCGGTTGCGGTGCGAATTGATGTTCGGTATCCCCATAGGGCAAAAGGTATTTTGTCGGGCCAGTCCCGGTAATTATCAGCCATCTTTTTGAGTATGGTGACAATTATTTTATTGGCCGCCTCTACTGCTCCATTCGTTTGGGGACGATAGGGCGAGGACGTATGCCTTTCAATTTTATACTTGGTTAGCAGGGCCGCGGTCTCGGCTTGAAAATGAGTCCCGTGATCACTGATAAATTCATGTGGGATGCCATACCGACATATTATCTTGTTTTGGATAAACTTGGCGACATGCTTAGCATTGAGAATGCGATATGATTCAGCTTCGACCCATTTGGTGAAATAGTCGATAGCTACTAAAATGAAACAGTGTCCGCCGGTACCAGAGGGATTTATTTTCCCAATTATGTCGATACCCCATGTCGAGAATGGCCAAGGCGATGTCGTGGTATAAAGCAAGGATGACGGCAAATGTTGTACATTGGCGAAGATTTGACAGTTGTGACAATGTTTGACATGTAACTGGCAGTCGGCTTCCATAGTATTCCAGTAATACCCGAGACTCATGATTTTCCGGACCAGCATGTGAGCATTCATATGTGGGCCATTTTCACCATCATGTACTTCGTCCATACCTTTTCGGCCTTATATTTGTAAACACAAAGGAGGTAGCCCCCTGTGCCGTCTTTTTGTACAGTTGTCCGTCATCGGTACAGACGAATTGGGTGGCTAGACTTCGTAAGCCTTTCTTGGCTCGGCCTTCGGTCCCGGGTGGATATTCTCCGGTTGCCAGGTACGTTAATACAGCCTGATACCATGGTTCAGGGTCAGTTATCTCAATGTCCTCAATGTCGTGAATGTATGCCGGCTCGGACCGTCTTTCGACGCAAATTGGCATACTGGTCACGTGGTCGGGAATATTCAGCAAAGATGCCAATTTTGAGAGTGCATCTGCAAACTGATTCTCTTCCCTAGGCAAGTATGTGTACTCTACCCTTTGGAATTGTTTCTCGAGATCCCTTACTCGTGCCTGGTAGGCCACGAGATTAGCGTTCCGAGTTTTCCATTTTTGAAGTGCTTGGTTAATGACCAAGGATGAGTCACCATGTACCCGGAGATTCGTGATCCCCAGATTGGCGGTGGCTTGTAGCCCGTAAATGCATGCTTCGTACTCGGCTGCATTATTGGTAACATCAAAGTCCAGTTTGATGGACACAGGAGTGTGCTCCCCTTTTGGTGAGATTAGGAGGATCCCGACTCCGAACCCTCGAAAATTGGATGCTCCATCGAATTATAAATCCCATGTTTCCGTATCGGTATGGAAGATATCTTCATCTGGGAAGGACCAGGTGTCGGTGTGTCCTTCTTCGGTTACCGGGCTATCGGCAAGAAATTCAGCTACTACTCGCCCCTTAATGGCCTTTAACGGCACAAACTTTAGATCGAACTCTGCCAGCATTAGAGTCCATCTAGAAATTCGGCCGTTGAGAACGGGCTTTTCGAAGAGGTATTTGATTGGGTCCATCTTGGATAGCACATGGACCTCGTAGCTAAGCATATAGTGTCGGAGCTTCTTAGTGGCCCAGACCAAAGCCAAACACGTCTTTTCGAGCATAGTATATTTGCACTCATACTCTAAAACCTTTTTGCTGATGTAATAGATGGCTCGTTCTTCGGAGTCAACTGTCTGAGCCAGCATAGCCCCCATGGCTGTCTCGGTCGTCGTTAGGTATAACGACAGAGGCAAACTGGGTTGAGGTGGCATTAAGACTGGCGGAGCAGATAGGATCTCCTTGACCTTGTCGAAAGCAGCTTGGTACTTGTCATCCCATAGTACTCGTTCCCCTACTTTCAGCTTCTCAAAAATTGGTTCACACACCATGGTTAGTTTGGAAATGAACCGACTGATGTACTGGACTTTCCCGAGAAATCCCCTTATTTCTTTTTCGGGTTTAGGAGGTTGCATTTCGGTAATGGCTTTGATTTTAGCTGGGTCGACCTCGATACCTCGTTGGCTAAAGGTATGACCCAGTAATTTGCCTAATGTTACACTGAAACTACATTTTTGAGGGTTTAGCCTCATGTTGTACTTGCGTAATCGGGTGAAGAATTTTCTTAGGGCGGTGATGTGACCGTCCCGTTCTTTGGATTTGACGATCATGTCGTCTACATAAACTTCTACTTCTTTATGCATCATGTCGTGCAATAAGGTCGTAGCAGTCCGTTGGTATGTGGCCCCGGCATTAATGAGACCGAATATCATGACTGTGTAGCAGTAAGTATCCCAAGGTGTAGTGAAGGTAGTCTTACTCATATCTTCTTCCGCCATCTTGATCTGATTATACCCGGCATACCCATCCATAAATGATAGATGGGCATGATCGGCCGTGTTATGCACCAGTATGTCGATGTGTGGTAACGGAAAATCATCTTTCGGGCTTGCCTTGTTAAGATCCCGAAAATCCACGCATACCCGCACCTTACCGTCCTTTTTAGGAACCGGCACGATGTTTTCAACCCAGTCCGGATATTCGGACATTTGTATGAACCGGCTTTGAACTGTTTATCGACTTCTTCTTTTACCTTGAGAGACCATTCGGGCCTCATTCGGCGGAGTTTTTGCTTAACCGGTTTGCACCCGTCTTTAATCGGTATGCGGTGCTCGGCTATTTCCCGTTCTATCCCCGGCATGTCCTTATAGGACCATGCGAAGACATCTCTGAACTCTCGGAGGAGGTTTGTGAATTGCTGTTTCTCCTCGGGATCTAAGGATAACCGTATCTTAAGCATCTGGGGCTCTAAGGTTGTTCCCACATTAATGGACTCGGTCTCTTCAATTACCGGATTCCGAGATTCCCTTTGCTCTAACTATTCGATCAGATGTGGAGGTAAGGGTACCTGTTCGTCGGGTTTCTCAATGTCATTGCATAAAATATTTTTGAAAGCAGAATTTAAAAGAGACAAGTCGTAAGCAGAACGGTTGTTATTATTGATTGAAAACTTTGAAAACAACTCGAAAAGAGCAGCCATCTGATCATTGGTCAGTGGCGGAATTGGTAAGGCACTCGGGACAGGCCCCGAAGTGCCAGCAGCAGGAATGACAAAAGGGAGAGGGGTTACAGGAGTGACTCTAGCACCGACTTTCCTAGACTCGACCTCAGACTCTGACACAGACTCGGACTCAGACTCGGACTCAGACTCAGGCATGTCTCCCTCTCCATTGACCAGCTTGTAGATCCTTCCTTGACTGTCAGTCCACTTGACAGTCTTCCTCCAGGCCCTGTTTCCCGTCAAGGAACCAACATCCGAGATCAGCTTGGTCGGGTCAAATCTGTTGCTGCGGAGAATCAGGTTGACCAAGTCTTCGTTTGGAGTCGGGGCTATGGTGTCTTCCCCAAAGAGTAGCCCCAGCGTGGGCTCAGCATTGTCAGCTCCATCAGACTGGATGAGGGCGAACACATCATCTAGGATATAGTTGCAGTCCCGGGCCGATTGGGTCCCGGGGTGCATAGCATTGGGTTGGTATAGACCAACCTGAATAGCCCCAAACACCGGTGTGACAAAGTAGTTAGTCAATCGTGGGCTGTAAGGGCTCAAGTGGATACCCTTAATGATGTTGCAGGCCTTTTCAATTCCTGCTCGGACAACGTTGCCCGGAGTGGTGGCATAACCAAGGCCGAAGTGAGAGTCTTCGTCCTTAAGGATCTCGATAATCTTACCAGCTGGAAGATTGCGTCGAGAGGTAGCCTCCGGAAAGCACCCTAGGTTTTGGAGCATCGTGTCAATACTCGTAGTGAAGTAGGGCCTAAAAAGGTACTCTTTCTCGATCATCCCCACAAAATCGAACCCTAGAGGTCCGTGCGACCCGTGGCCTTACAGCTAGCCACAATCATTGGGGTTGCCTCCAAAGTAATGACATTGTCGAGCAAAGGCATCTTGATCTTTCGGTGGAGGGTGGAGGACAACGCTTTGACCGAGTGAATCCATGGCCTTCCTAGGAGCAAGTTGAAGGATGAGGTGACATCAATCACCTGGAATTCAAGCTCCTTTTCTATCGGGCCCGTTATGATGGTTAGTCTTATGGCCCCGGCTACCGACTTTGGTCTCCCATCAAAGGCTTGGATGGTCTGAGCTGTCGGGATAAAATCGGCCTCGGTAATGCCGAGGGCTTTGGCAGTCATTAAAGGAAGGACATTCACAGCAGACCCATCATCAACTAGGGTCATTGGGAGGTATTTCCCTCGGCAGACCACCGTAATGTAGAGAGCCAGATTATGGGAAGCCCCGAACGGCGGTAGGTCGGCTTCCGAGAAAGTGATCATCAGGCCTCCTTCCTTGGTTTTGCCCATCTAGTGGGGCAGGACTGTGGCTACCATTTCAGCAGGGGTAACCAAAGAGTCTATCTTGATTTGATCGAGAGCCTTAGTGAGTGCTTCTCGATGTTCTTGTGAGCTAACTAGGAGTTGCCATATGGTGAGGTCAACTCGGGTCTTCTTTAGTTGCTTCACGAGAGCCGTTTCAGCGGTCGGCTCCTCAGGGGTGACTTCCGTCCCGAGGGGTTCAGTGACGGTTGTCGGGATTGGGGTGTCCCTAGAGCTAGTGGCTTGATAGGGACGACCAAGGTGGTTACTGGCTAAGACTCGGGATTTGGTCTTGCGAATCTCCTCGGAGGTGATGGAGACAGTTTCCTCTTTAGCGAGGTAGACATTGTCCTCGTCGTCAAACCAGATCCCGCTTACTTGCGGGATAAAGGGAGAGATAAGATGAGAGCAATCAATCACCTCCCCGGCAAAGATGGCATGGGAGCTGAAAGGGTTCTCCTTGTTACTTGGCTTATCTCCGGGTAGCGGGATTTTACCGCTCTCAATCAAGTCCTGGATCAAGTGCTTAAGCTTCCAGCAGTTTTCGGTACCATGCCCATTGCCTCGGTGGTATTGGCAATAGGCTTGAGCGTTGTAGTTTTTGGAGCGTCGCTCAACCGGAACTTCAGGAGTTGGGCCTATCGGTTGGATTAGGCCCTTTGAGGATAGCCTTTGTATGGCATACGTATAGGTGGTACCTATATCAGTGAAAACCCGAGGTGGAGTGTTCTTCTTGGACGGGGCATCTAGTAGATTAACCGCGTCGAAAATGCTGCGGGTTGCAGCTTGGGGCTTGGTAGAGGAAGAGGAAGCCCCTTGGTATCCTTTGCTAGAGGCCTTAGTAAGGCCCTCCAGTCTCAGGTCGTCTTCAATCCTCATACGTTACCCATTTCAGTAAGGGTGGTGAATTGGGTATGACAGAGTACCGGGGATGAACCCGGTAGGAGGGGAGGAGATTCTTGACGAAAGTCTCCACCAAAGTCTTCTCACTGGGCTTATCGACCAGTTTCACGCTCTCGGCCCTCCAGCGTTGAAGGTACTTAGTAAAACCTTCCTTTGGCTCTTGGGCCATAACCTCCAAAGATCGCATCGTGGTTTGGATCTCGGTGTTGTCAGCATAGTTCCGAGCAAACTCGGTGGCCACATCATCCCAAGTAGGGTATTTTTTTGGGTCTAGCTTGTAGTACCAGGCCCGTGGGTGCTTCTCAAGGGACGCAGCAAAAATATTCTTGAACATTGTAGAATCTACTCCCTTGATGGCCATGAATTCTTTGAAGGCCCGTACATGTAGTAACGGGTCTTCGGTTCCTTCAAACATAGGTAGGCCAGTGAGGTTCAGGTTTGGGGGCAGCTTGTCATTCATCGGGGCATACTCACGACTATTTTCCCGATGGATGTTGTTACTCCCAGCTAAATGAACTTGTTCCTCTAGTCTGTGCACCGCACTAAGTAGTTCAGCTAGAGACCCAATAGCCTCGGTATTAGGAGTCCTTTGCTCCACTACAACCATACGAGCAACGATAGCCACTTGACCAGCCCTCATTTCTGTCAGTTGGGCTTCAATGTCGGTCTGTTTGACGACCATGGCGTCCACGGAGGTCTTCAGATTGTTCAAAGCTGCTTCCATTTTGCGGCTGTGTCTGGTGGACGGTGGCATGTCTGTAAGAACACCGCGTAATCAAAAACCGAACCCAGATCTTGGAATAAAAAAAGTACATCCCGAGCGACGAAAAAGGAAAAGACCAAGTGAAAAAAGACTCGAGAGAGACACCTAGACGGATGACTCGTAGGTGGTATGACTTCCTTAGGACTTGGCTTTATGGGCCTTAGTCCCGTTCGAAGGAAGGTCCACGTGAGACTTTTCCCCAGACTTTTGACTAGAGTGCATCGACGGACTTTCCTTTCTAGGGGTATGCCCTACGCGGGTTGGTCGTGCCTTGAAAAATAAGGCGGACTCGGGGAAGGGATGAAACTCGTGATGTAAGATCGACGGAGTTTCGACGCTATAAACCTTCGACATACTATGCAAAGACCCGACACGCGGATAGACGGTAGGTCCTATAATAAGGAAGATTCATTTGGAAAGTTGGATGTTTGATATTTTGAAATTTGAATGCAGAAAGAACAAATTTCCGAAGGTTTGAAAAATAGAAAACGGAATTTCGAAAATCGAGATTAGAATTTGGAAAATGCAGAAAATCGAGATGGTGTCGGAAATTCGAGAGTCAAAACAGGCAGAATCCTGACTAAAGAAAAGGATATTTTGAGTCAAATAGTTAATCCTAAATTTCGGCGGCATTCCGAATTTTGAAAAATTGGATATTTGAAAAGACGGGTCCCGAAACGGGCAGCATTTCAGGTTTTTGAAATTGGATATTTTTGAAAAGATGCATTTTTGAAATGACGATTTTTGAAAAATGACACGGAAACCAAGTAGCACGTAGTCAAACAAGCATTATAACGACGCTTATGTATGCTTTACACTAAGTCTCGGTCGGTCAAAATAGGGTCTATACCAACAACGATGGCTCTCTCGTAAATCAGGACAGACTCCCTAAGCCGAGTTGGTCTTAGGACATGCCGCAAAACCCGTACGAGTTCGGCCATAGAAGTCTTTAGCGCACCCATTTAGGAATGCACTGCGGTATAGTGGACGTCGGTCACAAGTAACCGGCTCGGGAAAATTTGGGTTATGCGTGAATCATTAAAATAATGCGCGCACACTAATATACGAACGATTTCTTTTCGAGTCTCACCCTAGGAACCCCGATGACTAGTGGTACATCAGCTATCCCCAGCGGAGTCGCCAAATTGTGGACATGACGTAGGTCCACCCCGACGCGGCCACGCGCGGGTTTGGGTAGGCGAATGAATCTCGTGGTAAGATTGATCTCGGGTTCAAAATTTAAGTCAAAGTTGGAGTCGCCACCGAATTTATGGGAATTCGGACCCATTCGAGCCCACTCTATGTCGTCATGGACCGTACACAAAGTATGGCCCATTTCGATTTCAGAGCTTATGGGTCTCGTCCCTTTGCATTGCGATACCGATACCATCTACACCGGTTATCGTGTAAAGAATGACTCTCGTGCGCCAACGGTTTCGGACATCCGGAAACCGAGGTTCTGAGTAAGGGGTGAGGGTACGTGTTGGGAAGCCCCCTAAGGAAACCCAACCCCGCCCGCACTTAGCGGCCTCTACAAAGACATCGTTCATGTTTGTGTACGCGCGCTAGTAAAATGACTAAATGATATGCAAACAGCATTTTTGCTAAGCATGCGAATTATATGTGAACTACGTCATTTTAATGCATCTTGTTTATAGTCGAATTGTTTAGCATGCGATGTTCATTTATAAAGCGATAAGCAGCAAAAAAAACAAAACTCGTAAAAACGTACAAAATACACGGGCGGAAATACAACCCGGCCAATACAAAAATCACAAACAAAAAATAAAGAAAATGGAATAAATGGAATACACAAAACGATAAATAATAACTAGAAACAGACCCGTATATAATAAATATAAACTAGACCGTAAGTTAAGTGGATGGACGAACTTCGAATAAATACACATTATATTGTGTATTAAACGGAGGACGGAGATATGGAACCTAGGCGTGGTGCTAGCCCGATCCCGAATCTCGATGCCTTGTCCCGACTTATCACATCGAATAAATGGCGTCTAGATTAGCCATATATCGGACACGACTAAAGAGTCGTCGATATAAGACTAATCGTGAAAGACTTCGATCAAAGTCGTTTAAGTGAAGTGATATGCATGATTTTTGAAAAAGAGGATCACGTGATTGATTTTGCACGTGACGACTAAAGTCATAAAAAAAAGACGAGGCTCGAATGATGCATTGAAGCGCTCGGTTTTCTCAGGCTACAGGACCCACTCGATCGAGTCATGGCCTGGACTCGATCGAGTGTGCCTTTAAGGTGCCTACTGCCCGGTTTTTGGGGTGCTACTCGATCGAGTAGCCTACGGCACTCGGTCGAGTGCCCCCTGTACGAGGCATGGCTCATTTCGTTTTTATTTGTTTAAGGTCGATGGTTGACCGAGTTGAATAAAAATATTGCATGATTGAAATTCAACTCGGTTCTCGGTGTCATAATCGTGTACTATACGATTATGAGACCGTCATCGGGATTTTATGAAAATGTGTTATTATGGGATTGAAAAAATTGACTAGTGACGAAATTGTAGTCCTCCGCGTCCCGACATTGATACTAATCCTAACGGATTATGTGATGTCGATTTTCGCATCAACGGATCTCGCACTAATCTTAGAAATGGAGTCCTATACGTTCAACTACGAACGACCACGATCTCGTTACGCCCTTGAGTACATTGGGGCGGCGCTCCCCGAAAGGGTGCCACTTCCGTCGTGACTCGTAAAGGGATTAAACGGACTTTGGATGGTCGTCATAGTCAAACGTGTTAGGATCCAAACTTTTACTATTAAATATATATATACACGGCATATAAATTAACGATAAAAAAGAACTAGAATTTAAATGCGAAAATTGTAAACGTGTTAGTGTTAATATTAGTATACTAATAAGATTACAATATAAAGTACGAAAACGTATATATAAAATTCGAGATAGTAAATATTGAGACGGGGTTTAGGACACCCTCAACATACATGCTTAGTAAGGCCTAGACGATGGACTCGTAATAGCGACGGGAACGCGGGAGTATCGAGGATGTATGTAAAGTTATGGTGTGTGTGTGTGTGTATGGGTGGATTTGTCGGTTTTTCGAGGGACAAGGACTTGGTTTTTGACTAGGGTTGCTAAAGGTAGTAGTGTAGTGTAGTGTAGGACTTAAGAAGGCAAAATGTAGGATGTTCTAAGTGTTTTCCAAAACTCAAAATGTGAAGGGTTTCATGGGGTATTTATAGAGAATACCCCACGACCTAGGGTCACTCAATCGAGTGGCCCTAGTGCACTCGATCGAGTGCCCTAGAAAACGGATCTGTTCCGGTTTTTTTGGCTCCACTCGATCGAGTGAGGTCAATCCACTCGATCGAGTGGATAGGGTTGGCGAGCCATTTTAGGAAATGGTTGACTTTTTGATTTTTTTGAAATTTGTATTTGGGCGCCATATTCTAGAAGCGCATCAGGCTGTTTTTGAGGACAGATTCGTCTTTGACCGGGTTTTGACCCGATCGCCAGAAGACGGTTTTTATTTTTGGTGTCGGTTTTGGCCCAAATTAGTCTTATTTTACTCAGAACGACCCACTGGGCCTGAATTTGAGGTTGGTTTCGAGAGATTTGTACTCCGCTAAATATCCACGTCGGATATTATTGATTCTGAGCCCATATTCGAGTATACTAAGTCACGTTTACGTCCGATCATCATCGGGTGTTTTGTCGGGAACTACTATTGACACTAGCAGGCAAAATGCGGGTGTCTACACAAATCCAAGACTGGATGAACTATTTAATTAGTTATTACTCATGAGGAATGAATATCGCATGTCACTCGTCTACGGGCTTGAGGCTTGTAACATGGTCATCTAAAAGTGTCCAGTCGTGTTATTGTTCTACCATGATAGTTACATTATTACTTGCTTAAATGTTTTTCCTGCACGTATGTATACATGTGAATCTGAACTTGTAAACGATACAACTGTGTCAACATGTTATCATAATATAGATTGGGAGTACGTGTCTTAATGATAAAACAGAGTCGTGAGATATAATGAAGAGACCAGATGTCATGAGAGTGCGTATCGTCATTTAAATTACTTGCAAGAATGTTCCGATAATGGTGTCTAACGAGTCTAATGGTATATGTAAGAGTATAATACCAAAAGGGTGGAAAGAGAGTCACGATATTAAGACCCAATAAAGAAAGATAATAGGTATAACGGTACAAGGGTCTGGAATAATGAATAATAAGTGTCCAAGGCATATACATGAGTTTGTTGTGTCATCACATATGATTCGTTGTCAAAAGTTCGGGTTATAGTACATGGTAGCAACGTGTCAATCCTGAGTCCGTGCAGTAGATTAGAATATCACAGGCTACATGTTCTAAGCGTGGGTAAACCGTCCTTATGTGAACTAATTGTCTTACCTTCGGGATAGTTATGGCGTCTAGATATATGTAAGAGTGTCTTGGAGTGAAAAATCACACAACTATATGAAGTTACAGGTGTATCAGATGTGACACGCCAACATGTGAAATGAGTCATGACAAGTATAATGAGTAAAAACACAATGGTACTAATAAGCAGTCTGTTTTTTATCATAAAATTATGTGAAATGTGACATAGGAGAATCAGTATGCAATTAGTCTGTTGGTACTTATGTTGAACCACGAGAAAATCTAAGTGATGCTGCCTGCAGTAATTAGTAAAAAGAGTTTATGTTGTGAAATGTAGAGGAATGCAGAGTAAAACCACTCGCGACGAGTTGATGGGTGAGTAAGTTTGGGAATATAGATGAAACACGAGGAACTATTGTACTAAGCGTGATGCCAAAGGAGTTGGAGGTTGTGAAATGACAAAGTAATGCTTTGTAAATGAGAAATATATTGAAAATTGCTATGATAGATCGCATGAGTCGATTCCTGATATTACCAACTTCCTCACCCCTGGTCAGGGTTACAAGTATAATCGTTTGAAAATTTTACTGTGATGTCCTTTGATGATTGAGTATTGTCTTATATAAGAGAGTCGAGGAAACTGTGATCTCGTTAGTGTCAAGATAGTGTCATCATATATAAGATGTGTTGGGTAGCGTGAATAGGAGATCAATGAATTTCGAAGTTCCTTATAAGGAAGGTAGGATGTCATACCCCGTTGTTTCCTATAATAAGTGTGTTTAATGATCGTGTCAGTCGTCGCGTAATAACTTGGAATGATTGTTGTTAATCACTCGTGCATGAATAGTTATTCAGTAGTACGTAATGCAAGTACAAAAGTTAGTAATATGATGAGTCATGTGATGTATTCGATTAAGTGTGAATTGTGTGAGGTGTCGTTAGTCGGGAGTTATCGTTATTGGTTGGATCCTGAACTTCGGGACGAAGTTCATATAAAAAGGGTAGACTGTAATTTTCGTCTCTGGTATATAACCAAGTACACCTGTAATATCCCGTCTCGCTTATCCGCGTTACGCTACACATGTTAGTTTGGTAATTGGTTGATCAGTCAGCCATTGATTAGTTGGTCAGTCATGTTGGAATAGTTAGTCGTTCCATAGCGGGAGGTGAACTTCGGGACGGTGTTTCTTTTAAGGAGGGTAGATTGTAATACCCGTCTTTTAATTCTATTAGGTCTCGATTAATGAGTCGCAGTCTATGTAGTTAAGTGGGCTAAACCGAGCGTACATTCTTATATACGAGTAGTTGTTTAACCCGTTTCTTTTAACCCAATTCCCGATGCCTATACAATGGTTATGCTTCCCCCCACAATTCCTTTTCATTTATATTATATACAGCCTATACACAACCCTAAACTACTTTTACTCATAATGCACGCTCAAGAAGAAAGAAAGGCCAGGAGAAGAGAGAAGAGAATTCGATCCCAAATCGTATCCTAGCAATCCATTTATATGATTGAGTCATGTAAGTTCCTTAATTTTATTTTAACGTTGTTTAAGAGTATAATTAGGTTTTAGTCGTGCCATTCCCAATATGAATTAGGTGGAAGATTAGATTAAACACATTAATTAGGAAATAGTTACTGAAATTCTCAGATTCGTAGTACTGTCTTGTGTTCATTGATAGACGTGTTTATTTTTCGAATTAAGAAAAAGTTAAAGAACAAACCCTACTTTATTTCAATTCTAGTTTATGCCTGTTAAATTTCGTAATCAGATTCAAAGCCGTTTCTTCTAGAGAATTTATTTGTGAACCGCCGTTTATAAATCACTAATTCAGTAATGCTATATAGTAATGGGTGTAAAAACGAATATATATATATCATAATTGAGTTTGGATTTCAGCCAACATTAAATTTATTGAGTCTAGTTGACACTAGAAGTTGAAATGGAGTTAAAAGGATTAGTCTAGTATTAGTAATTCATCAATAGTTTTTATACGATGAATTCTGTCAGTCTGTAGAGATCAGGTTGTAAGTCAATGTTAAGATGATATTTAGATGAAGGTCAAATAATATAAATGGTAGACAAGATAATCACGGTTCTAACACAGTTGGTCTCATGTTAATTGAAGTAGTAGTTATTTAACTATGAATTTTATAACAAGACAATACAATGCTGTAAAATCGGAAGTTAAGATTATGTCTTTAATGCTAGTAACAGCTTAGATCGTATTCAGTCTAAGTAGTACTTATATGTTAATATCAATTGATTGTAGGTGATGAATGTTTTAGAGGAAGTTTTTTTAACCCGCTTGTTTGTGGTTGTGACCTACTAACTAGGTAAGGTTATCCTTACTCATTTTACGTTGTATGTTTTCATATTATATGATATAATGGTATAATGGTTATATTGATATTGCGTTCGTGTGCCGATTTAGAGAAGCTAGCTAGGATTAGCTAGGCCTGGTTGATCTCGGGACCTTCCCTAATGTTTCCTCCTAGGAGAGCCTAGGAGGGGTGTGCACACTCGGATAGACGGGGTGTGACTGCGGTCGCGATAGTGATAATAGGGATGATGATGATGATGATACTGATGGTTGTGATGCTGGTTGTACCTATGTTGTTTAATGTTATCGTGAACTGATCTGGTGTGTTTGTTTGACGTGTCTGTGATGATCCAATTGATATTTCGAATTAATTGGGGAGCAGTCGATAATGCAGGTTATGTATACGTGATGTGTTTGGATGTTGGGATACATGTACGGGATTGGGGTGAGCGCGACTTATGAGTCCAGACGTAGCACCGGTGAATGCATAGGCATTCCTGTTATATAGATTGTATAGCTTCCGCTGTGTAACCAGAGTTGTAATAGTTAATGAGTTGTAATGTCTTAAATCACATGGTCAGTTTGGCATCCCATATTGTATTGTGATGAGCTACAACCTCGGGAAACCGAGATGGTAACACCTTTATTTATTCGGGAATGTCTTGATAAGGCTCCTGGGTAAATGGGGGTGTTACAATGACAATACATATTTAACTTGTCTTTTAGTTTAATCTTACAGGTTAATCGTCATTAGTGTGATAATTATCGAATGTGCTAATCCATGAATGTTGATATCAAGACAAGCCAAAGCTACCCAAGATAAAGATCAAAAACTTCATTTGAAAAGAATAGAAATGCGTTTAAGTCCATAAGTCACTTGTAAAGGCAATGTGTGTATATTCGGTACAACATTATGTAACAGTCGGGTTGACTGTACACCGTTCAACAGATCTTAGTAGGTTCAAAAAGATTTTCTTTTCAAAAGATTAATCCTTAGAAAAAAAAATTTGCAAAAATAAAATTGACTTTGAAAAATCCGATTTTCTGAGAAAATAAGATGAGTTAGTTATTATACAATAATTAACCCCTTCCCCAAGACCAAAGATTTTCTCATAACTTTTGAAGAAGGATTTGACCACTCACCTTTTCTAGTGTTTCACTCCTAAGTAGTGGTTAATCCTATTATCTTTTTGTTAAACTTTGTTTTAAGAGAAAAAACTTTGGATTTGAAATGATACATCTTCTTTTATCTGAATTTCACATCTACAATAAAAGATACTTTCATGCGTAATTTATTTATCAAGACTTTCAAAACCAAAATCAGTTATTGCATTTTGTTCTTGAAAAGGTTTTAATCTTAAAATATTTTGCAAAGTATTTTCAAAAAAGTCTTCACTAATTTTAAAGTCACAGTCGAACACTCTATAACACAGAATCATAGACACTCTTGTCTAACTTGGTTAGTGTTCCGGTATCGGAATCAATTAACCCGACTGCGAATTCGGGTTTTAGTGTTCGAATATTGTTTGATTGAGTTCACAATTATCTCCTTCTTTTTACTCCACGGGTCGGACCTTTCCCGGCGGATTGAGCCTGCTCCCTGCACAAGTAACGCACAGGGCCTCGAAGGTTGTCCGAGGGAACCCTCTCCGATGCCTAAGTCAGTCCGTGAATGCCTTGATGAACCTAGTTCGTGAGGAGCTAGGTGGCGTTTTTTAGAGTAAGGGTCTAGAGAGAGAAAATCCAACCTCTTTCAAGTGGGAAATGGAAGAGTATATATACCTTCTCACAAGAGAGAGGAAGAGAAGTGGAGAGAGGAAGAATGGGTGGATAGGGAAGTGACAAGTGGCTTCACCTCGTCCACCCATTTTCCCTTACCTTAGGCAAAATGACGAAAAAGGTCCTCGGTTTTCCCTGCTCGTGCTGGGGGTCGGGGCACCCCGAGGACTAGCAGGCAGGGGGCTTGATGGCCCTGCTTGGTCGGCGGCACGGCCCTGCCGGGCAGGCGTAAGTCTTCGAGTGTTTTAGTGACCTTCGTAGGGTAGTTATGCTGGGCAATCTCTGCCCTGTTCTTGGGGCGAATTCCCCCAGGGTCTTATGGGCGGGCGACCCATAGTAATTGTCAACCCCAATCAATTGGCCCACGCTGGTTGGAGGGAAGCGAGGCTTCTCTTCGGCAGGCGTCTTTAGGATGGATGAGGTTGACCTTCGGACTCCTTCGCATTTAATGTGTTGCTTGTTCCCGAGGTAGGAAGCTCAAGCGCATTGGTTATGACAAAAGGGGTTGGAATGTTCTTCTGGCTATGATTGTTTCTTCTTGCAAAGTGGATTTTTGGGCGACGTGTGGATCTTATGATTGGTTACCCCTCTTACAGAGGTGGTTGGAGTGCCATTAATGGCGCGTTTCTTGCTCTTATATAAAGTCCGATCTCCCTCATCATTTTCGCACTTTTACTCACAATTTTTCTGCTATTTACTTCCAAAATATTCGAGAACCGATGTCCTGGATCAGGAAAAGAGTTTTCCAATGTGGAATCTATGTAGAAATCCGTTGTTTCAGAGGACGCCGTCGTTTGAAATATGGTAGGAGAGCTCACCAGGTCCTTCGCAGAAGTGAAAGGAGGCGCTCCCGCTCTCGACGGTTGGCCAAGAGGAAAGCTCTTTCCAGGGTTGGCAGGCACCCTGGGCCTTCTCCTGCTGGCCCTCGCCCTGGGCGTTGCACCCGAGCTGGGGGGTGCTATGACAGGGGGTGCCACAGCTGCTTCCCATGGCTGCACCCAGAGCAGTTTGTTCCTAACTGCCCTGAGTTGACCTCCTCCCCGGAGTCAGGCCCTTCCTCCCCTCTGGGGAGGAAGGCGGGTCGTGATTTTTCTGATGGCGTCAGGACCGTCCCTTTTGGTCATGACTGGGACACGAGCAGTCGCGATTCTGAGGATAGCGAGGGTCAGGGCTATTCCTCAGGTGGTGACGAGGATGACCTCCCCACTGATCCCTTCAAGAGCTCTGGCGATTGGGATTGGGGGTCTCCCCTGGATGACTACATCCCTGGGAATTGCTCCCCAGGCCCTAACGATGATTAGGTCTGCTCTGGATTTGCAGGCTAGTTAACTGGGGCAGAAAACCAGGCCCTTGTACTTTTATTTGCTTATGTCTAGAATGTAACTTGCCCATTTTTGGGCTCTTTTTCAAATTAATGAAAAGGTTCCGGCGGCTTATTATTATTATTATTATTATTTTTTGCATGAATGAATGACGTCACAGGGTGATTAATCCTCTGGCGCCTTTTTGTCTTCTTGAGGCTCTTCTTGGGAAGAGGTGGGCGGTTGGTTGTTTAAAGTGTGACACGTGGGGCAGTTTGTGGGGAGGTTTTTTTGTTGGAGGGGCGACCCTTCAGTTGCCCGGGTCTATATAAGCCTTTCTCCTCCCCACATTTCCCTCTTTCACACTTTTTTAAAACTCAAAAACCCTTCCTCATACTTCTCCCCTCTTTGCTGCTGGGAATTCTATAAGACTGAGGAGCCCTTCCCTTCGGATTTTCAAGCGGCGGTCATCGCTCTAGGTTAGAATCTTACTCTAAATCCTCGCCTTTTCATTTCCTCATACTTTTCCTTCATAAATCAGCATGTCTCGTGCTCGTGTTCTTATATTCGGCCCGTCGTCTGAGAGGACGGAGGGTAGGGGGAAGGGTAGAGCTGACCTAGCCACCTCTTCCGGGGTTAGGCCTGGTGGAGAGGACCACTTTGAGGGGGAAGAGGATGCCAACTCCCCTGAACCCGCTCCCTTCGATGTCGTCGATTCTGACGACGAGGCACTGGAGATAGACCCTTCCAGGATCGCCGATCCTCTTATTCCCAGGGAGAGAGGGAGGACATACTATTTGGACAAAAGCAAGTACCAGATCCCTTTGAGAACTTACCCAGAAGCTAAGAATCGAGACTTAATTTTAGAGAAAGACGCTGCTAGGGACATTGAGAGGTTTTATGACTTCGGGGAGGGGTACACCATTATAGTCCCAGGGGAGAAAGATATAGTATGATGCCCCCCTGACGGCTGTGTAGCTGTCTATCATAAAAGCTTAGAGTTTGGCCTGCGATTCCCTCTGCACCCTTTTCTGGGGGAGACCTTTAGGAGGATGAATGTGGCCATAGCCCAGTTGACCGCTTCGGCAATTAGATCATTAATAGCTTACACCTGGACCTGCACCTTTCATGGTGAGGGGCCTTCCTTCGACGCCATGCGTTTCATGGTTGGGCTGCAGATGGTGTCTTCGTCAGGGGGAGATGGTTCCCCTGGATACTGGTCCCTTCTAAGGCAAAAAAATACGCTCCAGTTTGGCCGCCCTTAAGCAGCCTAAAGGACTGGAAGAACAATTTTTTGTACGTACACAGTGCTTCAGAGTGGCGGATTCCTAGGCACTTTAGGAATCACGTTCACACCCGCATGGAAACTCGTGAAGAGTACCACCCAGGCGTCGGGGGGGGAAGCCTTGGAGGTAAAACTGAGCAAGAAGGAAGAGAAGCTAGTCAAAAAGTTCGAGGTTATTGTTGATAAGCCTGGCACTGGTGGCCCTGCCTTCTGGCTCCCTCACGCGGAGCTCATAGCCACAGATGAATATCTGGCCCCAATGGGCCTGATCCCTGGCCTTGGAGAAGGTAGTTTAGGGGTTCCCACCGGCATGATTTTTCTGAGACTTCTACCTCTCTTTCTTAACTGATTACTCTTCTCACACTACAGGTTCTATTTCTCGCCTTTGGTCAAAAAAGCAGATAAGAAGGCTTGGTTTGACCGAAGAATTTGTTATTGTTTCGGAGCGTCCCTCTCTTCCTTCAAATTTTAAGAAAGAGGAGAAGACCCTGATGATGTTCGTGAAGGGTCTTACTGCTAACCGAAGACTCGCCCTTCCTCCGCGGTTGCAGCCAGCAAAGCCGTCGGCCCCTTCCTCTGGTGTCGAAGGTGGGGAGGCAGAGGTTCCCTCAGAGGCCACCCCCTCCCCTGCCAGTAATCAGGGTGATTCTTCTGCTGGGACCCATATCTCCCAGGGTTCACGTCCTGCGGATTCCGAAGGGACTGGGGAGAGTGTTCCCTTGGAGTGCAGAAGGAAAAGAAACAGAGAACCTTCACGGGATGCGCAGGTGGTTGACCTGGAGGCTGACGTTGAGACCCCCGAGGCCAAGCGCCCTGCCCGTGACATTCCAGGCACCCTCTTTTCGGAGGAGAATACGGAATTTCATTATGCTGCAGGTGACAGCATTGACGTGTCGGGCCTGCTTTCAGACTCCGGTGCCGTTCTGGCAGATCGCCTCACCAAGTCTGTAACTTCTACCTCCAACCAGGTGATCCAATACATTCAGCGCACCTCCAAGGTGCTGCAGGCCTCTGCTGAGCTGGCGGCTCTCAGCCGCCTGAGCGATGAAGAGCTGGCTGTCACTCCTGGGGCCCCTCCTCCTGACCGTCTGGCCATGGTTGAAAGGGATGTCATCCTGATCAACAATTTGAAAGATAAACTGGTGAAGCAGGAGAGCGAGCTGGAGGAGGCGAAGGACCAGGCAACCCGGTGGAAGTTTCAGGGGGAGAAGGCTGTAAGGGAGGCGTCCAAGTTAGAAGCAGAACTAAAGGAGAGCAATCTGGCGATGGAGCAAGCTAGAAAATCCCTGCCTGAGATGGAGCATGTTAAGAGGAAGGCGGCTGACTTGGAGGAGCGTCTGTCTAAAGCTGACTCAGACCTCAAGCAGGCCCAGGGTGAGTGGCAGAAGGAGAAAGATACTATCTTGGAGGAGACTGAAACTGCGGTGGACCTGAGCTTTCAGACCGGAGCCAATTCCTCCCTAGAGCTTGTTATGGAGGTAATTAAGGAGATGTTCCCTGACTTTGACGAGGATACTTTCCGAAACCTCTACTCTGCCAAAAATGAAGTTCGGGCGGCCATACCGCCTGAGAAGGCTGCTGGTCCCAGCCAGGATGCTCCCCACACTTAGGCTTTTTAATGAGAATTCTAACTTTTGCGTCGAGCCTTGATATGACCGGCTGCGCTGTAATTTTTTGGTCTTGTTGCTCTTTGGATTATTGCTTTGTTGCTTTTCTGTGTAAACAATTTCATTTCTGCATGAATCTGCTTATGAATATCTTTTCTTAATTTCTGTCTACTTTTTCCTTTCTCAAGACATGGCCTGCCCCCTGTCTACTTGGAGGCAGGGAGAGGGATCTGCTTTTTTTTATACAAGGTTGGGGGGATTGCCCCCAGTCCTTGTTCATTTTTGGCATGCGAAGCTTGGCCTGACCCCGGCTTCTGGCCAAAGTCCAGGGGGCCTGCCCCCTACCTGCCCAGAGGCAGGGAGGGGGGTCTGCGTTTTTTATACAAGGTTGGGGGAATTGCCCTCAGTCCTTGTTCATTTTTGGCGTGCGAAGCCTGGCCTGACCCTGGCTTCTGGTCGAAGTCCAGGGGACCTGCCCCCTGCCTGCCCAGAGGTAGGGAGGGGGGTCCGCGTTTTTTATACAAGGTTGGGGGGATTGCCCCCAGTCCTTGTTCGTTTGACGCGTGGGGCCCGGCCTGACCCTGGCTTCTGGTCGAAGTCCAGGGGGCCTGCCCCCTACCTGCCCAGAGGTAGGCAGAGGGACTTAGAATTTTGTTGGGGGTCTATTTTCTTTGGTTCTGGCAACAGGGGGCCTCCCCCTATTGCCCCCTGCTCGTTTGTGTGTGAGAATGCAAGTTTGAACAGACAACGAGTATGGATTCGGAGTTCCTTTCATTTCTTTGCAAAAAGGGCTAAACATAAGCGTGGTCGGAGCCGTCGACATTCTATTCTGACCGTCCTCCGCCAGTTTTCTGAAAATGAAATTTACTTTAAGACTTGCTAGACATAGTATCTTTTTAGAGTATTGGCATTCTAGTGCGCGCCCAATTCCTGGCCATCGAGGTTGGCGATTCTGTATGTGCCTGGTCCCAAAATCCGGGTCACCTGATATGGGCCCTCCCAGTTGGCGCTCAGCTTGCCATGCTCTCTTGACCTTCCTACAGCCTGCGTTTTCCTTAAAACCAGGTCGCCAATCTGGAAGCTTCTCTCGTGTACCTTCTTGTTGTACGCTTTCCTCATCCGCTGCTGGTAGGCGGCGATGTTAACGCTGGCCTCCTCCCTTATTTCGCCGACCAGGTCTAGGGCCTCGGTCATTGCCACTTCATTTTTCGTTCTGTCATACTGCAGGGATTGCAGGGTGAGAATTCTTGCTTCGATGGGTAGCAGGGCCTCTGCCCCGTAGACCAGGCCAAAGGGGGTCTGACCCGTGGACTCTTTTCGAGTGATCCTGATTGACCAGAGTATACTTGGCAGCTCGTCAACCCACCTGCCTTTAAGGTCGTCTACCATTTTTTTTGAGACCGTTCAGGATCTGTTTGTTGGCAGCCTCTGCCTGTCCGTTGGTTTGAGGGTGGCAGACGTCAGAGTAGGCAACTGCGACGCCATGGCCTTCCAACCAGACCCTTAGAGGGTCATTATCGAATTGCCTTCCATGGTCAAACACCAACATTTTTGGCAGGCCGAATCTGGTGATGATATTCCTCCATATCACCTTCCTGACTGCAGGCTCAATAATGTTCGGCACTGCCTCGGCCTCCACCCACTTGGTGAATTAGTCGATTGCCACAATCAAAAATTTTCTGCCCCCGGTTGCCACAGCAAAGGGACCTAGTATGTCCATCTCCCACCGGGCGAAGGGGATGGGGGATAGGATTGGTCTGAGTTCTTGGGCAGGGGCATGGAAGGATGGAGCGAAGAGCTGGCATTTTCTGCACTTCCGAGTCAAGTCTTTTGCGTCGGCCAGCAGAGTTGGCCAGTAATATCCTGCCCTTAGGGCCTTGTGAGCCAACGACTTCCCTCCTATATGATGACCACATATCCCTGAATGGATGTCATCCAGGACCTCTGCAGCCTGTCCTGCCCCCAGACACTTGAGCAGGGGTATTGAGAATGATTTCTTATATAAATCCTCTCCTATCAGTATGAACCACGCAGCTCTTGCCGGCATATTTCTCTTTTGTACAGGGTCAGATGGTAAAACTCCGCATTTTTTGAATCGGATGATTGGGGTCATCCAATCCTCAGGTCCCGCCTCCTCGACAGCGCCGACTGGCTGGCAGGGGGTGGTGGATTTTTCCTGGATGACGTCCACCCAAACTGACCTTCGTATGTCTTGCAGGCTGGAGCTAGCTAGTTTTGACAGGGCATTCGCCCGGTTGTTCTGGGACCGGGGGATCTGCCTGATTTCATACAATTTTAGGCCCGACAACTCTTGCTTTACCCTCTCCAGGTACGCGGCCATTGCTTGGTCCCTGGCTTCATACTCTCCATTGATTTGGTTGGCGATGAGTTGGGAGTCTGTCGCCAAGACAATCCGTTCTTCTCCTGCAGCTTTGGCTCGTACTCGGCTTCGTTGTTTGATGCTGGGAAAACAAATCTGTGTGCGTGCTCAAAGTCTGCCCCTTCCGGGCTGGTTAACACGACTCCGGCCCCTGCACCATTAGCCGTGGAAGACCCATCGGTGTACACCACCCATTCACCGGCAGGCGGGCTATCCTCCTCAGAATGGGAGCATTCAGCTAAGAAATCAGCCAGGGCCTGCGCTTTGATAGCTGTTCTAGACCGGTATGTTATTCCTAGTCCACTCAGCTCGATGGCCCTTTTTAATAGCCTGCCTGATTTTTCGAACTTCTCCAGCACTTTTTCTAATGGTTGGTCTGTCAGTACTACGATAAGGTGTGCGTCAAAGTATGGCCTTAATTTTCTGGCTGCTATGACAACCGCGTATGTAAAAACCCGGATTTTTAAAAACTTTTAATAATATAAATAGTATAAATAATAGGGTCAAAGGTGGCGGAAACACCCGACCAAATCCGAATCATTACTATCTCGACATTCAAACTAATACATTATTCAAAAGTGTTCAAAATGAAAATCAAAAGAAACTTAAATAAAGGTCTCTCTCCACAAGTCTTCCCCAACACAGCATCACAATCAAAAGCATCTCGCAAGACCTGAAAGGGGTGTCCACAGTCAGTGGGGAGTAACTAAATGTTCTCCCAGTCATGGTTATAACAAGTTGAACATGAATAGCAATAATAATGAGAGATAACATAACCAAACGACATGTGAAGATATCAATACACATGACCAACATGTTATTAGACACGGTCATATAATTTATTGCAATCCATAAATAATCATAACGATCGAGATAGATACTACGTATCCATCCATACAAGTTGGAGTAAGTAACAACAGACTTCATACAAAGATGTATAGGACATAGAATGAACACCGGGTAGAGTATGTAACTGATACTCTAACTAGTCAGAGCGTGTAACTGACCCTCTGACACGGAGCGTGTAACTGACCCTCCGTTTTGTGAAGTATGTAACTGATACTCCACGGTACTATGTATAGCGTGTAACTGACGACTATATGTCTAAGACCTAGCCAGAGCTCTCGACGCAGTAACTGTACGTCGAACGACACACGGGAACCCAAAACGTGTAACTGACGAATCTGGACCCACCGAACATAGACCAATTAAACCTCTTGCGAGCAGTATTGGTTCATTTCGATAGTATGTAACTGATACTACCGTCATCTATATAACTAACCATCATGTACGTTGCACAGTGTAACTGACTGCCAACTGCGTGAGCAACCTCATGACTTCTACGTAGTACAGTGTAACTGACTGCACTATGTAGTAATAAAACCTAGTATGGTGTCACTGACTATACCAGGGAAAATCAGGCCCTAGATAGTGTAACAGACTATACCAAGTATTAATCATTCGTGATAAACATCACTACTCAAACGTAGAACAATGTAACTGATTGTTCTAAAGGAACGAGTATAGAAGTAATCAAACAACGATAACATAGTGAAGTTATAGTTCAACTGACTATAACCTTCAAATAGTATTAGGGTTAAGGTCTAATGTACTATAACCCTGAACATCTAACGTGTATTAGTATTCAAGGTCAAAGTAAGGCTACATTAACCTTGTCTACTAAACTGAAGTTATGTATATAACGTCAACCCGAAGGTGGTGTCATAGTATAACTACTATAACGTCAACTTCAAGTTAAGATTACAATAACCTCGACTATAACCTTGTGAGGTTACCCTAACCTCAATGAGATTATAGCTTCGTAACGGTGTTCCGTAATCCTCAAGTGAAGGGTATCGTAACTTCCCATTGAAGTTACTTGACTTCAAGTAAGGTTACATTAACCTTGGTATAACCTCGTGAGGTTACGTTAACCTCCGTGAGATTATAACTCGCAATAAGGTTACATTAACCTTGTGTGAAGTTGTATAATAACTTTCCAATAAAGTTACGTAAACCTCAACTAAGGTTATATTAACCTTGATCATAACCTCGTGGAGTCACTTAATGAGCCCCAACGAGACTATAACCCCCCATTGAAGTTACCTTAACCTTAAGTGAAGTTGTATAGTAACTTTCCAATAAAGTTACATGATCTTCAATCAAGGTTAGATTAACCTCAACCCTAACCTCAACATCGGGGGATGATAGGACGACTCATCTAATACTTAGGGTTGGAACCCTAAAGCCATCGATGAAACAACCCTAGCATCTCCAAACGGAGAGGCCAAGCGGCTCACGTACGAATTTTAGATGTCACAATGGATTAGATCTAACAATTCTAATATAAGAGAAAATGACAATTGTAGATCTAACGATAATAATAAATCGTTCAATTAACATACTAATTAATTAGACTCTTTAAATCATGAATAAAGATACTCCACAAATCAATTAACTCATGTTACAAATCATTAAAATAACTTAACACATTCAAAATGCATAAACACGAAAAGAATCACATCTAGTTACCAATTTGCGATTTAATCAACGATCTTTTCTTCAACGATACAAACATCTTCCCCTGTGCACATCTCCTTGTCTATAACATCATCAATCACGTGCCAACACCAAACAAAACCATAATTAAACACTACTAAAAACAATTACGAAAAACTAGCGCGAAAGGGAGTGAAACTTACGAAACAATGCAAAGGATTGCGCTAGGATCGATTAGGATTCGAAAGGGATGAAGATCAACTCTTTAATGAAGAGGAGGAGGCACGAAAGTATGGAGAAGGAGGTGGTATGAGGCGTGGCTAGGAAGAAAAGAAAAGAGGAGAGGGTGAAAACCTAGAATTAGGGTTTGCAAATGAGAAGAAGAGGTGAAACTCTCACCCTAATCACCTATATATAGGCAAGATCATGGGCAAACCCTACTTGGGCCCAAATTGCAATGCTCCATCATCAATCCAAACATGGAAAGCAAGAATGGGTTAGCCTTGGCCCACATTCCAAGCTAAACCGACAAAAGGTTACAAGGATGCGGTTTTCAGACAATTAAACCGGAAAAGGGAATATCCGAATAGAAAAATTATAGGAATTGAATTAAATAAATAATTTCGGATATTAGAATATATGAAATGTAATAAATAATTATGTCCAAAAATTCGGGGTGTTACAATCCACCCCCCTAAAAAGAAGTTTCGTCCTCGAAACTTGAAGTTCAAAGACAAGATCAAAAGAATATAAGAATTAGAAGTGATCATCACCACAAGTCGTCTCGGAATCCAAACCGCTGCGCACTCTGATCCTTATAAACATTCAAACCACAAAAGTGAATCTTAAGTTCTCAATGTTAAATAATCATTATCCATTCTAAAACCTCAATTACATTAATCCCAAATAATCACAACCCAAAATAATCGCTAAACTAATACCGTCTTCCAAATAGTCATCTATTTTATCGCGATATGACCTTATCGAGTAAAACTGGTCAACATTTCCACACCAGCATCACCTTAATCATGTGGTTAACTCTCATAAATACCATTACATCTCAGATCCCATAATATCGATGATTGCCTTACGTTCACCAAGTATTCTCAATACCCTTAAGTAATACTCATCGATGTACAACATCTTATCCCATGAATTACCAACTTCTACTCCATTTATTTCAAACATTATCCACAAATATCAGCCATCATTCCAAAACATATATGCTCTCTCATCATTTGTACGAACTTATTACTATACACCACAAAAGATGAAATCGACCAGAGTTCCATATAGATAATCTTTAAACGAAAAATATCTTTTGAATGACCTAGAAAACTCTTATGTTCACTAGATCCGTTAGAACTATCACTACTTTAATATCCTCAAAGTAAGTAGTGGTTACTATCATCCACAACTCTAATGCTCAAAATCCTTTAATATAATATCACAAATCTTCTCGGTATATGTATTACTGTCCAAATCCACAAACTTAAGACCTTAAATCTGATTATAACTATCACAAACTCAATGCAACCTCAATCTCATGGCATAATTATTAGCCACACGCACAAAATCCAATCACTTCCTTTGAACACATCTGATCACACTATTCCTAGGCGCCCAAAGAATCATACACCTTTAGTCAAGCTAGTACTCAATGTAACACAATATTACTAGTCCATTGATAATGCAATTCCACAAAAGCATTGAATCATAAAATCACCATACAAATCTCATCATCAATATAACAACCAAGCTTATAACCTCAAGTTTTTAATGACAATTTGCTATCCATCAATAAATATTTTAACCTTAAAAGTCCATCAAAGAAATGCCTAAATCTATGTCCTTCAATAAATGTCTCTTGCACTTAAATGAAACACCTTATCTCCAAAATTTTCTATATAGCTTCTGAAGGAACAAATTAACATTCACGTTCCCCTAATGTAATAACATCCTCAAACTTTCTGAGCTCGGTATATGACCTTAAATACAACACTTCCAAAGCACCATATATTACCCCAATTCATTCTCATATACTATGTTCTATACTCCCAACCTCAAACTCAAAGTATAAACATTTCTCGCCAAAGGATCCAAACTTCCACTATGAGATGATCACAAGTAGTTATGAAGAAGGAATAAAATGTTTTCACATTACCATGAAAGAAAAACTAGCATTTGAACAAAAATGAAATATTTTTGTGCAATACCACAATGTAAAAATTTGAGAAGTTGCAGCACAAGGTGACATAAAGGTGAAAGGGAAATTACAAAAAGGTTGACGGAAGAGAAAGTTTGGGTTGAATAATAATCAGATAGAGGGTATCGGAAGATCAAACATAAAAAGGACAAATATAAAAAGGAAACTTTTGGTTGGTTTGAAAATATGAGAGGCACGGTTGATACGATCAAGGAGACAAGGATAGACGACTCAAAACCGTTTTATTTACCCAAAGACGACACCTTAATAATATAAGTAAAGCACGAAAAACCAGGGTTTTACAATTCTCGTACAATCATCGCTCAAGGTATCTCTGTCTCGCAGCAACCTTTAATCATATTATCATACTACCTCAAGACAAACAAATCTCTATGTAATTTTCCCTTCACAATCACTATGTTCCTCAGATAATCATTCTATAGACTATTAAGTCCCAATACCTTCATCTAATCATATATAATGAATAACACCATAGAAATCCTATGCATCCTAAAATGACAATATCACGATCTATTACCTCCATCTTCAATATGGTTGTTTCCGAAATCAACGCTTTAAACATTAACATCTCATAAGTTCATAAGTCATACTTCTTCCCTTCCACTTCATCCTTAAAAGTCATGGTCATTAAATAAGTTGTCAATAAATAAATCATAAGTTCATTTCGTCAAACACTGATTGCCATTAAAAGTTCTTGCTCCTCGAATATGATATTCTCATTAAAGACAAGTAAAGTTCCCAAAATTCTCATCCTTTTAATCTTAAATCCACAATAACATTCAAATATGTACCATCCTGTATTCTAAATCCATAAATAACTTATTTCCAAATGACATAATTCAGTAATTCTATTAATTATAGGCATAAGTCGCAATACTCCCAAATAATATACCATAAGATATATCTATTCATCATGTGTCTCACTCCTTGTAAAATTCTGAAACCATAGTCGTACATCTTACACCATAAACAAACACTCAATATCATCAATACGGATTTCCTCAAAAATAAAAGGACTTAACACTCATAATCCCAAAGTAAACATCGTCATAACAACCTCTATTCCCAAAGTAAACTTCATCTCAACAATCTCTAATCCCAAAAGAAACATCATCTCACAACCTTTAATCCCAAATTAGACTTCTTCGCGACCAAACTCTTGATAATAATTGCTCTTTTCTTTCATACTTAAACATCTCCAAATACAATCAATTCTAACTTATTAACTCAAGACTAAATCACAACAGGAAAACTCTCAAAGTTACCTTAAGAAGAGACGACACCACCAAGTGATCCAAAAGGATAACAGTACGAGAAGAGTAAAGCTCGGGTTATCAAGGATTAAAATTTTGACAAACATATAACCAAACGTATGATGCGTATGTAACATTAAAGAGACATTTTTCTAAAAATAACCGTGATTCAAGTCAACAAAGCATGCTTGAAAACGTCTTTACACAAACCATGCACTTAATGCAATTAATAACGATAGACATTATGGCATGAACAATCAAAAACACAAACAACACATGTAACACAATTAATAACGAGACGAAAGGTTAAAACATAAATAAGCAAGTACATGATTAACACTTGTAATACAACTAATAACGATATAAAACACTAAGGCATAAACAAATATAAAACACTAAGGCATATCTTCCCCCGTGCACATCTCCTTGTCTATAACATCATCAATCACGTGCCAACACCAAATAAAACCCTAATTAAACACTACTAAAAAAAATTACGAAAAACTAGCGCGAAAGGGAGTGAAACTTACGAAACAATGCAAAGGATTGCGCTAGGATCGATTAGGATTCGAAAGGGATGAAGATCAACTCTTTAATGAAGAGGAGGAGGCACGAAAGTATGGAGGAGGAGGTGGTATGAGGCGTGGCTAGGAAGAAAAGAAAAGAGGAGAGGGTGAAAACCTAGAATTAGGGTTTGCAAATGAGAAGAAGAGGTGAAACTCTCACCCTAATCACTTATTTATAGGCAAGATCATGGGCAAACCCTACTTGGGCCCAAATTGCAATGCTCCATCATCAATCCAAACATGGGAAGCAAGGATGGGTTGGCCTTGGCCCACATTCCAAGCTAAACCGACAAAAGGTTACAAGGATGCGGTTTTCAGACAATTAAACCGAAAAAGGGAATATCCGAATAGAAAAATTATAGGAATTGAATTAAATAAATAATTTCGGATATTAGAATATATGAAATGTAATAAATAATTATGTCCAAAAATTCGGGGTGTTACAGCGTAGGCTGCTTTTTCGACCATTGGATAGTTCTTTTCCGCTGCCCCCAGGGCATGACTTACAAAGTATATAGGCTGTTGGGCGCCTGCTTCTTCTCTCAAGATAACTGCGCTTACTGTCACATTAGTTACAGCAATGTAGAGGAAGAGTTTCTCCCCTGCTACTGGCCTCGCCAGGGTAGGGAGTTTCTTCAAATGTTCCTTCAACTGTTCGAAGGCCTCTTTTTGCTCATCCTCTCATTTAAACTGCTTGTTGCCCTTCAACACTTTGAAGAATGGAGTCGACTTGTCTGCTGACCTGGCAATGAAGCGTGCCAGGGCAGCCATTCTGCCTGTCAAACGTTGGATGTCCCTTATAGTTCTGGGTTCAGGAAGATCTAGGACAGCCTGAACCTTCTCAGGGTTGGCGTCTATCCCTCGGGAGCTGACGAGAAACCCCAAGAATTTACCATAGCGAACTCCGAACGTGCATTTCTTTGGATTAAGCTTCATCTTGTAGGTGCGCAGGGATGAGAAAGTCTCCCGTAAATCTGTCAGGTGTTCATCGTCTCCCTTGCTTTTCACAATAGCGTCGTCGACATAAGCTTCTAGGTTTCTGCCTTTTTGATTCTCGAAAACTTTGTCGACCAGGTGCTGGTATGTGGCCCCTGCGTTTTTAAGCCCAAACGGCATCATTTTGTACATGTAGGTGCCCGAACTGGTGATGAAGGCACATTTCACTCTGTCCGGCTGCCACAAGTACACCTGATGATACCCTGAAAAAGCATCCAGAAAACTCAGCATAGAGTACTCACTAGTGGCGTCTACTAGTTGGTCTATCCTTGGAAGGGGGTAGCAGTCTTTTGGGCAGGCTTTGTTCAGGTTTGTGAAGTCCACGCACATTCTCCATGCACCTGATGACTTTTTAACCATTACGACATTCGCCAACCATTCAGGGTAGTCACAGACTTCTATGAAGTCGGCCTTCAAAAGTTTCTCTATTTCTTCTTTGATTGCCACATCCTTCTTTGTGGACATATTTTGCTTTTTATGCTTTACAGGGCGGGCGTCCGTGTTTACGTTCAGCCTGTGAACGATATATGCTGGATCGACCCCCTGCATCTCGTCTGCCGAGTAAGCGAATACATCCTTGTTATCCTTTAGTACTTTGATCAATTCAGCCTTGTAGGACTCTTCCAGGTCAGCCCCAATGAGGACCTGCCTTCCCGGCTCCAGGTCCACCAGCATGCTCTCCCCTCCAGGTTCCAGGTGGTCAGATACCTGATGACCGACTAGGATCTTACCTTCCCTGCTGGGGGAACTGTCAGCTTTTCTTTTTCCTTTCCTTTCACTTTCATGGGTTTGCAGGGCCACAGAGTAGCATTGTCTGGCCAACTCCTGGTCCCCGTGTACTTTCCCTTCCATGCCAAAATCCGTCACATAGGCTACGGTGAGTGCCCTGATTGATACAGCTGCTTCAATCTCATCCAGGGTGGCCTTACCTATCAGGGCATTGTACGCAGACCTTGCGTCTACCACAACAAACGATGCCCTGATATTCCTAGCAGAGGTCCCCTCCCCGAATGTCACAGGCAGGTCGATAATTCCCATTGGCAGTATGCCTGCCCCGCTGAACCCATACAATGTTCCAGGGGCAGGTCTCAGGTGCCTTTTTTCCAGGCCCATTTTCTCGAAGGCGTCCTTGTATAGCAGGTTCGTGTACGCGCCGGTATCCACCATGCACCTTCGCACGATGTGGTTACTGATCTCCAGGGACAGTACCAAGGGGTCGCTATGGGGATACACCACTCGCCCTGCATCCTCAGGGGTGATGCTCAGCGTCATACCCCTCGGGCTTCCTGCCCTTTCAGCGTAACAGATTTGGTTCTTTTACTCACGAATCTGCCTCTTTTGGCCTCTTCAGGTAGTTTGGCCCTCTGCATCCCCTGATATCACATGGATTATCAGGCGATTCTGCGCCGAGCCTTCAGGTTTTTCCGGTGTTTCCTTCTGAGTTTTATTCCTTGCTGCGTAGTTGGCCAGCCAGCCATTCCTGATTAGCTTCTCGATTTCATCCTTCAGGTGGCGACACTCCTCGGTGGTGTGGCCTACGCAATCATGGAATGTACAGAACTTCTTAGGGTCCCCCTTCGGGCTACGTGGTTTGTTCGGACGGTTCCACTTAGCAGTCTCCTTCTCTAGTTCGAAAATCTCTGCCCTGGACTTGTTGAGGGCTGTATAGCTGTCGAATCTAGGCTGGTAAACTGTGCGCTCTTTCTTGGGGGTATCCCCTTCCTCGACTCTCTGCTTCCCTGCCTTATTCCTGCTACGTCCACCCTGCGGTCTCCCCTGCTGCCTGGTGGGGCCTGCGGGGGTATCCGGCAGGCTGTGGAACTCTTCTTGCAACATAAACCCTTCTGCGATTTTCCTGGCCTTGGCCAGAGTCTCTGGCTAGGCCCTGATCATCTGGTTTTTCATCTCTCCGGGGAGCAGGGAGTTAGTTAGTGCGTACGTTCCTGTCGCATCGTCTATCTCTTTGACTTGTTGGAAGGACAAGTCAAACCTCTTCAGGTACTCCCTGACAGTCTCACCCTTCCTCTGCCTGAGGGTCATTAGGTCGAACCGAGTAAGACGACGCCTCTTGTTTCCAGCATACTGATCTAGGAAGGCCTCTGTTAAGTCGATGAAAAAACTGATGGATCCCTGTGGCAAGTCTCTAAACCAACCCTGGGCCAGGCCTACCAGGGTGGTCGGAAAGATCTTGCACCAGACCCTGTCGTCGGCATCGTACATGCCCATATGACTCTCGTACGCAGCTAAGTAGTCCTCCGGGTCAGTCGTGCCGTCGAATTTAACAGAGGGCATCTTGATTTTGGGGATTGGGTACCCCTGCACCTCTGGATGAAGAGGGGTCTTTGTAGGCCTTCCTGCCATCTTCGACCTACTCCCCGTGGAGTGGTAACCGTAATCCCTCCCTCTGTCGGGGGTCGGTTTCCGACTACCAGGGGAACGATGTCGGGGCGGTTGTCTGCTGATCGCCTCGTCGTCCCATCTGTCAGGGGAGTGGTGTCGTGGGCGCTTCTTCTGAGCTGGCTCAAGATTGTCCCCTGACGATGCTTCGACCCAATGGGCTGTCACTGGTTGAGCCTTGACTGGAGGCTTCTGGACAGGCCTGGTGCTACCTGTGAGTCCGCCACCGGCGTCAGCCTGGAGAAGACGTCGCCCTGTCTCTCCCCTAGGCGTTTGGACGTAGGCTCCCTATGCCTCATCCGGTCCTGAAGGTCTTGGGATAAACCTCTTTTTTCACAAGCAGCGGTGGACTCTGTTGTGTGTATGGAGAACGATTGGTTGAAAGGCGGTTCCTGGTTGCCTGCTAGAATGCGCCTCTGCGCCTGAGCGTACACTTGTGCTGTTTTCTTCGCCTTCCGTTGGATTTTTCTGGCGGCGGTTTGCTTTGAGCCCCTAGCTCCTTTCCCACTTTCGAAGTGGAGTTTCCTGGGGGTCGTAGCGACCCTGCCTACCAGATCCTCCGGAGTAAACTCCTGGTTAAGCATCGCCGAGAAGAAGGCCGTTGTCTGCACCATCTGAGCGGGGGTGAGGTTGAGGGGCTGCCTCGAGTGTGCCCCCTGCCCAGCTGTGACAGTGACATCCTTACTAGGCGCTCCGTGGAAGCTTTCCCGCCCTTGGCAGCGGGTGTCTTCTCTGGGAACGGCATGCCGTACAGGGGGGCCGTTGGTGGAACTGTCGGGCCCGCCCCTGAACTGGCGTCAACGATTTCAGGCATGTTTCGTTGTAATTGGCTAATTTTGTATTTGAGAATGGTTGATTTTGTGGGTAATTTCGTGGGTACAACCGTATTCGTCCCCACAGACGGCGCCAAATTGTTCCGGTATCGGAATCAATTAACCCGACTGCGAATTCGGGTTTTAGTGTTCGAATATTGTTTGATTGAGTTCACAATTCTCTCCTTCTTCTTACTCCACGGGTCGGACCTTTCCCGGCGGATTGAGCCTGATCCCTGCACAAGTAACGCACAGGGCCTCGGAGGTTGTCCGAGGAAACCCTCTGATAAGTGTGGTTTGTAGTGCCTATTTTGTAGTGTTTTGGTCCCATTTTCCTTGTAGAATCGCTCCTTGGGAGCGTTTTAGGGGCTTCTTATGCTTCCTTTAGTTCGTTTCAGGTTCCCGAGACCGATTTGGAAGAGTTGGAGCGATTCCGACTCTATACATACACATTTTGGAGCCAACGAAGCTAAGGAACGATGATTCGATGCCTTGGAATCGACCCCGAGACCTTGGGACCCAATCCCGAGCCTCCGAGACCCGATCCCGAGTCCCGAGAATCGATGGGAAGCCCATGAGAAGCAAGGAGGGACCAAAAAGTTCATATTGGAGGCCTATAAGGCTCATCCCGTTCGGGATAAGCTCATCCCGTTCGGGGTGAAGGAGCAAAAAGAGAAGCTGCTGACCTGGGCCCATCCCGATCGGGATGGAGGCGTCCCGGCCGGGACCGACCTCGTCCCGATCGGAACCACCCCGTCTCGGCCGGGACGGGCCACTGCTACTCCGCTTTGTTTCTTTTCTTCTCCCTTTCATTTGTAACCCTATATATACTCTTCCCTTGTTATGATAAGCTTATGCACTTCATATTAGACAAAACCCTAGATTATTTTAGCATATATTAGCATAGATTAGTGTAGATTAGTCCTTAGATTATTGTTAATCTTAGATTAATGCTTGTAATTTGGGAATTCTTCAAGATCTTCACCAAGCTTGACAAATTTGGATGTTTGTTTTGGGTTCTTCCATTTATGCAAGTTTCTTTCTTCCTTTCATCTCTAGTTTGGTATAATCTCTTTTCCCTTCTCTTAATCCTTGTTTTATCATTAAAGTTTGATCCTTTGTTCTTGTTATTGTTCATAGTTCATAGTACTTGTTAGTTTCTTCATGTTTGTTTTGATGTATGTTTTGGTTCATCTTATTAGTGTTAGTTTTAGATTAGATATGTTAGAGTAGTGTTCTTGCTAGGGTTAGTAGGGTGATTAGGGTGTTAATTGGGTGATTAAGGGATTGTTGGAGATGTTGGTGGAAGATTTGGGTTTCCTCTTGTATGATGCACATCACATGTTTGTTGAATTGCTTGAATGACTAAGTATGTACGAATGCTTGTTTTCTTGCCTTTCTTTTGAGGGTATTAGTTTGTTTGTGGGTTCGGTTCCCTCATTAAGTTGCGAGAGCCCGGTGAGGACGACCCCTAGGTCGGTCTAAGTTGCGAGAGACCGGATGCGACCTAGGCCTATAGCATGCTAGAACCCCGTTTGTGTTGTGTATCGCCGAGATTGGTTTTAGGTGGAACCTCTAAGTGAGTCTAAGTTGCGAGAGCCCGGACCAACCTAGATCACCCTACTACCTCCTTCACTCTAGTTCTTCCTTGACCATTCCGTTACCCCTTTGACCCCGACCTAATCCTAGCCCGTTTCCTTTGATAGTTTTCTTGCCTTAGACCTAGCTTAGTTCTTAGTCTCCCCCTCCTTAGAATAGCTCGTCTCGAACATAGCCCTAGACCGTAGCATACCTTAGTCCATCCTCCCGTCCCTGTGGATTCGACCCGACTTACCCTAGCTACCCTAGTTAGGTTAGTTGGTTTTATTTGACGGTTGGGATTCACGACAAATCCTACCCATCAAATTGGCGCCGTTGCCGGGGACGGCGTAGTTTAGACTTTTGTTTGCTTAGTTGTGGACTTTGTTCTTGACTTTTGTGTTCTCTTCTCCTTGTGTATCTCCGTTTTTATTCTTGTGTGCTACTCTCCCTTCCTAGTGCCTCACAAGCACTAGGATACTAACGTTTGCTCAAGTGCTTCTAGCTCATCCTAGGTACCAAAGCGACGTTATGGACATGGCTCGTCCAAGCTACCATCAATCATCACGGGACAACTTTTGGGCAAATGGCCAAGTCCCGAGATTTCACCAACCATATCAACCTCATCAACAATCTTATGAACGCCCTCCTTATGGTTACCAAGAAAGTTGTCAAGGATCATTCCAACATCCTAACAACTACCAAACACCCTCACATAACCCACAATCAAATATCCTTGAGACTTGTCAAATGATGTCTCAATTGCTTAAGAGTCAACATGAGGAGATATCTCTATTACAAAAGACTCAACAAGTGATGATGACTCACATGCAAGGGATTGAAAGGGAGCTCAAGGCCAAATAGAGGTGCAAGATGCTCGCATCAATGCATTCATGGCCCATATCACGATGTCGGCCACTCGAGCTCCATTACATGTTGAGGAAGGTTCATTTGGGCATGAAGGTCGGGTATCTCAACCCAATCTTGAAGCTAAAAGTGAAGAAGAGAGGGTCGATCAAGAGGTCATTGTTGAGTGTTGCTTAGGCGGTGAAGATGAGGGAAGAATAGAGGAAGTTGAGGCTTCAAGGGTCGACAATGAGGAGGGAGTTGAACATAATTATCAAGATAACTCTTGGGGAGCCAATGTATTGGCTATAAAGTTGGATTTGTTGATTTTCTTCGTGATGAACCGGGTGTTGGCAATCCAAACCCAAGTGAAGAGATGACCCCTCATGACCATTTTGACAAGGTGAGTGAAAAGGAGCGCAATACTTGGGAAAAAGAAGTAGATGCCTTGGAACTTGCCTTGTATGGGGAATTGGAGGATCCTAAAGCCTCCAATGAAGAAAACTTGATACCTTCTCATCCTCTACCGCACTCGATGTCTAGCCCTTTGTCTTGTGAGACGGTTGGTGAAGAGGATCCTTGTCGGGCGGTGGAAAAGAGTTCCACTCTCGACCCCGTAGAAGAAGCGACACCTCTAGGGTGTGATCTCCCACCTCATGACACCGAGCAGGACTCTAGACCACTATACCTACCGGATGATCATAAGAGTCGTAGCTATGTTGGTTCCGAAGACCCGGAAGATCACGAGAGCCCCGAGCATAATGAAGATGATCGCTTCTTCTCTCCGACTTGGAAACTTTTGGGAGTGGCTAGGCTCGGCCATGTGAGCTTAATTGAAGATGTTTCTAGGGCATTTGACTTACTCCTCCGAGCTCTTGATGGCTATGGAGGTGTAGTTGGTGAGAGTACATTATTGTAAATATCTCTTTTTCTTTTCTTTTGTGCTTGTATTTGTGTTTATGTTTGTATAGTTTGGTTTCTAGGATTTGTTAGCCTTTGTGGAACTCTTGGTCATTTGGATTTTTGATGAGCGATGTGAGGGAGGGAATTTGATGTTGTATTTGATCTTGTTTGCTAGATATGAAGTGAAGATGAAGTCTCGAGGAGAATGGTTGTTGATAGAAGTTTGGAATTGGGCATGGGAGTCGGTTTTTGAAGCTTTTGACAAGCTTTTGGGGACGAGATTCTATGTCTCGATGTATTGGTGGACATGTGGATGAAGCTAGCAAGGAAATGTAGGGCTAGAAGACTCGTCCCGACCGGGAAGGATGTCATCCCGATCGGGATGAGTGGGCTGAAAACTGGACATTCTGGAGTGTCGTCCCGACCGGGAAGGTGGCTTCCCGACCGGGACGAGTGTGTCATCCCGATCGGGACCATCCATCCCGACCGGGATGGTCCCTTTTCTCCTCTTTTGGCCTCTTCTTTGACATTTGAGCTCACCCATCCATTGTATACCCCCACCCAACCTCCCTACCCATCCTTGCTCATGTCATATGACCCTTACACTTCATTCACATACCCTCACCTCATTTCTCTTCCCTTTCCACCGAGTTTCACATCGAATCCTACCCCCCCTCACATCATTACTACCTCACCATGCGGTATTATCGAGAATGAAGAGGAATAGCAAGGATGAAGACTAGCTATGTGCTTACATTGATCATCGAGACGATGGAGTGAGTGAGTTGCCAACCTCTCGGTATGGCAACTATCCTTTCTTTTTCGTCTTTTATGGCTTATCTTCCTTTGTTTACTCCCCTTCCCTTATCATTTGTGTCATGGTGGCCTTCGAGGCCTTGGTATATGTTGCTCCCGACTCTCGATGATGTGACTACATCGAGAGTCATTTTCAAAATCCAAATTTTACAAGTTTTTCACTTTCTTTTTTGAGGATTTAGTCGGATTTAGGCGGAATCCGGGCTAGGTGACTTGATTACACCTAGCCCTCCCCTCCCATTTCCTTTTATTTCCTTTTTTTTCTTTCTTCCCCCATCCATATCTCTTTCTTGTCTCGGCCCATGGTGACTTGACCTCACCCCGGCCGGACACCTTCTACCTTTTCTTCACCTTTTTTTTGTTTTTTTTTAGTTGTATTTTCGTAGTTTCTTTTTCTTTCTTTTGTCTCTCCGCACCCTACGATCGAGCATGAGGACATGGCTCGATTTAAGTGTGGGGGAGCGATATTCTAGCATAGTTTAGTTTATTTTCGTAGTTTTCCCGAAAAAATCTTAAAAACCCTAAAAATTTGAAAAATTTCACAAAAATCAAAAAGATTTTCCTTTTGTGTGTTTTCCTTTTGTGTCCTTGTGTCATGTTTTTGTCGTATTGTGCGTGTTTTGCCCCCCTTTTTCCTTATAGGTTGCCTAATCGCCGTTAGCTTTGGAAAGCTTGCAAGACTTCCGGTAACATCTCTCATCCCTCTTTCCTTCTTTGCTTATTGTGAGTTTGGAGAAGATTTGTGATGATATGTGCTCGGGAGGAGCTTTGTAAAGATTGTGGTGGATTTGGAGACTTGTTTGAAGATTGGGGTGGTGTTTGTTTTGTTTATGTGTTGTTTCTCCTTGTTTTGTTTTGTTTTGTTTTGTCTCTTTTTCTTCCATCTTCGTTGTGTCTTTGTTTTGTGTTTTGTTGTGTGTCTTGTGTGTAAACATTTTGAAAAAACCCGGTTTAGAGGCTAGTTTGTGAGTGTTTACTTTCCCTTCCTAGTTGTATAAATCGAGTCTTGGGCTTTAATCTAGTAGAATGACCCTAAATCAATGATTTCGTTGGTCCTTTACCTTGAGTCCACCTAGCTTACTAGGGATTTACTACGGGATTTGCATTTTGACCATTATGACCACCCATGGTGTGAAAAGGCCTTGGTTACCGAGTCCCGTCCCTTAGGTGACCGTGTTTGGGATTGTTTGATTAGTCCAAGTTCTCCCCTTTTTGCGAGTATGAAGGGAAGACGTCGTCCCGACATACCCATTCCCCTACCTCCTACACAAATCCACACAATAAAAATGCAAATTGTTGAAATCTCTCTTTCTTGTTACTAAGGAATGCCAAAAAGCCGAATCAAGCCAAAAAGGGCTAAGAAACGAAAATGAAAGAAATGAAAGAAAGAAAATATAGAAGAAAAATAAAAGGCACAAAAGCCAAAAAGAAAATAGAAAAGAAGAAAAAGAATGGCATGGCAAAACAAAGAAAAAAATGCAAAAGAAAAGAGAAAATGCCAAAAGAAAACCCGATTCACAAAAATAACCCCTACCTCTCAAAATAAGCCTTTTTCCGACTTGTGCCGTGAAGAGCCTACCAAAGGACCGAGTCCCGAGGAAGGATGATAGCGGCATTAGTCGCTCTTCCCTCATTTTGCATGTTTTCCACCTTTTTACTTGGACTAGTTAGGCGGTCTTGGACACGGGACGACCCTCTTGGCTCACGCTAAAGGGGGCGGGGTCTCACTTACCTATAGTGTCGACTAACACCGTGGTTCCTCACTTTTCCACTCCGCCGATCGTCCCGTAGTACGTTTTTAGAAAGTTAGGAGGACCTAGGTAAGTTACCAACATTTTTGTTGCTTTGTCGTCATACTATTAGGGTTTAGTCCACCTTGGTTTGTATTGCTAGCTTGGGAACGTTGTCGCTTACCTCGAGTCCTAAACCGGTGCTTCTTTCACCGCTTTTAGAGGGAAGCGGTATTTATTTTGTTTTGGGGGCAACCGTCTATGTGTTTGTTTGTGTGTTTGTTTGTTTATGTGCTTTGTGTCCGGTTGCATCCACAGTTTTGTCGCAAGACCCAACTTGCCTTGCGGAGTGCACTTGTCCTCTAAGTGCACTCGCGTGAGTTGAAGGGGCGTAGGGTGCGCAAATACCCAATCGGATAGTTTAGTATAGTATGTGCTTACTCGAGGGCGAGTAAGGGTTAAGTGTGGGGGAGTTGATAAGTGTGGTTTGTAGTGCCTATTTTGTAGTGTTTTGGTCCCATTTTCCTTGTAGAATCGCTCCTTGGGAGCGGTTTAGGGGCTTCTTCTGCTTCCTTTAGTTCGTTTCAGGTTCCCGAGACCGATTTGGAAGAGTTGGAGCGATTCCGACTCTATATATACACATTTTGGAGCCAACGAAGCTAAGGAACGATGATTCGATGCCTTGGAATCGACCCCGAGACCTTGGGACCCAATCCCGAGCCTCCGAGACCCGATCCCGAGTCCCGAGAATCGATGGGAAGCCCATGAGAAGCAAGGAGGGACCAAAAAGTTCATATTGGAGGCCTACAAGGCTCATCCCGTTCGGGATAAGCTCATCCCGTTCGGGATAAGCTCATCCCGTTCGGGATGAAGGAGCAAAAAGAGAAGCTGCTGACCTGGGCCCATCCCGATCGGGATAGAGGCGTCTCGACCGGGACCGACCTCGTCCCGACCGGGACCACCCCGTCTCGGCCGGGACGGGCCACTGCTACTCCGCTTTGTTTCTTTTCTTCTCCCTTTCATTTGTAACCCTATATATACTCTTCCCTTGTTATGTTAAGCTTATGCACTTCATATTAGACAAAACCCTAGATTATTTTAGCATAGATTAGCATAGATTAGCATAGATTAGTCCTTAGATTATCGTTAATCTTAGATTAATGTTGTAACACCCGTGCTTTTGACCATTTTAGTTATTTATAATAACGATTAATATTAATAAATCGAGTCTCGACAAAATATTTTATATAGTAATATTCAATTCTTTTGTCTTTGGAACCTTTCTATTTCACTTCATTGTTTGCAAAACTGAAATTTCTATCGTTATCGAAATTCTGCGCGATTTCGTAAAACGGTTCCTATTTTCTCATACGGACTCCAATTGAGGCGTTTCAAAAGCCTAAATTTATTAATTTTCCAAGATCTACACAATGGTGATTTTAAAATTACAATTTATAAGTTCATCATAAAAATATTGTACTAGACAGCTCCTTTACTACGAAAATCGTCACCCGACGAATCGTTTCTCGACATTCGATTTCCGTACTTCTTTCCTAACCATAGTGTGACCAAATAAACTCATAAATATAATTCTAAGGCATGCCAAACCGTGACTTTGAAACCCTAGCCTCAAAATATGCCTAACTAATCAAAAGCACCATTTCTAGTATGTACTTCTTAAAGTATGCTTAGCTACTTTTGATAATTGTCAAGTTCTTGTCCACCCTTTGCTCCCCCATTTAATGCACGACTTGTGTACTTATAACCAGCCATTTTCTCTTCATTTACTCATCCATTCACTCACTTAAACACTCCTTCAAAGATCCATCTAAAAACCAAAGAAAAACCATACAAGATCTTTTAAGTTCTAAGGTGTTTACACCACCATATCTCAAGAGCACATACTCTTTCTTTTCCTTACCTTATACTCATTATTTTTAAGTCTTATTCCTATTATATTTACTAACTTACTTTGTTTTGTGTGTCCTTCTAACTTATTCATGAAGAGGAGCAAGAGGAAGGGGGCTTCGATCTTAGTATATTTGATTTCATATTTGATCCGGAGAATTGCTAATAGGTAACCTAACTTTTCTTTGCCCTCAAATCTCGTAGTATAGTGTTTAGACTCTAACTAACATATAACATCATGTTTAGGACTAACTCATTAGATCACCAAGTTTAAAGTTAACTATTTGTTGATTTATCACTTAACAATACATGCTGTAAAATGGATTCTGTAATGTGTGATGTATATTTAAGATTTTTCTTTGTAAAATATGTTTCGAATTAACCTTAGATTCCTTCATGGAAGTTGTATATCTGAATGTCTAGAATATGATAAAAATAAGAAAAGTAAGTTTTTATGAAAATATATATTTAGTAATGATTTATTTCGTAAACTGGTACTGTATGATTTTATGTACTGTCTGAGAAAATGATATGTTTCGTGATGTTAAACGTTTCTTTTGGACTTGGAAAAATTATGTTATGTTTCTGATGATTGGTAAGATGTGTATGTCAAATTTCATATGAATCCATCATATATATTTTCATTTATAAAATTTGTACTAAAATGGATCAGATCTGGAAAGAACATTTTATTTAAGAACATTTATAAAGTATTTTAATCTAAATTTCTGGGTATAGGTTATGTACAAGTATATGTATCCAAAATAAAATTTTAGTTCACTTTAATGATGTTTAAATATTTTAAACGATTTAAAAGAAAGTATTGAAAACTGTACTGTTTTTGTTTTTAATTTGTTAAAAATAATAAACCTTATTATTTTTGAAAAATGACTTTATATCTGGAAACCTAACTTATAAAAGTATGTTGCGTATGAAAATCGAAACTTAAAAATAACATTTGAAAAATGACTCATTTAGTATCCTTAATAATATTATCGATTTCGTTATTACTTAAAGTTACTTTTGTAAAACTCTATGTTTTGAGAAATATGATACCTAATAAGGTTAAAAATGATTTTTATAATTATTATTGATTTATTTGGTGTTTGAAATATTTTACTAAGTATAAATAGGCTTTAAGAGATAAGTATACTGGTACAAATACGAAACCGTATAAAAATACTAAATACGTATACTTGAACAATAAATGTACTAAATACTTGTGCCCAAAAAGTATAGAGTACTAAAAGACGAATAACCCAAAAGTACTAAGTTAAACAATGCTTAAATGTGCAAAACAACACTTAAACTTAATAATAAGCACTTAAGGACTAATTAGTGACTAAGTCAAAATTAAGGGTTGACTAGTCTATCTTGGTCAAACTTTGGCTTTTTAAGTCAACATAGACCAAGTCAAGATAAAGGAACCCATCTTAAATAATGTACATAGAAATAATTGAATCTTTAATCAAATTTCAACTAATGAACGCTTCAAATAATATATCTCAAATAAAATGTTCCAAATCTCTTACATCAGTATACTAAAACTATCAGTTAAGATAAATTTTTACGACGATTGATATTGTTTGTTAATCTTGAAATCGACACACTCAAATTCCATAGGAACAACCGTACTTCTAGTCGGTGTGTTACCTAAGCCGGTGATCAGACACGTTTTCACGAACGATGTTATCGATACCAATCATGGTGAAAATGAACATGTGCCCTGGCAGTACCCTCTGAGTCGTCTTCACCATTCCATGTTGTAATGACTTGTTCCGAGTCAATACAGAGCCCACAGACCGGTCATCCTTATGGAACCCGGTATTGTTTCATCCGCCTGGACATCAGACATGTGCCCAACGATGACCGCTGAGCTCGATATTCCAGAGACTCTGTCTTTATAAGACACCCAAATTCAGCCTACGTTTCGTGTTGGGCGCTATCTTGGTAAAGTTTAGAAGACGATGCGATAGAAGACAGCTTCGAAAGTAGACTACGACACTCGGAGTCACTGCTCATGGGAGGCCATGATGCATCCTGCCGGTGCGAGAAAATGCTAAGAAGTAAATGGGCAGCCAGCTCTTTATGAGTTTGTCGGTAGAGTAGTAGTCGTCCAGTTGCCATTGAGGTGCTCGGTTGTGTAAAGATTCTCTTTCCCGAGACCAAGAGTATGGATTGGGTGTGTGCGCATTCGGTTTAGCGGGGCCTCTGAGTCCATGCACTTGAAGTCCTTCTTCTCCGTATGTCAGTCAACTAAACCGAGTCAATTTACGCGTTCGATCCTATTGAGCACTAGGGGTGAGATGTAAACCTCCTAGTATCGATATGATTGGCGGGATTGATGTTCCCATCCGCATTTATGGTGAGATGCAAGCCTTAAGTGTGCATGAGACATTAGTAGTCACGTCCCGTGCATTATGTGAAAGGAAACCATTGTTTTTAAAAGTAAATGACTACAGTTTTCTAAATCACATGTGCTATTATGCTTTGTTACTGTTCTATACTCTTATGACTAATGATGTGATTGAAATTCTTGATAATGGGAAGTGATGTTTTGTTATATGTCTTGCTTGAATATTGATTAAGATTTATATTATGTTCCATACGATTTGTATTATGTATGTCTTACTCTATTTTCACATGACACTTCTATGAATCCATGATCTATGCTTTACTGTATTATTCACATGATACTCATATGATGTATGTATAACTTTATTCGATATAACCTACATGTCTTATATATTTAAATTGATTCGCATGTTAATTGAAATCACTTCATGTGTATCTCACATTGTATACATGTCGATTTGTAATGTGACATGCCTGCTTATCTGTTAATTAGATAACCTAAACGTTGTACTACATTGATTATTCGAGGTCGTGTTAGAAGGACGGTTAGGTTACTCCCACTAAGTGGGACATGTATATTTAAATATGCATTCAGGTTGACGAACCCTCAAGACTGGACATGGGGGCATGCGTGAGTGCAAGAGATACAGTGTGGCAGATGAGAGTGTCAAACTATAAATCTTGTAACACAAATTTTGTCAGACTATTGTATTTAGAAATTTGTAATTCGGGTTTCAATTGTTGTATTTTAACAAACGGTTCATTTATCGGTAAAAGACTCACTTGAGTCGATGATTTTAAATTTTTATCCCTTTTTACGACTTAATTATTTTCCGCCTTGTTAATTAATGTCATTAGAAGAACCGGGTTGTTACAGTTGGTATCAGAGCGACCTTGAGACCGTGTGTAACTATGTGCGATGCATATTTACATCACCTATCGAGGGAACGCGCCTGGAGCTCATGACACGTGTCTAGAGTGTCTAAAGTGTCTAAAACATGTAGAACATTTAAGATCACTAAATGAGAGATTCACTAGCATAACCCTAGGATCAAATAATTACTTGGGTAGAATATATAAATGGGTAGAACTACTAAGGATTACCCGTACCGTCCGATTTAGGTTTTGGCCCCTCGCTTGTTTTCATGTGCTATCTGAATAGTTGTATGTACATTGATTATCTAACCTTAGCCAATTGGCTAGTTTTAATTTACTTGTGATCAACGCGATGACCAAGATAAAGCACTTGCAACCATCGAGAGCTCACGACTGGTAGAACACCATTGCAAGCACAAATGGACGCATCTTCCAAATCAACTATAGTTTCAAAATCAAGTTGGATCATGTTGAAGAATCGAGTGTAGTTATGCAGACGAGATGTAATATACAAGAAGATAAAGTGCAGACGTAAGATAGTAGTCCTCGAGTCCTATTTAGGTGTCGACTTAGACTTGACCGAGACTCTACTTACCTATATAGCTCATACATCGGAGATCATTTGTTAGCCTAAATTATAGTCATGGAAATGAACCCTTCTTGCCCATATTCATTTCACAGTAACACCTTACACCACATCTAATTCATTTTTCTAGCTTATCCTTATTTTCTACCTTTGCCCCCACTTTCTTCATCTAACCAAGCAACGATTTGAGTTCAATTCCGAACTATCTTCAATCCTTCTATCGAAATTCTTAAACATCACATACGAAACTTTCCTTCATGTCTAACATCCATACCTTCATAAATCGATGAACACCTTTAACTTTTTCATTATTATTAATTTTTTTGGTTAAATTGTTCACCAATCAGATCCAACATTTGAACCTATATCAGGATGCATAGACAAAAGTCATTTAAAGCCTAACACTTGAACTATCCTTGAACAAACTTCTAATCTTTTCTAAAGGAGTTTTAACCTCAACTGATCCCTTCTCTTTTGTTCCTAAGCTCATTTCGATCCCTTCGTGAACTAGTTCTTAGTTCTGACTACTCATCCTGAGTCAGACAAGAAGTCTTTCGCTTATTTCACCTTCGTATTTTATTGCTCAGCTAAACTTAGTTTGAAATATTCCTATCTGATGGAACCTTTCATATTTACCGTTCTATCTTATTTCCTTCTCATTTCTTCAGCTTGCTTCTTATTCTTTTAGACTGCTATCAAACTGCATGTATGCTAACATCATACATATTCATCGTCTTTTATCTCTACCTTGTTACTATTTCCTCTTTCCAAGTTTGTCATAACCGTTGACTATGGAGATAAACTTCAATACTCTCAGTTATTATTCTCATCAGCCCAATTCAAAATTCTTAAATATTTATTCTTTCAACCCATTTTCTAAGTACATTTCTATGTCTTGAATGAGCCACTGTTAAAACTTATCAGAGTGCAGTGGAAGCACGATGAAGTGATGAACCCATAAACCACTCAGAATGGACATAGTTATACCAAGGATTCTCACAAGTATTATGTACTTGGAAGTATCCAATATCCTTCTAAACCAACCACACTAGGATCACCCAACCTTTACCCTTTTAGTCAACCTATAATTATTGGACCTAGGAACCTATTGATTTTTGGAATGACGAGAGGTTGGAAAAAGATGGGAACCAACTAATGTTTTTGAGTGTTGATCTTGGATTCAACGATTTTGAGAATTCTTAATTTTAACCCAATTTTTAACCAAAGATTGGGAGGTTTAGAGATCGTAACTTGAGGATACTAAAGAATAACAGAAGATTGGAAGATTTAAGGTTGTAAGCTAAGGAAAGATAAGAAAGAATGAAATTTATGGAAATCTAATTCACATACATAGTGACTACTTGATGAGAAATTAAGTCATACAGATTTTTGTGGAATTTAGAACCCTTGTATTTTCAATGTTTTTGCGGGTTATGTTAGCCAACATACAAGTTTTGTAGATGAGTAACTATTACTAATAACAATAGAGTATTGACCTTTATGAAAAGATATCGGGGAAAGGAACTAGTAAAGAGTACTAAGGGATAGAATTTAACAATGCATGTGGTAGTTATTTTGAGGACTAAGAGAATTTTATGAAAATTTTGAAGAATGAAACTTGTAATCCAATGATAAGATGCATAGTTCCGACTGAACAAATTTATGGAACTCTTTGGTAAATCATGAATAGCTTTAGAATTGGTAAATCGAGGTCAATAGCCAATGATTGTATAGAGAACCTCATTATCTGAGGACTTGTAACTTGGGTGGGGTAGACTTCCAATGAATTTGTTAATTATAATTTTTAAATTCGAGGATATAGATGAAACCTCATAAAAATTATTGGGATTGTTTAAATCAAAATTAGATGTAAGGTTGTGTAACCTTTACAGAAAAATCCTTGATGAATGGAAACACCTATGGATCCTACCTTACTGGTTATCAGGAGTTAACTGGAAGAATTAAGTTAATCAGTATAATTGAGCAAATAAAGGATATTCTTATACTATTGGAGATGTATACCTACGCGAGATATACTCATATGAAATACTTGAGGAATAATATGCCGAGAGTTTAAGGAACCAAACTTCTGAATATAAAGGTTAGAGAAACAACTGGAGGAAAAAAAACACAATTTGAGGATTAACTAGAAAGGAATGTAGAATAACGAAGTTACTAAGAATAGAGACATGAGTGACCCAATCTAACATGGTTCTTGATTGATGATGTGTTGTTTCCATTATCAGTTAAATCACTCCATATCAAGTGATGTTCCCATTATGATCCTATACGTTCCTATTCAAATTATTATCTAGAGTCGTGGTAACACTTCTTATCCCGACTTCGTACCACAACAGAACCTATGCAAATCTTCAACCATGACCTTTTGGTCTTGAACTCTGCTTTGCCTGTTATCTGAAACCTCATAGGTTATTTGAAAACTCACTAATACTTCTACTCTTCTCATTGAGGAGTACATCAATAACGTATCTATCTAGCTCGATCCTTACCTTGCTCATTCCTTTGAAAAACAAACTTTGCTAGAAATTGTCTGATATAAACTCAAATTATCTTCTCGTTCCCTCTATCGGACGAGAAACCCTTTGGTTAGTTGGAACAATGTTCTATTGAGAGTCACCTCCCTTACCTCTTTTATGCAACGAACCAAATGATAATTTTTGGTTTAACTTACCACTTCGTTTCATATACGTTCTTTTGTGAAACCTAATCCCACTTCTTTGATCAACTGTACCTATATACTTTCATTGAACTTTTCTATGCATCTCCGATCGAATTAACCCAACCAACTAGAATATTGTTATTAACCTTTGACCGGACGATTTAGTACTTAGACGAGTAGAGGTAACGTTGGAATTGCTGGGAGAAAGAGCACGACTTCACCAGGATCGTATAGAAGAAAGACTCTTAATATGATGAGCCTATTCAAAGTTGATCCAGAAGAAAATCACCAAGAAGCATAGACTTCAGAAACCTGATCAGGGACGATATCATCAAAGAAGACCTATTAGATCAATGTGCGAACCTTGGACTGAAGCGTTGCTAACCTAGTTTTTGTTTTTGTTCTGCCCGACCACTTGCCGACCTTAGAATACTCTTAGGACTTGGAACCTTAAGTCAAGTTATCAGTGTGTGTCTTACGTGTAATCCTCTTTAAGCGATAACCTATCGTGAGACATAGCCTATAATTTTCCAGTCAAAATCTTAACTACCCTGTTATAACAAAGTTAGAACACCTTTGAGGTCGAGAGATATTCGAGATGTCATTACCTTATATTTGTGGAATTAGGTGTTCGAAAGAAGTATGAGAACGATCAATGATCAAATTATTTGAGGATTTCCTTTATTGACTTCAAAAGCTTTTTCGGAGAATAGCTTGTGAACAAGCCTTAGTAGATCTCTAGAAATTTCAGGATTTGCTGATTTATAACCTATAATTTTTAGAATCCCTATGAAAACTATATCTATTTTGGTGACTTATTTCTGTTTTGGATGATGGATGATAATATTACAACCCCGAATGTTGTAATTATGACGGGCACTTCAAAACCCACAGATTGTCAATTTGATGTTTTGGAATAACCTACCAATTGAGGAATCAAGAAACAAGGAAACAATTTAAAAAATTTAGTAACTTTATAGAAATCAATACAAGAGTTTTCGACTAATCCTAAGAGCTTATCACTGATAGAACTAAGCAACTCTAGGAGATCAACTCTTTAGATGATAAATATTGAGAGTGCCATGGGAACCATGAATTTTGATATGATTAATAGTGGAGGATTACGAGTGAAAGTCCAGATAAACCTAAAGAGATCAAAACTACTAAATGTTTGTGGAAATTAGGACAACCTTTATTTGAATGGATTATACCTTACGACAAACCAACATTTCTCCAAAAAAAAACATATTATATCGTTTTTAAGGAATTTAGGTATTATCTGGTTTTGGAGTTAGAGTCGATAGTGAACCAAATCTCGAAATGACCCGAGATTGTTCTACTTTTGAGAACTTGAGAATACCCTATGGATATTTAAGAATCACAAAAAAAAAAATTTAAAGGAAAACCTTAGCCTAACCTTAGGAAATATATACCGTATCAACCTAGTAGTTGTGAATTTCGAGGACGAAATTTTCTTAAGGGGGGTAGTCTGTAACACCCGTGCTTTTGACCATTTTAGTTATTTATAATAACGATTAATATTAATAAATCGAGTCTCGACAAAATATTTTATATAGTAATATTCAATTCTTTTGTCTTTGGAACCTTTCTATTTCACTTCATTGTTTGCAAAACTGAAATTTCTATCGTTATCGAAATTCTGCGCAATTTCGTAAAACGGTTCCTATTTTCTCATACGGACTCCGATTGAGGCGTTTCAAAAGCCTACCTTTATTAATTTTCCAAGATCTACACAATGGTGATATTCAAATTACAATTTATAAGTTCATCATAAAAATATTGTACTGGACAGCTCCTTTACTACGAAAATCGTCACCCGACGAATCGTTTCTCGATATTCGATTTCCGTACTTCTTTCCTAACCATGGTGTGACCAAATAAACTCATAAATATAATCCTAAGGCATGCCAAACCGTGACTTTGAAACCCTAGCCTCAAAATATGCCTAACTAATCAAAAGCACCATTTCTAGTATGTACTTCTTAAAGTATGCTTAGCTATTTTTTATAATTGTCAAGTTCTTGTCCACCCTTTGCTCCCCCATTTAATGCACTTGTGTACTTATAAGCCATTTTCTCTTCTTTTACTCATCCATTCACTCACTTAAACACTCCTTCAAAGATCCATCTAAAAACCAAAGAAAAACCATACAAGATCTAAGTTCTAAGGTGTTTACACCACCATATCTCAAGAGCACATACTCTTTCTTTTCCTTACCTTATACTCTTTATTTTTAAGTCTTATTCCTATTATATTTACTAACTTACTTTGTTTTGTGTGTCCTTCTAACTTATTCATGAAGAGGAGCAAGAGGAAGGGGGCTTCGATCTTAGTATATTTGATTTCATATTTGATCCGGAGAATTGCTAATAGGTAACCTAACTTTTCTTTGCCCTCAAATCTCGTAGTATAGTGTTTAGACTCTAACTAACATATAACATCATGTTTAGGACTAAATCATTAGATCACCAAGTTTAAAGTTAACTATTTGTTGATTTATCACTTAACAATACATGCTGTAAAATGGATTCTGTGATGTGTGATGTATATTTAAGATTTTTCTTTGTAAAATATGTTTCGAATTAGCCTTAGATTCCTTCATGGATGTTGTATATCTGAATGTCTAGAATATGATAAAAATATGAAAAGTAAGTTTTTATGAAAATATATATTTAGTAATGATTTATTTTGTAAACTGGTACTGTATGATTTTATGTACTGTTTGAGAAAATGATATGTTTCGTGATGTTAAACGTTTCTTTTGGACTTGGAAAAATTATGTTATGTTCCTAATGATTGGTAAGATGTGTGTGTCAAATTTCATATGAATCCATCATATATATTTTCATTTATAAAATTTGTACTAAAATGGGTCAGATCTGGAAAGAACATTTTATTTAAGAACATTTATAAAGTATTTTAATCTACATTTCTGGGTATAGGTTATGTACAAGTACAGGTATCCAAAATAAAATTTTAGTTCACTTTAATGATGTTTAAGTATTTTAAACGATTTAAAAGAAAGTATTGAAAACCGTACTGTTTTCGTTTTTAATTTGTTAAAAATAATAAACCTTATTATTTTTGAAAAATGACTTTATATCTGGAAACCTAACTTATAAAAGTATGTTGCGTATGAAAATCGAAACTTAAAAATAACATTTGAAAAATGACTCATTTAGTATCCTTAATAATATTATCGATTTCGTTATTACTTAAAGTTACTTTTGTAAAACTCTATGTTTTGAGAAATATGATACCTAATAAGGTTAAAAATGATTTTTATAATTATTATTGATTTATTTGGTGTTTGAAATATTTTACTAAGTATAAATAGGCTTTAAGAGATAAGTATACTGGTACAAATACGAAACCGTATAAAAATACTAAATACGTACACTTGAACAATAAATGTACTAAATACTTGTGCCCAAAAAGTATAGAGTACTAAAAGACGAATAACCCAAAAGTACTAAGTTAAACAATGCTTAAATGTGCAAAACAACACTTAAACTTAATAATAAGCACTTAAGGACTAATTAGTGACTAATTCAAAATTAAGGGTTGACTAGTCTATCTTGGTCAAACTTTGGCTTTTTAAGTCAACATAGACCAAGTCAAGATAAAGGAACCCATCTTAAATAATGTACATAGAAATAATTGAATCTTTAATCAAATTTCAACTAATGAACGCTTCAAATAATATATCTCAAATAAAAAGTTCCAAATCTCTTACATCAGTATACTAAAACTATCAGTTAAGATAAATTTTTACAATGATTGATATTGTTTGTTAATCTTGAAATCGACACACTCAAATTCCATAGGAACAACCGTACTTCTAGTCGGTGTGTTACCTAAGCCGGTGATCAGACACGTTTTCACGAACGATGTTATCGATACCAATCATGGTGAAAATGAACATGTGCCCTGGCAGTACCCTCTGAGTCGTCTTCACCATTCCATGTTGTAATGACTTGTTCCGAGTCAATACAGAGCCCACAGACCGGTCATCCTTATGGAACCCTGTATTGTTTCATCCCTCTGGACATCAGACATGTGCCCAACGATGACCGCTGAGCTCGATATTTCAGAGACTCTGTCTTTATAAGACACCCAAATTCAGCCTACGTTTCGTGTTGGGCGCTATCTTGGTAAAGTTTAGAAGACGATGCGATAGAATACAGCTTCGAAAGTAGAGTACGACACTCGGAGTCACTGCTCATGGGAGGCCATGATGCATCCTGGCGGTGCGAGAAAATTTAAGAAGTAAATGGGCAGCCAGCTCTTTATGAGTTTGTCGGTAGAGTAGTAGTCGTCCAGTTGCCATTGAGGTGCTCGGTTGTGTAAAGATTCTCTTTCCCGAGACCAAGAGTATGGATTGGGTGTGTGCGCATACATAGACAAGGGCACTGATCAGCTCTCACTCTCTATATCGAATATCTTTGGGGGCGGAATACCTTCCGACATTTGCCTTAGCAGTGTATGGGACATGTTCGGTTTAGCGGGGCCTCTGAGTCCATGCACTTGCAGTCCTTCTTCTCCGTATGTCAGTCAACTAAACCGAGTCAATTTAGGTGTTCGATCCTATTGAGCACTAGGGGTGAGATGTAAACCTCCTAGTATCGATATGATTGGCGGGATTGATGTTCCCATCCGCATTTATGGTGAGATGCAAGCCTTAAGTGTGCATGAGACATTAGTAGTCACGTCCCGTGCATTATGTGAAAGGAAACCATTGTTTTTAAAAGTAAATGACTACAGTTTTCTAAATCACATGTGCTATTATGCTTTGTTACTGTTCTATACTCTTATGACTAATGATGTGATTGAAATGCTTGATAATGGGAAGTGATGTTTTGTTATATGTCTTGCTTGAATATTGATTAAGATATATATTATGTTCCATACGATTTGTATTATGTATGTCTTACTCTATTTTCACATGACACTTCTATGAATCCATGATCTATGCTTTACTGTATTATTCACATGATACTCATATGATGTATGTATTACTTTATTCTATATAACCTACATGTCTTATATATTTAAATTGATTCGCATGTTAATTGAAATCACTTCATGTGTATCTCACATTGTATACATGTCGATTTGTAATGAGACATGCCTGCTTATCTGTTAATTAGAAAACCTAAACGTTGTACTACATTGATTATTCGAGGTCGTGTTAGAAGGACGGTTAGGTTACTCCTACTAAGTGGGACATGTATATTTAAATATGCATTCAGGTTGACGAACCCTCAAGACTGGACATGGGGGTATGCGTGAGTGCAAGAGATACAGTGTGGTAGATGAGAGTGTCAAACTATAAATCTTGTAACACAAATTTTGTCAGACTATTGTATTTAGAAATTTGTAATTCGGGTTTCAATTGTTGTATTTTAACAAACGGTTCATTTATCGGTAAAAGACTCACTTGAGTCGATGGTTTTAAATTTTTATCCCTTTTTACAACTTAATTATTTTCCGCCTTGTTAATTAATGTCATTAGAAGAACCGGGTTGTTACAAATGCTTGTAATTTGGGAATTCTTCAAGATCTTCACCAAGCTTGACAAACTTGGATGTTTGTTTTGGGTTCTTCCATTTATGCAAGTTTCTTAATTCCTTTCATCTCTAGTTTGGTATAATATCTTTTCCCTTCTCTTAATCCTTATTTTATCATTAAAGTTTGATCCTTTGTTCTTGTTATTGTTCATAGTTCATAGTACTTGTTAGTTTCTTCATGTTTGTTTTGATGTTTGTTTTGGTTCATCTTATTAGTGTTAGTTTTAGATTAGATATGTTAGAGTAGTGTTCTTGCTAGGGTTAGTAGGGTGATTAGGGTGTTAATTGGGGGATTAAGGGATTGTTGGAGATGTTGGTGGAAGATTTGGGTTTCCTCTTGTATGATGCACATCACATGTTTGTTGAATTGCTTGAATGACTAAGTATGTACGAATGCTTGTTTTCTTGCCTTTCTTTTGAGGGTATTACTTCGTTTGTGGGTTCGGTTCACTCATTAAGTTGCGAGAGCCCGGTGAGGACGACCCCTAGGTCGGTCTAAGTTGCGAGATCCCGGATGCGACCTAGGCCTATAGCATGCTAGAACCCCGTTTGTGTTGTGTATCGCCGAGATGGGTTTTAGGTGGAACCTCTAGGTGAGTCTAAGTTGCGAGAGCCCGGACCAACCTAGATCACCCTACTACCTCCTTCACTCTAGTTCTTCCTTGACCATTCCGTTACCCCTTTGACCCCGACCTAATCCTAGCCCGTTTCCTTTGATAGTTTTCTTGCCTTAGACCTAGCTTAGTTCTTAGTCTCCCCCTCCTTAGAATAGCTCGTCTCGAACATAGTCCTAGACCGTAGCATACCTTAGTCCATCCTCCCGTCCCTGTGGATTCGACCCGACTTACCCTAGCTACCCTAGTTAGGTTAGTTGGTTTTATTTGACGGTTGGGATTCACGACAAATCCTACCCATCACCCTCTCCAATGCCTAAGTCAGTCCGTGAATGCCTTGATGAACCTAGTTCGTGAGGAGCTAGGTGGCGTTTTTTAGAGTAAGGGTCTAGAGAGAGAAAATCCAACCTCTTTCAAGTGGGAAATGGGAGAGTATATATACCTTCCCACAAGAAAGAGGAAGAGAAGTGGAGAGAGGAAGAATGGGTGGATAGGGAAGTGACAAGTGGCTTCACCTCGTCCACCCATTTTCCCTTACCTTAGGTAAAATGACGAAAAAGGTCCTCGGTTTTCCCTGCTCGTGCTGGGGGTCGGGGCACCCCGAGGACCAGCAGGCGGGGGGGCTTGATGGCCCTGCTCGGTCGGCGGCACGGCCCTGCCGGGCAGGCGTAAGTCTTGGAGTGTTTTAGTGACCTTCGTAGGGTAGTTATGCTGGACAATCTCTGCCCTGCTCTTGGGGCGAATTCCCCCAGGGTCTTATGGGCGGGCGACCCGTAGTAATTGTCAACCGCCATCAGTTATAATTGTAATCTTTGTAAATTTATCTAAGTTATTAAAGAGTCGTGACCGGAGTAGGTTAATAGTGAGTTAGAGATGGAGTAGTCTTCTCAACTCAAATCGCAACCGGAGTAGGTTGTTGATCGTAGCCAGAGTAGGCTACTGGTAGCTATATTATTGTAAGGGACTTTTGATTTTAAAGTAGATTTCTAAAGAGAATAAATAAGAAAAGTACTGGACGTAGGCCCTTAAAGCGTTGGCCGAACCAATTCAAATATATCGTGTTTTTATCCTGCTCTTTCTTTCCGCTGCATCGTTTTGATAAAACTTGTTATTTAGTTTTTTTTTCTTTGCTCGAGCTTAAACCTTAGTTTAAGTTGTGCTATCTTCACATGCAACAACCGCTATATTTTGACATTCTTCTATAGCCTCTCAGTCTGTTAAGCGAATCAAATACAGACAGACAAAAATCGCTCGTACTATTGCTTTGGTCTCTAGCTGTAATCCTTGCTAAGACAAAGCGTAACAATCTGACTGTCCGTTACATGTTTAGTTTAGTATTTCTTTACTTGTTTGTTTTCTAATTTGGCTCAACTTAATTACTTTAATCAATAAAGATTAACTTGAATTTTTTAAAAGGTACCTAATTCACCCCCCTCCCTTTCTTAGGTACTTATGGATCCATAAACTCTTCAATTGGTAATCAGAGCCTCGTACTATTTGAAAGACTAACCACTTAGAGTTTGAATCCTTGATATGGGTTCCGCTAAACTCTCCAAGATCCAGGTCTTTACCGGTATAATTTTGGTTGGTGGAAGCTACAAATTGAACACTATATCAAAAGTATTGATTATCAATGTTGGAAAATCATTAAAGAGTGTCCTTTTGAAAATTACCGAAACTAACCCTACTACCGGTGTATCTAAAGTTAAAGACGAGTCGATCTAAGTATATATGATTTCAAAATTGTAGAGAAAAATTCTAAAGAATTGTCTATCCTCCAATGATTTGTCGGAGAAGAGGAAGTCAGTCGTATAAGTGGATGTCCTGCGGCTGAGAAGATTTAGGATTATCTCGAGCTTGCTTATGAGGTACGTCTCAAGTCAAAAAATACCGTATTGACCTTCTCATGCAACAATATAAGATGTTTTATATGTCAAAGAATGAATCCATAAATAGCTTATCGAGTCATTTTTCTTGTATCATTAGTGAGCTTAAAATTCTAGGAAGAAATTTTGAGTCGGAAGACATCATTCAAAATTTCTTCGTACTCTAACCGCTAAATGGCAACCAAAAGTCACCGCCATAAAGAAAGATAAAGATTTATCTATCTTAACTCTTCATGAACTAATGGGATCACCAATGGCTCATGAGCTAAACCTCGTGAATCATTCTAGTGACAACCGATACGCGCCTATCTAGGATTGGTCGTTAACAATTGCTAGGGGATCAAACAATATTTATATGACTCGAAAATAACACAAAAGCAAATAAATATAATCGTGTTAAGTCGAGGTCGGTCCACAAGGATGACAGTGAGTTGATTGAGAAAGAGCGAATGCGTTTGGGGTCTAAATGGGGGGTTTTGTGTCGAGTCTAAACTAAGATGCGATAAATCACGAATATTAATAAATAAGGAAAAGTTATTAGGGGGTGTCAGGAATCGGAAATCGGGTTCTATGTGTCAAGGAATTATGGGGTGGGTCACAAAGTCGATAAAGGGAAAATGCCACCTTTCGATTTCTTCACCCATGTAACACCCCTGATTTTATAAATTAAATTATTTTAAAGTTATGTTCGTATTTTTATTTTGTTTACGATTTAACTCGTAATTCTTAAAATTGTTATAAAACGAATTTATCGTTTAACCGTTTCAAACTCCTAAAATCCTTTTTGTCTCGGAAACTCTTCTTATATTTAAAACATATTTTTATTTCGGTTTCGATTTATTTTTTTATATTTAATTTTATTCTTATCGAAAGTATATTTCGGCGATTTAAATTCTAAATTCTTTTTATTTATTTATATTTAAGCTCGAATTTATATTTTCGACTCGAAGCTCATTTATTTTAGGTTTCGTCAAAACACCTATTACCTTTCCTCGAGAAATCAATTTAATTCACTTTATCAAGGATTTATTATTTATCGGGAAATACTATTTCATCGTCTAATTATTTATTTCTATAAGCTTCGTTTTCGTCTCGAATAATTTATTTACTCATTTTATTTGACGGCCCGTTTATTTATTAATTTTATTAACTCGTTTTAATTCAATTCGTGGGTCAGTCAACTTATTGTCTCGGAAACCGTCTCCTACTTGTACCTATTCGATTAATCGGTTTTCCTAATCCACATTTGATTTAGCTTTGGACTCACTTTATCCATTCCTATTTTCCTTTTTTGTTGTTCCACCGCTTCTTTCATTTCTCATTCACGTTCAACTCACCCTCATCTTTCATCCCTCTTGGCCTTCCTGCTCACATTCACGCACCACCTTTTACCTTCTTTCATCCATTTCATATACTTCAATCCCTCCTTTTTCATCATCAGCAATCGATCAACCATGGTGATTTTCGCTCTTTCTCATCTGTTCCAGTTGAGTCGCCCATTTATTTATCGGGAAATACTATTTCATCGTCTAATTATTTATTTCTATAAACTTCGGTTTCGTCTCGAATACTTTATTTACTCATTTTATTAGTGGGCTCAATTATTTTTATTAATTCGTTTTTAATTCGATTTCGTGGGTCAGTCAACTTATTCGTTTCGGGAACCGTCTCCTACTTAGCACCTATTCTATTAAATCCGTATACAACGTATACTTATTGTCTCATAATCCGTACATTTTTTTTTGAATTGAATTCATCCCACTTGTTTAACGTACATTCCCCTTCCTCCTTTCCTATTCCACCGCTCCACTTGATTCATTTCCCACACTATTAATTGTTTTCCCACTTTAACGTACTTCCCCCTTTTTCTTTTTTTGTCTTCCACCGCTTCCCTCATTCTTTGTATCTCCTCCCACACTTTCCCCGTCTCTTTTCTTCATTCTCCATTATCAAGCGCCACCAAATGTTTAGAAACTCTGTCAACGACGACGTCCTAGCACATTTGTTCAGATTTTATTAAACTCGCATATCCTCCTCTCCTCTCCTCTGTTTTATTTCCGTTGTCGTCGTCGATCAGTCTGCGACTTGTTTCTGTCGCGTGCCTTTAGTTGACAAAAGGTAATTCTGTTTTCTTCTCTTCGCCTCTCCTCTCCTTTTATTCATCTCCATCCTTCTCTTTTCTAGCGGGTTACTGTTGTGTATTGTTGTTTGATGTTGCTTTGGTTTGTTGTTGGTTGCTTGTCTTTCCTATTCGTTTCCTTCCTCTTCTTGTTCCCTATTTCGTTCATTAGATTTGTGTGTCGTCGTTTCCGTCAATCAGTTTATTCGTCCTCTGTTTCCTATCACGACTATGCTTTTACTGATGTCGCTGCTTGTTGTTGTTGCGCGCCTGCTCTCTGTCCATCTGCTATTGTTTTGTCCCTGCAGTTGGATAGTATGGTACATATGATCCCACATTTAACGTTATTGTCGCTGTTGTTCTGTTTGTATCCTTTCTCTTTTTCTCATTTTCTTCTCCTTAATCTCCTTCTTTACCTCAATCTGTCCATGTTATTGCCTTTGCTACTGCTGTATCGATATTGCCCTCTGTTTGCATTGCAATGTTTTCGTCTCGTTCTTCTTCTTCGTCCAATGTGTTTGCTGCTGTTGTTTGCGTGTTGTTGTTGTCGCTGCACTGATGTCTTTTTCGCTCTGCCTAGCTGCTGCTTTTCCGTTTTTTTTTTTGGTGTAAATGTAAGTATATTAATTACTGAATCTCCCAATTACAACCAAGGTACCTCATGTACTCCTATGTTTCATCTATTGTAGAATATCTAGACTCTCGTTATACTTACAAAACGATTGCTTCACTATATATATCTACCTTTTGTACTTATCTCATATTTAAGCTGTTTGATTACAAAACTGGGACACTGAACTAACTGACTCATTCTGCTAAGATTATGTGCTTGCCACTAGACCTGGCAAACAGATCGTGTCGTGTCGGGTTCGTGTTTGTGTCGCATATAAACGGGTCAGTAAACCTCTAACCTGAACCTGACCTGTTTAATTAAACGGGTAAGTTCACATGACCTGAACCTGATCTGTTAGTATTTTGCACAACCCGACCTGATATGTATAACCCATTTATCAAAGAGCAGGTATTTTTCTAACCCATTCAACCCGAATAACCCGAATAACCCATGAGACCTGTTTAACCCAAAAAATGTGTTTTGTGAGGCCCGATAAGAATTAAGAATAATATGTTGTTGGGTTAATCGGGTTAATCGTGTCAACCTGACCTGATGTGAACCCATTTAAATAAACGGGTTATCCGTGTCGGTTTCGTGTTTTGATATGTCAACCCTAACCCGACCCATTTAATATTCGTGTCGTGTTCGTGTCGACCCACATACTTAAACGGGTCATTAACCCTCAACCCAAACCCGTTAATTTCGTGTCGGGTTCGTGTCGTATTTTCGTGTCGTGTTAATTTTTGCCGGCTCTACTTGCCACACATGATACCATATTCCAATAATGGCAGCTGCAATCACCTGTTTAAAAATCAGCGATTTATGGCGATACTTCCTCCACCAGTCCCCTGTATTCAGAAGCGGAATATCAACTCCAATCCATGAGCCAATCATCTAAAAACAGATCCTAGTATACGGGCAGTCTGTAAACAGATGGTCATGGGTCTCCTCCTTATCTGCACACAAATAGCACGCTTTGTCCACTATCATCTGCATTCTATTCATTCTATCATTGGTTAATAGCCTTTTATGACTAATGAGCCAGGCTATATAGCAATGTTTAGAGATACTAAATATGTTCCAAACAAGCGAGACCCACGGAACCTTCTGCTGTGTACGTGTCAGCCATTCATATCCCAGTTTCACGGTATAGTCTCCACCATTTGCTAGAAGCAAGAGGAAGCAGTTATTTGTGAAAAACATTGTCTTAATCTTGCAGAGTTTACGCCATGACCAGCAGGAATTAGGACTAGGTAAATAATCTTTCTTCGATTTCCTCGTTCTTCTTCTTTGTTTTCTCACCGTAATTCTATTCTGCCATTGTGGGTCATAGATCACGATTTTCGTTTGCTAATTGGTTACGTTTTTGTCCGTTAATGCTCGTTACTACTGCTATTGTTGATTCGTTCCTTGCTTTATTGTCATTGCTCTATGACCCTCCTTCTGTTCAGTTTGTCGTGCACAAATCGAGTTGATGCTGCTACTACTTCTCGTTCTATTGTTCTTCATCATTCCTGCTGTCATCGGTCGTGTTGCACTGTAAATTGTTCCTACTGTTTTCAATTTGCTTCAATGTCGTGACTCCGTTCCTTCTCTTTTTCATATTTGTGTTGGTTCCTACTGTCAATTCCGCCTATTATTCTTTTATTCTTCTATTTCTCTATTCTTTTTATCAATCCTTAATCCGATTCCTTTATTTCTGTTTCTACGTCTTGAGTCTGTTGGAGCAAGATGGTTTTTTTTAAGAACAAGTGTTCAAGAAGACTTTCGAGCTCGTGACTAGAGCTTGGACTATTAGAGGCCAGGACCAGATGCTTTGAAGTTATCGATTCGACTTAAGGTAACTTTAGGACGTTACTCGATTTTATATTGTATGTTTGAGTAGTAATATATAGCAAGTATTTTCAATTCGGTTTTCTAATTTTAGCTATTTATTATTTGCTAATAATATTATTTTTAAATTGTGTACCTTATAAGTATTTTACAACTTTCGATATCGTTTTATAAATCGTTAGTAATTTTATTACTTATGATCGTTTATAATATATTGTTGGTTATCGTGACACTAGTAACTTAATAATGTCGATTTCATATTTTCGCATAGTTCGTTAATTTATAATTTTAACTCAAAATCGTATTTTTATATTATAATCGAGATTTTTATACTTGTTCAATAAATTAATTTCGTTTTACGACTTATATTAATAAATGAGAAAGTAGTCAATTTTTTTTAAATACATTTTTAGTCGAAACTATGTTCCCTAATAATTTCTCATTTGTCTATGATTTATTATTTTTAGTAAAATCAGTATTATTTATTGATAAAATCTATTTGCTAAAACTAACTTGAAAGCTTTATAAATCTCGTTTAATTTATAAAACTCATTGACACAATTAATTTTGATATCATTTTTCTTAAAACATCTTTTTACTAAAATTTATAGTTTTAAATCAATTTTCTAATTATTTATAAAATAATATATATTGACTTATTATATTTTATTTTGAATAACGAATTTAGAAATATATTGAAGTTACGATAACGATAAAAATAATATGTTAATTTCGTTAAAAATGCTATTTTTATACATTTCACTTATTTTAATCACTTACATATTTTCTATAACAATATTTCTATTTTAAGCAAGTTTCTAAAACTAGTGAGTTTCTACGTATAGAAAGTTTCCCTTTTATATAAAATGTTTATTTCTTTTATTTTCATATTATTTACGATGATTATTTATTCTCAATATCGATAATGGCTTTGTTTTGGAGTTATGGAATAAGGACAAGTGTGGGTTTAGAGTAGTAATATATAGTTTGGGATGTACATTTTTGCCACCAGATATAAAGCCGGCGTGCCTATTTGGGGCACATTTGGTCGTTGAACAAGGCGTAGTTTCGCCCAGGAGAGTGTGCATTGTGCCCTTAAGCTAGATATCACATCGTGTTAATCGGTGTCAGTTGAACTGGATACATTTGGTATCCAGGAGGGGTGTATACTACTTAAACCAGGACCTCGCTGCACGTAGTCGAGTTATAGTTGAGTTTTGTAGTTAGAGACTGGATTCTATTATGAGTTAGGTCTACAGTTCTCGAAGCTAGTTTCCAGTATTATTCCTAGTGAAAGTCTAGCCTTGTGCACACTGATTGAATTTCCACAACGCCATTTGAATATTATTATTATCGATTGATTCTGACTTGCAGGTTGGCAACACTACTACAATAAGGGTCTATTGCAACATTTTCAATGCAACACTTTCTTATTGTGTTGCAATTTATAATAGTGAGACTAGATACGCAACACTTACTTAAAAAATGTTGCATTTAATAAAAAAATGCAACAAATTTTAAAAAGTGTTGCAATTATAACTCGATTTAGCAACACTTTTTTTACTAATTGTTGCATTTAGTGAAACATCCGGCAATATTTTTTTTCAATTTGTTGCAATATTATTGTTAAGATAATTGATTACCCACTATTAAATAAAAAAAATGAGAATGTGAATGTGAATGTTCGATTAGATTTTAAAGTAAAAAACTAATAAAAAAACAAATCTCAACTACATCGTTATTGTTATGAAACCAACGTCTCTTCTATATTCTCCATAAGTAAGTCTTCATTTAATAAATACACATGTACGGGACCGGGTTCGCAGGTTTTGTTCACAGACTCACAAGTCGAGTCATACGAGTTGCTTGTTTAATTTGCCAAACCAAATTTTACTGCTCAATTAATTTTATGAGTTATGGGTCGTCACAGGTCGAAATATTTGGGCAGAGACTAGTCCTAACAAAGGAGTGAGCTGGCTCGAGTTCCGATCAGGCCGTTTTCGGGTCATAAAAGTCAGGTTCATTTATTGTGGGTTCGAGTCATTTTTGGATTATTGTTCTCATATATAGTCGGGACTTAAAAAAATGGTTCGAATCATGTCGGATCGAGTTGAAATTTGACAAGGGCGAACATTTGATTTAGGGATACCACTTATGTGAAAAAAAAACAAAATGCTAAAACAAAAATTTAACCACCTATTCGGCTGTTCCACTCTTCATAAAACAATCCTAATTAACCTAGCAGCAATTGATAGTACACACTTTCTTCTTCATCAACCCTAATTAGTACTCCGTAATTACCTTCAAATCCTCAATTAATTGTCAGAAACCAAGTGCAATATTGTGTACTACAGAGTACTTCTCAAACCAATTGTTGCTTATTTACACTTGCAGATTCTTGCTCGAGAACTCGGTGACCAGGTTTGTACTCTTATCAATTTTCCATTTTTCGTCAATTAAGTTCAGCCTAGGGTTCTATCTGACCCCTCTTGAGGACACTGTTATGAACGTTATTCATTAGATTACTATTTACAAGGGTATATATTTTAACAACCTTCAACAAATCTGTATACTGGAGTTTGCTTAAATTCTGGGTATCATATAGTCTAGCTAGTAAGTGTGTTTTACTCTTGGTTAGTTCGTTTTCATACTGACTCCTGCCAAGTAAAGAGAACAAGAAGACTAGGACACATTTCAGATCGTATACTCGTAGTGTAATTGCAAGTATGAATGAATTGACAGCAGCATGTTAGAATGACAATTGGTATTCTAGTTTTGCGAGATACAGGTTGTTTTGATTGATTAAGCTCATTAGTGGGATGTATTGACAACATGTCATGCGGTTGTATCCTTTATTTTTGATAGCAGCTGAGTCAGGCACTGCAACTTACTCTTCCTGTAGACTATGAGGCAACCCATTTTTTAATGCAAGGGCTCTGTCCCATTTTCCTAATAATTCAGGATCTTCTACTTAAACTTTCTGTTGCATCTTTTATCACTTAGAACACTCATATTCGGATGCCAGCTGATAGAGCCAATTTTAGTCTGATTAGTAAGTCATATTTAATCGAGTTTTCATGTTATAATAATGATGGTTTTGGGTGACTTTAATACTCCCTTCGTATTTATATCTTCGTCCACTTTATTTAATATATGTGAGGAGTATTATATTGAAAGTGGACGAACGATACGGAGGGAGATATATATTCCGCATTTGTTATAAACTCGTAATTATTGAGTTTTAGGCCCGTTTTATGATAATTATGAGCGGGAGAGGGTCTTAGTGGGGGCCCTTGTTTACGAGGCCAAATGGTGAGTGAATGTGCATATCATTGTCTAAATGCAAGGTCGAGCAGCTAGTTACACTTGAACATACATATTTGACGTATATGTATCAGTTTATATAGATCAGTACAACAGGATGGTCTATGCACCTGAAGACATGCTGCCAGGAGCTGGGATTTCATTTGATCAAGACAAGGCCTCTTTCCCGTAGTGGAAGGTGCAGTCATTTTGAATGTCTACTGGGTTATATCAAACTTTGAGACGCACAGATACGAGCATGTCAGCTTAGCAGACCTGTTCTGGGTACTTAATTTCAATGAATGCAAGTTTAACTTTGTCTAAGCTGATTGCAGTTATAATGAAGGATGAGAGTCGGTTATTCTTCGATGGAATGACTGCTAATTAGTATTGTTTGTGTGCTTTATTTGTCAAATGAAGGCGCCATTGTTCGAGTATCCAATGTTCAACTGAGGATGCATAACTGAGTAATATGCAGAAGTGAGGATGCGGTAGCTTTGCATCAACGAGTAGCTGATTTTCATCAAGATTCCACCCACTCACCATGATATTAATACGTGGCTTCCTATGGATTTTATTTGTTCACTTACGCTTGAGGTAGCATTGCTCTCTCTCTCTCTCTCACTCGCACACAAAAAGAGGCCAGAAAGCAAAAGTCAAAACTAACGCTACTAAGAAAGACATTGATTACACTCTAAATTATAATAGCGACGGTTACGAGAAACTTGATCATATAAACTTCGAGGTTATTTCAAAAAAAGGTTATGTTCTATTTTCTAACGTTTTAATAGCTTATCATAATGAAAAACAAATTGCTTAAAGGTTTGCATATATTGATTAAAGTTCACATTATTATTGAAAAATAACATTAACTAGATGTTTTTTTGTTGTGACTATATAGGTCATCCACTCTGGTGGTCTACAACAAGTGCGGTTTAGTCCACTTAGATGAATGAAAAACTACTCTAACTCAATCACACAAAGTCAACAACGCCGCTCTCATTTTGAGAAACATCAGAGTTCGATGGAGATTCGGCTAAAGTAAGTACGACTGGCATTCTTTTACGTAAGAGACAACTACATGGAGGTGACAAAGAGATCAACAAACATGTCGACAATAGTTCAAAGGCATCAATACCAAATCACAACAGATATGCGTTTTTAATAATCTACGATTGGAGGAAATTGGATAACAAAAAGAAAATTTGGGAATATATGTTTCGGTATGTCTTTCTTAGAAACCCTTTTTATTTGCTTCTTTGTCTAATTAATTACGAGTTTTAAGTACACAATTGCATAAGTAATTTTGTTCTGTTAACGAAGTATATAGGCTCACGCGAAGGTAGTTTAATTGAGTACTTAAGAAAATATATGGACTTTGAAATTGTTGTTATAATAAATGAGGTGCAAAGACAAATGGAGGAACGAAGAGCATCTAGAAAAGAAGGCAGAAAAACAGTCAAAGAGAGCTTGATGTCGAAAGGGAGAACTTGACTAAAGATATTTTGCGTAAATTTTTTGGAAAAATACTTACAGAGATTCCAAAACAATATTTTGCATTATAATTGTTGTTACTAAATACTTTTTCTTCTTGTCATAGGTTACGTATGAATTCAACGGTTACAACAAATTTGGATCCACTGAAGGCTTATACGTGCACGCTGTTTAATGGTTTTATTTATTCAAGTACAGTTTTAATTTATGTTAGCTCTTTTATTTTGACACTTTTTCAATAAGATGTACGAAACATGAATATTTATTTTTGGATATTAATGAACATGTATTTTCTCGATCAATTAATTATTAATTTTGGATTAGACGTCTTATATGTGCGGATACTATTTGTAGCGATCAAATTAAGCAGGTGGTAGAAAATTAAATAAATGTGTCTTATACATTTTCATGCAATAATTGTATTAGAAATAGAATAGTGTTGCCTTTGACAACAATGGATATGTTGCATTAGCACCAAAATAATGTTGCCCTTAATTTATTCGGACAAAAATATGTTGCATAACATTGAAATAAGTGTTGCAAAATTTTGGAGGGGTGGGGAAAAAGTGTTGCATATATATATTTAAAGTGTTGCAATAGTTTCTCAAGACATGTGTTGCATTAGGGTATCGTTGCAACATTTTTAAAAAATGTTGCACAAAGTGTTACATTAGGCTATTGCAACGGAGTTTTAAGCAGCACAGTTAAAAATGTTGCATAAACCATAAAGCAACATTTTAGAGGTCATATGCAACATTTTCGCTGCGTTGCAATAAGCCTTTATTGTAGTAGTGCAAGTGCTTTAAGTTTCGCTGTAACTTATTTTTATTATATCGTTTTAATGTTCTCTTTTTAATTATTTTTATATAATAATACTATTATTTTCATATGATATAATATGGTTGGGAGAACGTCCGAGTTACTCCCCACTGACGTGGTTGTTATGTTTATAACATGACAGGTATTTGCTGCTGGGTTTAGGTGTGAGCTAGCGAGTAGCGTGGATCCTACTCTTTCTTCATTCATGTAATTTATGGATTTGTATAAACCCGTTTGGAGATTTTACTTTTAGCCCTTTTGTAAAAAGAGGCCGCCTTTGTATTGACTTACCATTTCTTTTAATAAGTTATAGATTGTCAGTGTGTATTAATCCCAACTCTACAGTGTTTCCGCCACGGTATTGCGCTAGAATTTCTAGGGGATTACAGTGCACAAACGCTTTGCTATGCATAATATAAGGTCGACTGGAAGTTAAGTATAATAGGGATCCGATCATACCTCGATAAGCGGTATTGTCTACCGACTTACCATCTTCATCTTTATCCAGCTTTGTGGTGATTGCCAAGGGAGTAATAGCAGATTTTGCCTTATCCATACCAAATTTCTTTAAGAGTTCGCCTACATATTTTTCTTGATGTATTGTAATTCCTTCCTTTGTTTGCTTGATTTGCAACCCCAAGAAGAACCCCATTTCTCCCATCATACTCATTTCGAATTTGGATTGCATTAGGTTAGAGAAATAGTCACAAAGCTTTACATTTGTTGACCCAAAAATTATTTCATCCACATAGATTTGAATGATAAGGATGTCCTTGTTGACATGTCACTACTACAATAAAGGGCAAAGAAACCATACCAAGATACCCTAAGACACCATTTTGGAGATGATCTCCAAGTCAAAGGTGTCTTAGGGTAAGAAACCATGTGAGAAAAATGGTTTCTTTGCTTATGCCTTAGAAATCATTTTTAAGAGATAAATGGTTTCTTTGGTTCAAGAGAAAACACCTTCTAATAGAGATAGATAAATGGTGTCTTATCTAAACTCAATAAACCATGCAATGTACTAAAATGGTTTCTTTGGTTTCCCTTCATAAACCATGTACCACACTTTAATGGTTTCTTTGCGTCATAACTTAACAAACCATTTAATACTCCTGAATGATTTCTTTCCTTCCATTACAATTAATATCTAGAAATTAGTCTCTTTGATTAATATATATATATATATATATATATATATATATATCTCAACTATTACAATACAATGTACTCCTTTTTTCAAGTATCAACCAAAAAAAGACGGATTTTCATAAAATATCCCATATATATAATTATCCTGAAATAAGTCATAATTACATTATTAGTGTAAATTACCCAAAAAATTAGTATTCACTTTGTAAACATAAATAGGCCCAAAAATATGGCAAGATGTGTCAAAAAATAACATATACTTCAAATCGGTGCAGCTTGACAGCTTCGATATCTTTGTTAGTCTTGATGTGCCGATGGATTTCCCATCACGCCACTCCTGCCAGGTGATGCCTTTTGCCCACGATACTGCTGTTAAAATTCACAAAATAAGAAGGAACAAAAGAAATAGTTCCCTAGTTAGTAGTAAGTCGACTACTAGAAAGATTAATCAGCTCGGTAACAACAAATTCATCATAAAAAATGAAAACAAATCCCTTACCCGTTTAGCATTGCTGAATGGATTGTACTTGTACTTGAACATATGCACAATCTGGCGCTTCATAGTAAGAAGAAAGAGAAAGACCCAGTAGCTTGACAGCATCGGCCAGAAAACAGGTACATCCAGCACAGATACGAAAGTCATGATGAATGAAACGATCAAAGCTTTAGTGATAGAGTACCTAAGACAAAGTAAAAAAGCAACATAATACTGAGAACATGATTAGAAGATAGAACGGTACATAAATGCATCATCTCACAAGTACACACAGTTACACAAAGCCGTGACACTAGGAGTTGGAATATGAGAGCGTTTGAATGGAGACAAATGAATTACCAAAGACGAAATTCCGGTAGACGTCGCTCAAAAGGCTTGTATTCATCAGACTCCCTGCCTGGGGATGAAAGTCCGTCGATTCCTTCAAGCAAAAGAAATTAAATGGAGCAATATTAGATTCTCGTTGTCGTAGAAGCAAAGTTTTCCTCCTCCATAATTATGATGAAACTCCAAAAGAAAAATTGATACTTTAAGAGATAAATGCGAGTTGAAGTTACATAACTTTCAAATGAAATAAGTTTAGGTTTTAGAAAATTTGTCTTAACTAGGGAATATATACGCTACTACGGAGTATATAAAAAAAATAACTACAGAGTATAATACAACTACGGACTACTGTATTATTCTACTAATCAATACGGAGTTGCTCTTACTACTTATGGAAATATAAATACCGTTCTAAGGATCGTAAGTAAGAATTTTTTTTTAAAAAAAAAAAAAGTCTTAATACATTCTCCTATATTAATTATTTAATTCTATCAATGATTACCCTCCTATAGCTATTTAATTAGTAGGGAGTAACAATTAAGAAAATCTTAAACAAGGATTAGTGCTAAATACATGCTTAGTATTTAGATGGCCCGCGATACATCAAATTATTTTGTAGACGATCCAGAAATCCACCACTGATACTTCGATAGATATCTACTCAATTAGCAACTACACAAAGTTACCTATAAATCCATTATACTGATATAATCAACCGTCAAATTATCAGCTAATTTCTCAGTCCGATCCAGAAATCCACCACTGAAACTTTCATAGAAATCTACTCAAAACTAAATGGAAATCCATTAGACTGTATCATCAACCGTCAAATTATCAGCTAATCTGACAATCAATCCAGAAATCCATCACTGACGTTGATAGACATCTACTTCATACTTAATTGGCTACTACACAAGGCTACCTAGAAATCCATTATACTATTATCAGCTAATTTCACAGTCCGATCCATAAATCCATCACTACTCCTTCGATAGACATCTATTCAATTAGCTACTACACAAAGCTAAATAGAAATTCATTATGCCGATATCATCAGCCGTCAATAATCAGCTTGTTTCACAATCCGATCCATAAATCCACAAGCTAAATAGAAATCCTTTATACTACTATCATCAATCGTCAAATTATCAGCTAATTTCACAGTGTTTAGATTGAAACAAATCGATAGAAATCTCTTTCACGTTTGTTACTGACGAGGCTAGTGCTTATTAACAGGACGAACACCACTCAAATCAGAACGGAAATCGAAAAACCCCTAAATCGAAAAACCCTAAGTCCAAAAACTCGGTAATAGATACTCCGTGTATTAAAAAAACCCTAAATCTACTATCACCTAAATTGAAAAAAACCTAAAATCGAAAAAAACTAAATGATTTCAATCGGAAAAAAACCTAAACACAGAAGAAAATCATGATAAAAATTCATAAAACAATTGTTTCAAGACATACCTAAGTTGCGATGAACGGTAGTGGACGGCGGCGTTGGTGGACGGCGATGGTTCAGGGTGGACGGCAGCGGTAGCGGTATGCGAGGATTTGATAATGAATAAAGGGTGTTTGGAATTGATGAAGTGTTACGAATAATGGATGAAAAGGAAAGACCGAAAGAGGTGTATTAAGAAATGAAAAGGATACAGGTGTATTATTTTTTGAGAAACATGAGAAAAAGAAATAGTAAATTAAAAAAAATAGAAATATCATTTTTTGAGAAATCATTTGTTTTAAGAAATGATGTCTTTGTTGATGAACAGTGAGGTTAGAAATCATTTGCTTTAAATGATGTCTTTGTATTAAATTGAAAGTGAATAAAAATCATTTATCTAAAAAATGGTGTCTTAATTATTAGATAAGAGATCATCTATTTGGAAGAATTGATTTCTAAAACCAAAGAAATCATTGATTATAACTAAATGGTTCCTTATTAATGATTCCTTTAGAGCTTATTTTAGTAGTGTGTTTGAGGAAGCGCGTCTGGTCCGCTGATCCTCACTTAAAGTCATTCAGCAACAAGAACTTAGATAGTCTATCATACCATGCCCTTGGAGCTTGTTTTGCCCATATAACGCTTTGTCCAGTTTGAAGACATGATTTGGGTGATCTGAACTTTCGAATCCTGGTGGCGGCTCTACAAAGACTTCTTCTTTCAGGTATCCATTTAGAAACGCTATTTTCACGTCCATTGGGAATAACTTGAAACCTTTGTGCGCAACGAATACAATAAGCAATCGAATTGCTTCGTGTCTTGCAACCGGGGCGAATGTTTCATCAAAGTCTATGCCTTCTTGTTGATTGTAGCCTTGCACCACCAATCGCGCCTTATTTCAGAGTCATCTAACTTGTTTCGAAACACTCATCGTGTTTCTATCACTTTCCTTTCTGATGGTCTTGGCACTAAGTGCCACACTTTTTCTTTGAAACTGTGCTAGTTCCTCTTGCATTTCCACTATCCAGTCAAAATCGGTAAGTGTCATTTTGATATTCATTGGTTCTATGGTAGACAGGAAGGAATTAAGTACACAATGATTCCTTAGAGACCTTCGCGTTTGAACTCCCTTATGGTAATCACTTAGAATATAATCTGTAGTGTGCGATTTCTGATGTTTCCATTTTTTAAGATTTGTAGGAATATTTTTGTCTTGTCCTATTTCTAAGTTTATATTAACCGTGGTAACATCTTCTACTGTTCCCCCTGATTTAGTGGCAGAGGTAAACTTAACCTCGCTAGTAGATTCTTTGGTTCCCCCTGAATCTGTACTGGTGGTTATATTAACCTTTGAGGATGAGTTATTCGGTTCTTTTGAGGCTTTGGTCGAAATTTATTCTGATTTATCTTTAGTTTTTGAAGAACTTTCATATTGTTCTTCTTTTTCAAAAGATAAATTTGGATCAAATCTTACCTATTTGGGGCACATTTGGTCGTTGAACTGGGCGTAGTTTCGCCCAAGAGAGTGTACATTGTGCTCTTAAGCTAGATATCGCATCGTGTTAGTCGCCGTCAGTTGAACTGGATACATTTGGTATCCAAGAGGGGTGTAGACTACTTAAACCAGGACCTCGCTGCACGCTGTCCTGTTATGGTTGAGTTGCCTAGTTAGAGACTGGAGTCTGTTATGAGTTAAGTCTGCAGTTCTCGAAGCTAGTTTCCAGTATTATCCTAGTGAAAGTCTATATTCTACACTAACCCTATCCATAACGCCAGTTTTGAATATTATTATTATCGATTGATTTTGACTTGCAGGTTGGCAAGTGCTTTAACTTACTCTGAAAACTTATTTTATCATCATTTTAATTTTTCCAATTTTAACATATTTCTGATATATTAATACTATTATTTTTCCATATAATATAATATGACGTCCGAGTTACTTCCCACTAACATGGATGTTATGTTTATAACATGACAGGTATTTGCTACTTGGTTTTGGGTGTGAGCTAGCGAATAGCGTGGATCCTACTCTTTCTCCATTCGTGATTTATGGATTTGTATAAACCTATTTGGAGAATTTTCCTTTTAGCTCTTTTGTAAAAAGAGGCCTTTGTATTGACTTATGATTTCTTTTAATAAGATATAGTTTGTCAGTGTGTTTTAATCCGAACTCTACAATGTTTCCGCCACTGTATTGCGTTAGATTTCTAGGGGATTACCACCCAACTTATCTAAATCCCGCTTTCGCGACAAAATAGGGTAAGTCTCAAGTCAAAGTAACTCTTACCTCGAGTTTCTCCATATTGATAGGAGTGAGTTAAGGTCGATCTAGTTCGCCAGACTAAGTCAAAAAAGGCACAATAACCTCAAACAAGAGAAATCAACAAGCATGCAACCAAATCACAATTCCTTAATTCATATTACCCAGGATCCTCCTCCCTAACCCCCTAACAAGAGTCTACTCACAATTCATGAAGAAGACTACAAAAGAAATAACAATGGAGATAATACCAAAAGCGTGCATAATGATGAAAACTAGAGGATATAATACTAAAATAACGAAGGAAACTACGATCAACAAATGAAAATAAAAAATGATCTAAGAACAATGCAAGAAAAATCAATGAAAATGATGGAATAAAGAGAGAGCAAGAGTAAAAACTAATCTAGAGAAAAGGGGGAGGAAGAGATACCAACAATGGAGGAAAAATAACAACAAAGAAGATGAAGATGCTTGTAAGTAAAGGAGAAGCCTTGATGAAGAAAACAATGGATTTGTCATTAATCCTTTGATGATCTCTTAAGAACTTCTTGACTAACGCTAGAATTCCATAAAATAACTTGAATCTAAAGCTAGATGAAGGAGATGAAGATTGATGAAAACTATCAATATCCTCTATCTAATTTAAGTAGGTTAGTGTAATATATGTTGCTAATGAAAAGATGATGAGGTAGTCTCATTAGATTAAACTATATAGTAGCTTAATGGTTCACTAAACCAAACCCAAATCTAATTTTTGCACTTTGAGTGAAACTTTTGCCCAATAAATCTTCAAGGGGTGAAACTTCGCCCTGCGAACTTCTGTCATTCACGAGCCATTTTGTAGACACCCGCATTTTGACTGCCAGGTGTCTATGACAGTTTCCAAAAAAACACCCGATGATGATCGGAGGCTAACGTGTTTCTACGCGCTCGGATACGGGCTCAAAACCATTAGTTGCTGGCTAACGCACTTACGGAGTACAAATCTCACAAAACCGATCTCAAATTCAGGCCCAGTGGGTCGTTTCCAGTCAAACAAGACTAATTTGGGCCGAAACCGACACAGAAAATAAAACCGACTTTTAGCGATTGGGTCAACCCCGGTCAAAGTCATTTCCGAGACATACAAAAACAGCCACACAATCATCAAAAGTCCAAGTCAAACTCAAAACCCATAAAGTCACAGTCCAAAACAATGGACCCGCGCAACCCAGCTGGGCCACTCGATCGAGTGCCCAGCCCACTCGATCGAGTGGGCCTTATTCAGGCCCGATTGCAGGCACACCGGGCCACTCGACCGAGTCAGCCAGTTACTCGGTCGAGTAACCCTAACCGGGGAACCCTAGCAATGCCTATATAAACACCCCCATGCACAACCTTTCAACCATCTTTTTTCAATCTTTTACCACTTTCAAAAACCCTAATACTACAAACCCTAAACCTAGCTTTAGGAATTCGAAACCCTAACCACCACAACTCAAGCAACATACTCGAACTCCCGTGCAATCCGTCACTACGAGTCCCGTCCGAGCATAAGAAACATGTAGGTTGAGGGTGCCAATTCCCGCTCTTCTCTTCTCCTTTCTCCTTCTTCTCGCGTCACGTCGTCCATGTCGTCGTAGTTGTCTTTTTTTTATTATTTTATTCGCGTCCTAATATCATTAATAACACTAGTATTCAAAGATATTAAAATACTTGTCGATTTGTGTCGAGTATAAGGGATGTCGGAATAAGGAAACCAGAATATACAAGTGTACCGCACACAGCGTTGCCGGTCGCTTATTCCGACACCCCAATTACTTGATTATTGAAACAAGTTAACCTAAACAATACTTTGTTTATTTTCGTTTGCATCATTATTCAAGTCACATATTTGCATCGATTTTCAAAACAAGTATTCTATTTTAATAAGGGTCAAAACCCGTTGACGCGGATCCGACATCACAATCTCTAGGGATTTATTTCGATGTCGGAGAAGCCGCTGAGGGAATCAAGTCCTCTAATTCAAGCAAAGTGTCGATCCGTTAGATTCGATGCCAATTCCATAATTGGATGTCGAATCTAACGATCTAGTCAATTTAATTAACTAACGCAATTTTTTTCGTTGATGCTAAAATAATTGTCATACGATTCGCTAGAATCACGACATTCTTAAACGCGGAGAAAATCTATTCATATCGCGATAGTTAATTTAAAACGACTCAAAGCAAATTTTCTTTTATTTCCACTCTAGTATTCCATATTGATTTAATAATCGAATATGGGATACAACGAGTAATCAAATTTAGTTTCGAGTATAAATTTCACAATATTTATGCCCGATTCAACAAACTCATCAAATTATCAAAAATCAAAAGCAATTTCGAAACCGATACAAAATTGCGAAACGAACAACAGTTCGTACAGGGGGCACTCGACCGAGTGCCTAGCCCCCTCGGTCGAGTGGCACCCCAAAAACCAAACCAGAATGCACTTACGACCTCCACTCGGTCGAGTCTCACAGTGACTCGGTCGAGTGGCAACGTACTCGGTCGAGTTGGCCAATAACTCGATCGAGTAGGGTCTAAAAACACGGGACAGGAACCTTTTCAAAGGTCCACTCGGTCGAGTCCGTCATTGACTCGATCGAGTGACCTTATCACGACCAATGTCGTGAGTCCTATATTGTTTTCTACTCTCGATAAAACTTCTTTTATGATTTAGGTCAACACGTGCCTAATTAATCACGTGCACTACCGTCTTTTCAAAATCATGCATCACGTTTTCATTATTTATATCATTCATCTTTGCAAACCGTTATTATTCGTTATACCGTTACTAACCGTTTGCTTTCTTGTCAATTTTTGGTTGTTTATTTTATTATACTAAAATGAACCTGCATGCTAAAATTCAACTTTGACGTTTGAATTAATTGCATTAAATCGACATAGAAACCCTTTTCAATTTCATTCACATGCTTAGGGAAAACTACGTTTGCATAAGCATTTTTCACCGAATTACTAACGCGCGTATTCAAAAGTCATTCGAGATCTTAGTAGAGGCCGCTAAGTGTGGGCGGGGTTGGGTGTCCTTTGTGGGCTTCCCAACACGTACCCTCACCCCTTACTTAGAACCATGGTTTTCGGATATCCAAATCCATTGCCATACGAGAGTCATTCAATACACGGTATCCGATAATGTCGGTATCGGTATCAAATGCAAAGGGACGAGCCCAATAAACTCTGTCATAGGAAATGGGTCGTATTTCGTATACGGCCCACTACGACATAGAGTGGGTTCGAACGGGCCCGAACTCCCACAAAGTTCGGTGGCGACTTCACTTCGACCTAAATTTCAATTCGATCCATTCTCATATGGAGATTCATTCGCCTACCCAAACCCGCGCGTGGCCGCGTCGGGGTGGACCTATGTCATGTCCACAATTTGGCGACTCCGCTGGGGATTAACTGATGCGTGACTTACCATCGGCATCCTCAGGGTGAGACTCGAATAGAAATCGTTTGACTAGTACAATACGCGGTTTAGTTCTACGGTTCATGCATAACCCATGTTTTCCCGGGCCGGTACTCGCGACCGACGTCCCACTATACCGTTGATGTACTCCAATATGGATATGTCAAAAGGTGTCCATAGTCGATTCGAGTGGGTTTCGCGGCATGTTCTAAGATCAACTCGACTTAGGAAGTCCGTCCCGATCAACGTCTAGACTATGTACACTGGTATAGACCCTCTATAGACCGACCGAGACTTAGTGTAAAGCATAAATGACGTCGTTATAATGCTTGCCTGACTACATGCTACTTGGTTTCTGAGTCGTTTTAAAAAAAAGTCTTTTTTCAAAGATTGCATCTTTTTTCAAATCATCCGATTTCAAAACCCGGGACGCATACCGAATTTAGGACTTATGATTTTACTCAAAATAGCCTATTTTCTAGCCGGTATGCTGCCCAATTCAAAACTCGAAAATACTTTCGAACTTTCAAAACCGAGGCCCGATACACTCGAGTACGAAGGCAAGTACACGATGCTCGAGAAGACGTGCCTGACATTGGTTTGGGCCACTAAAAAGCTCTGACATTACATGCTCAGTCACGAGGTACATGTATTATCCAAAATGGATCCTATCAAGTACCTGTTCGAGAAGCCCATCCTCAACGGCAGGATGTCCAGATGGACTTTAATGTTATCTGAGTTCGACCTCAAGTTTGTACCATTAAAAGCCATCAAAGGCCGGGTAGTAGCCGAGTTCCTCGCTGATAGCCCGATATCCGAAGAAGGCCACACCGATACTTGGGCCTTCCCTGACGAAGACATATTCCATACCGATACCGAGACATGGGATTTGTATTTCGATGGGGCATCCAACTTCCGAGGATTTGGGGTCGGAATTCTGTTGATCTCACCCCGAGGGGAACACACTCCTTTATCCATCAAGTTGGACTTTGACGTGACCAACAACGCAGCCAAATACGAAGCATGCATTCACGGGTTGCAAGCCGCCGCTGATTTAGGGGTAACAAACCTCCGGGTCCACGGTGATTCATCATTGGTCATTAATCAAGCACTCCAAAAATGGAAAACTCGGAACGCCAATCTCGCGGCTTACCAAGCACGAGTACGGGTTCTAGAGAAACAGTTCCAGAAGGTAGAGTATATCTATCTGCCTCGAGAAGAAAATCAATTTGCAGATGCACTTTCCAAATTAGCATCCCTGCTAAATATACCGGACCATCTTACCAGCATGCCAATCTGTGTTGAAAGACGGTCCGAGCCGGCTTATATCCATGCCATCCAAGATATCGAGATAACTGACCCAGAACCTTGGTATCAATCCGTTCTGACCTACCTGACAACTGGAGAATATTCCCCGAAAACTGAAAAACGGGCCAAAAAGGCTTTGCGAAGGTTGGAAACCCAATTTATTCGTACAGACGACGGGCAGTTGTACAAAAAGACGGCACAGGGGGCTCTACTCCTATGTATCGACAAAATACAAGGCGAAAAGGTTATGGCCGAAGTACACGACGGCGAAAACGGTCCGCATATGAACGCCCATATGCTATCCCGAAAAATCATGAGGCTCGGGTACTATTGGAACACCATGGAAACAGACTTTCAGTTACATGTTAAACATTGCCATAACTGTCAGATCTTTGCCAATGTATAGCATATGCCATCTTCCCTTTTATATACCACTAGTGTAATACCCGTGACACGTCACGGGGTTGAAATATTTTTTGAACCGAAGAGGCAAATCACAATCCATATGAAGATGAACGGATATATGATATTGACTGAAAATAACGTAAAAGAAGTATGATTGTATGATATATGATATATGATATACGTTGGCTCTACATCAATTAATTGGAGTATGATTGTATGAGTTGGGCATTTATTAATACTTCAATTCTACTTTTTGAAGCATCTGAAAATTTTCGTATGCCACTAAAGATGTTGTAGATGCAATGTGAGCATGGGGAAGATACGAAATAATTATGAAGAGCAAACATTGATTGTGTGCATTTTCCATAGAAGACTAATGCATTCACCGATGGAGAGATACATTTCACGAAAAATGCATAATTAATAGGGCTGAGATTACTTCTCCCCTAAACAATCTCATTTCAATTTCTTACCCTAATATATGCCACTATTCCAAAAGATCAAAAAAGAGGACTTATTTCGAAATACTCTTCCTACATTGTGCCAAGTCACTACAACCGGTGTCTTCTTTTATAGTAAGAAGATGACATCACCATGGCCATTTTTGACATGGGGTATTGATATAATTGGAAAGGTGCATTCTTCCGGGGCGGGAGGTCATTGCTTCATTTTAGTGGCCATCGACTACTTCACCAAATGGGTCGAAGTCGAGTCATACCGTGTCTTGAACGCCAAGCACGTGGCCAAATTCATCCAGAATAAGATCATTTGCCGATATGGGATCCCACATGAGTTCATCAGTGATCACGGGACCCACTTTCAAGCTGAAACCACTGCATTGCTGGCGAAATACAAAATTCAGCGGCATACATCTTCACCTTACCGACCCCAAACAAATGGAGCGGTAGAAGCAGCTAATAAAACGATTGTCACCATACTTAAAAAGATGGCTGAGAATTACCGGGATTGGCCCGACAAAATACCCTTTGCCTTATGGGGGTATCGAACTTCCATTCTCACCACGACCGGAGCAACTCCATATTACCTGACATAAGGAATAGAAGCGGTCCAACCGGTCGAGCTGGAGGTGCCATCCCTCGGGATTTTACTTGAAAGCCAAGTACCTGAAGCAGATTAGGTCCAAGCCCGATACGATTCACTAGTCCTTTTAGACGAACGGCGATCCCGGGCCCTCAACAATATTCAAATATATCAAAAGAGGATCCAACGGGCTTTCAACAAAAGGGTTAGGCCCAGGAACATCAAAGAAGGGGATCTGGTCCTAAAATCGGTTCATGCCTTACTACCGATTGACCCAAGAGGAAAATTCAAACCCAATTGGGTTGGGCCATACTTAGTCAAGAAGGTCCTATCAGGAGGAGCGGTGATGCTGACAGACTTGGACGGGAACGAATTTGTCAACCCAACCAACTTGGGCCAGTTGAAGCGCTACTACCCATGAACCCAATCTCAATGTCATTTGCAAAAATTTATAAAAATCTGTCTTTTTATAAATTTTCAAAATTATAGACAAGTCAATAAGTTAGAATTAATTATTCTACCGCCGCACATCTCGAATTTATAATCTTGATGTATTTCAAAAATTGCAAAAAAAATCAATCAAATCAAATTTTGAACTACGTTTGGTTTGATTCCGCTAATTGTGGATACGTAGGCAACGCCTCAAAAGGGTACAACCACAGCAATAACGAAAAGACGGGAACAGTATCCAATAATATGTCTTTTATTAAGTCTAGATAAACTCGGGAATTACCAAAAAAAAAAAAAAAACGCCGAAGTCGGAAAACACACAAAAATCACACCAAAAAATAATAGTAATACTCAAATAATAAATAAAGGAGACTAATAGCCAAGCATCTTGCCCTTCCCTTTATCCTTTGGATCGCGGGGAGCTCGAGGTCGCCGAGGCGGGGGCGAGCGTTCCCGAATCACGAGGGGAACCTCCTTAGCTCGAACCCGTTTCTTCGACAACGGGTCTTCTATTATTGTTTTCGGCCCAAGTCGGGCCCGCACATGCTCCGGTAGTTTGTCCCGTGGGCCAAGTCGGTCCTGCACGGCTAATCTTGGGCCCAGCCTCCTCTCCAAGTCAGTCCGGGGGCTCACCTTCCCCCATGCACCTTTAGCGCTAGACCCTTTAGCTTGAGTCTTAGTCTTCTTCTTTTGACTTGACCTTAGTCGGACCATAACAGCCGGGGTGTCTCCTTCCTCAAAGAAGTCCCTATTATCTTTAGCCTTCTCCCTTCGTAGCAAATCAAAAGCCTCATCAACCTTCAGAGCAGCTCGGGCTTTGGCATCGCCTGCTTTAGTCCACTTTATGTATGAGGCTGAAACCCAAGTCGAATGGCGAGATTTGGAAACGGGCCAAGTGTGCCGAGTGTACCATCTTTGCATCCACGTATCGCACATCACATCAGTCAGTTGGGTAGGGTCACTCATGACTGCTTCGATTTCTGGGATTCGCTGGGCCCGTCCGTACTGCCTTAGTATGCGATCCGGGTAGAGATGAACCGTTTGCCTGAAAGACATGATTACTTGGTAACGAGCTCTGTCCCTCGGGTCCAAGCCGGTCCAAACGTAGATGGGCCACCATGGCACGACCCATCGAATTAGCTGACACCTTGGAAAGATAACACCTCGTCCCAATACTTCTGAGTAATCTGACGAGAAAAATCAATAGCCCGTCTCCTCGTCATCAGTTGGTTGTGACGGTACTTGCTAGCATCAAGGGGAGGATCTATCACCGATAACCTCTCGTATAACCAAATCTGAAAAAGGAAAAAAAACATGAGTTCCCAAGGCGAAATAAGCGTCCGCCTGATGACACTCGATCGAGTGTCAGGGTGACTCGGTCGAGTGGCATCCATGGGAGTGAATAGGGGGCTTTTTAAGAAGGCACTCGATCGAGTGCCAGGGTGACTCGGTCGAGTGCCCACTGCAGCAGTCAAAATCTTGAAAAAATTCAAAAATCAAGAAATCAAGAAAAATAATAAAAATCCGACATACTTGCAGTAAACGGGTGCTCCCGGTGAAACAAACTGAAGAGCCCCTCTTGCGATTGTCCAATCCTTGGATGATTTCACCCGTGATCAGCCAAGCCGGGCTGTGTTCAGTCTCCATCAAATCAACCACGGTCAAGAGACGGATATGACCCATACATGACAACAAGTCCATGTGACCCTCAAAGGCATAAACATGGAGCATGCAAAAAGAAAAGGCCCTACGGATGTGAATTGGTCTCACCCGGACGTCATGCGGGTTCATAAATTTCTCAGCCAGATCAATCATGGAAACTGTGTTGTCGTCCCGGGCCATTCGAGACACCTCATTATGGGAGAGGCCCACAAATTCTTGAAGCTTCCTCCTCTAGTCGTAGACCGAATATGGGACGACGGGTCGAAGTATTGGGTTCCACCCTCCTACCACAGCAATCTCTTCAGGTAAAGGGCAGACTTCGCCCCGAGGAAAGGCAAAGACATGATATATGTCATCCCAGTAGGATAAGCACGCATCCAGGAAGTAGCGATCAACCTGCATTTGACGAAACGGGTACAATTGAGTAATACCCATCTGGTTGAGAGCCACCCTATCTGTATCCCTGAAGCGTCGGGACCATTCTTGCAACATAACGGTCAATCGGTCATTACCCATGGCTAAAAACCCTTGAGAAGGATAAGGAGCTTTCTTTTTGAGAAGGATGATTTGTGAGGAAATTATGAAGAAAATCAAGGACAAGGAGGGCTATATATAGCATCAACCTTACAACTTTCTTTCCTAATCTCTCCTTGCACAAGAGTTTCCTAATCCTAAACGGAATCAACCCACAAGCCTAGTCCCGATACTAGCATGGAATTATTCATCCCGAACTTTCCTAATTTCTTTATGAGTCAAAAATTTACAAAAATTCCAAATTTCAAAAAATTTCGAAAATTCAAAAAAATTCAAAAATTCAAAAATTTCAAAAAAATCTTTTTCCCCAGCGCGAGTCATTTTACTACCTACGTGTTGCATGCAAATTTTATGTGACTTATATAGGTACGACTAGAGCAAGGACATGCAGCCCACTAAATCTCCCCAGCGGAAGCCCAAGGCGGCATTTACGCAGGGATGTGCCCATATACAGGCGCACCCGGGACTTATACGACAAGTCCAATTCCCCAGCTGATAGCCCGAGGCGGCATTTTCCCCGGAATAGCACGGGATGGGCCTACACATAGGCGCACCCAGGACTTATGCGACAAGTCCGATTCCCCACGGAGTTATCATCATCAACTCAGGTATGATTTCTATCTTATGGCTGGCGAGCCCTTCACGCGAGTCTAACGGACTATAAACGACCCGATCGGAAGTCTACCAGGTCTTAATTGACTTGGTAGCTACTCTGACTTTCGCCTTGTCCAAGCCTCAGTCAGAGTGGGGGCTCTGTAGACACCCGCATTTTGATTGCCAGGTGTCTATGACAGTTTCCAAAAAAACACCCGATGATGATCGGACGCTAACGTGTTTCTACGCGCTTGGATACGGGCTCAAAACCATTAGTTGCTGGCTAACGCACTTACGGAGTACAAATCTCACAAAACCGATCTCAAATTCAGGCCCAGTGGGTCGTTTCCAGTCAAACAAGACTAATTTGGGCCGAAACCGACACCGGAAATAAAACCGACTTTTAGCGATTGGGTCAACCCCGGTCAAAGTCGTTTCCGAGACATACAAAAACAGCCACACAATCATCAAAAGTCCAAGTCAAACTCAAAACCCATAAAGTCACGGTCCAAAACAATGGACCCGTGCAACCCAACTGGGCCACTCGATCGAGTGCCCAGCCCACTTGATCGAGTGGGCCTTAATCAGGCCCGACTGCAGGCACACCGGGCCACTCGACCGAGTCAGCCAGTTACTCGGTCGAGTAACCCTAACTAGGGAACCTTAGCAATGCCTATATAAACACCCCCATGCACAACCTTTCAACCATCTTTTTTCAATCTTTTACCACGTTCAACAAACCTAATACTACAAACCCTAAACCTAGCTTTAGAAATTCGAAACCCTAACCACCACAAGTCAATCTACATACTCGAACACCCGTGCAATCCGTCACTACGAGTCCCGTCCGAGCATAAGAAACATGTAGGTTGAGGGTGCCAATTCCAGCTCTTCTCTTCTCCTTTCTCCTTCTTCTTGCGTCACGCCGTCCATGTCGTCGTAGTTGTCTTTTTTTTATTATTTTATTCGCGTCCTAATATCATTAATAACGCTAGTATTCAAAGATATTAAAATACTTGTCGATTTGTGTCGAGTATGAGGGATGTCGGAATAAGGAAACCCGAATATACAAGTGTACCGCACACAGCGTTGCCGGTCGCTTATTCCGACACCCCAATTACTTGATTATTGAAACAAGTTAACCTAAACAATAGTTTGTTTATTTTCGTTTGCATCATTATTCAAGTCGCATATTTGCATCGATTTTGAAAACAAGTATTCTATTTTAATAAGGGTCGAAACCCGTTGACGCGGATCCGACATCACAATCTCTAAGGATTTATTTTGATGTCGGAGAAGCCGAGGGAATCAAGTCCTCTAATTCAAGCAAATGTCGATCCGTTAGATTCGACGCCAATTCCATAATTGGATGTCGAATTTAACGATCTAGTCAATTTAATTAACTAACACGATTTTTTTCGTTGATGCTAAAATAATTGTCATACGATTCGCTAGAATCACGAAATTGTTAAACGCGGAGAAAATCTATTCATATCGCGATAGTTAATTTAAAACGACTCAAAGCAAATTTTCTTTTATTTCCACTCTAGTATTCCATATCGATTTAATAATCGAATATGGGATACAACGAGTAATCAAATTTAGTTTCGAGTATAAATTTCACAATATTTATGCCCGATTCAACAAACTCATCAAATTATCAAAAATCAAAAGCAATTTCGAAACCGATACAAAATTGCGAAACGAACAACAGTTCTTACAGGGGGCACTCGACCGAGTGCCTAGCCCACTCGGTCAAGTGGCACCCCAAAAACCGAACCAGAATGCACTTACGACCTCCACTCGGTCGAGTCTCACAGTGACTCGGTCGAGTGGCAACGTACTCGGTCGAGTTGGCCAATAACTCGATCGAGTAGGGTCCAAAAAAATGGGACATGAACCTTTTCAAAGGTCCACTCGGTCGAGTCCGTTATTGACTCGATCGAGTGACCTTATCACGACCAATCCCGTGAGTCCTATATTGTTTTCTACTCTCGATAAAACTTCTTTTATGATTTAGGTCAACACGTGCCTAATTAATCACGTGCACTACCGTCTTTTCAAAATCATGCATCACGTTTTCATTATTTATATCATTCATCTTTGCAAACCGTTATTATTCGTTATACCGTTACTAACCGTTTGCTTTCTTGTCAATTTTTGGTTGTTTATTTTATTATACTAAAATGAAACCGCATGCTAAAATTCAACTTTGACGTTAGAATTAATTGCATTAAATCGACATAGAAACCCTTTTCAATTTCATTCACATGCTTAGGGAAAACAACGTTTGCATAAACATTTTTTACCGAATTACTAACGCGCGTATTCAAAAGTCATTCGAGATCTTAGTAGAGGCCGCTAAGTGCGGGCGGGGTCGGGTGTCCTTTGTGGGCTTCCCAACACGTACCCTCACCCCTTACTCAGAACCATGGTTTCCGGATATCTGAATCCATTGGCATACGAGAGTCATTCAATACACGGTATCCGATAATGTCGGTATCGGTATCAAATGCAAAGGGACGAGCCCAATAAACTCTGACATCGGAAATGGGCCGTATTTCGTATACAGCCCACTACGACATAGAGTGGGTTCGAACGGGCCCGAACTCCCACAAAGTTCGGTGGCGACTTCACTTCGACCTAAATTTCAATTCGAACCATTCTCATATGGAGATTCATTTGCCTACCCAAACCCGTGCGTGGCCGCGTCGGGGTGGACCTATGTCATGTCCACACATGTCCGTCGGGTGAAACATCACCCGGTGAACTATTCTTCAAGATTTTGCATTTGGGGGCCTTGTTACCGTCGGGTGAAAGTTTTGCCCAGTCATTTCGCCCGGTGGGTGAAAGTTTCCTGAAGATCTTCGGAGAGGTTGAAATGTCGTCGGGCGAAACTTCGCCCGGGGGTATCTAATCGGGTGAAATTTCACCTGATGGTTTCCTTATCCTCTTTTCTGGTTTCGCTCTTCGTTGTTTGATTGTTTGGACTTTAGGCTTCGTGTCTTGCTTTTGGACGGTATTCCACTCTCTTGTGCTCGTGGAAGCTCGGACATGCTCTTGGCGATGAATCCTATCAAAATAGATAGAAAAAACTACCAAAAATACGTGAAATGCACAAGAGAGACGCTAATGCAAGAAAGACTAAGAATAGGGCGATAATCGCGTTCTAATCTTACAAAAACGGAGGAAAGCGAGTCTAAATGGGAGAAAAATGGGCTAAATTTAGCACACCTCAAATCCCTCACACTAAACCGTTGCTCTTCCTCGAGCAAAGATCTAAAAAGAAATTACATACTAATACTACTTGCTAGACTATGCTAAGCCGGCACGGGGCAATTAACGGGCATGCTCTGTCCCTTCATCTCACATTGGAATACCTATGAGGTAAGGTACTTCAATGCAAGGCAAGTTTGTAACAACCATGTTCTTCCAATGACATTAATTAACAAGGCGGAAAATAATTAAGTCGTAAAAAGGGGGTAAAAATTAAAAACCGTCGACTCCAGTGAGTCTTTTACCAATAAATGAACCGTTTGTTAAAATAAAACAACTAAAAACTGAATTACAAATTTCTAAATACAATAGTCTGATAAAATTTGCGTTACAAGATTTATAGTTTGACACTCTCATCTGCTACACTGTATCTCTTGCTCATACGTGCCCCCAGGTCCAGTCTTGAGGGTTTGTCAACCTGAATGCATATTCAAATATACATGCCCACTTAGTGGGAGTAACCTAACCGTCCTTCTAACACGGCCCCGAATAATCAATGTAGTACAATCTTTAGGTTATCTAATTAACAGATAAGCAGGCATGTCACATTACAAATCGACATGTATACAATGTGAGATACACATGAAGTGATTTCAGTTAACATGCGAAGCAATTTAAATATATAAGACATGTAGGTTATACTCCCTCCGATTACCTATTTTCTTCCCTCTTTCCTTTTTGGCCTGAGTTTGATTTTCTTCCCTCTTTCCATTTAAGGAAAGTTTTCCACTATTCATTAACTAATATAATATTCCTCTCTCCTACTTTTTCACCCAACTTTTTCTCATTTAATTAATGATAATTGTCGTTTGTAGTGCCTATTCTGTAGTGTTTTGGTCCCATTTTCCTTGTGGAACCGCTCCTTTGGAGCGGTTTATGGGCTTCTTATGTTTCCTTTAGCTCGTTTCAGGTTCCCGAGGCCGTTCATGAAGAGTTGGAGTGATTCCGACTCAATACATATGCATTTTGGAGCCAACGAAGCTAAGGAACGATGACTCGATGCCTTGGAATCGACCCCGAGACCTTGGGACCCAATCCCGAGCCTCCGAGACCCGATCCCGAGTCCCGAGAATCGATGAGAAGGCCATGAGAACCAAGGAGGGACCGAAAAGTTCATATTGGAGGCCTACAAGACTATTCCCGATCGGGTATGGCCTCATCCCGATCGGGAATAAAGAGGAAAGCAAGGAGCGGCCACTGTGAGGTGTTCCCGATCGGGATTCCCACTTTCCCGATCGGGATACACTTTCCCGATCGGGATTTCCCACTTTCCCGATTGGGAAAGTCCCAGCTCAGCCCGTGCTTTGTTCCTTCCTTCTCCTTTCATTCTTAAACCCTATATATACCCCCCTCTTGTATTAAGACCCCATCTGATGTTATTTTCTTCACCTCTCCTAAAACCCTAGATAGTTTTAGGTTAGATTAGATTAGATTAGTGTAGATTAGCAGGTAATTAGTTAGTTAATCATAGTTTAGTACTTGTATTAAGGGATTCTTCAAGAATCACCCAAGATTGACAACCTAGGGTGTTTGTATTGGATTCTTCTCATTAATGCAAGTTTCTTCCTTTCTTCTTCCTCTAGTATGGTATAATCTTTCCTCCTTTCTCTTATTCTTGTTTTGTTCTTCCAAGTTTCAATCTTTGTTCATCTTAATGTTTGTAGTTCATAGTTTTCATTAGTTTGTTTATGTTTGTTTTGGTTCTTAGTTTGATTCATCTTGTTTTTGTTAGTTATAGTTTGATAATGATAGAGTAGTGTTCTTGCTAGGGTTAGTAGGGTGATTAGGGTGTTAATTGGGTTATTAAGGGTTTGTTAGAGATGATGGGTGGAAGATTTGGGTTTCTTCTTGGTTTATGCACATCACATGTTTGTTGAATTGCTTGAAAGACTAAGTAGGTTGGAATGCTTGTTTTTCTTGCCTTTCTTTGTGGGTGTTAGTTTGTTGTGGGTTCGGTTCCCTCATTAAGTTGCGAGAGCCCGGTGAGGACGACCCCTAGGTCAAGTCTAAGTTGCGAGAGCCCGGATTGGACCTAGGACCATAGCGCGCTAGAACCCCGTTTGTCGTGTGTGTCGCCTCGGTGGGTTCTAGGTGGAACCTCTAGGTTGGTCTAAGTTGCGAGAGCCCGGACCGACCTAGATCACCCTACTACCTCCTCCTCTCTAGTTCTCCCTCGACCACTACGTTACCCCTTTGACCCCGACCTAATCCTAGCCCTTTTTCCTTGTTTGCTTTCCTTAGTCATAGTCTTAGCCTTAGTCTCTTCCCTCCTCATCATTCTCTAGGATAGTTTAGTCCGTTGACCGAGTCTAGTTTTTAGGCGACCTTAGTCTAGGCTATACTTTACCGTCCCTATGGATTCGACCCGACTTGCCCTATCTACCGTAGGAATAGCCGGTTATTTTATTGGCGGTTGGGATTCCACGACAAATCCCTACCATCAATTAATATAATATTCATCTCTCCTACTTTTCCACCCCACTTTTTCTCCTTTAATTAATACTCCCTCTATCCATTTTTAATCTTCCTATTTTCCTTTTTGGATTGTCCATCTTTAAACTTCCTACTTACAATATTTTCTCTTTTGGTTGATTTTTGTGGTCCATATCATTTCTGACCCCACATTTTCTCTCAACTTTCATTTTCCACCACACCCTACACTCCACCCTTAATTTTTGTGCCTACTCCCCCATGAAGTTTAAATTTGGATGGAGGGAGTATAATATTTCTCTCTCTTACATTTTCATTCCACCTTCCATATTCTATTAATATAATATTCCCTCCTTATTTTCCTCCCCAAAAAGAAAGGGGAAGAAAATAGGTAATCGGAGGGAGTATAGAATAAAGTAATTCATACATCATATGAGTATCATGTGAATAGAATACAATAAAGCATGGATCATGGATTCATAGAAGTGTCATGTGAAAATAGAGTAAAACATACATAGTACAAATCATATGAAATATAATATCAATCATAATCATTATTCAGGCAGGACATATAACAAAACATCACCTCCCATTATCAAACATTTCAATCACATCATTAGTCATAAGAGTATAGAACAGTAACGAAGCATACTAACACATGTGATTTAGAAAACTGTAGTCATTTACTTTTAAAACAATCGTTTTCTTTCACATAATGCATGGGATGTGACTACTAATGTCTCATGCACACTTAAGGCTTGCATCTCACCATAAGTGCGGATGGGAACATCAATCCCGCCAATCATATCGATACTAAGAGGTTTACATCTCACCCCTAGTGTTCAATAGGGTCGAACAACAACTATGATTTGATTTAGAACTCTAATCGTGGGGGAGAACAGACTGCTGATGATGTAGACGACAACTTGGAGGAGCCTACACACACCACCGCGAGGCCCACTGACAACACGCAGAAGCAGGGAAAAGAATCACGTACACACCCGTGAATAAAAGTGTCAAGATATCAGAAAGAGAGTAGAGATGATTAGGCCCTTGTCAAATACATGCGCACGTACCCCCTAACACAACTCTCGGACTCCCGCAGGCCCTCAGTGATAGCCGGTGACTACTACTCTAACGACAATCCATCCACACGCAGCTTCAGGATGTGCTGTCCGTACTCTCATAGCAAAAGCTCTCTGAGCAATTTCCCATCACGTCGATCTCTAAACCTCGGCATAATATTGCCCAACACGTAACGATACTACGATAGATTATCTATAGGAGACATATAAGGATGCTGAACACTTAGACTCTCGTATGATCATTGGTTCAGACAACCAGAATGGTCGCATACCGTCCCGAAGGTACAATTGCTACATATGGGTCACTTGGTATCAAACGGTCAGACTCCCGTAAGACCTTAGTTCAGATGACCAGAAGGATGCATACTGTCCCGTAGGTACAGAAGCCCCAAGAAATGGAACACTAGGAAGGTCCACTACTGATTCATGTAGGACACTGACTGACCCGAAGGTACAACAGTTCCTTAAGCTAATTTAGGAACGATTTACTAAACGATCATCATAATTATGTTAAGTGTATCTTACTTGACTGATCATCTTAAGTATATTTGATGTTAGAGATTTGAAAAGTTTTATTTGATATATATTATTTGAACGTTCATTATTTAAGATTTGATTAAAGATTCAATTATTTCTAAGTACATTATTTAAGATGAGTTCCTTTATCTTGACTTGGTCTATGTTGACTTAAAAAGTCAACATTTGACTAAGATGGACTAGTCAACCCTTAGTTTTGACTTAGTCACTATTTAGTCCTTAAGTGCGCATTATAAAGTTTAAGTGTTGTTTTGCATATTTAAGCATTGTTTAACTTAGTACTTTTGGGTTATTCTTGTTTTAGTACTCTATACTTTTTGGGCACAAGTATTTAGTACATTTATTGTTCAAGTGTACATATTTAGTATTTTTATACGGTTTCGTATTTGTACAAGTATACTTATCCCTTAAAGTCTATTTATACTAAGTAAAATATTTCAAACATCAAATAAATCTATAGTAATTATATAAAAAAAAATCATTTTTAACCTTATTATGTATCATATTTCTCAAAACTTAGAGTTTTACAAAAATAGCTTTAAGTAATAACGAAATCGATAATATTATTTTTTTTTTTTTGCGGAAAAATTATCATTTCATATCAAAAAGATGTGAAATTACATGATTTGTGCAAAAAGTAAATCACACAAGATTACATCAATTAGGATCATCTAATTGAGCTAATATCCTAGAATATTTAGGATAGTCAAATGCTTTAAACCTTGAAATAACTACTAGCTTGATTCTTGAAAAAATTTGCTCCACTGGTGTAACTTTGCCAGTAAACACCCTTTTATTTCTTTCCTTCCAAATAGCATCAACCGAGGCAGCTTGAGCAACATGTAGCCAAGGTATTTTCCAATGCTTTCTATGTGTATGATGAAGGCTCCATCGAATGATACTCCTTAAAGAATCAGAAGGAATACAAACACCAATCCACCCTTTACAAAGATTTCATACCTGCTGTGCTACTGAATAGCCAAAGAAGAGGTGTATATGGGTTTCAGAAGCCTGCAGACACAAAGAGCACCTGTTAACCCAGCAGGGTCCCCTCTTTGCAAACTGATCCACAGTTGGCAATTGTTGTTGCATGGCAAGAGATAATGTGATCCTGTTGCTAGGCTTTAAAATATTGGCAGATCGAATAGAATTGACAGTAGCAGGAGGTCTTCTCAGTATTACCAAGTAGGCCTTCTTAACCAAGAACTTTGCTTGACTACAACATGATTTTAGGAAACTCTGAGCCTCCTGCACAGACCCACACATGTTCACTATATAATCTCTAACAGTAATGATATTCTTAAGACTTGAAGGATAATAGTCCTTGAATGTAATGGACCAAATAGATTCATGTTGCAAAATATAAGCCTTGCACCATTGAATCCAAATGCTGCTCTTGTCTTCATCAATTTGCCACACCCATCTGCATATTAAAGCCTTGTTCCAAGCTTCCAAATTCTTCAGATTAAATCCTCGACAGACCCAAGGAGTACAAATATCCTTCCACTTCTTAAAAACCAATCTTTTTTCACCAGGTTTAATCCCCCAGAAAAAATCTTTACAAAGCTTATTAATGCTATGAATGACAACTTTAGGGAGAAGAACACTAGTACACCAGTAATTCTCAATCCCAAAGATCATAGAGTCTAATAATTGTACTTTGCCAGCATATGATAACATACCAGCAGACCAATGAGCAATAGATCTTTGTATCTTCAAAATAAGGGAATCAAACATAGTGACAAAGATCCTGGAATCACTTAGGGGAATACCCAGGTACCTTAAAGGAAAAGTACCAGGCTTGAACCCTGACTGATCAAGGATGAGCTTTTGAATGTCATGAACCACACCTCCAAAATAAATGTTGGTCTTTTCTGGATTAGCACAGAGACCAGAGACCCTACCAAAATGTGACAAAGCAGCATTTATAGCTAAGACAGAGGGGAGATCCCCTCTAGAGAAGATCATCAAATCATCAGCAAACACCAAGTGAGTAAGCCCCAACTTAGTGCACTTGGGATGATAAGACACGTTGGGACCAGTACATAAAAGTCTGAGATGCTTGGATAAGACTTCCATGCTAAGCACAAAAATATAGGGGGAGAGGGGATCTCCTTGCCTAATTCCACTAGCCCCTTTGAAAAATCCTTGTACCTCCCCATTCAATTTGAAAGAGTACCAAGGATCCTTAACACATCCCATAACCCATTTGACAAAAAGTGAAGGGAATCCCAAAGCTAAGAACATTTTTTCAATGAAATCCCATTGCAGTGTGTCAAATGCTTTCCTAATGTCCACCTTAACAAGACATCTAGGAGTCAAGTACTTTCTGCAATAACCTTTCACCAAGGCCTGAGAGAGAAGAATGTTATCAAAAATGTTCCTATTTTGCACAAAAGCTCCTTGCTCCTCTCCAATAATAGAAGGAAGCAAAGTTTTAAGCCTATTGGCCAGCACTTTAGAGATAGCTTTGTAAAAGACAGTGCAACAAGAGATAGGCCTAAAATCAAGCACACTACTAGCTCCAATCTTTTTAGGAATTAGAGTTATAAGTGTAGAATTAGCATTCTTAGACATTTTGCCAATTTTAAAGAAGTTAGCAGCAGCTTTACAAAAATCCCCACCAACAATATGCCAAGTTGATTTGAAAAAACCCGCAGAGAATCCATCAATCCCAGGGCTACTATTTGAGTCCATTTGGAAAATAGAAGCCTTAATTTCTAAAGGAGACACAGGAGATATCAAACCAGCAGTACAATCAGAATTAAGGCCACCAGCGATAGAAGGAAAAAGACTAACAGGAGTACTAGTACCAAGAAGACTGGAGTAATAATCCTGAAAAGCTTTAGCTACCTCCTTAGGTCCAGATTTGAGAGTACCTGTAGCAGTAGTAATAGCACCTATCATCTGCTGAGGTCTTCTTTCAGTAATTTTAGAGAAAAAATATTTAGAGGAGCAGTCAGCAAGTTGAATGTCCTTCACTTTGGCTCTCTGTTGTAAAATAGACAACTCAGCTCTCTTCTGTGTCAGATAAGAGTTGATTAGAATCTTTTCATCATTAATCAGCTGAACAGAAAAAGAATCAGCTTGTAGCTTCTTCTGGCAATCAAGAAAGGCATTCTTAGCAGCCTGCACCCTATCAGATATATTAGAGAAGTATTTTTTATGAAACTCCTAAAGAGCAACTTTAGTACCTTTGAGTTTAGCAAACAGGCAGAACATTGGGAAGCCAGCAACCCTGGTATTCCAAGCCTTCTGAATAGTAGGCAGAAATTCAGGATGACTGCACCAAGTGTTGAGAAAGCTAAACCAATCTTTCTAATAATCTTGTCTTTATTCATCTCCACAATCAAAGGGGAATGATCAGATATCCCAGATTTAGGAATAATGACAGAGGAAGAAGGGAAAGCAGTGAGCCAACTTGTGTTAGCAAGAACCATATCAAGCTTAGACCAAACCCTAGTGGTGGGGTCCTGATTATTTGTCCAAGTCATATTGCAACTAGTACTGTGCAATTCTTCTAATTAACATTGTAGAATACAACTATTAAAATCCATCATATCCTGAAGTGAAGGAGGAGAAGTTCCTAACTTTTCTTCAGGAGATCTTATAACATTGAAGTCCCCAAAAACCAACGAAGGATCAGATGGATTCAAAGAGAGCAAATCAGACCAGAGATTTTCTCTATCTTTGCCCTCATTAAACCCATAGACAGCACTGATCCAAAAGGAGTTCTAAGAGATAATTTGAGTAGCATGACAGGTAATATGTTGAGCATTGATACTGAGTTGACTAATAGTAATTGCAGTAGGATTATAAAAGAGCCAAATTCTCCCATTATAATGGGCAGAGTAGTTGGTTTCCACCTTCCATCCACTAAAATTGTTCTTAATGATCTTCAAGGCCTTAGGACTTTTAACTCTTGTTTCAAGAAGAGCAAAAATCTCAAGTTTAAAAGTGACTAAAAAATCCTTTACCTCACTATGTTTTGTAGGGTCATTAAACCCCCTTATATTCCAAGAAGCAATTTTCATTGATCTTTATCAGGAGGTACAGAATCCTCATTTAAAACCACCATTGAACATCCTTGGTGCATTTCAGGGAGCTCTCTATTGCTAGCATCAGGGGGGGAGTGAGGTAATCAGTTCTATCCCATAACCAGATTCAACCCTACTCACCAATCCCTGAGATACACTAGAGAGACCTGAGGTACCACGTAGTTCACCCCCACCATCAATCACCTGACTCTCATGGAGCACCTGGAAGGAATTTTGCAGGACTAAGGACTTCAAAATAGACTCCTTAGCTTTGAATGAGGAAGAATTCCTCTTGGAAACAGGAATGAATGTGTCATCCTGATAGAATTTCTTAGGGCATTCAGAAGGCTTAGCCTCAACTTGGGGAGCCAGTGGGCAATCCACCCTTCTGAGTCTCAGTCTGAGCTTTACTCACCACAGTTGGAACTAGTTCACCTTGCTTCTTATCAGCTTCCTTCTTTTTCTACCATTTACAAGATTATACAGTATGACCTAGCTTCCCACAACCATTACAGTAGTAAGGAACCCATTCATATTGCACTTTTTGGCAAGAGTGTTCACAATAAGGAGTATTGATGATCACATGCTCAATCAATTCCTTAGATACATCAACTTCCACCAGGACCCGAGCAAATGAAAGCTTGGCTTTAGTAGTAGTAGCTAAGTCAGCACATAAAGGAGAGCCAACCTTACTAGCTATATTACTTAGAACAGATTCAGACCAAAGGTAAGGGTCTAGGTCTGGAAAAGGAACCAAACAGGAACAACAGAAATTCTGTCCATCTCAGAAGAAAAAGAGGGTGTCCATTCCTTAAGGATTAAAGAATAAACTCCCACCTTCCAAGGACCATCCCTTAGTATCTTATCCATGGCTTCCTTCGATCCAAATCGAAAGGAAAACCAGCCCTTTTTATAGTACTGTACTACAGGCTTATCAATATTAACCCAGTTAGTTTTAACAAACTGCTGAATCATCTGAAGAGATGGCTTCGATCCTATCACATTCCCCATTAGAGTAAATTCCCAAATCTTAAGTTCAGATTTAAAATCCTCCAATTCAATGTCAATTTCAGTAGATTTAGAGCTCTCATCACAATAGAACAGACTAATACCAGATTGCTTATGTGATTGAGCAACCTTAGACCATTTAGGCAGAGGATCAATCACGGGTTTAACAGGGGTTCAACAATTGCATCATTAGAAACAGTAGGATTAACCACAATTGTATCCACATTTGAATTAATAGTAGTATTGATAAAAGGAGAATCGATTTTACCAGCAATATGCATAGCTTTGAGAATGAATTCACTTATCGAAGGCTTTTGCGAAGAACTCTGGGTTTCAGAATTCTCTTGAGATTCTGCAGAGATCTTCTCCATTTCTGCTCCAGAAGTAGAGCCAGAGTTAGGAGGAAGATTAGCTTGCAAGGATTTCTTGCTCGGACGACCTGGACCACGTTTCATTGGTTGAACAGACGCCATTGAAGGACCTTCGCGCGTAACGAAATTTCAGAGAGAAACCACCTAGAGAGAGAGAAAGTTTTCTCACTCTTCGCTTATTATTAATTGAAATCGATAATATTATTAAGTATACTAAATGAGTCATTTTTCAAATATTATAACTTTGATTTTCGTACTCAACGTACTTTTATGAGTTAGGTTTTCAGATATAAGGTCATTTTTCAAAAATAAAAAGGTTTATTATTTTTAACAAATTAAAAACGAAAACAGTACGGTTTTCAATACTTTCTTTTAAATCGTTTAAAATACTTAAACATCAGAAAAGTGAACCAAATTTGTTTTTTGGATACCTAAACTTGTACTTAACTTATCCTCATAAATTTAGATTAAAATAGTTTATAAACGTTCTTAAATAAAATCTTCTTTCCAGATCTGACCCATTTTAGTACAAGTTTTATAAATGAAAATATATATGATGGATTTATATGAAATTTGACTTAAACATATTAGACATCATCGCTAACATAATATAATTTTTCAAGTCCAAAAGAAACGTTTAACATCACGAAACATATTATTTTCTCAGATAGTACATAAAATCATACAGTACCAGTTTACGAAATAAATCATTATTAAATATATATCTTCATAAAAACTTACTTTTCATATTTTTATCATAGTAAAGACATTCATATATACAACTTTCATGAAGGAACCTAAGGCTAATTCAAAACATAATTTACAGAGAAAAATCGTGAACATACATCATACATCACAGAATCCATTTACAGCATATTGTTAAGTGATAAATCAACAGATAGTTAACTTTAAACTTGGTGATCTAATGATTTAGTCCTAAACATGATGTTATATGTTAGTTAGAGTCTAAAAACTATACTACGAGATTTGAGGGCGAAGAAAAGTTAGGTTACCTTAAGCATTAATAATCGATTCTACAACATATAAGAAAACGAAGATCGATGCTCCTTTTCTCTTGCTCCTCTTCATAAATTAGTTAGAATGACACAAAAACAAACTAAGTTAGTAGTTATACTATTAAGTAAACTTGAAATAAGTAGTATAAGATAAGAGAAAAAGGGATTAGAACTCTTCAAAAATAGTGGTTGAAACACCTTAAGAACTTGTGAAAACTTGTGTTGTTTTCTTTGGTTTTTTGAAGGGAGTTGAAGGATGGTAAAAGATGGATGAATAAGTAAGCTAAATGGGAATATGAGGCTGTTTATATGGGCTCTTTGTCGTCCAAATGATGGGGGAGCAAAGGGTGGACAAGAATTTGATAATTACTCAAAGTAGCTAATCATACTTTAAGAGGTACATTACCCTATTTGGTGTTTTTTATTACAAACATATATTTTGAGGCTTGGACTTCAAAGTGACGGTATGGCATGCCTTAGGGTGATGTTTTTGAGTTTATTTGGTCACACAATGGTTAGGAAAGAAGTACAAAAATCGAATGTCGAGAAACGATTCGTCGGGTGACGATTTTCGTAGTAAAGGAGCTGTCCAGTACAATATTTTTATGATGAACTTATAAATTGTAATTTTAATATCACCATTATGTATATCTTGGAAAATTAATAAATTTAGGCTTTTGAAACGCCTCAATTGGAGTCCGTATGAGAAAATAGGAACCGTTTTACGAAATCGCGCAGAATTGCGATAACGATAGAAATTTCAGTTTTGCAAACAATGAAGTGAAATAGAAAGGTTCCAAAGGCACAAAAATTGAATATTAATATATAAAATAGTTTGTCGAGACTCGATTTATTAATATTAATCGTTATTATAAATAACTAAAATGATCAAAAATACGAGGTGTTACAAAGTTGGGTCTTGCTCAAAATGGTGGATGCGACTAAGAAACACAAAAAAACTCATAAACACGATAGAATAGGCGTATCCAAAGAGAAAATAAAATACCAAATCCCTCATCGAGACGGCGGGGAAGACACCAATTACTCTCTTAAAACATTATGAACATTCCAAAATAAATCACCCAAGTGGACAAGGACCAAAACTTAATAGTATGACATTAAAGCAATAAAAGTGTTGATGAATTAGCCAGGTCCTCCTAATCTACTAAAGGGGTACGATGGGGTGTTAAATGGAGTAGAATGAGTGAACCATGGAGTCATTTCACACTGTAGGTAGGTGCATTCCCGCTCTCTTTGGCTAAGGCCAAGAGGGTCGCTCCAAACTCAAATTATCTGAATTAGTCCAAACTAAAAGTGGAGAAGTGTTTACAATTTGTGGTGGATAGAATAATCACCGCTATCTTCCTTCCTCGGGACTCGGTCCTCTAGTAGGCACTTCACGGCGACAAGTCGATCAAAGGGCTTTTTTTATGAAGGGGGTGATTTTGATGATATGATTTTCATTGATGCTCCGTTTCTCTCCTTTGAATTTCATTTTTTTTTTGCCCTTTCCTCTTGCTTCGATTTGCCCTTTTTTGGCTTTTTGATGAGGTTCGAAACCAAGCTTGGAGGTTTATTTTTGTAAACTTATTGTGATGATGTATAGATGGAAGGGAAAATAGGTATCCAAGAACGCGCGCCATCCCCGGATAACCCACAAAAAGATGAGACGAATTTGGACTAAAGGTGCAAGGGTCGTTCGAGCAAGGTCACCTAGAAAACGGGATGTGATCACAAAGGCCTAACTTCTCCATGGGTGGTCAAGGTGGTCAAATGCAAACCCCGAAGTAAACGTCTAGTAGAAAAGGTGGACTCAAGCTAAAAGATCAACATATTCATTGATTTATAGTCATTCTACTACATTAAGGTCCAAAATCTACAATGCGTTATCCACAATGGAATGTAAATTCTCGCAATAGGTTTGTAATCGGGTTTGTGAAAAATTTTAATCCTAGACACACTATAAAAAATCAAAAAGAACACAAGAAAAAGAAAAAGCAAATAAAAGGAAAACACAAGTAAAGTTATACACTCCGTACTCTATCGACATTCAAGCACACAATCAACCACAATCCAAAATGCTCATCTCTTCGAGAGCGTCCAATAGCAACAACCAAACCCTTATACGAGAGTAAAGGAAAAATGTAGAGGAAAGAAGTTACCTAGCGGGTTGCTTTCATGATCTCCTCGCCTTGTGCGATCGAGGTGGTGGTTATCGTGTAAGAGTGGAGGACAAGACTATACAAAGGACATGAAAACATAACGAGAAAAAGGGAAATATTTTTTGTTTTTAGAATTTTTCAAATTATTATGGTTTTTGGAAAGATTTTTGAAAAACAAAAGATAGTAGATCCCTCTTACACATTAAAACTGTACATTGTCCTCAATGGACAAGTAGGGGAAAGATAAAAATAGACAGAAAAAGAAAAATAAGAAAAAAAAATTGGATTTTTATAATTTTTCAAATGTTTTTGGGATTTTTTGAAATTTTAGAAAAAGAAAATAAACGAACAAGAAAAGATAAAAGGGTGGAGGACCTAGGTGTAATCACATCACCTAGACCCTAGCCAAGTGGGTAAGAAAATTAAAATAAAATAAAATAAATAAAATAAAAGAAAGGGCGAAAAATGGGCGTAGATGTAATCACGTCACCTAGCCCGGATTGAGTACTAATTGGAAAAATTTGAGAAGAATGAAAGGATTTGGATTTTCAAAAGTGGTCACTGACGTAATCACATCGCCTAAAGACCGGGAGCAATACCAAGGCCGCAACGGCCACAACCATCAATGGGATAGCTTGCAAAAATTTGTCAGAAACTGAATAATCATCTCAATGGTAACAAGATAGTAGAAACTGGAACCGGACACAACCCAAGTACATGCAATTATAGACTCTTAAAGACTCACCTATCCAACCCACGCATAAATACCCACAACACAACCTACCGACTTAGGGACAGGGTCTAGTACGAATAATCATTAGACGCATATGAAGCATTAGGAGACCCACATTAGTACGGTATACCCTCGGAAGACGCATATGGGGAGAAAACTCCTCCAGACCGTCACTTAACGAGAGGGCATAGTCCAACTCAATCTCTCAAAGGTCGTAGATCGTACGATCCTCGAACAAAGTATAATGAGCGTACTCCCAAACTCCCCTTCCTCCCAACTCAGTCTTTGTCAGTCGAAATTCACCGGGTTCTAGAGGCAGGTCACTGTAACACCCGCTATTTTCCTAGTGCTTTTATCTTTTCGTTATGATGACTTCATCATAACTCTATCACGTTTCGGTCTTCTGTTTCATCTTTTTTCCAAGCTTTATTTTTTATTTTCGAGTCAAATAATATTTATTTTTATTTAAAAGATTTTAATTCTTTTAAATCTATTCATTTGGTTTTCATCGTAAACTATTTATTTTTCCGCGAGGATTCTATTTCTCTACGAACGAGCGTTTTAAGCTTGGAATTGAGTTAGTTATTTTTCCTAAAAATATCAAAACACTTTTATATAATATTTCCAACTAAGAAATATTTTATTTAAGAAGATTTGACCTTTAATGATTTTATTACGAAATTTTGTAAATAATTATTTTCGAACGAGCGGTTTATTTGAATTGATTTGAAATACGTTTAATAATTTTATGATTCTTTTTTTTTATCAACTTACAATTCTTTTGGAACCTTTCCGCACATGTTGGACCGTGACAGCCCTTGTCACATCCCTTACTATACATTTTTATTACACGTTTCATTTTATGATGTTTAAGCCTTAGATATTTTATTTTTCTCACCCATTTATTTTGACCTTAAACACAAACTCTTCACACTCCCTTCCTCTCTCATTTTGGCTGGTTTGTGCATGCATTATGGCCTAGTTTTCATCAAAATTTACTTATCATTTATGCTTTAGAAAACCATCCACTTTCTTATCATTCATTTTACAAAAAATTAAGTAACATTTCCCCCTTTTTGCTCTCTTGGTTGAGATTTTCCAGCAGCTTTTCTAGCCAAATTTGTATCAAATCAAGTCTTGATCGTCTCATTTTCATCTCCAAATTAATCGTCTTTCCTTTCCCTTCGTTAAGGTAATAATCGATGTTGTTTTCGATCGTTATTTGCCTTGATTTTGTTAGTTTTCTCATGGCATTTTTCTACCACGCTTTTCGTGTGTTGAAGGATTTTTGAATGATCCGGAAGCCGACGCATTTATAATTGACTCGGATTTGGATTAGAGGTAACGTCGATGTTACTCGATATTACTTGATTTTAATTGTGTGATTGCATGTATATTTTTATATTTTATTTTTGACAATATATGTATGTCATATAATCAGAAAAATTTTAAAAGTTGAAAATTTGCATGTTTCGGTATTTTTATCGCTTTTACGAGATTAACGATTAAATTGTTATATTAATTTGTAAAATTGTAATATTCGGCCTAAACTTCTAGTATATGATTATATTCTGTAAAAATAATGTTTTTAATGATTTTTGATAATTTGGTATTTTTCTGATATTTTTGATATCGATTATTGAATTATTACCGTTTACGGATAAAAATGATTAAAGGCCGATTTTTAGTTCTAGCACTTCAACATTTTATTTTAATCTGAAATTTGATGTGGGTAATATTTATGGTGAAATATAATATTTTGATTTATTTCATAATTTTTCGGAATTGTTAAGTGGGTAAATTAATTAATCACTTTAAATCGTCGTTTATCGTAAAAACCGTGTTTGTCATTTTAATTCCCAATTTTTGATTTTTGTTTTGGTTATGGAAAAAATTGTTCCCGATAGTTTCTTGATGAAAATGTATTTTTATGATTTTTATTACTTTAATAAAATTTTAGGAACGACAAGTTTTATTAACAGAATCGTTAATTATGGAAACGGGTTTTAAAAGACGGTTTCAAACGGATTTGTTAAATCTGGAATTTTGGAAGTCTGAAAATTTAGTAGTTTCTGGAAAATCATGATTTTTGAGTTTAATAATAATTTTTGGATATTAATACTTAAATTGTTTTGTAATTACTATTTTTTATTAATCGTTATTGTCGATATTAGACGATTAACGAGAAAAATCTTTAAATACCGAGTTTAAGGATTCTGGAAAAATTATTTTTCTGGGCAGAATATCCAAAAAAATATTTTAGCTATTTTACGTAATTTTTGTACTATTTATCGGAGTCTTTAATTAATAGTATTGATGTTTGGACAAAATTACGATTTATCGTTAAAATGCTCCGTTCCACCTAAATGAATTGTTTTTCCAGCTATTTTGAAAATACTTAAATCTGAAACTTTAAGATTTAAATCACCCCTTAACATATTCTAAATTTGTTTAATGGTTTAATTAAATAAAAGACGTTACAAGATTTATTCTTACATTTGCGGTAAAATCCTATTTATGTTCGCATTGTCGAAACTAATAATAGTTGAGGGATTTTAGTTTTAAAATTTTGGAAACACCCTAATTAGTAGTATTAAATTGTTTAAGACATTTTTAATTATTTTATAAACACTTGTGTGATTTTTCATTAATTTCATAGACCCAAATGTTCTCACTTTAACAATTAATATCGTTAAGACCGAAAGTATTAGTTTTAAAAATCTATATCGTTTACTAAAAATTTTGTATTAGTATGAACTAATATTTTTGATATTTTGATATGATGCAATTTTTTTTGTAAAGTTTCTAAAAATAGAAGTTTTCTAAAATAGAAAGTTTCCTCTTTTGGAAAGTGGCACTTTTTCCTTTTTGTTCTCTTATTATTATATTGATTATATCTTTTGTATATCGATAATGACTTTGTTTTGGAGTTATGGAATAAGGACCAGTGTGGGTTTAGAGTAATATAGTTTGTGATGTACGTTTTTGCCATCAACTGTAAGGTTGGTGTGTCTTTCGGGGGCACATTGGTTGTTGAACTAAGCATGATTTGTGTTCAGAAGAGCGTGCATTGTGCCCTTAAGCTAGATATCACATTGTGTTAGTCGCCGTAAATTAAACTGGATACATTTGGTGTCCAGGAGGGGTATATACTACTTAAACCAGGACCTCGTTGCACGCAGTCCTGTTATAGTTGAGTTGCCTAGTTAGAGCCTGGAGTCTGTTTTGAGTTAAGTCTACAGTTCTCGAAGCTAGTTTCCATTATTATCCTAGTGAAAGTCTGGATTCTACACTAACCCTATCCATAACGCCATTTTGAATATTTTTATTATTATCGATATAATTTGGTTTGCAGGTTGGCAAATGTTTTATGCTTTCCCCGGAAAACTCGTTTTTATTGTATTGTTTCGATATGTGAAGTTTTTCACTGAAAGCTTATTTTCATTATAATGTTTTAGTGTTTTCCGTTTTTACTATTTTCCTACAATAGTAATTACAGTTTTAAAATCCTGTTATACGTACGGCTGGGAGAGCGTTGACGTTTGCTCCCCACTGATTGTGGCTGTTATGTTTTTAACATGGCAGATATTTGTGTTTCCCTTCGAGTGGGCTAGCAAGTAGTTACGGATCCTGCTTTCCTGATTAGTAATCTGAACTATCGATTGTTATAACCCTTTATATGGATTTTATTTCATTTTTAGTCTGTAGCTATTTTTATTTTATGGCTTATGTATTGACTTACCATTTTTATTTAATCAAGACATAGTTACAGTGTGTTATAATCCCATGTCTACAGTGTTTCCGCCACTGTATTGTGTTAGAATTTCTAGGGGATTACATCCCAGTTGTGATAAATGAGGATGGTGGTGTGGTGTCTGTTGGGTACAATTAAAGCACGTCCACGACTAATATTGACGAGGCGATGATGAGGTACATGGAAAATCCAAGTGGGGAAGTAGGCCTCGTCAAGCCAAATAGAGTTGTTTAGCGGGGTGAGATGGTCGCTTGAGTAACCCAATTTGTTTGCTATTACTGTCACAAGATCTCCACAATCTAAGGAGGGGCGTTAGGCATTGATAATGCGCTGAAAGTGTAACGCCACGACGATGGATAGGTCAAGGGGACTTGCTTTGCCGACTAAAGAGTATAGAAGCAATTGCAAGACGCACACATTAAGAGAGTATATATTATTGGCTGAGGGCACTAAGCAATGTGAGAGTATTTCGCAAAAGTAGCGAATTGCGGGGTTACGAATCTAGGAGGCATAAGACAATTCAGGCGAGTAACCCCCTTTACATCGTGAGATACGCTTCCAAAATTCTCTCCTCGTAACGCATGCTTGAATATTGCCCGAAGGTTCACTGAGTCCAGTACCCGAAGAGGGTAGGCCTACCGCGAGGCCAAACTCGGGAATGATCAGTCTATAAGGTTTGCCAAATAATCAAAATTTAATTACTCTAGGTGTGGTTGGCTTATCAAGTGCAAAGGTTCCTAGGAACTCACATGTTAGGTCTTCATAGGTAAACGTGATCAACATATTTTATATCTATTTATTTCGTCCCCCGACCGTCGATTTATCGCGTTTTCTTCTCCTGATTATGCCTTAACTGTCGATATTTTCAAGAAAGTCTATACTACCGTAACTCGGGTTATTTTGCAGGATATGTGTGTTTTTGGACGCATTTACGTCTTGACGAACTAAAAAGACTAAGCCGAGGACGAGAATGGGAATCGAGAAGGAATAAAGAAGGAAACAAATGCAAATTGAGAAGAAAGTATGATCCCCTACACAAGGGTCAACTTCAAATGTCCATATCTTGAGTTCTACAACTCTAATAAGGGTTATTCCAGTGGCGTTGGAAATCACTTTCTCTTAGCTTTCCAACGGTATATTACATGTTTAATTTGAACAAGTAACGAAGAAGTGGCAGTCATTTGAAGTCGAGCGCGCAGTGTTGTGTCTTACAGCTCTTCTCGATCGAGTGCCATAGGTGCACTCGATCGAGTGCCACTCCGTGAAGCCCTGCCCATTTCTTTGGGTGTCACTCGATAGAGTGCCATCAGGCACTCACTCGATCGAGTGCTCCCAATCCGGCCCGCGCGTCAATTCTTTTTCGACATAGAATTTGGGCTTGTTTTCGAGCCCAACTGATTTTCTTTAAATCAGTTTTCCTGACTTCATTGTCAGGGACTTGTTATCATTCCACACAACTTTAGAACTCCTTTTATTTTTCTTAGCACAGAAGTATTACGTTCTTTTCCGTTTTTCTTCACGAGATACATCGAACATCGTCACTACAAGAAATACTCCATGTAGCTACTACCAACGCGCAACTGGGAAATTCAGTCGCTTTTTTAGCGACTGAAAGTACAACGCGCGGCGGATAGTAGTCGCTGGACGAGGAGACGGATTTTTAAAAAAAAATATTTTCCTTAGCGACCGAAATTTGTCGCTAAATAACTGGACGCGAGACCGATTTCTGTCGCTAAAGCATTAACTAGCGACAGAAATCAGTCGCAAAACTAAAGAACGCGCGACAGCTATCTGTCGCTAAAAAAAGAGACGCGCAACAGATATCTGTCGCTAAAACGAACCAGCACCCCCCCTCCCCCGTCTCATTCTCTCATTTCACTCTATCTCTCTAAAAAACCCTCTCCCTTCTCTCTAAAAACTCGACCCTCCTCCTTTCCTCTTCATTCCTTCTTCAATTTTCTCATTTTCCTTAAGGTATGCTCATCTATCTATATTTAGTTTTGATTATTTGATAATTTACTGTTTTTATAGATATAAATAAATTAGATATTGTGTTGGATAGTTTTTGAGTTGTCGGAATATTTAGTGTAGTTAGAATGTTAATCGCCCAATAGGTTTCCCAATCTGAAATAGGTAGATTGTTAGTATAAAATTAGGGTTTATGATTGAGTATTTGAATGAATTAGGTTGTTTTGATGTATTAGGAAATTGGAAGTGGAAATACAATTATGTCGATTTAGTGATGTAATTATGGATGGATTAGGTGCAAATAGTACTATGTTTAGGTGAATTGAGAATTTTACGAAATATGTGAGTAGTGTGTATATATTAGTAAATTACTTAAGAGGAAATAATTTGTATGTGGTTATTGTCTCAATTTTTTTAGATAAAAAAATGAAGCGACAGGAACGAAAATGGATGTATGAGGAAAGATTAGATAAGAGACGACGTCCCAGAACGGAATTTTTAGAGGGTGTTAATAGTTTTCTTGAGTTCTCTAAAACCCATCCCGAATACGCGTCGGAGGGTAGATTTAGGTGTCCTTGTTTGAAATGTAAGAACCTCGTATTCTTGGACGATATTCTGATTAAGGAACATATTATCTCAAATGGGTTTAGCCCAAATTATTATTATTGGATTTGTCATGGTGAGACGTCTGCTTTTGAGGAATCTTAGGTGGATCAGAATGAGGGCGGGGTGAGAGGAATGATTGTTGATGTGGTTGAGTGCAATTTGTTCAATGATGAGGGCATGTATAGTAACGAAAATGACCAACCAAACCCACAAGAGCCAAACCCACGAGCGAAAGCTTTTTTTATATGTTAGATGCTGCGGAGAAGCCATTATATGGAGGGTGTGATGTGACATTGTTAGAAGTGACGTCTATGGTAGTGACCCTTAAATGTGAGTATAACCTACCTTTTGGGTGCGTAGACGGTGTTGCTGCATTGATTGAGAAACTCATCCCAAAAGACAACATTATGACAAAAACATTCTACAATACCAAAAAAATAGTTAAAGGTCTTGAACTTCCGCATCAAAAGATCGATGCTTGTCCCGATGGATGTATTCCTTTTTGGAAGGACGATGTTGCGCTTGAGGAATGTAAGATATGTGGGAAGGGTAGATACAAAAGTGTAGATGGGAATATTGTTTTGAGGGGTAGGAAGGGAATGAGTGTTGCGAGGCATAAAAAACCTATACCACTTAGTCGACTTACCTACTTTCCCATCGCCCCTAGACTTCAAAAATTATATGCAACCAGAATCATTGCCGAACAAATGAGGTGGCATAAGGAAGAAACTCGTGTAGAGGGGAAGATGTGTCATCCTAGTGACGGGGAGGAGTGGAAACGCTTTGATAGGATTTACCCTGAATTTGCTGAGGATCCCCGTAACGTGAGACTTGGGTTGTGTACCGATGGGTTCGCCCCTTTCATTCAGTTCGGTAAGTTATACTCATGCTGGCCTGTCATGGTCACACCGTACAACTTACCCCCATGGCTTTGTCTGAAACCACCGTTCATATTCCTTTCTCTCATTGTTCCCGGCCCAAAAAATCCCAAAAACCACTTGGATGTTTACCTACAACAAGTGATAGAGGAATTGAAACACTTGTGGGAAGTAGGGGTGGAGACATATGATATGTCGTTGAAACAAAATTTCCAGCTACGAGCATCGCTTTTGTGGACTATAAACGATTTTCCTGCGTATGGTATGTTGAGCGGTTGGTCTACGGCAGGCCAAAAAGCGTGTCCTTGTTGCATGAGTGAAAGTAAAGCATTCTACCTAAGTAATTCAAGCAAAATTAGTTGGTTTGACTGTCATAGACAGTTTCTACCCGAGGGTCACATGTACAAGAAGAATAAGAGAGCTTTCAAGAAGGGTGAGGAGGTGCTAGATGAGGCGCCGATTCGTCTCCAAGGAGATGAAATTTGTGAGGTGATTTCAGAGTTCCCATCCACTGTTGACGGGACCGATCAAGAGTTCAAAGATCTTAAGAAATTAAAAAATGGTTGGTTTAAAAGAAGCATCTTCTTCGACCTTCCATATTGGAGTACTTTATTACTCCGACATAATCTGGACGTGATGCATATTGAGAAGAATTTCTTTGAGCAACTGATTCACACCGTCATGGATGTAGAGGGTAAGACATACACCGTAGGATCTCAAAAAGATTTGAAAAAAAATTGTGACCGTCCGAAAATGCATATCAAGCGGGATGGGTCCAAGCCTAGGGCCTTGTTTAGCCTTGATAAGGCTCAGAGAAAAGTCGTGTTAGAGTGGGTAGGGAAACTGAAATTCGCTGATGGGTATGCATCCGATTTTAGTCGGTGTGTGAACATTAAGAACCTGAAGCTCCAAGGCTTGAAGAGTCACGACTGCCACGTGTTCATGGAGCGGTTACTACCTGTGGCATTGAAGCACCTGCTACCGGTAAGTGTTTGGAATCCTATCATTGAGATATCACAGTTTTTTCGAGATTTGTGTTCGTCGACAGTTACAAATGACGACATGACTCGTTTGGAGGATCAAATTCCCCAGATACTATGCAAACTTGAGATGATCTTCCCACCCTCCTTCTTTAACTCAATGGAGCATCTACCGGTCCACTTGCCCTATGAAGCTAAAGTGGGAGGACCGGTACAGTTTAGATGGATGTACCCATTTGAGAGGTGAGAACTTTCAACTACTTACTTATTTTACCCACTAGCGAACGTTAGACACTATAATTTGATAATAACATAGTTGCTTGATGATTGTCATAGATTTCTTAACCATTTGAAGAAAAAAATTGGTAACAAGGCGAGGGTTGAGGGCTCCATATGTAATGCTTACTTAACGGAGGAGATAGCCAACATCTGTTCTTTGTATTTCGAGAAAGAAGTGGACACCAAAGCTAAAAATCTAAACCTAGAAACACCCGAGACGACGATTGACCCCAACGTACCAGACTTTTTTCAAAGTAAGGTAGGTGAGGGAGCGTCATCAGCTGGCGGGTGGAGGACATTAGATGAGAAGGAGTACAATCGTGCTCACCTGTACTTGCTATCAAACTGCGAAGTTTTGGAGCCGTACGAGAAGAAATTTGTAACTGAATTTGTGGCTGCTAATCCACACTTACATGCTAATGACGTTTGGAATAAGCATGAGGAACAGTTTCCCAAATGGCTTAAGGAGCATGTAATTTCAGAGAATATTCAGGATGATTTGGTTAGGAGTCTAGCATTAGGTCCTTTGTGGAATGTTAGAACTTGGAACCGGTATTCGGTTAATGGTTACAATTTCCATACATTTGCCCATGGTAGCAGTAGGAGTAGATGTAATTTCGGTGTGAGTGTGTCGTCACTTGGGGGTGAAGATTACTACGGTCTATTGGAGGACATCTTCGAGCTGTGCTACGTTGGAAATGATCGTGGGTATAGAGCTGTGATATTTAAATGCGAATGGAAGGACAACTCTGTGCAAGGTACTAGAGTACATGAAAGGTATAAACTAGTTGAGGTTAATCATACCAAAAAATACTCCAAGTACGATCCGTTTATACTTGCACATCAGGCACACAAAGTGTACTTTGCGCCTTACCCAACCACAAAGAACGACAGAACTGTAAACCAGTGGTGGGCGGTGTTCAAAACTAAGCCACGGGGGCACTATGACTCTGACCTCTTCCAACAGGATGTCATTTCTAGTGGTACAACATTGTCTCCAGTTGATGAGAATCTTTTTGCAAATGATGATGATGACAATAATGAGGTGGATGTGGGGGAAGATTTAGAAGACGATGAAGGTGGTGAGGAGGAGGAAGGTGCTTCTAGTGATATGGTCGAGGAGGAGGACGACACCAATGAGTTAGAGGTCAATGACGACGAGGAGGAGGAAGATGACTACGAGGAAGAGGATGTCGTTGGTTCGAGTAGGCAAGTGGAAGATGACAACGACAGTGACGATGATTTTTAGTAGGGTATAGTTTTAGTAAGTTATATTATTTGTACATAGTAATCTGCATTACTTATTTTGGGCAAATTATTTCAATATTATGATGTGAATTTCTAACTTTCTACTATTATATGTCTGCAGATATGACGTTGGGCAGCAGACTGCGTTAAGGTAGTGGGAGCAGCAACAGCAACAGGGGGTCCCAGCAGCAGGAGGACCAGGAGGAGAACCGGCGGGAGGAGGATCAAGAGGGGGAGAACGAGGCGGAGGTGAACAACGATTGGCAACCAGAACAACAGCAACATGATGATGGACTTAAGTATACAGACGACGAGCGCCTAATTATGAGCCCGGAGAAGACATGGTGAGACGTTATATTTTGTTTTTTTTTGGAGACATCATCTTATTTTACTCTTTGGTGTAGGTTTCGTACTCGTGCGGTGGTAACTAGCGTGAAAGACAGTTTCATGAAGGAATTGACTACGTACTGTATGAGTTGGACAAAGGTGCCTTTGTGGCAACGAGAGAAGTGGTTTGCCAACTTCAAGGTACACCAATTTCTGATTTTTATTAATTACTTGTTACTGTTTACAGATTACTAATACAATGACGACAAACGATCTTGCAGTTGAAACACTTCTACAACGAGGGTCTCGAGGTGGCTGTGAGAGACAGGTACATTGATGTCGCGATCGACAAACACAGAGACATGATGTGGAAGATGGCGAGCGATGAAAAGATACAGAAACACCTTAAAGGTTTGATTACTCAATTAGTGTTAGTACTTGAATAGAAAGTTATATATATCTTCAAAACACTTATTGATCTCAAAGTGTATAAATTGTAGGTGACGCCATCCAACAGTTTCTAACAGCTCGGTCCGACCCGAAGTTCATTAAAAGATCCGTCCAGGCGAAAAAGAACAAGAGGTGGGGAGGGGACCCCAAGGTGATGGCGGAGCGCACCCACTACGGTGGGTCGCAGTCGATGCACCAGCGGGCCATGAGTGTTAGTATTTCCTTACCTGTGATTTTTATTTTGGATTCTTATTTAATGTTTTTCATTATAAATATAAATGAGAAATGTACATGTACTGTCAACAGGTAAAGAAGAAAACCGGAGAATTCCCTCCGCCTGTGCAGCTATTTCTCGACTCGAAGAGCAAGGGGAACGATACTGACGGTCGATCATTCGCCACGAAGAAGGATATGGACATTTGGGAAAGTTTCAAACATAAGACTTTGTTACTTTTTTTTTCTTCACACAACCCACCTAATCATGATTTCAATTTCTTTCAGAGGTCGTATTTGGATGCCACTGGAGCGCCCGATAATGAAGGTGTGAACCCGAGCACAATTTGGTTCAGAGTCGTGGAAGGGTACCGCAAGGGAGCGGTGTACGGTACGGGGAACGCTCATTCCCTGTATTGGACACCACCCAATGTTCGGGGGGGCCATGTGACCTCGACGGAGTGTGTGCCATCCGAAATGGCTGAGATTAGGTCGGAACTGCAGGAGGAAAGTCTCGCATCTCTTTTTAGCTACAGATGACGGTAGCTAAGCTCAGTCGCCCCATACTTAAACTCTTGTAACGCGTTCTTCCTTTTCAGATCTTGAATTCTCAGTATCGATACTCTTAATATTAATTAATTTCAATTTCAGTTTTCTACTTTAATTCTTGTCTTAATTCTTCTTTTGTTTTCGTAGTAATTTTAATTTCAGTTTTCGTTTATTGTTTTCTAGCGTACAATTATTATTGTTTCTCATAGTTTAATTCGATTAATCTTCGTAATGTTTAATTCCAATTCGTCTTTTGTTGATTTGATTATTATTAATATGAGTTGCTAAATTATACCTAGGGTTTAAGGGGATCGATGCGTGTTATTAGGGTTATTGTCAATTGACCTGTTTCTAATCGTATGAACTAATCGCCTGAATATCGTTTTAATTCTGATTAATTGTTTGATGCATAATTCAATTAATTAGTATCGCAAATTAGGACTTTTCACCGACCGGGTTAAGAACTAATTAGGCAACGATAGTTTGGGTAGACTGACTTAATACTAGCGACCGCAGGTTAAGTTTAGATCTAAAGGTTGTAGTGTACCGACCGGACTTGCACCTTAGGTAGTTCGATTATTGACCTGTTAGTTGACTCCCCGACCCGAGTAATATTCATTGTGAACCTGAGACCCTAGACTTTTCCCTTAGTGATTTATCTATTAGTAATAGTCATTAGCCTACCAAAACCAACTCAAACCGTGACCCATAACCTAGAGTCTAAATCTTAGGAATCGACAACTAAATTCTGTCTCCTTGTGGTTCGACCCCTGACTTCACTATCTACATTAGTTGGTGACCTTAGGGTATCTTTGATTAGAGATACGACTAATCCCTGTCAAATTTTGGCGTCGTTGCCGGGGATACAGTGTTAATTAGTTGTTTATTTTTTGTTTTAGATTTTAGGTTATTTTTCGCCCCGGGGAACATCAGTTCCTTGGGGCAGTTCTCACTGGTTTCTTGTAGTTTCCTCTTGTACCCAGGTTACTACACTATTGCAAGATGCCTAAGCTTGCCAGTTATTCAGAGCCAATGGAGACGGCTTTGCCAAAGCCGATCAAACGACCCACTGCCACAACTGGGTCGTTTCAAATTCGTCCTGCTTTCATCACTTTAGTGGACAAAAATCAGTTCAGAGGTACAGCCGAGGAAGATCCGGCGAAACATATGCGGATGTTCACCGATTATTGCTCCACCATTCCACTTCTCCCGGGAGTTACTCAGGAGCAGGTGATGGAGATGTTGTTCATGTTCTCCTTATGTGACGATGCTAAGGATTGGATCACCGACTTAGATCGCACAGCTGAGGAGATTACCGATTGGAAATCTATTGCCTTAACGTTCTACAAGTACTATTACCCACCTCAAAAGACGAACATGCTAAGAAGTCAAATAACAAATTTTCGTCAGACTCCTCACGAGAATATCCACGAGGCTTGGGTACGATTTAAGAAGTTGGTGAAAGAATGCCCACATCACGGGTTTCAGGTATGGTTTCTATGCAATCAGTTTTATAACGGTTTATATGACGATTGTCGTGCTACACTTGATTCCGCAGCTAATGGGAGATTCCAAAACAATGTCGACGACGATAAAGCTTGGAAGACGATAGAGGATATGGCTACTAACCACGCCCAATGGGGTAATCCACGAGGTAACACTCGCGGAACAGGTTTAGAGAGTGAGACAGTGATGTGTGTAAAATTTGGACCGTTTTCCCTCTCATTTAGACCCTTTTTTTCCCCGTTTTGCGAGGATAAAGTGCGATTATTGCCCCATTTTGAGTATTTCTCGCATTGCGTGGACTCTAATCGACCCACAATCAGTCTAACTAAGCACCAATCGACAATAGGCGAGTAAGGAACACTTACCCGGGACTACTCTTTATACAAGTGAGGTAGAGGCGATAAGAGTCCACGCAGACTGTACCCCCATCACCAATTACCCCGAGAATTCTCTGGATAATAGGAAAAAGAGTCTCATGATGTATGTCAGGGGACTTGAACCTGCTAAGACAAGATATCTGTCCAGAAGCATTGCCAGAGGTGGTTCTAGAGCAACTAGTAGCACATCAAGGTCGGCAGTCGGGACCCCTCAGCAGACGGCTTAGCAAACTTCAGGGTCGACGGTGGTGACTCCCTCGTAGGCCATTCAGCGGACTTCTGGATCGACGGAAGAGACTCCGGAACATAGAAAACTCCTGGATCGACAAGCGAAACTCCTCAACAGCTCTTCTAGCAACCTCCTGGAGCGACTCCTGCTGAGGCTACCCCCTTCCTCTTTTCAGCAGACCGTTTCCGAGGTCGTTCCCTTGTCTCTTCCAGGTCAGGAGTTGATGAGCCGAAGAGGAAAGAGAAGGAGCTTGTAGAGCCAGACGACCTAATAGACCTGGAGGCTGAAGGTGAATCTTCCTTGGCCAAGCGTCCCTCGACTGTTCATGCCTCATTCCCCCTCAGAGCATGTGGACCCAGGGCCTCCGAACTGGCTTTCCTACGTAGATCATGTTGAAGCATCATCTCTATTTCCTGATAATTCCTCTACTGCTTTGGACCAGCTGCCAATCTGGCGCATCAGACCGCTCTCTCGATCCAGACAGCTCAACACCTGGCATCCGGAATTGGAGCAGACTCGAGAAGAACTAGAGAGAGCCCGAGTTGAACTAGAGCAAGGCTGAGGCGAGCTAGAAAAAATTTGGGGCGAGCTGGACTCCGCGCAGAATGAATTGGGACAAGCCCGGGACGATCCAGAGCTGGCTTAGAGTTTGGCCAAATGACTGGAAAGATAAAGGGGAGGCCTTGGAGAAACAACTTGATAAGGTCCGAAAGGAGCTAGGTGAGAAGATTGTTGCCCTAGACCAATCGGCGCGCCACTCCATGGATTTGAAGGGTAAGGTGAAGTCCTTGGAGGAAAAACTTCAGCAATCTGACCTTGAACTTCAACGAGCTCATTCCCGGTGTCGGGCTAAGCAGATGAGCATCTAAGGAAGGCAATTGTTGAGAGGGAGGCTAAGGTATTGGAATCCTTCCAAGTAGGAGCTAAGGGTGCTACAGACTTTTGCATGGAGGTGACGAAGAGCTTGATTCCTGACTTTGATGAGGATGCCTTCAACACAAAGTACGACGAGATTAACGCTGCCAGGGTACAGGACCCCTTGAAGAAGGCACCTGAGGATCCGTCACCCAGGTGGAGCAGGCGCGGGGAATTTCCGACGGCGCTTTCTTCCAGGGGGAGCAGGCACCTGAGGAATTTTTTTTCGTGCTTTCTGCCTGATGTCAGATAGGAAGCTTTAAGTTTTCATATCAGGCTAAGTGTTGCTTACGCCTGGTACGGCACTTGTGGCCGTGCCCCCTGCCTGACTGGTGTTAGCAAGAGGACTTATGCTTTATACCAGGCTAAGTGTTGCTTAGGCCTGGTCCGACACTTGTGGTCGTGCCTCCTGCCTAACTGATGTCAGGTAGGGACTTATACTTCATACAAGGCTAAGTGTTGTTTAGGCCTGGGTCGGCACTTGTTGTCGTGCCCCCTGCCTAACTGATGTCAGGTGAGGGACTTATGCTTTATACCAAGCTAATTAATTAAGTGTTGCTTAGGATTGGTTCGACACTTTTGGTCGTGCCCCTACCTGACTGATGTCAGGTAGGGGACTTATGATTCATACCAGGCTAAGTGTTGCTTAGGCATGGTTCAGCACTTGTGGTTGTGCCCCCTGCCTGACAGATGTCAGGTGAGGGACTCATGCTTTATATCAGGCTAAGTGTTTCTTAGACCTGGTTTGGCACTTGTGGCCATGCCCCATGCCTGACTTATGTTTTGGAGTGGCATTACGACCTGGGCCATTTGCAACAGAAGCTCCTCCCCTATTGCCCTTGCTTGTTACTTTGGATTTGCGAAGAGTAAGTGACAAGTAGAGGATTCTTCTTTCCATTATTTCATATGCGATTACGGAGCGGAGTCGTCGATGCAGATACTGACCATCCTCCGCTACTACTAGGATTTTTTTTTTAACGAAAAACAAAAAGAGAACACATAATGTAACTTTTTAGAACAAACCATGCTCAGTCCCTCTCTAAACATAATACTCCTTCAATGTATCAATCTTCCAATGTGCTGCTAACTCTTGGCCGTTAAGATTGAAGAGTTGTATAAGTTTCGGGCTTTAGGATCCGAACCACCTGATACAGGCCTTCCCAGTTTGCACTCAGATTCCCGGGCTCCCGTTCTTTGTCTATGGTCTCGGCTTTCCTAAGGACCAGATCAGCTACCTGAAAACTTCTTTCTGATACTCTTTTGTTGTAAACATTTCTCATCCTCTACTGATATGCAGCAATGTTGACACATGCATCCGCTCTGACTTCACTGACCAAATCAAGTGCCTCGACCATTGCTTCCTCGTTAACCTCTCTGTGGAACATCTGGGACCTGAGGGTAGGAAGGTGAGCCTCGATTCGCAGGAGGGCTTCTACTCCATACACCAATCCGAAGGGTGTTTGACCAATGGATGCTTTCCGAGTAGTTCTTATAGACCACATCACGCTTGGTAGCTCGTCGGCCCATCGACCCTTCAAGTCGTCTACCATCTTTTTCAGCCCGTTCAATATATGTTTATTAGCAGCTTCGGCTTAATCGTTCATCTGAGGGTGGGACACAGTTGAGTACGCCACTGCTACACCATGTCCTTCCAACTACTCCCGTAAGGGGGTGTGGTTGAATTGTCGGCCATGGTCAAATACCAGCACCTTGGGGACACCATAACGGGTCAAAATATTTCTCCATATAACTTTTTTTTGACTGCTGGTCCGGTGATATTAGAAACAGCTTCCGCCTCTATCCATTTTGTGAAGTAGTCAATGGCGACTATCACGAATTTCCTTCCACCAATAGCAATAGTGAACGGACCGAGGATGTCCATCCCCCACTAAGCCAAGGGAATGGGAGATAGAATTGGCTAGAGCTCTCGGGCCGGGGTATGAATAACCGGGGGATGGAGCTGGCACTGCCTACACTTTTTAGTTATCTCCTTCGCGTCTGCCTTCATGGTTGGCCAGTAGTATCCAGCTCTCGGGGCCTTGTGAGCCACCCTTCTCCCCCTAACATGATGTCCACAGTTCCCCGACTGTATATCGTCGAGGACGAGCTACGCCATGTGAGGTCCGTGGCATCTCAGCAAAGGTGAAGAGAAGTACTTTTTGTACAACTCATCATTTATCATGATGTAATGCACAGCCTTCATTTGTATTTTTCTTCTCTGCACTGGGTCTTCTGGCAGGATCCGATCTTTTTTAAATTGAACGATAGGAGTCATCCAGCTTTCCGACTCCTCTCCCTCGACCGCGCCTATCGGGTCTAGGTCTGGGCTTCGCCAATTGATTTATTAGTTTTCCTCACAACGACCCATACCAACCACCTTATGTCCTATACACTTGAACTTGCCAACTTTGACAGGGAGTCCGAGCGGTGGTTCTGGGACCTTGGGACTTGTTTCACTTTGTACGACTTGAGTTTTGACAACTCGGCTTTCACTTTTTTAAGGTATTGGGTCATTGCGGGCAATCGCGTCTCATATTCCCCGTTGATCTGATTGGCGATGAGCTGCGAGTCCGTAGCTAGTGTTACCCTTTTTGATCCTGCGGCCCCAGCTAGGCTGATGCCTGCCAGCACTGCCTTGTACTCACCTTCGTTGTTCGAGACGGGGGAACATAAGCCTCAACGCATGCTCGAACTCAACCCCTTCAGGACTTGTAAGCAGGATTCCAGCTCCCGCACCGGCGGCTGTCAATGACCCATCCGTGTACACTTGCCACTCACTAGCCGGGGGAACGCCTTCTTCTGAGTGGGAACACTCGTCCAAGAAGTCTGCTAGTGCATGTGCATTGATCGCGGTCCTGTCTTGGTACGATATTCCCAACCCACTTAGCTTTATTACTCATTTTAGTAGCCTCCCGTATTTCACGAACTTCGCTAAAATCTTTTCCAGAGGCTGGTCTGTTAGGACAACCATCGGGTGTGCGTCGAAATATGGTCGAAGTTTTCGAGCCGCAATGACTACGGCGTAGGCGGCCTTTTCTACCAACGAGTAGTTCTTCTCAGCCGGCCCCTGGGCGTGACTGATGAAATATATTGGTTGTTGTACCTCCGTCTCCTCCCGGAGGATTACCGCACTCACTGTTGTATTTGTCTCCGCTATATATAGGTATAGCTTTTCCCCAGCGCTCAGATGAGCGACTGTCAGAAGGGTCTTCAAGTGTTCCTTCAACTGTTCAAATGCTACCTTTTGTTCGTTGCTCCATCGGAATTGCAAATTCTCTTTGAAGATCTTAAAGAAAGGCGTCGACCGAGAAATGAACCACGCCAGGGCGGCTATCTGGCCGACTAATTGTTGTACATCTTTGATGGTTCGGGGCTCAGGAAAATCTTGGATTGCCTTGACTTTCTCGTGGTTAGCATCAATTCCCCTTGAGCTAACGAGAAAACCCATAAATTTTCCTGAGCGTACCCCGAAGGTGCATTTCTTGGGGTTCAACTTCATTTTGTACTTTCTTAGCGACCCTAACATTTCTCTCAGATCATCCAGGTGTCGATCATCCTACTTGCTTTTCACGATGGCATCGTCAACGTACACCTCCACATTCCTCCCCTTTGCTCCTGGAAAATTTGGTCTACTAGCCTCTCGTACGTGGCTCCAACGTTCTTGAGGCCGAACGACATCATTCAATACATGAAAGTGCTTGCGCTAGTGATAAACGCGCATTTAACCCTGTCTTGCTCCCATAGATACACTTGATGGTATCCCGAGAACGCGTCCATGAAACTCAGCATGGAGTATCCGCTCGTCGCGTCTACCAGCTGAACGATTCGCGGCAGAGGATAACAGTCCTTGAGGCTTGCCTTATTGAGGTTCGTAAAATCAACACACATGCGCCAACAACCGGAAGCCTTTTTTACCATCACCACATTCGCGAGCCATTCCGGATAGCTACAAGGCTCGATAAATCTTGCCTTCAGTAATACCTCTTCTCGGATGGCTTCATCCTTCTCAGTCGACATTTTTCTTTTCTTCTGCTTAACCGAGCAATATGCCGGGTCAATATTCAGCTTATGGACCGTAACCTCTGGGTCAACTCCCGACATCTTATTTGTGGAATATGCGAACACGTCGGCGTGTTCCTTCAGGAGGTTGATTAGCTGGCTTTGGTTTTCCGGATCGAGGCCAAATCCGATAAGAATCAGTCGACCTTCCACCAGTTCCACCATCATGCTTTCCCCCCGGGTTCCGGTCGGCCGTCCGTGCCCTGTTGGGTCGGCAGGCCGTCCTGGAGGTCGATTCCCTTGGAGGGTGGACCGTACATTTTCTTCTTTCCTTTCAATTCACCCTGGGGGTACTCTATGGCTATGGAGTAACAGTGCCTAGCCGACTCCTGGTCTCCGTATACCTTTCCCTCTGTGTTCGCGTGTGAGACGTACGCTACCGTGAGGGCTCGGATGGAGATTGCTGCTTGGATTTCGTCGAGGGTGGCACGGTCTATCAACGCGTTGTACGCTGACTTAGCATCGACTACTACAAAAGTCGAGCGTATGTTCCTGGCGGCCTCCCCCTCGCCGAAAGTGACTGGAAGTTCTATCAGGCCCATGGGTACCCCCCTGCACCACTGAAACCGTATAACGAACCTTCCGCTGGTTGGAGATGCCTCGGTTGGAAGCCCATCTTTTCAAAAGCTTCTTTGTAGAGCAAGTTAGTGTACGCGCCGGTGTCAACCATTCACCTTTTGACGGTGTGATTGTTTATCTCCAACGTTAGGAGGAGAGGGTCACTATGAGGGTAGACTATCCGCCCCCCGTCTTTGAGGGTGATGCTCAGTGTCAGAGCCGTCAGGATCGGCTTGGCCTCCGCACAACAAATAGGGTTATGAAGCTCTCACAAGCGTCGCTTGCAGCTTCTATTACTAATCTTCCCCTCGGCGACTCCTAAAACAACATGAATCACCAGCTTCTCCCGCTTGTTCAAACCCTCGAGCCTATCTTGCAGGGTCTTCTGTGGCTTCGTCCTGGTTGCATATGCATTGAGCCACCCCTTCCAGATCATGCCCTCTATTTCAACTTTCAGGTGTCGGCACTCCACCGTGGTGTGGCCGATGTTGTCATGGAAAGCATAAAACTTATTCGGATCCCCCCTTAGGTTGGTGGGCTTCCGGGGGCGGTTCCATTTGGCCTTATCTTTCTCCAACTCAAAATTTCGGACCGCGGCTTGGTAAGGGAAGTATAATTTTTAAACTTCAATGGGAAGGAGGTTCTATCCTTTTTTATCTCTTCGCTTTCTCTTTGTTTCTGCGACCTATCACCTTTCCCCCGGCCCCCTTATGGCACGGTCTGGACTTGCCCTGACGCCGACGTGGGGACGTGGCGAGAATGGAATTCTTCTTCCACCATAAAGCCTTCAGCGATCTTTCTAGCCTTACCCAGGGATTCTGGCTGTGCTCGTATCAGTTGATTTTTCAACTCGTCGGGTACCAAGGAATTGGTTAAGGCGTACGCGGCAGTTGGATCATCTATTTCTTTGACCTGCTGGAACTCTAGGTCAAACCTCCTCATGTATTCCTGGATAGTCTCACCTTTCTTCTGACGTAAGGTCATGAGGTCAAAGCGTGTGAGTCTTTGCCTCTTGTTCCCTGCGTACTGATCCAGAAATACCTTCATTAATTCTTCGAAGGTGAATATGAAGCTCTTCGATAGGTCTCTGAACCACCCTTGGGCCAGGCCGACGAGAGTTGTGGGAAAGACCTTGCACCATACCGCGTCTTCAGAGTCGTACATTCCCATATGACTTTCGTAGGCGGCCAAGTGGTCGTCGGGGTTGGTTGTCCCGTCAAACTTCACTGTAGGCATCTTAATTTTTGGGATCGCACAACCCTAGACTTCCGGACGCAACGGTGTCCTAGTAGGCTTGCCGAGAATCATTGGTCGGGTTGCTTCGAAGCGATGATACTGCGAAAGCGACTCGGCGTGAAGTCTTGGCGTCTCCCCTTCAGACCGTGAGGGCTGGAAAGATTCCTTCCATCCCCTTTCTACAGTGGATTTTATTGTGACGGTTCTAGGGGGGACCACGGCATTTTCGCCCGGGAGCAGAATCTAATTCTTCCTCTGATAAGTGTAGTTTGTAGTGCCTAATTTGTTATGTTTGGTCCCGTTTTCCCTTGTGAAATCGCTCCTTGGGAGCGGTTTATGGGTTACTTATGCTTCTTCTAGTTCGTTTTAGGTTCCCGAGACCATTCATGAGGAATTGGAACGATTCCGACTCGTTTCATACACTTTTGGAGCCAACGAAGAGAAGGAACGATCACTCGATGCCTTGGATTCGATCTCGAGACCTTGGGACCCAATCCCGATCCCCTTAGACTCGACCCCGAGCCCCGAGAATCGATGAGAAGCCCATAAGAATCAATGAGGGACCTTAAAGATCATATTGGAGGCCTACAAGACCCATCCCCGTCGGGAAGGTCCGGGATGAGGTGCACAAAAGCGAATGGGCCTGTCTTAGGTCCGTCCCGGTCGGGACCAACCCGTCCCGGACGGGACCGAACCGTCCCGGACGGGATGGACCAGCTGCTGCACGCAATTGATTCTTTTCTTCTCCTTCACTCTTGTAACCTTATAAATACTTCCCCCTTGTATTGTTTAACTATCTTACATTACCCTAGACTATCTTAAGCCTCTCTACATTGTTTAAACCCTAGATTTAGTTCTCCTCTCATTAGCTTAATCTTCCTTTAAACTTTGGTTAATCTTAGTTGAATCTAGCAATTAGTCTTGTATTAAGAAGATTCTTGAAGACTCATCCAAGATTGACAACCTTGGAGATTATTTGGGTTTCTTATTAATACAAGTTCTCATCTTTTTCATCCTTTGGTAGTTGGTATAAACTCTATTCTCTTGTTCTTTGTTTATTTATCAAGTTTGAATCTTTACATATTGTTTATTGTTCTTGTTTGTTCATTATGGATGTTTGGATGTTTAGTTTGATTTCTCTTGCTTTTGTTAATCTTGGCTTCACCATGAGTGAGTAGTTTCCTTGTGGGGTTAGTAGGGGGATTAAGTGTGGAATTATGGGTGATTAGGGTTGATTAGGGGATATGGTTGCATCTTTGTTGCTAGTCACATATTGGGCACTCTATGTGTTTGTTGAATTGCTTGTGTGGGTAGTAGTGGCCAATGCTTCTCATACTTGTTCTCATCCTCTCATTGTTTGACTAGTGTGTGATTGTGTTCGGGTATAGTCTTAGACACGAGAGTGCGGACTTAGGTTTTGACGCGAGAGCGCGAACCTATCTTGACCTAGGCTTTGACGCGAGAGCGCAAACCGACTCTAGTAACTTAAGAGGCACCTACACCCTTGATCACCCTATTATGCTTCTATACTTAAGAACCCGACCTAACCCTACTCCTTTTCTCATTGATTCATCCTTCTAATTAGTTATCATTTCTCTTGTTCTTTGTTTAGTTTGTCTTTAGTCATTTCATTTAGCTCATTTCATAGTTAATTCATTGTTAGTCTAGTCCATACCTCTTTTACCATCATAGTTAATCAATTCTAGTCTCTTGTGTTTGTTTGTGACTTAGCCTAGTTTTTAGTGGACCTAGTCTAGACTTTACAATACCGTCTCCGTGGACACGACCCGACTTACCCTAGCTACCGTTAGGATTAGTTTGTTATTTATTGTTGGTTGGGACCAACGATCCTACCATCATCCTCTCTGCCCCCCCTATTGTTGGGGTGTGACTGGCCATGCCCCCTGCCCGTTGCCCTATAGTCGGATAATCGGGCCTGCATGCTTTTGGATAAGCCTTGTCCCTTCTTACGACCGGCCAGTGTCAGACGCGAGAATACCCTACCTTGCCTGAGGCCCAAACGTCGGCTGACCGGCCCACGGAGTGGCCTTTCAGCCAAGGCGGTGGATTCATCGGTACGAACATCATAGACCTTGTTCTCAAGGACCGACTTCTGGACTTTGGATGAATCAAAATAAACCTAAATTATAACTAATGGGTAGCTAGTAATAAGTAGGTTCGATTCCACAAGGAGGCAGGTTGAATTTATAAGTTTGTCGATTAAAAAGTCTAAGTCACGAGTGGGATTGATTTTTGGTTTGGTTAAACTAGCAGAGTAATTATTGATAAAAATAACAGTAATACTAATGCTAATGACAGTAAAAAGGATGAAAACTAAAATCTGGAATATTCAATAAGAGAAAGAAACACCAGAGTTATCGGATCATTACGAATCAAAGCAAGCATAAATACGATTTCAAACAATCAATTAATACATAACACGGTCCTCTCGGAACACTAGTCACCCGATAAATCACCTAACGGGCTCTCGCTACTTAAAAGGAAGTTCTATCGATTGCAACGAGTCTATTCCGTTCCAGCCTTTTGATCTTAGGTCGGGATTGACAAGATACATGTTATCAATTAGGGACTATAATTAATTACTTGTCGAGATAATGTTGTAAGAGTGATTTAGTTCATAAAAGACGATTATACAATTACCACATAAATACATGATTCGATTCTGTAATTCACCTATACCTCTAGTGATGCAATAATAACCATATTTACAGTGATGATGACAGAATAAAGCATGATTTGAACTAAGAATAACATGATGATAAAAATTAAAAGAAAAAGAAAAAGAGAGGTTAGGGAAGAAAGAATACCAAATTGGGAAATAATAATCAATTTATAAGACATACTAATTACGTTAAACTAATAAAAACTAAGGAAAAGAAAGAATAATAAAAACTAACCATACTTGGAAAAGAGAGGTTAGGGAAGAAGAGAAGGATTACCGAAATTGGGAATTAATAGAATCGGAGACGGAGAATAAGAAATAATAAAATTTGAATAATAATAACACCGAAATTCCAAAAGCTTGCTAGAATTTAATTACTGAGAGTTGATTACAGAAAAAACTAGGAAAGCAGTAAATATGTGATTGATTGATTACAAAATGAAACATGATCCCTTACTGAGTGATAGCCTCCTATTTATACTAAATCAAGACCCTAAATTAACTACCCTACTAACTCCCCCTCTAACTAGAACACCTTCATCCCCACTAACTTTACAGTAAACGTAAAAAGAGGTAGTGGGGGTAAAAGATGTGTGATGCGCAAGGGAAAAAACGTGAGGGTGTAGTTGAGGAATTAGCATGGCTCGACTGAGTCTTGCTTGGCTCGACTGAGTCTTGCTTGGCTCGGCTGAGTCATGCCTGGCTCGGCTGAGTCTTGTCTGGCTTGGTTGAATCTTTGCTTGGCTCAACTGAGTTTTGCCTGGCTCGGATGAGTCTTTGCTTGGCTCGGATGAGTCTTTGCTTGGCTCGGCTGGGTCTTTGCATGGCTCGGCTGAGTCTAGCTTGGCTCAACTGCGTCTTTGCATGGCGCGGCTGAGTCTTTGCCCGGCTCGGCCGAGTCTTGCCTGGCTCGATTGAGTCTTTGCATCGCTCGGCTGAGTCTTTGCGTGGCTCGGCCGAGTCTTGCCTGCCTCGGCTGAGTCTTTTCTTGGCTCGGTTAAATCTTTGCATGGCTCGACTAAGTCTAGCTTGGCTCAGCTGAGTCTTTGCTTGGCTCGGCTATCTCTTTATTCATGCTAAGTTGATTGTTTTGTTTTATCAACCTTCGGTCGTTGATTAGCTCTCAAGTTATGCATAACAATTCGGTTTAGAGCTTATAATCCTCGTTTCACTTGGACGTATTTTAGGCTCTATTAAGTACTCGGCTTCAAATATCTACAGAATACGAAACACGTACCCGAGTAGCACAAATGGGAGAAATAGAGTAAACCGACTCCTAAAATTAGTTAAATGACACAGAAATGCGTGACAAAGAAGGGGAAAAATCAAACAAAAAAGGCAAGCATCAGTTAGTTCTGAGGTGCAGGGCGTCTCGCGATTTAGTTATCGAGGACCGATTTTGGAAAACATTCCAAAAATGGAGAGATACGGGATCTTGAGATATTTCGACGGCCTTGCTTGCTTCCCAAGGCTTCTAGAACCCGCAAGCTTAGCTTGTTTATGGGCTTCTGATTTGGTTTCGAGGCTTGACTCGGTTTGACCTATTAACCCGAGTTTGACTTTTGCATTTCTGGACTGATTTAGGGTCCCGGAGTCGGAATTGGCTCTAATTAGTGTCGACGCGACCGTAATGACTCGACTAAGACCTACTAGATGTTGAATTAATTTTTCCGATAAGTAATTTGATCTGATCTATAGAAAAATCATCTGAAACATTGTAAAATTGTATCGTATTGCAGTCCGATCATCATCGGGTGTTTTTCGGACGCTCGAGTAGCCACCAGGTACAAATCTTGGTGTCTACAGAAGCCCCCACTTTTACTGAGGGTTGGACAAGGTGAAAGTTGGAATATAGTCCCCAAATCAATCGCCAGCCAAGGTTAGAAATCATATCTGACCTCCATTACCTGCGATAGATTTTATGACGTTGATTAGCGATTGTTGAAACAACTTCCTTCAATCTGGATTCTACTTCGGCTTGAGAGCTTTGCCTTGACATCTTCGGTTGGTTTTGAAGAATGAATGTAACTGATTGAATCTTTGGTCTTTGAAATAGACCCCATGCTTTAAATCTTCTTCTAGTAACCTTGGGAGTGCATAATTGTAGTTATATTTTAATCCTTTCTTGGATAATTGTTGTGGACATGACATAGGTCCACCCCGACGCGGCCACGCGCGGGTTTGGGGAGGCGAATGAATCTCCATATGAGAATGGATCGAATTGAAATTTAAATCGAAGTGGAGTCGCCACCGAACTTTGTGGGAGTTCGGGCCCGTTCGAACCCACTCTATATCTTAGTGGGCCATGCACAAAGTATGGCCCATTCGGATGTCAGAGTTTATTGGGCTCGTCCCTTTGAATTTGATATCGATACCGACATTATCGGATACCGTGTATTGAATGACTCCCGTGTGCCAATGGATTGGGATATCCGGAAACCATGGTTCTGAGTAAGGGGTGAGGGTACGTGTTGGGAAGTTCACAAAGAACACCCAACCCCGCCCGCACATTAGCGGCCTCTACTAAGATATCGATGACGTTTTAATACACGCGTTAGTAGAACGATGAAATGATAATGCAAACATTGTTTTCCCTGAACATGCGAAAAATTGAATGGGTTGCTATGTCGATTTAATGCATTTAATTCTAACGTCGAAGTTATATTTAGCATGCGAGGTTTATTTTAGTACAATAAATCAACAAGAAAAGTAACAAACTTGTTAGTAACGATAAATAACGATAATAACGGTTTGCAAAGATATAGAATGATAAGGAATGATGTAAATGAGAAGATGCATGGTTTTGAAAAGTAATATTTCACGTGATAGATTTGACACGTGTTGACCTAAGTCATAAAAAAGTATTAACGAGACTAAAACGACTTTGTGGGACTCACGGTTTGACGTGATAAAGGGGTCACTCGACCGAGTCATTGAGGGACTCGGCCGAGTGGGCCTCTGAAAAGCTTATGTTCCGATTTCTTGATGTCACTCGACCGAGTTATGAGGGAACTCGACCGAGTGCATGGTCACTCGATCGAGTCATTGCGAGACTCGACCGAGTGGTTGTCAAAATAACCTCCTGTCTCGTTTTTTGGGGTGCCACTCGACCGAGTGGGCTAGGCACTCGGTCGAGTTCCCCCTATACGAACTAGGGTTCGCTTTGCAATTTTTATTGATTTCGAAATTGCGTTTTAATCATTGATAAATTGCTAATTTTGTCAAATCGGGCATAAATATTATATAATTTATGCTTGATTCGGATCTCGATACTCGTCGTATCCGGCATTCGATTATTGAATCGATATCGAATATTTGGAGCGAAATTTGAAAAAGATGCTATAAGTCGTTTAAATTGAACTAAAATGATAAAGGTTATCTCCGCGTTTAATAGTGTCGTAATTAATTCCATCAAATTAGGTGACAACTATTTTAGCATCAACGACAATCGTAATAGTTGAATTTGTTGACTAAATCGCTTAGATTCAACATCCAATTATTGAATTGGTATCGAATCTAATAGATTGACACTTTACTTGAATTGAAAGACTTGACTTGATTCCCTCGGCATCCCAACATCGTAATAAATCCTTGCGGATTGTGTGATGTCGGATCCGCGTCAACGGGTTTCGACCTTAACTAAAAAAAGAATATGTAAGTTGAAAAATAAATTTAGAAATCAATGTATGCGGTATTGATGATGATGACGCGACAAAAATAAAAGAAGCGATTTTGTTGACGTTTGACTCGCTTCAATAATCAAGCGTTCGGGGTGTCGGGATAAGCGACCGGCAACGTTAGGTGAAACACCCTTGTATATTCGGATTTCCTTATCCCGTCATCCTTTGCGCTCGACACAAATCAACGAGTATTTTAATGTCTTGATATTTATAATATTAACGATATTAGAATGCGACAATAACGATAAGATAAAAAAATAAGAAAGACGATGACGACAACGACGGACGACGGACGACGAGACGAAGGGGAGAAAGAGAGGAGAAGAGTTGGGAATATTGCACCCTCAACCTACATGTTCTTGTTCTCGGACGGTACTCGTTAGTTGTGGCTAGCACGGGAGTATCGAGATTTAGACGGAGTTATGGCGGTTTAGGGTTTTGATTCCTAGATGCTAGGATTTTAGGTAGTAGTTATGGTTCTTGAATATGTAGATTAGGGTTGTAAAAAATTGTGTCAAAAGTGTATGCATGAGGGTGTATATATAGGCATCGGTTACCCTCACCCGTCTAGGGTTACTCGACCGAGTAACTGGCTAACTCGGTCGAGTGGCCCAGTGCGACTGCAATCGGGCTTGCTAAAGGGCCCACTCGATCGAGTGGGTCAGCTGGATCGCAAGGGTGATAAACTCATTTCGTATATATATTTAACCCCAACTTTTCCTTTATTTTGGTTCATTTTCTGTGTCCTAGGAGTCGTTTTTCTAACTTTTCATCCTTCTTTGTTATGTCGGGTATTTTGTTTACGTTTTGTAAGAAACGAGACAAATGAAGGCGATTGAGCTATATTTTGGGCATTGACGAGAGTCGAGCCATGAAATCTACAAGAAAGAAGTGATAAAAGTTAGAGGATGCTAAGTGAAGAGTTGAAGAAGGACGTGAAGTGAAGAAACATTAAGAAACGACAAAGAAATAAGTTGGAAAGCTCAAACAAATGCAAATCGAGAAGAAAGAACGATCGCTAAAACAAGGTCAACTTCAAACGTGCATATCTTGAGTTATACAACTCCGATTGATCTGATTTTAGCCTTATCAATTTTGGCGCCGTTGCCGGGGAGACGGTTTTGTATTATTGCTTATTATTTGGTTTGGGTTCAAGATTATTTTGTATATATTTATTTATTTTTATTTTGTATATATTATTTTTATTTTTATTTTTTTGTCTAATCATTATGACTATCTTCTACTTTCCTCAATTTAATCATGAGTCACTGCATATTTATTGGGATAGACTTCAGTCTTTTATTTATCAAAGTGGCTATCATGTTGATATTTGGGAGATGTGTCATATGATTTATGATGGTGTGGATGATAAGAGACGGGCTAATATTGAGGCAAATTGCGATGGGATGTTTAATTATATGCCTTATGAGGAGCGATGAGAACTCCTTAAATATTTAGCCCGAAACAGCGCTGAGTCAGAGAAGAGGTGGATTGCTTTCGTGGCGGAATGTAAGGCGATATTGCAAAAATTAACGGCTACTCTACGTGAGTCAAATTTGAAAACTGATCCTGCAACATCATCAACTGACTGTGTTATGAGTACGTCTGTTGCACATGTTAGAGAAGATATTGACCCATTTGATGACGATGATGATGAGCCTTTAATTTTTGCTTTGAAAGTCCATTCTCCGGTCATTGAAATTGATTCTAGTATGACTGACAATTTAAAGGTCCAATCTTTGGCTGAAAATATTAAAGTTTTGAGCACTAATAATATGCCTAATTGTGACTCAACTAATAATTCTAGTTGTCAGCCTACTGAGCTTTCATCTGAAATCACTATGCCTAACTCTTGTATTGATGCTTCTTGTGTGATTGATGATTTTGTTGATTATTCAACAGAAGGGCTCCTCACCGAGGCACCTTTAGAGGATTTGACGTGTTTTGAGAGTTGTGCAGGTAAAGTAAACCCTTGGAAAGCGGAGGTAGATGCGTTAGAAGCAGCACTAAATCATCCAGGAACTCTCGAAATAGAAAATCTTGAGGTATATGGGATCGTGGCACCCGTTGAGGTAATAAATCATTTTCATCCACTTGAACTTTCTTCTTACTTCGATGCTAGTACATGTATTTCTCCCGTCTCGGATGAATTAATTGTGAAAATTAATATTGTTGATCTGAGAGGTATTAAGTTGTCTTACATGCCCGATAATTTACGATATTATTTTCCACCATTTATTGACGGCTGGGATTATATGTCGAGGACTTTTGAAAGTTTTCAAAGAAATTCTGACAAGCTGAGACGATCATTGACATTGATTTTATATGATGTCATTATTATATCTTGGTGCTACTTATGCTCCTGTGTAGCACATGCGCAGCTTTTTGATCAACTTCTGAGAGCCTTAAGCTACTATGATTTTGTTATTGATGGGTATGAGTCAGATTCTTAGTCCCGGTTGGTTGATGGTTTGGGGGACTTATTTACGGTAAATATATTGTCGGTACCTTTCTGTCTCTCTTATTTTATTTTTTATTTTTTATTTTCGCTTTTTTGTCTTCCTTTACCCGTTATATTTTTGTCCTATTTTATTTCTCTTGGTTCACAATGAGAACATTGTGTAATTTGGTTTGGGGGGATATTTTGTGTTTAGTGTATTTTTCTTTTGGGTGTGTTTTAAGTTTCAAAAAAAAAAATTGTTATTTATTTATTTTTCCATTTTTTCCGTCTTTTCGTGTGTTTTAGTATAGAGTCGTGTCAACGATGATGACATTGCGTTTGTCGCATGCTTTTCCCTAGTTCTTTGCTCTTTCTTGTGAATGACACTTATTTACCGTTATTTGAGTTTAGTATTTCTTTGATCTTGCCGCCGATTATGTTTTGAATGGCAAATGAGTAAATTGACCTGTTGTCGAGTAAGCTACTTATATTGTGAGACTTAGAGCCTTAAACTGATGACATCCATGATCAGTTTCATATAGGTTGAGAGTAGTACTCCTTATGAGACATATAACATCAAATTGCATAAGCATGACATTCGTCTCTTAAATACCTGTATGCATTCAGTTTGTGACTGTGACACATGTAGAAGAGGCACTCCCTTTCTTTTATCTAATTCCCATGAACTTCACATAGCCATGATTTGACCTGTTTTGACCCATTTATTAACTACTTGCCATATTTGCCTACCCTAGTCAAGCTAGTTTGGTTAATTAGACGGAATTATTTTTTTTCGGGTGAAAATTGGTACTATGTCATGTTGATTGAGGAAGAAAAAAATGATGAATGAATTGAAAAAAAATCAATGAAAGAAAAGAAAAAGAAAGGAGATAGTTGAAAAAAAAAAGTGAAACAAGAAAAGGAATGTGTTTTTGCTATGAGAAAAGAATTAATCTCTCTATTTTTCATAATTGTTGGTGTGAAGCCGGTTATGGAAAGTTGAAAATATGGTGCTTGGTACTACTTGTAATTCCTTTGATTGAAGTTTGGTAAGATGGATAATTCTAATGTTGGTTACGGTTGTACTAGCTTGACTTGTACCTCCACATATCAAAATTGTTTTGCCCCTTCTTACCCGACTAGCCTCACTTTATCCATATGTAAGTCCTCGGCATGTGTCTTGGTCCGATTGAATGCGTATCTACGGTTGGTAGAGATTGATATCATGTTAGATTGCATACATGTTCTTATAAGTCGCAGTTAGGTGAGTGTTTTGTCTTTCCGATTCTACATAAACTCACAAGATTGCCCTTATTGAGTGATGAGTGTAAACCGTAAGGAATCTCAACATAGAAGGTTGTGCAAGATTAAAAGTTTGGCATTTGAATATTGATTGGAGCTTGATTTTTGAAATTCTTGTACTCTTTATCTTTTTGCTAATGAATTCGTTTCTTCAGCCTAGGTGTCATTCGCTTGTTGGAATATTCGATGTTGGGATTCGTGTTGATAATTAGTTCGGAGCCATTGTTTTTAGTCTTGTCCATACTCTTTGATGATTGCTTTGCTTAGGGACAAGCAAAGGTTTGGTTTGGGGGGATTTGATGAACTCATTTCGTATATATATTTAACCCCAACTTTTCCTTTATTTTGGTTCATTTTCTGTGTCCTAGGAGTCGTTTTTCTAACTTTTCATCCTTCTTTGTTATGCCGGGTATTTTGTTTACGTTTTGTAAGAAACGAGACAAATGAAGGCGATTGAGCTATATTTTGGGCAATGACGAGAGTCGAGCCATGAAATCTACAAGAAAGAAGTGATAAAAGTTAGAGGATGCTAAGTGAAGAGTTGAAGAAGGACGTGAAGTGAAGAAACATTAAGAAACGACAAAGAAATAAGTTGGAAAGCTCAAACAAATGCAAATCGAGAAGAAAGAACGATCGCTAAAACAATGTCAACTTCAAACGTGTATACCTTGAGTTATACACGTCCGATTGATCTTATTTTTGTGGCGTTGGAAAGCTCTTTCTCTTAGCTTTCCAAAGGTATATCACACGTCCAATTCCAATAAGTAACGAAGAAACAGAAAGCATCAAATTCATCGCGCAGTGCAGAGAAACTCGAACCGCTCGGGATGAACCCAAACCGCTCGGGACAGACCCAAACCGACCGGTTTGAGGCTGTTTCGTGGGATTTCTATTTTTGGACTCCTTCATCCTATTTTACGGGATATTCTTTCCTAATTAGTTTTAGGAAAGTAGGAGTAATGACACTCTTTATCATTATTAGTATATATACCCTCCTTAGGGTTAGATTTAAGAACACTTGCACACTTTTTGATTCATTAGTTTAGATTTAATTACACTTGATATTCGGTAGTTTAGTTTAGACTTTTTATTAGGATTAGAATTCTTCTAGTTTGTAATCCTACTTTTAGATCGTCAATCTTTCAGTTCTACGTAATTGGTACTTTTTCTTATTCTCTTATTTTCATATTGTTCTTTATTATGCATAATTCCTTTATTGCTTTACCGTTTATTATGAGTAGCTAATTTATTTATCTAGGGTTGAAGGGGATCTATGTTAATTGAATGGGGGGATGTTAGCTTGGTTATTTATTTGATTGATCGTTCATATGTTATTGCCTTACTACTTGTTTTGTATTATTGTTTGATTAGTTTGAGACGTTGAACTAGTTGAATATTTAGGAACCCGAACCTAAGATCGAAAGCCTAGTAAGGGTAGACTTACAATTAAGTGGGTAGGATAATCTGGTAAGTTGCGAGAGCCCGTCAGAATCTATCCTAAGGTTGACATAAAATCCGAGAGGTCGTGTCTTTGCCCTAAATAACTATGATTGATTGATTGAATGATTAATTAACTTTACCCAATTTAATTGCATAGTGAACCGCAAAACCCTAGATCCTTTTAATATTATTAGAACCTTTAATTTACATTATTGCATTAGTTTAGAGAACAATTCAAACAAACCGGAATTAAAATAGTTTAGAATCGATTATTAGATAATTAGCGATTTTCATTCGTCTCTCTGTGGATTCGACCCTTACTTGCTACTATCTATTTGTTAGTCGTTTGTTAGGTTATTTTGATATAGGTGATATGACTTTAGCCTTATCAAAGGGTCCGGTTTTTTTGGACCTTGAGTTGGGTATTTTGTGGATCATGTATTTGGGTTGGACTTTTGATGTTTGTGTGGCTACTTTTATGTGTCTCGGAAACGGCTTTGACCGGGGTTTGACCCAATCGTTAAAAGTTGGTTTTATTTCCGGTGTCGGTTTTGACCCAAATTAGTCTTGTTTGACTGAAAACGACCCACTGGGCCTTAATTTGAGGCCGGTTTTGTGAGATTTGTACTCCGTAAAGGCATAAGCCAGAAACTAATGGTTTCGAGCCCATATCCGAGCGCGTAGAAACACGTTTGTGTCCGATCATCATCGGGTGTTTTTTGGAAACTACTATAATGTGGGTGTGGAAGCGCGTAGAAGCGCGTAGACACCTGGCAGTCAAAATGTGGGTGTCTACAGAGCCCCCACTCTGACTGAGGCTTGGACAGGGCGAAAGTCAGAGTAGCTACCAGGCCAATAAATGATTAAGACCTGGCAGACTTCCGGTCGGGTCGCTTATAGTCCATTAGACCTGCGTGAAGGGCTCGCCAGCCATAAGATACACTACTACAAAACATCAAATAGACAATTGTTTTGTTTGCCATAGACAACTGACTTACAACAGTTGAGTAGTTTGGAGTTGTATATTAGTTTAAGCATAGACATCTGTTTTACAACAGTTGTCTATATGTTAATAAACAACTGGTTTTGTAAAACAACAGTTGTCTATTACGTATATAGACAACTGATTTTCTAGAACAACGGTTGTCTATTACGTATATAGACCACTGTTTTTCTAAAACAACAGTTGTCTATATACATAATAGGCAACTGTTTTCTGAAATACGTATATATAGATATTTTCTTATATACGTATACATATTTTATGTTTTTTTTAATAATTCTTAAATACGTACATATTAACAAACCATAAAAAAGGAATACCATAGCGAATAATTGAACAAAAGAAGTTACATTTTTATAAAATCCAACATCCAAAAGATACATAAAATCATTATCCAACATCCAAAATCCAAAAGATACACGTAAAATCATTATCCATGTCCAAAAGTACCTAAA